>BSBN01000543.1:1316105-2632210 GCA_027924645.1 Cunninghamia lanceolata | reverse complement strand
GAGTGCAGAATGAGCAAATGATTTTTGAGAAATCCCTTATATTGCTCCGCAAACCCTAATATCTATTTGCAATAAATGCTTCACCTATATTATTCCGGTTTGCCTTGTCCGGATAGCTTGGAGTATCCCGGATCAGTCCTGATCTGTGAATATCATCCGGATCTTTCAATCATGAATAAATCAAGGTGACACATTACAAGAACATCCCAAACACTCTGTCCAATCCACAGAATAAGATAGTGCACTTCCGGATCTCTCCGGACCTTTTAGTAATCCTCTGTCATACCGGAGCATCTCCCGGAACAGGTCTTACTTGATCGATCACAGCTTCTTCATAACTCCATGCGGACCTCTGAAATCTTATCTGGATCATCTCAAGACTTATATATTTAAACCCTTTACTCCGCATCTTGTGCCACATCCGGCACCACTTGATTGGCTGGGGGAACAGGATTTTCTTTGAGTCTCCCCCTGAGCCAGAGCTCACTTTTTAATTTCTGGAAGAAATATCAGCACCAGAGTCTGGTGCGGATCCAACCTCTACATTCTCTGAACTTTTCTTCACCCAAATCTTGCTCATCTGATTCCTAACTTCATCCGCATTCATCTTTTGTTTACCCTTGTCTTGATTCTGATTATACACCGGACCTCTTTTGTCCTGATTCTTGCTTCTGCAGACTTTAGCATTATGACCGGACCTATTGCAGATTTGGCAAATAACATTTCTTTGCATATTTGACTGATATCCTCTTGATCTGCATTGATTAGCCATATGACCTACTCTATTGCATGTAAAGCATCTACCTTTGAATGATTTGTTTACTTGCATATTTCTGCATTCATGGGATTTGTGTCCATACCTTTTGCAGTTGAAGCACTGTCCGGAGAAGGATGAATTAATCTGATTCATTCTCTTTCTGCACTGATTAGCTTTGTGACCAAAGTGGTTGCAGCTGTGGCAGTATCCATTGAAAGATGGATATCTTTGAGCATTTGGCTGTCTTACCGGAGGTCTTCTAGGCCTGCTCCTTGGATTTTCTGATGCAAAATTCTTTTGACCAGATCCGGAGCTTTCTCCTTTCTCATATCCCAAACCATACTTGTCATCTGTCCCTTTTTGACTTCCAAGAAGAACTTCAAGTTGAGCAGAACTTATCTTGAATTTCTCTTTATATTCATTTGCTGTTTGAAGGTCTCTTTTGAGAGAGGCAATTTGATCCTCAAGTTTTTCTTCATTATCTTTGGCATCTTCAAGATCAGATTCAAGATGTCTGATAATCTTGTCCATCTGGTGGCATTCTTTTGATTTTTCTTTAAGAGATTGTTTTAGATTGTCTTCAGCCTTTCTTTTTTCTTCAATCTCTTGAGTAAACTTTATAGTTCCTGATTCCATTTCATGTCTTAACATAATGACTTCTTTTGATAACTTTTCACATAACTTGGTTTGCTCAGTCAGTTCTTCATTTGTATTGCTTTCTTCACTTTGTCTTGCCAAGTGTTGGAGCAGCTCCTTTCTCTTTTTCATAGAGAGACTTAATTTGTCTTTTAATTCTCTCATGAATTCATCAGCCTGTTTGAGTCTTTCTTTTAATTCATTGACTTCAGAATTTGACTGTTCAAGATCCTCAAGGGCAGTCTTGAGTTGCTCCCTTAAACCATATGCATCCATTTGAACTCCCAGATCTTCCTCAAGCTGTTAGGCTCTATTAGGAGGAACTTAGCTCTGATACCAATTGTTGATAACTGAGAGGGGGGGTGAATCAGTTATCCTAATTATTTCTCTTTCTGAACTTTCTTATTAATTAATGCAGCATTGAATCAAACACAAAAACATTACCATGAAATAAGAAACACATGACACAGTATTTTTGACGTGGAAACCCTGTTAAGGGAGAAAACCACAGGGTGATTAACCCAAAAATTATTCTCTATTAGAAGAATAGGAAATTACAAAATGGCACTTGCCAATTAGGGCTCACTGCCCGAGCACACTGCTCACAAGAGGCCCACTGCCTACAAGAAGACACACTGTCTACAAAGTGATAAGAATCATAGTCTTGAACTGATTGGAAGCATCTGCATATGCTGGAGTTCAGTTCCGGTTAGGCTCAGTACACTGATCTGCTGCACTTCATCTTTCCTCTGTTCTTTATTCTGCTATCCTTTCACATACCGGATCTTTCTTGCTACTTCTGCTCTGTTCTGGACTTATTCGCATATATATTCATTCATTCACACACTTCACAACTAAATCCATCCTCTATATGTATCCGCACAAGTAATTTCATCACCTTTCTAGTCGGCATCCGGAACAGTCTAGTTTCTTACAAACTTTGTTCTGTCGGCTGAATCCTTGCTCACCAAGCAATGCGGATCAAGCATATACTTGTAGATATCATTAATCATGTCGGCCAAACATGATTCATGCCTTCACAACCTTTATCATCAACAGTAACACATCCGGAAAGTAGTCTGATACTCTGTCAGTCAGTTCTTCCTCTGTTTTCACTCTCTCAGGAATCCGGTACTCAACTATTCATATCTTTTTCCTTGTCCATCACCGGAGGCTAAATCCTTGGAATATACCACTCAAGGTAGTCCTCTTGACTTCCCCAAATCCGCACTGCACCAAGACACTTCCTCTGAGAGATCCGGATCAATCTGTCAGACCTTGCCACATGCTCTGTTCTTGTTCACCGGACCACAACAATCTTTATTCTGACTTCCGGTAGAGACACATCATGACTTGCAGATATGTGGGATGACCTTTGTTGCCATCAATGACAACAACCATGAATCCATATAGTGTCTCTTGCCAACAGTTTCTTTGTATTTCTTTCTTTGATTGACTGATTGATATTTCATTAAGCTTAAGTAGGCAGAGTACAATGCAATACTACTACCTTGATAACTTAGCTAGTTGTGTGTGGACTCCTGATGGCAGAAAAGGTGGACCTTAGATTTTTCACTTAATGCAATATCACCAAGAGTCACTTAGCTGCTTCAGGATTATTTAAAGTGTGAGAGATATATGGTTAGAAAACATTTTAGGCGCACCGACTAATGACTCATTTTCTATGAACAGACATCATACCCCCTGATATAATAGTGGAACCCACAACAATACCTAAGCAGAACTTCGGCTTCTCAAATAAATACTATGGATTATTTACTCAACAAGGAAGCATTTGCAGGTTCACTTAACTGCCACCACATTCTAGAAACAAAGACCCCACACAAAAGCAAGCGCAGCGAGCAAAAGCAAAGATAAAAGGACAACTAACTAAGCGAAAGCAAGAACACCTAACAACTATAGAAAGTGAAAGCAAGAAAGCAAACTAATCTAATAGCAACCTACTCTAACCAAAGTAAACAAGTAATCCTAATTATGTACACTAAGGGGAGGCAAGACTACCTCTCAAGCCTAGAAGTAGTGCTTTAGGAACTGTCCATTGATGGGCAATGGAAGCTCTTCACCAGTAAGGCTCTTGAGTCGATATGTGTTGTCACCAAGGATCTCATGGATCTGATATGGGCCCAGCCAAAGTTTATCAAACTTACCATGCTCACCTTTCTTCTCATGGGCTTTATCCCAATATAGAACCAAATCAAAAATGCGAAAGGCTTTTACCTTGGCTCTCTTGTTGAACCATCATTTCACTATTCCCTGGTGTTTGGTAAAGTTTTCTATGGCATCATCACGTTTCTCTTCAAGGTGCAGTAATTGGGCTAATCGGGAGGACAGCTGGTCATTGGTCTCAAGACAGTCTTGCATGAATTGTAGAATAGGGATCCTCAAGTGAATGGGAAAGATTGGCTCAGTTCTGTAGACTAAATGATAGGGCAATGTTCCCAATGGGGCCTTGTGTCTAATTCTATCAGCCCATAAAGTGAATCTAAGTTGAGTATGCCAATCCTTGGGGTTTTTGTCTAGCAGTTTCTGAATTACTTCAAGTAGGTTTTTGTTTGTGGATTCAGCTACCCCATTCCCTTATGGATAGTAGTTAGATGAGAATTTTAGGATGATCCCATAATCAAACGCCCAGTTGGAAAAACATAATGATGAAAAGGTAGGACCATTATCACAAATTAAAGAAAACAGGCATCCAAACCTGGTGATAATATGCTTTTCAACAAATTCAATGACTACCTCTATGGTGCATTGTTTACAAGCTGTTGCCTTAGACCAATGGGTGTAGTAATTAGTAGTGGTCAAAATATATATGTGGCCTACAGAGGAGGGTGGATTGATCATATCAATAAAGTCGAGGCCCCACTATGCGAATGGTTGTACCTCCACAACTGGTTGTAGTGGCATGGTGGCATTTCATTCTCTAGTTGCAGCGGTTTGACAGATGTGGCAAGTTCTTACATGTGAATAAGCATCTCTAAATAAAGTAGGCCAGTAATAGCCAGCTCAAAGAATTTGATTGGCTATTGAATGGGTTGATCCATGGCCTGTCTTGAACTTCTCGTGAAAACTAGTTAACACCTGATTTACCTCTATCTTGTCTAGACATCTCAGATAGATCCCCTCATGATTCTTCTTGTAAAGCACTGATCCCTTTATCATATAACTATTAGTTTTTAGTCTAAGTGCTCTTCTTTGAACCAAATTTAACTGTGGCGGGCAATGCTGATTAAGTAGGTAAAATATGATGTCACCATACCACTCATCCTTTGAGATATCTTCTAACATGTATTGCTAGGAGACTAGGCCTGGTTCCACCTCTGCCATCGACATGGTCAGTGCCTGCCCTCTTACCAACTTCATGGGCTATATGTCTATATCAAATTCCTGCAGAATGGTGACCCACTTTCCTCTCCTTTCTCGAAGTTCACTTTGCATCAGTAGTACTTTAACTACTACATCTGGCACTATGGCAATTACTTGACTTCTTAGAATGTAATGATGAAACTTCTTGACTGCCTTTACCAAAGTGTATGCTTGTTTTTTCACATTCAGATACCTTAATTCTGCATCTTTTAATGGTGTGCTCATGAAAGCAATGGGCCTTTCGTCATCAACTACTCTCTTCTGTGTTAACATTGCTGCACAGGTATGTTCGGATGCAAATGAGTAAATATGGAATGGTAGTATATAATCTGGACTTACCAATATTGGAGCGTTAGCTATGGCTTGTTTAATTTCTGCAAAGGCAGCTTTGGCTTCCAGAGTCCAATCCATTTTAGCATCTTTTTTCAACATGACATTGAGAGGTTGAATGATTTCAGCAAAACCTGTGATGAACTTGCACATAAAGTTGATCTTACCAAAATATGACTTAAGTTCCTTCTTGCTGGCTGGGAGTGGTATTTTGATGATTGCTTGTACCTGATTAGGATCAATGGATATGCCTTGTTCAGATATCACATGCCCCAACAACTTTCCTTTAGTTACTCCAAAAATGCACTTCTTGGGGTTGAGTGAAGTTCCATAGTCTTTGCACCGCTGTAATACTTTCCTCAAGTTAGCCACATGATCTTCTTGCCTCTTTGAAAACATGGTAAGATCATCCATATAGATTATGATGCATTTTCCAACTAATCCCTTAAAGGCAATATCCATTGCTCAATGGAATGTTGCACTAGCATTTATTAACCCAAATGGCATTCTACAGTACGTGTAGATTCCCCATTTACATGTGAAATATGTTTTCAATCTATCCTCATAATCAACCATTACCTGGTTGTAACCTGAATACCCATCCATAAAAGACATCATCTGGGATCCATTAACAATCTGTAATACTTCATCTAATGATGGTAGAGGATAATTGTTCTTTTCAAATGCTTGATTTCGATTCTGAAAGTCAACACAAAGTCTAATTTCACCATTTTTCTTTCAGACCGGAACTAAATTTGCTACCCAAGTAGAACGTCTGACAAGAAATATTATCCTTATTGATAGCAGTTTTTGCACTTCCTTGAAAATTAGAGGTTCTAATAGAGCGTTCACCGGTTGCTGCCTCTGTCTGAAGCGCTTCACACCGGGTTTCAGTGGGATGGCATGAGTAATAATCAAAGTATCATATGTTTTAAGGTCTTCATAACTCCATGCTATTACTTCATGGTAGTCTCTTAATGTGTGGATGATGCCTGCCTTTTCTTCTTCAGTATTGGCCTTTCCAATAAACATATTCTTAATTTCTTCATCTGTTCCCAAATTGAATGGATCACACTATCCACTAGGAGATTCCCCTTCATTCCTCTAGGTTCCCAACTTGTCTAAATCAAACATCCATTCCAATTCCACCATCCCTCGTGGAATCGTGTTTGTCTTTAGATTGAGAACTCCTAAATCCATCTCAAGAGGTTCCATTTCCTCTTCATCTATTATTTGAGTAGTGAAAACATCTAATGAAGTAAGGAAGTCAAGTATATGCTTGTCGTCCTCAAAGACTTGAAAAATTGTGACATTATTCAATACATATGGGGTGGTGACAAATTCAACAGTGAACTTCTTTAGACCTGCCATGGATGTTGGCTCTAATGTGCTCGTTGTTTGAGCTAGAGCGTTTGCAACATGATTCTACCTTCGAGGAATCAGCTAGATATTAAAATCATCAAAGCATTCAATCAAATCCCATACTCAGTTTCTATACCTATTCAAGCTCTTATCATTGCATGAGTATTGCTTCCTTACTTGTTTTACAACCAGTTCTGAATCTCCAAACACTTGAACAACTCTGGCTTTCTTCTGAAGAGCCATCAACAATCCTTGCACCAAAGCTTCATACTCCGTTACATTATTTGTGCAAGGAAATTGTAACCTATGTGATGCTAAATATGAATTTCTAGTGGGACTGATTAATTCAAAACCTACCCCAGATCCTTGTCTACATCTTGATCCATTGAACCTTAAGGTCCAGAGGCGAAAATCTTTATTACTGTCATCTTGTTTTGTTAATATTTTCCCATTTATCTGAGATTCTAGCTCCACCTTTTTTATGTATTCAGATCCTCCTTTGGAGCTGCAAGAATTTTCAAGTGTCTCTAAACTTGCTCCACTGCCTCTTGACACAATAGACATGTGAACTCAGAGTGAGAAGCATCATGTTTATGACACCAATTTGGTAGCAACAGTTCTTCCATCTGGATCTGCTTCCCTACAGTTACTTGATCACTTATAAATTTAGCCATAAAATCAAAAAATCCTTCAAATATCCCTGGCTCGTCATCTTCCAATGAATTCCCTGAATTCAATTACACATGCTTATGTACTTTCTAGTTTTTCTACAAGTGGAGGATCAGGAAATATGTTGTAGCTTAGCATAAGGATCTCCTCTACTTGGTCAACATGAGGGAGGTAGACTTCTAGATCAACTTCAGAAAATAAGATTTCATTTGTCTGATTATACTCTGTAATCATGTGTTTCATTTTTGGCTCCCTTTCAATGTGTATTTGATTTGCCAGTCCCTTCCATGGTAGCCACATATGAGAAAAGTTGGTTGCCATGTAGCCGTTCAAGTTTTGGACCAATCCTGACTTAAAAGCATGTCGTATTGATCTGGAATGTCTACCACTTGTATGTCTATGTACTGCTGCACTCTAGGATTAGAAGCCAACTGCATGTGTATCCTATTCAATTCACCCATCACATTCACCTCAGTCTTATCTAACTGTGTAACTTTCCTGGAAGATTTGGCTAGAGTGAGACCTAGTGCCCTACAGACTGATAAAGGCATCATGTTTGTGGAAGCACTAGAATCCACCAAACAATTGTGAAGGTTCTTCCCAAATATTCTAAGTGTTAAGAGAAAAGGAGGACTTTCTCTCTTATCTTTGTACAGTGTCATCTTCTATTCAGCGTCTATAACGTGAATCCTCTCCTTTCCTTTATCTATGTTATCCTTCATAGAAACCTCCTTTTGAGAAGAATCTATTTTGATACCTGCACCCATGTGGTGGAAGAAAGATGTCCTAACCTCAGGTATCTTTAGCAATTCATAAATGGACAAGCTAACCTTCATTTTCTTGAGCTCTTCTACAACATACTGTCCCATTTTTGCTACATTAGATCATTGAGAACTCTCGACAGTAGCTCCTTGAGGCACTGACTGAGGTGTGACTTTTGGGGGTTTGGGATTATTAGAAGCTTTTGGATCTGGTGGGATTTGGTAGTTAGTCGGAGGTATGGAAGTGGTGAAAGGACCCTTTAGCTTACTACTTCATAGGTTATACGGAGTTTTATTATATTGTTGATAAGCATTTACCTCATCCGACTCTTCTTGCTCAGGCTGATTATCATTTTGAAATGGAAATGTATAACTATCGAGTACTAGGGTAGTATCATACCTTTGTGATGGGACAAGTTCATACCCTGTTGGTGGATTCTCCTATGTTTTAGCATTTTGGATTTCCATCTGGAAGATGCTGGATGCTATCTGAAATTCTAGGCAGTCTAACTTAGAATGAGCATTTGTGTTATGCAGTCTGCACCAAGTAGACAAGGCTGCTTCTGCCAACATCACACAGCCAAGGGGACAGGTATCATTGTTTTGATTCTCCAATGGTGATGATACTCCTCCATTATTAGGCCTAGTTTTCCAGGATCGGTTTGATCGCTGCTAAAAATTATAATTTTGATACTGATTCTAGTTCTGATTCTGAAATTGGTTTTGGCTTTGGAATTAATACTGATTTTGATTCCTCTACTATAGATACGTATTTTGATTCTTAAGGTAGGTGACCTCTGCGGTGAGCTTCTTCATCTGCTTAGCTAACTCTCTTATGTCATCTCTATCATCCTTTGCCTTAGCTGCTTCGAAGGATTGAAGAAAGGGCATTTGGGTAGGGGGCATTTCAGCTACTGGATTTCCTAGGTGAACCACCAAAGCCTGTGTCGTAGCTGAGGTTGGAATTGGGTTCATCACTAGGGTATGATTTGCCAAAGCTTGGTTAATCATGGGTATTTGATTTGGTATGGCTACGGGACCCATGTGGTTCAATGGACTGGTGGCTTTTTGTCCTAGCTAAGTATTCACGGTAATAGCTTCAGTGTAAGCTTCAACAAGACTAGCTAGGGGTGGGTTAGCCCTTCTTACAAACATGGAGGTGAGTCTATCCAAGGATGCATAATAAATAGGTAGGGCTGCATCTTGCCCTATGGCATAAGGAGCCTACAAATGACTAAAAGCTTTCTGAAATCTGTTGTTAAAAGAACTTATTAGCTCACCTTCACCTTGACGAATTTCCATAAAGGATCAGTAGAGATTTGCTAGAATAGTAGGCATTCAAAATCAGTTTAGAAATGCATTTTTTAGATTCTGCCAAGAGTTTATGGATGCTGCAAGAAGGTTGGCAAACCAATAATAAGCCTCATCTTGCAAAGAATAAGGAAACAATCAACATACCACATCTTCATACTATACTTGTAGCATAAACATGTTACTTTCAAATATTTTAATATGCTCATCTGTAGTTCTATCTGGGTCACTCACCTGAAACTTGGAACAAAACTTGTTAGGGTCTTTTGGCATATCATGATAATCATTAAACTGAAACGGGGACTAGTTATTTGCTGTGAAGAAAGCCATGAATGGAGGATTGAAAGGGGCTGTAGCTATGTTCCTTGGGATTTACTGAGCTCTTGGTAGCCAAGGTATCCCTTGGTCTCTTCTTGTTCACCTGAATTCTGTCAAGGATAGCAACTCTTCTCCAACTGAGCTGGATCTAGTATATCTCTGTTTGGTCCCCAGAATTACTGATTAGAGGTGATTTAGCTTGGTTCAACTCTCCTTCTGGCACCAATTCTGTTGATGGGTGTTTTAGCACTCAACAACATAGGTATGATTGCTAGTTTCACACCTCTCTTGAAAAGTATCTTACCCTAGGTAAGACTACTCCAAGGTTTCTATAGCTAGGTGTTAGATTGCTTGGAATGACTCAGTTGGGATGTACTAGCTATGCCAATAAGGGATCTTACATGCAATCGATAGATTTAGATAGCTTGGACAACGTTTCATGCAAACCCTTTATGATTTCAGCTGATAAGATAATGTAAAAATGCTGCTAAATACCTAAGCTAACAATTGTTTTTCAAAGAAAATGTAAAAGGAAATAAGATTTTAGAGAAATCCTAAGTGACATTCACAATATATGGATTGCTGCAAGTAGACAAATGCTCTAAAATTTAACTAGTTTTTTGAGTTACAAAACTAAAATAGATGTTACAACACTGCAAAAAATGATGCTATCTTTAATGGAGATCGAGAGATTTTTAGATTACATTCATTCATCAAATACCCAAAAATGGCACAATTTAATTTATGAAATGTAATTGAACTAAGCACAATGGATATGCCCAGGCTAACTTTGCATAGTTACTTACCATTAGCAAGTAACTAAAAGGACGGACTAAGAACATTCATCAGATACCTTCAACAAACCATGAACATTGCAAAAGCACAATTAATTAACTATTGGAGATCAAGAAGTGAACCATGAAAACTAGATAAGCAAATACAATACATAAATTCTCAAGAGAACAACAGAAACTTGCTTTGTATTAACTTCAAATGGAAGAGCATCAACAATTCAGCATCAAGAGTCTTCTCCCCAATAATGGAAATGGCAGCCCTTTATATAGGAGAGGCGCCATACCAAGTTTTTGAATGGATGGTGGAAATTAACTCGACACCAACAGTCCATATTTACATCATTAAATGCATTCATAACAGTTCATGACAATCCCAAATTACATTTTGTCTCCTATGGAAAAGACAAAAAATGACCCCCAGATACATTGAACCAAGACAATTTGACTACCTAATTGAATATATATATATAGAAAAGGTCATTTTTGAAGCATAATAAAGACAAAATAGTGTCACATGTCACTCTAAATATAGTAGTTTACACTAGTGACGGGATTACATTTCAAAATGTTCAAAAAATATACTAAGATTCATCATCCAACTCTACTTTGTCTTCTTTTGCCAGCTTCTTGTGGTAGCTAACCCAAGCTGATAATGCTGGATTGACATCTACGGGGTCCGGGTTCTTGAGGTGATTGACCCGATATCTAAACATCTCTAATTATTAGCTATACTGATTATATATTTTCTCTATCTCTGCCTTTCCTTTATGAAATGCATTAAAGTTAGTTGTGAGGTCACTGACTCTGTCCAGTCTAGCTTCCACATCCAATTTAGTATCTTCAAAAACTATCTTATGCAACTTATCTTTACATCCTTTCACATCGTATGAAACGAAATCATCACAGGCCATCACTAGACAATCTTTCAGAGTGTCATTTATTTCGTAAATAAGAGCCAATATGTTTTCATCTACTATTTTATAGGCCTCCCGGATGCTGTCAAAAACTTCCTTTCTCAACTTTATTTGCTCATACCAGTCAATGGCTTTGTACAATCTATCCCATGTCAAAATATTTTCAGACAACAGTGTCTAAGCAGGCAAGTCTCTGATTGCTTGCACTTGAGGAAATACCTAAGAATAATGTTCATCAAAAGAATCACATTCCTCATGCAAGTATTTCCAACATTCCCAAAGTTGAACCAAATTCTTAGGAAATTCAGCTGCAACGTCAATTGTTTCACATCCCTTCTCGCACACTCTGATCATCCACTTTTGAGTGCCTTTTGACAGGGTCCAAACTTCACCAAGCTTGGATATTTCATCTCTTGACAACAAAGTGGGCACTGTCCTTATCTCACCATCATAATCAATTGGTTTTATCAAAAACTACAAGCATGCTCGGAGCTCCTCATTCTGTTGTTTCAGCTCTTTCTTTGAGAGTTCATCCTTATCCAACTGTTCTAGGATTGAAGTAAGAGAACCATTGAATTCATCAACCTTTTGAGCTCTTGTATCTGGTCCCAAATTTATAGTTTTTATGGTATAATCTTTTGCTCTAACATGTTCTCTATTTGCATTAGCTGGCAGAACAACTACTTCAGCTATTCTAGATCCAGTTTCATCCTTGTAAATCTTGGATTGCACTTTTCCTTTCTTCTATTTCCTTGGCTTTTGGGCATGCGACAAAATGGCACTTAGATCTAGTTTCATGATTTCCACCTAAGGCTTTGGGTATGCCATTCTACTTTACAGCCAATTAGGTGCTAAGGAAGAAGGCTCTTTAGGCCCGTCAAGGTCCTCATTGTCTGTATTAGGTGGCCCCTCAAGCAGCCTTTGCTCTTGTTATGATCCTTTATCTAAATCCTCTTCCGCATTTACAAGATTCCTCCAATTCACCAGTTCGTCTTTCTGTGTTGCCCCCAAGATTGCTTCTATTTGGTTCTTTTCCAAGGGAGTATCTGATATTTTAATTATTTCTGCATTTGCTATTTTAGTTAAAGGCTCATCAAGTATCTTATTCTCTATCTCTGCAAATACATTCTTCTCTGACTCTTGCTCTTGAAGGCCTAGTTCAACACACACTTTCTCAATGCCTGGCAATAGTGGCACAACCAGGGGAGTTGAATCTTGGTCTAGGACAACTTGTGAGATAGGGACAATAGATGAAAGGAGAGTGGCACTTGAAGGCAAACTGACTTGTGTCAATTTGGCATAGGCAACAGACCCCAAAGTTGGTGGGATGGAAGAAGTTGGTAGGATGGAGGAAATGACAATAGGTCAGGTGAGGGACAGAGTGGGCAAAGGGAGTGAATGTGAAAGAATGGTAGAAATAGGAGGCAATGCCAGGGAAGTAGAAAGTGAAATAGAAGAACTGGTAGGTAAGGATGTGGTAGTGATAGAAGAACATAAGGTGACAGCAATGGAGGAAATGGGGTTACTAGGAGTGCTTGAGATTATTGCCAGCAGACATGAGGTTATTGAAATGGCCATTGCAGGCGTGGAAGTAGGAGAGATATCTTCCTGAACAATGGTTACTGGGGAAGTAGGTGCAGCAGTGGAAACAATAGAGGAAGATGTAGCAGTAGAAGCAGTTGGAGAAAATACAACACTTACACTTGGGGTAGCAGGAGGTGGAGAGGCTGGCAAGTTTGTGATATCAGCAGTGGCAATAGTAGCAACTTTTACTATTTTGCTTGTGTCCTATACTCTGACTTTCTTTGTCTTTGATCCCTCTCCCATCCCACTAGGCATGTCTCTTTTCTTTGAGGCTCTTGTCCTAGTGGAGGGAGGCATATCCTTCTTTTGTGTCTTTGAAGCAGCTTTCTTATTCTTCTATGTTTTGGCCTTTTCTGCCAAGTGTATATGATCTTCACTATCTGATCTCATGGCAAGTTCTTGGGCTAGTTCTGCTTCATTAGTTATTTCTATGGGTTCATCTTCCTCTCCTCCAGATTCTTTCTCAGATTCAAGCTCAGTATATGTGAGTTGTATCCCTTGTCTCTCCAAGGCAGCAATCTAACCTCTTACCCATGCTTTACTTTATCTGATTGCTTCCTTCATCACAACATCAAGGGAGATTTCCTCAGCATTAGCGCAATTAGGCAAGGGAATTGGTTGGCGGTATTGTGCCTCCCAGGCACGTCTGTGCATCACATTTTCATCATCTTCTAATTGATTAGGGACTGCAATAATATGAAACTTTCTTATGAATGCCAATGATAATCTAGAGTGGTTTTTCTTCATGACCTCAAAGTTATCTAAGCAATTTGCCCAAAAATCTTCTATATGCATCTTATGAAATAACTTCTTACTCACAAACCTCTCCATCACTTTATTTGGATCAAAATGGTCTCTTTTGTTGTAGTAATGGAGGCTGAGAAGTTGGAGCTCTGTATCAAAGTGCTTAGCTACTCCCAATGAAGCACATGCATAGTTTCCTTTGCCTAATAGAATAGGGAACTGAACATTTGTTCTATGCAAATGCTTAAGCTTTTCAGCACAAGTTATCAATTGTCTAGACAGTTCCAAAAGAACTACCTTATCCATGGGGTACCTAGGTAGTCTATAATCCATCCTAGTGAAGCCTTGCACTCTCAAATATGTGAACTTCTCAAACTATATATACCACCTTCCATACTTAGTGACTTCATTCATGGCTTTGGTGGATATCCTTAGAGTTGTGTTGCCTTGTAATAATCTGGTTATGTACATAGTAAAGGCATCATTTACCCTCTTAAAATGCATAAGAGATTGTGACAATGTGAGTTGTGTGTAGCATTCATAGACCTTAATCTAAGTTTTCTCATCATTTTCCACTTCTCCCACCTTGGACAGTCTGGCATAATGATTCTTCCTTGCTAATGCATAAATTACATAGGATGTCCATCTGAAGAATCATTTTTCATTGAAATTACTAAATGCTTCATGGATGTTATCACTTAGGATTTGTGCCCAATGAAACTTAGTATCTTCTAATATTTCCTCAATTATAAAGAACATTCATCCCTAGAAAGTTGATGCTATAGGTAATCCATATATTCTACTCAATAAGGTTACTAGATCTCCTATCTCATCGTGAAAGTCACTCCTGTACAACACCTGAGGAAATTTGACCAAGGTAGACCTTTTACTCTTTGACCACTATTCATTCATGTGTTTTCGGCATCCATTTTCATATAGATCACAATTATTTGATCACGATTTGCTTCAATATAGATCACTATCTCTTCATAGGCGTCGGCATCATGTTTCTTGTATATGCTTTCAAAATTTGTATATCATCAGAACTTCTGCCAATTACATTTGCTTGAAAGTTTCTAAAGCCAATTCAACAAATTCCTATGATCATTTGGTCCATGATGAAGTTCTCCTTTCTCTGTATGCGGATGTGCTCACCCCAAGGAATCTATGTGGTAAAAGTGTCCTCAACTTGCATACATATCCACCAGAGCATTCACGATTGTGAATTACATTTGCAGGAAATTTTCTAAAGCATTTTCAACAAATCCATTTCTGTGCTTATTCTACAATTACCACATCTATCCACCATCATTGATTCTTTTACTCTTTCTAGGAAATACCATTTAGTCTTTTCAAGGCCAGGAGTTACATTATCTACACAAATAAACTTGTCTCATCATGGGGGAAGGCACATAGCACCGAATCATCTGTAATATATGTCTATATCCTGCTTGAAAGACCTTAATTTTGGCACGAGTTTGGAGAATACTGACAAATGTTGAAGAGCCTAGCTTTATATGTATTAGTTGCATTACATGAGATCACACTTTCTTAGAGACATTCTTATCAAGTAGTTTGCCGAGCTTGCAAAAATTTACATCTGCCAATTACCCTTGCTTGCATCTTAGTCATCTCTCCTCCTTTGGTTTATAAAATGAGAGCTTAAGGGATGAATCATGAGGAGCACAAAGAACTCATAGCTGTGTAGTGCCAGCCTCCACATTTTGTATATCCATCTATCAGAGAATTTCAAACTCTAATATCTGACAAAGTTGTCATCTCGTTGCATGATTGGCTGAGCACTGGTGAAACAGGATCACAAACCCTAAAATTTTGACTAAAAGAGTCAGGTTGTCAGGACTTTAATGAACTTTAGAACCTTGAAGTCGCGGATAAACAAAGTTTGGGAACTTACAAAACACGTGACTACATGGAGTCAGAGATATTGGAGTTTTCAAAACCCATAAAATGCCTGACAATAGGAGGAGTCCAATACTTATAAACCCATAGCTTTTAAATATGAACCTCTAAATGTAAATATTTTAAAATCACTAAATCTTGACTTTACTAAATAAAGTCTTTAACCTTTTTAAAATCATGGGACCTTTTAAATTTCAAATCATGAGGCACATATGAAATAAACTCCAATGTTAATATACTTTATTCATCTTTCCAACCCCTAGGAGAAGTATTATAGGAAATATTTTTGTACCTCACAATGAATGCCACTTGAATCTGATTAAATAATGCCTCCATTTATTTTTCCCGAAACTATGCTTGGGCCAAAAAGATGAAAACCTTCATAACTTCCACATAGTGACTCCATTTCTGATGAAATTTGGATAGCATGAAGATTAAGCACTTCTGAGAAAAATTCAAAATTCCTTTAGGTTCCAGCAATAAGGATCTCAGATATTCACCTCATATGTGAATTTTTGATAGAAAAATCAAAGGTTTAAAATCTCACAAATGGTGAGTTATTTCGGCATGACAAACTGGTCATACTGGCTCAAATGGAGTTTGCAACCGACCCTCAAAAGGATTTCACAACAACTTGGATAAATTTTTAGATTTTAATTGTTTTGTGAACTGGCAAGTTCAGGGGCGTATACGAGAATGCATTAAATTTTGAAAAATTTTGAGTTCAAAAATTTGGGGCAACAACAGGCTTTGATTGGGGACGGGGACTATGAAGGACAAAGCAAGGAACCTAGAATCTCAAGAATAGGTTAGTGCCTTATCCATTGGGCAATAGAGTCAGAGGGCACAGGGGATAGAGGAACCAGAGCAAACAAAAAACTAGACAAAACAGGAAAGGAAACTAACTACCAGCACAACAAAAACTCTTAATATGTACATGGAAGGAAGACCCTACCTCAAATGGATCCAAACTAATCAAGAAAAGCCATTAACGGGCTGAGAGAAGTAGTAGCCTCAGCAAAATAATGGTTGATAAATGAGAAGCATGCACACCAACAGCTGCCAACTGGCGATCACCATGATCAAAGTAATAAGAATGGTATTATATAAAAACTCTTTGGATATGATTTGGTGCTCAAAAATCCATTCTTCATTGTATGCTTCTTCAATTGGATGACTCACGTCAACATTGTCCAACATATGACTACTAGCATCTGCCTGTATAACACCATTAGGATGCACTTGATTTTGTAAGCAAAGAGAAACCAACCCCTGGATTGGACTGTTGGCAAGAGACACTACTAGGCATGATAGATGTTGTCATTGATGGCAACTAAGATCATCCCAATCATCTGCATAACATAATTTGTTCATACCGGAAGTCAAATTCAGAATTTGTCTAAGTCTGGGCAGTTAGGAATAGAGCAGTAATAGGGTCCGGTATTTTGGTCCAGATCTCTTCGGTGGAAAGTCATGATTAGCTACAAATCTAGGGGAGTCATGTGCATTGTCAAGATAGTCTAAATCCAAATTTTCATCCTCTGGTGATGAAGGATTCAAAAGATATTAGCCTCTGAGTACCGGGTTCCAGTTTGTCAGAGCAGACAAAAGAAGAACAGGCCAACCTTGTAGAAGATCTTGATTCCAGATGTATGGAAGTTGTTTGTTTGAAAAATGGTGATGAACAGTGATAATGGCTGACATGAGTGATGTTTTTCAAGAGAAAATTTTGGTTCACACCTTAAGTTATGCATAGATCTAGCTGACAGAGTAGAGCATTCATAAAAGTTCTAAGTGTTGTTGAAGTCGCCTGATAGAATGATTGGAGATCATATTGCAGATATATAGCCAATGAAATTGGATGATTCATTGTGTGTGGTGTATGCAAATAAGGTGTATGTGTGAAGAGAAGAAATCCAAAGTGCGAATGAAGGTAGAACAGTAAGAAGAGTAGAGCAAAGATGAAATGTGTAAGATCAATTTTTTATACTTAACCAGAATTGAAATTCTTGCATGGGTAGATGCTATTAATCAGTTCAAATCTTTGTCATTCTCTTGTTATATTTTCATAGGGAGTGAGCCTCCATTTGAGCAGTGAGCCCAAATGCATGTGCATTCCCATTTGTAAAAATACTTTTAACAGAGTATTAATATATGTGGGTTAACCTCCACCATGGTTTTTTCCTTAACCAGGTTTCCACGTCAAAAATCTTGGTGTCAAATGTGTTGATTATTATTTTTACTTCCGTGTTAATATCATATGCTTTAGTGTTTACATCATTAATCAAATTGACAATAGAGATAGAAGTTTAAAAGAAAAATTTGGAGACAACTGATTCACCCCCCTCTTAGTTGTCTGGGTTAATTCCAACAATTGGTATCAGAGCAAGGTTCCTTTGAAAAGCCTAACAAGCTTGAGGAAAAGATCTTGGAAGAAGTTTCAAATGGGTTCAATCAAAGATCAACTTTAGATGGCCCTGGAAGAAATTAGCAATCTAAGAGGTGAACTCAAAGATGCTGATAATACCAGTGAAATGTTAAAAAATAAATTAAAGAAATCTCTACAAAAAAAAAGGAGCTACTTCGGCAGCTATCCAGTTTACCTAAAGAAAATGGCATGAATGCAAATTTGGAAGAAAAGAAAAAGGAATGTGAGAAGCTGTCAAAAGAAGTTACTATTCTGAAAATTGAAATGGAATCCAGAGTAATGAGGAAAACCAAAGAAAGTGGAGATAGGAAGAAAATTGAAGAAAATCTGAATCAAAAACTAAGAGAAAGAACTAAAGAATATTGCAAATTGGATAGAATAGCTAAACATCTAGAATCTGATCTACAAGAAAGTAGAGACAATGAGAGAGAACTTGAAAGGCAAATTGTCATTCTTAGACACATGACCTAGAAGTTGCAAATAAATATAAGGACAAGTTCAAGATAAGCTCAACAAAACTAGAAGCACTGCTCGAAGGACATAAAAAGGTTGATGACAAGCATGGTCTTGGATATGAGAAAGGTGAATGCTTCGGATCCGGACAGAGAAACTTTCAACCTAGGAATGGGAGAAACAAAACTAGAAAACCTTTGGTAAGATAGCCTAATGCTCAAAGATATCCATCATTGAATGAAATTGTTTCAACTGCAACAAATTTGGTCATAAAGCTATTTAGTGCAGAAGTAGAGTAAATCAAAATGGTCCATCCTTCTTTGGTCAATGCTTCAAGTCTAAAAGGTATGGTCATAAATCAAATGAATGTAAAAGTATGATAATGAATAATGTTAACAATAGAAGAATTAGCAATTCCTTCAATGGTTACTACTTTGCTTTCAATGGGTTTGGACACATGGAAAATCAGTGTAGATCAAGAGAAAATCAAGTTAATGAGAAAAGAAATGTCATGTACTTTAACTACAACAAATTTGGTCATATTGCAAGATTCTGCAGAAGTAGGAACAATGGAAGAAGAGGTCTGGTAAACAAAAAACCGGATGAATAGAGACAAGACAAAGGCAGAAAAAAATTGAAGCGAATGAGACTCAAAATGAAACAAACAAGATATGGGTCAAGAAAACAATTATGAATGATAGTAATGGATCCACACCGGAATTCGATGCTGAAAATTCCTCTGGGAATTGATTTGGGAGCCTTGGCTCAGGAGGAGCAGCATTGCAAATCAAATTCCCCCAGCCAGTAGTTGAGTACCTGGTTCTGGCACAATGAGAAAAGGTACCTTGAATTGACTCAGAACATTTGGAAGGATTTCTGGAAGAAAGGAAGGGATTATGGCAAATTGCAAAGTGATACATGAAAGACTATTAAAAAATAGAGCAACCGAATGTGCTAGGGTAGAGCATTTATTACAAAAGCAAATTAGGTGATGTGAAGCTTAAAAAGGTCATTCATTCCTCATTTGAAACACTTTGCATCAGGAGAAAACAAGAAGAAAGAAGTGGACAAGCTTAGAGCTGAGAATTCTCAAGATTTGGAAGCGAGAAAAGGATTTCCAAGCAAAAACCCTAATCTGTGTAACAAGGTATTTTCTAGTTTCTACGAAATCTCTTGAGTTCTCAATTTTTGCAAATGGCTACACCTCTAGTTGTTGATGTAACTAAAAGGCCCCGACCAGTATTTAAGAAGCATCCACACAAATCAATTGAAGTTAAACCATTGGGCACATTCTCTGAGGTTCCACATGGTGTCCTACATGTTGAGGATATTAGGGCATACATTCACTGTAACATGGATGAATTTGGAAACCTGAAACTCTTGGATTTTCTTAACAACTACTTAACGGATGATAGACACAAATTGAAACCGGAATACAAAGCCCTAGAAAGCAAACATTTTTTGCAAGTCATTAGATTTTTGATATTTGATGAAAATGAATGGGTTTGATATATCTTAATCTGAATACATGATGATTTCATATGGCTATTGAAACCATTCAAGATTACAAAGGATGCTATCAAGATTGTAACCGGATTAAATTCAACTAGTGGGTTGCCCTTGCTGAAAGCTGTGAAAAAACAGATAGTGACTGATGCTACCAGTGCCAAGTTTGATAGAAGGGCAATGACCATCAATGATATTATAGAACTAGATGTCAAATTTGCATCCATGGTGATTGGGTACAAAATTTACCACTCCAGCAGAGAAACCTCTGTCTCCAAAGCTGCAATATATGCAGCCTATCAAATGTTAAAATAAAAATGTTGATTATGATCTTTGTGAACTACTACAAAATTAGTTGATTGAGAATTTGAGCAAGATAAAGAAAGATAAGAAAAATTCCTTCAAATATGGTTCCTTGATTATATGCTTGTTCTTCTATTTTATGAATGAAGTACCTGGAATTCAAGGTGTGCATTGGACAACTGACAAACCAATAGCATGACAAATAAGAGATCACCTTCTTAGTCTTGGTGATGCCCAAGCCCAAAAGACTGCCATTTGGGGCTACTTCAAAAACTTCTAGAGTTTAATGCAAGCAAGGGAAAGAATCCCTAAAACAATTGTGGAGAAGTATGAAAATGACATATGTTTCATGGTTGACATAGATCAGTGCTTGATGGAAGCTGTAGAACCAAGGACAATTTGGATAATGCCTATGGGTTATGAGGTGGATGGAAGAGTTTTGGATATGTATGCTCAGCATCTTTTGAGCACACCTAAAGATACCTCTATAGAAAGGTTTGGAACCTACAAGGAACTAAGTCTAAAATTGCATGTGGAGCTTAGACAGCCTGAGACCAAGAGGAAAGTGTAGAGACAAGTTGAAAGGTATGTTGAGAGCATTGGCCTAATCAAGGAGGAAGTAAAACAGAACAGAGAAAGAATTGAAAAGATGAAGAAAAGCACTGACCAGACTACAGAAGAAAAAGCAGAAAGTGAGCCAGCATTCACTCCGGAAATCCCACCAAGCTCCTCAAGGAAGACAAGGAGTTCTGCAACTCTTGCTGAGCAACTCAAGTCCACTTCCACTAAGAAGCCTGAAGCCACTCCATCTGATGATGGAGGGAAAAGAAAGAAAATGAAGACCACAAGAACCCACAAGAGCACAAAAGATGATGAAGAGATAGAGATAGGTAAAGAAATGAAAGAAATAAGATCCAAGAAAGCCAGAACTTCAAAGACTTCTGAAGAACAGCCTTCTGGAAGCAATAAGGCCAGTAAAAAGCTAGTCACTGGTAAGGTTGCTATGAATATTGATGAAATTGTAAAAACAATCATTGTTCATGGAAATTTAAAGCCTGTCAGAGTTTACTATGATAATTTTGATCAAGAAAATAAGAAAATTTTGGAAGATGCCATTATCATATATTTGAATAAATTCAATAGAGCCCTATTGGAAATTCTACAAGAACTTCCTAAAAGTTTAAGGAGAGTACTGGAAATGAGAAAAGAAGCAACTAAGGCTAAAGATCTAGAACTCAGAGAGTATGTCCTCTCCACACTATGTCCTGTAATGACCAATAAAGAAGTAGATAAAATTCTCAAAGAAGTCAAAGAAAAATTTAGAAGCAAAGTCTGGATGAACAAGCTAATGCTTGGTGAGACTGAGGAAATTGCAAAGGAAACAGAAGAAATTCTGAGAAAGGCTTTAGACAAAGATAAATACTATATTGTTTCAAAAAAACAAGTTGAAGAAGACAATCCTCCTGCTCTGGAACAAGAAGCTCCTGAAGAAGAAATTAACAAGAGAATTAATGACCAAAGTACTACTCTACATCCTCCGAAATTAATCTATGAGGAGACCAATGATGGACTTGATTCATCAAATCTAAATATTGGAGAAGTTTAGGAAGAGGAACAAGTCAATTAGGAGGACATAAAAATGGTAGATAGAATAGTTGATGTAGGGGTAACTCCTCCACCTGATCACTCTGGAAAAGAAGAGGATATTGCTACCACGTAGAGCCCTCTGGATCAGGCAGTAAGTGGTGAGCAAATAGGAAAGAGTCCCTCTGGAGAAAACATAGAGAAGAGTAAAATAGAGAAAGAGGAAGAAATAGGAAAGAAGGATAAGATACAAGAAGATGGTGCAAATGTTGAAGAACCTAAAGTAGATACTGAGAAAATAGGAGAACAAAATGATGGTTCTAAAATGGTTGCAAGAGATACTACAGATGTAGTAAAAAGTCTTCTTGAAAAAGAAATGATTGAACTTGATGAGCCTGAGCTACTCCAAGGCCTAGCCAATCTAGATGCTCTCTCTCCAATTCAATTGATGAAAATAGCATCATTCACCCAAGTAAATGCTAGAGAAAAGATGTTAAAGTCCCACATGGAGGACAATGAGCTACTAGGGCTTGCAATCGAAATTTTAGAGAAATTAATGCCAACTTATCAAAAGAATCAAAATGATTCCCCCTCCAGACATCTAAAAAATCTTGTAAGTTCAGTAAACTCACATTTTGAGTCTTTTGAAAAGTCTGCGAAGGCAAAAGTTTAGAAAGAGTTCTTGAATAAGAAATTCAGTCAAGTTAAGAATCTGATAAGGAGTGATAGGTTGATACTAGGCATTAACATAAAGAGCATTCAGAATGCCCTAAGTGATGGGGGAGATATATATATAAGTTTTGCCTATCATGGCCTAAAGTCAATGAGGATATTGAGAAGAAGATAAAAGAACAAGAATAGAAAATATCAATTCTATCTCAAAATTTTGATCCTCTAACTGCCTCTCCTATAAGCTAGGAATGTCAGGTTATTAGCTTGACAAATGAAATAAAGGGAATTGTAAAAGAGAAAGGCAATATTATGAAGATGATGTATGAACTCTAGGGATTGATTGCCCCCAAGTTGGAATCCATGCATAATGCCTTATCCAAAGCCCAGAATGCACTCCAGACAAGTGATCCTCCGGATCTGGCAAAGGCAAAAGCATATGCATTTTTGTTGAGTGGGCACATCTCAATTTTGGATGGAATGAAGAGTACTTGGGCCTTTGAACTTGTGCAAATAAAAACTAGTTTTGTAGACATTCTCAAGTTCATGTAAATAAGACTTAATGATTAATTGTACATATGCGGCAGCATATATAGAATTTTTGGAGAGTTTTGGCTTGCAGACCCTAGCCTTTGCCATTGATGTCAAAGGGGGAGTGAAGGGCAGTGAAAAATGAGGTATTCATCAAAGGGGGAGCACCATAATAAGTGAAATACATGAGTGTACAGACAAAGGGGGAGTTGCACTAGACACTTAGTCATTTTTCACTAAGTGTTGCCATCAATGCCAAAGGGGGAGATTGTTGGCAAGAGACACTACTAGGCATGATAGGTGTTGTCATTGATGGTAACTAAGGTCATCCCAATCATTTGTATAACACAATTTGTTCATACAGGAAGTCAAATTCAAAATTTGTCTAAGTCTGGGCAGTTAGGAACAGAGCAGTAACAGGGTCCGGTATTTTGGTTCGGATCTCTTTGGTGGAAAGTCATGATTAGCTGCAGATCTAAGGGAGTCATGTGAATTGTCAAGATAGTCTAAATCTAGATTTTTGTCCTCTGGTGATGAAGGATTCAAAAGATATTAGCCTCTGAGTACCGGGTTCCAGTTTGTCAAAGTAGATAGAAGAAGAACATGCTAACCTTGCAGAAGATCTTGATTCTAGATGTATGGAAGTTGTTTGTTGGACAAATGGTGATGATCAGTGATAATGGATGACATGAGTGATGTTTTTCAAGATCAAGTTTTGGTCCACACCTTAAGTTATGCATAGATCTAGCCGATAGAGTAGAGCATTCATAAAAGTTCTAAGTGTTGTTGAAGCTGACTGATAGAATGATTGTAGATCATATTACGGATATATATATCTGATAAAATTGGATGATTCATTGTGTGTGGTGTATGTGAATAAGGTGTATGTGTAAAGAGTAGAAATCCAAAGTGTGAATGAAGGCAGAACAGTAAGAAGAGCAGAGCAAAGATGAAATGTGTAAGATCAATTTTTTGTACTTAACTAGAACTAAAATTCTTGCATGGGTAGATGCTATTAATCAACTCAAATCTATGTCATTCTCTTGTAATATTTCCATAGGCAGTGAGCCTCCATTTGAGCAGTGAGCTCTAGGTAGTGAGCCCGAATGCATGTGCATTCCCATTTGTAAAAATACTTTTAACAGGGTATTAATATTTGTGGGTAAACCCCCACCGTGGTTTTTCCCTTAACCAGATTTCTACGCCAAAAATCTTGGTGTCAAATGGGTTGATTATGTTTTTGCTTCTGTGTTAATATCATATGCTTTAGTGTTTACATCATTAATCAAATTGACAATAGAGATAAAAGTTTAAAAGAAAAATTTGGAGACAACTGATTCACCCCCCCTCTAAGTTGTCTGGGTTAATTCCAACATGGACAACCCACACACAAATCATTTGATAAAAAATCTTCTTTGTATGTGGAAGTAATTGCATTGTTTAAAAATTTTGGGCCCCAACTTGTAGAATCATCTTTCTCTGTAGTAGATAAATTAATATCCCGAGCATGAAAACAACTAGTTGACTCATTGGAAGACCAATCATCCACCTTATGAATTTTATGCAATATTGGAAGTGTGTCAAATTGAAAATCTGTATTGTAAACAATATCTTCATATGACTAAAAATCACCCCCAACTAAAACAACCTTCTCTTTCTCTATGAGATTTGGCTCGACAATGTCATGATTCACCAAAACATCCTCATCTACAACTTGTAGTTAGACATCTCTTCTCCACACATAAATTTATCTTCAGACACATTAAGACACCAGTTTGGAATATAAACAATATGGGGTTCAACACATTCATGCATTTGATCACTTTCATTTATACTATTATGACTACTTATGACACTATCTTCCAATTCTTGTTTAAAAATTTGAGCATTTAGATTTTCAAAATGAAAAGATTCAAATGAAAAATCATTCCCGACCTCTTCTTGTAGCCATACTTCAGTTTTTTCTTGCTCCTAAAACCTGAAAACTTCATAATCATCTTGTGTGCACCTCAGAGAAAAGACATTCAACAATTCCTCTTTATGATGTGTATCCTGATGTTGCTCTTTGTCACTGGTAAAAGTGAATGATTCCATCTTTGTTGTAGATAAGGCTGTCAAAATGACTTCATTTGCATTACCTTTTTCGTCGTCAACATCATAGAATAATTGTTGACTTTCTTTGTTACTTGAGAGGCTTCTAGATTCATCATTATCTTTTTCATAATGTAAATAATATGCCTCAGTTCTTCCATTCATATGAGGTTTAATTTTTGTAGCACTTACTTCACCTCTACCAAAATGTTTTGAATAAAAAATAGTGAGATTAAGATATTTAGTAGGAGGCTACATGTATTGATAGTTCATGGGCTGGGAGACTGATTTTTGCATTATAGACTTCCTCATAGATTCACATTCCAAATAATCTACAACCTGATTTGCTTTCCATAACCCACTCAAAATCAAATCATCTTCAATTTTCACAACCTCTTGTTGTGCAATTTTAATATTATTCACTTTACTCCGTTTCAATTCAAATTGAACATTAGGATGCAAAGAGGAAATAAAAGTACAAAGCTAAAGGTGCTCACTTGGTTGCGATATGGGGTTCAACACATTCATGCATTTGATCACTTTCATTTATACTATAATGACTACTTATGACACCATCTTCCAATTCTTGTTTAAAAATTTGAGCATTCAGATTTTCAAAATGAAAAGATTCAAATGAAAAATCATTCCTGACCTCTTCTTGCAGCCATACTTCAGGTTTTTCTTGCTCCTGAAACCTGAAAACTTTATATTCAACTTGTGTGCACTTCGAAGAAAAGACATTCAACAATTCCTCTTTATGCTGTGTATCCTCATGTTGCTCTTCGTCACTGGTAAAAGTGAATGATTCCATCTCTACTGTAGATAAGGATGTCAAAATGACTTCATTTGCATTACCTTTTTCACAGTCAACATTGTGGAATAATTGTTCACTTTCTCCATTACTTGAGGGGCTTCTAGATTCATTATTATCTTTTTCATAATGTAAATAATATGCCTCAGTTCTTCCATTCATATGAGGTTTAATTTCTGCAGCACTTACTTCATCTCTACCAAAATGTTTTGAATAAAAAATAGTGAGATTAAGATATTTAGTAGAAGGAGGTTGCATGTATTGATAGTTCATGGGCTAGAAGACTGATTTTTGCATTATAGACTTCCTCACAGATTCACATTCCAAATAATCTACAGCCTGATTTGCTTTCCATAACCCACTCAAAATCAAATCATCTTCAATTTTCACAATCTCTTGTTGTGCAATTTTAATATTATTCACTTTACTCCGTTTCAATTCAAATTGAACATCAGGATGCAAAGAGGAAATAAAAATAAAAAACTAAAGTTTCTCACTTGGTTGAATAGAGGTAGGAAAGGTTTTGAGCAGTAGATTAAACCTATCCACAAAGTCTATAATGAATTCACCATTTGCTTTTGAATATTGAAAAACTGATTCAGGAAAGCAGCTTCATCCACAGGGCCTTTATACCTTCCCAAGAACTTAGTCTTCCATGATTTCCAGTCAGTAATACACTTTTCTTCCAAATAATAAAACCAATCAGCTATAGGCCCAATTAGAGATTCAATAAATAATCTTATAAAAATATTTTCTTCACTTACCCCCAAAACACCACGTGCAACTATGAATGCCAGAATATGGTCTTCAGCATCTTAATGGTTTTCCCCACTGAACTTCAGGAAATGCTTTCTTGATCCTTCAGTTAGAGGTGAATGTTGTGTCAAAGAAAGAGGTCTGAAGTGATTTCCCCATGGCTGGGAAGAAATCAATGCCATTATATGCAAATCTAAAAAAAAAATTAGACAAGAATCTTTGCTAGAATAAATTGCTTCTAGACGTTCCATTTTGCAGAGCTGCCAGCCTCCATCCTGGGGGAGGTACCTTTAAATTTCTGGGGAAATAGATACACCGTTCTTCACTTTCGAATCCCCAGTAGAGTCACCAAAAATCTGTCAGTTAACAGATTTGTCATTCAAATTTTATACTCTCTTGCCCACTACAATGATATTCTAACCAACAGTTGAGTCACTTGCAATGATAGTTGCAAGTTCTCTCTGCTTGTTTTACAAGGTGCAGCTACCTTTGAAAATTATGCAATGAATGGAAATACAGGGTATGCTTTTAACCAGAAAGCAGAAAAGGCACACTACCATCTACCCATAGCCATGAAATAGATGTGAATGATTAAATTCAGAATTAAGTGAATGCAGAAAAATGACACAAAGTTCACCCCTCCCACACCCATAGATGAGAAACAAGAAAAGAATGAGCAACAAGTCTTCACAATAGATTAATTAATTTCGAATTCAAAGATTCAAAAATAATAATCCACACAATTTGATATAACAAAAATTACATTGAAAAAGATTATAGAGACATAGGAATTTGCAATCTAAAGAAAACATAAATAAATACATAGATTTATCAACATCTCCTTTATTTCCCAATACAAAACTGAGTTCATAGACTCATCCCCCTGTACAACAAAATGTGACTGAGAAGAAAAACTCTACTCCCTGCTTCCCCTATTCCCGAACAACCAGAAAAAGATATCTTCAATGCCTTTGGATTGCATATTAATAAATTTTCAAGTGAACTTTCAGTTTCTATAACTGTTTCGTAAGAAGATTTAGCAAGTGAAACTTTCTTTTCCTCTTCCCGTGGAGTAACTGCCTCTTGGAAATTTTATTTTTAAATTATATTACCAAGTCACTTTTGAGAATGACCTTTATACTTCATTAAATCCTTTCTGATACATATAATTATCAATTTGCACCTTCTTTCAATATTAGAAAAGATCCTTTGTTGGAAAATAATAAGCTCCCTAGGAGTGGCTGTCCACTTGTCTCTGTTTGGTATCTTGCTCAAAAGTTGTATACCCATTTTCATGTCTCTTTGGGAGTTGTCAGAAAGACTACATTTGCAATCAATTAAATAGTCATCTTCCTTATGACCCTTAACCTGCTGCTTATTTCTTTTGCTTTCTCACCATGTGACAAGTATCTAGTTCCCATTCTCTGAATTTACAAATTCCTTAGCCTTGATGCCCCAGTCTGGATCTAGGATTTTGAACAATGGTTTCCAACTCATCAATTTTATTCCACACAACAATTGTACCACTAGTGGACACATCTTCACTAGATGTATCTCTGCTGCTAAACTGCAAATAACTCTATCAGTAGAACCTGAATTGGCTTGGCCTTGTCTATCTTTTAAAGAGAAAATTTCTCTTCTCTCTTCTCGAATTCCATAGAAGCTTTCTATATGATCAATGTTTGTAGATGTTCCTTGTGATGCATTAGAAGAACTAGAGAAAGTACTACACTCATTTTCTCTATCCAATGAGCCCTTTACAACATTTTGATTGAATATTCCATCTGACTTTCTTCCTCTATTTCCAACAAGTTGTGGAGGTTTCACTGCACTACGAACTGTTCCTGTTCTCCCGTTCTTGAGATCTTTGACTTTCTCCATTGTAGAGCCCGTCACTTATCAAAGCTATTATTGTTTCCGCGAACAAATTTTCCATCTGGAAGACATTGGTCACTTCTTGGAAAATCAATCTACTCTGGGTGTCCAAATTCATTTCCCATGAAATTTAAATAGCCTTCACCGCCTTTCTGAGGAAGAGCAAATAGTAAACCTTGAAAACTTCTTCTATAAATTCATTTTGTGTATATGCTGCAATCACCACACTCTTGGGGACTGTATCTCTTCGAGGCATTCTTTAACATACATGTCTACCAGAGCATTCCGATTGCAATCTCTGCAAAAATCTCCCATTTCCGGTGATCACCGAACTCCATGAGACCATGATCCATTGAGGTGGCCTGTCAAATAGTTTCATGTGCTTTGAACATACTCCCTCATTCTGCAAACACGTCTACAAGCCCTGTCTATGTTTCTAAATTTTGTATACATATTTACCAGAGCACTTCGAATACAACATCAGACAAAAACCATTTTCAATTATGCTTGGATGGATGGATTATATTGCAAAGTTGTAAAATGCAAGGATTTACTGTGTTTTGGGCGATCTCTATAGTGACGCAGGCTGGGAGGAGGTGCTAGCAATGGTCATTGATTCTCTACACCCGCCGGTCAGCTACAAACAATGTTATCCCATTATTTCATCACGATTTGCTTCAATAGAGATCACTATCTCTTCATAGGCGTCGGCATCATGTTTCTTGTATATGCTTTCAAAATTTGTATATCATCAGAACGTCTGCCAATTACATTTGCTTGAAAGTTTCTAAAGCCAATTCAGCAAATTCTTGTGATCATTTGGTCCATGATGAAGTTCTCCTTTCTCTGTATGCGGTTGTGCTCACCCCAAGGAATATCTGTGGTAAAATCATCCTCAACTTACATACATATCCACCAGAGCATTCACGGCTATGAATTGCATTTGCAGGAAAGTTTCTAAAGAATTTTCAACAAATTCATTTATGTGCTTATTCTGCAATTACCGCAGCTATTTGCCATCATTGATTCTTTTACTCTTTCTAGGAAATACCATTTAGTCTTTTCAAGGCTAGGAGTTACATTATCTACACAAATAAACTTGTCTCACTGCGGGGGAAGGCACATAACACCGAATCATCTGTAATATATGTCTATATCCTACTCGGAAGCCCTCAATTTTGGCACGAGTTCAGAGAATACTGGCAAATGTTGAAGAGCCTGGCTTTATATGTGTTAGTTGCATTACATGAGATCACACTTTCTTAGAGACATTCTTATCAAGTAGTTCGCCGAGCTTCCAGAAATTTACATCTGCCAATTACACTTGCTTGCATCTCAGTCATCTCTCCTTTGGTTTATAAACCGAGAGCTTAAGGGATGAATCATGAGGAGCACAAAGAACTCATAGCAGTGTAGTGCCAGCCTCCACTTTTTGTATATCCGTCTAGCAGAGCATTTCAAACTCTAATATCTGACAAAGTTGTCATCTCGCTGCACGATTGGCTAAGCATTGGTAAAACAGGCTCACAAACCCTAAAATTTTGACTGAAAGAGCACTCAAGCAGAAGAGTCAGGTTGTCGAGACTTTAACGAACTTTAGAACCTTGAAGTCACGGATAAACAAAGTTCAAGAACTTACAAAACACACAACTACATGGAGTCAAAGATATTGGAGGTTTCAAAACCCATAAAATGCCCGACAATAGGAGTCAAATACTTATAAATCCATAGATTATAAATATGAACCTCTTTATAGATATTTTAAAATCACTAAATCTTGACTTTACTAAATAAAGTCTTTAACCTTTTTAAAATCACGGGACCTTTTCACTTTCAAATCATGAGGCACATATGAAATAAACTCTAGTGCTAATATATTTTATTCGTCTTTCCAACCCCTAGGAGAAGTATTATAGGAAATATTTTTGTACCTCACAATGAATGCCACTTGAATCTGATTAAATAATGCCTCTATTTATTTTTCTCGAAACTATGCTTGGGCCAAAAAGATGAAAACCTTCATAACTTCCACATAGTGACTCTATTCCTAATGAAATTTGGATAACATGAAGATTAAGCACTTCCAAGCAAAACCCAGAATTCCTTTAGGTTCTAGCAACAAGGATCTCAGATATTGACCTCATTTGTGAATTTTTGGTAGAAAAATCAAAGGTTTAAAATCTCACAAATGGTGAGTTATTTCAGCATAACAAACTGGTCATACTGGCTGAAATGAAGTTTGAAACTGACCCTCAAAAGGATTTCACAACAGCTTGGATAAATTTTCAGATTTAATTGTTTTGTGAACTGGCAGGTTCAGGGGTGTATACGAGAATGCATTAAATTTTGAAAAATTTTGAATTCAAAATTTGGGGCAATAGAATGGAATGTGTAAGGTTCTTTTGAATTTATGTTCCAAACTAGAATTAAAGATCTTCAAAATGCATTGCAATATATATCATGTGGAATGTTGACTAGGCCTTTAGTGATATATATGAAGCTTTAAACTAACAAACATGAGTGTGGTGTTGCAAACTTGAACACATCATTACAAAACATCTAGAAATCTAGAAAAATACTTATAAATCAACAAACATTAAGAAAATAACTTTGGTTGATACAAGATTGCTCCTACACCTTGGATGCTCTTGCATTAATTCATGTAACCATTCACATACTAATGAAAGACATGAAGCCTCTATAAGATCAAGCTCTATCAACTCTTCAAGAAAACATGTGTTTCATTCCTTACATTTTAATTGATGAAATGATCTTCATTGGACTAAGATTGTTAAAACACATTGATAGTAGGTTATATGAGGCATTTCCTATCACAATCAAAAGTTGGTCAATGGTCACTAAATTTTTCTTATTGGTGACCTAAGACAATTGTCACTTGTAAGGGACATTACAATGTAGATGTTGTATGAGAGTTACTCTCAAGTATTCTCCCATATGATGACCCAAAATTCAAAGTTGTAATTGGACTCATTAATGATGTGCTTGGCAAAGTTGTTGCTATCATCTACCAAAAAAGAGAGTAGGCCACTTTATTTATCACTCTTTTTTGTTGTGAAGAACTTTCAATGTTACATTGTACCTACTTGGGAAACACATGACCCACAACTCATTCCAATTGTTCCAGTCACTCATGGTGGTTGACAACAAATCCCCTTAAATATGGCTTGCTCATCTAACAATCCATAAAGCACAAGGCCTCACAATCAATAGAATAACAATAGACATTAAAAACATAGACTATCAGGATCCTACATTCACAATAGTATCATGAGTTCAAAGATTGTTTGATATAGCATCTCCCCTCTCATTCAATGATACACACACATAAACAATATTTTTAAAATTGTGTAGAAGCAAGAAGAAGATAGTCTCTGAAAATATCAACACAACATTCCTAAAAATGCATTTAGCCCCCTCATTATGTAATATACTAAATTAATTTGTATTCCTAAAAATCCATTTAGTCCCCCTCATTATGTAATATACTAAATGTATTTGTTATATTAAAGAAAATCCATTAACATTTCATGTATTGTTTTTAAAATTTAAATGATATCATAATCTTAGAAATCTTATGTGTCTTTCTCTAAACACACAACTCTCAATAAGAAAAATATTTCTTTTAGAGTTGTTTTTTTCAAAATTATTGATGTGCCCATTAAAACTTTAATACAATTACTAGTATATAACTCTATATAATTCTCACATTCAATTTTTTTTAACTTTCAATATTTTTTATAAAATAAAGAAAAATTAAACCATCACCTTTGTTTTTATTATGAAAGCCAATATAAACATACACATTTTTTAACAAAAAAAAAACCAAAATAAATCAATTATCTACAATCCAACTAGAATCTTATTTTGAGATTTAATTCAAGTAATTCTTTAACTCTCAACTAATAAAAAACTTCCCAAACCAATATAAACTAGGATTTTTTAAGCAAAAAATAAATCTCCCAGGGAAATATGAACATACAAAAAGTTTTAACCAAAAATAACCCTAATTACAATCTAGCAGTCGAAGTAATTCTTTAGCTATCAATCAATAAAAAAAATTAATTTTTTTTTGGGACACATCGCCTGATAATTTTTATTGCGTGTTCATGTTGTTTTCCTTTCCCCATAAAACAATTAAATCACTTAGTGTATATTAGGTACATGTGTGTGAGATGGCTTGGAGAGTGAAATAGTTATACCGGAGAGAGAGAACATTGAATCAACTTAATGATGATTTAATGCCACATCAAAGTAATACTTGAGACTTTTCAGAGAATTTTTGTGTTGCATATTTTCAGAGGGTTCTCCAAATTTATTATTGTATTTGTTGGTATATCTGTGCTTGTAGCTAATTCAGGATTCTACAGTTTTTTTGGATTATTTTTACATAGGCTTTTGCATCTAGTTTTCCATGGAGGATGAAGAAACAGGAGAGATTTTTATACCATGCAGAGCATGCAGTCACAAATGTTATAAAAAACATGGCAAATACCATGATAAAGAGCACTTTAATGGGTGTGCCTCCTTCTTCAAAGTTATGCTTGGAAACTTTACACAAAAACTAGCAAATCTATATATTATTTTTCATTCTTTTATTTCTGTACACTATTAAGAACTTGTAAAATCTAATTGTGTAATGTGTTTATGGCAGTGCATTCCTCCTACGTTTGTTTCACAGTTTATAAACAACACAGATGAACATATGGTGTTGCAAGGCCCAGGTGGGTAGGAGTGGGATGTACAATTAGGGGGTACCATAAATAAACTAGAATTTAGGTAGGGTTGGGAAAATTTTGTGAATCATCATGGGTTGGAGATTGGAGATTTAGCTTATGAATACCAAGATTGATACAGATAAAAGATGCCCTTCTTCTAACAGAGTATGCAGTTCAAGTCAACCAATGGGCAGCAAGTTCCTGAATAAATTGGTTTCTGATGGGGAAAACAACAATGATGTTGAAGCAATGGAAGAAAATCAAAATTGTAAGTCTAATTTAATTTATTTCAACTTTCAAAGTAGGCATTTGAATTGTAGCTTTACCAGGAGGATTAGTATAACAAAAACTTATTTCTGTTGTAGGTCATTCTTGGAAGAACCCTGGACATTATGGACCCTCTCATCTAGAAAAGCACATGATAGTGAACTCTGCCCCTTATTTCAAATCAGATAAACCTTTTTATTCAATGAAAATGAAGTCACAGAATGTAAACCAACCAATATGCAAACTAGTAAGATCAAATTCTCTGCCTTCTATGCTTATTCCTCTTATTTTGTTAAGAGAAGAGTGTAAAAAATGATGGGTTTAACAACCTAACATAAGGCAAAGTAGTTTTGTTATTACATTTTTCTAAGGTATCTCTAATATTCTAATATAATTCAGTCTTCTATAATATGAGCATCTACATTTGTGTGAATGATAAGCTTTAACAATAGTTTTTTTTTAATAGCAGAGCATAACATGCTCACGTTATAATGCGAGCGCATTATGGCTTAATTTTTTTTAAAACAAGTTGGCCACTTTTTGGGCCCCAACGTTTTGCACCCACCCGTATCTGTGTCTGGAAACTATCTGTTACTGTATATTTGTTGAATTAAGGTTTTATGCTTAGTGAACACAATAAGCTTGTAAAAAATTGATTTAGAGATTTACTCAGTTACAATTAGTAGAAAAAGGGAACCTAGGAAATCAATAGCTTTACCCCAAGCCTATTCCTTATTTCCCTAATGTTTAGCAAGAGAAAGTGTGGGACTTGATTCGGTTGGTTGAACTATCATTATCCTACATTTTCCACTAAACCTTTTGGTGAACCTGTGCTCTAAAAGAATTTGCATCCTTTTTAACATCAGATCTGAATTAGTTTTATGTCCTAAATCACATTTAGATTGCAAACCCTCTTTTGTGAAAGTACATACATTGAATCTTGAGTGATTTTTTTATCCTTTCATTAAAAGAGTTTGAAATTACAACTTTGTGTTTTACATAGTGTTATTGTATTTCATCTTCACAAAGTTTATGCTATATCATTTTACATTTAAGTCTTGGGTTAATTAGAACATGCTATAATGTTAGATTAATTTTTACAAGACTTTCATGTGTATGATGAGTTGTTTAGTGTGATGGCTTCAATATGTTAGATGAAGCCCTCGAGGACTTTATCTCGATTGAGCATTTCCCTACGACTCCTAAACCGTCATTGTTTCAAAGATTAGTAAATGCAATCTATGTTCCTAAACCTCAAGAAGAATATATGAAGCCAAAAATAGTGGTCAACCTATGTACGCATGTGGTTCAACCACACTCTAAACCAGTGCTCACTATTAGAGGTCTTCCACCTTCTTCTCAACCTCCTGATTACATTTATAACTATGCTAAACTATCACACAATGAAATTCACAACAACCTAGTCATATTGTGGTTGCTCATACATATAACACATGGAATAGCAAGAAAAGAAAAAAATAATCAAGCATTTTAATATCTTTACCAACTTCTCAACCGATGCTTCCTCAAGCACCTCGTTTAACACATAAAGTTGGTCAAGACTATGACCTTGTTGAGAAGCTTCAAGCTACTCCTGCTAAGATTTCTCTTTGGGAACTTATACAAACTTCACCTACATACCATGGAATGCTCCAAGAAGCTTTACAAAAAGTGATTGTACCACCTATTGTCAAGCTAAATGATGTAGCAGCTCCATTAGATTGTATGCATGCGACAAAAATAGATATTATGTTTCAAAAACATGAGTTGCCTTCTATTGAAGTTCAAATTTAGTATGATCCTTTGATTATATTCATTACAATAAACAAGAAATTGATTAAGTGAGTTATGATTGATAATGGATCAGCTCTTAATGTTTGTGGCATTAATTTGTTACATAAGATTAAAGTTGATACATCTTTGATTAAGCTAGATAGAATAAGTATATGTGGCTTTGATAATGTTGGAAGACAATCTTTAGGCACTATAACTTTACCTATACAAGTTGAGCCTATAACTTTATCTACCTTGATTCATGTCATGTCTAGTTCCTTATCTTACAACATGATCCTTAGTAGGCCTTGGATTCATTCATTAGGGGTAGTTCCTTCTACCCTTCATCATTCGATCAATTTTACTTACAAAGATAAACTTCATACTATTGATGCTGATCCTGAACTAGATAATTGTTTACAAATTGAATTACAAAAGCAAGTTGTTCATCATAAGATCTTAAACAACTTGAAAGTTGATCCATCAACTCCTCTTGCCATAGATAATGTTGTGCAAGAGTCCAAACAATTGAATGCATTCCTTGGTGACGATTGAGGTTCATTAGATTTTACATCTCCCTCTATAGGTGAATATAAAATTAACAACCTTGCCCCTGAAACATCAAATGTTGCATCGTTATCATCTAAAAATTCAAGTATGAAACCAAAAGTCTCTTTGATAACAAATACAAATAATACTCTTACACTACAGATTATGAGACTTATGAGGCCCCACCTTCTTCTAAGGAAATGGCTTCTCTTAATGGTCGAGAAGTTCAGATCCTTTATAAGAATTGTGACTATGTAGGTAATGGTTGTGGTATTAATCAACAAGGAATTCGAGTACCTATAGAATCTGCTTTGCGACATTACTCAAGTGGCATTGGGTATAATCCTTTCAAGGAAACCAAATCCTGCAGACGTCCTAATCTTAATGTGACTATGATATCAACACTTAATTTGATGTATCTTGAGATGATAGACATGAGTTGTTCTCTTGGAGATATTCCTTTGGATATGTTCTTGACAGATGAAGAAGTAATGGAACTCTTGTGAGATTATGAAGATCTTCCTCATTATCATCATAAATGTGGATTATCTTATCAATTAAATCAAGATGTATATTTTGGAAAGTCTACTAGTTCGATAAACACTGCTTTAAAATCTGAGGACTAAGACAAAGAACTGATGAAATCACCTAGTCCCTTAGACCACAGTACTTTGCTTAATGGAAAGATTGTTGATGTTTTCATGGAGAAAGATAACACTGAAAAGGTTATCCCTATAGGTGATTGCTTAAAAACAGAAGAAAAAGAAGATATAACCACGCTTTTACATGAATTCTCAGAGTTATTTTCTTGGAATTATTCGAATATGCCCAGTATTGATCCTCGAATTGTAACACATAATACTATATTAAAGTCCATAACATGAATCCTAAGGTAGCATGTGCTATCGTGTGCATCGCATGCACTTGGCGGCACAAACGCATGTGCCTAAGTGTGTTCACAATTTTGGCAGCATAACAGTATGCAAGGACATAACATGATTAAAAATGACTTGTGAAAGCCTTCCTTTATAGAAAAGGCTTGATTCGAATCAACAGATGAGATTGGTTAGGTTTCAATGATATGAACGATCGAGATTGGTTAGGGTTTTCCCACTCCAAGAGGTTGTAGCAATGTGACAAGTGTGCAATGGAGGATAAAAGGAATCTAATTCAAATATTTTATTTAAATTAGTTTGTCATGTGAAGGCATATCAAGTGGAAGATGAGACATGTGACATGTGTCATAATGTGATGAGGGGTGAGGGAATAATTCAAATTTTTAATTTGAATTATATGAGACACGTGAAGGGGTATTATTAACTAAACAAATGGGATTTATTTAGTTAATTGGAATGTGATTAAGTTGGAATTGTGAGTAGGGATTAGGAAAAAATGGCTTATGATGCCCCTAGTAAAGTGTCGACTAGGTCATGGTAAGGACATGGACAAATTTTAGTGTCTACATTTTTCCCCTCTTTGAGATGATGTTCAAGATGATGCGATTTATGTTGAGTAACATCATTTCAAAGAAGCTAAGGAAATGGATAGAGGAAAAAGATAGGGTGATGATGCCCCCTCGAGAGGGTCGGTGAGTTGGACAAACATGGGTAGACTCTCAAAATGAAATGGATTGGTCAAGGAAGAAAGATAAGGGAATGGCTAGAAGAAGTGAATGATGTGTTATGCTACAATAAAGGTGAGCAACCATGGTGTTTGATGTAGCACTAGACATTATACACCAAGGTATAAGGACCAAGGTGACGATGTGTCTCATGCCCCAGCGTAATACAACCTTGTCTAGATACAAGATATGATTATTAGCTGGGTTGGATTCGGATGTGAAACAAATGCAAGATAAAATGATATCACACACAAGCAAGCAAGAAAGGCATGCACAAATGATTCAAAAACAAACAAGGTATTGCCCCTGTCAAGTTGTAAACCAATGATTGGGTGGTTGATTGATGATGATGTCTAGTTTCAGGAATGAAACATGTATAAGACGCTTAGTCTGGTTTCGACAATGCAACATCTTGTCTAAGACAATTGATTGATTGACACTAGTATTGTTGGTCATACGAGAAACACCAGGTTTTGATTATAATTGATTGATTTGGTTTGCATCAAGATTAGGATCAAGACCCATTGATGCAATTGGATAATTTGACAAGCTTGATTGATTAACTTGATTGGTATGGGTTGATATGACTTGCATTTGATTGATTGTTTGGAATGATTTGAAGAATTGAATAACGATGATGGATTGATTTGAAGAATTGAATAATGATGATGGATTGATTTGAAGAATTGAATTGATGAGTTGATTGATTGAAAGAATTGATGTGATGATTAGATTTGATTGGCTTGAGTGAGTGGAAGAATTGATTTGAATGTTGTGATTGGATGATTGATTGGAATTGAAGGAATTGACTATTTGATAAGGATGATGAGTTGGATGAATTAAGTGATTGAATAGTTGAATTGATGTGATTTGATTAGGATGATGAGTTGGATGGGATGTTTAGAATGTTTGGAATGTTGTGTGTGCTATAGGACTGTGTCTCTACAAGACTTGTGAAGTGTGGGATGCCATGGAGATGTCAATGCAAGGTGATGGGGCCTAGACTATGATAGAGGCTAATGGATATTAGTCTTTGAAAAGTCTAGCTACAAGAGGGTACTCTCGTCTACTAATGACCTTTCAAAGCATAAATTGGATTTATCAAGACCTTGAGGTGTGAATGAAATGATTTGATTAAAGTGAACCCATGAGTTTCAGAATTCATTTGAAAGGATGGACTTAAACTAGCTGTGGAGTATTAAGCCCAAATTGATGAAATGATTGATGAAAGTGAACCCATAAATTTTAGGATTCACTTGGAAGGGTGGACTTAAACTAGCCATGGAGTATTAAGCCCAAGTTGTGATTGATGTAAAAAAGATGTCAAGGTCTCTTGGTCCACATATTTGTACTTGTGATACAGTCAAGCTTTGACAGTTTCTCCCTATGTTTCAACCTTAGGAAGACTAATGTTTTAGGGTCCTCTATAGATGTCAAAGGCCAAATGAGATTGAATATGTAGTGGAATGAAATTGAATTATGTAGTGGAATGAAATTGAATTATGTAGTGGGGGAAATTGAGTATGCTTTGACACAGCTGCAATCAGATTTGATAGGGAGAGTAGATACTCCAAGGTTTCCCTATAGTTGTGGTGTATGATTAGGATGAAATTGATTAGATTGGAATGAATGGTTAGAATGTGATTAGGATGAGATTGATTGGATTAGGAATGAATATGATGATGTGTGGTGATGAGATGAAGATGATTTAGTTGAATTAGGAAGAAGTTGATTGGAGTAGGATTATTAAGATGATGATTGAATGATGTGGTTAGGATATGCGATTAGGATAATGTGTAATGGTAAGATGAAGTTGATTGGATTTGAATGGGATTGATGTGGAATGATTGAATTGAATGATGTGACTTGATTTTATGGATGATTTGATTTGATGTTTTGGAAGAATTAAGTGGAATGGATGAATTGGATAGATTTTATTGTTTGGATTTTGGTAGATATTTGAATTTTTTTTGTATTTTTGATGATATTTTGATGTTTTTGGGATTTTGAATTGTTTTAGTTTATTTTTTTATTTTTGAAAATATTTGAAGTGGCATTGGATGACAATTTGGGTAACCTTTTCACTAGATACCAATGACAAGGGGAAACCAAGTCTAAGTGTAAGGATAACGCGTGGGATTGGGTGAATGGATAAATGGATAAGCAATAGTGAATGGATGAATGTATGCATGAAAAGGAAAGGATGTGATCTCCAAAGGCTATGTCGCATAAGAATAACATGCCTCATTCAAGGTGGAACACTTAGGATTTTTCATGACAAAACTTAGGATGATGGGATGATAGGATTGTGAAGGATTTGCTTGGTCTGGAGGAATAAGGTATGTCAAGAGATACCCAAAACATTTGTCAACATTGTGCCCCCAATCTTTATCAAGATCAAAAGAGGAAGGGAGGATTCATGGATACGATATGATAGGCATGTGGGTGTATGATATAAGGATGGTAAGGTGGAAAATGATAGGAGGATGAGACAATGTGCCCCCAGTGTATGTGGCATAGAAGATCAACTTTTCTGATTTTTTGAATTAGATAGGGGAATATGGATGAGAAGGACTCAAGTGTCTAGTGCCATGAATTGACATGTCAAATATCACTATGCTCATCGATGTTGGTAAGTGATGGAATGAAAGTGAGATGGATAAGGTATATAGTGGATTATGGTGTGAATTATGTGGGACTTATGTAAGGAAGATGGATGAAATGTTTATGCAAAAGCATGGACCATAGGGAGATGAGGTGTGAAATATGTAGGAAAATGAATGAATTATGGGGTGATGTGGGTGTGAAAAGGAATCATGACCAACAATTGCACACACTGTGTTAAACATGGAAGCTTGTGATTGGATGGAGGTGTAGGAAGCAATGGTGATATTTTCTTAGTGGATGGTTGATGTAATATTTTAGGCACCCACATGTACTTATTATTTGTATGATTTTTTCTTTTCATGTGGGGTGGAGGAATTTGATATTTTTTAATGGAATGGATGGAAGAGGATGGTTGGGATTTTTTAGAAGTGGATGCCTCGTTTGACTTGATTAATTTTGTTTAGGGACCCATACCATTTTAGTTTTTGACTTTTCTTTGGGAGGTATGGGTTTATATGGATTTTTTAATGTAGCTTGTTTTGAATTTTTGGATTGATTTCCTAAGGTATTAGGGTCCTTAGTATTTTTGGCTTTATGTAAGGAGGCATCCAAATATTTGTTTTTAAATCCCATGTGGCAGGTGGAATGAGTGGAAGCTCTATGTTTACATGATGTATGCATTTGTTGGTCATGATGAGGAATGTAAGGGGTGTTGGGTTTTGGAAGCAACGGTGGCAAAGTGTATGGATGGAAATTAGGAGTTGGAAGAAGTGGAGGCAAAGTTGATGGCAGAAGGTGTATGGTCACATGTTTTTGACATTTATAGGATGAGGGAGGTGGAATGGTGACATATGTCTTAGGAATCTGATGTGATTTGTTATGGGAAGTGGTAGACTTAGGATGAGTGGATGAAGTACCAATGTCTTTAGATTGTTAACTTTGGGGTGTGTATCCAAGGCCATATGAGCGTGGAGGTGGGACTTTGACATGTATAGGCTCCAAAATACCTTGTTTGTGAAGGCCTAAACCTTTACATTGGTAATTCATGTTTTGGAGCATGCGATGGACAATGGGACTAGGTTGAGTTTGGACACTAGACACGAGCCCATTATTGGATGGAGAAGGTGATGTGGTGGATAATGGTTGTTGTTGTCCTAATGAAGAACACTCATGAATGAAAGAGGATAGGCCAAGTGGATATGATGGTGGATTTGAAATGGGATTGATAGCGGATGATGTGGAAGGATCATTAGGATCTTTATTATGTTCATTAGGATCCAAGTTAATTGTTTGATCTTCTATGTTTTCTTGGGAGGCGCATGTCTCATCATGACAAGTGGAAGTGGTTGGATCATGGATTGGTGGAGTTTCTTCACTTTGTAGGAAGGCCATGAAATGGGGTGAATGCTCAAGTAGGTCAACAAGACTTTCATTGGATGGAGCATGTAACTCTCGGGTGTCTTGTCCATGAATGGGATCAAGTTGCTCATGAATATGTTCTTCGTCATGCATAATATCTTGATCATGGAAGAGATAAATGTTTTGAATATATCGAAGGGAAATGATTTGATCTTGACTAGGATGGGGGTTTGATGTTTCTTCATGCTTAGATTTGTGCTCTTGACATACCTCTTGACTTGGAATGGAATTGGATGTGGATGACTCTTCAATAGGTTTGACATGTTCTAGATGGTCAACCACATGAGGGCATGATGGAGGTTGACTTGGACTCATGGGAGGAGACTCTTGGATTGGCTCAATGGTGGGTGGACCATATGAGGGGATTAAAGGACTTGGCATGATGTTTGGGGACTCTTTTGTATGTTCAATCATATGTGTTGGATGACATGGCAATGTTTGATTCTTAGCTTGTAGCCCTTGGGTCACATCCTTAGTACGTGGAAGGGTGGATTTGGGTAACTCCACAAATTTACTTTTGAAATGTTTGACCTTAGGGCATGGAGTTGATGTATTGGTAAGTGGATTAGAGGATGGTAGAGGTAATGAAGTGGTTAATGGGTTGGAAAGTGTAGGGACCATTAGATTAGGACTAGGACATGGTGGCTTTTGGATAGGCTATTGATTGGAGAATGGTATGAGATACTTATAAGGTGCATGACCTAGACTAGTATTCCACTTGTCAATGGTGGCATTAGGACCCAAAGGTATTTGACCTTCTTGCAAAGGTTGACTTATGCTCACATGTGTTTTTTGTGGAATGAATTGATATGAATGTTGGTTCACATGGAAGGAAGTTGGATTGGATGATGTGGCATTGACTTGGCCTATGGATGGATTAGGTAGGTATGAAGATTGATGTGGAATTTGAAGTTGTGTTTGTTTGGTTTGGGATTGGTGTGTGGCTAAGATGTGTTGGATTTGGGCTAGGAGTTGTTGTATGTGAGGTGATTGACTTTGTTGAAATGGTTGAAGGGTATCTTGTAAGTGTTGTATTGTTTGTCGGTCAAAAGGTTGGGGTATTTGGTGAAGTGATTGAATGAGGTTTTGGAGTTGGGGTGCTAGGACCTTGTTTTCAAATGTCAGCATGGTGTCACACATGTGTCTAAGTCTTGGCATGTCATCTTGTCCTTCAAGGTATGATACATTATTTACAAGGCTCTTATGATTATTAGAACTAGGAGGGGTCCCTCGAAGTACAAGTTTAGGTCTTGGATTTGTCTCATGAGTAGGACTAGGGAAGGAGCCTCCTTGGATTGTGATCTTGGGCTTAGGTTTTGTCTCATTGTTTGAATTAGAAGGGTAGCCCCCTTGGACCATGATTTTGGGCTTATGATTTTGATTAGGTTTATTTATGATTAGGGCTAGGTTGATGTGGAATGGAGTTAAATGAAGTGATTGGAGATTAGGAATGATCAAGATATGATTAGGAAGAAATTGACTAGATTTGAATGATGATGATGATGTGTAATGATTGGATTTGATTAGGAATAAGGTGACAAGGAATGATAAAGATATGATTAGAATGTGATTAAGAATGATTAGGATAGAATTGATTGGATGATGTGAAATGATGATTAGGATAATGATCTGGAATGAAGAAATGATTAGAATATGATTAGGAATTATTAGGGTTATCTTGTTTGGATATGATTAGATGGTGTGTAATGATTAGAATGATGTTGATTTGATGGTGTAGAATGACAAGGATATGATTAGGATTGATTTAGGATGACTTGGATGTGATTTGGAATGGCAAGATTGTATGAATTAGATTGATTAGGGTGATGACTAGGATGATTAGGGGTTGATTAGAAAGACGGTGGTTTGGAATGATTAAGGTTTGAATTATGGTGACTTGGATATGATTAGGAATGAAGTGGCTAAGAATGGGTGATTAGGATGAATGTGATTGGATTTGAATGTGTTGGGAAGAATGTGTAGGATGGCTTGTCTTATGTGTTTGGTGTTTAGAGCTTGGTTTGGAAATGTTCAATCAAATGGTCACACATGTACAAACATGATTCACTCACACAAGACACATAAGAAATTTTGAATTTTGAATTTGAAGAGTGTGATGTTGATTAAACAAGCACACATGGAAGACATATCAACAAGCACTAGAATTAGTCAAGTGGGGTATGGCCGACAAGTCTTAAGCTAGGCTACACATGGGTTAACTAGGGATGTCCCCGATATACACTAGGTATGAGGGGCCCAAATCTATGAACACTAGCCCGTTGAAGGGATATGGTATAAGCATAAGCGAATGCCACTTCACCTTGTGTCTGGAATCACCCGGGGCCCCAAGGATGTCCCAATGATTACATGGCTAGATTGAGGTATAAATTTTGCTCTCCCCCCTTTGATATACCCCGCCAGAACACGTGGTTGAGGTCGTCCCTAGGGGTGATGAAATCCCCTAGTAGGCCTCCTAGGAATGGGTAAACAAAAGTAAATCAAGTGAGGTGTTTTTGATCTCCAAGATCACCTTTTGGTGCAAGGAGAGATCATACACACACACACACACTTGACTCACACTCGCACTTGTAAATTGCCCTCAAGAAATTGAAATGTGTGGTGTGAATATGAAGGGATAAGAGGTGTTTTTGATTCTCAAGATTGCACGAAGCACATGAGAAGAGCACACACACCCCTAATCACAATAAAATTCACCAAATAGTTCAAAATACTAGTTCTTTTTATGCCCAAATAAAAAATGTGAATGAAGACACTGGTTCGTTTTATGCCCAATTTCAATGATGTGATGAAGACAAGTGTTCGTTTTATGCCCAAATCAAAATGTGAGACAAGTAATGGTTAAGAGATATGAAAGATTAGAGTAAATTCACCTGATTATTTCACTATCCCAGTTGCTATGTATGCTGATAGAAATGTTGTTCCAGCCTTGTGTGATCTCTCACAAGCCACAAGGTGAAGTGAAATTTAATTAAAATTAATTATTTAATCATAGAGTCAAATTAGGAAAATTAGTGGATTGTGGAGGAAATTAGGGTTTGGCCAGGGATGGACACTTTTAGGTGTCTACATTTTGCCCCTCTTTAAGATGATGTTGCGACCAAGTAACATCATTTCAAAGAAGCCAAGGAAATGGATGGAGGAAAAGGACGATGATGGAAAGATAGGATGATGATGCTCCCTCGAGAGGATAGGCGGGTTGGACAAACACGAGTAGGCTCTCGAAATGAAAAGGGATTGGTGAAGGAAGAAAGATAGGAGAATGTATAGAAGAAATGAATGATACGTTAAGCTTCAATGAAGGTGGAGGAATGAAGATGTGAGAGAGAGATGGTGGAGGAATGAAAGATTGGCTAGAAGAATGGAAATGATATCTTGCTTTGATGGATTTTTTAGCTCCTCACTTGCAATTTTTTTTTCTTCTTATCATCATAGAACTTATTATGTCAAAGGACAACAATCACCATGGCCTGTCAAAGGCCAAGGTGGAAAGTGTAGTCCCTTGTGAAACAGGCACATGATAGACAAGGATTGCCTGACTTAGACTAGGAACTATGATACCTTGTCAGAACATGCGATGAGATAACTGTGAGGTGTGTAAGTCCTAATGCAAGGAAGCAGTTATTCTTTCCAATGCATAGGATGTCTTTGAGTCATACCCAATGGAATCCCGATCACATGCAAGGCACCAAGTTTCCCCAGTTGAATTTGCCAAGATAAACTGCAAATAGCAATTAAATAAAAATATCTCGATCTATCCTCGCTTCTCTTCATCACTTAGGGACTGCCTCGAGAAGCATAAGAATGAGACTGCAAAAAATAATCCAGTAAAATATGACAGACTAGACCAACAGCTAGTTGGACCTTTTGCCAAGTGATATGTGTTTGATTGATTGATGAGGGATGAAGAAGGTCTGGTTTTAGGAAAGAAGCATGTCGTATAAGACACATGGTCTGGTTTTGACAATGCCCCTACCTATCTAAGGCAAGTGATTGATTGATTGACACTAGTGTTGTTGGTCATATGAGCAACACTAGGGTTTGATTGATGATGTTTGATAAATGACACATGTCATATAAGGAACAGAATCCTGGTTTCGACGATGCCCCATTCTGTATGAGATATGTGATAGTGGATACTAATAGTGACATATGATTATCACAAGGTGATTGAATGATTTGACTGATTGGATAGCTTGTTTTGTTGATGTTTGGGATTGATTGCTTTGTTTGATCAAAGTGTTCATCTCGTGAAGGGACAACTTATTATGATGGTTGACTCAACGGGCCCTAAGGGATTGACCTAATGCCTCAGGGATGCATTGAAGATGGCCTTGCCTACGTGAAAGCTCAGAGGTGATGTAGTTCGACCATGCGGATTGTGGACGAGTGGAAGAACAGATTTGAATGATATGATGATGTGATTGATTAGGATGTTTGAATGGATTGATCGAGATATTTGATTGAGTGATTTAGTTGAGGAAGTGAAGATGTGATGAATTGAATTGGCTAGATTGATATAATGAGTTGATCGATTTTATTGCTTGGATTTTTGTAGGATGTTTAATTTTTTTGAATTTCGAGGAATATTTTTTTTTTTTTGGATTTTTGGAATGTTATGATTTTTTTGGATTTTGAAATATTTGGATTTTTTTTGGATTTTGGAAATATTTTGATTTTTTTGTATTTTTGAGGAATATGTGGATGTTTTTGGATTTTGATATGTTGTAATTTTTTTTGGATTTTGATATGTGTTGATTTTTTTGGATTTTTTGGGAATATTGTGATTTTTTTGGATTTTGGGAATAGTTTGATTTTTTGGTTTTTTGAGGATATTTTGGTTTTTTTGGATTTTTGGAATGTTATGATTTTTTTGGATTTTGACATATTTTGATTTGTTGGGATTTTGACATGTTTTGATTTTTTTGTATTTTTGGAATGTTTTGGAATGTCAATGGTTGACAATTTTGAATAGCCTTTGTGCTAGATACCAATGACAAGGGAAAACCAAGTCTAGGTGATGGATAAACGGATGGGATTTGATGAAAAGGTGGGTGATAATGAATGCAATGGATGTATGTGTAAGAGGGCAAGGATGTGATCTCCAAGGACTATGTCGCATCAGAATAATGTGCCCCATTATAGGTAGTAGTATGCTTAGGAGTTGACATGGCAAAGCTTATGAAAAAAATGATGAGATGGATTGATTTGGATAGGATATGGTATATCAAGAGATAACCAAAGCATGTTTCAACATTTTTGCCCCTAATCTTTATCAAGATCAAAAAAGAGGAAGGGTGGATGAATGGATGCGATAGAATAGGTATGTGTATGGATAAGGATGGTAAGACGGAAATTGATAGGAGGATAAGACAATGTGCCCCCAAGTGTAAGTGACATAGTTGATCAATCTACACATGATGCCTGTTTGCTAGGTTTTCATCATGGTACTTATCCAAGGCACCTGTTTGCCAGGTTTTCACCGTTGGACGAAGGGATTTCTCTTTACTTTTTTGACTTTTTTGTTATTTTTTAACTTTTTGAATGGGATAGGTGGATAGGGACTCAAGTGTCTAGTGCCACGAAAGATGATAGTCCCATTGGAGAAAGATGTCATCGCATGGACCATGTTAACTATGCTCATCGATGTTGGTAAGGAGATTGCATGGAAGTGAGATGGATTAGGTGGATAGAGGATTACGGAGGGAATGATAGTGGATTATGATGTGGATTATGTAGGAAATGAAAGTGGATTATGATGTGGATTATGTAGGACTTATGCAAGGAAGATGGATGAACTATTTATGCAAAAGCATGGACCATGGGGAGGTGATAGGATAGATATGTAGGGTAATGGTTGAATGATGGGGTGACAGAGGTGTGAAAAGGAATCATGACCAACGGCTACACACACCATGATAAACATGGAAGCAATGGTGATGTTGGCTTAGTGGATGGATGATTGAGTGACTTGGGAACCCACATAGACTTAGTATTATATGACTTTTGCTTTTCATGTGGGATGGAGGAATTTGAGACTTTGGAATGGAATAGAAATTTTGAATGAAGGAGGATGGTTGGGATTTTTGAGAGGTGGATGCCTCATTTGACTTGATTTCTTTTTGTTTAGGAACCCAAACCTTTTTAGTTTTTGACTTTGCTTTTGGAGGTATGGGCTTGGATGGATTTTTGAATGTACCTTGCTATGAATTTTTGGATTGATGTCTTAAGGCATTATAACCCTTAGGATGTTTGGCTTTTTTAAAGGAGGTATCCAAATGTTTATTTTAGAATCCCATGTGGCAGGTGGAATGAGTGGGAGCTTTATGTTTACAATGTGTGTATTTGTTGGTCATGATTAGGAATGATTGGGATATTAGGTGTTGGAATCAGTGGAGGTAAAGTGGATGGAGGGAAATTAGGAGTTGGAAGGAGTGGAGGAAAATTGGATGGTGGCAAGTGTATGGTCACATGCTTTTGGCATTTGTAGGATAACGGAGGTGGAATGACAAATATGTCTTGGGAATATGATGGGTTTTGTGACAGAAATTAGACTTAGGATGAATGGAGGAGGTACCAACATTGTTAGATTGTTGTATGTATTTGAGGCCATATGAGCGAGGAGGGACCTTGACATGTATAGGCTCCAAAATACTTTGTTTTGGAGAGTGGGATTGACAATGGGACTATGTGTAGTTTGGACACTAGACACGAGCTCATTATTGGATGGAGAACGTGAAGTGTAGGACAAAGGTTGTTGTTGTCCCAAGGAGGAAAATTCATGTATGAAATAGGATAGGCCAAGTGGATATCATGGTAGACTTGAAATAGGATCGAAGGTAGATGTGGAAGGATCATTAGGATCTTTATTATGTTCATGTAGATCCAAGTTATTGATTTGATCTTCTATGTTTATGTGTTCTTGGGAGGCACATGTCTCATCATGGGAAGTGAAAGTAGTTGGATCATGAGTGGGTGAGGTGGCAAGCTCTTGACCATGGAATGCATAAAGTTGACTAAGAGAATCATCATGGCCTTCTTGATCATAGAGGGGATCTTGATCATAAATGGGAGCTTGATCATGGAAATGATAATGTGTGTTATGGATGGGAGGAATGGAAGGGGTTTGATCTTGATTGGAAGGATGGCTTGATGTATCCACATGATTAGGATTATGCTCTTGACATACATTTTAACTTTGAGTGGAAATGGAAGTGGATTTAGATGACTCTTGGATAGGTTCAATAAGTTGTTGACCACATGATAGGGTTGAATGTTTGGATGCAATTTTTGAGGACTCTATGATAGGCTTATGAATGGGTGTTTGACATGGGGAGGGTTTATCCCTAGCTAGAAGCCATTGGATGGGACTGAGTCTCTCGGGACGCGACCCTTTCAGCTTTGTTGCCGCCCACCCCCCCTCCAATAGTTATTCGCATCAGAATTGGAGGTGGAGCCATTGGGATTCCTTCTGCGATTGGGTCCGCCGGAACTGAAACAAGCTCGTTGCTTCCCCTCCAGCTTATGAAGCTCAATCGATTACGGGCCAGGAGGTATATTATTGTTGTTGATTGGGGTTCTTGTCTTCTTGTTAAACTACGTAACATGCCTCATTCACTCCTTGACCACAGACTGGTCTTATTCATTAGGAGATGCTGTCATGAACATACACCCAGGGGCTCATGTTCTGACAAGATATCCTATAGTTCTAACTAAGTGGTGTTACCCCCGATGGTTGTCCAGCCGTGAAGAGAGAATGTTGCTGGGGTGGGGGAGGGGGACTACCTAGAGAGAATTGATCTGGGGGTGGGGGTTTGGCTGTCAAGGCTGTCAAGATAGAATGAGGATAGGTGACCATCCCAACCTCAGCCCCTACTATCTCCTCCCACCCACCCCCAGTAGTTGCCACACACACACCATTTATTAGTAGGGGTAATCAACCTAAGGTGAAACTGGACAAGCCGCTAGGTATGGAACTAACCTTGATTTACCTAGCTCAGTTGCTTTCTTGTCCGAGAGATAGAGATAGAGGGTGGATTCATAGCGGCCCCTTCTTTATATTATTGCAGCAAGCGTGAAGCTCAAGGCTATCCTTCCTGGACTAAACTCCAGATGGAGATAGAGATAGAGGGCCAAAGAGTGAAATGTGGAGCATTCTCTTCCGACCAGGTGAACCCTCATCCAATAAATTCCTGCTGCCCTGGCGAAAACTATACTAGCAACCGGGGGCCCTGGCGAATAGTAGGGGTGTTCATGTGGGAAACAATAGTTCCAGCAGGTCATTTAGTTGAGGTTGAGCTAGCTCTGTTGGGTTTGCCGCCGTAAAGAAGAATATCTATTGGTCATGGATAGTCTGGGCAATGGCATTTTAAGGAGGTCGTCTCCCCCTAGATATTCTCTTTCTAAAAGTTAAGAAATAGGTTCAACTACCTACCCAAGGGAGGGTTCCTTCCATGCATGCTCGCAGAGAAAAAGGTGGATGAATGGATGGATTAGCTCCCAATCGATCAGGGCCCAGTTAGTTGGCTCCCGATCAATAAGTTTGCAACCAATCGGGGGTGAGCTTCTAATGCAAAACAGTGCCTTACGTAGTTCCTTCCTCTTTTTGGTATTTATCGGGCAACTAACTAAGGACCAGCAACTAATAGATATAGGGTACTACTCCCTGTTTTATTTCAGCTAGATTGAATGAACTGGAATCAGGAAGGGCCCATAAACTATAACTAATGAATTGATTTCTAGGATTCACTCATGTATATCCCCCTCAGTCCAAAACCAACTCTGATTCTTTAATAGATAGACCTATAAAAGGCGGCGGCATTGTGTTACTACTTTTGACAAGGCAACTAACTACGAGACATGGGCCGCCGGTGGATTAGATCGGCTGCTTTCATCAATCATTTGACCTTATATACTTTCTATCATAACAACTTAGGTTCTGTGGTAAAGGGCTTGATTGAGCAACTAGAGAGAAAGATCACCTCTGGAGATCGACCTCTATCTAAATCTTTAATGCGTGGTGGTTCGTCCAATGAAAGAATAATGCGTTGTTTTCCCGGAATAGGGCTAGGGCAATGAAGCACCCTAACTTGACGTGCCTCCCCTCCCCAACAACTAGCGTACAAGATCAAGAGAGAGAGGGCAGCCTGATAAATACTCTAAAGAGTAATATAATGGATGGACAACGAGGGTAGATGATGTGGACTTGTGATTAGCATTAGGTGGAGCAGTGATAGAATGTACTTATAAGATGGATGAGGTAGACTTATGTTCCCCTTGTCAAAGATAGAATGAGTGTTTAAAGGCACTTCATCTTGTCACTAAGGTGGACTTGGATAATCTTACAAATGGCCTTGGGGTGCTAGAACCTTGTTCTCTAGGATTGTCATGGAATGATGCATGTCTTCATATTGTTGTATAGCTTCTTGTGGGATTAAGACCATGTTGTGCTTGACTAGGATGATGGTAGATGATGTGGAATGATTGGGATGAATGAGATGTGATAGTGTGTGGGATTGGTTGGATGATTGGATGGGTGATAAGGGGTGATTATGGTATGGTTAGGGGTGATGGAAATGATTAGAATATGATTAGGAAAATGATTAGGTTGAATTTGATTGAATGATGTGATTAGAAAGGGTGATTAGTATGTCAAGGTTGTGTTGCAAGTATGATAAGGATTGGATGAGCTATGTGTTGAGGATATTGAGAAAATTAGTCTCAATCAGGAACAATGAAGATCAATGATGACAGTAAGGTAAAAGTCCAAGATACGATGAGCATCAAAGGATATGGTTTAAAAGGTTTGTAGATATGTGTCTTAAGGTGGTCCAGTAGAGTTTTCAGAGGTCCGCATGAAGATTTGAAGAAGTTGTGCCCACTCAAGTAAAACTGGTTCTGGCAGACGTTCAGTGGTAAAAGAGTGTTACAGATATGTCCGGTGAGATCCGAAATTGCATTTTCCTATTCTACAGATTTGAGGGAGTGTTTAGGAGGTCTTTGTGGAGTGTCAACTAGATTGGTTCATGGTTTGAAGGTCCACAAGCATCTATTCCTTTGTGACAGTAATGACAGACTGTGTTCTTGAGGTTCCGGATGAAGGGGAGATGGATTTCAGAAAGCAGATGAAGTGTGGATGTTCTTGGTGATTTAGGCAAGATTTTGGAGGTCTTTGGATCGTGTCCAGTTTGTGTTGGTGATCTACATTGGAGTTGGAGCTTGCAGTTGAAGATTATCCTCTGGATGATAGTGTTCTTTTGGAGATTGGCCGACCAGATCAGTTACACATCCTGCGGATGTTCTTGTTGATGTTTGCTGACTTAGATGATCATTCCTAAGTTGATGTCTTGTATAAATAAGGGATTATGAAGTCATTTCAAACTTGTTCTTGTGGAGATGATAATGTGGTAGTGAAGAGGAGAGTGAAAGGTAGAGTAGAAGTATTGGGCTTAAATGGAACTGATTCAAGCATGGCGAAGATACTATTCCCCAGTTCATGTATGTGATACTTCTTTGTAGACAATGTGTCTCTTGTAGGAAGTGAGCCTCTTGTGAGCAGTGTGCTCAGGCAGTGAGCCCTAATTGGCATGTGCCATTTTGTTCTTTCTATTCTTCTAACAGAGAATACAATCTTGGGTTAATCACCCCGTGGTTTTTCCCTTAACTGGGTTTTCCACGTCAAAATCTTGGTGTCTTATGTGTTGATGTGTTTCTGCTTTTGATTTGAATGCATTATGTTTCATGATTGATATAATGCTAATCACTAAGAGGATTTAAGTGTGTATTTGGAGAAAGTTTTGCACAACTGATTCATCCCCCCTCTCAGTTGCGTGCCCTAAGTCTAACAATTGGTATCAGAGCCAAGTTCCTCTAAAAGGAGCTTAACCGCTTGAGGAGATCTAGGATGTCATCTTACAAGAAGGTTAGTCTGAAGTTTGATGGAACCAATTTTAATCTCTGGAAAGGTCGCATGAAATGTCACTTGAGATGTATGGGAATGGCGTACTGGACCATGGCTACAACACAGTATGTACCTCCACAGGGTGGTCCAAAAACCCAAAATGAAATCACAGATGCTGAAAATAATTTGCGGACTATAGAGGCTCTTCTAAGCACATTATCTAATTCAGAACTCTCAAATGTTATTGACCTACCAACTTCTTTTGAGATTTGGCAAAAACTGGAACTTCTGCATGAAGGGGACAAGTATGTCAAAAGTGCAAGGTTACAAAGTCTGTAAGGAAAATTCAAAAATCTAAAGATGAGAGAAGATGAAAACATCACTACTTTTATGCCAAGAGTAAATGAGCTTGTTTGTGGGATTAGAAATGCTGGTGGAGTCTTGGATGAAGATGAGATTGTTGGAAAAATTCTCAGATCCCTTCCTGCTTCTTACGAAACCAACACTGCTGCCATTGAAGAATTTAGAGCTCATACAACTGTCACAAAAGATCAATTGGCTAGAAAATTGGCTGCATTTGAAATGACAGAGTTTGGAGATGACCCCCCAAGACTGAATCTGCATTCAAATCCAGTGCTTCTGTTAAAGGTAAACAAAGGTTTGATCCAAGAGAGAATTCATCAAGGAAGCTGTCATGGTATGAAAAAGCAAGAAAAGATCTGGAAGAAGAAGTAGAAACTGCTCAACTTGAAGCCCTTATTGCAAAGAGGCTGCCAAGAGGATCCAGTAAGTATGAAGGAAAATTACCTTTTAAGTGTTTTAACTGCAATAAGATTGTCATTTTGCCTCAAGGTGTCCGGAAAGGTTTTCAAGGCAAAATCCCATCAAGCCAAGGTTCCAAAAGAACTGTTACTATGTACATGAAGATGATGATAATGAAGGAGTAACAGATGATGAATCAGAGATAGGAAACAAATCTGGAAATGAATGGGTGTTCATTGCCATCAAGGAAGAAGATCCAATGTCCTCTGTATCTATCAATCATAAGACTGTGGAAAGAGCTCTGGCTGCCCAAGTTGAAGAGAAAGATGATTGGGTCATTGATAGTGGATGCTCTCACCATATGACAGGTGACAAAAATAAGTTCATAGATTTGGAGAGGTATGAAGGAGGAGTGGTAAAGTTTGGTGATAATTCTGCTAGTAGAATCAGAGGAAGAGGAACTATTTCTTTTGATGGAAGGAACAAAAATGGTAATATACTATATGTTGAAGGTTTGAAGCACAATCTTCTCAGTGTTGGACAGTTGGTGGACAAAGGCTATGAACTCTGATTCAAGAATGGAAAATGCAAAATCTTTGAAAGTTCCAGAATAGAGATTGCATTCGGCACTCAAACTAAAGGTAATATCTTCCACTTGGTTGGTACTGGTAAAAGTTGTTTATTTGTTCAAGTTGATCAGAGTTGGTTATGGCATAGAAGGATGTGTCATGTGAATTTTGATAATATCATCAAGATAAGCAATACTCAAGCTGTAAGAGATCTTCCAAAATTGGTGAAACCTACTAACAGCTTGTGCAAGGAATGTCAGTTGGGTAAGTTAAGCAGAGTCACATTCAAAAGTAAGGAACTGTCTTCTACCGGATTATTGGACTTGGTTCATACTGATCTTTGTGGTCCAAAAAGAATCAAGAGTATTCAAGGTGATAGATACTTCATGCTACTAATTGATGACTATTCCTGGATGATGTGGGTAACCTTTCTAAAAGAGAAATCAGAAGCTCTTGAAAAATTCAAAATATTTAAGGCTATGGTAGAGAATGAAACCAGACTAAAATTGAAGTGTCTGAGGTCTGATAGAGGTGGAGAATTCACATCTAGTGAGTTCATAGAGTTCTGTGATAAACATGGAATTAAGAGACAATTATCTGCTCCTAGGACTCCACAGCAGAATGGAGTAGTGGAGAGAAAGAACCAGACTATCCAGGAAGCATCTAGGACCATGATGATGGAAGAAAATGTTCCTTAGATCTATTGGAGAGAAGCTGTCAGCACTGCAGTCTATACTCTCAATCGAGTTCAAATCAGAAGCAATACCGGTAAGACTCCTTATGAACTTTGGTTTGGCATTACTCCTACTGTAAGATATTTTAGAGTCTTTGGTAGAAAATGCTACATCAAAAGAGATGAAGATCTAGGAAAGTTTGATGCTAGAAGTGATGAAGGAATATTCTTGGGCTACTCTACTCAAAGCAAAGCATACCGGTGTTATAACAAGAGACAGAGAAAGATGATAGAAAGTACAAATGTGAAGGTTGATGAGGGAATTGAGAAACCCTCAAGGTTTTATGAGTATGATGAAGATGATCAGAATGGTGTTCTGATTCAAGGAGCCCAAGCCTCTTCTGAGAGTCAGATTCAAACTAATCTGGTAAACCAGGAAGAAGAGATGAGTTTTAATGAGCCTGATCAAGAATTAGAAGTGCAAGAAATTCCCAAAGTTCCCAGGTATGTAAGACTGAACCACTCTAAAGATTAGATCATAGGTGATAAAAACAAAGGAGTACAAACAAGAAGGAAAATTGCTCAAGATTCAGAAGAGTATTGTCTGATTTCAAAGATTGAACCTAAGATAGTGAATGAAACTTTGCAATGATGAAAACTAGACTAAGGCAATGGAGGAAGAGTTGGTACAAATTGAGAAAAATCACACTTAGGATCTTGTTCCCAGACCTAGAAACAAGAATGTGATTGGAACAAAAAGGGTTTTCTAGAACAAACTGAATGAAGTTGGTGAAGTAATCAGAAATAAAGCCAGATTGATCTGCAAGGGCTATTCTCAAATAGAAGGAATTGATTTTGAAGAAACTTTTGCTTCGGTGGCAAGAATTGAAGCAGTCAGGTTATTTCTTGCTTTTGCTGCCTTCAAGGATTTCAAGGTATATCAGATGGATGTCAAGTCTACCTTCCTGAACGGTGAGTTGGAAGAAGAAGTGTATATAGAGCAACTAGATGGATTTCAATTATCTGATCATGGTGATATGGTCTGCAAGTTGAAGAAGGCTCTGTATGGACTGAAGCAAGCCCCAAGAGCCTGGTATGAAAGATTGGATAAGCATCTTTTGAAGATTGGCTTCAACAAAGGTACTACTGACAATAATTTGTATTTCAAAATTGATCATGAAAATATCTTGATTGTTGAAATATTTGTTGATGATATCATTTTTGGAGGAAGAGATAGTATGTGTAAAACCTTTGCAAATCAAATGAAAAGTGAGTTTGAGATGTCCATGCTTGGTGAAATGAATTTCTTCTTGGGTCTGCAAATCACTCAAACAAAGAAAGGAATCTTCATTTCTCAGACCAAATATGTGAAAGAATTGTTGAAGAAATTTGGGATGGAAGACTCTAAACCAATGAATACTCCCATGGCAATCGGATGTAAGTTGAGCAAAGATGATGACTCTCCTAAGGCTGATCAGACAAAGTATAGGTCAGTGATTGGAGGACTGTTGTATCTCACTCAAACTAGACCTGACATTATGCAAGTTGTTGGTCTTGTTGCTAGATTCCAAGTTGATCCAATAGAATCTCATGTCATGGCAATCAAGAGGATTTTAAGATATCTAAAAGGGACAGTTGAGTATGGTTTGTGGTATCCTAGAGATCATGATTTCTCTCTTCATGCATATACAGATGCAGATTGGGCAGGAGATGTAGATGACCAGAAGAGTACCAGTGGTGGAGCATTCTTTTTAGGGAAGAGATTGGTTTCTTGGCTAAGCAAGAAACAAGAGGCAATATCTCTGTCCACAACTGAAGAAAAATATATTGCAGCAGCAGGTAGTTGCACTCAAGTTTTGTGGATGAAGCAGATGCTAAGAGACATCAAAGTGGAGTATGAGGAGCCTATCACAATTTTCTATGATAATTCAAGTGCAATTAATATTTCTAAGAATCTGGTGTTGCATTCAAAGACTAAGCATATATCTATCAAGTTTCACTTTTTGAGAGAACAAGTGAACAAGAATGAAGTTAAATTGGATTTTGTGCCCTCCAAGGATTAGATTACAGATATCTTTACTAGACCTCTACCTAAGGACTCTTTTGATTTTCTCAGAGAGAAGTTAGGGGTTATTGCCCCTCCGGTGATGAACTAAGGTGCACTGATGTGCATCAGTCTAGTGGATATCACATTCATATCCTGAGTTCTGGATTGATGATGAGGAGCTGCTACGCACAGGGAGCAGCAGGTATGGTTCTGAAGTAGTGAAATTGCAAGTATGTGCCCTTTGCCATTGATGTCAAAGGGGGAGAGAAGACATGTGAAAAACAAGTCGTTTCTGATCAAAGAGGGAGTAGTAAAGGGAGAGAAGACATGTGAATGGTTGTAGCTGATAGGGGGAGTTGTGACAGTGAGGAGAAGTGCTTGTCTTGATGGTCAAAATAGTTTTTCACATCATATGTTGCCATCAATGACAAAGGAGGAGATTGTTGCAAGTATGGGCCTAACCAGCATTGTCATTGATGTTAACATACTCCTGTTGTATTAATGATAAGGATTGGATGAGCTGTGTGCTAAGGATATTGAGAAAATTAGTCTCAATCAGGAACAGTGAAGATCAGTGATGACAGTAAGGTAAAAGTCCAAGATAGGATGAGTATCAAAGGATACGGTTTAAAGGGTTTGTAGATATGTCTCTTAAGGTGGTCTAGGAGAGATTTTAGAGGTCTGCATGAAGATTTGAAGAAGTTGTGGCTGCTCAAGTAAAACCCATTCTGGCAGACGTTCAGTGGTGACAGAGTGTTACAGATAGGTTCGATGAGATCTGGAATTGCATTTTCCTATTTTGTAGATTTGAGGGAGTGTTTAGGAAGTCCTTGTGGATTGTCAACTAGATTGGTTCATGCTTTGAAGGTCTGCAAGTATCTATTCCTTTGTGACAGTAATGACAGACTGTGTTCTTGAGGTTCCGGATGAAGGGGAGATGGATTTCAGAAAGCAGATGAAGTGTGGATGTTCTTGGTGATTTAGGCAAGCTTGTGGAGGTCTTTGAATCATGTCTAGTTCATGTTGGTGATCTGCATTGGAGTTGGAGCTCACAATTGAAGATTATCCTCTGGATGATAGTGTTCTTCTGGAGATTGGCCAACCGGATCAGTTACACATCCTACGGATGTTCTTGTTGATGTTTGCCAACTTAGATGATCATTCCTAAGTTGATGTCTTGTATAAATAAGGGATTGCGAAGTCATTTAAAACTTGTTCTTGTGGAGATGAGAATGTGGTAGCGAAGAGGAGAGCGAAAGGTAGAGCAGAAGTATTGGGCTTAAATGGAACTGATTCAAGCATGGTGAAGATGCCATTCCCCAGTTAATGTATGTGATACTTATTTCTTTGTAGACAGTGTGTCTCTTGTAGGTAGTGAGCCTCTTGTGAGCAGTGTGCTCAGGCAGTGAGCCCTAATTGGCATGTGTCATTTTGTTCTTTCTATTCTTCTAACAGAGAATACAATCTTGGGTTAATCACCCCGTGGTTTTTCCCTTAACCGGGTTTTCCACATCAAAATCTTGGTGTCTTATGTGTTGATGTGTTTCTGCTTTTGATTTGAATGCATTATGTTTCATGATTGATATACTGCTAATCACTAAGAGGATTTAAGTGTGTATTTGGAGAAAGTTTTGCACAACTGATTCACCCCCCCTCTCAGTTGCGTGCCCTAAGTCTAACAGGTTGAATGATCAAGATATAAGTAGGATGTGATTATGATATGGCAAGGATGATGTCAGTTGGATGATGTGTTGGAAGGAATGTTTGGAATGTTTAGAATGAGGGATGGCTAGGAGGATCTACCCCCTTTCTCTTCTTTTTGCAACCGTGTCTTCACCCAATGAGACCTGTGAAATGTGGGATGTTATGGGGATGACAATGGAAGGTGATGAGGCCCGAACTATGATAGAGGCTAATGATAATAGTCTTCGAAAAGTCTAGCTCCAAGAGGGTACTCTCGTCTACTAATGACCTTTAAAAGCGCAAATTGGTTTTGTCGAGAGCTTGAGGTGGGGAAGAGATGATGATTAGAGTGAACCCATGAGTTTCAAAATTCACTTGTAAGGATGGACTTAAACTGGCCATGGAGTATTAAGCCCAAGTTTAGTTTGATGTGAAAAGATGTCAAGGTCTCTTGGTCCAAACTTGTACTTGTGATACAGTCAAGCTTCAATAGTTTCTCCCTATGTTTCAACCTTAGGAGGACTAATGTTTAGGGTCCTCTATAGATGTCAAGGGATCAATGGTAATGAAATGTTGCAATGAAATGTGATCATAAAGGAATGGAATTGGAATACGCAGTAAGTGACTAGAACCAATAGGTCTATAAGGTTTCGACATGGTTGCAATAAGATTTGATAGGGAGAGTAGATACTCAAAGTTTCCCCTATGGTTGTATTTTTTTGTGATAGGGAATGATGAAAGATGAAATGGATTGGATAATGAATGAATGGTTATGATATGATTAGGATGCAATTGGTTGGATTAGAAATGATGATGTGTGTTGATGAGATTGGATGATTTGGATGGATTAGGAAATGATGATGATGACTAGGAAATGTTTAGGATAATGATGACAATGACTTGGATATGTTTAGGATATGTGATAGTACTATGATGTGGAATGATAATATGAAATTGATTGGATTTGAATAGAGAGGATGATGAAATGTAATGATTGGGATTTAATTACGAAGGAAGTGACAAGGGATGATTGGGGTTTGAATTATGATGACTTGGGTATGATTATGGTATGATATGGAATGATTAGGGAATATTAGGATAATGTTAATTGGATGAAAGAGGTGATTAGGTTGAGTTGGAAATGGTTAGGGTATGATTAGGATATGATTAAGGTATGATTAGGATGACGATTCAGATGAAGTGGAGTGATTAGGATATGAATTATACTTGTCCAGAAATATACAGTGTAGTCAAATATTAGGTTTATCCACTGATGATGTCCTCATTGAAAGTTGGTGTAGATTACATGACAAAGAGCATTCAGAAAGGGATTGTGATGCTTGCTTGGTCATGTTGGAGAAGACTCGAATTCTGGAACAGCAAAGAGAAGCAACACCCCTAATGATGAGTTGTTTAAAAAATACAATAGCTGAATTGGTTCTAGAAGGTAAAGAAGAGGAAACATCCTTCCTTGAGTCATTTTATGGTGAGAACTAGAGTTCTCTACTTCCTAATATAGGTAAGGGTGAGGCAGAGTGCAGGTATGAATCTTTTGAAAATTATAGAGAGGAAACCACTTGTCAGGATAAAGTATTTGATTCTGATCCTGTTGCTTTTGATAAGGATAGTGAAACATTATTCCTTGAGTCATTTTATGGTAAAAAGGAATGGAGGCAGGTGGAAGAATTTAAATGCACTACTATTGATGAAGTTCCTATGATAGTAACCTAGGGAGTTGTAGAAAAGAGAATAAATGCTGATTTACTATCTAACTTGTTTCAGTTGAATGATCAAATGCAAGAATGTTGCAGGTCAATGGAACCAGATACCTTACTGGATGGACAATGTGAGTTATTTGATGAATAATTCATGAAAGTTGAAGATGCAGAAAGCTTTGGAATTGTTGTGGATAATCAGATTCCAATCCAATGTCATTATGAAAATGAAATGGGGGAGTATTCCTATCAATTGAAAGTTGTTTCACCTTTATAGTCAAATGATTTAGAAGGGATAAATTTCTGTATATCAAGTTATGAAAATAAAGAAACTCATTTAGATGTTGCTGTGCAGGGATTTAATGAAAACAGTGAGGTGCTTCTTGAAGTCAAGAATCAAACATACATCTAGAATGAGTAGACAAAGCTGGATAAAGATGAAGGATTAATACTTCAAGAGTCATACATCCTTCAATTTGAAGTGAGACTAAATACTGAGCTAAGCAATGAAAGTGCCAGGTCAAATGGAGGACCAGCTGTCAATGAAGAAGCACGTCCAACAGAGCCAGAAATACATCAGGTTGTATTTCTCCTTTCTATAGTAAATGATGTGGAATACTATTTTGATTATGGAAATTTAGGAGATAAGACATGCATATGGATTAATCATGAACATGATGAGCTTCCTCAGTTGCTGATTGTTAAGAGTTATTTTGTTAGACACAGTGAATTTAGAATACAAGAATATTTTTCAGAATACAAGGATGAATTTGCTAGGATTAGAACCATAACTAGTGCACTGATGCTCCTGCACAATATAAGGAAGTATGCAAATACAGGTGTCTTTGGATCTTATCATGGGCTTTATTTACCTTGTAGAGTTTGTATATAGTTCGGTAGAGTAGTTGTTTTGTTTCCTTTCTTTGCTTTCTTGTTTTGTTTTATGCTGTTTCCTTTTGTAGTTAGTTGTTTGTACAGTTCGCTTAGTGTGTTTGCTTTTGTTTGTTTGCTTGTTGAGTCCTGTTTTGGTTAGTCAAGATGATGCAGCTCATCATCCTAAGAAAATAACTGAATTGTTAAGATTCAAGTGATGAGAACAAATTCATATATAGGTTATGATTCATTCTGAGAAGTACTTGTGATCAGGTCTGTGATATCTTTTCATCAGGGTGCCTTTTCTTGACCAAAGTGATTCTTTCACAATGACTCACCTAACAGCCTTGGGTTTGTTGAACACACAAGTATAGGTGTTAAGTGAAAAATCTAAAGGGACTCCCTCGCTACCAATACAATCTCCAACCTAAATCAGCAAGTGACCATACCTTGCATACTAAGCTTACATGATGACATCAGATGAATAGAGTATAAATTTTGAAAATCCAAAATATAATAAAATTAGGCCATCTAAGTAACTCTACCGGGGCTATAGACACTTGCTGGCAGTGGGGCTCTACTTAGGGGGATTGTATAGATAACCTTGCCGGGGCTATGGACGCCTGCTGGCTGCAAGGCTCTATCCAGGTTGGCTATGAGGGATGCTCCCAAACTATGTAGCTTAACATCAGTTACTCATGTTTTCAACTTGCTTTCAAGATGAGGATAATTAATCATTTGCACACACCTAATCCTTTGTTAGCATTGTTGCCATGATGAAAACTTTGTCATACAGAAAGATTATGATGCTTATACTTAGAAAGAGTTAGAATATTGTATACGAATGTGATCACCTCACTTAAATCATTGGAATTTGGTTGTTTTCTTTGGTGGCAAGTTGTTGTGTGGTTACACAGCACACCCCATTTTGACTTGACAAAACAGGGACCCAACTTTTTGCTGCTTTGGCTTGCGTTGTTTTTTTTTGCTCTTCGGCAGTCTGGTAAAAGTAAGTCATGCAAATGATCTTGCATAAGGGGACTGGGTAAGTCATCATTATGAGGTCAATTTTTCAAATTTCATATTTCATGTCAATAACCTCATGGTTGGATAGAGTACAAAATTTCATGCAGGTTTGCCTTTTGGATCACCCTGATATTCCTTAGGGAACGAGAGTTATGGTGAGTCAAAGTCCTGGTCAAGCCTGATATTCTAAGGTGGGGTCATATTTCTTAACATTAGTCATATTATGAAAGATCATCCTGATCCAATTTTATACCTGATAAATCATTTATCCAGAGATCTGGACGTCAATTTTAGGTGATAGAAGCATTTACCCGTCAAACAGCTTCATATATTTTGCGGGGGTCATATTTCAAATATCACCCTATCTTCTGAATATCACCCCGTCGCAAAATATCACCCTAAAGACAATATCATGATGGTGTCATATAATCCCGATAGATAAGAAAATTAACATGACGATGACATCATCATCCTTTTTACCTCGCGGAGGTATATTTCCAATAGCAACTCTTTCTACATAACATGACGATGACGTCATAGTGCAACAACGATAAACTAAGTCATTATCTTGATGACGTCATCCTGATATTTTTTAATACCGCCCAATATTTCAAATATCACCCGATCTTGCGAATATCACCTGATATTTCAAATATCACCCTGCCGCAGAATATCACCCCAGGGCCAATATGATGATGACGTCATCCAACCCCGATGAACAGAGAAAATCACCCTAGCGGTGAAGTCATCATACTTTTTATCTCACGGAGGTATTTTTCCAACGATCACCCTTTTTAATAACATGATGATGACGTCAGCTTATCCCATTCCACAAAGGACCTGATATGATGATGACATCATCAATCAACTTGACATCTGAAGCTCGTCTATTCTCTAACATCCGTCATCTTTTCTAATATGACTAATCTTTCCTAACATGACGGTGATGTCATTCTGACCTGATATATAAAAAGCTCGACATGACCATGACGTCATCCTATTCGGAGGGTGATATTCCTCAATATCAGGGTCATATTTCTTAACATCCCGATTTCCTTCAACATGACCATGACATCAGCCTTTCACATTTTAACGAAGCCCGTCCATGATGATGATATCATCATCATATCCTGATCTATGACGAGAGTCATATTAGTTAATATCCCTCATATTAACTAATGTGCATACACGGACCCGATAGTTTCATTCAATGGAATTTAGTGAGCAAAAGCGCATGTATTGGATATGCAAGATCTTATGTATGCGATAACTAAAAATGTAGGGCTTGCATATCATATGAAGGGCCACATCACCCTTGGAATACAAAAAGAGCTACTGCAAGGTGAAACTATTTGCAAAAATTCAAAGAAATTCAAAAATTAGGAAATTTTTTTACCTTCCCCTTGGCAGGGTCATAACTCCTAGCTACTGTGTCGGAATTTAAACTTTTTGGACTCATTGGAAAGATAAACTAGTTATCTAGTTTGAGTTGCTCGATTGCTTAAGCTTAATGCCAAGCACCGATGAAGTCTTGAGCCCTAATTCCGCTCCTAAGGCCTCCGAAAATGCGATTTACCAAGATGTAGAAAATACCAAAAATCATTATTTTGATATTTTTATCAAAAAATCACTCAAATGACCCTAGACCTGATTAGATATTGAGCCATTTTAGGGCCTGATAGCATGTTTTCTAGTCAACGATAGTCACCTGGACCCTCTTGACCACCTATGGACATTTAATTACGTGAATTTTCACAGATGCTCAATATTCATAACTCGATATGTATAGGTTTGTACATTCACAGCCTGATAAAATATAAATGTTTATTTTCCTGCTAGATATTAAATGAAGCTGATGCTTGATTCTTGTCTTTTTATTGCAGGATGTTGAAGTTGTTTTGGAGGATGGATGAAAATTACAGAGTTGCATGCGGAGGCAACCTGAACCAGAGCTGATGAGGATATTGTCAAATATACTGTTTGCTAGCTAGAGGGTGGACTAGGTCAAAGATGCTGGAATATTCTGTGCCAGTTGTGTAGTTGCCAACTGGCAGACACGTGCTATTCATCTGGACTATTGATCTTAATAGATAAATCCTAACCATAGGTCCATTCCCTCACCTTATTCTATAAAAGGTGAAGGGATGTGATAATTGGATTATTTGAAACTTAATTGAAATCCGTCTGCTGAAATATTCAAGGCTCATTTCAAAGCTTTTTTGTATACATTTATATCTTTGCATACTTAATGAATGAAAAGACTGTGTTGATTACAATTCATAGTAAATCTTGAGTAATCAGTGTGTGAATTCTGGATATACGCTGTGATTTGTTGCGTCCCTTGGAGTGCATGTCTACTTGCATATGTTGTTTTCATACAATTCCTTTGAACTTAGCATCAACTGTATCTAGCTGTGGAATGTCCTGGTGAACATATGGTTTGGTTTTCTTCTCTTCATGACAATATCTGATGTACATGTGGTTCAATAGCTGAAGGTTCAACATCATTTGAAATATTTCTTTCAATTTCTTTTAAATTTCAGAACATTTCACCATCATAATTCCAAATAACTGATAATCTTAAGCAAATATTGAAAATATGTGGACATCTCATAGATAATTACAAATATTTAGCATATTTGAAGCTAAAGCATGTATAATTGATAAATATCATGCAAAGATTTGAGTATCTCTGTATCATTTGATCAAACAATTGTATAAAATGACCTCTCTGTGAAGAATCTTTGCAGAAGCAGTGTCATGATGATGAACTCTACGTAAGGCCCCAAAATGGAAATAGCAATGCACATCAACCTCTAAGTAACGTCAGAAGATTAAGACCTAATCAACGGAGACTTGGGATCATGAATTCTCTGAATTCATCGTATCTTTCAAGATGAATAAAGGTTAATGTGTACTTTAATTCTATGCTTGTTTGTGACTAACATCATGACCAACATGTATCTACCACTATCTCTGGTTCCATTATCTCCTTCTTTGGCACTTCATCTAGATTTCCTTCAACATTCACTGGTTTTTTCTTCAAAAACATTTTCTTTGTCTCTAGATCCTTCATCCATTCTAGTAGGTCCTTATGATATTTTTGAAATTCTTGAAACATTTCCATCATAGATTCTTCAAATGTATTCATCTTTTGCATTAAAATTAGCTTTCTACCCTATAGGATGGCAAGATCTTTTCTCTAATACCACTATAATGTTCCAAACAAGATATTTGCAAACACATTCAAATCTGAAAATGCATCTTTCAATTAACTTTCAAAAGACCCAATTTTCCCTACACCGATTGATCTGGAGATTGACAATTTTAACATAAATGCAAAGGGAAACTTATTTAAACATAAAACACTGATAATTATCTTCAAATATTAGTAATGGTATGGCCTCATTCTATTACATATCAGAAATTTTCCAGATTTAATCACAGACACAAATCTACATACAAAACTAACAATTTCACTACACCTAATTTCACCCGAAGGCACATAAATGATAATGAATGAACCCAAGCTTATATTAATTGATTTTATGATGAAATTAAAGAAAATGGGACTTATCTATAGTCCATAAAACATCTACAGAAACAATAAAATCTAGAACACAACTTTCCACTAAACACCACAAACCCTGCAAACAACACTGCCAATTAACACTATTTTGCCCAAACTGCAAATATAGCTCCACAGCTCTAGAAAACTATATGGTAGGGAAAATAAACAACCAAAAATTAATCTAAAACAGCAAAAATTCACTTTTATAACAGAAACCAAATCTGGTTACAATACTTGCTAATATACCCACAAATAACTACTCGGAAACACTCTATAGAAACAACACAAATTACACACAATCTTCACCCAACTAAAAGATGAATACATTGACTTATGGAAATTATACGGAAACAACATATAAACATAAATAATCTGCTCCACAATATCAAATCGATCTACATCAAACAACACCAAAAACACATCAACTTCTCTCCAAAACTTTACCTACAACCTGCAACACACACAACACTCAGAAATACTGAACATTAATTGATTTTTTGATGAAAGTATAGAAAATGGGAATTATCTATAGTCCATAAAACAACATCTACAGAATCAATAAAATATAGAACAAAACTTTCCACTAAACACCACAAACCCGACAAACAACACTGCTAATTAACACTATTTTGCCCAAACTACAAATATAGCTCCAAAACTTTGGAAACATCTATGGTAGGGAAAATAAACAACCAAAAACTGATCTACAACAACATAAAGTCACTTTTATAACATCAACCAAATCTGGATACAATACTTGCTAATATACCCACAAATAACTACTCGGAAACACACTGCTGAAACAACACAAATTACACACAATCTTCACCCAACTAAAAGATTAATACATTAACTTATGGCATTGATCTAGAAAAAAAATATGAATAGAAATAATATTCTCCACAATATAAAATTTATCTACAACAAAAAAACACCAAAACCACATCAACTTCTCTCCAAAACTTTACCTGCAACCTGCAACACACACAACACTTAGAAATATTGAACTAACTGCAAATCCTTAGGCTCCAATGCAACTTCTAAGTGAAATTGTGTTAGAGTTGGCTATGATTGGAGCCACCCAAGATCTAGGACTTCATGAAAGCACAAGAGAGATCAAATGAGAGAATAATGCTATTCTATCACTGAATGCAAAAGATTGATGTTATTGTTACAATGTACATTATATGCCTTGCTTATAAAGACAAGGTGAGAGCTAGAAGGGTGGAGTGAAAGGTGGAGTGGAAAGTGGAGATATTCCTACAACATGTGCCAATTAGAGGATGATAACTAATTACACATGTGGAGGATAAGACAACTCACTCCAACTATCAACAACTCAACACACAACTAGACTCAACTAGACACAACTAGACATCTAGTAGACCCACTAAGTCAACTTAACATGTGTGATTAATGTGTGGTGTGTGAATATTATTTAACTAGTAAATAGTTAAATAAGATGAATTATCCACACTAGGGTAAACCGATTAGGGGATAACCCTATTCTCACCAACAAATTGCTCTTTGAACCAAAGGATTTTCATCCTCTAATTCCAATCTCCAATGGTTTTTCATCCACAGAAGATTTTTGTATTCAAACACAAGTGTCCAGACAATTTTTGGTAGTTTCTGTAAGATAAATTGACATGCCTGAAATGTGTTTTTGCCTATAGAGGAGCAAACCCAAATGACCCCCTCTTATAAAATTAAATAAAATAATATTATTACATCAATTTCCCTCCAAAATAGGCCCACCATAATGACCGCTGCAAGATTCCCCACCAAAATTAAAGAATAACTACATGCATGCAAGTTGTCATAAAAACTGCCAAGGAATCTGCTAATAATAGATTGCCACTTAAACCTGAAGGTTACAAACCTTATCACATGAAATCCCATACCCCTCCTTGGGTAAATAATCTAAAATAATAATATTAAATTATTTATTTGACCCCTTTTATCATAAATAAGAATTAATAAATGATCGAGCCCAAATAACCAATTTTAAATATAATTATTTTCTAGTTTCCATACCTTAGCCCAAGGAAAGTATTTTGAATTGGAAAACATCTCCTCCAACATGAATTAAATAAAAAAGGACATGACATTATTATTATTAGTATTTATTTTGATAATTTTTTTATTTTTCTTGTAATTAAAAGAAGAACTGACATCAGATTTGCCCAATGGGAGTCGATAATGAGCAGCCTTCATACTGACTTATCGATTGTTGGTAATCACAGAGTGCCATGTAGAGATGTGTAAACGATTGGTAAAACATCAGTAGAATCTTATCTCTAATTTGCGGCTGTAGGTTTCTGATGAAAACCCACTGCATGTCAAAATCAGGAAGAGTGTAAGGCATCTACAAGAAGAGAGCCTTATACCAACTGATGAAGTTAGTCAATTTCTTGTTTGTAGTTTTCTTTCAGTGGACGAGGTCAGTTAATGTGACATGCAGTCCAATGTTAGCTTGAAAATTCTGGAGAAATTGGTTAACTAGTTGCTGGAAAGAAGTGATGGAATGATCATGGAGAGAACAAAAAAAATCCAATGCCATGTCCTTGAGAGATTGGGGGAAGAGTTTGGCTAGCAAAAAGTCATTGAAAAGGAAATTGTTGCATATAGCAGTAAACACAAACACATGGTTCTTGTTGCAAGTATGTGCTAACCGGTGTTGTCATTGATATCAACATGTTTGTGTTTTCATTAGTGTTAATTGTGTTCTTGTTTTGTTACTTGATTGTGATGAGTTAGTTGCCTTGTATTATGTTGTATAAGTGTTGAAGATGATAAGAATATGTTCCTGATATTGAGTATCCAAGTGCTTTTGAGAAAATTTGGTTCATACTAAAGACAGAGTTGTGAAGATATATTTTGGCTTACTGGATATTGTTTGAGTTTTGCTCCACATTTCTTCTGTGTTGAAGACCAAAGTATGAGATTTGGATATGTTTTAGAGAAGTTCTTGAAGATGCTAAATCCAAAATTTTGTGGTCTGGATCGTTGTGCAGTAGAAGTTCTATTCACCAGTATGAAGATTGTGCCTGGCAGCATTTGCAGTGTGACAGGGAGAAAGTATTTTGCTCCACATTTCTCTGTAGTTTGGTTTTTGGTCTTGCAATTTTGGACATAAGTTTATAAGGTCCTTAGATATCTTCATTCCAAATGATTTGTGAATTGGTGCTCTAGAAAGAAAATTATTGATTAGCAGAGTTTGACAATGTTTGTTGTGAGCAGTCTGTGATCTATCTTCAAGTGATATTTGTTGTCTTCAAGTGAGATCTGATGCAGCTAGATTTGTTAGCTCCCATGTGACTTTATGTTGTTCTTGGATGTCTCCAGATTGTGTTGAAGGTGTGTTCTTGATCTGTAAGCTATGATTGAGTTCTTGGAAGTGTGTACCTAAGTATTCTTGGTGTTTGCACAAGTTTGGCCGACTTGGGTGCTAACACTCTTTGTGGATGTGTTACATGGATTGTAGAAGCATGTTGAAGCATATGAATATGTATTTGGGTCTGAGATAAGATGTGAAGTGTTCTTCTTTCATTCATGTGCTCCACAATTTTGTTTAGGTCCAGACCTAATTTGAATTATGTATGGTTGCCGACTTTGGAGATTATTCCAAAGATTGTAAATTGTATTACCGACCTTGATGTATGTTCCAAGTTTAATGATTGATATAAATAAGTGAAAATGATTCATGTGTTTGAGGTGTAGAGGTGAAGATGCGAAGATGAGAGTGTTTGTGTTGTAAGGGAAGCAAAGGTGATATGTATTGTGCTTCAATGGAACTAAACTCAGGCATGTTGTAGATGCTATTATATTAATTCATGGCAGTAAGCCACCCCTCCTGGCAATGAGCCAACCCTTAGTAGTGAGCCACCCTATTGGCAGTGAGCCCTATTTGCAGTGAGCATTTCTTTGGACAGTGAATCCTTGGGCAGTGAACCCTTTGGCAGTGAGCCTCTTTTGTTGTTTGGTATTGTTACTACATTATATTGTGAGCTAACACTCACAGTGGTTTTTCCCTTTTAGGGTTTTCCACGTAAAAATCTGGTGTTCATGTGTGTATGGTGTTGATATGTTTAAGTTTTGTTTCTACACTTCATCTTCATAACATATTAAGGGGTTAAAGTAAGTGAATGTGAATGTGATATTTTTTGAGAAAAGTTAATGTTTTGGATACAACTGATTCACCCATCTTCTCAATTGTCTTGTGCCTTCAACATTTATATGGTTCCCCCTTACCGTTATACTTCTCAAGATGTGGCACCTCGAAGTTATTTGGAAGAGGTGCATGGAGAATAGATAGTGTAATGGACTATGAGTATAATATGAAGGAATGGAAGGCTAAGATTTAAAAGTGGATATGCTGCCCATTTTTGTTGCAAGGAATTGATGTTTTGTATTAATGACAAGGTCATTATTATTGGTGGATTGTGTTTGGATATTCTAGTTTTGAGTGGTAGATTGAGAAGAGAGGAGTGGTAGTTGAGGAACTCCAGGGTTGGTGCTTGAGAAAGTGAATGATAAGGAAGTATTCAGGGAAATGAAACCATACTGATGCATAGGGTTCCCACCTGATCCCATAGAAGTGGTGTTAATGTTGTTTGGTTGTATAGTGGTTGTTGAAATCTAAGAAGTAAAAGTAGAAAGGGAGGAGGTTGGCATAGGCATTGAAATATGAGCTTGAGAGCTATTCAACCACGACTCACTAAGTGTCTCCATGCAGCTGGCTAATGAAGGAACATTGTTGTTCACTATGTGAGCCAAGCCATGAAAGACATCCACACCAAGCAAATCATTGTTTAACAATTGTCTAAGCTTGTCAACCAGGGGTATAGTTTCACCGACTAGGTGTTTGGCACCTAAAAAGTCACGAAAGTCAGCTAGCTGGCTGTCTAATGATTATATATGGGCCAAAGGTACACTAGTGACAAATGTATCTATACCAAGAGAATCTATGAATTCATTTAGTCCAAAGAGAGTATTGGTGTGAGAGCATGGGATAACAAGAATCTGTACTCTAGAATTAGCCAACGAGAAGTTGAAAATATCACTATCCAGCTACATCGTGCCAGAGCTACCAGGAGCACGAGAAGCCATGAATATTATCACACTTCTATGGATGGATAATTTGGAGTTATAGAACTAGGTTGTAAATCTCATAAATTAATACAAGCTCTGCAACACATATGTACTCATAGATTTAACGATAGGGCAAAGAGAAGAAGAGGAAAATGTTTTTGTTCTAGAGGAAGTGTTCAATTTTGTTTTTCTATTTGAAATTCTTTTTATAAATGTTTATAGGTACGTTAGTTTCACCAAAATGTGAGAGGTTGAAAATTTGATTCTAACTAAACTACTGCTAATTAGAACAAACTTCAATCACACATTAGAATCCCAACCTATGAAGATGTATATCTCGTTGTTGTCCACATAGGAAGAGAAAGACTATCTAGGTTGGATTCTTTTGTTTCAATTGAAATGAAAGTGAACTAACTAAACTAAATAAATTGACTAAGTATAGTAGAAAATAGGGAAATAAATAGAGCTAGAGAACTGAATTTATAGAAATTGATCTAGAAGCTAAAATAACAGAAAATAGGGAACCTGACACCAAGATCTTGTGCTCACTATCAGGGACACCAGCGCTTGGTATGGATATCTGTGTTGGGTACTGTCATCTGTATGACACTCAAAAACTACAATACATACATGTATGTCTTTGCACGAGTTTCAGTGAATCCTATTAACAACAAAGACAGAAATTAGTACACATAAATCAAGTATTAACATAAATAACTAGTAATTGAAATAAAGACAAGAAAAGGGAAGATTTGGGCAAACACTTGTGCATTTTCTATTCTTTCTTCGCTTAATCTTCAACCTGCAAGAAAAGAGGAAAGGAGTTAGGATGTATGGATGTTTGCCTTGGTCAAACCCCATTTTTGGTATTTCTACCTCAACAACAACTAGATGTAATTATGATGATAAAAAGTGTGTGCTCTTGTATCCTATGTGTGTCGAGAATACTGGCAAGCAATGAAAAGAAATAATGTATTCAAGATAAATGATAAATCTACTTTAAATCATAGGGATAATGTAATTAATCTAAATGAAATGAAAGTAAGATGCAAAGGATAATTACAAGAGATTCGTCAGAAGGCTATCGCATTGAAGAATGAGAAGACTCTATTCTCAAGGATAGCGATCACATGTGAGTGTGTAAAGAGAATCAGAGTGAATCACATGAAATCAATAACCTATTCCATTTGTACAATTTAGCAAGAGGAGTCTTTTTCTAGTTGTAGCCTTCTTTCCTTTTGATTTTCCTTTGGGTGGAGTAGGCATTTATTCTTCTTCTATGTCTTCTGGTTCAACTTCTTTTTTTTTTTTCAAAGATTCTTTGTCCTTTTCTTTCTTCTTCCTTGACCTCTTGGATTATATTTTGCATTTGTTAGTTGAATTCCCTACCTTTGCAGCTATTCAATCTTCTATCAATCCAAGTTTTACTTTGTTTCAACACTTCCTTGGAAATATCCTCTAATGAGGTTACTTCCACTTCTGACCAATCCAATGGGGGAATATGATTATTATACACTTATCCAATTTCATATTGATCTTGCAAAACTTTACCATTACTGGATACCTCTTCAGGAACCTCATAAATGTTGTATAGTTTCATATCAAATGTAGTTAACATATAATATCTTCTTTTCCTAACATCATGATCATCTGAGCAATCCTTCCAAAAATTCTCCAAATGAGGTACATGTTGTAATTGAGAACTTACTAGTTCCTCCATCTTACCATGAGGATCAAAATTTGATTTGGAGGTGTAAAAATGTAGATTATATCTCTAGATTTTAGCATTTGAATCCTTAGTAGTGGGAAAATATGGGAAAGCATATATTCCATCTCCAAGAATTATTAGGAACTAAACTCTCATTCTAGGCTTTTCAATAAGCTATTGATGAGATTCACATATTTGCCTAGTCAATTCAAGAAAAATGATTTTATCGATTGGGTACTTAGGCAACTTATATGGAAGACCAATGAATCCTTTCATCTTGATATATGTGAACTTGGGAAACTGAATAAACCAATTCCCATACCTCTTGATAAGTTTGGTTGCTTCTATTGATATCCTTTTATTCAAGTCACCCTCCAAAACTCTAACTATATACATGTTGAAGGCATCATTAACCCTTTTATAGAGCACTAAAGAATTATCCATATGGAGCTGAGGAAATAGTTAAAAATATTGTCTTGGAGTTGGTCCAATTGCTCCTTCCTTGTTATTGTAACTTAAATTATAGGTTGATTGCCAACATATAGACCAAATAAGAAGTCGAACAAAATCTCCTTAAACCAACAACTTTAGTCAACTGAATATATAAGTTATCACTTATCAATTGATCCCAGTTAATCATCTCTTTGTTCTGTAACACAGTTGCATATACAAACTTTAACATCCATGGGAGAAAGGTAGAACGAGTAAGTAATCCCATGATTCTACTCAACAAAGTCACCATATCACTAATTTTAGTTGTAAAATCACTCTTGAAGAGTGTCTTAGGCAACTTGCAGAGAGTAGGCTTAGGAGTTATCATCCATCTTGAATTAATCAATCTCATACATTTCTCAAGATCTTGTTTGTAATATGCTAACCCTTGATCTTCAGTTAGATTCACTATTTTAGGATCATATGGAATATCAAAAGATTTAGAAATGGCATTAGTAGAGAGATCAACTAACACTCTTCCATCATCTTCTTACTTCTAGATGATAGTGCTTTTCAAATGCAATCACTAACTCTGGGCATTGTACTATTGTGGGGAATCCTATAGCTTGAGATATTCTATTATTAACCATTCTCATGGCCTTTCTTGTTGGATTCTCTCCTTACATTATTCTCTTGAAATCTTCCAAATCCATGTGACTAAGATTTGTGTCTGATACACCATCCCAAGTTGAACCAATCTTTGAGGTAGGGGTAACTCCCTTGAATTCATACTTCATCTTATTCACTCTTGACATTACCCTACAATACAAAGAAGCAACAAGATCCTAAAAAATTCAAGCAATTTGGGTTTTACATAGATTTACTACATTTTGCAAGTTCCTAATAGATAAACATACATCATATTTTAACTTTATAAATCCTCAATTTTAGAGGTATTCTACATAAAATGATATCTTAACTAAATGCCTTTGTAAACTATATTTTGTAGAAAATCGATATGGAAGTGGATATTACATCTAACTTAACACATACTACAATGAAAATGAAGTTGTATAAAGCAATTAATGCATATTTCTTAAACTTGATGAACAAATCCACTTTCTTGAATAAATGTCAAGATGGGTAGGGATACTAGATTCACTTTTGACACTACTTATCCTGTTGATAAGTGAAAGCCTGCAATTGAATTTCTATGTTTTACTCTTTTGTTCCATTCATTTTCAAACTTTGGATAAAAGTGTAATAGGATGGGAAGTGGGAGAAGTAATTGTAAACGTCCTCTTGTCTAGTAAAATTCTGCATAATGATTTCCTTTGGAAATTAACTGTCTTTCAAGTTTTAAATTCTTTTCTTCAAAATGCAGGAGAATTGATGAGTTTTGGATATCATCTAAACTCTAGTTGTAGTTCCTAGTCAAAATCTTGCAATTAAATTTCATCATTTTGCCAAGTTTTTAGGGATTTTCAATACTTTAGGATATACCTCTTTGAAAGCTAATAACTTCAATCCTACACTAGTTTCTACATCTATAAACTTCTTAAAACTTTCAATAGGAAAATGCGAGAAAACCAATAAGGAAAAGATATAAAATTTAAACTTAAAAGACTTCTATCGTATTAGGGAATCCCACAATTAAACTTTGATTTCAAAAGGTACATTTCAAATCTATCTAATTTTTGTGAGGATTTGACCTAGGGTTGGAAATTTAAATACTTATCAATTTTATGAACTAGGGCATCACATAAATTTTAAATCTTTCCTTGATCAAACTAATTGCCCTAAGTTGTTCAAATTTGTGATTATTTTACTCAAACTAAGGTTAGGTTTTAAAACATAATTGCTATGCCCTAATTTGATCAAATAGGTAGAATTTAATACTGAGGATACATTTTCTCAAATCAACAGTTCAAATTGAATTTAGACATACTACAAGAATTTGAATTTTCAATCCTTCAAACGAAGAGATTCAAAACAAATTGAAATGAAAATCAACCAACATGTTGTAGGGGTTGGTGGAGATCTCTGAATAATTGTTGAAATCTTGGAAGTCCTAGCTCACAATGAATCTTAGTAGTATATGAATGAACTACAATGTTGTTGTAGGGTGATCATAATAATAATTATACTAGTATGAGAGAATATAGTTGGATTCAGTCTTAAACTCACAATTGGTGGTTGTTGTGATTGATCGAGGGTTTCAAGTAGCTAGAGCTTGATGAAATTGAAAGCTAGGTAACCAAATGAATGTTAAAAATCAAATTTATATTCCTCAAAACCCTAATACACATTTCCATTAATGTAGGGAAAAACGTAGGTGAACGCTAATGTACAAATAGATTTCACGATGTGGACATTAAAATATCATAATATGTCTTGCATTAAGTTGAAGACTCTTTGCAAAATTCAGAAGACCTTAATAATGATAACCCTTACTCACAAAAGGAACTTGAGGAAATGAAGAAGAGATCCAGATGCAACATATAATCCCAACCCATCATAAATCAACATAGAACTCCAAAAATCCACTTCAAAAAGTTTTCATCATTACAAAACTTTATGGGAAAATTGAAGAGGATGGAACATTAAATAAACAAGAAAAACTACACACATCTGGTACCAAGTCAAATATTTGCAAACCTTTAGATAAGTCATCTCGACAAAATAAACATCTGAAAAAAACCAAATGGGACAAGTTAAATAAGCCTAAATCATGACATCCGGTAGGACTGTGAAAGTTCACATTCGATTGTAAACTCAAAATCTACAATTTTACAAAAAGGCAAGAAACTTAAAATTTTACAAGGAGAATACACTTAAACCTTTTGTAAACAATCAAGAACATAACAAATTCATCCAATAGCCATTCAAAAATTTAAAATACACTTCACTTTGACAAAAAGAAGAAGAGGAGAAACATGACAGAAAACTTAAACTAAAGCAAAAACAAAAGCGGGTCTACATTTTGCCACAAGCAAAATTGGGCGTGTGTGCAACGTACAATAGTTAGGTTGAATAGAAATTTATTTTTTAATATTTTAAAAAGTCATAGTAAATAAATCATAAATAATTATTTACACATCTACTTTTGTGTCCTTTACTTAAATCCAAAGCTTGGAGGAAAAATATTTCCTTTTGCTCATACTTAGGTTAGCTGGTGTTAGTGCCTGAATTGACTGGTAGTTTTCTGAGCAATTTTCATTCAGGCACTCTCCCTAAGTATCCAAAAAAATGTTCTAAGTATTGGACCTCCTCAGTAGTTTTCAGCCACATCATCATATTTTCTTGAGGAGGAGGTCATCATCATCATGTTTGTTTCCATGGTGGTCAGCATCATCATGTTCTCTGTCGACCGATTTCTCATCGTCAATCATCATATTTCAGTTATCGGGTGATGTTGGTTTTTATCCTGATGATGCTGATGAGCTACAGTGCGCCCTGATCTGCTTGCGAGGGTGATTTTTCCAGTCTCCGGTGATCTTCCCATTTATCACCTTGCCCAGACATGATGATGATGTAGCCCCCGTTATTCTGAAGGGGTTATTCTTGAGTTGTTTTCAACCTGACTTGTTCTTTCTTAAGGGTCGTCGTCATCATCATCATATTTCCTTTTAATCACCGTGTTGCTTGCGGGGGTCATCATATTATCTGCATCATGATTTTTCGCCGGGGTGATATTTTTATCATCGGGTGATCTTGGTTATGATCATCCTGATGATGTTGTTGAAGAGTTCTAAGTGCGACCTACCCGATATTCACTGGGGTCATCATATTTGGAACGTCAGGATGATCTTAGTCAATATCATCCTGATGATGTTGTATCACTTCTTGTTCGTTGTTTTGTCATCCTGATGATGCTGACGTCATCCGTATATCAGTGGTGATATCTTTCTTATCTGCCTATCTGCATCATGATATTTTCCCGAAGGAGGGGGTGATATTTTCATATTCACTCGAGTGTGTTGTTCTAGCATCATGATGATGCTGATATCAAGGAGATATCCGCCTGCGGCTTCGTGCGCTGGGGGTGATCTTTTCGAGCATCATCATATTCATCTATCGCCCCAATCTTACAGAGGAGCTACAGTGCAACCTGATATTTGCACATCAGGATGATATTTCCAAATATCCGGTTGTCTTCCGAATATCATCCTGATGTTAATATGACGATGACGTCATCAAGGTCCCGGGGGGGTCATATTTCTAACACTGATCATCTTGAGATCTCCCGATATTTGCAAACATGATGATGACGCCATCCGGATATGAGGAGGTGCGCAGTAGGCAGATATGATGATGACGTCAGCAGGATATGATGATGACGTCATCAGGATGTTCATCGGCCAGACTTTTGGTATGGGCTCAGCAGGAGGATGTTTCTCCGATGGATCAGGTTGTGCCGATGAAGGCGAATATCATGCAGTTGTTTTGCGTTATGATGATGACGTCAGGGTGATATTTCGGGCAACAGGATATCATGCTGCTGGAGGATGATGATGATGAAGTCTTATACTAGTGTCGTCAGGAGCAAAAGCACCGACATGATATATGCTCATGACCTAGTATATAAAGTGTTAAAGAGGTCATCGCGGGGTGCATGTGGGATAATGTTATCCTGCATATTCGAAATATCATGATGATGAACCTCGGCGGGAAGTGGTTGCGATCGACTGTTTGATGTTCTTCCCGAGGCCGCGGGTTGGTGCGCCATCAATGGCGATTGTTGCAGAGGTATGGGCGATGGCGTGGGCTGATGTAGTACCTGATTGAAGATCTGAATCCCTAGGCGGCGGCACAAGGCTCGAGATATCTTCCTGTCTCCTCCCCTACCTGCTGCATTAATGTTTGAGCGCCATTTCTATGATACTGTATATCTGGCGGGATTTTTGGTCAAACCTGGTAGTTAATGCTGAATACACCCTCCTGCTATATAATGCAGACGGTGTTGATCATTCAAGGTTGTTGAAAGTTGTGGATTTTTGGCTCTGTAATCCAAAACCAGCTGATCTGGTTGCTCTGTACAGTTTATCTTGTGAGTTTATGTATCTCCTGTTGTAGGACTTGGCATGAATCCACTGATTTCATGGTTGATCTTGTATGAGTAATGCTGTCTTAGCATGTGTTGTGTTAATTCTGTCTCCAGTATTGCATGTATCCTTCTTCTGGATCTGGATGTTTGCTTATGTTTAGATTCTAGAGCATAGAATTCCTATGTTGAATGTCTGATCTTTTAACCTTTGCTCAAGGGGCAGATTAAACTATTTTCAGGTTGAACATTGGGAAGGGTATACTGCAGTAGGGATGCCATAAGTAGAGATAACTTGACACTCTTTATTGGGAGATATCTGTAAGGCAGATATCATGTGTATCCCCCTGAAATCCGGTTTTAGCTATTCATGCTGATCATTCACAGGTGTATGTCTACCGACTCCAAGCCCTGGATAGGCACCAATCATGCTGTGTTCTTGTGTTATACACCATGTCCAGCTTTGCATCCAAATTCATATCAAAACACTTCATACTTCCACCTGTTAGTTGTAGGAGTAGGATTAGGAACCCCCTGCATACTCTCATACCCAACCAGACATCATGTCCAAGAATGTTGCCAGCCTTGTGATCTATCATGCAGATCTTGGTCCATACATGAGAGTATTCTGCCTGTTGTTGTCAAGTTAGATCCTTCTATCTTTGAGCTAGTCAAGGTTACATCTTGAGTTATAGGGATACCCCCCTTGGTGCGGCAGAACCAGAAGTGAAGGGGAGGAGCTCACGCAACCTCCTGTATTCAGTTGGCCTGAATCTGCCTGTGCATTAGAAGTGGCAAACCCTAATGCTGATTCAGAAGAAATGTCAACAGCTGGAATGACACTTTTTACATTTTTTGAAATATTCTAGTAGTGCCCTATTGATATATCTAATTTTCACCAAACTAATTTTCAAATTTTCAAAAAAAGGTAGTAGCCCCATAAACTACATTCAATTATGTACAACTATTGTTACTACCTTACTTTTAGATTGTGTAGATAACTCATTCTATTTTCGATGTGGAGTTACTTGTGTCTATTTTAGCATTTTCATTGCCACTTAGGGGTATTGTTTGGCCCTTAAAACTTCATCATACCATCTAGTCTATGGGCAGGGATCCATTTTTCTCATTAATCTGAAGATCCATGTTTTGTAGTTTTTGAATGAGTACCTTGAAGAAGATAAAGTTGTAGAAATTAGTTTGTATAACATCTTTGTAGAGCTAGAATAAAAGAGTGATGCTACTTTGTAGCATTTTTGTAAACACCAGGGGATTGTAAAGGGCTGGTTCAAGTAGAGGGCCATAGTTAAATATTTTAGGATGTTAGACCTCATTTTGCTCTAGGAAGAGGCCCGAGAGAAGATAGGAGATCATGGTAAATTTGAAATGTTATGGTTAAGTCCCTACCTAATTTCTAAAATTCTAGGGAAAATAATTTTAGGCTTCAAACTTTAGATGGAGAGGTTGTCCCACTCCCCATGAATGGGCAGTATCTCAAGCATTATTTTCAAGCTTGATAGGTGATGGTCTATCTTTTGTACATAATTTAACTTTAGTTTTCTTTATTTTTCTTTTCTTTTCTTTTAGTTTGTTTCTTCTTTCTTTTCTTTTAGTTTGTTTCTTCATGGGGCCCTTAATTTCTTTGTATTTTCATTTACTTCCCTCTTTTTTTCAAGAATTTGATTTATATTTTCTTTTATTTGTGAGCCAAAATCATGTTTAACATGCAAATATGTCTCAATCTATATCTTGTCTTGGCTCACTGGTAATATTTTCTCTTGCACTCATAATAAGTCTATTCACAATGCATAGATTTCTTCCCCATTCCTCTTTATTTAGATCCATAGAGCTATATTCATGCAATAAAAGGTGTAGGCTATTCCAAAGATGTACTTATCATACCTTCAATCCATCACACTCTACACACTAACTATTTTAAGTTTGTCTAGCAAGATGATTGTGGTCAAGGTATCACACAAAATTATTATTATAAAATAAAAAAATTGATTATCACAGTGGATACTGTTGATGTGAATAGGGGTATTACCTATCCAATTTCCCCTATGTAGTGTGAACTAGGCACATTATCTAACTAGTCATTGACCTATTCACACATGTTCAAATGTTAAGTTGACATAGGGCTCTAGGAATCTTCTAGTTGTTTCTAGTTGTCATTTGATCTTATCCTATAGTTGTCTCATGTCATAGGATTAAGACACCTGCCATTATCCTAATTAATCCTACCTCTCAACCTTGCCTTTATAAGTAAGGCATATCATGTACATTAAGTAATTTGTATTCTTTGATAGAATATAATTATTCTCTCATATTTGGATCTCTCTTATGCTTTCATTGAAGCTCCTAGACCTTGGGTGGCTACCTTCATAGCCAACTCTTATATGGTATTAGAGCTATTAGGATTGCTCTATGTTTGTCTATTTTTGAGAGATTTAGGATGCAAATCATGGTAGATCTTGAAAAGTTGAGTATGCTCTTCTCTTGCATCATATGATGACCTAGAGAATCATAAAAACTTGGTAGAAATACTAGATTTGGGAGGGTTTCCTCTTTGTGGCCTTGTATTGCAGGTTCATTTTGGAGCATGTTTGTGCACATTTGAGCTCACCATTGAGTTTAGGGTGTCCAAAAGTTAGTTTATCTTTTTGATTTGTCACAATTGGACAATGGAGGCAAGATCTACAAGGGTTTGAAATTGGGAGGTGGTTGCTAGATCTGAAAGCTAGTTGCATTTTGGAGCATTTTGGGTCAAATCTGACCATGCCATCACATCTAAAAGACCCAAAAACCTAAGGATTTATTGTCATTTGTCAAAATTAGACACTTTTACCTCAGTCCATCAGAATGTTTTTGCCCTCCTTGGTCATATGGATCGTAGAGAATATTCTACAAAATATTTTGTAAAATTTACATCTACAGTGCCTGCGTCTGGGAATCTCAAGCATTTTATTATCCATCAGGTAATTTATGCTTATTAATAAGATTATTTGCTGGTTGTTCTATGGATTTTTAAAAAAATCCATTTTTTTAATGGTACATGGTACCCGACAATGACAGGTCTACAGACCTATCCATGTGGGCCTCTTTGTATCCCCCAGTGCCACATATTGGAGGAGTGTGGGCTCCTCAGTGGTCAGCCAATGGGTAAAGTCCCAGTCGGAATCCTTATCGATAGGGTTTATAACCTAGCCGATGAAATTTCTAAGCACCAATGGATTCAATACCACCTGACAACAATAAAGCTACCTGACAGCTACATATATGATAAATATTCCCTCATTTCCATTGATAAATCCAACCAACTACAGAATAACAATTTTTCACAGTACGACAAGGCAATTTCAACAATAGAATAGTGGTTTCTGACAATTAAAGGTAGTTTTCGCAATTGCATCAATGATTTTGCATATTAGAAAGCATATTCTGACAGGTGGGTGAATATTCCATCAGGTGACTACTAAAATTAGTATTGCATTAATAGTGACATTAACAAATTTCCTCCCAGCCTCCAAAGCCCCTACTCTAATGTAGTTTTTGATTTGGCAGTTAGATTTCAGAGGCCTATATCTTGCTCATTTTTACTACTTTTTTTGAGCAATTTTTTTTATATTTGGGCCAGAATTCCATAGGATTCGTAGTGGTGCAATCATTTTTTAATTTTGGTGCCTAGTTTTTCTAGAAATTGTAGATTTTGATCATTGTTGATGAGCATTTTTTATTTTGGGAACTTCTAAGGCTCCGTTTGGGCTCATACGGTAACATTTTTTGGTGAGTTTTTTGAAAGTGCATAGTTTTTCAAGTACTTCTCAAACCTATAATCAGTTTGATCCAATTTTCCTCAAAAATTATACTTTCAGTTATAGCCTAATTTTGGCATTTGCATTATACTAAAGTCAAAGACCAATTTGCTATTTTAGCTTGTAGAAATTGTAATTGTACTAAGAATAAAGTGCCATAATCATATCTTGTTGATGGTTTCTCATGATTGTGTGAAATTAGGGGATAATTTTGTGAGTTTTGATCTCTAATCATTTGAGGAGATATGATGGATTTTTTTATTCATCTTTCTGTGGTAAATCTGAAACAGGACAATTATGAGTCTTGGAAAAAAGACATCCTCACACATTGTAGGTGGCTTCATCCTTTTCCATAGCTTTATGGACTCATACCTGAACCAGGTATACCTCAAAAGAAAAATACATGGCCAAATAATAATGACCATATCATAGGATTGATTGGTACAACTATTGGTGCTGATATTTTTGGGAGATCTCAGAGACTGAGTGCCCACACACACTTTGGATCAAGCTTTGGGAGATCTTTGGAGACCCACATATCTCCATTCCTGAATGATCTTACAATGGATTGCTTCATACCCATTGATGGTACAAATAATACACCCTTTGATGATGATACAGAAGAGGAGCTTGAATATCTAGTAGGTCTTGGTCATTGTGATGACATGGAGACTTCTCTTGCTTCTCTCTCTCCTCCTATTGAGATCACTACTCCACCATCTCCTGTTGCTACATCAAAGTTTAGAGATGCTTCTTTGAAAGATTCTAGTGATTCTGATGCAGGAGCATCCCATGTTGAAGAGCAATCTTGAAAGGAAGCAAGGTAAGCAGAAACAACTTCCTACACCAATCTAATGAGGAATAGTTATTCAAATTTTCTTTAGATCTTTCCAGTTACAGTTATGATTCACATGAATAGATAGATTAACATACATTCACAAGCAAGTATAAATGCAATGAGATAAGATGTACATGGGGAAAACCCTTTCGGGTGAAAAACTCCACACTCTAAACATGCACAATGTATTATCAAAACTGTAAAAGGATTACAACAACTTGCAATACAAGCTCTTATAAGAGTTGTCACAATGTCAAATCTGGATTAATTATGGTAGCATAATGATACATGCAAATGAACCATACACATATTACTCCAAGCACCTGAATATATAGAGTTACAAGGCATAAATGAGAAGCTTCTAGAGGTGGGTGTCCAACTTGGCCTCATGGCCTATTTCCCATGCCCAAGGACACTTGTCCAACAATCATACACCTCTCTTACAACTGTCATAACATGCATGTTTGACTTCCCAATTTGTGGAGTGCTCCATCCAAAGATAGGCTATGACAGATGCTCTTACGCACCTTACAGCTATCATAGAATCCATCATACATGATAGCTCTTATAGTTGTAAGAGAATTTGTCATAACTACCTAAATATAGCATATTCCTCTTGGGTAAGTGCAAGAAGATGGGGGCCAAAAAGGGGTCTTAAGTGGCCACTTTTTTTTTGAAATCAGGAAATGCTGGCCTTGGATGAGAAATTGAGCATAGTTACACTCAAAATTTTAAGATGCAACAAAAACAATGTTCATAGTGCTGCAAGTTTACTTTCTAAACTACTAATTTTTTTTTGAAAATGGTATAGATTAAGGGGTCCAAAAGAGGGAGCCACAGAAATTGGTGTTGTTTCTGTCAAAAAAAGATAACATAGCATGTTTTGTGGCTCCCTCAAAAGGTTAACTTTTTTTTGGTATTTTTAAAATCGCTTCAGTGAGAAATTAGCTAACAGCATGTAGTTTATGCCCAATTTTTTTGATAATTTTTTAATGAATATTTGATTTTTTACTAATTTTCAAACTGGACACATCCTGAAAAATAGAATGTTGGCCATGCTACCCCTATAAATTCTGAAAACTAATTGAAAATCAATTTTTTAATATGTGTAGAATGGAGTCTAGTTTCTAAAAATGTAATTTTTTTGAAATTTCAATGAATGGTTAATTTACAATGAAAAAAAGACCAAACACTGGTTTTTGCCCAAAAACACACAAACAAAAGAAATTAAAGATGAAAGGTTTAACATTGTCAAAATGTGAAAAAAATTACATCGTTAAATAGCTAAGAGAAAGCATAACATTATCCATGTGTTCGATTTGTTTGACCTTAAACACGTGCAAATCTGAGGGTTAGCATGAATGAAATTATGTGAAATCTTGTAGAATATGCAAAAACACATCTTTGGACATTGGGAAGGCACTCCAAGCCTTTGGGTTGGAAATCCAAAGCAAATCCCAAGCCTAAGGCTTGGGATTCCCAAAGAAAAATATAACACGAGCACGCTATAATGCGCTCGTGTTATGTTTTGTTTTACATTTTTTCCCTTTTTCGCAAAAGTTTGCCTCATGTTTGTCATGTTTGAACATGAGTACGTTAGAAGGTGCTCACATTATGTCTGCCTTGGAATGTTTTATGTTCAAGGTTATTAAGCATGTATGTATGTATTCTTGTATGTATGTATGTATGTGTGTATGTATGTATGCCTATATGTATGTATGTATGTATTGATGTATGTATGTATGTATGCTTGTATGTATGTATGTATGCTTGTATGTATATATGTATGCTTGTATATATGTATGTATGGTTGTATGTATGTATGCATGCTTGTATGTATGTATGTGTGTGTGTATGTATGTGTGTATGTATGTATGTATGTATGTGTGTATGTATGTATGTATGTATGTATGTATGTATGTATGTATGTATGTATGTATGTTTGTATTTGTTACTAAATTATGTTCACACCTAATTTAGTTAGCCTTGATTTGCAGTTGTTACAAAAGGAGTAAAAGAAAACTTTTATGTTAATGCAATTAGTGAATGTATGATGCCTTGGCAATAGAAAACAAGGATCAATTGTCAAGATAATCTAACAGTCCAATCAGAACTGTCAAACCATCCTGACAAGTGAAAATCTAGTGACAAGATATCAAACAGTCAATGAATGACAGAAAGAATCTAACTAGTTTTATCTTTCAGTTATGAGATAATTGAATTATTCAAGTAATCACATTTCAGTGTGAAAGAAAAGTATTTATAAAACTGTCATTTCATATCATATTTTGAACATATGTTTCATATCAGTTTCAGTTATTCTATCATATGCATTTGATTCAAAAAAAAAAGAAACATACAAAAATCATTTGCATAAGGTAAAGTAACTGATCATGTTGAAATAAACGTTTAAATGTGTCCCACACAAGCCGTGGGAGTGACTAAACTGAGATAAGAAGACATATGCAAGCTATGCATCTGAGGATAAAAGGAAAGAGAAAGAACATATGAGAATATTAAATATCCATCATTGCCTTTTTTAGAAGGTTGATGTCATTAGTTGATAGCTGGTCTTCATGTCCTTATCTTTAGCTCATGATCATGATAGTGTACCTACAAAAAATTAGGGAAAAGCCCTATTAGAAGCTCCAGATATTTAAAATTATCACATGATTTTATCAATAGATATATCAACTTGCAGACATTATGGATCTTATGTGAATGGATCAAATCAGACATGTGCAATAAATCAGATCATCATGAGAAATATCAATCAACTTCAAGACTATGTTTTTATGCTAACTTGTTTGTTCACTGTGCAGGTATAGGGAAAGTAATGTTGTTGATTTGAAGACATTAAAACATGTGGAGAAAATGTGGCTCCCATAAGGGTAGAGCCCAACATGTTTTCCTTTTTATTCATTTGAAAAGGATGTCAAGTTGCAAAAAGGACAAAATGCACTATTCAAGAAGATATTATGCATCAAAACAGTCAACTTGCAAAAAGAGTGATGTCATCATGATAAAGGTGAAGAGGAGCAAGTGCTCCTATAAACTATGCCACTTAAGAGAACAGTCTATTAAAATCAGAAAATCATAGTCAAATTGCTTCATTACATGTTACAAGAGAAGCAGTGATTCTGATCAAGTTGTCAATATGCAGAATATAGAAGTGTAGTCATGAGAAGGTATTCTTCTTTATTTCTATCAATGATTGAAGTATGTTTCTATTGTCATATATATGTCATAAGTTATGACAACCATCTATATAGGTGAACATCATGATAAACTGACAGTAGATGTCATAAAAATACATAAAGTGTAATGAAGGACAACCTTGTAATAAATGGAGAATCAAATGAAAAAAGTTTGCCAAGACTGTCATGAAGTGATCAAATAATAGCCTTGTAAAATATAAATTTACATGAAGTGAAGGCTACAAGAGCTATTAACAATGATAAACTGTCATAGTACTATATAAGTAAGCAAAAAAGTACAATGTCTTTGCTACAGGAGAACATAAATGTCAAGGCATAACATGGTATATTCATATCATGCCACAGTTCAGTCCTCATGCATCAATGACATTTCAAGTGCAAGAAGCTGAATATAAATGCAATCACCTTTGACTATGAAAGGAATAGCAGTAAACTATTTAAAGAGGCATCAAACAATAACACACAGGTATACATCAACAAAGACAAAAATAGTTCATCATTGTTCTATGTGCAAGACAAATCAATGTAGCTACAGGTGATAGTTGGAGAAAAGAAATACACCATGTTCATATCATGAAATGAAGTTCTTACTTATGCCACAGACTAGAGCATTATGTCATCATGGCATACTTATGTCATATTGACCATTGTGAAGTGACAGAAGCTACAGAAAGATTTATAAGTATACATCATACAAGAACTAATAAATGAATGATAAAAACTATAAGAGTTTGCTGTTATTTTAAAGGTATCTAATGCCATACTAAAGAAGATACAGATGAAGATATAGTAGGCCATATCTGGAAGGCCTTATTTCTCAAAGAAATGAAATGCTCTGTTTGAAATCCTTACATATTTTTATCTACAGAAAGGTCAATAAAATGGAGCAAGATATAGTGCAAGAAATCGCAGGTTGTGGCCAAGAAGGCTCATTTTTCAAAGAAAATGAAAAAACACATAGTTTTTCAAAGCCCTTATCATATATTTTTGTTTTCAAAGAAAGAAAAGTTACAGAGATCAAGAAGATATGCAGGCTGTAATAGAGGCCTCGTTTCTTTTCAAGGAAATGCAAACCCTTATATTGCTTTCTTAAAACCCTTGTCATTTTTCTTGTATACAATCAAGATAAATGCTACAAAGCAAGAAAATGTATGGCCATTACAAGAGGAAGAGTCGTTCTTGCATAAATGACAAAACCCTCACTTGCATTTTGAAACCCTTATGTTTTATATCTGCAGAGAGAAAGTTAAAGACACAGGAAACATTGTACAGATGCAGTCGTGGCTAGGAAAGGCCTTGTCACTCAAAGTTTTCAAAACCCTTATCACATTTTTTCAAACCCTGACAAGATTCTGGTCTACAGTGGATCTAAGAGAAAGAAAAGGAAATATACAGGCACGGCTACTAGAAAGAAGATATTTTCTTTAAAGAAAACAAATACCCAGTTCAACCTTCAAACCCTTATCAATAATATGCATCCATAGTTAAAAGGAAATGAGATATAGGGATGAACACAAGAAACTCACCTCATTTTTATCATATTCTAAACATACATCTGTGGCCTCTTTTGTGTATGAAGCTTCTCAAAAGAATAAGTTACAGTTGCAGATAAAGAAGCATACAGAGACAAGAAAAGCTTGTTAAGAGATTGGTAACTTGTATGCTAACACACAACCGCGGCCAGAATGTGAAGAATGAATAGAAATAACAAGAAATTGCCAGTCAAAGCTCAAAAAGACACTCATCTCTTTCTCTTGTATCAAAATGCTATGAAAATGCTTGAGAATCAACCAAAAATGGAGAAGAAAACTAGAGGAAATGCATTTCCTTTCAAACCCTAGACGTCGGCTTTGAGGTTGTAGAGCTAAGATGCAAATAAAAGAATGACAAAATGAAATGACTTTTAGGGTTCTTTCCTTCTTTTGTTTGATGACCTTTTGTTTTTTGATCTCATCTTTTTGACTTAGCAAAACCTTATCTGAATACCGAGGTCAAGACTTAGGTCTTGGTAAATCCTAATGATGATGCCAAAGAGGGGTCCATGGGCCAAAAGAATTATTTCATTTATTGCATTTGATTTTGCTAAGTCAAAGGTTGAAATCATTAGAAGGTGAGGCTTTAGTGCCTTTTATCTCCATTGTCCATGATGGTTGACAAGATAAATGGTTGAAGATATGAAGACAAGTGAATACAAGGTTGATCAGACAAATGCAGGTAATGTCAATAATGCAATGGATATGGTATGAAGACAAAGGTGATGCATGTGTAATGCAAACTACATATATTTTCTTTTGCAATGTAATGGAGTGATAAGGGAATATTCTTATGCCTTAAGTGCATGTGTAATACAACTAGGAGGTTTTCTTTTGCATGGAGTTATAAGGTGATAATGATGCAATTATCATTACTCTCAATAATTCATTATATTGTTTTGCATGTAAATGACCTATTTTTTTTGCATGGGAGGCATAAGGGGGTAATTTTTTCATTTTTTCATGTATGAAGACCTATTTTGGCATCATTATCATGCAAAATCATGCAAATTAGGAAAATATAAAAGGAAAGATAAGATATATTCTTTTCTTCCATTTCCTCATAATTTTACTGAAAGGAAGCTAGGTGTGCGGAAAACGCTTCCTACACTAATCTAATGAGGAGAGGGTTATGCGAATTTAACTTTATCCTAACTATTACAGCAATGTTAAACCATTAACATGAGATATTGCAGCAAAACACAAGAACCAGAAAGAAGACATAAGAGAGAGAGAGAGAGAGACAAGATATACGTGGGGAAACTTACGGGTGGAAAATCCCACACTCCAAAACACAACTCAAATGTATTACAGTAAACAATAACAGATTACAATACAATTTCAGAGCCAATGCTCTTTCAAGAGTCTTCGAATGTTGAATCTGGAGATATTCTAGCAACATAATAGTACTTTTACCAAGGTTGTCTATATCCCATCCAAGCACCTGTTTATATAGAGTTTACAAGGCAAATATGGAACCTTCTAGAGATGGGCGTCGATCTTGGACTCATGCCCCAAAACCCATGCCTAAGGACACTTGTCCAACATCCCATTCTGAAGTGGGCGCTTGGTCCCAAGATAGGTTACGATAGATGCTCTTACGCACCTTACAGCTGTCATAGAATATGTCATACACTGACTAAAAATATCATATTCCTCTTACATGTCATAACCTCCCTTGACCGCCCAAAGATGCCTTTCTCTCGTGCAAAGATACTCACCAACACTTGTCATTAATTAAAAATTGTTGAGGTTTCGGGGGCGTTGCCCCCGAGTCCCCACGATGGTGCTGCCCCTCAACCCCACCCTGTACCATGACAGGGAGCGCGCCAGGGGCACTGCCCCTGGACCCCGTAAGGGGCTACGCCCCCTGACCCTATCTTGGGGGTGCTGCCCCCAAACCCCTGTTAATTATTCAAGGGGGAAACCGCGGCTGCCAAAGTCACCAAAATTTACCCTATTGCATATACACAAGGTGCTGACTATGCCAACTCAACATGGGATAAATAAATACAACATTAGGAATTTGCAAAGGTTGAGACACCTTAATTCCCAACATTCTCCCACTTGTTGAACACCTTGCAAGGGCCAAAAGCAATGACAAGATTTAACTGCTAGGGGCCAAGAGGCCCATAGACTCTGAACACCATCTGAACTTCTCTGTGCCCACTGGTTTCATCAATGCATCTGCAACATTCTTCAAAGTATCTACCTTCTCCAAATTTACCTTTCCATCCTCAACCATGTCTCGCACGAAGTGAAACTAAACATCAATGTTCTTTGTTCTAGTATGGAAAGTTGGATTCTTCGCAAGGCAAATTGCACTCTGACTATCACAACTAATTATGATCTAACCTGCATCAATACCAATATCTGAACACAATCTCTTAAGACAAATGGCTTCCTTACAAGCATGAGTTTCTGCCATATACTCAGCTTCTGTCATGGACAAAGCAACAACTGGTTGTCGCTTACTCATCCAACTAATAGCACCACCAAATAGTGTAAAAACATAAGCACTGGTGGATCTCCTATTGTCAATGTCACCTGCCCAATCTGAATCCACAAATCCATGAATATCAACAGAATGCGGAGGTCCTGAAACATTACCATCATAGCAAATGGAATACTCGGAAGTACCCCTCAAATATCTAAACACTCGCTAACTGCATCCCAATGAACCCGTCCAGGATTAGCCATAAATTGACTAAGGACTCCCACTGCTTGGGCAATGTCTGGTCTTGTGCAAACCATAGCATACATCAAACTGCCAACAACACAAGAGATTTTGGACAATCCTCAACAGACAACTTTGTCCCCAAAGAAATGGGAACACACAATGGTCTACAATCTGCCATGCTGAATCTGTCCAACACGGACTTCACATACTTACTCTGGTTTAACCAAAGTTTTCTGTTGGTTCTATCTCTTCTGATTTCCATTCCTAGAATGTACCTGGCTGCCCCTAAATCTTTCATTTCAAACTGAGCTGACAATTGAGATTTAAAATCAGAAATCATATTCTTACCCTTCCCAATGAGCAACATATCATCAACATACAGTGCAACAATGAGAATACAATCACCATCAAACTTATAATAAACACAGTGATCTGATTTCGATCTCATAAATCTAATTGACAACACAAAGGCATCAAACTTCAAGTACCATCTCCTAGGGGATTGCTTCAAACCATACAAAGACTTCTTAAGTTTGCAAACCAAATTTTCTTTACCTTTCACCATGTAATGCTCTGGCTATGACATGTAGATCTTTTCCTCCAAATCACCATGAAGGAAAGCTGTCTTCACATCCATCTGTTCTACCTCCAAGTCATAAGCTGCTACGAGTGACAACAGGAATCGAATGGATGTCAGCTTTGCAACGGGAGAGAAGATCCCACCATAATCTATACCCTCCACTTGTGAATACCCCTTCGCAACCAATCTGGCCTTATACTTCTCAATATTGTCATCTGCACCAATCTTCTTCTTGAACACCCATTTGCATCCAACGGGTTTTCATCCAGGAGGCAAAGGCACCAAGTCCCAAGTTTGATTCTTTTCCAAAGAATCCATTTCTTCCTCCATGGCCTCCTTCCAGGAACCTGCATCCTTCATATCCAAAGCCTCTGATACAGTTCTAGGTTCATCACTGTTAGTGATTAAAGCATAAGCACAACTAGAATCAAGCAATGTAAAACCAAACCTTTCAGGTTGCTTTCTTATCTGTGTAGACCTCCTCAAGAGCTGAGGTTGAGGTTCAGCTTCTTCCTCTGAGCTTTCAGAGCTGCTAGAGCTCACCTCATCATCAAGTCCAACATTGTCTTTCTGTTTAGTCTTCTCAAGGGTGAGAGGAAATTGAACAACATCCTCTTTCTTTTCTTTTTCTTCTGGCTGCAAAATAGTGGAAGAAGGTGTAATCTCTCTAAAGATGACACTTCTGCTATACAACACTTTTTCAGCCACGGGGTCCCAAAGCTTGTATCCTTTCACACCAATATTGTAGCCAATGAAGATACACTTAACGGCTTTGTTCTCCAGCTTTGATCACTTCTCCTTAGGCACATGTGCATATGCCTCACAACCAAAAACACGAAGATGCCTTACTGAAGGCTTTCTACTAGACCACACCTCCATGGGTGTCTTTCCAACAAGAGCTGATGTAGGAGATCTATTTACCAGATAGCAAGCAGTGGCAACAGCTTCAGCCCAAAACTTTTGTTCTAGACCAACACCACTAAGCATACTCCTAGCCGTCTCCATAAGTGTCCTATTCATCCTCTCTGTAACTCCATTTTGTTGTGGTGTATATGGAGTTGTCTTATGTCTTTCAATCTCAAGTTCCTTGCAATACTTATCGAATTCTATAGAACAGAACTCACCACCGTTGTCAGTTCTCAAACATTTAATCTTTTTACCAGTCTGATTTTCAGCAAAAGCTTTGAACTCCTTAAACTTGCTATAGACTTCAAATTTTCTTCTGAGAAAGTAAATCCATGTCCTACTGTAATCATCTATAAAATATACAAAGTATACATATTTTGATAATGAAGGAACATTAACAGGACCAAACACATCAGAATGAATAAGGTCCAACACACCAGAAGACTTATGAGAACTCGAGTAAAATTGAACATGATTTTGTTTTCCATAAATGCAATGTTCACAAAAGTCAAACTCAAGATTACAATTATCTAACCCCTCAATGAGGTTCTTATTTTTTAGGGTACACAGACCCTTCTCACCAATGTGGCCAAATCTCTTATGCCATAACATTGTCTTTTCTGCAGGAAGTTTAACTTCCAATGCACGATTACAACCATCAAGACTAGAAACAACAGATTTCTTCACTGCTCATTCAGATGGTGGGGATGAAGTGACTGTTGCCCTCTTCCTTGAGTCAGAAGAACTATTGCATTGTGCAATGCATGCTTCCAGCTGAAACAAAGTACCTCTTCGAGTACCCTTAGCAAGCACCATAGATCCTCTAGTCATCTTGCATCCATCTTTCGAAAAGACAACCTGCACACCTGTATCATTCAACATACTTACAGAAAGTAGGTTCCGTGCTAAGCCTAGGATGTGCATAGCCCTAGTGATCCCCTTCACTTGACCAACAGGGAATCAGATAGAGACTCTTCCATGACCAACGATCTTCAAATGAGATTCGTCACCCAGATACACCTTTCCACCATCAAACTCCTCATACTTAGTGAACCAGTCTCGATGCGAGGTCATGTGGAATGATGCACCAGAGTCAATTAGCCACACATCATCAGATGCATGGGTTGCCAGGGCTGCGATGAAGGCATCACCATCATCTTGTGACTTGTCAGAATTTGAAGCAGGAGCTTTCTTCTTTTTCTTCTTCTCCTCTTTGCATTCCTTTCAAAAATGCCCAGTCTTGCCACAGTTCCAACAAAGAGCCTTGTACTTTCCAGGAGATTTGGATCTACTCTTCTCAACTTTCTTGTCCTTCTTCTTCCCTTTCTCCTTGGGTCTTCCATGAACTGCAAGGGCTTCTTTGGCTGCCTCAGAAGACTTTCTCCGCATCTCTTCAGACAACAGCGAAAAAACCACTTCTTCCATTTTGAATGTGGATGTGGTGCTTTCGATTGCCATGACAAGATGATCCCATGAGTCTGGCAGAGAACAAAGTAGGGTCATACACCGATCCTCCTCCTCCATCTTTACACCGATAGATGTCAATTGTGCAACTAGCATGTTAAAGGCATTCATATGCTCAGCCACAGATCCTCCATCCTCCATTCGAAGAGAATACAACTTCTTTCTCAGGAAAAGTTTATTGACAAGGGATTTATCTTGATACACATCCCCCAACTTCTTACAAAGGAGTGTTGCAGTAGCCTCCTCATGGACATTTAACAACACAGAATTGGCAAGACTAAGTCTTATGAGACCCTTAGCCTTTTGATCCTTGAGATTCCAGTCAGCTTGTGACATTGTAGCTGGTTTAGTTCTGTTCACACTTTCCCAAAGGTCTCGGTCAACTAACATGTCTTCCATCTTGAGCTTCCACAACTTGAAATTACTACCGTTGAACTTCTCTGCTTCAAATCCTTGCTGCAATAAGATACAGAATGCTCTGCACAGACTCCCACTCAACCTAAGATTAGCTCAAAAAACCCCTACCCTACAACTAGGACCAAAGGTGATCAAGCTCTGATACCAACTGAAAGGAAGCTAGGTGTGCAGAAAATGCTTCCTACACTAATCTAATGAGGAGAGGGCTATGCAAATTCAATTTTATCCTAACTATTACAGCAATGTTAAACCATTAACATGAGATATTGCAGCAAAACACAAGAACCAGAAAGAAGACAGAAGAGAGAGAGAGAGAAGATATACGTGGAGAAAACCCTTACGAGTGAAAAACCCCACACTCCAAAACACAGCTCAAATGTATTATAGTAAACAATAACAGATTACAATACAGTTTCAAAGCCAATGCTCTTTCAGGAGTCTTCGAATGTCAAATCTGGAGATATTCTGGCAGCATAACAATACTTGTACCAAAGTTGTCTATCTCTCATCCAAGCACCTATTTATATAGAGTTTACAAGGCAAATATGGAACCTTCTAGAGATGGGTGTCCATCTTGGACTCATGCCCCAAAACCCACGCCTAAGGACACTTGTCCAACATCCCATCCTGAAGTGGGTGCCTAGTCCCAAGATAGGTTACGACAGATGCTCTTACGCACCTTACAGCTGTCATAGAATCCATCATACACTGACTAAAAATATCATATTCCTCTTACATGTCATAACCTCCCTTGACCACCCAAAGATGCCTTTCTCTCGTGCAAATATACTCACCGACACTTGTCATTAATTAAAAATCATTTGAGGTTTCGGGGACATTGCCCCCGAGCCCCCACGAGGGCTCTGCCCCTTGAGCCCACCCTGTACCGCGACAGGGAGCATGCCAGGGGCGCTGCCCCTAGACCCCACAAGGGGCTACGCCTCTTGACCTTGTCTTGGGGGCGCTGCCCCCAAACCCCCGTTAATTATTCAAGGGGGAAACAGCGGCTACCAAAGCCACCAAAATTTACCCCGCTGCATATACACAAGGTGCTGACTATGCCAACTCAACATGGGATAAATAAATACAACATTAGGAATTTGCAAAGGTTGAGACACCTTAATTCCTAACATTTACAACTATATATCATGTAAACAAATTAATAAAGTAATATTTTATAAATTACTCTATTATTTTGTCACAAGTTGTAAAATTGGAGAAATTAGACAAATTGAAACTCATAATAGAGTAATTCATGGAAATGATTATTTTATTAATTTTCCACATGATCTACACATGCAAAATCATGCAAGATGGAGGAGTTAAGTTAATTGAGGACTTTTGAGGTCTTTTTGCATGGCTTGGAGGTCAAAATAGAGAAAATTGGTCAACTCTTGGATCAAACACATGGAGACTAGCAGTTTGGAGCTATTTTTGCTCATTTTGAGGTAGTTTTGACCCTTATTTTTAGGGATTTCATTGTTTTCTCGTAGATCAAATTAGAGAGCTTACTTTAGAGGCAGTTGACTACAGTTGATTTTCCATGCCTCTTGGAGAGATAAAACTATATATTGTAAGAAAAACTTAGGTTTCTCTAGTTCTTGCATTCTTTTCTCTTTTACACATTGAGAGACAGAGTTTGTTTGTAACTCATTTTTTAAGTTCTTGCCTTTTTGCTCTTTACACTTTGAGAGAGGAGGTTTTGTAACTCACTTATTTGTAGATTTATAGAGATTACAATAATTTATAGGTTCTATACTTTGTCTTATGTAATTATTTCCTTTATTTTTCAGTTTGATCAAGTATCTACCTTCCATTAATGCAACTTGTATGAGTGATTTGATGAGATTTTATTGTGTTTAACATCAAAACCTTTAAAATCATTGTCTCATTAGTACTTATTTGTGTTAGATAGCATTGAAAATCACAAGTCTTAGCTTGTCCAATTGGAAAACCTTTCTTTTATGTTGTGAAAACCCCCTTTCCTTCAAACATAAATATTTTCTAGCCTCCCTTAGAAACATTTTGTGATTAATTTGTTGAAAGTGGTTTGTGTGGATAGATTTTCTGAGATCTATTTTGAGTTAGATTGCCAATTTTTCATCATTATTTAGTGCATCACCACACTTTTACAGTTGTATTGCTTTTAGAAATATCCTTTTTCCCTTTTTCCACATCAAGGTTATAGATCCAAATTGAATATTTTAAGGGAACCAACCCATAATCTAGAGGTTCAAACTTGACATAGGTCACCCATAGCCTGAGTTTGATCCCATGTTTCGAAGGATTGTTGAGTATCACAACTTTGCATCATGGGTGCAATCCTAATCCACAACAATATGTATGTATGTATGTAAGGGTTTTGGGTTTAGGGTATATAAGGACCTGAGCCCGTAGAGTTTTTAGGGTTGAGGGTTGAGGTTTTTGGGTTGAGGGTTTAAGGTATAGGGTTGAGCGTTGAGGGATTAGGGATTAAGTAATAGGTTGAGGGTTGAGGGTTGAGGGTTGAGGGTTGAGGCTTTAGGGATGAGGGTTAAGGAATTAGGGTTTAAGGTATAGTGTCGAGGGTAGAGGAGGGTAGAGATGGGGGTGAGGCAGATAGGAGAGGAGAAGGGTGGATAAGGGTTGAGGGTTTAAGGGTTTAGGGTTTAAGGGTCAAGGATTTAGGGTATAAGGGTTGAGGGTTTAAGGTCAAGAGGGATTAGGGTTTAGGTTGAGGGTTTAGGGTTCATGGTTCAGGGTTTAGGACCTTGAGGGATTAGGGTTGAGGGTTGAGACTTTAGGTCCATAGCATTTAGGGTTGAGGGTCAAGGGATTAGGCTTAAGGTAGAGTGTTGAGGGTAGAGAGATTAGGGATAGGATTTAGGGTTAAAGGTTTAGGGTTGAGGGATTAGGGTTTAGGTTTAGGGTTTAGGGATAAGGGATTAGGGTTTAAGGTATAGTGTCGAGGGTTGAGGGTTTAGGAATAGGGATAATGTTTAGGGTTTAGGGTTGAGGGATTAGGGTTTAGGGTTTAGGGATAAGGAATTAGGGTTGATGGCTAAGGGATTAAGGTCTAGGGTTGAGAGATTAAGGTTTAAGGTTGAGGGTTGAGGGTTGAGGATTTAGGGATAGGGTTTAGAGTTTAGGGATAAGGGATTAGGGTTTAGGACCTTGAGGGATTAGGGTTTAAGGTTGAGGCTTTAGGAATAGCATTTAGGGTTGAGGGTCGAGGGATTAGGGTTAAGGTAGAGTGATGAGGGTAGAGGGATTAGGGAAAGGGTTTAGGGTTGAAGGTTTAGGGTTGAAGGTTTAGGGTTGAGGGATTAGGGTTTAGGGTTGAGGGCTTAGGGATAAGGGATTAGGGTTTAAGGTATAGTGTCGAGGGTTGAGAGTTTAGGAATAGGGATAGTGTTTAGGGTTGAGGGTTGAGGGATGTAAGGGTTTAGGGTTTAAGGATAAGGAATTAGGGTTGAGGGTTGAGGGATTAAAGTTTAGGGTTGAGGGATTAAGGTTTAAGGTTGAGGGTTGAGGGTTTAGGGATAGGGTTTAGAGTTTAGGGATGAGGGATTAGGATTTAAGACCTTGATGGATTAGGGTTTACGGTTGAGGCCTTAGGGATAGCATTTAGGGTTGATGGTCGATGGATTAGGGTTAAGGTAGAGTCTTGAGGGTAGAGGGATTAGGGATAAGGTTTAGGGTTGAAGGTTTAGGGTTGAGGAATTAAGGTTTAGGGTTGAGGGCTTAGGGATAAGGGATTAGGGTTTAAGGTATAGTGTTGAGGGTTGAGGGTTTAGGAATAGGGATAGCGATTAGGGTTTAGGTTTGAGGGATGTAAGGGTTTAGGGTTTAGGGATAAGGAATTAGGGTTGAGGTTTGAGGGATTAAGGTTTAGGGTTGAGGGATTAAGGTTTAAGGTTGAGGGTTGAGGGTTTAGGGATAGGGTTTAGAGTTTAGTGATAAGGGATTAGGGTTTAGGATTGAGGCTTTAGGGGTAGCATTTAGGGTTCAGGGATTAGGGTTGATGGTCGATGGATTAGGGTTAAGGTAGAGTGTTGAGGGTAGAGGGATTAGGGATATGGTTTAGGGTTGAGGGATTAAGGTTTTAGGTTGAGGGCTTAGCGATAAGGGATTAGGGTTTAAGGTATAGTTTCAAGGGTTGAGGGTTTAGGAATAGGGATAGAGTTTAGGGTTTAGGGTTGAGGGATTAGGGTTTAGGGTTTAGGGATAAGGAATTAGGGTTGAGAGTTGAGGGATAGGGTTTAGGGTTGAAGGTCTAGGGTTGAGGGATTAGGGTTTAGGGTTGAGAGCTTAGGGATAGGGGATTAGGGTTTAAGGTATAGTGTTGAGGGTTGAGGGTTTAGGAATAGGGATAGCGATTAGGGTTTAGGGTTGAGGGATGTAAGGGTTTAGGGTTTAGGGATAAGTAATTAGGGTTGAGGGTTGAGGGATTAAGGTTTAGGGTTGAGGGATTAAGGTTTAAGGTTGAGGATTGAGGGTTTAGGGATAGGGTTTAGAGTTTAGGGATAAGGGATTAGGGTTTAGGACCTTGAGGGATTAGGGTTTAGGATTGAGGCTTTAGGGATAGCATTTAGGGTTCAAGGATTAGGGTTGATGGTCGATGGATTAGGGTTAAGGTAGAGTTTTAAGGGTAGAGGGATTAGGGATAGGGTTTAGGGTTGAAGGTCTAGGGTTGAGGGATTAAGGTTTTGGGTTGAGGGCTTACGGATAAGGGATTAGGGTTTAAGGTATAGTTTCAAGGGTTGAGGGTTTAGGAATAGGGATAGAGTTTAGGGTTTAGGCTTGAGGGATTAGGGTTTAGGGTTTAGGGATAAGGAATTAGGGTTGAGAGTTGAGGGATTAAGGTTTAGGGTTGAGGGATTAAGGTTTAAGGTTGAGGGTTGAGGGTTGAGTGTTTAGGGATAATGTTTAGGGTTGAGGGATTAGGGTTGATGGTCAATGGATTAGGGTTAAGGTAGAGTGTTGAGGGTAGAGGGATTAGGGATAGGGTTTAGGGTTGAAGGATTAGGGTTTAGGGTTGAGGGTTTAGGGATAAGGGATTAGGGTTTAAGGTATAGTGTTGAGGGTTGAGGGTTTAGGAATAGGGATAGTATTTAGGGTTTAGGGTTGAGGGATTAGGGTTTATAAATAAGGAATTAGGGTTGAGAGTTGAGGGATTAAGGTTTAGGGTTGAGGGATTAAGGTTTAAGGTTAAGGGTTGAGGGATTAGGGTTGATGGTCGATGGATTAGGGTTAAGGTAGAGTGTTGAGGGTAGAGGGATTAGGGATAGGGTTTAGGGTTGAAGGTTTAGGGTTGAGGGATTAGGGTTTAGGGTTGAGGGTTTAGGGATAAGGGATTAGGGTTTAAGGTATAATGTCAAAGGTTGAGGTTTTAGGAATAGGGATAGTGTTTAGGGTTTATGGTTGAGAGATTAAGGTTTAGGGATAAGGAATTAGGGTTAAGAGTTGAGGGATTAAGGTTTAAGGTTGAGGGTTGAGGGTTTAGGGATAGCGTTTAGGGTTGAGGGATTAGGGTTGATGGTCAATGGATTAGGATTAAGGTAAGATGTTGAGGGTAGAGGGATTAGGGATAGGGTTTAGGGTTGAGGGATTAGGGTTTAGGGTTGAGGGATTAGGGGTAAGGGATTAGGGTTTAAGGTATAGTGTCGAGGGTTGAGGGTTTAGAAATAGGGATAACATTTAGTGTTTAGGGTTGAGGGATAATGAATTTGGGTTGAGGGTTGAAGGATTAAGGTTTAGGGTTGAGGGATTAAGGTTTAAGGTTGAGGGTTGAGGGTTTAGGGATAGGGTTTAGAGTTTAGGGATAAGGGATTAGGGTTTACGACCTTGAGGGATTAGGGTTGACGGTTGAGGCTTTAGGGATAGTGTTTAGGGTTGAGGGCTTAGGGTTGAGGGTCAAGGGATTAGGGTTAAGGTAGAGTGCTGAGGGTAGAGGGATTAGGGATAGGGTTTAGGGTTGAGGGCTTAGGGATAAAGGATTACAATTTATGGTATAGTGTCTAGGGTTGAGGGTTTAGGGATAAGGGATTAGGGTCTAAGGTATAGTGTCAAGGCTTGAGGTTTTAGGGATAGGGTTTAGGATTTAGGTTTAAGGGTTGAGGGTTGAGGCTTTAGGGATAAGTGTTTAGGGTACAGGGATAAGGGATTAGGGTTTAAGGTATAGTGTCAAGGGTTGAGGGTTTAGGGATAGGGTTTAGGATTTAAGGTTTAAGGGTTGAGGGTTGAGGCTTTAGGGATAGGGTTTAGGGTTTAAGGTATATTATCGAGGGTTGAAGGTTTAGGGATAGGCTTTAGTATTTAAGGTTTAACGGTTGAGGGTTTAGGGATAAGGGATTAGGGTTTAAGGTACAATGTCGAGGCTTGAGGGTTTAGGGATAGGGTTTAGGATTTAAGGTTTAAGGGTTGAGGGTTGAGGCTTTAGGGATAAGAGAGAGACCTATATGGATAAGGGTTGAGAGATAGGGGAGAGATGGGGTGAGACAAATAGGGGAGGAGAGGGGTGGATAAGGGTTGAGACTTTAAAGCTTTAGGGTTGAGGGATTAGGGTTTAAGGTATAGGGTTGAGGGTTGAAGGTTTAAGGATAGGGTTTAGGATTTAAGGTTTAATTGTTGAGGGTTGAGGCTTTTGGGATAGGGTTTATGGTTTAGGGATAAGGGATTAGGGTTTAGGGTTGAGGGATTAGGGTATAGGGTTGAGGGATCATGGTTTAGAGTTGAGGGATTAGGGTTTCAAATATAGTGTTGAGGGTTGAGGGTTTAGGGATAGGGTTTAGGATTTAAGGTTTAAGGGTTGAGGGCTGAGGCTTTATGGATAGGGTTTAGGGTTTAGGGATAAGAGATTAGGGTTGAGGGATTAGGGTTTAGAGTTGAGGGATCAGGGTTTAGGGTTGAGGGATTAGGGTTTGAGGTATAGTGTTGAGGGTTGAGGGAAAATCACCCAAAGGGAAATTTTCTGACATAATAGATACATGATAGGTGTAAGCCTTTTGATTACAAAATAGATCTTAAAGATCTCAATATCCTAATATGTCTACTATTTGGATTATTGCTTCCCAAAATTCTCTTAATATAGAATATGTAGAAATGATTTGCATTGGAAATAAATATAGTACACCATCATAGGTGAGTGTGATAAAGATTAATAGATCCAAAATTAAATGATTTCATCATTAGTTTTGTTAGACTTAAGGCACACAACTAAGAGGGGGGTGAATCAGTTGTATAAAACTTTCTTCCAATTAAACACTTAACTCCACTTTGCAATTCAGCAGTCTAATAATAAATCAATCAAGGAAACACAATGCAAAAAATTAAGAGTAGAAACACATCAACACATGAGACACCAAGATTTTGATGTGGAAAACCTGGTTAAGGGAAAAACCAAGGGGTGATTAACCCAAGATTGTATTCTCTATTAGAAGAATAGAAAGAATAAAATGGTACATGCCAATTAGGGCTCACTGCCTGAGCACACTACTCACAAGAGGCTCACTGCCTACAAGAGACACACTATCTACAAAGAAATAAGTATCACATACATGAACTAGAGAATAGCATCTTCACCATGCTTGAATCAATTCCATTTAAGCCCAATACTTCTACTCTGCCTTTTGCTCTCCTCCTTGCTACCACACACTCATCTCAATAAGGACAACTTTGAAATGACTTTGCAATCCCTTATTTATACAAGACATCAACTTAGGAATGATCATCTAAGTCAGAAAACATCAACAAGAACATCCGCAGAGTGTGTAACTCATCCGGTCGGCCAATCTCAGAAATAACACCATCATCCGGAAGATTTCTCAATTGCGAGCTCCAACTTTAATGTAGACCACCATCACAAACTAGACATGATCCAAAGACCTCCACAAGCTTGCTTGAATCACCAAGATCATCCGCACTTCATCTGCATACTGAAATCCTTCTCTCCTTCATCCGGAACCTCAAGAACACGGTTTGTCACCACTATCACAAAGGAATAGATGCTTGCGGACCTTCAAACCATGATCCAATCAAGTTGATACTTCACAAAGACTTCCTCAACACTCCCTCAAATCTGCAGAACAGGATAATGCATTTCTGGATCTCATCGGACCTATCTGTAACACTCTGTCACCACTGAACATCTGCCAAAACTAGTTTTACTTGAGTGGCCACCACTTCTTCAGATCTTCATGCAAACCTCTGAAATCTCTACTGGACCACCTTAAGACACATATCTACAAACCCTTTAAACTGCATCCTCTAATCCTCATCCTATCTTGGACTTTTTCCTTACTATCATCATTGTTCTTCACTATTCCTGATTGAGACTAATTTTGTCAATATCTTCAGCTCACCACTCATCCAATCCTTATCATTAATGCAACAGGAGTATGTTGACATCAATGACAACACCAGTTAATCCCATACTTGCAACAATCTCCCCCTTTGTCATTGATGGCAACATATGATGTGAAAAATTGTTTTGACCATCAAGACAAGAACTTCTCCTCACGGTCACAACTCTCCCTATCAGCAACAACCATTCACATGTATTCTCTCCCTTTACTGCTTTCCCTTTGATTAGTAACCACTTGTTTTTCACATGTCTTCTCTCCCCCTTTGACATCAATGGCAAAGGGCACATACTTGCAATTCCAACACTTCAGAATCATACCTGCTTCTCCCCCTGAGTAGCAACTCCCCATAATCAATCTAGATCACAAGATATGACTGTGATATCCACCGAACTGATGCACCTTAGTTCATCACCGGAGGGGCAATAACCCCTAACTTCTCCCTAAGATACTCAAAAGAATCCTTAGGTAGAGGTTTAGTAAAGATGTCTGCAATTTGATCCTTGGAAGGTACAAACTCCAATCTGACTTCATTCTTGTTCACTCACTCTCTCAAAAAGTGAAACTTGATGGATATGTGTTTAGTTTTTGAATGCAACACTAGATTCTTAGATATATTTATTGCACTTGAGTTGTCACATAAGATTGTGATAGGTTCCTCATACTCCACTTTGATATCTCTTAGCATCTGCTTCATCCACAAAACTTGAGTGCAACTACCTACTACTGCAATATATTCTACTTCAGTTGTAGATAGAGATATTGCCTCTTGTTTCTTGCTTAGCCAAGAAACCAATCTCTTCCCCAAAAAGAATGCTCCACCACTGGTACTCTTCCGGTCATCCACATCTCCTGCCTAATCTGCATCTGTATATGCATGAAGAGAGAAATCATGATCTCTAGGATACCACAAACCATATTCAACTGTCCCTTTTAGATATCTAAAAATCTTCTTGATTTCCATGACATGAGATTCTCTAGGATCAGCCTGGAATCTAGCAACAAGACCAACAACCTGCATAATGTCTGGTCTAGTTTGAGTGAGATACAACAGTCCTCCAATCATTGACCTAAGCTTTGTCTGATCAACCTTAGGAGAATCATCATCTTTGCTCAATTTACATTTGGTTGCCATGGGAGTATTCATTGGCTTTGAGTCTTCCATCCCAAATTTCTTCAACAATTCTTTTACATATTTGGTCTGAGAAATGAAGATTCCTTTCTTTGTTTGAGTGATTTGCAGACCCAAGAAGAAATTCATTTCACCAAGCATGGACATCTCAAACTCACTTTTCATTTGATTTGCAAAAGTTTTACACATATTATCTCTTCCTCCAAAAATGATATCATCAACAAACACTTCAACAATCAAGATGTTTTCATGATCAATTTTGAAATACAAATTATAGTCAGTAGTACCTTTGTTGAAACTAATCTTTAAAAGATGTTTATCCAATCTTTCATACCATGCTCTTGGGGCTTGCTTCAGTCCATACGGTGCCTTCTTCAACTTGCAGACCATATCACCATGATCAGACAATTGAAATCCATCTGGTTGCTCTATGTACACTTCTTCTTCCAAGTCGCCATTCAAGAAGGCAGACTTGACATCCATCTGATATACATTGAAATCCTTAAAGGCAGCAAAGGCAAGAAATAACCTGACTGCTTCAATTCTTGTCACTGGAGCAAAAGTTTCTTCAAAATCAACTCCTATTTGAGAGTAACCCTTGCAGACCAATCTGGCTTTATTTCTGATTACTTCACCAACTTCATTCAATTTGTTCTGGAAGACCCATTTTGTTCCAATCACATTCTTGTTTCTAGGTCTGGGAACAAGATCCCAAGTGTGATTTTTCTCAATTTGCATCAGCTCTTCCTCCATTGCTTTGGTCTAGTTTTCATCATTGCAAGCTTCATTCACTATCTTAGGTTCAATCTTTGAAATCAGAAAATACTCTTCTAAATCTTGAGTAATTCTCCTTCTTGTTTGTACGCCTTTGCTTTTACCACCTATAATCTGATCTTCAAAGTGGTTCAGTCTTACATACCTGGGAACTTTGGGAATTTCTTGCACTTCTTATTCTTGATTAGGCTCATTGAAACTCATCTCTTCTTCCTAGTTTACCGGATTAGTTTGAATCTAACTTACAGAGGAGGCTTGGGCTCCTTGAATCAGAACACCATTCTGATCATCTTCATCATATTCATAAAACCTTGAGGGTTTCTCAATTCCCTCATCAACCTTCACATTTGTGCTTTCTATTATCTTTCTCAGTCTCTTGTTATAATACCGGTATGCTTTGCTTTGAGTAGAGTAACCCAAGAATATTCCTTCATCACTTCTAGCATCAAAGTTTCCTAGATCTTCATCTCTTTTAATGTAACATTTGCTACCAAAAACTTTGAAATACCTCATAGTAGGAGTGATACCAAACCAAAGTTTATAAGGAGTCTTACCGGTATTGCCTCTGATTTGAACTCGATTGAGAGTATAGACTGTAGTGCTGACAGCTTATCTCCAATAGATCTGAGGAATATTTGCTTCCATCATCATGGTCCTAGATGTTTCCTGGATGGTCTGGTTCTTTCTCTCCACTACTCCATTCTGCTATGGAGTCCTAGGAGTAGACAACTATCTCTTTATTCCATGTTTCTCACAGAACTCTATGAACTCACTGGATGTGAATTCCCCACCTCTATCAGACCTCAGACATTTCAATTTTAATCCAGTTTCATTCTCTACCATAGCTTTGAATATTTTGAATTTCTGAAGAGCTTCTGATTTCTCTTTTAGAAAGGTTACCCACATCATCCGGGAATAGTCATCAATTAGCAACATAAAGTATCTATCACCTTGTAAACTCCTAATTCTTGCCAAACCACAAAGATCAGTATGAACTAAGTCCAATAATCTGGCAGAAGACAATTCCTTATTTTTGAATATGACTCTGCTCAACTTACCCAACTGACATTCTTTGCACAAGATATTAGTAGGTTTCACCAATTTTGGAAGATCTCTTACATCCTGAGTGTTGCTTATCTTGATGATATTATCAAAATTCACATGACACATCCTCCTATGCCATAACCAACTCTGATCAACTTGAACAAATAAGCAACTTTTACTAGTCCCAAGCAAGTGGAAGATATTACCTTTAGTTTGAGTACCGGATGCAATCTCTGTTCTAGAACTTTCAAAGATCTTGTATTTCCCATCTTTGAATCAGAGATCATAGCCTTTGTCCACCAACTATCCAACACTAAGAAGATTGTGCTTCAATCCTTCAACATATAGTAACTTACCGGTTTTGTTCCTTCCATCAAAATAAATAGTTCCTCTTCCTCTGATTCTACCAGCAAAACTATCACCAAACTTTACCATTCCTCCTTCATACCTTTCCAAATTTATGAATTTGTTTTTGTCACCTCTCATATGGTGAGAGCATCCACTATCAATGACCCAGTCATCCTTTTCTTCAACTTGGGTAGCCAGAGCTCTTTCTACAACTTTATGATTGACAGATATAAAGGATATTGGTTCTTCTTCCTTGATGGCAATAAACACCCATTCACTTCTAGATTTGTTTCCTGTCTCTGATTCATCATCTGTTACTCCTTCATTATCATCTTCTTCATGAACATAGTAACAATTCTTTTGGAACCTTGATCTATTAGGATTTGGTCTTGAAAATTTTTTCGGACACTTTGAGGCAAAATGACCAATCTTATTGCAATTAAAACATTTAAAAGGCAATTTTCCTTCATACTTACCAGATCCTCTTGGCAGCCTCTTTGCAATAAGGGCTTCAAGTTGAGTTGTTTCTACTTCTTCTTCTTCCAGGTCTTTTCTTGCTTTTTCATACCATGACAGTTTCCTTGATGAGTTCTCTCTCGGATCAAACCTTTGTTTACCTTTTACAGAGGAATTAGCTTTGAATGCAGATTCAGTCTTGGGGGGGTCATCTCCAAACTTTGTCATTTCAAATGCAACTAGTTTGCCAGCCAATTGATCTCTTGTGACAGTTGTATGGGCTCTAAATTCTTCAATGGCAGCAGCCTTGATTTTGTAAGAAGCAGGTAGGGATCTGAGAATTTTTCCAACAATCTCATTTTCATCCAAGACTCCACCAACATTTCTAATTCCACAAACAATCTCATTTACTCTTGGCATAAAAGCAGTTATATTTTCATCATCTCTCATCTTCAAATTTTCAAATTTCCCTTTCGACTATGTAACCTTGCACATTTAACATACTTGTCTCCTTCATAAAAGAGTTCTAGTTTTTGCCAGATCTCAAAAGCAGTTGGTAGGTCAATAGCATTTGAGAGCTCTGAATCAGATAATGCGCTTAGAAGAGCCTCTATAGTCCGCAGATTGTTTTCAGCATCTGTGATTTCAATTTGGGTTTTCAGACCACCCTGTGGAGGTGTATACTGTGTTGTAGCCATGGTCCAGTGCACCATTCCCATGCATTGCAAGTGACATTTCATGTGACCTTTCCAAAGATTAAAATTGGTTCCATCAAACTTCAGACTATCCTTCTTGTAAGATGACATCCTGGATCTCCTCAAGCGGTTAAGCTCTTTTTAGAGGAACTTGGCTCTGATACCAATTGTTAGACTTAAGGCACACAACTGAGAGGGGGGGTGAATTAGTTGTATAAAACTTTCTTCTAATTAAACACTTAACTCCACTTTGCAATTCAGTAGTCTAATAATAAATCAATTAAGGAAACACAATGCAACAAATTAAGAGCAGAAACACATCAACACATGAGACACCAAGATTTTGATGTGGAAAACCTGATTAAGGGAAAAACCACGGGGTGATTAACCCAAGATTGTATTCTCTATTAGAAGAATAGAAAGAATAAAATAGCACATGCCAATTAGGGCTCACTGCCCAAGCACACTGCTCACAAGAGGCTCACTGCCTACAAGAGACACATTGTCTACAAAGAAATAAGTATCACATACATGAACTGGAGAATAGCATCTTCACCATGCTTGAATCAGTTCCATTTAAGCCCAATACTTTTGCTCTGCCTTTCGCTCTCCTCCTTACTACCACACACTCATCTCAACAAGGACAACTTTGAAATGACTTCACAATTCCTTATTTATGCAAGACATCAAATTAGGAATGATCATCTAAGTCGACAAACATCAACAAGAACATTCGTAGAGTGTGTAACTCATCCAGTCGGCCAATCTCAAAAAGAACACCATCATCCAGAAGATTTCTCAATTGTGAGCTCTAACTTCAATGCGGACCACCGTCATGAACTAGACATGATCCAAAGACCTCCACAAGCTTGCTTGAATCACCAAGATCATCCGCACTTCATCTGCATACTGAATTCCTTCTCTCCTTCATCCGGAACCTCAAGAACACAGTCTATCACCACTATCACAAAGGAATAGATGCTTGCGAACCTTCAAACAACGATCCAATTGAGTTGATACTTCACAAATACTTCCTCAACACTCCCTCAAATCCGTAGAATAGGATAATGCATTTCCGGATCTCACCGGACCTATTTGTAACACTTTGTCACCACTAAACATCTGTCGGAACCAGTTTTACTTGAGCGGCCACCACTTCTTCAAATCTTCATGCGGACCTCTGAAATCTCTACTAGACCACCTTAAGACACATATCTAAAAACCCTTTAAACCACATCCTCTGATCCTCATCCTATCTTGGACTTTTTCCTTACTATCATCACTGTTCCTGATTGAGACTAATTTTATCAATATCCTCAACTCACCGCTCATTGAATCCTTATCATTAATGCAACAGGAGTATGTTGACATCAATTACAACACTAGTTAAGCCCATACTTGCAACAAGTTTGTTTGGAAATTGAACACATCACCTTGTGTAGCATGTAGGTTCACTAGTAATAGGTAGAATCACCAATTTCAATGTACCTCAGACTAGGAGTCTCTAAATTCAATGCATTTATATACATGGCCTCTCTTAGAACCCATAAAGAAGTAAGTAAGATTAGTAATTGGCACCAGTTTATAATACTCTATGCATAGTTCAAACAAGGTTTCATTATACAATGAACAACTTGATAATGGTGTAGTTAAGCTCCTTGAGATAGGAAACATGATTGGGGTGATCATGATCATATGAAATTTGAATAGAATGTGTAAGGTTCTTTTGAATTTATGTTCCAAACTACAATTAAAGATCTTCAAAATGCATTGCAACATATATCATGTGGAATGTTGACTAGGCCTTTAGTGATATATGTGAAGCTTTAAACTAACAACCATGAGTGTGGTGTTGCAAACTTGAACACATCATTACAAAACATCTAGAAATCTAGAAAAATACTTATAAATCAACAAACATTAAGAAAATAACTTTAGTTGATGCAAGATTACTCTTACACCTTGGATGCTCTTGCATCAATTCATGCAACCCTTCACATACTAATGAAAGACATGAAGCCTCTATAAGATCAATCTCTATCAACTCTTCAAGAAAGCATGTGTTTCATTCCTTACATTTTAATTGATTAAATGATCTTCATTGGATAAGATTGTTAGAACATATTGATAGCAGGCTATATGAGGCATTCCCTATCACAATCAAAAGTTGGTCAATGGTCACTAAATTTTTCTTATTGGTGACCTAAGACAATTGTCACTTGTAAGGAACATTACAATGTAGATGTTGTATGAGAGTTACTCTCAAGTATTGTCCCATATGATGACCCAAAATTCAAAGTTGTAATTGGACTCATTAATGATGTGCTTGACAAAGTTGTTGCTATCATCTACCAAAAATGAGAGTAGGCCAATTTATTTATCACTCTTTTTTGTTGTGAAAAACTTTCAATGTTACATTGTACCTGCTTGGGACACACATGACCCACAACTCATTCCAATTGTTTCAGTCACTCATGGTGGTTTACAACAAATCCCCTTAAATATGGCTTGCACATCTAACAATCCATAAAGCACAATACCTCACAATCAATAGAATAACAATAGACATTAAAAACATAGACTATCAGGATCCTACGTTCACAATAGTGTCATGAGTTCAAAGATTGTTTGATGTATCATCTCCCCTCTCATTCAATGATACACACACACATATAAACAATATGTATATAATCATGTAGAAGCAAGAAGAAGATAGTATCTAAAAATATCAACACAACATTCCTAAAAACCCATTTAGCCCCCCTCATTATGTAATAAACTAAATTAATTTGTATTCCTAAAAATCCATTTAGTCCCCCTCATTATGTAATATACTAAATGTATTTGTTATATTAAAGAAAATCCGTTAACATTTCATGTATTGTTTTTAAAATTTAAATGATATCATAATCTTAGAAATATTGTGTGTCTTTCTCTAAATACACAACTCTCAGTAAGAAAAATATTTCTTTTAGAGTTGTTTTTTTCAAAATTATTGATGTGCCCATTAAAACTTTAATACAATTACTAGTATATAATTCTATATAATTATCACATTCAATTTTTTTTAACTTTCAATATTTTTTATAAAATAAAGAAAAATTAAACCATCACCTTTGTTTTTCTTACGAAAGCCAATATAAACATACACATTTTTTAACGAAAAAAATTACCAAAATAAATCAATTATCTACAATCCAACTAGAATTGTATTTTGAGATTTAATTCAAGTAATTCTTTAACTCTCAACTAATAAAAAACTTCCCAAACCAATATAAACTAGGATTTTTTAAGAAAAAGATAAATCTCCCAGGGCAATATGAACATACAAAAAGTTTTAACCAAAAATAACCCTAATTACAATCTAGCATTTGAAGTAATTCTTTAGCTGTCAATCAATAATTTTTTTTTTTGGGGACACATCGCCTGACAATTTTTATTGCATGTTCATGTTGTTTTCCTTTCCCCATAAAACAATTAAATCACTCAGTGTATATTAGGTACACATGTGTGATACAGCTTGGAGAGTGAAATGGTTATACCGGAGAGAGAGAACATCGAATCAACTTAATGATGACTTAATGCCACATCAAAGTAATACTTGAGACTTTTCAGAGAATTTCTGTGCTGCATATTTTCAGAGGGTTCTCCAAATTTATTATTGTATTTATCGATATATCTATGCTTGTAGCTAATTCAGGATTCTATAGTTTTTTTGGGTTATTTTTACACATGCTTTTGCATCTGGTTTGCCATGGAGGATGAAGAAACAGGAGAGATTTTTATACCATGCAGAGCATGCAGTCACAAATGTTATAAAAAACATGGAATTAATGGGTGTGCCTCCTTCTTCAAAGTTATGCTTGGAGACTTTACACAAAAATTGGTAACTCTATACATTATTTTTCATTCTTTTATTTCCTATACACTATTAAGAACTTGTAAAATCTAATTGTGTAATGTGTTTATGGCAGTGCATTCCTCTTGCATTTGTTTCACACTTTATAGACAACACAGATGAATATATGGTGTTGTAAGGCCCAGGTGGGAAGGAGTGGGATGTAAAATTAGGGGGTACCATAAATAAACTAGAATTTAGGTAGGGTTGGGAAAATTTTGTGAATCATTATGGGCTAGAGATTGGAGATTTTGTTGTGTTCAAGTACATATGCAAGTCATATTTTAAGGTTAAAATATTTCAAAGAACAAGGTGTGTGAAAAATATCAATACTCTTCAGCTTATGAATACCAACATTGATACAGATAAGAGATGCCCTTCTTCTAATAGAGTATGTAGTTCAAGTCAACCAATGGGTAGCAAGTTGCTGAATGAATTGGTTTCTGATGGGGAAAACAACAATGATGTTGAAGCAATGAAATAAAATCAAAATTGTAAGTCTAATTTAATTTATTTCAACTTTCAAAGTAGGCATTTGAATTGTAGCTTTACCAAGAGGATTGGTATAACAAAAACTTATTTCTATTGTAGGCCATTCTTGGAAGAACCCTAGACATTATGGACCCTCTCATCTAGAAAAGCACATGATAGTGAACTCTGCCCCTTATTTCAAATCAGATAAACCTTTTTATTCAATGAAAATGAAGTCACAGAATGTAAACCGACCAATATGCAAACTAGTAAGATCAAATTCTCTGCCTTCTATGCTTATTCCTCTTATTTTGTTAAGAGAAGAGTGTCAAAAATGATGGGTTTAACAACCTAACATAAGGCAAAGCAGTTTTGTTATTACATTTTTCTAAGGGATCTCTAATATTCTAATATAATTCAGTCTTCTATAATATGAACATCTGCATTTGTGTGAATGATAAGCTTTAACAGCAATTTTTTTTAATAGCAGAGCATAATGCACTCACGTTATAATTCAAGCACATTATGGCTTAATTTTTTTATAAAAAAAGTTGGCCACTTTTTGGCCCCCCAACGTTTTGCACCCACCCTCATATTACAGCATGCCATAACCCAACTTGGGCACCCAAAGATTCCTTCCTCTCATATAAAGATGCTTCATGACACTTGTCTTCACCCATCATAAGAGTCTCTATACTTGGCTCTTACATGTCATAGAATCTGTCATACATCATAAGTTCTTACACAAGTCACAAGATGCCAACACATGGCATATTAGTGCCACCTCAAATGGGACGCCTAGATACTCATGGGTTCACTTACCCATCCAAGTCATGTTACAAGTGGAGTGACATCTCACCATGCCACTTCACACTAAATGACAAAATAGGATTTCCAACATTAAATACATCATAGGCAAATAATTAAATAAATAATCAAATAATAAATGCTAGGAATTGCAAGGTTGAGACACCGTATTTCCCAACATTCTCCCACTTGTCGAACACCTTGCAAGAGCCAATAGAATGACAGGATTTAATTGCTAGGGGCCAAGAGGCCCATAGACTCCAAACACCATCTAAACTTTTCTGTACTCATTAGTTTCGTCAAGGAATCTGCAACATTTGCCAATGTATCAACCTTCTCCAAATTCACCTTCCCATCCTCTACCATATCACATACAAAGTGGTATTGTACATCAATGTGCTTGGTCCTTGCATGGAAAGTAGGATTCTTCGCCAAACATATGGTACTCTGGTTGTCACAAGAAATAGTAATCATCCCTACATCAAAACCAATATCAAAACACAATATCTTAAGCCAAATGGCTTCCTTACAAGCATGAGTAGCTGCCATGTACTCTACTTCAGTCATGGACAAAGTGACCATAGGTTGCCGCTTACTCATCCAACTAATAGCACCACCAAACATAGTGAACACATAAGGACTAGTGGATCCCTTACTGTCAATGTCACCTACCCAATCTGAATCCACAAATCAATGAATACTCATAGAATGCTAAGAACTAGTAGGATAACCATGATAGCACAAGGAATACTCAGAAGTACCTTATAGATATCTAAAAACTCTCTTTACTGCATCCTAATGTATCCATCCAGGATTAGTCATGAATCGGCTAAGGACTCCCACTACTTGGGCAATGTCTGGTCTTGTACAGACCATCGCATACATTAGACTACCAACCACACTAGCATAACGTACTCTACTCATATCCTCCATCTCAGAAGGAGACTTTGGATAATTTGCAATAGATAAATTTGTCCCCATCGTAACAGGAACACTCAAAGGTCTGTAATCTGCCATGTTTAATCTCTCCAACATGGTCTTCACATACTTACTTTGGCCTAACAAAAAAAATTGTTTTCTCTATCTCTTCTAATCTCCATCCCCAGAATGTACCTGGCTGCCCCTAAATTTTTCATTTCAAACTGTGCTGACAACTGAGACTTCAAAACATAAATCAAACTTTTACGATTCCCAATTAGCAACATATCATCAACATACAATGCTATAATGAGAATGTGATCATTGTCAAATTTGAAATAAACATAATGATCTGATTTCGATCTAAAAAATCCAATACTCAACACAAAGGCATCAAATTTTTGGTACCACATCCTAAGAGACTGCTTAAGACCATACATAGAATTTTTCAACTTGCAAACTAGATTTTCTTTACCTTTCACAATCTAGTTCTCTAGATGTGACATATAAATCTCTTCCTCCAAGTCACCATGAAGGGATGTTGTCTTCACATCCATCTCCTCCACATCTAAATCATACACTACTACAAGAGATAACATGAACAAAATAGATGACATCTTTGCAACAGGGGAGAAAATCTCACCATAATCAATTTCCTCCACCTATGAGTACCCGTTCACGACCAACCTTGCCTTATATTTCTCAATGCTACCATCTAAACCAAACTTTTTCTTAAACACCTATTTACATCCAACGAGCTTTCTTCCTTCGGAGAAAGGCACCAGGTCCCAAGTATTATTCTTTTCCAAAGAATCCATTTCTTCTTCCATGGTATCCTTCCAAGAACCTACATCTTTCATACTCATAACCTCCCTTACGGTCCTAGGCTCATCAGCATTAGAAATCAAAGCAAAAATACAATTAGAATCATGCAACGAATAACCAAACCTTTCAAGTTATCACTTATTCTTGTGGACCTCCACACAAGTTGAGGTTGAGGTTCTTCATCTTCTTCTAAACATTCAGAGCTTCTTGAGCTCTCCTCTTCATCAAGTCCAACAAGTGTCTTCAGATCAACTTTCTCAAGGGTGGGAGGAAGTTGAACCACATCATCTTCCTTTTCTTCTTTCTCTAGTTGTAGAACAATAGAAGAAGGATTGAGCTCTTTGAAGATCACACTTCTACTATATAAAACTCTTTTGGCCACTAGATCCCACAGTTTGTACCCTTTCACACTGATGACATAACTGATAAAGATACATTTAACTGCCTTTTTCTCCAACTTGGACCTCTTCTCCTTAGGTACATGTGCATATGTCTCAAAACCAAATACTTGAATGTGTCTAAGCAAAGGATTCTTACCAGACCATACCTCCATAGGTTCTTGTTAATGAGCGCTGATGTAGGAGACCTATTAACCAAGTAACAAGCGGTAGAAATAGCTTCAACCCAAAACTTTTGTTCTAGGCCAGATCCACTTAACATGCTCCTAGCCCTCTCCATCAACATTCTATTCATTCTCTTTGCAAATCCATTTTGTTGAGGCGTATACAGATTTGTCTTATGCCTCTCAATACTTTGTTCTTTACAGAACTTATCAAAATCTTCTGAGAAAAACTCACCACCATTATCATTCCTCAAACATTTAATCTTTCCATCTTTTTGATTCTCTACAAGAGCTTTGAACTCTTTGAATCTTGCAAAGACTTCAAATTTACTCCTAAGGAAATACACTCATGTCCTTCTACTGTAGTCATCAATAAATGAAACAAAATATACATATTTCAAATTTTAAGAAACATTAATAGGACCAAATACATCACAATGAATTGGATCCAACACCTCAGAATATTTATGAGAACTAGAGTAGAACTGAACATGATTTTATTTTCCATATATATAGTGTTCACAAAAATTAAACTAAAGGTTACAATCATTCATACCCTCGATGAGATTTTTATTTTACAGGGTCCTCAAACCCTTTTCACCAATGTGGCCAAGCCTTTGGTGCCATAACATTATTTTCTTAGCTAGAAGTTTCATCTCCATAGAATGAGCACCCTTGGGTACCTAGAAAGCATGACCATCGCATGTAGATGCAACAGTCTTCTTGGATGCTAGTTCCAACGGTGGGGATGAAGACTTTGAAGCTCTCTTCTTCAAAATAGAGGCACTATTGCACTGAACCGCGCATGCATCAAACTGAAACAAAGTGCCAATCTGAACACCCTTAGCTAACACCATAGCTCCTCTCGTCATCTTGCATCCTCCATTCAAGAAAACAACCTACACACCCACATCATTCAACTTACCTACCAAAAGAAGGTTTTGTACCAAACCAAGGATATGCAAAACACCATTGATCCTCTTCACTTGACCATCAGAGAATCTAATCAGGACTCTTCCATGGCCAATTATCCTCAAGTGAGAGTCATCACCTAGGTACACCTTCCCACCATCAAACTTTTCATACTTCAAAAACCAGTCTCTGTGGGAGGTCATGTGAAAAGATGCACTGCAGTTGATTATCCACACATCCTTAGATACATGTGTTGCCAAGGTAGTGACAAATGCTTCTCCATATTCTTGAGAGGACTTGTCAAAGTCAGAATCATGGTTCTTCTTCTTTTTCTTCTTCTCCTCCTTGAAATCCTTGTGGAAATGACCAGGTTTTCGGTAGTTCCAACATAAAGCCTTGGACTTTCCAAGAGACTTAGATCTCCCATGGGATTTGAATCTTCCTTTGGCTTCTTTCTTCTTGTCCTTTTTCTTTCCCTTCTCTTTGGATCTACCACAAACCACAAGAGCCTCCTTAGTTGACTCGGAAGACTTTCTCCACATCTCTTCAGACAACAGTGAAGAAACCACTTAATCCATCTTGAAAGTGGTATTGGTACTCCCAATGGCCATCACAAGGTGGTCCCATGAATCTGGTAAAGAACATAGCAATGTCATGCAATGATCCTCCTCCATCTTCACACCAACAAAGGTCAATTGCACAACAATCATGTTGAATGCATTAAGATGATCCGCAACAGATCCTCCATCTTCCATCCTCAAAGAAAATTGTTTCTTCTTCAGGAATAGCTTGTTCACCAGGGATTTAGCCTGATAAACATCTCCAAGCTTCTTCCAAAGGTCTTTTGCAGTCTTCTCCTCATGGATATTTAGGAGCATAGAATTAGCCAAACAGAGTCTTATTAGACCCTTTGCCTTCTGATCCATCTAATCCCATTCTTCTTGTTTCATGATCTAGGGTTTGGTGTTAGATATCATGAGCCATAAGTCTCTATCCACCAACATATCCTCCATCTTGAGTTTCCACAACTCAAAGTTACCTCCATTGAATTTTTTTATCTTGAATCTCACAAATGTGCTTTCCATCTTCTCACTACAACAAGATCACAAAATACTCTACACAGATTCCCACTCAATTAGATATTAGTACAAAAAACCCTCTACCTAGCAGCTAGGACCAAAATTGGTCAGGCTCTGATACCAACTAAAAGGAAGCAAGGCAAGCGGAAATAGCTTCCTACACCAATCTAATGAGGGATAGTTATACGAATTTTCTTTAGATCTTTCTAGTTACATTTATGCTTCACATTAATAGAGAGATTAACATGCATTCACAAGAAAGTATAAATACGATGACACAAGATGTACATGGGGAAAACGCTTTTAGGTGAAAAACCCCACACTCCAAAACCTGCACAATGTATTATCAAATCTGTAAAGGATTACAACACACTTGCAATGCAAGTTCTTCCAAGAGTTGTCACAATGTCAAATCTGGAGTAATTTTGGTAGCATAACAATACCTACAAATGAACCATACACATACTACTCCAAGCACCTGAATATATAGAGTTACAAGGCATAAATGAGAAGCTTCTAGAGGTGGGTGTCCAACTTGGCCTCATGGCCCATTTCCCATGACCAAGGATACTTGTCCAACATGCATACACCTCTCTTAGAACCATCATAAGATGCAGGTTTGACTTCCCAATGTGGAGTGCTCCATCCAAAGATAGGCTATGACAAATGCTCTTATGCACCTTACAGTTGTCATAGAATCTGTCATACATGACAGATCTTACAGCTATAAAAGAATCTATCATAACCACCTAAATATAGCACATTCTTCTTACAACATGTCATAAACCAACTTGGGTACCCAAATATGCCTTCCTCTCATGCAAAGATGCTTCATGACACTTGTCTTCACCCATCATAGGAATCTCTATACTTGGCTAGAGACACCCAAACATGGTCTAGAGACACTGTTGATATGTTGGAGATTTGATGTTGTCATTGATGGAAACAACCAGATATGATTGGAGACAATTCTTGAGACAGGTTATGCATAGTATTTTTGGTCCGAAAAGAATGACTTAGTCAAAATTAACCAAGTGTTGGCAGTTTACTAAGGTAGTGATAGTGATTCAGCTAGTACTCCTTCGCAGATGAAGATTTTGGTGTGTGGTTCTGGTATGTTACACAGTTATTATACAATGCTATATTCCAAGTTTCATGTCTTGAAAATCCTTGGAAGCCATACTGTGAATTGCCTAAGTTCAGGTAAACAAAATTTAGTCAAGAACAGTGCAGAACACCAGAGTATTTTGGTCGACATTCCTTCGGTATTGATTATCTCAATGTATGGTTTGGAGGTGTTGTAAACACATATAAGAAGTATCTAATTCTAGATTTGTAGAGTTTGAAGTCTACTGGAAGATCATCTACAAGATTCCAAGTATTGACATTCAGTTGGACAGTGTTTCACAAAGACAGAGTTATCAGTTCAGAGATCTGCATCTTGCCATATAATAATATTATGATCTACAGTTATGAAGGTATGATTGGTGATGCATATTGAATGTTTTACATGAATTTTGGAGTCCCATGTAATCCACACTAGAAGTTATGATATGATAGACAATATGGTTAAGTGTATACTCAAGTATAAGGCCGACACACAGTTGGATAGATGTGCGGTAAAGATATATTGTTTAGATCATCATCCTAAGTCATTCTATAATAGGTCCAGACCTATGTGAAGGTTCTTAAATGATTGTATGGGTTCACATTGCTAATTGTGCAAAGGATCAAGCCGACAAGGTATAATTTTTGTGTACACGTTTCATACTTAGCATACCGACCTAGTTTTGAGTTAAATCTTCTTGCGTATATATATACTTGATAAATTTCAATGTTGGATAGAGGTGACAATATGAATGTGTTGTGAAATGGTTGTATATGCGATACTTGTGATCCAAAAAATGCAGTAAGGGTTCAGAAGTCTAAATAATAGAGCATATGTGAGCAGGGCAGAGAAACAGGGCAGACATGATGAAGACCTTTGAATCTATATTTTGAACTATCAATGGAACTGTATTCTAGCATTCAGTAGATGCAATTGTAATAGTTCTTTCCTGGCATTGAGCCGCCCTTTCTCTATCTTCTTTCTTTATGGCAATGAGCCTATTGCAGTGAGCATTTCTTTGGATAGTGAGTCCTTAGGCAGTGAGCCTTTCTGTAATCTAGCTTTGATATTATAATATATTGTGAGCTAACACTCACTGTGGTTTTTCCCTTTTTGGGTTTTCCACATAAAAATCCTAGTGTCTATGTGTTATGACTTTATTACTTCTCTTCTTATGTTTATTTTGCTTTAATGTTATTAAATTTAGTAAATAGATTAAATAATATGTGAAGGAATGGTTTTATAGAATACTGATTCACCCCCCTCTTAGTCTTCCTTGTGTTCAACAATTGGTATTAGAGCAAGGTTCCTTGGAAGAAGTCTAACAGCTTGAGGAAGATCTAGGAAAGTGAACACATGGCAACCAAAAGATATCCTACTCATCCAGAAGCAATTCATCTAGGTAGTGTTACAATTGATGATTACACATATGTCAGCAATAAAGAACTAAAAATTGCTCTTGAAGATCTTGATAAGTATGAAGTAGATATCTGAGATTTAAAGGAGAATGTCAAAGAAGCTGATGAATGCATCCTAAAGCTAAGAGAACAAGTCAAGAGATCAAAGGAAAGGAGCAAAGAGCTAAGTGAACAATTGAAAGTAGCAAATGAAACCCTAAGCAGTTTATCAATGTTGGTTGAAGAGAAAGAAGTGATTGAGGAGCATTTAAATCAAGTCTTGAAAGGCAAGTCTAAAGAATGTGAAAAGTTGGCTAAAGATGTTGTGCTTCTGAAGCATGATCTCGAAGTAGCTAATAGCTATAAAGAGAAGTTCAAACTAAGTTTTGCAAAGCTTGATGAGTTGATTGACAACTAGAAAAGTCCAGATGACAAGAAAGGTTTGGGTTTTGAAAGAGGAGAAAGTTCTAAATCAAGACAAGCTAAGATTGAGATGAAGAGAGTCGAAGGCAACCAGGTCTAGAATCAAAGAAACAGACCTAGAAGGCTCCAGTCATGCAACTAAATACTCAAAAGGTACCCATCTTTTAATGGCTATTGTTTTAATTGCAATAAGTTTGGTCATAAGGCTACTCAATGTAGCAGTAGGATGAATCAAAATGTTCCATCATTCTCTGGTCAATGTTTCAATTGCAAGAGAATTGATCATAGAGCAAATGAATATAGAAGTCAAATTAGGAAAGGTTTCAACAATGGAAGGAATACTCAGTCTTTCAATGGAAAATGCTTTACATGCAATAGATTTGGGCATATGGCTAACCAATGCAGATCAAGAATTAATCCAATCAATGGAAGGAACCAAGGACAGAGGAATGTTGTTTGCTACAATTGCAATAAGACTAGACATGTTGCAAAATTCTGATCCCCTTGCCAGATAATTGGTGCTGAGATTCAAGACGAGGATAATTGGTGCTAAGATGCAGGACAAGGATATGAGTTAATGAGCTATTTGATTAATCTTTTGAATAAGCTACCAGCAGAAAAAGATTTAATGCGATGCATTGCGGAGCAATCTCAATCGACTGTGGTTGACAGTGAAATGTTTGACAGCTTTTAGGAGAACATCATTTATGACGATTAGGTTTTTGCAAACAAAGGTTAAAAAGGGTCACATCCAAAAGATTAATCACTTTACATTTAAGTTTTCAAGCGTCCAAGGAGATCAAAAGCATAACCCTAAGTGACTTTAGTGATTTCCAATGATTCAAAGTATAGAAAACCCTAATTTTGGCAAAAAGAGGTATTTACAGTTAAAACCCTGCTGTGAAATTGTTTGAATCATTGTGTAAATGGAAACGCCACAAGTAATTGATATCACTGAGAGACCTCGACCAAAATCCAAGAAACACCCATCAAATTAATGGAAGTCAACCCTAATGGTGCATTTTCGAGAGTATTGTATGGTGTAAGGCACGAGGAAGACATTAGGGCAAACATCCATGTTGCCCTAGAAGAACATGGAGGCAACCAACTTATAGATTTACACCTGAAACATCTAACTAGTGATGATTTTAATTTGAAGGAAGAATATAAGGCATTGGAGAAAAAGAAATTCATACAATATATAGACTTTCCAATGTTTGTAGAGGATGAATGGGTTCGGTATGTGCTCAGCAGAATTCATGATGAATTTTTGTGGCTTGAAGAACCCTTCATGATTACAAAGGAGGCTATAAGGGTTGTAACAAGATTGAACTCTACCAGAACGGTGCCTGTGCTAAAGTGATGGAGGCCATCAGAGCTCAATTTGATAAAAGGGCATTGACAGTTAACATAATTGCAGACCATGTAGTAAGGTTTGCATCGATGGTAATTGGATACAAGGTATACTTCACAAACTGGGAGAACTCTATCTTCGGTATAGCCATCTACATTGCCAATGAGATGGTTAAGAAGAATGTTGATTATGACCTCTGTGAGTTGCTCCAGCAACAATTGATGGAAAATCTGAAGACCAAAGAGTCTAAATATCCCTTCAAATATGGTACGTTAATTATCTACATATTCTTCTATTTTATGAAAGAGTTGCCTAGAATGAGAAATTTGATCTGATTTGGTAATGAACCTATTGCCACACAAATTATAAATCATTTGAATAGCCTAGGCAGTTGTGATGCATAGAATGAAGCCCTATGGGGCTATTTCAAAAATTTCAAAAGGTCATGCAATCAAGGGAAATAATACCTAAGACAATTATGGAAAAGTACAAAAATGACATATTCTTTACTGTAAATAAGGATCAATACATGATGATGGTTGTGGAGCCAAGGATAGTTTGGGTCCTTCCAATGGGTTATGAAGTAGCCAAAAATGTGTTGAATGGTTATGTTGAGCTCGTGTTGAGCAAACCCAGGCACACCACCGAAGAAAGATTTGGCACCTATGAAGAAATCTCTATCAAAGTTCATGTTGAATTGAGAAAGCCTAAAAGTGTAAAGAAGGCTAGAAAAATGGTAGAAGAATATGCCCAGAGCAAGGGCTTCACTAAAGAACAGATTGCAAAAACAAAAGCAAAGGCAGAAGTAGAAAGGGCAACTAAAGAGAAGCAGTAAGTGTAAGAGTCAATGTGACTCAGCAAGCCAAGATCACTTGCAATCAAGACAACCTTCCACACAAAGATAATAGAGAATATGCTAAAACAATGGAGCAAGATTCTATACAAAGATCATATGAAACTATATGAAATACAATGAGTAATCCTTGCTTATAAAGGCAAGGTGAGAGCTAGAAAGGTGGACTGAAAGGTGGAGTGGAAAGTGGAGATATTCCTACAACATGTGTCAATTAGAGGATGATAACTAATTGCACATGTGGAGGATAAGACAACTCACTCCAACTATCAACAACTCAACACACAACTAGACTCAACTAGAAACACCTAGAAGACTCACTAAGTCAACTTAACATGTGTGAATTATGTGTTCACACCAACACCCCCCCTTAAGTGCAACTTAGGGAGTAGTTGACTAAAACAAAGATGCAATGATGGATGGGTCTTGGCTACTAGGCCATGTTAGGTACCCATGTACAACAAATCTCAAGTGGAGAAAAGGAGAAAACCTCATGGGACAAAACTCCTCTCCAAAAGTGAGAATGCAAAAAACAAATGAAAGATGCAATGGAAGGACTCAAGACCCCAGAAGTACTACATCCAACACATATGTACAATCAATTACCCCCCCATAGGAGAGAAAATGTGAGACTATAGGTCCCCCCCACAATGAAGTAGTTCATGTGCCGATGGTGAATGCCTAAAGAAGAATGTTGAAGAGAATCCAAAGCCTACAAACAACATTCTTCCCTTTAGGAAGAAACAAGTCCAAATGTTGATGTCAAAGAAACTCCATCTCAAGGTATGAGGGAAAAAGCCTTATGACGTATGGTGTCTCTGAAAACTGCTCAAGTATCCACATGTCATAACCAAAAGATGTCACAGAATCAGGTGTTGCATGCCTAATCAAAGAATATGATGATCCAAGACAAGATGAAAACTCAAGATGATCAATCTCCAAAGATGAAGAATCCTTTGAATGATGCTTAAGACACTCCAACTTAATGCCAAACTCTAACAAGTGAAGAGGAGAAGGTGACCACACATCTGAAATACAAGATTCAACTCCTTCAAAGAGGAGATGAATGTCATCGATGATGTCCTCCAAGTCATCAAGATAGGACTCATGAAACAAGTCTAAAATACCTATCAAGTACTCATCCCAAAAACATGTATCTCAAAGACAAACAATATCTTGCTCAACTGAAGTGGATGAAGCTATGTCAATGCCAATGTCTGAAGTAGTAGGAGGAGGAAGCTCAAAACTAGTCTCAAGAACTGAATTAGATGCAAGAACACCAAGGTTCAAGTGACCAAACTTCTTCCCACAAACATGATTCACACTTGATGCATGAGTGTGAATAGAAATCAATGGATCTACATCATCATCAGAAACAGAAAGTATACAAGCAAGATGCATGATCAACCATCCCAACAGCAATGATGTCTCTGCTCTCCAAGTCCTGAATGATCACAGAATCAGGAGTGAACTCAATTATCTTCCCTGTACCACAATGAGTAATCTGGTAGATGGAAAGGAGATTGGTTGTCAAGGAAGGTACACACAACACATTGTTGAATGTACACTCACCAACATCAATGTTTCCTTTTCTAGTTGCATGCATGTATGTATTGTTACCCATCAAAATAGGTGGTGAAGTACATGACTGAAATGAAGAGAACATCCCCTGTGAAGATGCCATATGATGAGAAGCTTTAGAATCAAGGAGCCATCTCTCTGACTATAGACTTGTTGAAGCAAAGAGTGCTTGTCCTTTTCCTTTGTATGACCCATTAACAATGCATGTTGATCCTATATATGTAGATGATGATGGTGAAGAAGAAGACTTGGGTAAAACTTTTGTTGATGAAGAATACTCAATGTTATGTTTTTTAAGAAGTTGTGACATCTCCTCAAATTTTTTTCATAACATTTTGTCTCATCATGACCCAATTTCTTACAATAAGAACACTTTGGCTTCTTCTTCTTATTTGACTCCTCTTTGGAAGAAGAGTTAGGGGCTTTCTTTGATTCTTTCTCTTGCTCATGAGACTTTGAATCCTTTTGTTTCTTTCCCTTATTATGTGAAGCCTTGGGATCTTTTGTGCTTTGTGTTGCAACTAGAGCCTATTTCCTAGGAGACTTCAATGTTGCCATGTGTAGTAGCTTAGCTTGTTCCCTAGTGAGTTATGCAACAAACTCCTCAAGTGAAGGCATTTTAAACTCACTACCAAAGGAATCCATTGTAGCATAAAAGGTAAAAACATAAACTGAATATGCAAGACCCAATTTTGCAAGAATAGATAGAATCAATTGTTCATCTTCTTTCTCAAGATCACACTTTTTGAGTTGCAACCGGAGAGACTTAAACTTGGTGAAGAAATCTTTGATTTGTTTAAAATCTTGAGGATTAAGTGCAATTACCTCATTCTCTAATTTGAACCTTCTTATTTTAATTTGCTTGCCAAAGAGATTGTCTAATGTTGTCCATATCTCATTTGGTCTTGTACAAGACTCAACATGAAATCTAAGATCTAGAGAAATAGAAAGACAAAGTGTGCCATAAGCCTCATCTCTTCTATCTAACCATTTTATTCTCTCAGTAGCACTTGTGGGTTCAGGATCTATGCCTAAAGTTATTCTATGTAACTTTTGCTTATACAGTACAAACTCCATGTTTTTCTTCCATTCAAGATAATTATATGGAGTTAAAAGTGGAAATTGAGGCACATCCATGATGAAAAAGAAAGACAACAAGACAAAAACACCCCTTTACTATGTAAGAGAGCCCCCCCAATTTGTTGTGGCACTTTATGCTTAGTGCGATGTACAATTGTCCTCAAAGGACCAAAATTGGGAAAATAATGAAATCTCTTAAAAAAGAGATCCAAGTGAGATTACAATCACTCACAATGATGTATTACAGAAAACAAAACCTCTCAAAACAAATTTCTGTTGATAACTGGGAGGGGGGTGAATCAGTTATCTTAATTATTTCAGCTTTTTGAATTTCCTTATCAATTAGTGCAGTATTAAATTAAATAAGCAAACATAACCATGAAATGGAAATAACATCAATACACATGACACAATGATCTTGATGTGGAAAACCCTGTTAAGGGAAAAAACCACGGGGTGATTAACCCAAGATTGTATTCTCTATTAGAAGAATAGAAAGAACTAATGACACATGCCAATTAGGGCTCACTGCCTGAGCACACTACTCACAAGAGGCTCACTACCTACAATAGTTTATACAAGGAATCTAGATACTTGAACTGATGAGAAGCATTCTCAAATGCTGAGGTTTAGTTCTGGTTAAGCTCAATAGACTGATCTGCTGCACTTCATTCTTACTCTTAGGTGCTGATGTCCTATTACATTCCGGACCTGTCTTACTGCCTTCACACTGCTCTTCTACTTTTCTTAGAACACTTATCTACACACAACACACACCTTCACATCCAAATATATCTGGTATATATATCCGCACAAAGGATTTCATCCTCTTTCTAGTCGGCATCTGGAATAGTCAATATTTTCCCAAACTCTAGTCTGTCGGCTGAATCCTTGCTTACCAATTGATGTGAATCAAGGAGATACTTATAAAAGTCATCTAACATGTTGACCAATCATGAATGATACCTTAAGAACCTTTATCACCATCAATATCTTATCCGAAATAATTTTGATGCTCTGTCGGTCAGTTTTTCCTCTGTCTACTCTGCCAAACCAGAACCCAACACTCAAGTGCTCGTGTCTCTTCACTCTTCCATCACCGGAGGCTCAATCCTTGGAATCTACCAGTCAATGTACTCCTATTTACTTCCCCAAATCTACACTTTACTGAGATACTTCCTTAGAGAGATCCAGACCTGACTGTCAGACCCTGCTGCATGCTCTATTTTTGCTTACCGGACCACAATACTTCTTCAATCTAACTTCCGGTATAGGCACACCATGTTCTGTGGATGGGTGGGATGAACTTTGTTGCCATCAATGACAACACTCATGAAGCCATGTAGTGTCTCTTGCCAACAATCTCCCCCTTTGGCATTGATGGCAACACTTAGTGAAAAATGACTAAGTGTCACACTATACTCCCCCTTGGCTGATGCTTTCTTCTTATGTATATTTTCTAGAGGTCCCCCTTAGCTGGATTCCTCATTTTTCACTGCTCCTCACTCTCCCTTTGACATCAATAGTAAAGGGTGGGATCCGCACACCAAAATTTCCAAAAACAATCTATACTTAGCCGCATAAAACGTATATACATGTTTTACCTACATATACTGAAATATATTTGCAAAAGTGGTCTTTAGCTGTACCACTTTTGTCGCCCAACTCCTTTTCATCCTATCCAAAATTGAGATGTGACCACTCAACAAGAATGCAAAAGCTTCTGCCCTTTTTAGATCTGTCAGATCACTGGTCCGGGCTATAGTTTGAGCATCACTTAGGGCCTCATGCATGGCCTCTAACTTAGGGATAATGATCCCTCTAAGTTCACTCAACCTACTTATTCTATTTTTCTTCTCCTTCTCAAGTTTCTTAATTTCATTCAAGACTGCAATAGTCTGATATTCTTGATTGATTACGGGAGATGAGAGAGGATCAAAACTTCGAGACAAACTTTGTAGTTTATTTTCTTTCTCTTTTACTATCTTATCAACATCTTTGGTCACTTTGGGCTAGGATAAACATAATTTATGAATATTTTCACCATCTTTGAGAGCATTTTCTAAACTCTTTATCCCAATATCCATAACTCTCCTGTCACTTGAGATTAGACCCTGTACTTCAGAGAATCTCTTATCCAAAATTTCTTTCCTGACTTTCTCTTCTATTGCTTTCTCTAAAGAATCAAAATGTGTATTAACAGAATTTACAAGAGACTTTAGATTACCAGATGTGGAGGCTGTAGGATCCTTTTGGAAGGATGGCATGATCTTTTCCAATACACCGGATGCAGATTCTATGAGCTCACAGTCTTCCATGTGAGACTTTAGCATTTTTTCTTTTGCCTTTGCTTGAGTGAAAGAAGCTAGTTTCATGGTTTGGACCGGAGAGAGGGAATCAAAATTGAATGGACCTTGAAGTAGTTCCAGTTCATCAAAATCCATCATCTCTTTGGTCAAGAACTCTTTGACTGCTTCTGCTGTGTCTCTTGCCGGAGATAGAATTTTCTCCCCTTCTGCAGCCTTACCACTATCATCTGTGGCCTTCTCTGTTGGAGTTTTCTCTCCTTCTGCAACCTTGCTACTATCATCTTCTTTTTCTTTTGCTTCTTGACTGATCTTCTCTTGTACTCTTTCTTTTTCTTTGGATCCGGAGTCTATAGGGGAAACCGGAGGAGAGATGTTTGCTTGATCATGGACCTCCTCTTCTGGAGCAGAGGAATCTAAGTCCTTACCTTTTTCTTCACCCATCTCCTTTACTTCTTCTGCCACTGTCTCAGTAGATTCTTCTTCAACATCTATAGCAGAGGGATCATCTCCTAAGTCCTCTACAATAGGAATGTTGAATCTTTTGTATGCATTTCGGAGGATCTCTTCTGTCTCTTTTACTACTTTGTCAATTTCTCCGAGCATAAGCTGATTCATTCTAGCTTTGCTCCGGAACTCATCCTTACAATCTTTGAAGATCATATTCTTCTGCTTAGGAGTGATTGAAGGATATAGCTGAATAGCTATCTGTTCTCGGATCTCAAGATCCTTTGCCATAGCATTATTCTTTCTTATTTCTAATTCCTTTTCTAGGCTTTTGGGAATAAGAGATATGATTTCAATAAAAGCCTTGTTGTAGATATTCAGATACCTAACTGTGGCTTCTTGCAAGATTTTTTGGTCAACTTCATTGTAATCATCATAGAATTCAGCCATTGGTTGAAGGTTCCCATCCACAGTAACTAATTTTATGATGTCATCAATGCACAGAGTAGGTTTCTCAACAAATTCTTCTGTCACTTCTTCAGCAGAAGGTTCACTGAATGTTTTCCTTTTCTTCTTCATTTTCTTTACTTCCTCATCTAATTCTATCTTTTCTTCATCCTTTTGGCTTGTGTAAGATCTTGTTGCCTTTTTCTTGGTTCTCTTCTCACCTTTTCCAGATGATTTTGCTTCCGATTTTGATTCCTTAGAGCTCTTTGCAGTGGTAGGTGCAGAGGTCTTAGAGGATCTGGTCTGGGAGGAGACTTCCACCAGAGCACCTTCTTTCTCTACCTTTTCCTTTTCTTTCTCTACGCTTTCTGTCTTTTCTCTATTTGCATTAAGAGCCTCTTTTGAAATTCCATGCCTCTTGGCAAACTCTTCTACTTCCCTCCTCACTTTTCTTTTTATTTCCAATTGTCTTAGCTCCACATGGATCTTCACACTTAATTCTTCAAAGGTTCAAAACCTTTCTGCTTTAGGATCCTTGGATTGACTGAGCATGTGTTGAACATGTAGCTCAACAATTTTTTCATCTACTTCATACCCCATTGGCATGATCCAGACTATTCTTGGCTCTACTGTCTCCATTAGACATTGATCAGTTTCTACCATAAAGCATATTGTATCTTTATACTTTTCAACTAAAGATTGGGGGATTCTCTCTCTTGCTTGCATCATGCTCTAAAAATTCTTGAAATAGCCCCAGAGTGTTGTATTATGTGCCTTGGCATCACCAAGCCCATGTATATAATCTCTGATTTGGATGGCTACTGGTCTATCATTCTGCCATACCCAACCACTGGATCTGGGAAGCTCATTCATGAAGTAGAAGAACAAGCACAGTATCAGCCCACCATACTTGAAGGAGTTCTTCTTGTCCTTTTTGATCTTTTGTAGGTTTTCCATTAGTTAGCTCAGAAGGAGTTAACAAAGATCATAATCTGCATTTTTCCTCAACATTTCATAAGCAGTGTAAATTGTAGTTCCGGGTACTGAATTCTCCCTGCTAGAGTGATATATCTTATAACCAATGATCATGGAGGCAAACTTGACATCCGGATCGGTAATGTCTTCTATTGTCATTGCTCTTTTGTCAAATTTTGATCCGGTAGCTTCACTCACAGTTTGATTCTTGATGGATTTGAGAACAGGAATCCCACCGGATGAGTGCAATCTAGTTACTACCCTAATGGTATCCTTGGTTACCTTAAATGGCCTCATCAACCATATAAAGTTATCATGCATTCTACTTAGAACATACCGGACCCATTGATCTTCTGCAAAACAGGGGAAATGAATGCATTGTGCAAAATGCTTGTCCCGAATGGCTTTATACTGAGTTTTGAGTTCAAATGAGTCATCTATCAAATGCTTGTGATAGATATCAACCAGCTTAGATTCCCCAAATTCTTCAATATTCACATGAATATATGCCCTAATATCTTCTACATGCAGAACCCCATGCGGAATGCTTGAAAAGGCGCCTAAGGGATCAACTTCTAGGGATTTATATGGATATTTCTTGAATTTGGGATGCAGCCTATCAATAATCTTTACAACATTCAGTGTAGACATCTTCAAAAGATTTTGCAAAGAAATATTCAATAACGAAAAATACCTTTTGCGCTTCTAGGGTTCGCTGAATGAGCTGAATTAATTTGCTGGGTGAATTGACTTCAACGGTTGATCTTTTGAGAGTTTGAGATAATTAGTTGCAGAGTTCCTTTTCTCTTCTTCTTGAATGCAAATGTGCAAATGACGAGAAAATGAACCCTTTTATTTCTGGGAAAACCCTAATTTCATATTGCAATAAATGCACAACTCAAGTCATTCCGGTTGCCTGGTTCTTCTTATTTTGAGAAAGATCTTTTTCTGGATCACTGAGATATACTTAAAGTTATCCTTGGTGATTAATAACAAATTATCTTACTTTCCCCAGACACTTGATCTATCCACAGAACAAGATGCCTTGAATTTGAATCATACCAGATTTCACTGTGATAATCCTATTTTACCAGATGACTGTTAAACCGAATCAATCTTGGAAGATTAGACTCTTCAAATCTTCCTGTGGATCTTACATATCTTTACCAAGCTTTCTTTAGATGTTTCTCTAAAAATCCTTTTATTCCACAACTTCTCATGTGCCAATTACAGGCACCAGTTAACTGGCTGGGGGAAAATGTTTTTCCTTGTGTCTCCCCCTGAGCCAGAGCTCACTTTTTAATTTCTGGAAGGAATATCAGCACCAGATTCTGGTGTGGATCCATCCCCTACATTTTCTGTACTTCTCTTCACCCAAATCTTGTTCATCTCATTTTTAACTTCATCCGCATTCACTTTTCCTTTTCCTTTGTCTTGATTCTGATTAGGATGCACCAAACCCCTTTTGTCCTGATTCTTGCTTCTACAGAATTTGGCAATATGACCAGATCTATTGCAATTGTGGCAAACAACATTTCTTTGCATATTTGAATGATATCCTCTTGATCTGTGTTGATTAGCCATATGTCCCATTCTATTGCATGCAAATCATCTACCATTGAATGAATTGTTCATTTGCTTATTTCTGCATTCATGAGATTTGTGGCCATACCTTTTGCAGTTGAAACACTGTCCGGAGAAGGATGTATTAGTCTAATTTATTCTCTTTCTACACTAATTAGCTTTATGACCAAAGTTATTGTAGTTGTGGCAGTATCCATTGAAGGATGGATATCTTTGAGCATTAGGTTGCCTTACCAGAGGTCTTCTAGGCTTGTTCCTTTGATTTCCTAATCCAAAATTCTTCTGACCGGATCCAGAGCTTTCACCTTTCTCATATCCCAAACCACACTTGTCATCTACCCTCTTTTGGCTTTCAAGAAGAACTTCAAGTTGAGCAGAACTTATCTTGAATTTCTCTTTGTATTCATTTGTTGTTTGAAGATCCTTTTTAAGAATGTCAATTTGATCCTCAAGTTTTTCTTCATTATCTCTAGCATCTTCAAGATCAAATTCTAGATGCCTGATTATTCTATCCATTTTGTGGCAGTCTTCTGACTTCTCCTTTAGAGATTGTCTTAGATCATCTTCAATTTTTCTTTTCTCTTCAATTTCTTGGGTGAATTTCATAACTCCTGATTCCATTTCATGTCTTATCATAATGACCTCTTTTGATAACTTTTCACATAACTTGGTTTTCTCCTTCAGATCTTCATTTGTACCATTGTCTTCACTTTGACTTGCCAATTGCTGAAGTAGATCTTTTCTCTTTTTCATAGAGATACTCAGTTTCCCTTTTAGTTCATTTATGAAATCATTAGCCTGTTTGAGTCTTTCCTTCAATTCATTGACTTTAGAGTTTGATTGCTCAAGATCATCTAGGGAAGACTGAAGTTGATCCCTCATACCATACACATCCATTTGAGTTCCCAGATCTTCCTCTAGCTGTTAGGCTCTTTTTGGAGGAACTTGGCTTTGATACCAATTATTAATAACTAAGAGGGGGGGTGAATCAGTTATCTTAATTATTTCAGCTTTCTAAATTTCCTTATCAATTAGTGCAGTATTAAATTAAATAAGCAGACATAACCATGAAATGGAAATAACATCAATACACATGACACAATGATTTTGACGTGGAAAACCCTGTTAAGGGAAAAAACCACGGGGTGATTAACCCAAGATTGTATTCTCTGTTAGAAGAATAGAAAGAACAAATGGCACATGCCAATTAGGGCTCACTGCCTGAGCACACTGCTCACAAGAGGCTTACTACCTACAATAGTTTATACAAGGAATCTAGATACTTGAACTGATGAGAAGCATTCTCAAATGTTGAGGTTCAGTTCCGATTAAGCTCAATACACTGATCTGCTACACTTCATTCTTACTCTCTTAGGTGTTGTTGTCCTGTTACATTCCGGACCTGTCTTACTGCCTTCACACTGCTCTTCTACTTTTCTTCGAACACTTATCTACACACAACACACACCTTCACATCCAAATATATCTGGTATATATATCCACACAAAGGATTTCATCCTCTTTCTAGTCGGCATCCAGAATAGTCAATATTTTCCCAAACTCTAGTCTGTCAGCTGAATCCTTTCTTACCAATTGATGCGAATCAAGGAGATACTTATAGAAGTCATCTAACATGTCGGCCAATCATGAATGATACCTTAAGAACCTTGATCACCATCAATATCTTATCTGAAATAATTCTGATGCTCTGTCGGTCAGTTCTTCCTCTGTCTACTCTGCCAAACCGGAACCCAACACTCAAGTGCTCGTGTTTCTTCACTCTTCCATCACCGGAGGCTCAATCTCTGGAATCTACCAGTCAATGTACTCCTATTGACTTCCCCAAATCTACACTTTACTAAGATACTTCCTTAGAGAGATCTGGACCTGACTATCAGACCCTGCTGCATGCTCTATTCTTACTTACCGAACCACAATACTTCTTCAATATGACTTCCGGTATAGGCACACCATGTTCTGCAGATGGGTGGGATGAACTTTGTTGCCATCAATGACAACACTCATGAAGCCATATAGTGTCTCTTGCCAACAATTTCACCTCCTCAAGTTTCAAAATGCCCAAGTTATCACTCAAATACCAAAAAACTAACAAATGAAATAAAAAATACCTAGAGCAGAATCTAAGAAAAGTGCACGGATGGTTGTGTAGAGCTCCTGAATACCTTTTCGATGCCACTTGAATCGCAAAAATTGGAGATCGTGGAAAAAAATTATGAGCTTGGGAGCCAAAAAGAGAGATCTATCTTCAATGTACAATAAATGCTATCAAATAGAAAAATTTGTGAAAATGACTAATACCACTATGAAGTGCTCTCTGTCAAATTTCTATCGATATCTTGTTTGCCTGATTTTGACACTTTGGGCAAAAGTTATGCAAAAAGCAAAAAAAACCCTACTTTAGGACTTTGAGGGGCAAAACAGGCCCCCCTGGCAGAATATTCTCTGTCTAGACCAGAATATGCTCCTGTCACCGGAAAACCACTGTCGGAGAAAAAAATAGTTTGAGATCAGGAAAAAACATGTCTGGGGCAAAACACCACTCGGATGCCAAGAAACCGCCAGCTTAAGTTTCAAATTTTGGGCCGAAGCCACCTTAGTAGTGTTTGGTTTTAAAAATAACTACATCCAAATATGTCCGAAGCCTCCAAAAACTATGAGGGTCTAATCGTGGTGGAACTAGCAAACAAGGCTGTAGCAATAGTGGCCGCTAGAAACAACTAACGTGTATACATAATTTTTAGCGTGAGAGAAAACTGCCAGTCTTGCAAAAGACTATCGGAGTAAGACAAAACACCTGCCAACTAGGTAAGATCTAAACAGCCAAGTCAAGATTGCCCACGATGAAATTTTCTCTATTGATCACCACTTAGGAGTTAAACAGGGCTGAGCTTTAAAAGCCAGTGACCATTGATCAATCTGCCAAAGAAACTGTTAAACCATGCAGAACATCCATGAAGACTGTTGATGGGAATCAATGCCGATCACATTTTAAACTGCCAAAGTTGATCAACTGAAGACTTAATGAAAATGCCTCGCAGACTGCATGTGAGCTTTAGAAGACCACTTGATATATGGGCAAACTACCAATGGAAGATCTACACTGCCAGTATGGGTCGATGGAGACACCCAACAAGGTTGGTTTTAACCGCCAAATGCAAGAATGACCATGATCAAAGACAAACTGCCAGGTTTAATTGACAGTCACCAGAAATATGGAGACCGCCAATTTGAAGGTAAACCATGATGGGATAGCAAAAAACTACCAGAGACTTTGAAAGATGCCGTAGAATGTGGATTTGACTACGGCAAGGAAAATTAAACCACTGAGAGTGGAGATCTAAATACTTGCCAAAGCCTCCTGTGAACTTATATCAATTGTTAGACTTATGCCAAAGATTGTTGTCGAAATTGTTGAAAATTCTTAAACCATGCTAAACACTGCAGATTAAAAATCATGGGGCCAACCTTCATACAGGCCAGCAGGGCCTAAGCCAAAAGGCTCCCATCGAGTCTACACCTACTAAAAACCCTGAAGTCCGTCGGGTATTAGATCTTTGACTGTCACTCGCCAATGATGTTTTAAACTGTCGATATAGAGATTTGTAGAAATTGTAAAGAAAAAACAACAAAAGGCCGAAGCTTGTATGATGGGTACTGTAGGTGCAGACCCTCAAACCCCTCAATGCAGCTGGATCTATGTAGGGTATGACAAGTACCCCACTGCAGTGTATTTATTTTTTTAATTTTTCAAAAATCTTTACAATACCCCTATAAAAACAACATGGCAGAACAAAAACAAATAATACCCAATGTGATTTTTAATGCCTTTGACCCATGATGGAGATGATGATGTAGAGAAGTACAGAAAAGATTCCTTCTGCGTAGGAAATATTCCCTGCTGTCTAGAGGGGCAGAGGCAAAAAAATTTGTCTTTTTTTCAACTTCTCTGATTTTAGCATTTGGATAGCCAATCTATACAAATTTGGGCCTCTTGATTGCAACCGTGATGTTCGTTTTGCTCTAGGACACTCCTACAACATAGCTTCAAGAAGAACTTCTCCAATGAGGGAAGGAAATTGCAAATCAGGCTCTGATACCATGTAAGAGTCAATGTGACTCAGCAAGCCAAGATCACCTACAATCAAGACAACTTTCCACTCAAAGATAATAGAGAAGATGCTAAAACAATGGAGTAAGATTCTATACAAAGATCATATGAAACTATATAAAATACAATGAGTGAGCCTTGCTTATAAAGGCAAGGTGAGAGCTAGAAAGGTGAACTGAAAGGTGGAGTGGAAAGTGGAGATATTCCTACAACATGTGTCAATTAGAGGATGATAACTAATTGCACATGTGGAAGATAACACAACTCACTCCAACTATCAACAACTCAACACACAACTAGACTCAACTAGAAACACCTAGAAGACTCACTAAGTCAACTTAACATGTGTGAATTATGTGTTCACACCAACAGCAAGGTGAACCTGAAAAGGCTCCAAAAGAGGCTAAGAAGAAAGTAAAGGAGCCTGTAGTAACAAGGAAAAGAACAAGAGGTTCAACCTCTACTCAAACTGCAACTACATCCTTTGGTCCCACACCTTCTATGAGTGTGGAAGCACCTACAAAGAAAACCACTACAAAAGAGCACAAGAGAAAGAAAACAGAAGGTAAAAGGATGTATGTTAGTATAGGAGCTGATAATAAGGAGACTGAGACAAATGAAGAGGTAGAGAAAATGAAGTCCAAGGCCAGTGAAATCTCAAAGAGCAAACAGGACAAGCCCTCCAATAAGGGTAGAAACAAGAAAAAGCTAAGGCAAACAGAACCTAAGAAAGCAGAAGCTACAATAAATTTGGAAGATGTTCTAAATGCTATGGGAGCCCATGGAAATCTAAAGCCTATAGCACAACTATATGATGAGTACAATGATGTAGACAAAGGCATCATACAAACTGTTGTGGTTAGATTCTTGGAAATGTACAACAAAGCACTCATTGAAGTAATCACTAATCTCCTTGAAAGCTTGGCCAGTATCATGTATGTTAGAAAGGAGGTAGTAATGACAAAAGATGTAGAATTAAGAGAGCATGCAGTGATAAAGTTGTGTCTGGATATAACTACTAAGGAGAAAAAAAAAGTCACCAAGACAATTGGAAGAATGCTTGACATAAAGACATGGACTAACATTTTAATATCTAGAGACATAGAAAATTTGGTAGAGGACACAGAAAAAGTAACTCTCAATGTCTTAAGAGAGCTCAATATCCCAACTATTATGACAAGGAAGAACAAATGTTGGTGATGATAGTTCCCTTCCAGAAGTCAGCTCTGAACAAGACCTGAATCAAACAACGACTCCTCCGATAAGCCCTGGAAAAGATGAATAAATAAAGGAGCAAGAAGGAGAAAAGACTCCTGAGAATATTGAAGTCCCTTTGGAGAAAACTAAAAATGTTGATCAAGGAAATCAAGAGGATGAGAAAGCTAAGAAGAGCCCTCCTCCGGAACACAAAACTGATGAGCAAGAAGCTAAGGATCAAGAACCTCTAGAGTAGACTAAAGAAGAAGAAGTGGCTAGAGACACTGCTACCACATAAGATCTAGTTACCACTATCAGAGAATTTTTGGAGAAACAACAAGGAGCACAGATTTTGGATTCACCTGAGCTACTGCAAAGGCCAATCAATCTGGATTCAATGTTACCCCTACAAAAATTGAAGTTAGGTTCAATTGTCCAAGCAAAAGCTCAAGAAGAAATATTGAAGTCCTACATTCAAGATAATTAGCTCATTGATAAGGCATCTGATGTTTTGGATAAATTGATGCCTAGACTACAGAAAGATACATCTCTATCACCATGTGAGCAACTTAAAAGGCTCATAAATTCTGTAAGTTCACATTTTGAATCTTTTGAAATAGCTATTGATAATAAGGTCAAAGTAGAAATTCATGATAAAAGGTTAGTTGAGTTGAAGGATAAGCTACCTAAAAATGCAATTTTGTTAGACAATAGCATCAAGAACATAGATATTGCTATTAAGGATGCTAGTGATATATACAAATTTTGTCTAACATGGCCTAAGACAATAGAGGAAATGAAGGAGAAAATAGATGACTTGGAACTTCAATTGATAAAAATCTCAAAAACATTTGATCATGCATCTTACTCCATCAGCAACAAAAAGGCAAAAATTGAAGGCATTCATGCAAAGATAAGAAATCTACAAAATAAGAAAGAGGCCATTAAGAGCAGAATGTGCCAAGTCAGAGAAATAATAGAATCCAAGATTGATTCTATGACTGGTCTTCTAGCAGAGGCAACAAAGGTAAAGACAATAATTGATGTGCCTACCACAGTAGACAAAGTAGAGGAATTAGTGTTTCAAGTGAATGGAAACATTCAAATTTTGAACAATTCCAAGGCCAAATGGGATGGAGAGATAGCTCAATTGAAAGTCATATACTCAGACATCCTCTCCAACTTTAAGTAGGGAAGCTATATGATTGCACCTGTACATATGCGGACAAGTATAACAATTTTGCAATTTTGACACAAATTTTGTTACTTGTACATACACCTTTACTATTGATGTCAAAGGGGGAGAAGAAGAACCAGTGAAAAATGGCCAAACATTTTAAGGGAAGAAGAAAAATAGAGTGTACATAGTAAGGGGGAGCAGTGTGAGCATTTTTCACTAAGTGTTGTCATCAATGACAAAGGGGGAGATTGTTGGCAACATGGTCTAGAGACACTGTTGATATGTTGGAGATTTGATGTTGTCATTAATGGCAACAACCAGATGTGATTGGAAACAGTTCTTGAGACGGTTATGAATAGTATTTTTGGTCCGGAAAGAATAACAGTCAAAATTGACTGTGTTGGTATTTTACTAAGGCAGTGATAGTGATTCAGCTAGTCCTCTGCAGATGAAGATTTTGGTGTGCAGTTCTAGTATGTTACACATAGTTATTACACAATGCTATATTCCAAGTTTCATGTCTTGAAAATCTCCAAAAGCCATATTTTGAATTGCCTAAGTTTGGGTAAACAAAATTCAGTCAAGAACAGTGCAGAACACCTGAGTATTTCGGTCTACATTCCTCCGGTATTGATTGTCTCGATGTGAGTTTTGAGGTGTTGTAAACACATATAAGAAGTATCTAATTCCAGATTTGCAGAGTCTGAAGTCTACTGGAAGATCATCTACAACTTTCCAAGTATCGACATTTAGTTGGATAGTGTTTCACAAAGACAGAGTCATCAGTTCAGAGATCCACATCTCACCATATAAGAATATTATGATTTACAGTTCTGAAGGTATGATTGGTGATGTGTATTGAATGTTTGATATGAATTTTGGAGTCCCATGTGATCCACACTAGAAGTTATGATATGATAGACAATATGGTTAAGTGTATACTCAAGTATAAGGCTAACACATAGTTGGATCGATGTGTGGTAAAGATATATTGTTTAGATCATCATCCTAAGTGGTTCTATAGTAGGTCTAGACCTATGTGAAGCTTCTTGAATGATTGTATGGGTTTGCATTGTTGATTGTTGATGCAGAGGAGCTTAGAACACTTAAACAAACTCAACTTATTCACCTTTCAAGTCTGGAACCCTCAAACAATAGTTTGCAGAGTAAGGAGATAACAAGCAAAAGCAAGGTGAAAGAGACTTGCTTGAATAAAGAGAAGAATGGATGTGTTGAGAAGATACTTGCAGGATGAGGGTTCACAAAAGAAGAAACAAGAAAAGAAAAAAGAGGAAAAAGAGAAGGCAAAACAAATAAAAATTGACCAAGAGATAAAAGAGTTAAGGCAGGCTTTAGAACACATAAAAGAGATGTGAGAAAGAATGGAAGAGAAATGGAAGGATTTTCTTAAACAAGAGAAACGTTGGCACTTATTAGTGAGCAAGAGGGTATCGTGGCCTATTAAGAAGATTATTCAAAGGAGAAGACAGGTAAGGGCAGAAAAATCAGTCATGAAGGAGTCCTTGATTGAAGAGCACAAGCAAAGAAAAGAGGAAGAGGCAGCTGATACAAAGGTAAGTAAACCTATGACTGTTATAACAACAGTTAGAGTTGATGAACAACCATTAGAAGTTCAAAAAAATTTGTAATCCCATGTTGATGTATTGATAGATGATAGCACAAGGTAAGATATGAGTTCTCGTGTAGAATGGGAGGACAAAAATTTCAAAGGGATGGAAGATAAGGGTGCAGCATATTGTGAGGTTGAAGGGACAAAGGTTCCTTGTTATGTTTTCCAAATTGACAAAGATGAAGGAAAATTTGTTGATGGCATAGACATGAGAACAACACCTAGTAGGGTTATGGAGGAAGGAATACACCATTTTATTTTTGAGATTTCACTTTTGAGGAAGGATAAACCAAAGTTCAAGATGAAACAGGTTATAGAAGAAGGACAAGGTGCTAAGGTAAAGAAAGTGATACATCAGGACAAAAGACATCAGCTACAAGGTAGCAAGATGGATAGAAGACAAGTTGGCATGGACAAGATGAAGCCAAAGGTGAAGATCAAGACTACATGCTTCCAAGAAGACAAAGGGAAGGAGTTAGAAGACATCAAGCAAGCTCATTTAGAGATGAATACCTGTTACTACCCTCAATTCAAGAGGGCTTTGAATTTCTTTTGGTCGGGAGTATGGTGCAGGAGCACCTAATGGACTTTATGCCTCCATGAGGCCATTTTGTAAATTTTTATTTTGTTAGGTGTTGTAACCATGTAATAAGGTCATCTAGACCATGTTGGACTTGTATGAGTCTATTTTGAGTCTTAGGGAGTCATTTTGGAGTCATGTCAAATATTGTAAAAATTGTCAAATTGTCAAATAGTTCTCAAGTGCAATTTAGCAATTTTGTCATAGGGTGGAAGATGAATAGTTAGTAGTTGAAAAGTTGGTTTGTAAATGTTGGGAAAAGTTTGAAAAGGAATAAATAGCCTGTATCCATTGTTGTAAATGTGGTGGAGTGGTTGGGAAGACATTTGGAGATCAAATAATGCAAGAAAACTCAGTTTTTTCTGAATTTTGACTATTTTTTCACTGTTCCCAAGACTAGTATGGACTTGTATGTCTTATAAGGACATGAAACCAATTGGGTTTGATATTTCTCTAAATATTCTTTCATTTGGCGTTGGTTTCATCAATTTTTATTACACTTTGAGAAAGTTATGGAAATTTTACTAAAAATTGCTTGTTAACATAGGGTTTGTGGGCTTGAATGGAAAAAACATGATTTTAAGAACTTACCACCATTGAAAATTTCTAAAAATCGGTGGAATGGAAGGTTTTAACATGTTATTTCAGATTTTGAATGTGGGTATTGCAGGAAATAGAGTTTTGAGCAAATTGCAAGCAGCCCTAGCCTGATTTTCTTATGTTTTTGGCTTGTTTGAATAAGTTGAGGTAGGGTTTTGATAAAAGGTGATATGGGTATTGTCCCAATTGACAAAATTGGTGGATTTAGACCCCATTCAATGTGTGGATCACCCTAGAGTTGAGTTTTGTGTTGTGGGTTTTGAATCTTATAGACTTGCTTTGCAAAACAGGGCTAATTAGGCCTCTTGGACTGCAAGACAGTCAAATTTTGAGCCATACTTTCCAAAGCAACCTATACCCATTTCAAGAAATGTTTTAAAGTGGCCAAATGGGTACTCAAATATGTTTTTATAGTTGGGATATCAAGTTTTATTTAAAATTTACAGAGGACTGTTCATTTCTTGAAAGCTAGTAGGAAGGTTTGCCTCTTGTATGGAACCACCACTGTTTGAAGATATTAGGTTTGGGAAACCATTTTTTTGGTTCAATCCTATCATATTTGGGATGTTCAAGGTGTGGTAAAGGTTCAGTGGGAGTTTGGTGTCTTGAAACCGGTTTCAGTGCATTTGTAGGCCTTGTAATCAAGTTGTATTGAAGAAGAGTTTGTGATTGTTTGGTTGAGCAATCAAGATCTTTGTTTTGTATCTTTGGAAAACTTTTGAAGCCTTCCATTCTCTACATCAATTGTGCAAAGGATCAAGCTGACAAGGTATAATTTTTGTGTACATGTTTCATACTTGGCATGCCGACCTAGTTTTGAGTTAAATCTTGTTGCGAATATATATACTTGATAGATTTTGATGTTGGATAGAGGTGACAATGTGAATCTATTGCGAAGTGGTTATATATGCGATACTTGTGATCCAAAAAATCTAGTAAGGGTTTAGAAGTCTAAAGAACAAAGCATATGTGAGCAGGGCAGACATGATGAAGACCTTTGAATCTATATTTTGAACTATCAATGGAATTATATTCTAGTATTCAATAGATGCAATTATAATAGTTCTTTCCTGGCAGTGAGCCACCCTTTCTCTATCTTCTTTCTTTATGGTAGAGAGCCTATTGCAGTGAGCATTTCTTTGGACAGTGAGTCCTTGGGCAGTGAGCCCTAAGGTAGTGAGCGTTTCTGTAATCCAATTTTGATATTATAATATATTGTGAGCTAACACTCGCTATGGTTTTTCCCTTTTTCACTTTTCCAGGTAAAAATCCTGGTGTCTATGTGTTATGACTTTATTTCTGCTCTTATGTTTATTTTGCTTTCATGTTATTGAATTCAGTAAATGGATTAAAGAATATGTGAAGGATTGGTTTTATAGAATATTGATTCACCCCCACCTCTCCGTATTCCTTGTGTTCAACAAGAATATGTCATACATCATAAGTTCTTACACAAGTCACAAGATACTGACACATGGCATATTAGTGCCACATCAAATGGGATGCCTAAATACTCATGGGTTGACTTGTCCATCCAAGTCACCTTACAAGTGGACAGACATCTCATCATGTCACTTCACACTAAATGACAAAATAGGATGTGCAACATTAAATACATCATAGGCAAATAATTAAATAAATAATCAAATAATAAATGCTAGGAATTGCAAGGTTGAGAAACCTTAATTCCCAACAAATCTTGCATCAACCAAAAATATTTGCTTTCTTTTTCTTTTCTTGCATTTTAGTTGTAGTTTAGTCATTTACAATTCAACATTTTCTACCACATTCTATCACGTCTTCATTTTAGAGCTCACGGAGTAGGATTTAGCTTTTATGCCATGTCAGCTACATCATACTCAGATTTCATGAGATTTGGGTTCATCTACAGAGAAATATCGCTATCAAAAGATCATCAACTTTCATAAAACAGAGCATTCATCAATCAGTTGGGGCATTGAAGGTTTGCGGAGCACTTTCATGACTTGCAGAGCCAAATGGAACATCACACAAGGCAATTTGGGACCAGATAGACCTTCATTGAGAACCGCATCTAGTTTCATTTATTTGCAGAGCATTCCCAAGAGTTGTAGGCCGACCTACACATTTCATCATTCATTGGAGTTTGAGGTCTCTTAAGGCTGACACAGAGGATTCTTTGAACTAGAAGATGATATATAAGCATTCTTTAGATGCACTAGTAAGGTAGTTAGGGGATAAGTGATTCATATATGATCATAGAATAGATCAATATTTCTTTTCTGGAGTCACTTCAATGCCATATCTTTCATGTATGTTGTAACCTAGAGAGTAGGCCTACGAGCCCTTTGATTGTAGCACACATGTTGCCAACATATAAGCATTGAGATTGTTTGATATATTGAGCATATAAATCTTCCATTGTATTCCATTATTGTGTTGTTTTCATTGTGTTTACTCTAGTTACATGGTTGGATAGTCCATTCTTTGGACCCTCCATCAATGAATGCACCATATTCTTTGTAGTAGGATCATTTCAGTCTTCCTAATCCACCTCATGGGGATTCTTATATATCAAACATTGCTTCATTATTTGTGGAGTCTCACATTTCATATTTGGAGGACACATTTGAGGGGTTATCTCTCCTCTTTGATAATCATGATGTCATCACATCTTTAATGTTTTCAAATGTAGTTCACTATCCTTCCTCTCTTGGTTCTACTTCCTTGATTGGGCATTGCATTCCTAATTTGGAGAAGGCATCATTTTCTAGCATGAGGACATCAGAGTTATATTCTGAGACAGACATTTGGATTTGGATTCCCTTTTCATCCAGATTGTGGGAGTTTCTTCTACATCCACCATTGGATTTATTTATTCCCAAGGGGAGAAATTTTGTTTGTAGGAAATGGATTGTATTTTGTCTTCAAGCATTCATTGGCATAGGAGATACTTCTTTGTGGGGGATATATCATCTCATTCTATCTCTCCTATGGGGGGTAGTTCATTGTATATTGGTTATAGAAGTCCTTTGGGAGGTCATGTTGAGTCCTCCTTCCATCACTTCTTTCATGTTAAGTCCTCCTACCTAAGGGATTAGATGAAAGAAATAGGAGAGGAAAAGATAAAATCATAAAATGAGATAGGATGGTGACAAAGTTGAAGAATCAGTTCATACCTACTGACTATGAGTTGGAGTTGTTGAAGAGATTGCAAAACCTAAGGCAAAAGGAGAAATCTGTGGAGTATACTAAAGAATTTCATAAGATGATTATTAGGACTAGACATAGTGAAGCAAGCAAGGAGAAAGTGGCACGATACATAAATGGATTGAGGATGAAGATTCAAGAAGAACTAAGCTTGATAAGGGTGACAACAGCAGAAGAAGCATATCAGTTTGCGCTGAAAGTTGAAGAAAAGTTGTTAAAACAAAAGACATGAGCAAAGACATAAAGTTAGAGGAGGAAAATTTCAAAGAGGTAGAACATATTTCGAAGGAGAAAGACCTTATGTGGAGAAAAACAAGGAGAGTATCCCATACTAGAAGGAATATAGAGACAACAATTCATACTGAAGAGATGACGGGAATTTCTACCACAATTACAAAGGAAATCATAATTCTTACTACAATGAAGGATACTGAAGAGATGAAAGGGGATTTGACAAGAGATCATTCAAGGGAACCTATTTCAAGTGTGGAGGTGAAGGACATAGAGAATTTGAATTTCATCAAGGGAGTACCAACAAAAGAACAGAGAACAGTGCAAGAGTATCTTATGCCGAGGAAGAACCAATTGGATTTTAAGATACATGATGGGAGGAAGAATACATATACTATAACATCAAATGGAAAGAAACATATCTTGACACCTTTGAAAGATGAACCTAAAAGTGAAGTGTGTGGAAATGCTAGAATCTGTTTAGTGGGTGGAGGGAAATTTTTGGATAGATTGAGAAATTAGAACATGTGTTTTGCTTTGATTCTGAAGAAGTGTGGAACCCTAAGTACAAAAAATGCTACTACAAAAGAAGAAGAACCACCACCAAAGGAAATAACTGAATTGTTGACAGAGTACAAGGATATCATTTTGAAGAATGTACCTGAAGGATTACCACCAATCTAGAGTATCAGTCATCATATGGACCTTATACCTTGAGCTAGTTTGCTTAACAAAGCGGCACACTGGATGACACCAACAAAAAATATGGAGCTGAATAGACAAATACAGGAACTATTGAGGAAAGGATTGATCAGAGAAAGATTGAGCCCATGTGCAGTACTTGGAGTACTAACACTGAAGAAAGATGGAGAATGGAGGATGTGTACAGACTCGAGAGAAATTAATACTGTCATTGTTAATTATAGATTTCCATTGTCAAGGATGGATGACATCATGGACTATTTGAGTGGAGCAAAGTATTTCACAAAGATAGACTTGAAGAGTGGATACCATTGAATATAGGATCAAAGAAGGAGATGAGTGGAAGACTGCATTCAAGACAAATGAGGGATTGTATGAATGGTTAGTCATGCCTTTTGGATTAACTAATGCACCAAGTACTTTCATGAGATTGATGAATGAGGTTTTGAAAAAATTCTTGGGTAAGTTTGTTATTGTATACTTGGATGATATTCTGATTTTCAATAGAACAAAAGAGGAACATTTGTGGCATATTAGACAAGTATTGCAGAGGTTGAGAGAGGAGAAATTGTTGATAAACATCAAGAAATATAGTTTCATGAAGGAAGAATTGGTATATTTGGGACTTGTGATTTCTGTGAAAGGATTGAAGATGGACCTTGAGAAAGTTAGAGCAATTGTTGAGTGGCCAACACCTATGAACAGTGGAGAGGTAAGATCATTTCATGGACTAGAAAGTTTCTACCGAAAGTTCATCAGAAATCTCATTATTGTATGCACACCAATGACAAAGACAATGAGGGGTGACAAAAAGGATTTTAAGTGGACATCAGGAGAAAATAAGAGTTTTGAATTGTTGAAGTAGAAGGTAACAGATAAACTAGTGTTCGCATTATCAGATTTTGACATTTCAAGTTAATTGTGATAACAGTGGAAAGGCAATAGGAGCGGTGTTAAGTCAAGAAGGGAGAACAGTATCATATTTCAGTGAAAAGTTGAATGATGCAAGGAGGAGATGTTCAGTTTATGATCAAGAGTTCTATGCCATAATTCAAGCTTTGAAGAAGTGGAGACATTACTTGTTGCCAAAGGAATTTGTGTTGTACATTGATCACCAAGCTTTTCTTTATTTGAATAGTTAGGGTAAGTTGAATCAGAGACACATGAGATGGGTAGAGTTCATGCAGAGCTACACATTTGTATTTAAGCATAGGAGTGGGAAGTCAAACAAAGTTGTAGATGCATTGAGTAGAAGAAGGAACCTACTGACAAAGATGAGGGTAGAAGTACTAGGATTTGAAGGACTTAAGCATATGTATGAAGAGGATCTTGATTTTGCAGAAGCAAGGAAAGCATGTAAGGAACCTGTTGTGACAGATAGTTCTAGTAAGTGGTTGGATTATTTCATTTAGGAGGATATGTTGTTCAAAGGAAATCAGTTGTGTATACCTAGGAGTTCAATGAGAGTTAATTTGATCAAGGAGAAACATAGTGGTGGATTAGCAGGACATTTTGGTATTGATAAGATAGTAGCTTTGGTAAGTGAACATTATTTTTGGCCTCAGATATATAAGGATGTAAGGAAATTTGTTCAGAGTTGTAGAGTTTGTCAAGTTGCAAAAGGGAGTAGTCAGAATATTGGATTGTACAAATCTTTGACAGTACCGGAGAGACCTTGGGAAGATATAAGCATGGATTTCATATAAGGTTTTCCAAGAACACAGAGGGGATATGATTCTATATTTTTAGTAATAGATAGATTTTCAAAGATGGCACATTTCATTGCTTGTAAGAAGACAAATGATGTTATGCATGTTGCTGACCTATTTTTCAAGGAGATTGTGAGATTGCATGGATTACCAAAGAGTATAGTTTTAGACAGCGATACAAGATTCATTGGATATTTTTGGAGGACATTGCGGAAGAAGATGAAGACAAACTTAAAGTTCAGTTCAACATTTCACCCACAGACAGATGGACAAACTAAAGTGGTAAATAGGAGTTTGGGTAACTTGTTGAGATGCTTAGTAGGAGACAAAGCAGGAAATTGGGATATAATTCTACCACAAGCAGAGTTTACATACAACAATTTAGTGAACAGAAGTATAGGGAAGACACCATTTGAAGTTGTGACAGAAGTATAACCTAGAGGAGTAGCAGAGCTAAGAGACATCACTATGGAAAACAAAAGAAGTGTAGAGGAAGAAGAATTTGCAAGATACATGGAGACAATGCACAATCAAGTTAGGAAACATGTGGAAAGAAAGTATAAGGAACAAGCAAATGAGAAGAGGAGACATAAGGAATTTTCAGTTGTAGATGAAGTTATGGTATATCTAAGAAAGGAGAGATTTTTAGTGGGGACATACAACAAGCTAAAAATGAGGAAGTTTGGACCATGTAAGATTCGTAAGAAGTTTGATTCAGGAAATGCTTATTATGAAGAGCTACCGGAGACATTTGGTATATCACCTATATTCAACATTACAGATCTATATCAGTATCATAAGGGAGAATCCAGTGATAGCCTTGAATATGGATTGAAGGATCAATTACCACAACAGCAACTAGAGCAAGTAGAGTGGATTTTGGATAGCAGAGTTGGACGTAGCACCAAAGGCAAGCAATATAAAGAGTATCTGGTTAAGTGGAAAGGAAGACTGAAAGAGGACTAATCATGGATTTCTTGGGCTAAGGTAGACCGCCTTGGTTTTCCTCTAGCCCCAACAAAGTGAGGGACTCACTTTTTCAACAACCCCAGGTGTCTAATGCAGGAGCATCCCAGGTTGAAGAGCAATCTTGTATCAACCAAAAATATTTGCTTTCTTTTTCTTTTCTTGCATTTCAATTATTGTTTAGTCATTTGCAATTCAACATTTTATATCACATCTTCATTTTAGAGCTTGCAGAGTAGGATTTAGATTGCATGCCATGTCAGCTACATCATACTCAAATTTCATGAGATTTGGATTCGTCTGCAGAGAGATATCGCTATTAGAAGATCATCAGATTTCACAGAACAAAGCCTTCATCAATCAGTTAGGGCATTAAAGGTTTACGGAGCACTTCTGTGACTTGCAGAGCCAAATGGAACATCACACAAGGAAATTTAGGACCAAATAGACCTTCATTGAGAACTGCATCCAGTTTCATTCATTTACAGAGCATTACCAAGAGTTGTAGGTTGAGCTACATGTTTCATCATTCATTGGAGTTTGAGGTCTCTTAAGGCCAATGCAGAGGATTCTTTGAACTAGAGGATGATACATAAGCATTCTTTAGATGCACTAGGAAGGCAGTTAGGAGATAAGTGATTCATATTTGATCATAGAATAGATCGATAGTTCTTTTCTGGAGGCACTTCAATGCCATATCTTTCATGTATGTTGTAACCCAGAGAGCAGGCTTGTGAGCCCTTTGATTGTAGCCCACATGTCACCAGCATATAAGAATTGAGATTGTTTGATATATTGAGCATATAAATCTTCCATTGCATTCTATTATTGTGTTGTTTCTGAACTATGTTTACTCTAGCTGCATGGTTGGACAGTCCATTCTCTAGACCCTTGATCCATGAGTGCACCATATTCTTTGTAGTAGAATCATTTCAGTCTTCCTAATCCACCTCATTGGGATTCTTATATATCAGACATTGTTTAATTATTTGTGGAGTCTCACGTTTCATATTTGGAGGACACATTTGAGGGGTTATCTCTCCTCTTTGATCTTTAGTGTTCTCAAATGCAGTTCACTATCCTTCCTCTCTTGGTTCTACTTCCTTGATTAGGCATTGCATTCCAAATTTGGAGAAGACATCATTTTCTAGCATGAGGACATCAAAGTTATATTCTAAGACACACATTTGGATTTGGATTCTCTTTTCATCTAGATTGTGGGAGTTTCTTCTACATCCACTATTGGATTTATTTATTTCCAAGGGGAAAAATTTTATTTGTAGGAAATGGATTATATTTTGTCTTCAAGCATTCATTGGCACATGAGATACTTCTTTGTGGGGGGATATATCATCTCATTCTATCTCTCCTATGGGGGGCAATTCATTGTATATTGGTCATAGAAGTAGTCCTTTGGGGGGTCATGTTGAGTCCTCCTTCCATCCTTCTTTCATGTTTTCTCTCTTTTGAAGAGGGGCTTTTTCCTACGGGTTTTTCTCCTTTACTCCATTTGTGAGAGATTATTTGAACATGGGTGTACCTAACATCCCCTTGTAGATGGGATTCCCACTGACGTTGCCAAACTGGCATGAGTCAACCTCTAGCCCCACTAATTAACAGTGTCCAACAACGCAGGTCACCGACCATGTTTTGAAATGATGGCTTTCCCCTGGACCATCGAAGCCCCCTTAGGTCCCACAAGTCACTAAGTTACACTTAAGCAGGTGTTGGTGTGAACATGGTGTTGGTGCCTACATAAACATTTAGGTTTCAAGCATTTAAATTCACAGGCACCTTTCATAAAAATCTAAAAAATTTCTAAGTCCCTCGGCCTCTTGAGTTACATACATGTATCTTTGTATATTCATTGTTGTTTGTATGTACATTTGAAGGTGCAAGGGCAGATATACATTGGCGGGCCTAAAGAAATGTTCAATCAGCTTCTAAAGGTGGAAGAATCAGTTGTATGCATCTTTGTATTCATATCAGGCTTATATATGCATTTCTGGGCATGCAAAAGAGAATGTATATCACAGATTCCTAGAATATTCCATGCTTGTATGTAGGGGTTTGCATGTATATTTTACATGTATGTTCGATATATAATGGGTAGATACAATGGTGATATGCAAAGGAAACATACATCGCAAAGATACAAGGCATTGACCAAAGGGGTGGTTATCGGCGTGACAAGTCTCATTGGAAGCTAAGTTTAAGGTCCTGCTGATCGGTCGATGAACATGCAAAGGGGACATACATTTAGCAATGTACAATGAAAAGATGCAAGGTGAAATGTATATCAGATATACAAAGAAATTGTACATTGGTGGCAACATACAAAGCAAATATGCAAAGTCAATGTGCAAAGAAGAGATGCAAGGTCTGGGGTCCACCAGTTGTATGTCCGCATTGTAAGTTTGCACATACAAGGATCATATACAAAGGAAAAACATACAATTTGGACCCAACTGGAGAATCAAATGCAGCGAATAAAATTTGGGGTTCATAGCTTGTATGTGAGGTGCATTGTATATGCGATATACAAGAGGATATACAGAGAGGAAGATAGAGCCCAGACCCGATAGCAATTTCAATATGTTTTATAATGTTTTGGGGTCCACCTTGTATGTAGGGTGATTTTATGTATATAGAATCACTTATACAACTGCAGGTGCAAAAGAAAAGATACGATTGACTCGTCGATGAGAGGGTATGTATCGGCGGCTCATGCAAACATCATTCTGACAGTCGATAGCAATGCAATTTCACAGTGATGGATAACCAGTCAGCGGGTGACATGTGTCCCAGATCAGTTGTATGTATATACAACTGCATAAATGAAGGATTTTGAAGGTGACAAAGGCAAAGAGGGTGGAAAAAAGGTAAATGTATGTTCACTGTGGAAAAGTCAGCGATAGAAGGGGGTGCCTACGTGGCGCGATCTGATTGGCCAATAGCTTGCCCATTCAAATTCAGGCCGCAGATCTTGGTGATAGGGGGAAATCGACAGCTCTATTCAAACGGAGGGTTTTCCACACTTCTATAGTGGCATTCTTGGCGGGAAAATTTGCAATGCACATAGATTGTGTTTCCAGAGGTCATGACTTGGTATGCCATTAATGGCAGGTTTGTAGAGGCATGGGTCGATGATTGACGGGCCACTCACCATATTTTATGAGAAAATCTTCAAGCGGTAGCACATTTTCCAATCTCACCTGCTCTTCCTTATTTTTTTGCCTGAATCATTGAATGTTTTGGGCACCATTTCCATGGTGCATTGTATCTGGCAGAATTCTGACGAAATTTTGAAAAGACCATTATGCTTAATGTTGAGTGCACATTCTTGCTATAAAAGGCAAACTATGTTACTCATTTTAGGGGGTTGAAGACTTGGGCATTTTTTTGGAGAAATAATGAAAACAAAGCCTTTCTTGGTTGTTCTATCTCTATTAGAGTTTATGAGTTGCATTTTGAATGCAGGTTACACATATGTTCAGTTCCAGTGTTGTTTTATATGAAAAATGCATTGTTGCATGTTTTTAGTTGTATGTCTCCATTTGTTGTATGCATAGCTTCTTTTGAATCTGGTTGCTAAGGGTTTTTAAGATTCTAGGATATAGATTTCTGTATTGCATGCTTGATCTGTGACTTCCATTCAAGGAGTAGATTAAACTGTTTTAGGTTAAGTATGGAGAAGGTTGTATGTCAGTTGGGATATGTGTAAGAAGAGGCAGCTAAATACTCATTCTTGGGTGGTATTTGTAAGGCAAGCACCAATCTAACCCCTTGAAACTTGAATGTCAGTGTAAATCATTCACTTGTATACGTCTAGTTGACTCCTTGCCCTGAGATAGGCACCTGTCTGCTCCCTGTGTAGTAGTTATGATCCACAAACCCCTGTCTTGTATCCAAAAAATCAAAACAAATCATTTCATATTTCCAACCTGTTAGTTATAGGAGTAGAAATAGGACCCCTACATACTCTCATTCCTAACCAGTTAGATATGTCCAAGAATGTTGCCAGCCTTGTGATCTATCATGCATATCTTGGTCCACACATGAGCATATTATGCATGTTGTTATAAAGCTAAATCTTTATGTCATTGGGCGAGTCAAGGTTAAATCTTTAGCTATAGGGATACCCCCCTTGGTGTGGCAAAACCAGAAGTGAAGGGGAGGCAGCTCACGCAACCTCTTGTATTTGTTGGCCGAATCTGCCTGTGCATTGGAATTGGCAAACCCTCTACCAATTCGGAGAGAAAATTCCAACAAAGTGGTGACTCTACTGGGGAATTGATGTAAAGTGTTATGTTTGTCCATCTGAGTCACCAACAAAGTGGCGACTCTGCTAGGGATGTGCTTTGAAAGTGGTATCTTTTTGCCCATCTGAGTCACCAACAAAGTGGCGACTCTGCTAGGGAGTTGAATATCTGGATCTTTCATGTGAATAATGGTGCTCTGCTGGTGGATTGAACTCAGAAAAATATTTGTTATGTGATGAGATTTTAGTTGTTTAAAAATTTTATCCTCTTTGGAGAGGTGGCGACTCTACACAAAAATAACCTAAAGAAGAATACAAAGATGTGTTAGACTTTCATATTTTTAGTCAGGGAAAGGAATTTTCAGCAGCTGCAACATACCCAAGTATTTTTATAAGTTTTAAAAGATTCCCTATTTGGTGAAATAGCACTGGTTAAGAGGGAAATATTGGTGAGAGGTTGCATGCTTTGTATTTGCTGAGAATGTATTTTGTGTTTCAAAAGAAGTATGCAATATTGTTGAAGAGACTCATTTAGGGGACTTTAGGAAATTTGAAATAACAGTTTGTATTTTAAAGGCCTAAGGTCATTGATTGAAAATATGAATTGAGAAGAGGGTTGCAAAATCACATAAAGATGTATTATCAGCCCATGCACCCTTGTGAGGTGTCAAATGCAACAATGTATAATAATCAGTCTCAACCATGTAATAGAAGAAGTTTCAACATAGACAGATATAAGCCCATCAATTGTGATGGCATTTGTGGTTATCCAAATGTTTTTTCATCTAAGATTAGAAAGTATTTTCCCAAATTCAGTGGTGCAAAGGATGAATCAGCTGAAAGACACTTGCAGCAGTTTAGAAATGTAATAGATGACTTTGAGGTTGACCATGACGATGTAGTTATGAGATTATTTGTTCAATCTCTAGATGAGGATGCAAGGGACTGGTTCTCCTACCTTCCAGCTTACTCTGTTAGCTCTTGGCAAGAATTTAAATCTGCATTTCTAGAACAGTATGGTGAAAGAATATCTGAATATGCAGTCATCAGTGATTTCATGTATATCCATATAGAAGAAGATGAGTTAATTCCAGCCTTTAACTTCAGGTTTATGAAGGCATTAAAGAGAATACCAGAATGTATGAGACCTAATGATGCATTGTGCCTGATGGTCTATCTGGGAGCATTTGATAAGAAAATGAGCTATAGATTGAGAGATAAGGAGCCCACCACATTGCATCAGGCACATCAGTTTGCAATAGACATTGAAAACAACTGGAGGTATGGAATTCAAAAGGGTTATTTCTCTGCAAATTTCTGTTGCCCTATGGTCCCCAATGTTAGTGAAAGATATAATTTATATGTTGAAAATGAATGTCAAAACACTCACACCCTTGTTGTCCCAGTTTATGCATCAGTTAAAGGTAATGATGACTCTGCTATAGAGGAGGAGGATGTCCTAATTTACCCAGCAAATGAAGTTGATAATAATGATTTTTCAAGTAATATTTACATGCCAGTCCTCAACAAAGAGCACTCATGTTTAAATGAGCTAGTTGTGCATGGTTGTGATCATATGGATCATGAGTCAATATCAGTTTCATCAAGAAGTATTAGAGGACTAGAAAGTGATATGGATAGTGCAGCTTCAGAGTGCATTGAAGTAGCAAAGATCCTGTATGTGGGGCAATTAGATGATAAAGAAGATGATATCCATGATCCATTCATGGATCAGGTTTGTTCTTCTTATGACTCTAGATTTGATAATACTAAAGAAGAAGCAAAGACCTTTGCAGTGAGTGTGAACCCCCTCTATGATGAGCCTTTAGATGCATTGAACATTGTGAGTCATGACCTTCATTGGTGCAGAATTAACCCTCTTTTTGAAAATGATGATAAATATGAGGAGACAACTGACATGGGTGTTGCATCAGTTTGTGAAAAGGGGACATATGAATTAGAGGTAGAGATCTTTAGCTCTTGTGAAGATAATATTGATATGCATACTATGGATAATGAACATTCAGCATCAGTTGTTCTGGATGTATGCAACAATGGGTGTATGGATCAAGTTTTGTTTTCAATGTCAATAAGTGATATAAATGACATTGTAGGTCTCATATTTTTTGAGTATTTTTATTTTCTAGATCAGTTGGATGAGTGCCTGGTAATGTACAACAGCCAGAATAATAGAGGTAACACTGACAGAGGCAAGTTTTCAAAAATGGTAAAGTATATAATGGACAGGATTGGCTTATGGGCAAATTATGTTGATATTTTTAGTTGTGGCTTGCGTTGTTCAGATCAGAATCAGGCATTTGACAAGACGAGGTTATGGTTTTTCATTTTTGGTTGCCCAGGGCCACCAATATAATCTTCAAAAATGTATTTGTGATGTAGGTTGGTGCAATGTTTGACTCTGTTGCCCAATGGATAAGGGACTGATCTGCATCCCAGAGATCTATGATTCTTGTCATGCCTACAAGAGGCATGTGTCCCTAGACAGAGCCAATGTTGGTGCCTACATGAACATTCAGGTTTCAAGCATTTAAATTCATAGGCACCTTTCATAAAAATCCAAAAAATTTCCAAGTCCCTCAGCCTCTTGAGTTACATGCATGTATCTTTGTATATACATTGTTGTTTGTATGTACATTTGAAGGTGCAAGGGCAGATATACATTGGCGAGCTTGAAGAAATGTTCAATCGGCTTCTAAAGGTGGAAGAATCAGTTGTATGCATATCGGGCTTATATATGCATTTTTGGGCATGCAAAAGAGAATGCATATCGCAGATTCCTGGAATATTCCATGCTTGTATGTAGGGGTTTGCATGTATATTTTGCATGTATGTTCGATATACAACAGGTAGATACAATGGCGATATGCAAAGGAAAAATACATCGTAAAGATATAAGGCATTGACCAAAGGCGTGGTTATCGGCGTGACAAGTATCATCGGTAGCTAAGTTTAAGGTCCCGCCGATCGGCCGATGAACATGCAAAGGGGACATACATTTAGCAATGTACAATGAAAAGATGCAAGGTGAAATGTATATCAGATATACAAAGCAAATGTACATTGGAGGCAACATACAAAGCAAATATGCAAAGTCAATGTGCAAAGAAGAGATGCAAGGTCTGGGGCCCACCAGTTGTATGCCCGCGTTGTATGTTTGCACATAAAAGGGTCATATACAAAGGAAAAACATACAATCTGGACTCGACTGGAGAATCAAATGCAGCGAATAAAATTTGGGGTCCGCAGCTTGTATGTGAGGTGCATTATATATGCGATATACAAGAGGATATACAAAGAGGAAGATACAGCTCGGACCTGATAGCAATTTCAATATGTTTTATAATGTTTTGGGGTCTGCCTTGTATGTAGGGTTATTGTATGTATATACAATCACATATACAACTGCAGGTGCAAAAGAAAATATATGATTGACTCGTCGGCGAGAGGGTATGTATCGGCGGCTCATGCAAACATCATTCTGACAGCCGATAACAATGCAATTTTACAATGATGGATAACCAATCAGCGGGTGATACGTGTCCCAGATCAGTTGTATGTATATACAACTACATAAACGAAGGATTTTGAAGGTGACAAAGGCAAAGAGGGCAAGAAAAAGGTAAATGTGTGTTCGCTATGGAAAAGTCAATGATAGAAGGGGGTGCCTACCTGGTGCGATCTGATTGGCCAACAGCTTGCCCATTCAAATTTAGGCTACAGATCTTGGCAATAGAGGGAAATCGATGGCTCTGTTCAAACGGAGGGTTTTCCATGCTTCTACAGTGGCATTCTTGGCAGAAAAATTTGTAATGCACACAGATTGTTGTGTTTCCAAAGGTCGCGAGTTGGTATGCCATTAATGGTAGGTTTGTAGAGGCATAAGTTGATGATTGACGGGCCATTTATGAGAAAATCTTCAAGTGGCGGCACATTTTCCAATCTCACCTGCTCTTCCTTTTTCTGCCTGAATCATTGAATGTTTTGGGCACCATTTCCATGGTGCATTGTATCTGGCAGAATTCTGACAAAATTTTGAAAAGACCATTGTGCTTAATGTTGAGTGCACATTCTTGCTATAAAAGGCAAACTGTGTTACTCATTTTAGGGGGTTGAAGACTTGGGCATTTTTTGGAGAAATAACGAAAACAAAGCCTTTCTTGGCTGTTTTGTCTCTGTTGGAGTTTATGAGTTGCATTTTGAATGCAGGTTGCACATATGTTTAGTTTCAGTGTTGTTTTACATGAAAAATGCATTGTTGCATGTTTTTAGTTGTTTCTCTCCATTTGATGTATGCATAGCTTCTTTTGAATCTAGTTGCTAAGGGTTCCTAAGATTCTAGGATATAAATTTATGTATTGCATGCTTGATCTTTGACTTCCATTCAAGGAGTGGATTAAACTGTTTTAGGTTAAGTATGGAGAAGGTTGTATGTCAGCCAGGATATGTGTAAGAAGAGCCAGCTAAATACTCATTCTTGGGTGGTATTTGTAAGGCAAGCACCAATCTAACCCCTTGAAACTTGAATGCCAGTGCAAATCATTCACTTGTATATGTCTAGTTGACTCCTTGCCCTGAGATAGGCACCAGTATGCTCCCTGTGTAGTAGCTATGATCCAAAAACCCCTGTCTTGCATCCAAAAAATTGAAACAAATCATTTCATATTTCCAACCTGTTAGTTATAGGAGTAGAAATAGGACCCCTGCATACTCTCATTCCTAACCAGTTAGATATGTCCAAGAATGTTGCCAGCCTTGTGATCTATCATGTATATCTTGGTCCAAACATGAGAGTATTCTGCCTGTTGTTATAAAGCTAAATCTTTATGTCATTGGGCGAGTCAAGGTTAAATCTTTAGTTGTAGGGATACCCCCCTTGGTGCGGTAGAACTAGAAGTGAAGGGCAGGTAGCTCACGCAACCTCCTGTATTTGTTGGTCAAATCTGCCTATACATTGGAACTGGCAAACCTTCTGCTAATTTGGAGAGAAAATTCCAACACATGGGTTTACCTATCTGATTTCCCCTTTGTAGTGCGAACTAGGCACATTATCTAACTAGTCATTAGTTAGGACATATTCAAACATGTTCATATGTTAAGTTAACTTAGGGCTCTAGGAATCTTCTAGTTGTTTCTAGTTGTCATGTGATCTTATCATATAGTTATCTCATGTCATAGGATTAAGATACTTGTCATTATCCTAGTTAATCCTACCTCTCAACCTTGCCTTTATAAGCAAGGCATATCATGTACATTAAGTAACATGCATTCTTTGATAGAATATAATTAGTCTCTCATGTTTGGATCTCTCTTGTGCTTTCATTGAAGCTCCTATATCTTGGGTAGCTACCTTCATAGCCAACTCTTATAGATCCAAGCCCTGAGGTGGAATTTAGTGTTTATAGGATGAGGAAGGTAAAAAAATCAATTGCCTCATTCATTCTAGGTGACTCAAGTAATCTCTACTAGCACTATGGATGCCCAGGTGGTAGAGCTATACTTAGAATGAGACTAGAGGAAACTTCATTAGGGCTATAGATGTTTGGTTGGTAGCAGAGCTATACCTAGGTAATTAATGAAGGTGTTGTTATGGTTTACAATGCACCCCTATTTTTGCAAAATTGGGGACCCTTCCTTTGTCCATTTAGTTGAGTCGCAATTGGTTGAACTAATTTTACTTCTTTGTTACACTTGTCATATTTTGTTGCATTATGCTTTGCTGTCATAATCTTATTTTCTTTGCCACACTTCATTGCACTCATCTCACTATTGATGTGGTGTCGTAAATGTGTCAGATTTTGCAAAGTTTTCACGTATTACACCTTTTAGTCAGATCATCTTTATTTCGGTGCTTTGTCGTGTTTGGTGATTTGTTGTTTCCTTTGAAAAATTTGCATCATGCATAAGTTGTTTTAATTCTACAAAATATCATAGTGGGGGTTTTGGATTTGAATCTTGAATCAGATAGCATTTTGGCATTCACCAACTATACTCAAGTTATATTTACATAATTGTGAATTCTAATTCTCCATTTTATAAATTCATAAGTTCATTTAAAGTTTAAATAAAAATTTAAGCTTTAAATGGATTTTAAAAAAGGTTGCTATTAATATCCCACTTTTAAAATACATTTTTAAACTGAAAATTTTATAATTGTATTTTATACATTTAGAACCTTTAACATGTAATTTGTTTTTTAATCATTTTATTATATTTTCATTTTAAAGGAAATAAAAATTTAAGCTTTACATGGATTTTTAAAAAAGTTGTCAGTAATATCCCACTTTTAAAATACAATGTAAATTTTTTAAACTGAAAATTTTATAATTGTATTTTATACATTTAAAACCTATAACATGTAATTTGTTTCTTAATCATTTTATTAAATTTTCATTTTAAAGGAAAATAAAGGAATATTTAGTTCAAATGCATTAATATTTATCTTGTCTTTTGCAGGTCAAAAGTGTGAATTGCAAAGATTTCCCTATTCTTGGAGTGCATATTACGAAGTGTGTCTTGATTTCCAAAAGTTGCAAGTCGTAAACATTTTTCAAATTCTAAGTCTATATGAAGTTGTAAGTTGCTAGAGTTTCCTAGATCCTAGATTTGCAATGTGCAAGTTGTTCCTGAATCCCTAAGGACATGTCCCCATGCTGCTGCTTAAATTTAAGCAGAAAATTAACTTAAGCAGTAGCATGATGACATGGGTAAATACCCTTTACTTCGCAAATTGCAAAATAAACTCATTTCCCAAACTACATGTTGCATTTGCAAAAAGCTTTCCCATCTCGAAGTCCGAAATGCATGGGTTTTTAAATAAAGCAACAAAGGGAATATAAAACGATCTACCTATTGTTGGGAGAATGTGAATGACATACAAGTATTTTCCACACCAAAATAGAGGTCAATCAAATAGGCAAACACCAGAATGGAAGAGCCATGACCCGGGAGTCGGGACAAAAAGGAAAGGTCACACGAGGAGTTAAAGATTGTAGGTACATTGGGAGGTGAGAGGCACACAACTATTCTTTAAGGTAGAAGTATTGACTAGCTAGGAGCTGATCTTGAAGAAAATATTAAAAGAATCTATGATCCCAATGTAGGCTATGGCCTAAAAAATCAAGGCGTTCTTAATCCGGTTCAGATTTAAAGGCAGTAGTGTGCCATCATTGGACAATTCCTTAAACGAGGAAAAACTTGATCCCAGTCAAGTCATTAAAAGAAGATGATAGCTCAGACACAATGGCAATGTGTATTAGCAAAGATGCCATAGAAAATGATGTTAAGGACTTCCATCCAAATATGTGTTGGGATGCCATAGAAAATGATGAAGAAGCCTGTGACCCACATCACAAAACACTTTCTAAAGAAATGAAAGGGTTACCATAACAGGGACAAAGGTATATGAATAGTTTGGTCAGATATTTCAAAAGGAAATGATAAAAGGTTGCACAACTGTAGAGTTTCACCACTAAGGCCGTAGCCTATGTAGTTGTAGCAAGGACAAAATATATGAATAGTTTGATGTGTTGCTGGGATCAAAATCCATTTGATAAAATAACCTCCATGGCACAACTTGTGAAGAAGATTATATTGAAACCAAGCCTCCAAGATTGGCGTAGGAAGACAAAGGGCCACATGGTATCTCTTGATCCAATAAATAGTAGCTTGTTTAAGAGCATAAATAAAGAAGGCAAGTCATTAAATATAATGTTTGATTGAAGATGAAAATCCACACAGGTGCGTAAGAAATTACTTCCAAAGAATATGAAGTGCCAAGGTAAAAGTTGCACAACAATATGGGTACTAGATGGGGGAGCTGTTGGTCTTTTTGTTTGAAGGCACTACTGTTAGCATTGGAGCACTCTATTCTACCAATTTCCTTCACAACTTGTATTGGCTATATAATGGTTTAATTTATTCATAGGTGGTTGTAGAAGAACACTATGCTCAACCCTATAGCAAGCATCACATTATCTCTTGTATTATGACACTGTAGGATGGAATTTTATGGGTTAGCCCAACCTAATAAGAAGGAAGAATAGGGAACATGCGACAGTCAATGTGATACTTGGAGACAGTTGATATGGAAACACCTTTTGATGTTATAGTCCAAAATGTAGTTTTTCTTAGAGGGCAAACAAAGGAAAGATAGTTGAAATTGCGTACTTGTCATGAAAAATAAAGGACTGGATGATATGCAAAAATAGTTCAGAAATGTAGAACCAGAGAAAAGAACCAAAGGTAGATAAGAATAAATTTTCTAATGCAACAAGATACAGAATGATTTACTTTAGAGCAATCATTTTTAGAAAACTACTTCACCCTTCACACAAACTTCCTTAGCTTGAAACTCTATCGCCTTCTTTGTTATGACATTCTTAGAAATTTCATTAGTGTTCAACATAACCTTTGATCAAAGAGGACTAACATATATTTTTCCTACCTTTAACTCCAAAATATATTCTTTTTCAGTGTTCCAAGATTGCACTACCCTCAGGATGCTCCTACATCAAAGGGAGAGGTAGAGTATGTTACAAGGATTTGTGAGAAAAATAGAAAGAGATAAAAGAAAATACAGTGCCTCAAGCGCTAATTTCCTCACTCTTTAAGAACTGATTTTTCTCAATACAATGAACCTAGTAAAGATCTAGCTCTAATATACCATGTGAGAAGAGGTGGGATAAGATGCAGAATCTATGCTATTTGTTACTTCAGGGATGCAGATTTAGGAGAAGATTTCTATGTTGCAAAGATAGAGTCTTGATGAAAACATGCTAATTATTTTCAAAGAGGCAGTCGAATTCATTTTAATATTATATGCAAAGTTAGAAAGGGCAACTTGAAAGTGAAACATGTTTTGAAAATATAGAGTTGTAGAGGTGCAAAATGGAGGTGATTTCAAAGCAGTTTTGAAAATGCAAACTAAGGATGCAATATTTTTTTGCAATACATGAGATATATGGGAAATGTCTCAAATAAAAAGAAAGGATGAAGAGGTTTTGATGGGAGAATTTCAATGTGAAGAGTTGGCCTTGTGACTCATCAAATTTCCAAGTCTTTTGTCATTTTATAATATATCTTTTCTAGAGGGAAAACTGTTGGTTTTCCTATCCAAAAGTGTCTTTTTAAACTTTTTTGTAAATCATTTGTAAAGAATGGAAAAACCTGTTAGGGTTTTGGAATTGCTGATATGCAATAAAGTTTTCATTTTTCATTTTTCATTCCATTCCTTATCTTTTTGGTTCCTTCAATGGTGTTTTCCAAGTACCAAATCTGTCTTTCTTTCCATTAATCCTCTGCACTTAGTTCACGTAATGTAGATGACTTAGACAGCGATTTAAATCACTAATATCCCACTGATGTTTGGGTATTTTGTGTGGTCATTGAACACGTTGATGCATGCTGCAAATCATCATCATCCATGCATGATGTTTGTCCTTTGAAGATTTCATTGAATCTTGTTGGGATTACAGATGATAGGGTCAACAAAGATCTGTTTTCAAGTTGAAGTTGCCCATTTCTAGAATAGTGCGGAGGAGGAATGAAAGCAAGTTTGGATTTTCATTTTCTTTTCCTTTCCTTTCTCTTTCCCCTTTCCTTTTTCATTTTTTAAAACTCGCTGTAGATAAGTTTGAATGATAAATTTCAATCTTTATAATGTAGAAATTTGTGCGATTTTCTAACTTCCTCATGGTTAAATTTTATAGATTTTAAGCATATCCTTCGCTATCCTAAATTTTAGAATTTGATTTTTTACAAAAGGAACAAGTTTTAGGCATAATTCATCAAATTCCTCATCCAGAAATTTTGATTTAAAGGGCAGATTGTTTTTTATTAAAAGGCAAATTGTTGTTTTTAATCATTTATAAAGATATTTTAATGCTAAAATCATTTATAGGAAGTCAATCAATTACAATTAGAAAACCATTAATTTAGTTTGTAATGAAATATGTTGTTTGCCTGGCTAATAGTGGTTAGATATCACTAAGCGAACACATGTTTGAATTGAACAATTCCTCATTTCTCCATGGAACCCCTTGAATGTGTTAGTGTGAATAGGGATATTTCCTATCTAGTTTCCCTTGTGTGGAATATAATTCATATTATTTAACTATTTATTAATTAAATAATATTCTCTCACATAATTCACATGTTAAGTTGACTTAGTGAGTCTTCTAGATGTTTCTAGTTGTGTCTAGTTGTTAATAGTTGTCTAATAGTTGTCTTATCCTCCACATGTGCTATAGTTGTCACATGTCATAGGATTAAGACACTTGTCACATGACTACAACATCTTAGCTCTCATCCTTGTCTTTATAAGCAAGGTTCTTCATGTGTTGATAACTGAGAGGGGGGGGTGAATCAGTTATCCTAATTATTTTCCTTTTGAACTTTCTTATTAATTAATGCAGCATTGAATCAGACATAAAACATTACCATGAAATAAGAAAACACATGACACAGTATTTTTGACGTGGAAACCCTGTTAAGGGAGAAAACCACGGGGTGATTAACCCAAAGATTATTCTTTGTTAGAAGAATAAGGAATTACAAAAATGGCACTTGCCAATTAGGGCTCACTGCCCGAGCACACTGCTCACAAAGAGGCCCACTGCCTACAAGGAGACACACTGTCTACAAAGTGATAAGAATCACAGTCTTGAACTGATTGAAAGCATCTACATATGCTGGAGTTCAGTTCCGGTTAGGCTCAGTACACTGATCTGCTGCACTTCATCTTTCCTCTGTTCTTTATTCTGCTATCCTTTCACATACCGGATCTTTCTTACTACTTCTGCTCTGTTCTGCACTTATTCACATACACCATCACACAATCACACATTTCACAACTAAATCCATCCTCTATATATATCCGCATAAGTAATTTCATCACCTTTCTAGTCGGCATCCGGAACAGTCTAGTTTCTTACAAACTCTGTTCTGTCGGCTGAATCCTTGCTCACCAAGCAATGCGGATCAAGCATATACTTGTAGATATCATTAATCATGTCGGCCAAACATGATTCATGCCTTCACAACCTTTACCATCAATAATAACACATCCGGAAAATAGTCTGATACTCTGTCAGTCAGTTCTTCTTCTGTTCTCACTGTCTCTCAGTAATCCGGTACTCAACTATTCATATCTTTTTCTTTGCCCATCACCGGAGGCTAAATCCTTGGAAAATACTACTCAAGGTAGTCCTCTTGACTTCCCCAAATCCGCACTGCACCAAGATACTTCCTCTGAGAGGTCCGGACCAATCTGTCAGACCTTGCCATATGCTCTGTTCTTGTTCACCGGACCACAACAATCTTCATTCTGACTTCCGGTAGAGACACACCATGACTTGCGGATATGTGGGATGACCTTTGTTGCCATCAATGACAACAACCATGAATCCATATAGTGTCTCTTGCCAACAATCTCCCCCTTTGGCATTGATGGCAACACTTAGTGAAAAATGACTAAGTGTTTACACTATGCTCCCCCTTGGCTGATGCTCTATCTTTATATACAATTTCCGGAACTCCCCCTTAGTTGGATTCCTCATTTTTCACTGCTCCTCACTCCCCCTTTGACATCAATGGCAAAGGGTAGGGTCTGCACACCAAAATTTTCAAAAATTTTCTATACATAGCCGCATATTTACATACTCACATATACTGAAGAATGTCTGCAAAGGATGTCTTCAATTGGATCAGTTCTGCAGCCCAACTTTGCTTCATTCTATCCAAAATTGAAATGTGACCACTCAACAAAAATGCAAAAGCTTCTGCCCTCTTGAGATCTGTCGGATCATTTGTTTGGGCGGTGGTCTGAGCATTACTGATGGCCTCATGCATAGTTTCCAACTTAGGGATTATAATCCTTCTAAGTTCTCCCATCCGGTTAGTGATATTCTTCCTTTCCTTCTCAAGGTTCTTTATTTCATTCAAGACTGCAATAGTCTGACATTCTTGATTTACTATGGAGGAAGAGAGAGGATCAAAACTTTGAGATAAACTTTGTAGTTTGTCCTGTTCCTCTTTTATTTTCTTATCAATTTCTGCTGTTGCCTTTGACCAGGAGATACAAAATTTGTAAATATCACCGCCATCCTTAAGAGCATTTTCTAAGCTCTTTATTCCAATACTCATATTTCTCCTATCGTTAGAGATTAATCCTAATACTTCTGAAAGTCTTTTATCCAAAAATTCCTTCCGGACCTTTTCTTCAGCTGATTTTTCTAGAGAATCAAAATGTGTATCAACACTGCTGACTAAGGTTTTTAGATTACCGGAAGAGGAGGCTGTCGGATCTATCTAGATTGATGGCATAATCTTTACAAGTACTCCGGAAGCAGCCTCTATCAACTCACAGTCTTCCATATGAGACTTCAGGAGTTTTTCATTTGCCTTGGCATTTGCAAATGAAGCTATTTTCATTGTTTGTACCGGAGAGAGAGAGTCAAAGTCGAATGGGCCTTTTAGAAGCTCCGGTTTATCAATCTCTAAAGTTTCTTTGCTCAAAAATTGTTGAACAGTTTGTGCAGTGTCTCTTGCCGGAGACAGATGTTTCTTTTCTTCTGCAGTCTTGGAACTGTCAACCTCTTTATCTTTCACCACTGCTTCCTTCTCCTGTAATTTCTCTTCTTCTTTGGATCCAGAGACTGTAGGGGAAACCGGAGGAGAGATGCTAGCCTGTTCATAGGCCACTTCTTCTGGAGCAGAGGGTTCCAAGTCCACAGCTGTTTCTGCACCTAAGTCCTCTACAACAGGAAGATTGAAACTTTTGAAGGCCTTCCGGAGGATCTCTTCTGTCTCTTTGGCCACCTTGTCAGTCTCACCAAGCATGAGTTGGTTCATCCTAGCTTTACTTCTGAACTCATCTTTGCAATCTTTGAATATTATGTTCATTGTCTTGGGATCAATTTGAGGATATAGCTGAATAGCTATCTGCTCCCGGATCTCAAGATCTTTTGCATGAGCATTATTCTTTCTTATTTCTAATTCCTTTTCTAGGCTTTTAGGAATTTTAGAAATAATCTCAATAAAAGCTTTATTGTAGATGTTCAAGTACCTTATTATGGCTTCTTGCAGGATCTTTTGATCTGCCTCATTGTAGTCATCATAGAATTTAGCCACGGGTTGAAGGTTCCCGTCCACAGTGACTGATTTGACTACACTGTCTAGAGACAGGGTGGGCTTTGCAGAAAATTCTTCTGTCATTTCTTCCTTGTCTCGGCCAGAAGAGGGTTTACCGGTTCCTTTCTTTTTCTGTTTCTTTATTTCTTTCACTCCTTCATCTGACTCAGTTTCTTCTTCATCCTTTTGGCTTTGATAAGCTCTTGAGGCTTTTGTCTTGGATCTTTTACCGGATCCCTGGACTTCCGGTTTTGAGCTTTTGGTTTTGATGGGTGTGGATCCTTTAGATGATCTGGTCCGGGTTGAGGATTCCACCGGAGCACTTCTCTTGCTTTTCTTTTCTGCCTCTTTCTTTTCTTCCTCAGATTTTCTTCTCTTTTCCTGGCTGGCATCAAGTGCCTCTTTTGAGATGCCTAGGCCTTGAGCAATGTGCTCTACTTCTTTTCTCACCTTTCTCTTTATCTCAGGTTCCCTGAGTTCTACATGTATCTTTACACTCAGCTCCTCAAAGGTTCCAAACCTTTCTGCCTTAGGATCTTTGGGCTAACTTAGCATGTGTTGAACATGCAGCTCCACTATCTATTCATCCACTTCATACCCCATGGGCATGATCCAGACAGTCCTTGGCTCCACTGCCTCCATTAGGCACTGATCAGTGTCCACCATAAAGCACACTGAGTCTTTGTATTTCTCAACAAGAGACTGGGGAATTCTTTCTCTTGTTTGCATCATGCTTTGGAAGTTTTTGAAGTATCCCCACAGGGCTGTATTTCTTGCTTTGGCATCCCCAAGCCCATGTAGATAGTCTCTTATTTGGACTGCAACAGGTTTGTCATTCTGCCATACCCATCCACTTGATCCAGGCAGCTCATTCATGAAGTAGAAGAATAGACATACAATAAGAGTACCATACTTAAAGGAATTCTTCTTGTCCTTCTTGATTTTTTGTATATTTTCCATTAATTGGCTTAAGAGCAGTTCGCAGAGATCATATTCTGCATTCTTCCTTAGCATTTCATAGGCAGTATATACTGCAGTTCCAGATACAGAATTCTCCCTGCTGGAGTGATAGATCTTGTATCCTATTATCATGGATGCACACTTGATATCCGGATCCGAGATATCTTCAATGGTCATTGCCCTCTTATCAAATTTTGATCTGGTGGCCTCAGTTACAATGTTGTTCTTGACAGATTTCAGGATAGGTATCCCTCCGGAAGAGTATAGACCAATTACTGCTCTAATTGCCTCTTTTGTGATCTTGCAGGGTCTATCCAGCCATAGGAAGTTGTCATGCATCCTGCTCAGTACATACCGGACCCATTCATCTTCTTCAAAGCAGGGGAAATGAATGAATTGATCAAATTGTTTCTTCTGGATACCCTTATATTCTGGTTTAAGCTCAAAAGCATTGTCTATCAGTTGCTTGTGATAGAGATCTATCAATTTGAATTCCCCAAATTCCTCAATGCTTGCATGTATGTAAACCCTAATGTCTTCTGTGTGTAAAACTCCGTGAGGAACACTGGAAAATGCTCCTAAGGGATCTACCTCCAATGACTTGTATGGATGTTTCTTAAATTCAGGTCGGGGCCTATCTGAGATTTTTACTATATTTGGAGTAGCCATATCTTCAAAAGATTTGTAGCAAGATGTCGAAAGTGGAAAATACCTTTTGCGTCTTCGGTTGCACGGAGTAGTTGGATTGATTTCTTTATGCAATGACTTCGGCAGGAGATCTCTGGTGTGCTTGATGAATCTAGTTGCAGAGCTCCACTTTTCGCTTCTTCTTGAGTGCAGAATGAGCAAATGTTTTATGAGAAATCCCTTATATTGCTCCGCAAACCCTAATATCTGATGGCAATAAATGCTTGACCTATATTATTCCGGTTTACCTTATTCGGATAACCTGAAGAACCGGATCAGTCCTGGTCTATGAACATCGTGCGGAACTTTCAACCATGAACAAATCAAGATAACACATCACAAGGACATCCCAAACACTCTGTCCAATCCGCAGAATAAGATAATGCATTTCCGGATCTCTCCGGACCCTTTTGTAGTCTTCTGTCATTCCGGGGCATCTCCCGGAACAGGTCTTACTTGATGGATCACAACTTCTTTGCATCTTCATGCGGACCTCTAAAATCTTATCTGGATTTACTTAGGACTTATATCTTCAAACCCTTTACTCCGCATCTTGTGCCACATCCGGCACCACTTGATTGGCTAGGGGAACAGGATTTTCTTTGAGTCTCCCCCTGAGCCAGAGCTCACTTTTTAATTTCTGGAAGAAATATCAGCACCAGAGTCTGGTGCGGATCCAACCTCTACATTCTCTGAACTTTTCTTCACCCAAATCTTGCTCATCTGATTCCTAACTTCATCCGCATTCATCTTTTGTTTACCCTTGTCTTGATTCTGATTATACACCGGACCTCTTTTGTCCTGATTCTTGCTTCTGCAGACTTTAGCATTATGACCGGACCTATTACAGATTTGGCAAGTAACATTTCTTTGCATATTTGACTGATAACCTCTTGATCTGCATTGATTAGCCATATGACCTACTCTATTGCATGTAAAGCATCTACCTTTGAATGATTTGTTTACTTGCATATTTCTGCATTCATGGGATTTGTGTCCATACCTTTTGCAATTAAAGCACTGTCCGGAGAAGGATGAATTAATCTGATTCATTCTCTTTCTGCACTGATTAGCTTTGTGACCAAAGTGGTTGCAGCTGTGGTAGTATCCATTGAAAGATGGATATCTTTGAGCATTGGGCTGTCTTACCGGAGGTCTTCTAGGCCTATTCCTTGGATTTTCTGATCCAAAATTCTTTTGACCGGATCCGGAGCTTTCTCCTTTCTCATATCCCAAACCATACTTGTCATCTGTCCTCTTTTGACTTCCAAGAAGTACTTCAAGTTGGGCAGAACTTATCTTGAATTTTTCTTTATATTCATTTGCTGTTTGAAGATCTCTTTTGAGAGAGGCAATTTGATCCTCAAGTTTTTCTTCATTATCTTTGGCATCTTCAAGATTAGATTCAAGATGTCTGATAATCCTGTCCATCTGGTGGCATTCTTCTGATTTCTCTTTAAGAGATTGTCTTAGATTGTCTTCAGCTTTTCTTTTTTCCTCAATCTCTTGAGTAAACTTTATAGTTCCTAATTCCATTTCATGTCTTAACATAATGACTTCTTTTGATAACTTTTCACATAACTTGGTTTGCTCGGTCAATTCTTCATTTGTATTGCTTTCTTCACTTTGTCTTGCCAATTGTTGGAGCAGCTCCTTTCTCTTTTTCATAGAGAGACTTAATTTGTCTTTTAATTCTCTCATGAATTCATCAACCTGTTTGAGTCTTTCCTTTAATTCATTGACTTCAAAATTTGACTGTTCAAGATCCTCAAGGGCAGTCTTGAGTTGCTCCCTTAAACCATATGCATCCATTTGAACTCCCAGATCTTCCTCAAGCTGTTAGGCTCTATTAGGAGGTACTTGGCTCTGATACCAATTGTTGATAACTGAGAGGGGGGGTGAATCAGTTATCCTAATTATTTTCCTTTTGAACTTTCTTATTAATTAATGCAGCATTGAATCAGACATAAAACATTACCATGAAATAAGAAAACACATGACACAGTATTTTTGACGTGGAAACCCTGTTAAGGGAGAAAACCACGGGGTGATTAACCCAAAGATTATTCTCTGTTAGAAGAATAAGGAATTACAAAAATGGCACTTGCCAATTAGGGCTCACTGCCTGAGCACACTACTCACAAAGAGGCCCACTGCCTACAAGGAGACACACTGTCTACAAAGTTATAAGAATCACAGTCTTGAACTGATTGAAAGCATCTACATATGCTGGAGTTCAGTTTCGGTTAGGCTCAGTACACTGATCTGCTGCACTTCATCTTTCCTCTGTTCTTTATTCTGCTATCCTTTCACATACCGGATCTTTCTTACTACTTCTGCTCTGTTCTGCACTTATTCGCATACACCATCACACAATCACACATTTCACAACTAAATCCATCCTCTATATATATCCGCATAAGTAATTTCATCACCTTTCTAGTCGGCATCCGGAACAGTCTAGTTTCTTACAAACTATGTTCTGTCGGTTGAATCCTTGCTCACCAAGCAATGCGGATCAAGCATATACTTGTAGATATCATTAATCATGTTGGCCAAACATGATTCATGCCTTCACAACCTATACCATCAATAATAACACATCCAGAAAATAGTCTGATACTCTGTCAGTCAGTTCTTCTTCTGTTCTCACTGTCTCTCAGTAATCCGATACTCAACTATTCATATCTTTTTCTTTGCCCATCACCAGAGGCTAAATCCTTGGAAAATACTACTCAAGGTAGTCCTCTTGACTTCCCCAAATCCGCACTGCACCAAGATACTTCCTCTGAGAGATCCGGACCAATCTGTCAGACCTTGCCATATGCTCTGTTCTTGTTCACCGGACCACAACAATCTTCATTCTGACTTCCGGTAGAGACACACCATGACTTGCGGATATGTGGGATGACCTTTGTTGCCATCAATGACAACAACCATGAATCCATATAGTGTCTCTTGCCAACATCATGTACATTGTAACAATCATAACAACTTACACAATTTTACATTCATTGATAGAATAGATTATTATTCTCTCATATTGTCTCTCTTGTGCTTTCATGAAGTCCTAGATCTTGGGTGGCTCCTATCTAGCCAACTCTTACATGGTATCAGAGCTTTCTAGGTGGAATCTCTTCTTGTTAGCCAAATTGTTGAGAGATTGAATGCAAATTCATGGTGGATCTTGATAGTTGAGTATGCTCTTCTCTTACATCGAATGATGACCTGGAGAATCAGAAAGACTTGATGGAAATCCCAGATTTGTGAGGTTTTCCTCTTTATGCCTTGTATTGCAAGTTTATTTTGGAGTGTGCTACTACAAATCTGAGCACACCATTGTGTTCAAGAGGTCTGAGATAGTCAAGATCACCTTTTGTTTCGTCCAAATCGGACACCAGAGGCCAAATCTATGAGGTTTTCAATTCAGGGAATGGATACCTGATCCAAGAGGTAGCTACAATTTCAGAGCAGTTTGGGCAAAATCGGGCCTTGCCATCACGCTCAGAACACCCAAAAACCTATAGATCAACTGTCAAATCACTCAAATCAAACAAAGTTACAGTGAAAGGCAAAAAAAATTAGATTCCTATCGTACGGAATCGTAGGCAGAATATTCTAAAGAATCTTCGATCTAGAGAATCTTTACGTAGGCTTGGCATCAACGGGATCCATCAAAATTTTTTGGGTTTATAAAAATTTTCATGGCGGTGGTCTAAAGTTTTCCAGCGGACAATAAAAACCCAGCCAGTATCTTTACATCATCGGCATCATTAAAACCTGTCAATGATCTTCATAGCCCAACAGCCCCGCCACTCTAAACCTCCAGCAATCAATAAAATTTTATCTGGCAGATTTCTAAACTCATCAGATGTTTCTACAATTGGATCCCTTGAACCTCCGTTGACGGTCTGCTTAACCGCCCGACCAGGGTCTTAAGATTCACCCCTAGCAAACTTAAACTGCCCATAGGCGGTAAACCGGCAACAATGTTTCTTACACTGGCGGTTTTCTAAGCAAAAAGGTGGATTTACCTTGCACCATGCAGTTTTTGACTATCACAGGTGGTTTTTACTTCATACAGGCCAATTTTTTGCCCTAAAGGTGGTTTTGGCAGGTCACGGGCATGTTTTTGCTTCAGCAGAGAATATTCCATCAGACTAAGAGCATATTCCAGCGACAAGGTACTGCTGACATTAGCAGGGGTCCCCTTTGGCCCCCTTCTAGCCCTAGGAGGGCAATTTTTTTTGGGAGACATAACTTTTTGCCACGGTATCAAAAATTCGTAAACAATATCATCAGAAAGCTAGTTCCAAGCACTTCATAGTGGTGTTGGTATTTTTCTAATATTTTTTTGTAGGTGTCAAATATAGATGTTTGAAGCTAGATCTTGCATTTGTCACTCCCGAGCTCACAACTTTTGCCCACTTTATCAAAATTTCAACTTTTTATAGGCGTTGGAAAGATATTTATGTCCTCTACAATTCTGTCCATGCTATTTTTCTAGATTTTGCTTTAGACATCAAATTTTTAGTTTGAAGCACTTTGGGTACATATCACTCATTGGTTGGAAAAAGAGTTGAAATTGGTGGTTGTTTTGGTTTGGGGGCTTCAATTATAGTGTTGATTGAGTTTGTGCTTTGATATAGTTGCTTGTGCTCTTCTTTTCCTCTACATCATGGTTAAATCAAGGGTTCCAGTGTTAACACCATATAACTATGCAACTTGGAGTCAACATGCATGGAATGCTCTAATAGATCTTGGACATTCTTTATATGTTGAAAACAAGATACATGAACCCACAGATGATAAGGAAAAGATAAAATAGATGATAAAGCATACTAAAGCTCTTGGATGTCTTCGTAGTTTCATTTCCCTAGATCTCTTGTTTCAGATTGAGGCATGTACAAATTCACATGATGCTTGGGATAAATTGAAAACATTGTATGGTACAACAGTTGAAGTTAAAGGCTATCAAATTAATAATGAATTGACATGAGCCTTGATCCTAAGAACTTTAGCAATATCCAAGATTACATAACTAAGGTTAATGATGTAAGAACACAATGTAAAGCATGTGGTATTGAGAAAAAGGACATTCAGTTGATCTACAATGTGTTGAACAAATTTGGTCCTGATTATGCAGCTTTTGTTTCTAGCTTTCACACTCATAGATTAACCGTGGGATCTGCTTTCACTATGCCTTCATTTGCATCCTTTGCTGAGATGTTAATGCATGAGCAACAGAAGCTTATTTCTATGGGTATCATTAAGCCATCACAGAATCATGCTTTGGTGGTTGGACAACCTAAGGAACAGAAAGCATCAGGTTCTTCTGACAAGAAACAAAAGAAAGCTAAGAAAAATACATAAAAAGATCAAGTACAAAAATACCTAAGAAGGAGAAGCCTACATGTGGTTATTGTAAGAAATCAGGACATGATGAACATAATTGTTTTAAGAAATAGATTGACATGTTGATGCAACTTGTTCAAAAGAACAAACTTTCATCTCTTGATTCTTCTTCTACTCCTTTAACATCTACACAGCTAGTACTTTCTGAATCTCATGCAAGGAAAGCTAATGAGCCTAAACATAAAGGTAAAGCACTTTGTGCAAGTACAAGTTCTACATCAGGTAAATGGCTTCTTGATTTAGGTGCTTCTCATCATATGGCTTCTTCAAGGATATGTTTTCTTGATTTGAGCCGTGTGATATGCCACCTATCTTGATGGGTAATAATACATATATGAATGTGACTAGGAAGGGAACCATTGATATTGGTGAAGGTACCTTCAATGATGTAGTTTGTGTGCCTTCTTTGACTAATAATCTTCTTTCCATATATCAAATTACTCACAGTGGCACAGGGAAGACAGTGGAATTCACACCTGATTTGGTTATTATCAGAGACTTGGAGAGCATAGAGATTATTGCTACTGGGGTGGTGGATCATACATCTCAGCTATATACCTTTCATGGTTTCTCTCCTAATGATGATTTAGATTCGTTGGTTGACATTCACACTCCTTGTGTGAATCATATTTCTGAGGAGAAGTTTGGTCACTTGAACCTTGGTATTCTTGCCTCTTCCTCAGTTCTTGAGACATGTGCTACACTTCCATCTTCTCCACCTCCTGCTTCTTCAAAGTTCAGTACTTCAATTCAGTAGGATGCTTCTTGTCTTTTAGATACAACTTTGTGGGATGAGTGCTTGACAGGTGTTTTAGATTTGTTTTGTGAGTCCCATCTTACAAATTTTGAGGACACATTTGAGGGGTTATCTCTCCTCTTTGATGACAGTCATAGCACAACTATTGTCAACCCATCTTTGTCTTTGGAGCTTGATAATGTTCAATTTTCACTAGATCCTATATTGTCACTTTCATCAGTGAGGCCTAAGACTCTTGATTTGATTGTGGTATCATTCGGTATTCACATGGAGACACATGATCAGTTTTCAGAGACATCATATTTCATGAGACTTCCTTCATCATCTCTTGTTTTGGAGTTGAATTTTCTTTGACATACACCAGTGGATTGGTTTCTTCCCAAGGGGAGGAATGTTGTTTGCAAGTTTTGGATCCTATTTGGTCTTCTTCTTTGAGCATTCAACATTGGCACAAGAGATACTTCATTATTGGGGGATATCTTGTCTCATTCTTTCCCTCTTATGGGGGGGCTATTGATTATATATATGTGATGGATGTTGTATTTGGGAGGTCTTGATTCTTCCATCATTCTATCAATTGTACATGTTTTGTATGCATTCTCACTTTTGGAGAGGAGTTTTTTCCCATGAGATTTTCTCCATTACTCCACTTGAGACTTGTTTGTAAATGGGTACCTAACATGGCCTAGTAGCCGGGACCCATCCATCTTTGCATTAGTCAGCTTCACCCTAAGTTGCACTTAAGGGGGGGTGTTAGTGTGAATAGGGATATTTCCTATCTAGTTTCCCTTGTGTGAGGATAATTCATATTAGTTAACTATTTATTAGTTAAATAATATTCTCTCACATAATTCACATGTTAAGTTGACTTAGTGAGTCTTCTATTTGTTTCTAGTTGTTTCTAGTTGTGTCTAGTTGTGTCTAGTTGTTGCTAGTTGTTGATAGTTGCCTAATAGTTGTATTATCCTCCACATGTGCTATAGTTGTCACATGGCATAGGATTAAGACACTTGTCACATGACTACAACATCTTAGCTCTCATCCTTGTCTTTATAAGCAAGGTTCTTCATGTACATTGTAACAATCATAACAGCATACACAATTTTGCATTCATTGATAGAATAGGTTATTATTCTCTCATATTGTCTCTCTTGTGCTTTCATGAAGTCCTAGATCTTGAGTGGCTCCTATCTAGCCAACTCTTACAGAATGGACTAGCCAAATTGCTCTCCAACTAAGGGATTTCAGCAAACCTTACAATTCATTTCACAAACACTCTTGAGGATATCCACCTTCCAAGCAGGGAAACCTTTACCATTCCACCCTGCATGCTTCATAGTGCACAGGTAGTTGGTGTGTCAAAAACCACATCAACAGAAATGGCACTAGAAGGAGGGTGAACAAGGAGTTTTAGGATTGTTTAATTTGCTATTTTTAATGCAAATCTACCTTTATTTCATGCTAAAATTTATCATTTCTGTAAAACACAAAAAAAAAGTGTAGAACTCAAAAAACTAAAAATCATAAAATTTTCAAAAATTAAAAAATTAAACACAAGCGTGTTGCAAGTCAATTGCAAAACAAATTTTTTCCATATTTTTTATTAGGGGAGTTATCTCTCCAATGGCAAATCTTGTGATGAATGTTATTTAGATTCTTGCAAAACATTGTAAATTGCTACCTTCTTTCTCCCCTAATGTTGGGCAAGATGTTTTATGATGCAAGAGCATCCGAGTCCACTGCAATCTTGCATCAACCAAAAAAATTTGTAGGTTATGTTTTCATTTTTTGGTTCATTTTTGGTGTGTATGAGCTATTTTGTGGCTTCGTCAACTTGCTTTTCAAAGACTGCTATAGAAAGGTTGTAGATTTATACATGTGTTTCCAGCTCTGAGGCTTGCTTCAAAATGTCTATTTGATTGCTATATACCTTATTCATGTAGTTTTAGTCTTAACTTTGCTGCTATAGGATGGTTTTGGATCTACTTCAAGAAGATTGGTTATTTATGCTTCAGGAAGATTGGTTATTTTTGCTACAGGAATGATGTAACTACAACTATAGGGACATTTAAATTTCTATTGCATGACCTATTTATTTCTACTCTAAGAGGATTGTGTGTGTTGGTGATGACTTATGATCCTTGAAGTTACTGCAGATCGATTTAAATGGTGTTATAAGCTACTGCTACAGGACTGTATTTTTTCTTTAGGGACTTTGTAGTTTCTTCTATAAAGACCAATTATTTTTTTGTCTAAAATTCATTTGTCTGCCAATGGGGGACTATGTGTGTGCTATTTTTCAATTTTCAATACATATGGAAACTTATGATTCTTGTGGTTTCTTAAGATCTATTTTAATGTGTTTCAAAGTTGATTTTGAAAACTGGTATAGAAACTTCTTGAAGACTGTGTGTTAATATGCTGCTATAGGAGGATTGCATCTTTTGAAGTGCTTATCTCTTGGTATTGGTGGTGACAAGAAATATTTAAAAGGGGTTGGTTTTGGAATTATTTTTAAGTCAATTTAATAATCACTTATTATTGTTGTTAGGATTAAGGTGCCATCAACCTTGTAAATCTTATGTAATTAATTACTCCTAATATTGTTTGTAAATCACCCATAAGGGTTGAAAGGTTTCACCAGCAGCGATCTTGTTTTAGCTGTATGTTTATATCCCATACACGATGCTCACTCATCTGCAACGGGGGGTCGCAGGGGGGTTTCCCCCCTGCGAGGGGTCCGAGGGGTTCATCCCCCCAGTGAGGGGTCCAGGGGCTGCGTGCCCTGGCGGTTTTATCATTGTGAATCTAGAATGTTTGTCATTAGGTCACAGATCTGACGTTCGATATTTTGTTGGTTATCTTGCCCTAGAAGGCAACCCCCTTTTATAAAGATATTTGTACTATATTTTTATCATATTGGAGAGTAATAGGCGCCACTGGATTGAAGACTAAAGAAACAGAGGAAGTGCATGTATTGTAATCTCATATTCAAAGATAATACAACTTGGAGCCTCTTTTCTTGGTGGATTTTTTTACCCGAAAGGGTTTTATCCATGTTACATACTATGTTATGTGTTTAGTTCTTAATGCATCTTATTTTTGTGTAATTATATGGGTTTTAATTTCTATCACAATCTCCATTGATTCTACATTGTTTAAAGCACATAAATAAGGTTTGAATTAGATTTCTATTGTGTGGTTTGCACCTTCATTTCTAACAATTGCTTCCAACAATAAAACAATCATATATTAAAATGAATGTTCCATTGTCTGGGTATGACTGTCCATTCTCCTTGGAAGCTAAAAAGTCCCTTGGGGATAATATTATAAATGGTCTTATTTTTATTTTGAATGGAAGCACTCCTAGGAAGACTTTAGAGAGCAGAGTTGAGAGAAGCTCCCATGAGTAGAAGGTGTCATTGAGAGGTCCCTTCTGTGACGTAGATTTAGAAGGAGGAAGAACTCTATTGAGTAGAGTTAATAATAATAAAATAAAGTTAAAACCCTTGTAGTTTAATGAGGGGATTTGTAATGAAGAAAGAGTTATATGAAGCCATGTAATGTAAAGAAGAGTGATAGGGAATGTTGTTGTAGCATAATGTATTTTGTAGGCAAGTTGTAATTAGCTATAGGAAGTAAATAAAGTGTTATATTTTGTGTTTATTGCTTTTGTCATGAAGTTGCGTGTATGTAGTTTGAGTAGGCTGCAAGATTGGGTTGTCCTTTAATGGACCCCCTGATCTTGACTGCATCAATTGGTATCAAAGTGAGGATTGCTCACTGGGAGATGTGTTGAGGTGGTTGAGGGGAGATCTAATAATTTTTGTTGCAGGTTTGAGAGAGTCCTGTAACTACAAAGAGTTGAGAATGAATTTTGTGAAATCATGTTGGTTGTCCTCTAGTAGAGATGAAGGCTAGGTAGAAGGTGTACAAACATCCTCCACTTTGTGAAAGTGGGTAGAGGGGATTTTGAGAGGTGCATCTTCTAGAATCTTTGTTGGGTAGAGGATAGTTGTGGTTGTGTGAATTTTTGTTGCAGGTTGTTGAGGTGTGTTGTTCTCAAAATCATCTACACTCGTTTTTGTAGACAACCCCTACAAAACTTGTCTATTTCGTGATCTACACTCTAAGTTTGCAAATCGAGACAAGATTCTCTTGGCCTCGTGCGAAGTCATATGACATCCTAAACTAGTTTACAACATTCCCTCAAATCGATTCCTCAAAGTTTGCGCAAATCGATTAGGTTGTAAACTGACCAAAATATCAATTTTGATCATTTTTGGGTGTTAGTTAAATTTTGAAACTGTAAGTGCAAAGTCGCCAAAATTTGCCGCTATTGCATATCTTTTTGTTTGCTTGTGTTGTGTTGGCAAAATTTGCCGCTTTGACAGTTTTTTGTTTGGATATGGCAGGGCGGCAATTTTTGCCGCCGTTACATGTTCTCCATTGGAAGCAAGTGCATTGGCAGTATTTTTTGTTGCCGTTGCATTTTGGTGAGCACATGTCGAGTCAGCGATTTTCACCGCTCGAGTAGGATCTTCAAGATCTCAAACTTTAGTGGCATTTATGGCCACTCGTGTTAAGCATGAAGAGTGTTCTTTTTAACCCTTTTTAATGGGTAAATTCATTCTATTTGTTTATTCCTCTTTCTCTAAGCCTCCTCAAACCGCTCGCCTCACCTTCTTCAAACCACTCGATTGCGTTGATCTTGAATTCAAATAGGTCTTGAGTCACCGCCGTCACGCTTAGGGTTTCTCTCTTTCTAATAGGTAAGTCTTTAAAATATTATTTTTGTTATTATCTCCTTCTAGGGTTTTCTTTTTCTTGTTTGTTCATGTTCTTTAGGAATTGTATTGTTCGAATGTTGTTCAAAGCAAATTATTGTTTAATGCATCTATGTTTACGTTTCTTTTGTCGATTGATTCACGTCCATATTGTGATAACCCTAGTTTTTCTTGTTCTAGTTGGACTAAACCTTCTCGACCATTTTCTAGTAATCGTGACTTAGTTTTCATTTAGGTTTAGGTTTTTAGGTTTTGAATCGGTAAAAATTGCCGAATGTATTTTGTGTTTTGATTACCCTCGTGCAAGGGTGGTGAATTTTGCCACCCTTACACAAAAGCTTTGATAAGATGATATGCATCATCGGTGGTTTGTTCCAACTAAACACCAAACCCATCTTACAACACCTGTAATGTCGGTGATATTTATGGATTGAACTCCTATAAGTTTGTGAACAAGTGTATGGGTGGCAAAATTCGCTGCCCTTACACGAAGAAAACCTTGAAACACCTACATGCTATGTCGATGAATTTAACCGCCGAAACACTTGCAATTTTCTCCCATATCACATGCAGTGTCGGCATTTTTTGCCGCTCAAACATAAAACACTTGCAATTCTTCTCAAACATGCAAAAGCAGTTAATTTTGCCACCGATACACTCGTATTTTCAGTTTACCTACAGGGTTGGTAAAAATGGCCGCCCTGACACTTGCGAACTATCCCTTACATGCAAGGGTGGCAAATTTTTCCACCCATGCATCACCCTCTCAATTTTTTCTAACTCTGGGATATTTTCAATTTTACTTCCCTAAGCCCACTTTCCTCCATTTTTCAACCTGCTCGCACTCTAGCCATTTCAAGCGTATCTCCATAGTCATGATAATCGACATGCAATTTTCCCAGATTACCAGTATTTCCCCTAATTGCATGATCATGACTTTTTGTTGCAGTTTCTTTTGCGGATCTTCTCTCTTCATCGACATCCTTCTAGCGATAGATTTTTTAAATGACTGAGTTGTGTCCAAAGAAGTTGAAAGCGATGAAGTATAAGTATCAAGGTGTTTTTCCAATCACCTCAGTTACTTCTAATGTCGATGACATTTGGGATACAGAGATTGGCCATGTGGACATGGCTAAATTTGTGGAAAGAACCAAGTCCAATAATCCTAGTTCTACAATGAAAAATATTATTGACAGTAACATTCATTTGGTGTCGTCTTTCCCAGTGGTAGCCCATAACACAGAGTTTGTTCTTCAATGTGCTCAATTTTATAACAGAGATACTAGGGCTGTGATGGATGCAAGTGGCAATGTGATAATCAGATTAGATCCTAAATTCATTGATAAAGTTTTCATGCGCCCTGCTGTTACAGAAGTCATAAAGCTAGATTTTGCTAAAGCACAAAAAGAGTATGACAAAAATCCTGAGAAGGCTAAGAAGATAATCAATACTAAATGGCTCAAAAATCCACGATCAAACTTGTCCAATTGGCCACGGAGTTTTCCTAGAAGTGACTTTGTAGAAGAAGTTGGTGATCTTATAACTCTTCTCAGTAGGATAAGGGGATTGGCCTCTTCCTCGCTATTTCATGAGTGGATGTACCTTTTCATCAAGGTAATACTCCAAGGAAAACAAGCCATCTTCTGGGGTGAGCAAATCAGCAATGCTCTACACGAGCAATTGACAAAGGTATCCACTACCTTCAAATTCTACATGACTTCTTACCTGGTGTATATAGCAGCCTCCATGAGAATCTTTCCAGGTCTAACATCAGAAGGAGATAGGAGAGTAATTCCTGTGTATCAATACTATTCTCAATTGACATTGAAAGGTTCTATTCACCACTTCAAGAGGGTAAATGATGCTTTCTTTGTAGTGTTCTTGTGTCTTTTTGACCTATAGCTAGAATAAATTAGAGTTTCAAATGAAGCTTGGACAGTGGTGAATGATTTTGGATGCATGTTCTTACAATTTCCTTCTTTCTCATATCTAAGGGTTGGCTTTTTCCAAGGTCATCCTTATATGCTGCCAAGGTTTCCCTTAGACAAACTTGTTTTAATGGAATTATGTAGACAAATGATTGTTGTACATAACAAGCAAATGGAGCTCAAGAAACCAAGTTTCAGGTTTCCAGTTGAAATTGGCAGGTTTTCAGTATCAACTATTGCAAAGGCTAGAGCCATGGAAACTGAAATGCAGCTGGTAACCATGAAATAATTCAAAAGAAGACCAAGGTTTGATTACAGAGGTGTGAAAGATAAGATCAAGAGAAAAACCCAGTTCCATGAACCTATGGTCAAGGATGTATGGATAGATTTGAGAATAGAAGATATCAGAAAGTTGGATTATAGTCGGTTATCTCTAGAGCAGATTGAATATCTGGGACTTACTGATATTCCTGAAGACCTAGTGGATTATGGAGAGTTGATCGATGATAGATATAACATTGAATAGGTTGTTGTCTCTCCTCTCCCTGCTATCCAATGGTCTCAAAAAGAATTGACCTCTCTGTGGAAAAGATTTGAGCCTATATTGGCAAACACCAATAATTGGCTAGCAGATAAGGGAATTGCTTTGAAAGAATTCCTTACAGGAGCAGAGACTGAAATTCAAGAGCAAACAGGTAAAAAGGTGGAGAATAGATGAAAAACAAGAGTGATGTTCCCTCTTCTTCCAAGCCACATAAGCCCATAATCAAATTTGTGACGAAGAAGTCAAAGGCCGTGGAGAAAGAGTCTGAGATAGAAGATATGGAAATCAAGAAATAGAACACTAAAGAACCAGCCACTGAGGAAATGGAGGTTGAAGACAGACCTACAGATCAACAAGGAGAGGAAGTTTTGTCTCCACAAGAGAATGTACAACAAGAAACAGGAGTCTCTTCTCCTTTGTCTGACACACCTATTTCAGTTCCTTTGTCTATTTCCCCCATTGATATCCCCTCTTCTGAATCTCCCTCACCTTCCAAAACAATTTTTGACAATCCTCAAAATACTTTTGAAGATGTTCTTCGTTCCTCAATGTCTATTCCTAGTTTGTCCTCTTCATCTTTTGATATTGGGGATACTTCTATATTTGATCACTTTGTAATGAATACTGAACAGGTATCTAATGTAAATGTAATAGGTGCAATTTTTACTAATACTCCACCTATTGTTTCCACTACAAGTGCAAGTGCAGTTCTGGTGACACCAACAATGGGAACAGATCCTAATGTGAGTACTTTTGTGCTTCCACCATGGTTGTCATCTTATACACCAAAAAGGAAGAAACAAGCCATTTCTCTAGATGACTTTGATTTTAGTAAGCTGGTGCCTACAAAAGCCAAGACCTCGAAGAAGCCAAAGATTCTTTTGAGAATGCTTGGGGACAAGGGACACAAATTTCTAGAGATTGCAAGACCTCCGCAGGATGCAACCATGGAAAATTTTAGTATGAATGATTACTCTATCTCTAGGATTGAGTTAGGCAAAATAACTCATGAAAGTACAAAGACTGATATGTAGTCAGCCACGGATATTCTGATTCAAAAATTTGACAAAGAGAAAGCAATGAAAGATCATTACAAAGCAATGGTTGAACAAATGACTGCAGTGGTGAGGAAAATCACTTTGAATTCAGAATCAGTAACTCTTGAAGCTGTTTCTGTAGAAGACCCTATTATCCAGAAAGCAGAAAAGACTCATTTTAAGGGAAGAGTACTTGGAAAGGATGTGCACACAAGGAATATCTTTGCTTATAGAGCTATCTGAGAAGACAAACAAAATGGAGAAAATAAGAATAGAACTTGATGACTCGATTGATGTTATTTCTCAAGATATTGAGCGTATAGAACACCATCATGATAAGTGGGTGGAGATGAGAAAGCTGAAAATAAGCACTCTGATATCAATTGGTGTCATTCCCAATAGGGATTCTTATACTAAAACCAAAGAGGCATTGACATATCAGAGCCATGTGCTGAAAGATTTGATCAATGACCTGGAAGCTGTAAGGAAACTAAGTGAACAGAGTGATGTTAGTCTTTTGCATAAATTAGACGAGCTGCCATGCAAACTTGTGTCACTGGATAACTAATTTCTCTTTGCAGAAGAGATGGTTCAAGAATTTGAAAATATGTTCTAGAAAGAGTTCGAGGACAAAACATTTTCAATGGCCTCTATGGACAATATTCTTGACAATCAGTTTACTTTGGATAATTTGAAGACCAAGCTAACTAGTCACGCAAAATCAGTCACCACGGTCATAGATGCCATAGTTAGAGCCAGGATGATTTTCAAGAACACAGTTAGTCCAAATAGTCTTGGGATGCAAGCAGTTTTCACCATGTATGATTTCCATATGAAGAAAGACGGCAATACAAGTTGAAACAATTTTTCCCTTAGTTTATTTTCTACTTTTCAGATGTACTTTTGAAACAATTTTGGACATATTTATGTGTACTTTTCTCATATGTAATTACATGTAAAAACATAGGAAGTCCCAAATCAAAAAGGACTCCTTTGTTGAATAAGTCATAGTTGGTTTTTCTTTTCCTATTTTTGCTCTCGGTTCCTCTTATAAATAAAGAAGACCCCCATTGTAATTATCTATCTTTTAGTTATTAAAGTGAAACTCTGCCAAATTGAAGAACATTTTGAGACTTTGTGTTCAAATTGTAAATCATATTTTATCAAGCAAATAGAAAAGCAAGCAACCTTTCAATCTTTGTGTTGAAATAACTTGTGGCTTATTGGAAATTGTTCTTATGTCCTTTTCCTAATACTATCTTATCTACTTGATCAAATTGTAGTGTGAGTGTGATTAATCTGGGAGATGTTCTAAAGTTGATTGTGGAGACTTTGTGCTACAACAATTATCTTTAGTTTGTTATTTTATGTTTTGAAGTAAAAGATATTGGAAAGGCTTTGAACTACTATTATCTTTTGTGATCATATATTTTGTCATAGTTTTCGGTGAAGACTTTGGGCTGCACCTTATTCTACTTGGTTCTAAGTTATAAATCAGTAAAAGAAGCAACGATAGACTTTGTGCTATTGTGGGTTTCTTGGTTCTTCAATTTGTATCAAGAAAGTGCTCTTTCATTTTGTAAACATCATTTCTGAAAAAAGAGAAATGGATGATATGGTCTCACCCCTGAATTAGTATTTAGTTTAAATAAGTTTGTGATAGTTGATAAGGAACCTCCCCTTGCTGAGAAGAGAGATTTATCTCATTACACTGTGGTCAATATAACCATTTTTTCCTTTAGTTAGTTGAAGACAAAATATTCACCCAACAGTTTTTGGCAACTCTGCTAGGGAAGGAATGCACAACTTGAAGCCTCATGCTCTGAGTTGAAGCATTTCAGTTCTTTTCCATTTGTTTCAAGATTTTTCAAAATTTTGTTGAGTACGCTACATTCTGGTAGATTCACGGTATACAAGAAGCAAGAGAGCTCAAGGTATTATTGATCATGTATTTGAGTTGATGCAGCAAAATAATTTTGGTCTTTTGCCTCCACAACCTCGACTTACCAGGTGAAGCTTCTGGTTCTAGTACTAGCAAAGTTTTGTTTGTTCATACTCCACAGAGGTTTGTTATCCCACCCTTTAATCAGCGCATCATGGCAGCTCAAGGCCCTTGGGGTAACACTTTTGGTCCTTTGAATTTAACTCCACCATTGCACGAACTACCTTGTAGTTCAAGGAAAAATATCCTAAGTTCTATGGTGATGGAAAAGTTCACCTGGATGAACACATTGTAGCTTTTTGCATAGCTTGTGGTGTAATAGGTGTTGAGCATGAAGATGTAGCAGTAAGACTTTTTGTGGAAACATTGCAAGGTGTTGTTGCAGATTGGTTTTACCATCTTCAAGCTCAGACTATAACCAATTGGAATACTCTCAAGACCAAGTTTGAGGCTAGGTTCAAACCTACTGAAGATGCACATGCCTTATTGGTTCAGCTCACACAAATGAAGAAAGAGCCTCATGAACCCATGCAAGACTTCATCGCTAAGTTTAATAAGTTGAGAAATAGGATTCCTACCACCACTCAGCCAACAGTGGAAAATCTTAAATGCTTTTTCATTAATACTCAGCTTCCTGAGGTATGTTTTCTGCTAAGATAGGCTGGCCCTGCATATCTCCCTGTAGCTCAAATTTTGGCTACTGAAGTGGAAGATGATCTTATCTTTGCGGGTAAGATAAGAACAGATTCTAACAGAAGTAGAGGTCCCTCTTCTGCTGATAATTCCTCCACAAGCACCATGGATCCTATGGTGCAAAAGTTAGCAAATGAATTTCTAGCTTTGAAAAGGCAAATTTCCCAAGGTATGTCCACCCCTCCTTATCGGGATATACCAAGGAGGACATTTCCCAATAATTCATATCAAGGCAACGCTGCTAAAAATCAAGGGCAACACAATCATCTTCCACCCACACAGGGGAAGCTCACCATTGAAGTAGTGCTGGTCAACTCAGCACTTGGCTATTATGAAGCAGAACATGATCATTCTTTCCAACCTGAGTTGGACCAGGAGAATGATGCTAATCTTTTTGCAGAAGGAGAAGAGGAATTAGCTGGCGACTCTACCATCGATTTTCTGAATTACCAAGATGAAGCTAAAAAAGAAGAAGTGTATGATGGAGCATATGCTATTTTTACTAGGTCCCAAAATTAGTCAACTCAACAAGTTGATTAAGGAAAAGCAAGAGAAGAACCTCAACCAGTGATCTCAATTGCTACACGGGGAACTCCGTTGCCTTTTCAACCAAAGGACCCAGTGGGCAATATGCAAGTAAGTACATCTAACAATCCTGTATCTTCTACTTCTGTCCCTCAAACCAGTACTACCCTTAATAAAACTTAGAATGATGGATTTCCTTCCTCTATCTCTAGTTCATTTCAGTTATTTGATATAATAGATCATGCTAGGAAGACCAAAATCCAAATGTCTGAGGTTGAGTATTTACAAGCTAATCCTGAATAGTTTGATAGGTTAGCTAAATACGTCAAAAACAAGACTGTCCCTATAGGACAAGATTTTCCAAAAGTTGCCCATGACTCCTCAAAGAACAAATCCACCCAAAATAATCTTGTCACTACTCCCCTTGTTGCCTCCAGAAAAATAGAACCTTTCTATGTTTCCCTATTGGTAAATGGTCATAAGTTGAGCAATTGCATAATAGATTATGGGGCTTCTGATAATGTTATGCCTGCCAAAGTAGCAGACACCCTTGGCCTCACCTTAACTAAGACTTTTGGGAGATTTTTCTCCATGGAAAATAAACAAGTACCTTTGTTGGGTCAAATCAAAGATGCCCAATTTGCATTTGCATCCTTTCCAGACAAAAGGATTAAGATGACCGTCCTAGTAGCTGATGTTCCAGCTTCTTATGGCATTCTGCTTGGGCATAATTTTTGTAAAGATGTGGGTGGGGAATTGAACATGGATTTATCCGAAGCAAGGATACCTATTAAAGGCGTCATGCAAAAGTTGCTTCCTGAGAAAGAGGCAAAATACATTGTTACCCAAACGGCAAATCCCAAAGCCCAAATCTTGTTTGAGTCCTCGGGAATGGGTAATTATTTCCTGTCTACTGAAGATATTCCTAGTTCATGAGATGAGAGCTCATCAAGTGAGAGATCAGACAATTTAGATGGAGAATCAAAAGAGTATTTAGATGAAAGTGCAGATGAAGGTATAGTAATGCCAGATTCTTCCCTCACTGATGAAGAAGAATCTTCTGCTCAAAGAAATTCCAAAAAAACAAATTCTAATGAGGTTTGGGTTTTAGAATTTGATGGCAGTTGTTCCTCTACCAGTTCTAGAGCTGAAGTTGTTTTGATATCTCCACAAGATGATATCTTCCCTTTCTCATACAAGTTGCAATTTGACAATACCAACAACACCATTGAATACGAGTCATTGTTGCTTGGATTGGAAGCTGCTCATGCTAAAGATGTTAAAAATCTTCTGCTCAAGGAGATGCCGAACTAGTGGTTTGTCAAGTGAGAAATTTATATCAGACCAAAAATGAAAGATTGAGACATTATCGCAATTGCGTGTGGGATGGCATTGAAGGTTTCAATGCTTTCAATATTTTTGTGGTGCCTAGAGAGTTTAATGATCGTGCAAATTCATTAGCTGTCTCCGCCACTCTCATGGTTCCCCATAAAGATTTCAAAGGAAATAAGTACACAATTGAGCTGGTCTTCCAACTGAGTGTACCTGATAATGCTGACCATTGGCAGGTGTTCAATGGTGATAACCAAATCATAGTTTTCCTGGAAAAGACGGATAGTTTTGATGAGCTCTATTTTGAAGTGAATCTCCACCATGGGAATACGTTTCTGAAATAGATTCACAAACTAGTGAAAAGTTTCTTCAACTAGAAGGGAATAGATTCCAAAAGGTTTGGTTTCCCTGGAAAATCTATTTGATAAGCATGATAGATACATTAAGCAGCAGCAACAACTTGATTCAAGTTCTTCTATGGAATTTGAACAAGTAAATTTGAGTTCTGAGGCAAATCCCAAAATGGTCAACATTAGGAAGTGTTGCACTGCCGATGAGAAGTTCAAATTCATTACACTCCTTTGTCATTACATTGATGTTTTGGCATATTCTTATGATGATCTGAAGTCCTTCAGGCCTAAGGAGATTCAGCATGAAATTCCTCTCAAAGTTGGGTCATTGCCTCACAAGCAGAAACAAAGGCAATACAATCCCAAACTATCAGGTACTATCCTTTCTGAGATTAGAAAATGTTGAATGCAAGGATAATCTTTCCAATTCATCATTCCACCTGAATCATGAATATAGTTCCTATAAGAAAGAAGAACAGAGAAATCCGTATCTATGTGGATTTCAGGAATCTCAACCAGTCTTCTCTAAAGGATAACTACCCCCTACCCATCATGGACCAAGTGTTGCAAAGAGTAACTGGTTCAGAAATGATGTCTATGTTAGACAGTTTTTTGGGATATAATCAAGTAGAGGTTAGCGAAGCAGATCAATACAAGACTGCTTTCACAACACCTTGGGGCACGTTTGCGTATCGCAGGATGCCTTTTGGTCTGATCAATGCTGGTGCCACATTCTAGAGAGCAATGGACCTTGCCTTCAGAGATGAGATGGGGAAGTTCATCATGGTGTATCTTGATGACTTGACTATTTTCTCCAAACAACGTCATGATCATGCGTATCATTTGCGACAGGTGCTGGAAAGATGTCGGTAAAATGGTATTTCTCTCAACCCTAAGAAGTCAATTTTTGGGGTTACAGAAGGTAAACTTCTCGGTCATATTGTTTCCTGAGAAGGCACTAAAATTGATTTAGAAAGAGTCAAGTCCATCCAAAGTCTTACTTTGCCTACTAGTAAGACTGCAGTTCATTCTTTCTTTGGAAAGGTGAATTTTCTGCGGAGATTCATTCCTAAATTCATAGAGAAAACCCGTCACATCGTCAACATGATGAAGGGTAAGGCTACTTTCCGTTGGAGTACGGAAGGCAAAGAGGCATTTGAGGATATCAAGAGGGCTATAGCTCATGCTCTAGTCCTTATTTGTCCTGACTATACCAAAGATTTTGTAGTATACAGCTACGCTTCTGAACATACACTTTCAACCATTCTTGTTCAGCAGAATGAAGAAGGTGTGGAATCTCCCATTTCATTTATGAGTTGTCCTCTGAAGGCTCATGAATTAAAATATTCAAATATGGAGAAGCATGCTTATGCCGTGGTTAAGGCGGTAAAGCATTTTCAGTTCTATATTCTGAATTCACATACTGTTGTTCTAGTGCCTGATACAACAGTAAAGTCTATTCTAACTCAACAGGAGTTCGGGACTAAAAGAGGCAATTGGATTGCTAAGATCCAAGAGTTTGATCTCGATATCAAACCTGTCAAGCTTGTGCATGGTAGAGGTTTGTGTCAATTGATTGCTGATAATGTACCAAAAGAGATAGGGGATGAAGAAGAAGAAGTTGAGGATATGCCAACTGTTCTTTTTGTCACTACTATAGATTAGTGGTATTCAAATATTGCTCATTTTCTTACCTATGGTGAGTGTCCTTCCCATCTATCTTATAAGGAGAAAAGAATTGTTAAATTGAAAGCTACTAACTATGTCCTATGGGACAATGGTTTGTACAAAAGAAGCCTTCATGGAGTATTTCTCCATTGCGTGGGTAAAGCGCAACAAAGTAGACTTTTGGAGTCTTTCCACAACCTGCCCTGTGGAGGACATTTTTTCGCACTTGTGACGACTCATAAGATTCTATGGGCCAGATACTATTGGCCCACACTATTTTAGGATGCATACAATTGGGTGCGTAGATGTGAGTTGTGTCAACAGTTTGTTGGAAAACCTAAGTTGGCCGCACTACCTTTTCAGCCAGTGGTGATTGAAGAACCTTTTCAGCAATGGGGCATCAATTTCATTGGCGCTATGAACCCACCATCAAGTGTGGGACACAACTTTGTTCTCACCACGATAAATTATTTTACCAAGTGGGTGGAAGCCATACCAGTAAAGCATGCTACTTCTGAAGTGGTATGTAATTTCCTCAAGGAAAACATTATTTCTCAGTTTGGAGTCCCAAACAAGGTAGTAGCAGACAATGCTACTTGTTTCTCTTCCCATGAGATTACTGGCTTTTGCTATGAACATGGGATCATTCTTTCCCACTCTTCAGACTATTATCTGCAAGGAAATGGTCAGGCGAAATCAAGTAACAAAAATCTGGTTACTATTATCAGGAAACTGGTGGAAGATAATCAGAGAACTTGGCATAAAGCATTGTTTGATGCTTTATGGGCTGACAGGATTACCCCTAAAAGGGTGATAGGTATGTCACCTTTTTAGCTTCTGTATGGTCTGAATGTAGAGATACCTATTACCTTGGAGTTGCCAACACTGAAGTTGGCAAAGGCAGTGAAAGATAGAACTTTTGAAAGTTCTATTGACAAAAGGATCATGTACCTAACTGAACTTGAAGAACAGTGAGCTATGGTAGTAGATCGTATCACTAAACATCAAAGTCAAGTGAAGAAACTCTTTGACAAGAAAGTAAGGGCTCGTGAGTTTCAAATTGGAGATCAAGTCTTCTTATGGGACAAGAGGAGAGAACCAAAAGGAATGCATGGGAAGTTTGACTCCTTACGGAGAGGTCCATTCACCATTCATCAGCTCTGTGGTGAAAATAGCTTCTTTTTGGAGTATCTGGATGGAACACCATTCTTGCTACCTCATAGTGGACAACATCTGAAACACTTCAATCCTTGAAGTATCAGATAAGTTCATTTGTACATTTGTATAGTTTTGTGTTTTTGTTTTTGTGCTTTTGTTTAATCTTTTGTGTCTTTTCCTTTTTGGTAGCTTGACTCTATAGCCCAATGGCATGGATGAAGGTGCTTAGAGACTAGATTCTCCTCCCTCTAATCATTTCAAAGTTTAATCGATGGGAGTTCCCCAGTTAGAGCCAGCTGTTGTTCTCAAAATCAGCTACGCTCATTTTTGTAGACAACCCCTACGAAACTTGTCTGTTTCATGATCTACACTCTAAGTTCACAAATCGAGACAAGATTCTCTTTGCCTTGTGTGAAGTCATATGACATCCTAAACTAGTTTACAACATTCCCTCGAATCGATTCCTCAAAGTTTGTGCAAATCGATTAGGTTGTAAACTGACCAAAATATCAATTTTGATTATTTTTGGGTGTTAGTTAAATTTTGAAACTGTATGTGCAAAGTCAGAAAAATTCACCGCTATTGCATATCTTTTTGTTTGCTTGTGTTGTGTCAGCAAAATTTGTTGCTTTGACATAGTTTTTTGTTTGGATATGGTAGGGCGGCAATTTTTGCCGCCGTTACATGTTCTCCATTGGAAGCAAGTGCATAGGTGGTATTTTTTGCCACCATTGCATTTTGGTGAGCACATGTCAAGTCGGCGATTTTCACCACCCGAGTAGGATCTTCAAGATCTCAAACTTCAGTGGTATTTATGGCCACTCATGTTAAGCATTAAGAGCATTCTTTTTAACCCTTTTTAATTGGTAAATTCATTCTATTTCTTTATTCATGTTTCTCTAAGCCTCCTCAAACTGCTCGTGTCACCTTCTTCAAACCACTCAGTTGTGTTGATCTTGAATTCAAATAGGTCTCGAGTCACCACCATTATGCTTAGGGTTTTACTCTTTCTAACAGGTAAGTCTTTAAAACATTGTTTTTGTTATTATCTCCTTCTAGGGTTTTCTTTTTCTTGTTTGTTCATGTTCTTTAGGAATTTTATTGTTTAAATGTTGTTCAAAGCAAATTGTCATTTAATGCATCTCTGTTTACATTTCTTTTGTTGATTGATTCACGTCCATGTTGTGATAACCCTAGTTTTTCTTGTTCTAGCTAGACTAAACCTTCCTAACCATTTTCTAGTAATCGTGACTTAGTTTTCATTTAGGTTTAGGTTTTTAGGTTTTGAATACGTAAAAATTACTGAATGTCTTTTGTGTTTTGATTACCCTCATGCAAGGGCGGCAAATTTTGCTGCCCTTACACGAAAGCTTAGATAAGGTGATATGCATCGTCGATGGTTTGTTCTAACCAAACACCAAACCCATCTTACAACACCTGCAATGTCAATGATATTTGCCGATCAAAGTCCTATAAGTCTATGAACAAGTGTATGGGTGGTGAAATTCGCCGCCCTTACACGAAGGAAACCTTGAAACACCTACATGCTATGTCGGCAAATTTAACTACCGAAACACTTGCAATTTTCTCCCATATCACATGCAGTGTCGGCATTTTTTGCCGCTCAAAAATAAAACACTTGTAATCTTCTAAAACATGCAAAAGCGGTTAATTTTGCCGCCAATACACTCGCATTTTCAATTTACCTGTAGGTTCGGTAAAAATGGCTGCCCTGACACTTGCGAACTATCCCTTACATGCAAGGGCAGAAAATTTTGCCACCTGTGCATCACCCTCTCAATTTTTTCTAACTCTGGGATATTTTTAATTTTGCTTCCCTAAGCCCGCTTTCCTCCATTTTTTGACCTGCTCGCACTCTAGCTATTTCAAGCGTATCTCCATAGTCGTGATCATCAACATGCAATTTTCCCAGATTACCAGTATTTCCCCTAATTGCATGATCATGACTTTTTGTTGCAATTTCTTCTGCAGATATTCTCTTTTCATCGACATCCTTTTGGTGATAGCTTTTTCAGATGACTGAGTTATCTCCGAAGAAGTCGAAAGCGATGAAGTATAAGTATCAAGGTGTTTTTCCAATCACCTCGATTACTTCTAATGTCAATGGCATTCGGGATACAGAGATTGGCTATGTGGACATGGCTAAATTTGTGGAAAGAACCAAGTCCAATAATCCTAGTTTTACAATGAAAAAGATTATTGACAATAGAATTCATTTGGTGTTGTCTTTCCCAGTGGTAGCCCATAACACAGAGTTTGTTCTTCAGTGTGCTTAGTTTTATAACAGAGATACTAGGGCTTGTTGGCAAGAGACACTATGTGGCTTCATGAGTGTTGTCATTGATGGCAACAAAGTCCATCTCACACATCCGCAGGACATGGCGTGTCTATACCAGAAGTCAGATTGAAGAGTATTTTGGTCCGGTGACCAAGAACAGAGCATGTAGCAAGGTCTGATAATCAGTACTGGATCTCTCAGAGGAAGTATCTCAGTAAAGTACAGACTTGGGGAAGTCAAGAGGAGTATCATGACTGATATATTCCAAAGATTGAGCCTCCGATGATGAAAGGGTGAAAAGATATAAGCACCTGAGTGTTGGGTTCCTGTTTGGCAGAGTAGACTGAGGAAGACCTAACCGGCAGAGCATCAGACTTTAATCCGGATGAGATATTGAAGGTGATCAAGTCTCTTGAGGTATCATTCATGATTGGCCAACATGATTGATGACTTCTACAACTATATTTTTGATATGCATCAATTACTGAGTAAGGATTCAACCGACAGACCAAAGTTTGGGAAGATATTGAGTATTATGAATGCCGACTAGGAAGTTGATAAAATCCTTGGTGTGGATATATATACTAGATTGATTTCGGTATGAAGGTGTGTGTGGTGTGTTGTGAAGTGCGAAGAAAAGTAGAGAGCTGTGTGGAAGCAGTAATACAGGTCCAGTATGTGATAGGACAGCAGCACCAAAGAAGAGGAAGAATGAAGTGCAGTAGATCAGTGTATGGAGCTTAACCGGAACTAAACCTCAGCATATGTGGATGCTTCTCATCAGTTCAAGTATCTTGTTACCTTCTTTGTACCTTGTAGACAATGAGTCTCTTGTAGGTAGTGAGCCTCTTGTGAGCAGTGTGCTTAGGCAGTGAGCCCTAATTGGCAAGTGTCATTTTTGTACTATCTTATTCTTTTAACAGAGAATACAATCTTGGGTTAGTCACCCCGTGGTTTTTCCCTTAACAGGGTTTTCCACATCAAAATCATTGTGTTATGTGTATTAATCTTATCTTTGTTTTCATAGTTATGTTTGCTTATATGATTTGATGTTGCACTAATTATTAAAGAAGGACAGAAAGTTGAAGTAATTAAGATAACTGATTCCCCCCCCCCTCTCAGTTATCAACAATTGGTATCAGAGCCAAGTTCCTCCAAATAGAGCCTAACAGCTTGAGGAAGATATGGGAATCTCAATGGATATGTATGGTATGAGGGAACAACTTCAGTCTGCTCTAGATGATCTTGAACAATCTAACTCCAAAGTCAATAACTTGAAGGAAAGACTCAAACAAGCTGATGATTTCATAAATGAACTAAAAGAGAAACTGAGTATCTCTATGAAAAAGAGAAAGGAACTACTTCAACAACTAACAAGTCAAAGTAAACCCAATAATACTAATGAAGATCTAAATGAGAAGAACAAGTTATGTGAGAATCTATCAAAAGAGGTCATTATGGTAAGACATGAAATGGAATCAGGGGTTATGAAATTCACCCAAGAAATTGAAGAGAAAAGAAAAATTGAAGATGATCTAAGACAATCTCTCAAGGAGAAGTCAGAAGACTACCATAAAATGGATAGAATAATCAGGCATCTAGAATCTGATCTTGAAGAAGCTAGAGATAATGAAGAACAACTTGAGAATCAGATTGACACTCTTAAAAGGGATCTTCAAATAGCAAATGAATACAAAGAGAAATTCAAGATAAGCTCTGCTCAACTTGAAGTTCTTCTTCAAAGTCAAAAGAGGGTAGATGACAAGAAAGGCTTGCGGTATGAGAAAGGTGAAAGCTCCAAATCCAGTCAGAAGAACTTTGGATTAGGAAATCCAAGGAACAGGCCTAGAAGACCTCCGGTAAGGCAACCAAATGATCAAAGATATCCATCCTTCAATGGATACTGCCACAATTGCAATAACTTTGGTCATAAAGCAAATCAGTGCAGAAGAAGAATGAATCAAACAAATTCATCCTTCTTCGGACAGTGTTTTAACTACAAAAGGTATGGTCACCAATCTCATGAGTGTAAAAATATGTAAATGAACAATTCATTCAATGGTAGATGCTTTACATGCAATAGAATGGGACATATGGCTAATCAATGCAGATCTAGAGGATACCAATCAAATATGCAAAGAAATATTGTTTGCTACAATTGCAATAGATCTGGTCATATTGCCAAATTTTGCAGAAGTAAGAATCAGGACAAAAAGGGTCTAGTGCATCATAATCAAAACCAAGACAAAGGAAAAGGAAAAGTGAATGCGGATGAAATTCAAAGGGAGATGAACAAGATTTGGGTGAAGAGGAGTACAGAAAATGCTAAGGATGGATCCGCACCAAAATCTGGTGCTGATATTCCTTTCAAAAACTAAATAGATGAGCTCTGGCTCAGGGGGAGTCACAAAAGAAAACTAGTTCCCCTAGCTAGGCAATTGGTGCCTAAAATTGGCACATGGAAAGTTGTGGATTAAAGGGTTCTCAGAGAAACATCTAAATAAGCCTTGGTAAAGATATGGAAGATTCACAAGAAATTTTGAAAAGGTTAATCTTCCAAGATTGATCCAATTCAACAGTCATCCGGTAAGAATAGGATTTTCACAGTTAGATCTGGTATGATTCAAATTTGAGGTATCTTGATCTGCGGATAAATGGAATAATTGTGAAAGGTAGATAGATTGCTAATATTCACCAAGAATAACTCTAAGTGCATCTCAGTGATCCAGAAAAATCTCTCAAGACAAGGAGAACAAAGCAACCAAAATAACTTAAGTCGTGCATTTATTACAACCAGAATTAGGGTTTGCGCAGAAATAAAAGGGTTCTTTTGTTCATCATTTGCACATTTGCATTTGAGAAAAAGAGAGAAGGAGCTCTGCAACAAATTATCTCAAACCTCTTAAAGATCAATTACTGAAGTTGATTCATCCAGCAATTCGATTCGGCTCATTTCGTGAACCCTAGAAGCGTAAAAGGTATTTTTCATTCTTGAATATCTCTCTGTAAATCTTTTAAAGATGGCTACTCTGAATGTTGTGAAGATCTCTAATAGGCCGCATCCTAAATTCAAGAAACATCCCTACAAATCCCTAGAAGTTGATCCCTTAGGCGCCTTTTCTAGCATTCCACATGGAGTTCTGCATGTAGAAGATATTAGGGTTTACATACACGCAAACATTAAGGAATTTGGGGAATCCAAGCTGATGGATATCTACCACTAGGAACTAATAGATGAATCACTTGAACTTAAACCCCAATATAAGGCCATCTGGGATAAGCATTTTGGGCAGTGCATCCATTTCCCCTATTTTGCAGAAGATGAGTGGGTCTAGTATGTTTTAAGCAGAGTGCATGACAATTTCATGTGGTTGAATAGACCATTTAAGATCACAAAAGATGCTATTAACGCGGTAATCGGTTTGCACTCATTCAGAGGGTTACCTGTTCTCAAATTGCTCAAAAACCAAACTGTGAGTGAGGCGACCGGATCAAAATTTGACAAGAGAGCCATGACAATAGAAGATATCAATGATCCGAATATCAAGTTTTCCTCCATGATAATTGGTTACAAGATATATCACTCCAACAGGGAAAATTCAGTACCTGGAACTACAATTTACACTGCTTATCAGATGCTAAAAGAGAATGCTGACTATGATCTTTGTGAGTTGCTCCTGAACCAACTATTAGAGAATTTACAGAAAATAAAGAAAGATAAAAAGAATTCTTTCAAGTATGGTAGCTTGATACTTTACCTATTCTTCTACTATATGAATGAGCTACCTGGAACTAGTGGCTGGATATGGCAAAATGACAGACCTGTAGCCATACAAATCAGAGATTATATGCATGGGCTTGGTGATGCCAAGGCACAGAATACAACACTCTGGGGCTATTTCAAGAACTTTCAAAGTATGATGCAAGCCAGAGAAAGAATCCCCCAATCATTGGTTCAGAAGTACAAGGATACAATGTGCTTTATGGTAGACACTAATCAAGGCCTGATGGAGGCAGTGGAATTGAGAATAGTGTGGATCATGCCAATGGGGTATGAGGTTGATGAGAAAATCCTAGAGCTACACATTCAACACCTTTTGAGTCAGCCTAAGGACCCTGAGGCAGAAAGGTTTGGAACCTTTGAAGAGTTGAGTGTAAAAATTCATGTGGAGCTTAGACAACTGGACATGAAAAGAAAAGTGAGAAAAGAAGTAGAGAATGTTGCCAAAAGGGATGGCATTTCAAAAGATGCGCTTGATGCAAACAGAGAGAAGATGGAAAGGGCAAAGAAAGAAAGGCAAGAAATAGAAAAAGAAAGTACTCTGGTGCAAGCCCCCTCTCGGACCAGATCCTCCAAAAGCTCTGCACCTGCCACCTCTAAGAGCCAAAAAGCATCAAAATTGAAAGTTAGGACATCTGGAAAAGGAGAGAAGAGAACTAAGACAAAGGCCACAAGGTCTTACACGAGTCAAAAGGATGATGAAGAGACTAAGTCAGATGAGGAGGTCAAGAAAATGAAGAAGAAGAAGAAAGCATCTGGTGAATCCTCTACTGGTCAAGGCAAGGAAGAAGAGGCAGAAGAGTTTGTTGAAAGGCCTACTCTGTGCATTGATGATGTATTCAAGGCAATTACTATAGATGGGAATCTGTAACCAATAACAGAATTCTATGATGAATACAATGATGCAGATAAAAGGATATTGGAAGAAGCCACAGTTAAGTACCTAAACATATATAATAAACCATTCATTGAAATTATTTCTCTAATCCCCAAGAGTTTAGAGCAAGTTCTTGAACTCAGAAAAGATAATGCCAAAGAAAAGATATGTAGATCCAGGAACAAATAGCTATTTAGCTCTATCCCTCTATCACTCCAAAGCAAATGAACATGATTCTCAAAGATTGCAAGGATGAGTTCCAGAGCAAAGCTAGAATGAACAAGCTTATGCTCAGAGAAACTGATCAGGTGGCTAAAGAGACTGAGGACATCCTCTGGAATGCCTATAAAAGATTTAATCTCCCTATTGTAGAGGATATAAGTGATGAACCCTCTGCCATGAATGTTAAAGGATCAAGTACTGAGAAAGTTGCAGAAGAGACAAAGGAGACAAGTGAAGAGAAGACTAAGGACTTAGATTCCTCTGCACCAGAAGAGGAAGTCCATGAAGAAGTAGACACCTCTCTTCCAGATCCCCCAGCAGACTCTGGAATTGAAGGAGAAGAAAGAAAAGAAGAGAGAATTAGTCAAGAAGAAGAAGTGAAGGGAGGAGAAGAAGATCAAACAGAGAAGATCACAGGGGACAGTTCTGAGGTTGCAGAAGGAAAGAAAACTCTGTCTCCAGCAAGAGACACTACAGAAGCAATCAAAGATTTTTTGACAAAAGAAATGATGGAATTAGATGAACCAGAGCTACTTTAAGCACCAATCAATTTTGATTCCCTCTCTCCAGTCTAGACAATGAAGGTTGCATCTTTTGCTCAAGCCAAAGCAAAAGAAAATCTTTTGAAGTCTCACATGGAAGATTGTGAGCTAATAGAGATTGCATCTGGTGCATTGGAGAAAATCATGCCATCCTTCCAGAAGGATCTTTCAGCCTCTTCATCTGATAACTTAAAATCTCTTGTTAATTCAATAAGCACACATTTTGATTCTTTGGAGAAGTCAGCTGAAGATAAAGTCTGGAAAGAGTTTATGGGTAAGAGATTCTCCGAGGTACAAGGATTTATAACAAATGATAGGAGAAATTTGGATATTGGAATAAAGAGCCTAGAGAATGCTCTTAAAGATGGTGGAGATCTATAAAAATTTTGTCTATCTTGGTCCACTGTAATAGCAGACATCACCAAGAAGGTGGAAGAACAAGAGAGCAAACTATCAAGTTTATCTCAAATTTTTGATCCTCTCACCTCTTCCATAGTAAATCAAGAGTGTCAGACTATTATAGTCATAAATGAATAAAGAAGCTTGAAAAGGAGAAGAAAAATAGAATAAGCAGGTTAAGTGAACTTAGAGGGATAATTATCCCTAAGTTAGAGGCCATGCATGAGGCTCTAACTGATGCTCAGACCACAGCCCAAACCAGTGATCTGACAGATCTAAAGAGGGCAGAAGCTTTTGCATTCCTGTTGAGTGGTCACATCTCAATTTTAGACAAGATGAAGCAAAGTTGGGCAACAAAATTTGTCCAGTTGAAGACAACTTTTGCAGATATACTTCAATATATGTAAGTATATTATGTATATATATTTATGCTGCCAAGTATAGATCGTTTTTGAAATTTTGGTATGCGGATCCTACCCTTTGCCATTGATGTCAAAGGGGGAGTGAGGAGCAATGAAAAATGTGGAATCTAGCTAAGGAGGAGCTCTAGAAAAGTGTACATTAGAACAGTGCATCAGCCAATGGGGAGCATAGTGTGACACTTAGTCATTTTTCACTAAGTGTTGCCATCAATGCCAAAGGGGGAGATTGTTGGCAAGAGACACTATGTGGCTTCATGAGTGTTGTCATTGATGGCAACAAGGTGAAATCATAGATTATGTGAGTTTGCATGTGGGTAAAATATTGTCAAAGAAGAAGAGTATGATGTTGGCCTTGGGTAGGGCTATAAAAAATTCATTTATTAAGAGAAGAGAAAGAATTTTAGAGGAAGAGAGTTGGGCCAAAATTCAAAATAAGTGTGCAAAAATATATGGGAGTGCAAAAATATATGGGAGGTTAGATGCCTTGGAGGATAGTAGAATTAAAGGAAAAGAAAAGAATAAGAGTAAGGTTGAGTCTCGTTATTTTTTTATGATGATTTGTTTGCAGGTGAACTTGTGTGTGTAGAAAAGGCTGAAGGAAGAATAGCAGAGTGCCATGTTGATGGAACTGAAGAATAAATCTTTAAAGATGAAAAAGAAGGAGGAGTTGTAGTAGCAGCATGTCTTATTGAAGGAATGGAGGAAGTGGTGAAAGAAATTACAGCTGAGGATAAATTGGAAACTGAAGAGGTTGCAGCAGGAACATATATTTTGGAAGACATGAAGTAGTTGGTGAAAAAGGATGAGGATGTGAGAAGAGAAGATGTTGCAGTAGCAGAGGAAAAAGGGATAATAGAGGTAATGGTAATTTATTTTTATTTTTATAATGATAAAGATGGTGTTGAGTTGTCTGCAGATGAGATGATGAAAGTAGAAGAAGAGATAGATGAAAAGATGGTGGTGAAGGTAAAGGAGTGTGAAGAGGAAGTGCAGATAGAAATATTTATTTTTCATGAGATTGTTAGTGCTAATTTGTATGCAGGTGCTGTAGAGGATGGTGTTGATGCACATTGGTGGAGGAGTTTAGATTATGGTGGGTTGAATCCCACGAGAGGAGGAAGAGGAATGGAAATTGGTGAGATAAGGAGGAGTGTTGAGTGGAGTAACATTTAGAGGAGGAGGTTGGGTTATGGTGGACATAGGTCCACGAGAGGAAGGAGGGGTGAAGAACAAACTTGTTGGAGGAGGATAGTACTTTTCCTAGCCAAATGTTAGAAGAGGAGAAGGAAGAAGTATTTCAATGTACTTGTTGCAGTGATGGAGTTTGTTGTAGGTTGTTTACAACCTGGAAGGGTGGTTCTATCATCCAACTCCATTTGTGAGCCCATGCTCACAAATTTTTTCTTATCTAACATGTCTGATGTAGGATCATCTGGGTCCACATGCAATATTGCATCAACCAAAAACAATTGCAGGTTATGTTTTCTATTTTTGGTTCATTTTTGGTGTGTATACTATTTTGTGGCTTCATCAACTTGCTTTTCAAAGACTACTACAGAAAGGTTGCAGATTTATACATGTGTTTTCAGATCTGAGGCTTTCTTCAAAATGTCTATTTGGTTGCTATAGACCATATTCATGTAGTTTCAGTGTTAACCTTGTTGCTATAGGATGTTTTTGGATCTACTTCAAGATGACTGGTTATTTTTGCTTTAGGAAGATTAGTTATTTTTGCTTGAGGAAGACTGGTTATTTTTGCTACAAGAACGATGTAACTACAACTACAGGGACATTTAAATTTCTAATGCATGACCCATTTATTTCTACTCTAAGAAGATTGTGTGTGTGTTGGTGATGTCTTATGATCCTTGAAGTTACTACAAATTAGTTTAAATGGTGTTATAAGCTGCTTCTACAGGACTGTGTATTTTTTCTTTAGGGATTATGCATTTTCTACTACATAGACTGATTATTTTTTCTATCAAGAATTCATTTTTTTCTGCCAATGGAGGACTGTGTGTGCTATTTTTCAATGTTCAATACCTAGGGAAACTTATGATTCTTGTGATTTCTTAAGATCTATTTTAATGTGTTTCAAAGTTGCTTTAGAAAACTACTATAAAAACTACTTGAAGACTGTGTGTTAATATGTTGCTATAGGATGACTACATAATTCAAAGTTCTTATCTCTTGGTATTGGTGGTGACAAGAAATATTTAAAAGGGGTTAGTTTTGGCATTATTTTTTAGCCAATTTAATAATCACTTATTATTGCTTCCAACAATAAAACAATCATATATTAAAATGATTGTTCCATTTTTTGGGTATGACTGTCCATTCTCCTTGGAAGTTGAAAAGTCCCTTGGGAATAGTATTATATATGGTCTTATTTTTGTTTTGAATGGAATTGCTCCTAGGAAGATTTTAGAGAGCGGAGTTGAGAGAATCTCCCATGGGTAGAAGGTGTCATTGAGAGGTCCCTTCTGTGTGGCAAATTTAGGAGGCAAAACTCTATTGAGCAGAGTTAATAATAATGAAATAAAAAAAGGTAAAACCCTTGTAGTTTGATGAGGGGATTTATAATGAAGAAAGAGTTATATGAAGCCATGTAATGTAAAGAAGAGTGATAGGGAATGTTGTTGTAGCATAATGTATTTTGTAGGCAAGTTGTAATCAACTACAGGAAGTAAATAAAGTTTTATATTTTGTTTTTATTGCTTATGTCATGAAGTTGTGTGTATGTAGTCTGAGTAGGCTACAAGATTGGGCTATCCTTTAATGGACCCCCTGATCTTGATGTCTACAACATGTCAATATTTGCAAAGATTTGATCACTAAAAATTAGATTAACCATGAGGGTTTTGCTTGTGAGTTGTTTGTCAATACTTTTTTTATGCAACTCTTTATTGGTACAACAATCTCCACCAAATTGCATACATTCATGGGTAGAATTGGAAGAAGCATTCTTGAAGAAATTTGGACAAAAAACATTGATCCAAAGGGAGATCTTTTACAATTTGCAGCGATTAAAAGATAGTTTGGTGAGACTATTGAGCATTTTATTCAATGATTTATCCAAGCTTTGAACACGATTGACATTGTCAATAGGCCAAGTGAATTGAATATAATAAAACATTATGTTTGGGGAATGGATACAAGGAATGATTACATGCAAAGCCAAGTTTATTGAATCCCACCACAAATCAATTGTTTCACCAACCAAACATGTACAAAATGCAACAAATACAAACAAGTAATCCCTCTTATTAAGGTCTAATGATGCAACAACCACACTGAGGTAACCAATCAATTTGACATGATTTTATTTTAGTTTTTAATGAGAATTATGCTATTGTCCCAATGGTTTTGCAGGAAAATCCACTTGAGTTTAGTGATGACTTCGATGATGAACCTAACAATGGAGTCAAGGAAGCAGCTTTTGAGACTATTGAGGATAATATTCATGAGGATAAAGTTGATTTAGATATGAAGGAAGAAATAAGTAACAACACTAAAATTTGTAATATTCTAAAAAATAATGATGAAGAAAAGGATCAACACATTCAACCATGCCAACCAACCATACCAAGTTTTGAGATAGATATCCCAAGGATGATTGAGAAGTTGAACCGTGACATAAAAATCATTAGATTTCTTAGCACCTTTGAAGACATTTATTTACATGATGAGTGTCATTTTTGAAACACAATTGAGCATGGACAGGTCACATGTGCATATGTCATTATAAGGTTGGACTTAACTCTCAAAGAAATTATGAATATGAAGAAAATGGAAGGTAAGAGTCAAGATTATACTATTGTTTTGTTAAGTAGATAGGAGCAAAAACACATTTCAATTGGCAAGATTGAAGAGAATCATGAGTGGCAAGATTCCCTTGATTTGGTAGATGACTCAATGGCACTCAAACTTGAGGAAACAATAACTTTTGATGCTACTATACTTGAGGGCAATGATACAAAGGTATGTGTTGATGAATGTTTTGTAATGAAACAACTTGCACAATAGAAGAATATAATAGCAAATATGTTGCAAATACTTAATAAGAATATGCCACTTCAAGGGGGAAACCTCCACAAATCTCCAATAAAGAACACAATTCATAATATGATGATAATAAACTTACCACTAGCTCCTATATATGCCTAATTATTTCATGACTACCACCCAGGCTAACTTAGATACATAAATATAATGCCTAGCATGATCTAACTACCTATATATGACTATAATAATGATTATATAACTTAATTAAGAGTTACATTAGCTACAAGTTGAATACTCATAACCCTATGCACACTATAGGATTAAGGGCATAGATGCCTCCCCTCTTCAAAGAAGCATTATCCTCAACACTGATCAACTATGGATGCTTTTGCACAAAATCCTCATTTTCCCATGTAGCATCCTCAACTGAAGAATTTTTCCATTTTATCAAATACTCTGTGATTGCCCTTGTTCATAGCCTCTTGGTTCATATTTGAGGAATTCCCTCAAGATCCAACACTATTCTTCCCTCCTCATCAAGCTCTAGTAACTCAGTTTGTGCTACAAATATTTGCCCAATAACTACCTTCAAACATGAAACATGGAAAGCTGGATGTATTTTTGTTGACATAGGTAACTCTAATTTATATGCTACACTATAAATCTTTTGCAACACCTTATAAGAACCATAGTACTTGGGTGCAAGCTTGTTATTTTTTGTTTTTGTTTTAGAGACATTATCTTATATGGTTGTAATCGCACAAAGACCCAATCTCCCACTTCAAAAGTCCTTTCACTATGGTTCTAATCATCCTATTGCTTCATTCTATTTTGTGTCATTGTTAGGTTCTCTTGGAGACTGTAAAGTACCTCTTGTTGATGTTGAATGTGTTCTTCAATTATTCAAACCTTTGGTTGTGCCCACAATGAAGAGGTTATTGATGGTGGTTGGTACCCATATAGTGCCAAAAATGGAGACATCTTGGAATAAGTATGGAAGGAAGTGTTATACCACCATTTTGCTAGCGGTATCCATCACACCCATCTCTCTTGGTTATCCGAAGCAAAACATCGGAGGTACCCTTCCAAGCATTTGTTGACCACCTCAATCTACCCATCAAATTGGGGATGATATGATGAGCTACAAGTAAGCTGAGTGCCCAAACATAAAAATAAGTTAGTCCAAAAATTACTTGTAAAAGATCATGATCACTTACTATAACTTTTGGAGTCCCATGTAGTTTCTCAATAGTATTCATAAAGTTTGTTTCTACAGTGCTTGCTACAAATGGGTGTGCTAAAGCAAACAAGTTGCATATTTGGTGAGATGATCCCCAACAACCATTATAATATTTTTTTCTCCATATCTGGGTAAACCTGTGGTGAAATCCATAGATACATCCTCCCACAACCAACTTGGTATAGAAAATGGCTACAGAAGACCTGGATTCCTAATTGTCTCCCCTTTATTTTGTTCACATACCACGCATTTTGGTACAATTTTTTCCACATCCCCTTTTAGCCCCTCCTATGTCACATCACTATCCATAAAATTCAAGATTTAACTTAAGCATATAACTTAAACAAATCATTAATTAAGAATGGATTTCAATATTCAAGTTCGAACATAAAGAAACATGTTCTTTTCCATCAATTAAGCATGTTAATCAAATCAGGATATAACACCGCTTACAATCTAATAAATCATTACAATCCTTAGTGAAATTCCATCACTAATCATAAACAATATATGCTCTTGGCATCTTAATCAAAACTTTACATTAAAATAGACCAACTTGTCAAAATGCAAACACTGTATCTGGAACCATTGACATTTGTCTTCATAAGCCTCGGCTTGTCTCATGTTAGGGAAGGAGAGCATCATCCTAGTGCTTTTCCTCCAACCATAGACCTGCAGTCCCCTGCTCATCTTCCTAACTGGAAGAGGCCCTACCCTTCACGGAAAGGTTAGACATTGGAACCAATTGATTAGCCATCTGAGTAATTGGTGTTGTGTCCTTCCTAATGTCTCATGGTCACACACTATAGATCCACTCTAACTTGTATGACACTAGGCCATTTGGATCACTGTGGACCGATAATGCATGCAAAGATGGATGCATTACTTTGGCCAAAGTTTTCATACAAAGACGTTACGCAATGAACATTGTCGTATGTTCACCACCCTAACTTGACTTATAAGCTGTCATTTCCTACAGTCAGCTCTTAATAACCTTGTCCTTTAGGTCTAGTATGAGTGTGGGATCAATTCGAATCATAGTCCAAACTTTGAACATTTGACTCCCATTAAAGTTAATTATAACAAAATAGGTTATTTTAGAAATGCGGAACTAGTGACTCCACGACACCTTGTTCTGTTCAATTCATTTCAATTTCAAACTTCATGATCGTCTTGGTCTCCCGTGTTTTCATATCGATAGCATTCACCACATATGATGCAGTCAATTTCATGGTACTTAAGGCATGCCCTGCCTTAGTAAATATACTAGTTTCTTAAGGGTCAATAGCTCTTTTTTTTCAAATGAGCTCATGGGTTATTCACCAACCCAATAGTTAAAATAAGTAAAAGAAATTATAACTCATAACATTATTCGTTAAGTCATAATTCAGTCCCAAATAGATCTAGTCTACAATCTATTATAGAGTTATTTCAACTGTCTCATATAGAGACTATGATCATACTCCTTCATAATTGAAGGTTCATTTAGCATGCATAATAGTTTTAATAGTTCTGTATGTATTTCATTATCGGCCACTCAAGTAAGCCCGACTGGGTTTTGTTTGGGTGTTAGATGTACATCAATTTATAATTGCCTTCCCGGCAATCTTTATAGTCCATGGACTGTGTTTAAGATATTAAAAGCTTCCACAGTTATTAATACAGTTGAGTGACAGCATGCCAAGTAATGATGCCTATACAGCTATCAATCCAGTCAAGGGACTGCATGCCAAGTAATGATGCCTAAATGGCTATTAATGCAGTCGTAAGATTGTATCCATTATAAAAAACACATGGAGTCATTCTTAAATCCCGTCGAGCGCTCATAGGCTCGGCCCTTGTCATCATACGATGTGGGTTAAATGCAAATGAAAAGTATACATGCAGCCATTGTGGCTTTGATCTCCAGTTCTCATAATGTATCATGCAATATAGGACAACTGAGTCGAAAGACTCAAGGCTCATTCAAGAAGAGTCAATCTTTACAAGGCTTGACTGAGCATAATTTCAAGAATAAATACTTAGTTTCCTAGCTCAGCTCATAGCCTTGAGCAAGTTTTCAAGAAGTTTAATAAGTATATTTCTGCTCGGCTCACAGCCTTGAGCACAACTTCAAAGAAGTTAAATATGTTTTCAGCTCAACTCCCCGCCTTAAGCATAGTTTCAATAGTTATTATGTCTAACAAACTCAGCCCATGAGGCTTTGAGTATAAACACAACTCAATGATTGTCTTAAAAGGGTTTGGCCATATGATACCCAAACCATAGCATATAAGTTATTTAAAAATAGGAACGACTCGGATGACTAGCCTAATGCCACGACTCAAAAGAAAAATAATCAACATGCCTGGCATCACCTTGCAGTCTATGTGCCTCATATTTCCATTCAATAACAAGAGACTTCAAGAATCTCAGTTACCTAAGTTGAGTAAAAGATCGAATGCAGACCCAGTTCTATGAATATTTTCGCTGCTCCCAATTTCTTCTTGCCACTGTTCTCCCTCGAACAATTATACCACCTAACTTTTCCCAGAAATCCAACCTCTCTCCTTCCTTCCCCGAAGTTTTTTTTCTTTTTCCAAAAGAGAGACTAACTCCAACAACATAACCGATTTCCTACATGCCAATATTGGCTTACAACTACCTTACACTCGATAGTGCCCCTAAAAAGGTGGCCCAATCCAAGCACATCATGGCATGGTTGAGCTCGAAGCTCCCATCCATCTTCATGATCGACTAAAACCACTTAAGAATATTCCATCGACTACAATTATCAAAATAAGTAAATAGCAATAATATCATTATGGGCAATAACCAATTAAGAGGTTTCATCCTTGATAAAGGATTATCACAAAGAATAGTATTCATAAAAAGAAATCACATTATTTACGGTGATTATTGGGGTCGAGTGATACTCCCCTGAAATCGACTATTCCCATTAGTCAAAAGACTAGGAATAACATAATGACCCCGAGAACAATAAGTAAGAGAGACCTCCTTGTCTCTAAATATTATTATCTCTCAACTAGGAATGATGTTCCCAAAACATCATCTAGTCATCACGACTTGTCAAGACAACTTCATCGACAAAAGAGTAAACCACGAACATAGAAACAAAAGATAAGAGACATAACACGTGTCAACTTATGAATGGTTGAGAAGGACATAGGAGTTGATTACTCAGATGGCTAGTCAACTTATATTATCACAATGTCTAACCCCTTCCTCCAGGATGATACTCTCCTTCCTTCTTCGAAGGACATTCGGTTCTCCTGTCACACTCGTGACCACAAGATTACAATCAGTGCATCATTGTCAAATCTCGTAATTAAAAATCATTTAGTTTACAAAACTATTTAACATTTGTTTCTACTTCATAATCAAAAGTTAAATCAGATATTTCCACAATATCAAATCAATTAACTATGACTAATCCTCCCGATTATCATGCCAAGTTATTGATTAAGTCTAATTTGTAAATTAAGGATGTAACATGTCTCCCCCCATAAGAATCATTATCCCCGATGATTATTTGTCTTTAAAACAAACCAACATAATATGAAAAGGCTTTCAAAACATAATATCAAATGTCTCAGAAAAGATGAGGAAATCTAGCATAGAAGTCATCATAATTTTGCCAGGTGGCATTTTCCTCCACATATTGGTCCCATTGGACCTTGCACTGCGTTATTTCCTTATTACGTAAGCATATCTTATGCATTTTGAGCACCTTGATGGGCTTGATCACCACCACTCCTGGGTCTTTCACCTGTAATATATTCCAATCAAGCGTAGGAATCTGATTATCAGCAGAATTAAACTTTTTCAAGTAAGAAACATGAAACACATTATGCATCATGACAAGTGCTAGCGGTAGAGAAATTTTGTATGCCACTGGGTTGACTTCTTCTAGAACTTCAAACAACCCCACATATCTTGGTGCTAGTTTGGACATTTTTCCAAATTTGATGGAAGTTTTCTAGGGTTTTACCCTAAGGAGAACTTTATCTCCCATAGTGAGGTGCCTTTCAACATGCTTCGCATCTACATAACTCTTTTGTCTATCATTGGCTTCCGCTAATCTTGTTTTAATTAGATGGACTTGTTCTTCCATCTTAGATAGCATTTCTGGACCAAGGCTAACCCTATCTTCAAGCTTATCCCAGCTTATAGGGGTTTTGGCACTTCCACCCATATAATGCCTCAAACAGTGTCATCTTAATAGCTAAATGATAAGAGTTATTGTAAGAAAATTTCACTAGAGGAAGATAATCCTCCCACTTGTATTGCTGATGTATGCAATACATCCTTAATAAGTCCTCCAACACTCGATTCACCCTTTCAGTTTGACCATCTATTTCAGGATGATAAGCAGAGGTTATGTTTAGTTGTGTTCCAAGTGAAGAGAACAAAGTTTTCCAAAACTTGGAAGTTATTCATGCATCCCTATCTGAGATAATCTTCTCAGGAATGCCGTGAAGTCTAAAAATCTCTTTAACAAATTTCTAAGCAATAATGGGAGCCCCATCTGTCAAGTTTCCCAGAATAAAATGGGCCACTTTGGTGAGTCTGTCCACCACAACCAAGATAACATTGTGCTTATTCCTTGACATAGGAAGTCCCTGCACAAAGTCCATGCTTAAAATCTGCCATTTCCACATAGGAATTTCATGAGGGTATAATAAATTGATGCAGTCAAGGTAGGAGGGTCCGATGAGGGATTGTCCAGCCTTGTAGCCTAATCATCTTAACACCATGATCATAATGGATATGCAATGGAAGCTAATAGATAATCAATAGAAAGATAAAGATATTCATGAACACAAACACAAGATATATCCTAGGAATACCCTAACAGGGAAAAACCCAGCCTTTAAAGCTCATTCCTCATATATTATAACTTCAAATTGAATTTCACATGCCTCAAGGGCTTTACAGATGCTAGGCTGCAGCCCAAGGATTACAACAGATTCATACAACAATGTTCTTCCATGATCTCATTCATCTACTCATCAATTCTTTGCTCTACCACTTCTCTACTCTTTACTCTGCTCTCTCTGCTTCACTTCTGCTCTTACTTCTGATCTTCACGTTCTTTTTCATCTTCATCCCTACCTTGTAAAAATCCTCTATCTCTCATTTATATCCTCCGCAAGATCTCTAAACATCAATAAGTCAGCCTAATTGCAACGACTAGTTAGGGTAACGTGTACACAAAATAGGTCGGGCCTAAACATAAGGCATTACTCCGCAGGTACATAGAACTTCACACGGATCTCCATGAAGGTCATCCAGGCCCTATACTACATTGCATAATGTTCCTTTAGGCTTGGTAAGTAACATATTTGTTCTGCAAACCCATTAGACTTCACTAAACACAATCAGCTCTGCTCTGTCAAACGTGCAACAACAGTAAATCTTCTGATAGCGATATCTTTTCGGTACTTGATCCAAATGCTCTAAATTCTTGATATGTTGTACCTTCCTATGTCTAGATATTAATTCCAGCTCTGTAGCCTCTTATACTCAGATGCGGTAAAATGTAGTATCTCCTCAAGTCACCTTCTCAATATTTTGCAACTCACTGTCAACTATCTCAACTATTTTGAATTCTTCTGGATGCTCCTACATCAGACTCTCAGGGTTATTTGAAAAGTGAGCCTCTTCACTTTGGTATATATTATGTCAAATTCATTGTTGTCTCTTTGAATAGATTTGGTGGTCTATTTTCAGGTACTTGCAACTACCTCAAGGTCGGCGGTCTGTTCAATTCCACCCTATAAAACTATCTCAAGTTCTTCTAAGTTTAGCATTCTACTTGAAAGCCTTGCACTGCCTCAATGATTGGTGATCTGAGCAAGTCTTCTCCGCAAGTTGCCTCAAGTTCTTCATCTTGTCATGGTGTAGGTTTGGTGGTCTACCTGCAATCCTTGCACTGCCTCAATAATCGGCGGTCTGAGAAAGTCTTCTCCGCAAGCTGCCTTAAATTCAATGTCTGCTTCAATCAAATAAGAGTCAATAAATACATACTTTCTTCCTCTAGAACAATCAGTTACTTCCCTTGGTTCTATCAATATATTCATGAACTTCTCTGCAACATTTTCTGATCTCTGGTTCTCAGATACAATTTCCAATGCGCTCATCAGGATCTCACAGTTTCCATTCTGCATACACTGCTTCTATACTATTCTTTATTTTCTTATCCACTTTTACTCTACTTCGGTACACAAAATTTCTTCTCTAGTAGAATATCTTGTCATTCCCTCTTTCTTTGCCACATGAACTTCTCTTTTCTAATATGCCTCACGCAAATTTTCCCTTGCATTGTTTTCTCTGATGATTAGTCTAAAACACAATTCTTCTCAAGATTAATGCTTCACCTTCTTCTGGTTTCTCTATCAAATCTAATGTCTCAAAAGGTTCTCCTTCCTCTACATAAACTATCTCTGTATCAACAAGCTCTTCATCCTCTGCATAAACTATCTCTGTGTTATTGACTACTCCTCCTTCATTAGCTTCTTCGCTAATAGGTTCTTGATTACTTTCATTGCTTGATTATTTCCTCCTCCAAACTTGAAAACAAGTTCTAAATGGTCTTCTATCAAATCCTCTTACATCTCTTCTGTATCCTTCATTGTGATAAGACTTGTGACTCCTATCATTTCTCCCTCTATAGAATGAATTATTTTCCTTGTTCTGCTCTACATAAGGTCTTCTTTCTCTGCTTTCTGGTCCAACACATGAATACTTCAATCTATACCTCCCTCTGAACATACAAGTAGCACGTTTCCATTCTTGTCCATCAATCCATCCATAATTCTTCTGTATACAACCTGTCATATGATTTCTCCTCATTTTATTCCAACACATCCTTTCAAAATGATTCCTCAATCCACAAAACTTACAAGGATGTAGATCCCAACATAATTCCTTTTCATGTCCATGTCTATTACAATGTGAACAATACATACCTCTTCTTCTTTGATTTGACTTTTTTGAATTTGCCATAACATCCTTACCTCTATCATATTCAATGCCTTCACTTGTTGATGCTTTCCTAATCCTTGTCCTTCATACCCCATCCTCTGCATGATTTAGAAACCAATACCATCACCAACAACTTTAGGTTCTGTCACACTGTCATCTTTAATCTCACTGTCTAAAGAAACTTCTGCATCATCACACAAATCATTAGTATCACAAGAAACATCACAAAATTCAGGCTTAGATTTCAGATTTTCATTCTCTTTTCTGCATACTACAAGTGACTGCTCCAACTGATCCATCTGCTCCTTCAATTTAGATATCTCCTTCTGTAGACTATTCTCCTTTTTCAATTCTTCCAAACTTTCTTCAATATCTATGTTCTTCTTTTCCACCTTCCCAAACACTTTGAAATCTTCTTCCAATTCTGTAAATTTTTCTTCAACATCTTCAAACAACTTCAGCACTGCCTCTAAATCTTCATTCCTCCTCTTTACATTTTCTAGTTCTTCTTCAAGAGCATCATACCTATCTCCTCCTAGTTCTTTCATCCTTTCCAACAACTCTAAATTACATCTTTTAATTTCGCATAATTCTTCTTCCAATATATCTTTTTCGCACATTAGGGTTTCATTTTCTTTCTTCATCCTCTTTCCAATCTTCCCCATCTAAAACAAATTAGATAAACAACTAAATTTTGAAAATCTCACCGAATATTTCTTGCCTTGATCTTTCTTTAGCATTGACACTTGTTACTTCTAGGGTTTCGCACAACACTTCATTAGATTCGAAACCAACTCTAATACCACTTGATGCAGTCATGGTAGGAGGGTCCAGTGAGGGACTGTCCACCCTTGCAGCCTAATCAACTTAACACCATGATCATAATGGATATGCAATGGAATCTAATAGCTAATCAATAGAAAGATAAAGATATTCATGAACACAAACACAAGATATATCCTGGGAAAACCCTAACAGGGAAAAACCTAGCCTTCAAAACTCATTCCTCATTTATTATAAATTCAAATTAAATTTCACATGCCTCAAGGGCTTTACAGATGCTAGGCTGCAACCTAGGGATTACAACATATTCATACAACAACATTCTTCCATGATCTCATTCATCTACTCATCAATTCTCTACTCTACCACTTCTCTACTCTTTGCTCTTCTCTCTCTGCTTCACTTATGCTCTTACTTCTGATCACAACAACTCATCTTCGCGCTTCTGATCTTCACATTCTTTTTCATCTTCATCCCTGCCTTGTAACAATCATCTATCTCTCATTTATGTCCTCTACAAGATCTCTAAACATCAACAAGTTAGCCTAATTGCAACAGTTAGTTAGGGTAATGTGTACACAAAATAGGTCGGGCCTAAACATAAGGCTATTGATAACTGAGAGGGGGGGTGAATCAGTTATCTTGATTATTTTGACTCTCTATTCTTCTTTAACAACTAGTGCAGCATCAAATTAAATAAGCATGCATAACCATGAAAACAGAGATAAACTCAATACACATAACACAATGATTTTGACATGGAAAACCCTATTAAGGGAAAAACCACGGGGTGATTAAACCAAGATTGTATTCCCTGTTAAAAGAATAAGGTTGTACAAATGGCAATTGCCAATTAGGGCTCACTGCTCGAGCACACTACTCACAAGAGGCTCACTACCTACAAGAGACTCATTGTCTATAAGTTATAAAGAGAATAACAAGATTCTTGAACTGATGAGAAGCATCCACATATGCTGAAGTTCAGTTCCAATTAGGCTCAGTGCACTGATCTACTACACTTCATTCTTCTTCTCCTTTAGTGCTACTGTCCTATCACATACTGGACCTGTATTACTGCTTCCACTCTACTCTCTGCTTTTCTTTGCACTTCACAATACACCACACACAACTTCATGCCGAAATCAATCTGGTATATATATCTGCATCAATGATTTCAATCATCTTTCTAGTCGGCATCCGGAAAACTCGGGATATTTCCAAACTCTAGTCTGTCAGCTGAATCCTTGCTTACCAAGTGATGTGTATCAAAGAGATGCTCATAGAAGTCATCAATCATGTCAGCCAATCATGAATGATACCTTAATAACCTTGATCACCATCAATATCTCATCCAGATTAAGGTCTGATGCTCTGTTGGTCAGTTCTTCCTCAGTCTACTCTGCCAAACAGGAACCCAATACTTAGGTGCTCATATCTCTTCACTCTTTCATCACCAAAGGCTCAATCCCTAGAATCTATTAGTCAAGGTACTCCTCTTGGCTTCTCCAAGTCCACACTTTACTGAGATACTTCCTCTGAGAGATCCGGACCTGATTGTCAGACCTTGCTGCATGCTCTGTTCTTGGTCACCAGACCAAAATACTCTTCAATTTGACTTCCGGTATAGACACACCATGTCCTGCGGATGTGTGGGATGGACTTTGTTGCCATAAATGACAACACTCATGAAGCCACACAGTGTCTCTTGCCAACAATCTCCCCCTTTGGCATTGATAGCAACACTTAGTGAAAAATGACTAAGTGTCATACTACACTCCCCCTTGGCTAATGCTCTGTTCTAATGTACATTTTTCTGGAGCTCCCCCTTAGCTAGATTCCACATTTTTCACTGCTCCTCACTCCCCCTTTGACATCAATGGCAAAGGGTAGGATCCGCACACCAAAAATCCCAAAAATCCAACTATACTTAGCCGCATAAGTGTATATACATGTTATACTTACATATATTGAACTATATCTGCAAAAGTTGTCTTCAACTGGACAAATTCTATTGCCCAACTCTGCTTCATTCTATCCAAAATTGAGATGTGACCACTCAACAAGAATGCAAAAGCTTCTGCCCTCTTTAGATCTATCGGATCACTGGTCCGGGCTATGGTCTGGGCATCAGTTAGGGCCTCATGCATGGCCTCTAATTTAGGGATAATCATCCCTCTAAGTTCACCCATCCTACTTATTATGTTCTTCCTCTCCTTCTCAAGCTTATTTATCTCATTTATGACTACAATAGTCTGACATTCTTGGTTTATTATGGATGTGGTGAGAGGATCAAAATTCTAAGAGAGGCTTGACAATTTATCCTCTTGTTCTTTCACTTTCTTCTCAATATCCTTTGTCACTTTAGACCAGGATAAACAAAATTTATATACTTCTCCATCATCTTTAAGAGCATTTTCTAAGCTCTTTATCCCAATATCCATATTTCTCCTATCATTGGTTATAAATCCTTGTATCTCAGAGAATCTTTTTCCTAAAAACTCCTTCCAGACCTTTTGTTTAGCTGACTTCTCTAAGGAATCAAAATGTGTATTAACAGAGTTTACAAGAGACTTTAGATTAACGGATGTGGAGGCTGAAGAATCCTTTTGGAAGGATGGCATGATTTTCTCTAGCACACCGGATGCAATCTCTATTAGCTCACAATCTTCCATGTGAGACTTTAGAAGCTTTTCTTTTGCTTTGGCTTGAGCAAAAGATGCCACCTTCATTGTCTGGACCGGAGAGAGGGAATCAAAACTGAACGGTCCTTGAAGTAGCTCCGGTTCATCTAATTCCATCATTTCTTTTGTCAAGAAGTCTTTGACTGCTTCTATTGTGTCTCTTTCCAGAGACAAAGTTTTCTTCCCTTCTACAGCCTTAGCACTGTCATTTGTGGTCTTCTTTGTTTAATCTTCTTCTCTTCCCTTTACTTGTTCTTCTTGACTGATGCTTTCTTCTTTTCTTTCTTCTCCTCCAATTTTGGAGTCTATAGGAGGATCCAGAAGAGAGGTGTCTTCTCCATGAACTTCCTCTTCTGGAATAGAGGAATCTAAATCCTTAGCTTTCTCTTTACTTGTCTCCTTTGTCTCTTCTGCCACTGTCTCAGTAGATTCTTCTTTGTCATCCATGGCAGAGGGTTCATCACCTAGGTCCTCTACAATAGGAATATTGAATCTTTTATAGGCATTCCTGAGGATCTCTTCAGTTTCTTTAGCCACCTGATCAGTCTCTCCAAGCATAAGCTTATTCATTCTAGCTTTGCTCTAGAACGCATCCTTGCAATCTTTGAAGATCATCTTTATTTGCTTTGGAGTGATGGAGGGATAGAGTTGGATATCAATTTGCTCCCAGATTTCTAGGTCTTTTGCCATGGCATTATTCTTTCTTATCTCAAGTTCCTTCTCTAAGCTTTTGGGAATCAAGGATATGATTTCAATGAATGCTTTGTTATAAATATTAAGATACCTGACTGTAGCATCTTGCAGGATCTTCTGGTCAACTTCATTGTATTCATCATAGAATCTAGTCATTAGTTTCAGGTTCCCATCCACTGACTAATTTGATGATATCATCAATGCGAAGAGTAGGCTTTTCAACAAATTCCTCTACCTTCTCTTCTTTGCCTTGACCGATAGAGGGTTCACCGAATGTTTTCTTCTTCTTCTTCATTTTCTTGACCTCCTCATCTGACTCAGTCTCTTCATCATCCTTTTGACTAGCATAAGACCTTGTGGCCTTTGTCTTAGTTCTTTTCTCTCCCTTTTCAGATGTTCTGACTTCCGGTTTTGATGCTTTCTAGCTCTTAGAGGTGGCAGGTGCAGAGCTCTTGGAGGATCTGGTCTGGGAAGGGGCTTCCACCGGATAACTTTTCTTTTCTACATCTTGTTTCTCTTTCTCTGTCCTTTTCCATCTTCTCTCTGTTGGCATCAACTGCCTCCTTTGAAATTTCATGTCTCTTGGCAAATTCTTCCACCTCTCTTCTCACTCTTCTCTTGATTTCGGGTTATCTTAGTTCAACATGAACTTTTACACTCAACTCTTGGAAGGTCCCAAACCTTTCTACCTTAGAGCCCTTGGGTTGACTCAGCAGGTGTTGAACATGTAACTCTACAATTTTCTCATCTACTTCATACCCCATTGGCATGATCCAGACTGTCCTTGGCTCCACTGCCTCCCTTAGGCATTGATCAGTGTCTTCCATAAAGCACATTGTATCCTTGTATTTCTCAACCAATGATTGAGGGATTCTTTCTCTGGCTTGCATCATACTCTGAAAGTTCTTGAAGTAGCCCCAGAGTGTTGTATTATGTGCTTTGGCATCACCAATTCCATGCAAATAATCTTTGATTTGTATTGCTATTGGTCTATCATTTTTCCATATCCAGCCATTAGATCCGAGTAGCTCATTCATGTAATAGAAGAATAGACAGAGTATCAGGCCACCATATTTGAAGGAATTCTTCTTATCCTTCTTTATCTTCTACAGATTCACCAAAAGTTGGTTCAGAAGGAGCTCACAAAGATCATAGTCAGCATTCTTTCTTAACATTTCATAAGCAGTGTAAATTACAGTTCTGAGTACTGAATTTTCCCTGCTGGAGTGATATATCTTGTAACCAATTATCATGGAGGCAAACTTGATATCCGAATCAATGATATCTTCTATTGTCATTGCTCTCTTGTCAAATCTTGATCCGATAGCCTCACTCACAGTTTGGTTTTTGACCAATTTGAGAACAGGTAACCCTCCGGATGAGTGCAAACCGGTTACCACCCTAATAACATCTTTTGTGATCTTAAATGGTCTATTCAACCACATGAAGTTGGCATGCACTCTGCTCAGGACATACCAAACCCATTCATCTTCTGCAAAGCAGGGGAAATGGATGCACTGTCTGAAATGCTTATCCCGGATGGCCTTGTATTGGGGTTTAAGTTCAAGTGATTCATCTAACAATTCCTTGTGGTAGATATCCATCAGTTTGGATTCCCCAAATTCTTCAATGTTTGCATGTATGTAAACCCTAATATCTTCTACATGCAAAACTCCATGCGGAATGGTAGAAAATACACCTAGGGGATCAGCTTCTAGGGATTTATAAGGATGTTTTCTGAATTTTGGGCGCGGCCTATCAGTGATCTTCACAACATTCAAAGTAGCCATCTTTCAAAGATTCAGAGAGAGATTTCAAGAGCAGAAAATACCTTTTATGCTTCTAGGGTTCACGATATGAGCCGTATTAGATTGCTAGAAGAATCGACTTCTACAGTTGATCTTTGAGGAGCTAGAGACAATTTCGTTGCAGAGCTCCTTTTCTCTTTTTCTCGAATGCAAATGTACAAATGATGAACAAATGAACCCTTTTATTTCTGCACAAACTCTAATTCCATTTTGCAATAAATGCACAACTTAGGTTATTTCGGTTGCCTTGTTTTCGTTGTTTCTGAGAAAGATCTTTCCAGATCACTGAGATGCACTTAGAGTTATTCTTGGTGAGTATCAACAATCTTTCTCCAATCATTCCATTTATCCACAGATCAAGATACCTCAATTTGAATCATACCAGATCTTAACTGTGAAAATCCTATTCTTACCGGATGATTGTTAAACTGGATCAATCTTGGTAGATTAACCTCTTCTAAATTTCTTACAGATCTTCCATATCTTTACCAAGGCTTATTTAGATGTTTTTCTGAGAACCCTTTAATCTACAACTCTCCATGTGCCAATTTCAGGCACCAATTGACTGGCTGGGGGAACTTGTTTTTTTTTTTGTGACTCCCCCTGAGCTAGAGCTCATCTAATTAGTTTCTGGAAGGAATGTCAGCACCAGATTCTAGTGTGGATCCATCCTCAACATTTTCTATACTCCTCTTCACCCAAATTTTATTCATCTCCATTTGAATTTCATCCGCATTCACTTTTCCTTTTCCTCTATCTTGGTTTTGATTGTGATGCACCGGACCCTTTTTGTCCTGATTCTTACTTCTACAGAATTTGGCAATATGACCGGATCTATTGCAATTGTAGCAAACAACATTTCTTTGCATATTTGACTGATATCCTCTTGATCTACACTGATTAGCCATATGTCCCATTCTATTGCATGCAAAGCATCTACCATTGAATGAATTGTTCATTTGCATATTTCTACACTCATGAGATTTGTGACCATACCTTTTGCAATTAAAACACTGTCCAGAGAAGGATGAATTAGTTTGATTCATTCTTCTTCTACACTGATTTGCTTTATGACCAAAGTTATTGCAATTGTGGCAGTAGCCATTGAAGGATGGATATCTTTGAGCATTTGGTTGCCTTACCAGAGGTTTTCTAGGCATGTTCCTTGGATTTCCTGATCCAGAGTTCTTCTGGCACCAGATTCTAGTGTGGATCCATCCTCAACATTTTCTATACTCCTCTTCACCCAAATTTTATTCATCTCCATTTGAATTTCATCCGCATTCACTTTTCCTTTTCCTCTGTCTTGGTTTTGATTGTGATGCACTGGACCCTTTTTGTCCTGATTCTTACTTCTACAGAATTTGGCAATATGACCGGATCTATTGCAATTGTAGCAAACAATATTTCTTTGCATATTTGACTGATATCCTCTTGATCTACACTGATTAGCCATATGTCCCATTCTATTGGATGCAAAGCATCTACCATTGAATGAATTGTTCATTTGCATATTTCTACACTCATGAGATTTGTGACCATACCTTTTGCAATTAAAACACTGTCCAGAGAAGGATGAATTAGTCTGATTCATTCTTCTTCTACACTAATTTGCTTTATGACCAAAGTTATTGCAATTGTGGCAGTAGCCATTGAAGGATGGATATCTTTGAGCATTTGGTTGCCTTACCAGAGGTTTTCTAGGCATGTTCCTTGGATTTCCTGATCCAGAGTTCTTCTGACCAGATCCGGAGCTTTCACCTTTCTCATACCCCAAGCCTTGCTTGTCATCTACTCTCTTTTGGCTTTCAAGAAGAACTTCAAGCTGAGCAGAGCTTATCTTGAATTTCTCTTTGTATTCATTTGTTGTTTGAAGATCCCCTTTTAGAGTGACAATTTGATTCTCAAGTTGTTCTTCATTGTCTCTAGCTTCTTCAAGATCAGATTCCAAATGCCTGATTATTCTATCCATGTTGTGGCAGTCTTCTGACTTCTCCTTGAGAGATTGTTTTAGATTATCTTCAGTCCTTCTTTTCTCTTCAATTTCTTAGGTGAATTTCATAACTCCTGATTCCATTTCATGTCTTACCATAATGACCTCTTTTGATAGCTTCTCACATAATTTGTTCTTCTCATTCAGATCTTCATTAGTATCATTGGCTTCACTTTGACTTGCTAATTGCTGAAGAAGTTCCTTTCTCTTTTTCATAGAGATACTCAGTTTCTCCTTTAGTTCATTTATGAATTCATCAGCTTGTTTGAGTCTTTCTCTCAAGTTATTGACTTCAGAGTGAGATTGCTCAAGATCATCAAGGGTAGACTGAAGTTGTTCCCTCATACCATACATATCCATTTGAATTCCCAGATCTTCCTCAAGCTATTAGGCTCTGTTTGGAGGGACTTAGCTCTAATACCAATTGTTGATAACTGAGAGAGTGGGTGAATCAGTTATCTTGATTATTTTAACTTTTTGTTCTTCTTTAACAACTAGTGCAGCATCAAATTAAATAAGCATGCATAACCATGAAAATAGAAATAAACTCAATAAACATAACACAATGATTTTGACATGGAAAACCCTGTTAAGGGAAAAACCATGGGGTGATTAACCCAAGATTGTATTCCCTGTTAAAAGAATAAGGTAGTATGGCACTTGCCAATTAGGGCTCACTGCTCGAGCACACTGCTCACAAGAGGCTCACTACCTACAAGAGACTCACTGTCTACAAGTTATAAAGAGAATAACAAGATACTTGAACTAATGAGAAGCATCCACATATGCTGAAGTTCAGTTCTGGTTAGGCTCAGTACACTCATCTACTGCACTTCATTCTTCTTCTCCTTTAGTGCTGCTGTCATGTCACATACCGAACCTATATTACTGCTTCCACTTTGTTCTCTGCTTTTCTTCACACTTCACACTACACCACACACACCTTCATGCTGAAATCAATCTGGTATATATATCCACATCAATGATTTCAATCATCTTTCTAGTCGGCATCCGAAAAACTTAGGATATTTCTAAACTCTAGTCTGTTGGATGAATCCTTGCTTACCAAGTGATGCGTATCAAAGAGATGCTCATAGAAGTCATTAATCATGTCAACCAATCATGAATGATACCTTAATAACCTTGATCACCATCAATATCTCATCCGAATTAAGGTCTAATGCTTTGTCGGTTAGTTCTTCCTTAGTCTACTCTGCCAAACAGGAACCTAATACTTAGGTGCTCATATCTCTTCACTCTTTCATCACCGGAGGCTCAATCCCTGGAATCTGTCAGTTAAGGTACTCCTTTTGACTTCTCCAAGTCTGCACTTTACTAAGATACTTCCTCTGAGAGATCCGGACCTGATTGTCAAACCTTCTTGCATGCTTTGTTCTTGGTCACCGGACCAAAATACTCTTCAATTTGACTTCCGGTATCGACACACCATGTCCTGGGGATGTGTGGGATGGACTTTGTTGCCATCAATGATAACACTCATGAAGCCACATAGTGTCTCTTGACAACAAAGGCATTTCTCCATAGGTACATAGAACTTCACATGGATCTCCATGAAGGTTGGCCAGGTCCTATACTACATTGTATAATGTTCCTTTAGGCTCGACAAGTCACAGATTTGTTCCACAATCCCATTACACTTCACTAAACACGGTCGGCCCTACTTTGTCAAACATGCAACAACAGTCAATCTTCTGATAGCGATATATTTTTGGTACTTGATCCAAATGCTCTAAATTCTTGATATGTTGTAGCTTCCTATGTCTAGATGTTAATTCTAGCTTCGTAGCCTCTTATACTTAGATGCGGTAAAATATGGTATCTCCTTAGGTCACCTTCTCAATATTCTGCAACTCACTCTCAACTGTCTCAATTGTTTTGAATTCTTCTAGATGCTCCTGCATCATAAACCCACTGGGTGTTGGTGTTCTGCCTTCACCCATTGACATTCAATACAAGTAGCTACAAAATTTGCAGCATCCTTTTTCATTCCTTTTCAAAAGTATAAAGGTTTCACATTAGTGAGTAACTTAGTTACTCTAGGATGTCCAGAATATGGTGTAGAATGAACCTCTTTCCAAACCATATTCCTTAACTCTGTTGAGTTAGGTACATACATCCTTCCTTTAAACCTTAATAACCCATTTGATTCAAGGTTAAATCCTTCATATTTTTTATTCTGTGGATCTTTCTGAAGGGTTTGTTTTACCTACTCGTAAAACTCATCTCCCTTAGATTGTTGTAACACCTAATTTCTAAAATCAGAATGTATGGAAATCATAGATGAGATATGCCTTCTCCTACTTAAAGCGTCTGCTACTTGATTTTCTTTTCCCTCGATATATTTAATCTTGAAATCATAATCTGAGATAAATTTCAACCATCTTCTTTGACGAGCATTAAGATGGGGTTGAGTGAATAGATATTTAAGTCCCTGATGATCTATTTTCAACTCAAAAGGTTTTCCAAGCAGATAATGTCTCCACATTTGAAGTGCGTGCATAACTGCTGCCAATTCTAAATCATGTGGGGCATAGTTTTGTTCATAGTTTTTTAGTTTGCATGATTCATATGCAATAACATGTCCATCTTGGACTAGTAGACCACCTAAACCTTCCCCTGAGGCATCGGTAATGACTTCAAATTGACCATCTGGGTCAGGCACTTTTAAAATTGGAGCTGAAGTCAATTTTTCCTTCAGCGGGTCAAAGGCCTCCTGGCACTTTTCTGACCATTCAAACTTCTTGCCCTTTCTTTGCAAGGAAGTTATAGGATACGTAATTTTAGAGAAGTTTTTCACAAACTTCCTGTAATAACCAGCAAGGCCCATAAAATTTCAAACCTCATGAACATTTTTTGGTTCAGGCCATTCAAAAATAGCCTTAATCTTAGATGGGTCTATAGCTATTCCTTTAGCTAAAATTATATGACCCAAATAATGTACTTCTTTCTGAAATAAGGTACACCTAGAGAGCTTACTATATAGTTTATGCTCTCTTAATCTCTGAAGAAGAATTCTCAAATCTTGCATATGTTCATCTTCATTCTTAGAGTAGATTAAAATATCATCAAGAAATACCAAGACAAACTTGTCCAAGTAGTCTCTGAACACACTGTTCATAAGATTCATAAATGTTGTAGGGACATTTGCCAACCCAAAAGGTAGGATAATGAATTCATAATGTCCATATCTAGTTCTAAAGGTTGTCTTATGGATGTCTTCATCCTTCATCCTCAACTGGTGATATCCCGATCGAAGATCGATCTTGGAAAATATTGTTGCACCTCTCATTTGATCAAAAAGATCATCAATACGGTGTAGAGGATACTTGTTCTTGAGGGTTGCTTTATTTAACATGCAGTAATCTATACACAACCACAAAGTGCCATCTTTCTTTTTAACAAAAATGACAGGTGCTCCCCATGGTGACACACTGGGTCTAATCAACCCTTTATCCAGTAGCTCTTGTAGTTGAGCCTTTAACTCCATTAATTTTGTTGTGGTCATCCTCTAGGGAGTTTTAGAAATAGGTTCAGACCTAGGTATAATATCAATGGCAAAATCAAAGGCTCTCTTAGGAGGTAACCCTGGTAGTTCATCTAGGAATACATCCTCAAAATCTCTGAGGAGGGAATGTTTGTCCATATCTGGCCTTTCCTGACCTATGGACTCCTTTGTCCCTACTTCATTAAGTTTATGGGATTCATAAAACATCAAGTCATCTTGGAAATAGGTTTCCTTTGTTTCTTCTATTTTATCCATCTTGACAACAAAAAGTTGGCATCCTTTTCTCTATGCTCTTTTCCTTTGTAAGGCAGAGATTTGCCTTAGTTTAATTTCCCTAGGTTTTCCTTGAATATGGACTTGGTTTCCTAGATCATCCAAACAATCTATTGTCTTAGCATAATAGTCCACTTTGGCTTAATGTCTCCATAACCAATTTATTCCAAGGATAACATCATACGAGCTAAGTGGGGCTACATGTAGATTTACTTTAGTGGAAAAGTTTGGAAGTTCAACCCAAGCTTCAAACAAGCATTGCTCTACATGAGCCTTGGTGTGATTTGCATACTCTACAGACCAAGTATTTTCCATGAATCCTGCTTTTCTAGGAATCTTATTTACAATTTTGGGAGAAATGAAACATTCCATGGCACTTGTATCAATTAAAACTGAAATAGGAACTCCAAATAAAATACCTGTTATCTCTACTAGAGTTATTTGATACTCAGCTTGTCGGTTATCCAAGGCCGCATGGATATGTTTTTGGAATGCCACTTGTTGGGAAGGTAGAGGATTCCCTCTTGATTGCACTCCTTGTGATTTTTTGGGACACTGATTAGCGTAGTGATCTCCGTCACAAGTGAAGCATCCTTCAACTGGTCCTCACCTCTCCTAAGGTTTGCCAGAATTGTTCCCATTCTTCTTAGAGTGGTTATTCCCCTTTTTATCTCCCTTGGATTCATTTTGTTTATTTTTAGCCCCTTTATGAGTCTTCTTAGTATAATCTTGTTTCTTCCCCTTCTTCTTTGAGGGTTGAGAAGATTGAGACCAATTGTATCTCTTCCTGTTCCTTTCTCTATAGGCCGATATAGCCTTCAGGTTATGTTCTTACCTAACAGCCTTCTCATAGACCTGTTCCATGGTTGTAGGGCCATAAACATTAACCTCACCCCCAATATGGGCGTTCAATCCCATGATAAACTTCCAAACCTGGAACTTCTCATCATGCTGATACTGTGGCACATATTTTAGTAATCGGATGAATTTATCCCAATATTCATTTACAGTCATATCAGCCTATTTCAAGTTTTGGAAGTCTATGAGTTTCTAATCATAGAAAAGTTGAGGCAACCATCTTTGCCTAAATAGTTCTACAAACCTATCCCAAGTAAGGCTTGTAGACCTCAAGCCTAACTCCATCTTTTTGCTCATCCACCATGTGGATGCTTCTTCTGCGAACTGAAATGCTCCCCAGACAACTTTAGTAACCTCATTATAATTTCTAATTTCAAAATACTTCTCCATCTCTATAAGCCATGCCTCTACGGCATCTCCGCTTATGGATCCATCAAATTTAGGTGGCATGACCTTTTTCATGTCATGAGATAGTTCCATATCCATAAGGCTCCTTTTATCCCCATCATATTTAACTACAGAGTTATTTTCTCCATGATGGCTTTGAGTGGTGTCATTATGGCGTTCCTTGCCATCACCCCCATCATAATTATCTTGTTTGTCTTCTGACTGGCCTCCCACTTTATGTTTGAGGGCTTCTACCCTCTCCCTAGTTTCTTTCAACAAGGTCAAGATTTGGTCTAATTTAGACTCGAATTGCCCTGAAGGTGCTCCATCTCAGTTATCCTCCATTGTGGTTCCAATTCAAACCTTTACTCCAATTTACTTCTTCCTAAATTTTGCAGATTAAACATGGATTAGTTTTCCATGCCATATAATTCAATTATTTCACAAATCTATTTACATTCATGTAATCTTTAACAAGAAAGGAAAGATTGTCAAAATTGTCTCAGGAAGTGAGGATACACACTAGTATTCCTTCACATCCTCCTTTGGTACAATACATTTATTATGATAATTTTTCTTAGCTGGTGCTATAGGAGTAGAGGGTAACACTAATGTTCTAGTAGAGTTAAGGGCAACCATCTGATCGGCTTTCCTTAACTCCTGCTTGATGTGTTTTACTACATCAGCGAAAGTTTCCTCATCAAATAACCATGCACCTACCAAGCATCCAGTTTGTTCAAGTTTTTCCTTCATGATGGCTCATGCCTTCAAAATCTTTTGATGGCATAGGTAACGTCCATGTTTTGTTACCTTCTTGTGACGTGTGGTTCTAATTTTTACCATTCTAGCATAGAACATCCAATCATTAGCACACTTAATGTTGGATTCATTAATCATCAAATAGTGAGCTCATTAGGTCCATGTGTTGAACCTGGTAGCTCTGATACCATATGTAACATCACTATCCATAAAATTCAAGATTTAACTTAAGCATATAACTTAAACAAATCATTAATTAAGAATGGATTTCAATATTCAAGTTTGAACATAAAGAAACATGTTCTTTTCCATCAATTAAGCATGTTAATCAAATTAGGATATAACACAGCTTACAATCTAATAAATCATTACAATCCTTAGTGAAAGTCCATCACTAATCATATACAATATATGCTCTTGGCATCTTAATCAAAACTTTACATTACAACAGACCAATTGGTCAAAATGCAAACATTGTATGTGAAACCATTGACATATGTCTTTATAAGCCTCAGCTTGTCTCATGCTTGGGAAGGAGAGCATCATCCTAGTGCCTTTCCTCCAACCATAGACCTGCGGTCCACCACTCATCTTCCTAACTAGAAGAGGCCCTACCCTTCATGGAAAGGTTAGACATTGGAACCAATTGGGTAGCCATCTGAGTAACTGGTGTTGTGTCCTTACTAATGTCTCACGGTCACACACTATAGATCCACTCTAACTTGTATGACACTACTGGAGACACTAGGCCATCTGGATCACTGTGGACCAACAATGCATGCAAAGATGGATGCATTACTTTGGCCAAAGTTTTCATACAAAGACGTTACACAATGAACGTTGTCGTATGTCCACCGCCCTAACTCGACTTATAAGTTGTCATTTCCTACAGTCAGTTTTTAACGACCTTGTCCTTTAGGTCTAGTATGAGTGTAGGATCAATTCAAATCACAGTCCAAACTTTGAACATTTGACTCCCATCAAAGTTAATTATAATAAAATAGGTTATTTTAGAAATGTGGAATTAGTGACTCCATGTAACCTTGTTCTGTTCAATTCATTTCAATTTCAAACTTCATGATCATCTTGGTCTCCCATGTTTTCATAATGATAGCATTCACCACATATGATGAAGTCAATTTCATGATACTTAAGGCATGCCCTGCCTTAGTAAATATAATAGTTTCTTAAGGGTCAATAGCTCTTTTTTTCCAAATGAGCTCATGGGTTATTCACCAACCCAATAGTTAAAATAAGTAAAAGAATTTAGAACTCATAACGTTATTTGTTAAGTCATAATTAAGTCCCAAATAGATCTAGTCTATAATCTATTATAGAGTTATTCTCAACTATCTTATATAGAGACTATGATCATTCTCCTTCATAATCGAAGGTTCATTTAGCATGCATAATAGTTTTAATAGTTCTATATGTATTTCATTGTCGGCCACTCAAGTAAGCGCGACTAGGTTTTGTTTGGGTGTTAGATGTACACCGATTTATAATTGCCTTCCCGGCAATCTTTACAGTCAATGGACTGTGTTTAAGATATTAAAAGCTTCCATAGTTATTAATACAGCCGAGTGATTGCATGCCAAGTAATGATGCCTATACGGCTATCAATACAGTCGAGGGACTACATGCCAAGTAATGATGCCTAAATGGCTATCAATGCAGTCGTAAGATTGTATCCATTATCAAAAACACATGGAGTCATTCTTAACTCCCTTCGAGCGCTCATAGACTCGACCCTTGTCATCAAATGGCATGGGTTAAATGCAAATGAAAAGTATACATGCTCAGCCACTATGGCTTTGAGCTCCATTTATCATAATGTATCATGCAATACAGTACGGCCGAGTCAAAAGACTCAAGGCTCATTCAAGAAGAGTCAATCTTTACAAGGCTTGACTGAGCATAATTTCAAGAATAAATACTTAGTTTCCTAGCTCAGCTCATAGCCTTGAGCAAGTTTTCAAGAAATTTAATAAGTATATTTCTGCTTGGCTCACAGCCTTGAGCACAATTTCAAAGAAGTTAAATATGTTTTCAGCTCAGCTCCCCACCTTGAGCATAGTTTCAATAGTTATTATGTCTAACAAACTCAACCCATGAGGCTCGAGTATAAACACAACTCAATGATTGTCTTAAAAGGGTTTGGCCATACGGCACCCAAACCATAGCATATAAGTTATTTAAAAATAGGAGTGGCTCAGCCGACTGGCCTAATGCCACAACTCAAAAGAAAAATAATCAGCATGCCTGGCATCGCCTTGCAGTCTGCATGCCTCATATTTCCATTCATTAACAAGAGACTTCAATAATCTCAGATACCTTAGTTGAGCAAAAGACTGAATGCAGACCCAGTTCTGCGAATCTCTTCTTTGCTCCCAGTTTCTTCTTGCCACTGTTCTCCCTCGAATAGTTATACCACCTAATTTTTCCCAGAAAACCAACCTCTATCCTTTCTTCCCTGAAGTCTTTTTTTTCTTTTTCCAAAAGAGAGACTAACTCCAACAACATAACCAATTTCCTACATGCCGATATTGGCTGACAACTGCCTTACACTAGCTAGTGCCCCTAAAAAGGTGGCCCGATCCAAACACATCATGGGATGGTTGAGCTTGAAGCTCCCATCCATCTTCATGATCAACTAAACCACTTAAGAATATTTCATCGACTACAACTATCAAAATAAGTAAATAGCAATAATATCATTATGGGTAATAACCAATTAAGAGGTTCCATCCTTGATAAAGGATTATCACAAGGAATAGTATTCATAAAAAGAAATCACATTATTTACGGTGATTATCGGGGTCGAGTGATACTCCCCTGAAATTGACTATTCCCATTAGTCGAAAGATTAGGAATAACATAATGACCCCGAGAACAATAAGTAAGAGAGACCTCTTTGTCTCTAAATATTATTATCTCTCGACTAGGAATGATGTTCCCAAAACATCATCCAGTCATCACGACTTGTCGAGACAACTTCATTGATAAAAGAGTAAACCACGAACATAGAAACAAAAGACAAGAGACATGACACGTGTCAACTTACGAATGGTTGAGAAGTGTTGGGAATTAAGGTGTCTCAACCTTGGTAATTCCTTGCATTTATTATTTGTAATGTATTAATTTATTTAGCCTATGTTGTAATTTTGTTGCACATCCTATTTTGTCATTTAGTGTGAAGTCGCACGGTGAGTTGTCACTCCACTTGTAAGATGACTAGGATGGTCAACTCACTCCATGTGGAGATAGGCATCCCCTTTGTGTGGTAGAGGTTTTCTGCCATGTGTCGGCATCTTAACTAGTGTGTAAGTGAATCTTGACTGAAACAGTTGTGACAGATTCCTATGACAGAATCTATGATATGTAAGAGTCAAAAATGGAATGTTCTATGACAGGTGAAGACATGTGTCACAAGGCATCTTGGAAGAAGGCATATTTTGGCACCCCAAGGAGGGTTATGACATGTTGTAAGAGAATATGCTATTTTTAGCCTGTGTATGATAGATTCTCTTACAGCGGTAAGATATGACAGTTATGACAGATTCTATGACAGTCATAATAGTCGTAAGAGTATCTGTCATAGCCCAACTTGGGAATAGGTGACTTCTTTGGGATAGGGTGATATGATAAGTTTCATTAGCACCCTACAATGTTGGACAAGTGTCCCTAGGCATGGATTTTGGGCCATGTTGGACGCCCATCTCAAGATAGCCTCATTTTTGCCTTGTAACTTCTTTATAAATAGGTGTTTTGAGAGGAGATGTAGTATATGATTGACAGGTACTGTTATGCTACCAGATTGTCTCCAAATACGAGTGTCGAAGACTCCTGAGAGCTTGCATTGTAAGTGTATTGTAAACCATTACAGTTTTGATAATACATTGTGCAGGTTTTGGAGTGTGGGGTTTTTCACCCGATAAGGGTTTTCCCCACATTATATCTTGTCTCTCTCTTCTTCTGTCTTGCATTCTTGTGTTGTGTACTACTACAATATCTCCATTGTTGTGTTAAACATTCTATAGTTGTAAAGGTTAAAAAGAATTTACACTCATCTCTCCTCATTAGATTAGTGTAGGAAGCGATTTCTGCACACCTAGCTTACTTTTAGTTGGTATTAGAGCTTGATCACCTTCGGTCCTAGCTGTTGAGTAGGGTTTTTTTGAGCTAATATTAGGTTGAGTGGGAGCTCTGTGCAGAGTATTTTGTAATCTTGTTGCAGGAAGGAGATGGCAAGCACATCCAGAAGATTAGAGGTGGAGAAATTCAATGGCACAAATTTTGAGTTATGGAAACTTAAGATGGAAGACATGCTTGTTGATCGAGTACTATGGGAAACCATATCCGGTGTAAAACCAACCGCAATGGTACAAGCTGATTGGGATCTCAAAGATCGAAAGGCTAAGGGTCTCATAAGACTCAATCTAGTTGATTCTGTCCTGTTAAATGTCCATGAGGAGAAGACAATGAAAGACATTTGGAAGAATCTTGGAGATGTTTATCAAGCCAAATCCCAGGTGAACAAGCTTTTTCTAAGAAAGAAGTTGTATTCTCTGAGGATGGAGGATGGAGGATCTGTTGCAGATCACCTGAATGCTTTCAACATGTTAGTTGCACAGTTGACATTCGTTCGTGTGAAGATGGAGGAGGAGGATCGTTGTATGACCTTGCTTTATTCTTTTCCAGACTCGTGGGATCATCTTGTTATGGCTATTGGGAGCACCACATCCACTTTCAGCCAAAGAGGCTCTTACGGTTCGTGGAAGACCCAAGGAGAAAGGGAAAAAGAAGGACAAGAAAGCTGAGAAGGGTAGATCCAAATCCCGTGGGAGATCCAAATCTCCTGGAAAGTCCAAGGCTCTCTGTTGAAACTGTGGCAAAACTGGGCATTTCTGAAAGGAATGCAAAGAGGAAAAGAAAAAGAAGAAGAATAATGCCCCAGATTCAGATTCTGACAAGTCACAAGATGATGATGATGCCTTCATCGTAGCCCTGGCCACCCATGCATCTGATGATGTGTGGTTGATTGAGTCTAGTGCATCATTCCACATGACCTCACATCAAAGCTGGTTCACAAAGTATGAAGAGTTTGATGGCGGAAGAGTGTACCTAGGTGACGATTCTCATCTAAAGATTGTTGGTCATGGAAGAGTCTCAATCTAATTCCCTGATGGAAGAGTGAAGGGGATCACTGGGGTTATGCATATCCCAGGCTTGGCACAGAACCTGCTTTCTGTAAGTATGTTGAATGATGCAGGTGTGCATGTTGACTTTTTGAAGTATGGATGCAAGATGACTAGAGGATCTATGGTGCTTGCAAAGGGTACTCAGAGAGGTACTATGTTTCAGATGGAGGCATGCACTTCATAGTGCAATAGTTCTTTTGACTCGAAGAAAAGAGTTGCAGTCACTTCATCCCCACCATCTGAACAAGCAGTGAAGAAATCTATTGTAACAAATTCTAATGTTAGTGCATCTTGTGTACCCAAGGGTGCTCATGCTTTGGAAGTTAAGCTTGCTGCTGAAAAGACAATGTTATGGCATATGATATTTGGCCACATTGGTGAGAAGGGTCTTAGAACCCTAAAAAATAAAAACCTTGTTGAGGGGTTAAATGATTGTAATCTCAAGTTTGACTTTTGCGAATATTGTATATATGGAAAGCAAAATCATGTTCAGTTTTACTCTAGTTCTCACAAGTCTTCTGGTGTGTTGGACCTTATTCATTCTGATATGTTTGGTCTTGTTAGTGTTCCTCTGATTTCCAAATTTGTATATTTTGTATCTTTTATAGATTATTACAGTAGAAGGACATGGATTTATTTTCTCAGAAGCAAGACTAAAGTCTGTAGTCGGTTCAAAGAGTTTAAAGCTTTTGTTAAGAATCAGACTAGTAAAAAGATTAAGTATTTGAGAACTGATAATGGTGGTGAGTTTTGTTCGGCAGAGTTTGATAAGTTCTGTAAAGAGTAAGAGATTAAAAGACATAAGACAACTCCATACACCCCGCAGCAAAATGGAGTTGCAGAGAGGATGAACATGACACTGATGGAGAGGGCTAGGAGTATGCTTAGTGGAGCAAGCCTCAAACAAAATTTTTGGGCTGAAGCTGTAGCCACTACTTGGTACCTGGTAAACAGGTCTCCTACATCAGCTCTTGTTGGTAAGACACCTATGGAGGTGTGGTCTGGTAAGAAGCCTTCATTTAGACATCTTCATGTTTTTGGTTGTGAGGCATATGCACATGTGCCTAGGGAGAAACGGTCTAAATTGGAGAACAAGGCTGTTAAGTGTATCTTCATTGCTATGGTGTCAGTGTGAAAGGATACAAGCTTTGGGATCCTGTGGCTAAAAAAGTGTTATATAACAGAAGTGTTATCTTCAGAGAGCTAACACCTTCTCTTGTTGTTCTACAACTAAAAGAAACAAAAAAGAAAGATGATGTGGTTCAATTTCCTTCTACCCCTGAGAAGACTGAACCAACAGACCCTATGAGACCTGATGATGATGAGAGTTCTAGCAGCTCTGAAAGTTTAGAAGAAGAAGCAGAACATCAACCTCAGCCATTGAGGAGGTCTACATGAACAAGGAAGGAACCTAATAGGTTTGGTTATTCATTGCTTGATTCTACTTGTGCTTTTGCCTTGCTTACTAAAATTGATGAGCCTAGAACTGTGACAAAGGCTATGGGCATGAAAGATGCAGGTTCCTAGAAGGAGGCCATGGAAGATGAGATGGCTTCTTTGGAAAAGAATAAAACATGGGACTTGGTGCTTTTGCCTAAAGGATGGAAACCTGTTGGATGCAAATGGGTGTTCAAGAAGAAATTCGGTGCAGATGGCAGTGTTGAAAAGTACAAGGCCAGACTGGTTACGAAGGGGTATTCACAAGTGGAGGGAATTGATTATGGTGAAATTTTCTCTCCCACTGCAAAGCTAACATCCATTCGGTTCCTGTTATCTCTTGAAGCAACTTATGACTTAGAGGTGGAGCAGATGGATGTGAAGATAGCATTCCTTCATGGTGATTTGGAGGAAGAGATTTACATGTCACATCCAAAGCATTACATAGAGAAAGGTAAAGAAAATTTGGTTTGCAAGTTGAAAAAATCTTTATATGGTTTGAAGTAGTCTCCTAGGATGTGGTACTTGAAGTTTGATGCCTTTGTGTTGTCGGTTAGATTTTTGAGATCAAAATTAGATCATTGTGTGTATTATAAATTTGACAATGATTGCATTCTCATTATTGCATTGTATGTTGATGATATGTTGTTAATTAGGAATGGTAAGAATATGATTTCTAATTTGAAGTCTCAGTTGTCAGCATAGTTTGAGATGAAAAAACTAGGGGCAACCAGGTACATTCTAGGAATGGAAATCAGAAGAGATGGAGCTAACAGAAAACTTTGGTTAACCCAGAGTAAGTATGTGAAGACCGTGTTGGATAGGTTCAGCATGGCAGTTTGTAGACCATTGTGTGTTCATGTTTCTTTAGGGACAAAGTTGTATGTTAATGATTGTCCAAAATCTCCTAGTGAGGTGGAGGACATGACCAGAGTACCTTATGCTAGTGTTGTTGGTAGTTTGATGTATGCTATGGTCTGCACAAGACCAGACATTGCCCAAGTAGTGGGAGTCCTTAGTCGATTTATGGCTAATCCTGGATGGGTACATTGGGATGTAGTTAAGAGAGTGTTCAGATATTTGAGGGGTACTTCTGAGTATTCCATATGCTATCATGGTAATCCTATAGGACCTCCGCATTCAGTTTGTATTCGTGGATTTGTGGATTCTGATTGGGCGGGTGACATTGACAGTAGGAGATCCACCAGTGCTTATGTGTTCCCTATGTTTAGTGGTGCAATTAGTTGGACAAGTACGTGACAACCTATGGTTGCTTTGTCCACAATAGAAGCTAAGTATATGGCAGAAACTCATGCTTGTAAAGAAACCATTTGGCTTAAGAGATTGTGTTTAGATATTGGTGTTGATGCAGGACAGATTACGATTTGTTGTGACAGTCAGAGTGCGATTTGCCTAGCAAAGAATCCAACTTTCCATGCCAGAACAAAGCATATTGATGTATAGTTTCACTTCGTGCGAGACATGGTAGAGGATGGGAAGGTAAATTTGGAGAAGGTAGACACTTTGAAGAATGTTGCGGATGCATTGACAAAACCAATGGGCACAGAGAAGTTCAGATGGTGTTCAGAGTTTATGGGCCTCTCGGCCTATAGCAGTTAAATCATGTTATTTCCATTAGCTCTTACAAGGTGTTTGACAAGTGGGAGAATGTTGGGAATTAAGGTGTCTCAACCTTGGTAATTCCTTTCATTTATTATTTGTAATGTATTTATTTATTTAGCCTATGTTGTAATTTTGTTGCACATCCTATTTTGTCATTTAGTGTGAAGTTGCACGGTGAGTTGTCACTCCACTTGTAAGATGACTAGGATGGTCAACTCACTCCATGTGGAGATAGGTGTCCCCTTTGTGTGGTAGAGGTTTTTTGCCATGTGTCAGCATCTTGACTAGTGTGTAAGTGAATCTTGACCGAAATGGTTATGACAGAATCTATGACACATAAGAGTTAAAAATCAAATGTTCTATGACAGGTGAAGACATGTGTCACAAGGCATCTTGGAAGAAGGCATCTTTGGGTGCCCCAAGGAGGGTTATGACATGTTGTAAGAGAATATGCTATTTTTAGTCTGTGTATGACAGATTCTCTTACAGCTATAAGATATGACAGTTATGACAGATTCTATGACAGTCATAACAGTCGTAAGAGTATCTGTCATAGCCCAACTTGGGAATAGGCGACTTCTTTGGGATGGGGTGATATGATAAGTGTCATGAACACCCTACATTGTTGGACAAGTGTCCCTAGGCATGGATTTTGGGCCATGAGGCCATGTTGGACGCCCATCTCAAGATAGCCTCATTTTTGCCTTGTAACTTCTTTATAAACAGGTGTTTTGAGAGATGTAGTATGTGATTGATAGGTATTGTTATGCTGTCAGATTGTCTCCAAATATGAGTATCGAAGACTCCTAAGAGATTTCATTGCAAGTGTATTGTAAACCATTACAATTTTGATAATACATTGTGTAGGTTTTGGAGTGGGGTTTTTCACCTGATAAGGGTTTTCCCCACGTTATATCTTGTCTCTCTCTTCTTATGTCTTACATTCTTGTGTTGTGTATTGCTGCAATATCTCCATTGTTGTGTTAAACATTCTATAATTGTAAAGGTTAAAAAGAATTTGCACTCATCTCTCCTCATTAGATTAGTGTAGGAAGCAATTTCTGCACACCTAGCTTCCTTTCAAGAAGGACATAGGAGTCGATTACTCAGATGGCTAGTCAACTTATATTATCACAATGTCTAACCCCTTCCTCCAGGATGATACTCTACTTCCTTCTTTGAAGGACATTTGGTTCTCCTGTCACACTCAGGACCACAAGATTACAATCAATGTATCATTATCAAATCTCGTAATTGAAAATCATTTAGTTTACAAAACTATTTAACATTTATTTCTACTTCATAATCAAAATTTAAATCAGATATTTCCACAATATCAAATCAATTAACTATGACTAATCCTCCTAATTATCATGCCAAGTTATTGATTTAGTCTAATTTGTAAATTGGGGATGTAACATTCTAAAATAAATCTTGCTTGATTCTATGATAAATTTTTAGGAATCTAGAGTGCTGACCAACTAGAGAAGCATGTAGTTCTGCTAACACCTTAAACTTAAGGGTTGAATTCCTACATAGGTACAACCTATCCTTGTACCACAAAAAAAATCCTTTCCATGCAATTTTTTGACACAAGTTTGAATCCTATTGGAGTTTCTCAATGAGAGTTTGAGTATTTGTGTCCTCCCACTCTTCCCTTGCCTCATCTACCCAATCTTCTTGTAATATGGAAATGGCATACAATAGCAAATTTGTAGGTTCATCCCTCCTTAAGAGAGCATCGACCACAACATTCTCTTTACCTTTCTAATATATGATCTCAAAGTCATATCCCAACTTATTTGTGACCCATTTTTGTTATTCTTCAGATGACAACCTTTGTTTAAATAAATATATGAGACTATCATGATATGTATTTACCTTAAAGTGTCATCCCATTAGATAAGGTCTCTATTGTTTGACTGCATGCAAGATAGACAACATTTCCTTATCATAAATTAGCTTTAACAAATTCTTATCTTTGAGTTAGCAGCTCTTAAATTTTATGGGTCTTCCTTCTTTCATGAGTTTTGCTCCTGTGCCATGTCCTAAATCATCACATTCCACAATGAATGTTTTAGAAACATTTGGGGTAGCTAGGACTAGAGTTCTGCACATGGCTTCCTTTAGCTGCCTCATTCCACTGGAAGGAATCCTTCTTCAACAAAGTTGATAGAGGTGATGCTCTGCTACCATAATTCTTTACAAATCAATGATAATAACATGTAAACTTTAAGAAATCCCATAGGTTCTTGAGATTCCTAGGCATTTTCCACTCTATAATGGCCTTGATCTTATGAGGGTCCACCTCGACTCCCCCATGTGACACAATATGACCTAGGTACTCCACTTCTTTGACTCCAATCACACACAGACATGGCTTATCATATAGTTTATGTTGCTCAAGAATGTCCAAAGCTTAATTTACATGCTACAAGCATTCCTCCCAAGTTTTACTATATATTAAGATGTCATAAGAAAAACCAAAACATTTTTTCGTAGAAATGATGTAAAGCTAGAGTTCATAAAAAATTAAAATGTCAATGGTGCATTTAAGAGACCAAAAGGCATTACCAAAAATTAATAATGGCCCTCATGGGTTTGAAAAGATATCTTATGTACATCCTCATCTCTAATTTTGATTTGATGATAAACCAGAATGAAGATCATGTTTTGTAAAATAAACAACACCATTAAGCTCATCTAGCAAAGCATCAATTATCAGAATAGGAAACTTATCTTTTATGGTGTACTTGTTGATCTCTCTATAATCATGACACATCCTCCAAATTTCATCCTTGTTGTGCACCATTACCATAGGAGAGGAGTAAGCACTCTGACTATGCCTAATAATACCTACCTCTGGCATCTCCTAAACTATCTTCTCAATCTCACTCTTTTGTACATATGAATACCTATAGGGCCTAATGTTGGGTGGGTGGCTCCCTAGTACTAGCTAAATGGCATGATCCTAATCCCTTTTAGGAGGCAATCCTTTAGGCATATCCACAAAAAGTATTGAGTGATGATCTACAATTACTTGTAGATCTAGCTGGATAGGAACATTTAGCTGATAGGCTGCTAATGAAAATAATTGGGCCACAAATCCATCAGCCCCCTTTTTAATCATATTTTGCATTTGATGAGAGCTTACCATGTGTGGGGACTGTTATGGACTAAAAAGTGTTAACTTGCCTTTTTACCTCTTTGTTTAGCTCCTAGGTCCCTATGATTACATTATACATCCTAAATAGTCATCCCGATGCAAAATCCCACAAAACCAATACAAATTGGGAACTAGGGGCCCATATTCTTCCTTACCCTGAACCAAAAAGGTGCCTCGGGACTTGGGCACCCGTGCCCAAGTCCTCCCTAATTGGTTGGGGCAAATTTCAATGTATGTCAGCATAGGACCTTTAAAAGGGTTTCTCCTTGTCGGCTCTTTTTGTTAATTTCATGAATGTTAGCAGGAAAGCATATATATGTGTGTTTTTTAATTCATTTGTAACCTAGATAGAGATAGCTAACTTGAAGCATTGGAGTAAAGAGCATTCAAAGCATTTATCATGATTCTAGAGTAGATTTGTATTGTCATTGTGTGTTGTTGCAAGTTTTTGGAATTTATCATCTATCTCTCCTTATGAGTTGAAGAGCATTCATCCTTCTAAGGGCTTTATCACATAGGTGATATCATTTGTGTTCATCATCATTTGATTTCATCATATTGGTTTATGTTTAGCCTCTACTCTGCTAGGGCACACACTCTCTATCAAACAACAGTGTTGGGAAGCCTGAATGCTATCCTGAGATTTGACTGAGACAAGTCCCTAAACACCATAACCCCCCAAACCCCTTTTCTTCTTGTGTGCAGGTTATAGGTGCGAGATCCAGAAAAGAGAAGACATACCTAAAGACTAAGTAACAAAAGGGTTTCAGGATTTGAAAGCATTTTCATAATATTCCTTTGTGAAAGACTTGGGCACTTTTGAAACTGTCCTTCTACATTAGATAACTCCAGATCTAGAATCAGGACAGTCTGTACATCATTTCTCCAGTTTACAGTTTCTAGAAATTCCACAATTAAGGACATGGGCACCTTTGAAATAGTCCTCCAACTTTCTAGCTTCTGAGATATAGGTTCTGATATCTCTCTGAGCATTCTTGTGAAATTGGTTTCTGAATATTTGTTGTACATCTCTTGTTATAATTAGATCTTTACAAATCTAGGGTTTTGTGCATTAATTGACCTAGGGTTTGATAAAAGGCTTGCTTAAATCAAATATTTCCATAGAACTCTTGAGTACAAAATCTATAGCTAAGTCCACCTCCATTCGGTAGTGATTTGGCTCAGTTTTGTCCCTGAATGTTATTGTGGAAGAGGGTTTGATCTAGTGTGCATGCTAGTCTTCATCATTCATCTTTTCCATACATAACATTTTGGTGAACTTGACATGAATTGAACACGCAACCTTCTGATGTGTTGTGTTGTGTTCCCCCGTGTCATGTTAAATGTTGTTTAGGTCTCCTTGGATTACCCTTGATACTCTTGTAAGGTCAAGGATACAAGGAAACCGCCTCTTTGTGACACTTCTATTTGTTTCTCTATTCTTCCATTCTCCTCTCTTATTGTAATTATTGTGTGTGGTGCCTTGGGGACATAACGTTGTGGAGGATGTCTTGGGGGCATTTTCCCACTTTATGTTCCTAAGTCATTATTGTCTCCTCTCTCATTTGTTGTGTTTTCATTCTTCAGTGACTCTGCTAGTCAGCAGATGACGATAACAAATAAACACTGATAAGGACTGTGCATCCCTACAACAAGAACAAAATAGACCTAGTCCATATATGAAGATGGGGTTGATATGTTACTAATGCTTGACTAGTAGAATCACCTCGTGTTGTGATGTGACCATGTGTTGTGTTGTGAAATTTCTTGTAACAATCCTTTGCAATACTCTAAATATGCTTCTAGGCACTTTGTAATGTTTTGTATCTCACCTTATAGCTACACTCGGTTCTAAGATACCTGAAGTATAACCTTACGGCTATACTCGGTTCTGAACCTATAAGTGTAGCCTTGGTTTGTTTATGTGGTATGTTACCTTATTTCTATGCACGAATATTGAACATGATGATTAGAATTTGATACTAACGTGTGTGTTTGTTGGGAACATTTGGCGATTGTTAGCACATGTCACTTTAGGGCATGGGCTTTGCAAAATCTCTTGTTCCCTTGCGTGTTTTCACTTTACCTTAAATGTGTTTGATACCAGCAATCAAGGTCAACCACTTTAAGGTGGGGGCATATATTGTGGTTGATTATTTTAGATATTATTGATAAAGCATGTTTGTGTATGCTTCCTTTTCACCGTAAGGCATCTGCGGATGTAGGTGGGGTTATGTACTTTATTTTTGTTTTGCATATACCTTCTTTTCACTATAAGGCATCTGCGGATGCATATCGGGTTGTATACTTTGTGCATGCTTCCTTTTCACTGTAAGGCATTTGCGGATGTGAGTGGGGTTGCATTTTGAAAGCCCTTATATAGAAGATGGGATTGTGTCTTCTCTTGAACAGTTGCACATCCTTTTTAAAAGTCCTCTAAGGAGGTCGAGTTGGATCTTGAGTTATTCACCCTTAAGCATGTCTTTGGCAGTTACAGTAGAGTATCTCAACTATCAGGTGTGTTTGGCATGTCTTAGATAGTGGAGCATAGTGATGAGCTCCTCCCTATCACCTGTGTTTGTTGTGTATAAGACGTATAGTGTGTCGACGACATACTCTACGATGCTCATGTATTCCGTGTGTTTTCCATGTGTCTTTCCTTGTGTGTTTTACATGTTTTAAGTGGTTTAAAGGCACATAGCGATGAGCTCCCCCCACATCATGTGTTTTTCATGTTTTAAGTGGTTTAAAGGTGCATCGCGATGAGCTCCCCCCACGCTATGTTTTTTGTGTGCCTTTGATGGTGGTGAATAGTGATGAGCTCCTCCCATCGCCTAGTTAGGGTTATATATAATTGTTTAATCATGTCTTCTCTGTGTATTGTGTGACTGTATTCATGTCTTCTGCATGTATTGTGTGCTTCACTATCTTCTCCATGTATTGCATTCTTCCTTACTATATTCACTATGTTTTGCGTGACTGTCAAGTGCTTTCTTATGTTTGCCTAAGCTTGGGGACTAGAAATGGTCCTTCAAACTTAGGGTTTGTCTTCACTCTAACGTTTGATGTGTTTGATATGCTTTGATCATACTTTAATGCATGTACTAATCGTAATATCATACACACATTAAAGTGGGGGTTAAATGTTATAGATTAAAAAGTGTCCACTTGCCTTTTTACCTCCTTGTTTAGCCCCCAGGTCCTTGTGATTACATTATACATCCTAAATATTCATCTCGATGCAAAATCTCCTGAAACCAATGCAAATTAGGAACTAGGGGACCATATTCTTCCTTACCCCAGATCAAAAAGGTTCTCGAGACTTGGGTGCCCACGCCCAAGTCCTCCTTGATTGGTCGAGGCAAATTTCAACGTATGTCAGCATAGGACTTTTAAAAGGGTTTCTCCTTGTCTACTCTTTTTTGTTAATTTCACGAATGTTAGTGGGAAATCATATATAAGTATGTTTTTGAATTCATTTGTAACCTAGATAGAGATAGATAACTTGAAGCTTTGGAGTAAAGAGCATTCAAAGCATTTATTATGATTGTAGAGCAGATTTGTATTGTCATTGTGTGTTGTTGTAGGTTTCTGGAAGTTATCATCTATCTCTCATTATGAGTTGAAGAGCATTCATCCTCCTAAGGGTTTTATCACATAGGTGATATCATTTGTGTTCATCATCATTTGATTTCATCATATAAGTTTGTGTTTAGCATCTGCCTTGCTAGGGCATGCACGAGCTCTATCAAATAATGGTGTTGTGAAGCTTGAATTCTATCCTAAGATTTGACTGAGGCAAGTCCCTAAACACCATGACCCCCCAAACCCTTTTTCTTCTTGTGTGCAGGTTACAAGTGTGAGATCCAAAAAAGTGAAGACATAGGGAGACTGAGTAACAAAAAGGGTTTCAAGATCTGAAAGTATTTTTAGAATATTCCTCTGTGGAAGACTTGATCACTTTTGAAACTATCCTTCTGCATTAGATAACTCCAGATCTAGAATTAGGATAGTCTGTACATCATTTATCCAGTTTATAGTTTCTAGAAATTCCATAGTTGAGGACATGGACACCTTTGAAATAGTCTTTGACTTTCCAGCTTTCAGGATATAGGCTCTAATATCTCTCTGATCATTCTTGTGAAATTGGTTTCTAAATATCTATTATACATCTCCTGTTATAATTAGATCTTTACAAATCTAGGGTTTTGTGCATTAGTTGACCTAGGGTTTGATAAAAGGCTTGATTAAATCATATCTTTCCATAGCACTCTTGAGTACAAAATATGTAGCTAAGTCCACCTCCATTTGGTAGTGATTTAACTCAGTTTTGTCCTTGAATAATATTGTGGAAGAGGGTTTGATTTAGTGTGCATGCTAGTCTTCATTATTCATATTTTCCATACATAACAAGGACTTTGCACGCAACCCTCTTAGTTCAACTATCCTTCCCTCTAAGTGAAATCTCATGAATAATTGCTAGAAGTTCATCTCAATTGTCCCCAATGTAGTAAGCTAATCTCCTCCCACCACCATAGTTGTTGCACCCATGGTAATAGCAAACATTGGACAATCAAGTTGATATTCTCCCATGGTCAATTTAATGCTATGGAATTTTCTTGAATAATTGATAGTACCCCCATTTGCAATTTGGACCTAAAATTTTGGAGCAGGAAATTTGAAACAATTCATATTAGTATCTAACTTCTTGTTGATGAAGTTGTGAGTGCTTCCTATGTCTATCAACACTATTACTCTCTCTTTCTTCAAGAATCCCACCACCTTGAGAGTTTGTGGGCAACTAACTCTAGCAAGTGCATGACAAGAAATGATTGGGTGAGTATCTCTTGACTCCTCATCTAACTCATTGTCAACCTCTAATATTTGTTCCTCCTCCTCTTCTTCCTCACTCAGACCTTCAATATAGAATAATTTCATTTTAGTGTATTTATGTCCTCAACTATATTTTCTATCACAACTTGAAAACATAACCCTTTTTCTCTCTTCTCTTCTATTTGTTGTGACATCAATCTAGTAGGCTAAGGAAGTGACTATGTAGGAGTGCTTTTATCTCTTATGTTTACAAAAACTTGCATTTTATTAACCATAACTATGTAGGAGTGCGTACCTCATATTTGATGTGTTCCTTTAAGCCTCTAAGGAATAACTCCAACAAATTTTATATTGCCACATTTTTCACTCTTAAAGACAAAGTGCATAATTGATGAATATAATCTATGACCATACTTGTTTTCCTTAATTTGGTAATCTAGTTGAAGTAGCTATCCATAAGATTGTCACCATAATGTGTAGTGAGTTCCTCTTAGAAAATGAACCAAGTACAACACATCCCTTATTTTTCTTTTCTTCACATAGACAATGATACCAAATGAATTGGTCAAGTTCCAAGTATAAGGAAGCCATGGACACCTTTTGTTGACAAGAAACATGGTGAATATCAAAGAATTGTTCCATTTGGCAGAACCAATTTATAGGATCTTGACCATCAACCGTTCGCATATCCATATTTGGTATGAAGTTCCTAGCCATAGAATGATTGGAGTGTTGATTCAACTTGATATTTGATTCAAACCCCCAAGGATTAGTCCCTTAGAAACATCTTCTCCCTCCCATCTCTAATTATATGAATATGCTCCCTTATAGTTCACACCCTTCAGAAGGGAATCCATTTTCCTAAACATTTCATTGATCACCATCTTCAGTAATGAAATATCTTCCTTCACCTTGGTGATTTTCTCATTCATATTATTAGTATAAGTCTCCCCACTTTTTGTATCCTCCTTCTCTAGAGATTTTCTAGGTGTGACAGAATTCTTTTTGCCTCTTGTAGTTGGTCCTGCCATGATGGTGAAAAATAGTTTTTCAATAAATCACACAAAATAAATCCAATTAATCTAAAAAAATTATTGTAACTTACCAAGGCTTAAATCTCACTTCCTTCAAAAAATAGCAGCCTTGAGAGTGAAATTGGTGGAAACCTTAATTCTGTAATAACTTCCTCAAATCTATTCCAAATGACCTCAAATTTGGATTGTAGCAAATTCAATATGTCCTTGAAAACCCCTCTAAACATCTTGAAAATCTTTTTCAAAATGAGAGAGATATGTGCTTCCCAAAATGACCTCCGGAATCGAAAAAAAATGCCTTGTTTTTTGCCTTCATGGTGCCAAGATCATGCTCTTATACCACTTGTAATGAAACAACTTGCACAATAGAATAATATAATATAAAATATTCTACAAATACTTGATAATAATATGCCACTTTGAGGGGACAACCTCCACAAGTCTCCAATGAAGAACACAATTCATAATATGATGATAATAAACTTACTACTAGCTCCTATATATACCTAATTATGTCATGACTACCACCCATGCCAACTTAGATACATAAATATAACACCTAGCATGACCTAACTACCTATATATCACTATAATAATGATTATATAACTTAATTAAGAGTTAAGGTAGCCACAAGTCAACTACTCATAACCCAATGCACACTATAGGATTAAGGGCGTAGTATGTTTTGATAAAATTTCATGATGAAAATGTTGGAAATGAAAGTGATGCTTGTATGCAACTAATGGATTTACATCACAATTAAATTATAATTGATATTTGAGCACAAAGCATATACTTAAATGGTGAAACACAAACTTTTGTAGTGAAGATGAGAGTAAAGGTATCACTGATTTATTGGTTCCTATTTATCAAAATGAACAAATTGTTGCTAACATGAGTGAAAATGTCACTTTTTTTTTAATTTACAGATTCAAGAAGTTAATTTTCTTTGTTTTGAAGTGGATGCCGCTATTTTAGAGTTGGATGATCTTAATTACAAGCTATAGAAAAAAGTGTATGAGAGATCGCGGTTGGGAAATAAAACTAGTTCATTCTTTTCTAGCTTCAAAATTCATGATAATCTTGAGTTTGTTTTTTTTTATTTTTATGTTTATAATAATTTCCCATATTTGAATATAATAAAAATGATATTGGTATTATTTTAAATAATTCAAATAAACTTTGAATTTTTAAAAATCAGTAAGTAGATTTAAAAGTTGACAATTGTTTCGTTGATTTAGATGCATTACTAATCAATAATCCTTTATGTGATTTGCATGTGTCAAACGGGTGTGTGGATGTGGATGGACAAACACATGTTGAGGAGCATAGAATGTATAATGAAAAACATACATACTTGAGGGATGGCACCACAATATGGGGGTTTTCTAAACCTTCTCTTTTTTTTTTGTCATCCTTCTTGTTTTCTTTGTTTTGATAGTAGTAAAAATGAAAGTAACATTAGGTCATCTACCATTAAAATTAATGATGAATTTCAAATGAATGATATGGATCCTCACCATGGTTTTAGAGTTAATGATTTAATTGAATCTTTTGACTTCTTTTTTGGGGATTCATGTAATAAAACTTGCTTGTGGGTTTTCCATGAGAAAGGTGAGCTTCCTCAACTCTTGATATTCCTTGAAAATCATTTAGAGTATGAACCTAACAGGTTCAAACTATTTATTTCAAAATTTAAAGATAAATTAGCAGTGTTTAGAACTGCATCTTTTGAGTGTATCACGTTAAATGATATAAAATTTAGTGAAAGTGGAGGTTTTCCTACTTGCAGCCCTGAACCTTCAAGTTGCATTCATTAGGTAGAATAGAAAATTTTGGTTTTCTTTTTCTTTTTGTTTTGTTTTCTATTTTGGTTTGTTGTTTTGGGGCATTTTTTTGTTGTGGTTGTTAGTTGGTTCCATTCTCCATGGTTGTCAATTTTCTCATAAAGGATTATCCATTAATTTACTTGATTACAAAATGACTTTCAATGTTGATTTTAGTGCACTTTCAAAATATATATACTTAACTATCTTTTCCTTTTGCACTCATGATCATCAAATTATCAGGTGTAGTTTTTAATAACCATTTATTTAGGTGTATAAATTAGTTTTCATGCTAAAGGAAGTGTGTGAATTGAATATTTTGTTATTTTTTGTCCATCACTTCCATATAGTTAAGAAATTCTTGAATTTGCACAACAAAGCAAACACATTAAGGTATCAAGTCTAGAAATGAATTGAATACAAAGAAAAATTGGCTACCAAGGTGGACCCAAACCTTGTGGTGGACTTCATTGTCTACAGGATAAGGAGGTAAAAAAGAAAAGAAAAGAAAAATAAATTTAGCTTATCCTTTCTATGTGAATCAAGCATCTCTGTCGAGGCTATAGATGCATAGTTGACAGTAGATATATGCCTTGAGCAAGACCAAAGGTATCTCCATTGCACCAAGGTTATGGATGCCTAGATGGCAAAAGAGTTATGCCTAGGTAGTCAATAAAAAGGCATGTCTAATGTAACACATTATCAAATTTAAGGATGTCCCCTGCCTGCATAAGTATTTAAAACTTGATGCTTGAAGATATTATTAGCTAAGTTTGTGTTGATGGGTACTTTAGCATGCAACAACGCAGGTAAGATATGGAGGTTCACCTACATAGATTACATTTAGAACATGTGAGGGTCATTATGAGTTTTTTATGTCAATAGGTATCACTATTGCAAGTATGTGTTAACCGGTGTTGTCATTGATGTCAACATATTTGTGTTGTCATTGGTGTCAACCGTGCTCTTGTTTTGATGCTTGTTTGTGATGAGTCAGTTGCTTTGTATTTTCTTATATAAGTGTTGAAGATGATGAGAAGATATTCCTGATCTACTAAGTTTCCAAGTGCTTTTGAGAAAATTTGCTCTCCAAGTGGAAATAGTGTGTTGCAGAGTATTTTGGCTTGCAAAATAACTGCCTGAGTTTTGCTCCACATTTCCTCAGTATTGAAGACCGGAGTATGAGATTGGGATATGTTTTAGAAAAGTGTTTGAAGATGCCAAATCCAAAATTTGGTGGTCCAGATCGCTGTGCAGAAAAAGTTCTATTCACCAGTTTGAGGATTGTGCCTGACAGAGTTTGCAGTGTGACAGGAGGAAGTATTTGGATCCGCATTCCTCCACAGTATGTTCTTTGGTCTTGCAGTTCTGGACTTAAGCTTACAATGTCCTTAGCTTTCTTCATTCCAAAGGTTTTGTGATTTGGTGCTCCAGAAGGCAAGTTTTTAATTAGCAGAGTTAGACAAAGATTGTGGTGAGCAAACTATAATTTGTTTTTCAAAAGATGATTGTAATCTTCAAGTGAGATCTATTAAGATTGAATTTGTTGGTCTCCAGATGATTCAATGATGCTTCTAGAATGTTGTGAAGGCATGTAATTAATTCGCAAGCTATAATGAAGTTCTTGGAAGCATGTAACTAAGTGTTCTTGATGTTGTGCACTTGTTCTGGCTGACCTGGTTAAGCACAATTGTTGCGGAGATGATTCATGGATTGTAGAAGCGTGTCCAAGCATGTGAAGATGTATTTGGGTCTGAGCTAAGTTGTGATGTGTTCATCCTCCATTCCTTTCCTCCACAAGTTTGTTTACATCCAGTTCTATTTTGAAATTATGTATGTATGCCGACCTTGGAGAAAGTTCAAATGGTTGTAGATTGTAATGTTAGCCTTGATGTACATTCCAAGGTCGATGATAGGTATAAATACATGTAATTAAGTCATGATTGTTGCGAATGTGTGTAAAGATGCAAAGAAAATGTGTGTGATTGAAAAGGCAGAGTAGGAGAGATATATTGTGCTTCAATGGAACTGAACTCAAGCATGTTGTAGATGCTACTATATCAGTTCAACCCTTGGCAGTGAGCCACCCACTGACAGTGAGCCACCCACTGGCAGTGAGCCACCCTATTGGGCAGTGAACCCTGGGTAGTGAGCCTATTTGATATTTGGTATTGTTACTACATTATATTGTGAGCTAACATTCACTGTGGTTTTTCCCTTTCTAAGGGTTTTCCATGTAAAAATCTAGTGTTCATGTGTGAATGGTGTTGATGTGCTTAAGTTTTGTTTCTACTTTTCATGTTTATTCTTCATATCAGATTAAGTGATTAAAGCAAGTTAATGTGATTGTCAAATTGATCAATTAAGGTTAAAGTTTTGATACAACTAATTCACCCCTCCCCTCTCAGTTGTGTTGTGCCTTCAACAGTCACTAATACCCAATCAACTTTTCAAAGCCTCATAAATTTAGTGTTCCATCCATTTGTTCAAAAATTGTTGTTGGTATTCTTTGATGACATCTTCATCTATTCTAAAACATAGAATGATGAACAATTTATAGAAGAAAATCTAGAGTTACTAAGAATTGAGGGCAATGCTTTTCTAAAGGGATTGGAAATGTTATGATCCTAATATGATATATTCCTAATTATAATAAGTTAAGCACTTGTGGCATGCTTAACCTTAATAGATTCATTTATTAGTCTTAGTTATTCCTTAAGATAACTTAGTTAGGATGAAGGGGTGTGTCCCTACATAGTTATGCATATAAATAAGGAGAGAGACTCTCCCAAACCATCGTATCATCTAATATTGAATTCACATATTATTTTTTTATTATTGGAGGCTACCCCCTTGAAGTGGTTTGCTATTTTCCTGATTTTTACACATATTTCCAAGAAACATCATAACATCTGGGTTCTTTTAGTTACACAAGTGAAATAACCCCTAAGAGTCACCAAGACTATCGCAAATCCTTCACTATAGGTAATGGATGCATCTTGCCTTCAAGTTTGATAAATAAAGACACCCCTAAGGCACCCATAGGCCTCCTTTCAATCTCTTTTGGTTTCACCAATTTTGAGTTTTGGCATAGTTTAGAGAAGTTGAAAATCCCACTAAATACACACCATATAATGCTTCAAGTTAGATCTAATCTAACAACTTGCAGGACTTTTTAAATGAAGTAGAAAAGCTTTTCCCAAGGAACCTCAGCATTGCAACATGTGGCAGTGTGAAAAAATTATAAAGTAAAAAGGCACAATATAAAGGTATTAGTGAGCCCCACTTGGGTTGTCAATTTAAGTCATTTCTTAACTAAGTACATGTAGCATGCTATAAAAGGTGAGGTCATGGACCATCTAATCTGTCAACTATCAACACATCTAATGGCCCATGAGTGATACACCATTACAAAATAGGAAAGCCTCATCAGACACCCTGACTTCACAGGATTCACTCTCATAGCTTCTCATGATCATCCTAAGGACTAGCATAATAGAGTAGCCATGGCAGGTTCACTCTAATACAAAATTCACAATTGTAAGTAACAAGGCCTAGCATTCATAATCACCAACTGAATTATTCCCAAACAACTAGTTTCACTTGCAAGCACCATTGAAGTGTAGTAATAGGCTATGAAGCCTAAGAAGAAAGCTATCTAGAGGCCCCATGACCATGCCCAACCACTAACACAAGCAATTATGGTGCTAAAAGGTGTAGAGTAGAGAAGCCTTTTCTTCTTCATATTCAAATTTGAAATGTAAATGGGTGGGAAACTCGTTGTGGGCTAGGTAGATTAGCCTATAAATATTGGTTCTCCCTCTAATTCATAGTTTGGATGACCCTTTGTACAACTAAGTTATAGAGTCTAATGTATTGGTTAACTCTCATGGCATTACACTTGGGTAAGTGCAAGAAGTTGGGTCCACTTTTGGCCAAAAAGTGGAAATCTTTTTTCTTGAAAATCAACCTTTCTTATAGTTGGAGTAAAAATTTGAAGCACTTACACAGAATATTAATATGATGTAAAAATATGAAATGTAGGATTTTGTTTCTAGTTTTCAAATATGTAGTTTATTCTAATACCTAGATGATAAAAGTTGGTTTTGCACAAGATGTACAAAAAGTGTCTTTTTAAAAGTCATATGTTTTGGGCCAAAACATGCACATGTACGACCAACATAATTTGACCTAAATGAACGTATTTTTCTAATTAATTTTTTGAAAAAGATGCATATGATTCTAAAGTTTGGTCAGAATATTTTTTTGTAATTTTTTTATGAGTAATATTTTTAATTAATTTTTTACTAGCCCTAATTTGTGTTTTTAAAACCCCTCATGTACAACCAACATAATTTGAGCTAAACTAATCATAACATGAATTTTTTTTTTTCATTGTGTATATAATGATGTCTAGATTGGTCAAACAACTTTTTTTTCAAAAAAATTTAAAATCAAAAGTTATTAAAAAGATAGTAATATATGTTATTTCAAGTTTATGACGGTTTTTGTTTAAAAGATAATTAATAAATAGAAAAATATGTTCAACACTAAAAACATTTATATATCTGAAAACTAGACATTGTCATCTGTAATGGGTTTTAATTTCATCTAAAAATTCTTTAAAAAAGTCATCATCCATATTGCCAAAGTCCATTCCTTCCAAAAAATTTGAATCTTTTTGTTTAAAAAATAAATAATAAATAGAAAAATATGTTCAACACTAAAAAATTGCATGTCTTAAAACTATACATTGTCATCTAAAATCAGTTTTAATTTCATCCAAAAAATCTAAAAAAAATTGTTGGTCATATAGCCAAAATCCATCCCTTCTGAAAATATTTTGTCCCGAGTGTTCCACTAAAAGTGGACCCAAATTCTTGCACTTACCCACTTGCATGGCAGAGATTCTATGCCTGACATGTTAGTTGATTCTAACCTCTCTTACCTACTACATAGGGGAGCCTCATTGTATGTTTCTAGAAGTGCATGTTTTGTAACAATGACTAATCCATGAACTTAATAAGAAGCAAGTGGTTCTCCAAGAATTTTTGTTTATCTTTGCTCATCCTTTACTATTATGTATGCATGTCTCTTTCTACTTATTATTGCAAGGTGAGATATTAAGCTCTACTTTGATATTTAAGATAGTTTCCTATTTAGCATGAACCTTTTGTTATTCTTTATTTTCTTTCTGTAATCTCTAACCCTATTCAACCCAACACAGCAACTTTAGGCTTAGCTTAGGATAAATAAGGAGACAACTTTTCAATCCTAGAGATTATCTTGCAAGTCATTCCTTGTCCTGTATACCTTTCCATTGTTGCCATTTCATGTGTAGTGCATTTAATCCTTGAGGGAGGAGCCTCATAAACTCTTCCACTTTAAATGAATAGTGTTCGTTGGAACACCTAGTGAAACCTTGAGGATATTAGTAGAAAACTACCAACATGACCATTACAAAATGATATAGTTTATGAACCTATTACTTTGTAACTAATATATAAGTGTTATATTAATAATTTTCCTAAAAATTAATGTATCTATCATTTTGAAATAACTATAGTGTTGCTATAAAGATCGGTTGCTTAATAGAAAATAAAAAATTTAAATTTATTGTGGTTGAGATGTCTTTACAAATTATTATAAATATTGATAAATTATAATACATTCAAAGTCACGTCTTTTTAATATATTGATCAAAATCTCTCAAGTTATTGTATTCATGAGATTGTTATAAACTAGTAAAAGCACCTAAAGATGTTATTGGATGGTTAATAGACACATATAAATAATCTTGTCAGCCAAGCACTCCACAAAATGACTTTGACAAAAAAACATAAATGTGTAGTGCTTGACACAAGATAATGTTCACCCATCAACAACTTATAATACTAATATGTTATGTCCTTGTAGGTGTAAAATGAGAATATTATCTTAACTATTGTGATCCCTCTATTAAGTGAATCACATGGTGGAGTAATCTCATGATATAAAAATGTTGTTCATGTCGTAAGGGCCACAAGTACTCCCTTGCCTATGGAGTTTGACAAGATGAATCAAGATAATATAGTATATCTATTTTTGTTGATATGCCTATTAATAATAGTGTAATTTTTACAAGCCAACATACAAATGCATATCACTGATCTTTGTATCCTACTAGGTATGAAGATATAAATAAGAAAAGAAGGGGGTGATATCAAAAAAGAATACAAGGAACAACATAAAACATTATATAAGTTCAAAGTCATGATATATCTGTGATGTTGGACAATAGAGTGAATAACAGGATTTCGGTTGTTGGAGATCATATGTATTCTCTTCCTATAAGTACAAATATTGATGGTGTCATTAGGGACACAAGTATACCCTTGCCTATAGAGTTTGATGGGTTGAATCAAGATAATACTATATATGTTGTTGTTGATGTGGATTTTGATAATAGTATAATTTTTGCACATCGATGTATAAATGCACATCATCGATATTTGTATGCTTCTAGGCATGAAGATATAAATAGGTGAATAATGAGCTTGTGGTATGACTTGCTAAGGTTGAACCGGAGGTGTAATTGGTGATCCTGTAGGTGATTGTAAACCAATAGGGGTTATAAGAGGACATTCTGGTGATGCTCCTGAAGCACTAGAACCAAGAGTATGATGGATATCAATAGTTCTAGGTCTGAATCCTCTGACAGGCAATTCTTCAAATATTCCACTAGACCTAGATCTGGTATTTAGCCTGTGAGCCAGGATTTCTCAATTTTAAGGAAAATCAGCTGGTTAACTGTAAAGATCAGTTGGAATTTACCAGCAAAGGCAATATTTACAGTCAGAAAGTGAGACTGACTGGATATTTATAGAATATTTGCGCAAACATTGCAAATATGAGATGATGATGAGGTCTGGTGACTCTTACAACCGGATATCAAGTTTCTAAGGTGGATTACCTCAAAGCTTTGACGGATTTACTTGAAATAAGATGGATCTTTGCAAATTCATGATGATCTACCTTAAAGCTTGCAATATTTATGGTTAATCTTGAAAACTTTACATGGGATTAGCACGTACAAGCTCAATACCATAAATGTTTGCGTACTATTTAAAATCTAGAGGTATTTCAGTATAACCTCGCGGTCTGCATCATCAAATCTGACATCATGATGATGATCCTTTAGCTTCGGGCCCTCCTTCTAGTACCAATTTATGTTGATCATGATGTTAGTCATAAACAAACATAGAATAAAAGTTACACATCAACCTTTACTCATCTTGAAAGATACGATGAATTCAAAGAATTCATGATCCCAAATCTCCGTGGATTAGTTCTTAATCAACTAACGTTACTCAGTGGTTTATGTGAGTTGTTGTTTTCCATTCAGGGGCCTAACGTTTGATCATCAGCAGGTTTCTGTCTCTGTAAAGATGCTACACAGAAGATTATCTACATAGGATATTTTTAGAAATAGTACATTTATACTTAAATCTTTGCATGATATTTGTCAATTGTACATGTTTTTACTTCAAATATGCTATGAATCTTCAAGTATCTACGAGATGTCTACATATTTCATACATTTTGCTCTTGATTAGCTATTATTTGCAATTATGATGGTGAATTGTTCTAAAATTAAAAGAAATGTAAACAAATACTTCAAATTATGATGAATCTTCAGCTATTGAGCCACATACACATCAGATACAGTCATGAAGAGAAGAAATCAAACCATATGTTCACCAGGACATTCCACAACTAGATACAGTCGATGCTAACTTCAAAGGAAAGGAATGAAGACAACACATGCAAGTTAATATGCACTCCAAGGGACACAGCAAATCAAAGCATGAATCAAGAATTCATACACTGATTACTCAAGATTTATGATGGATTGTAATCAAAACAGTCTTCTCATTCATCAAGTATGCAAGAACATATATGTATACAACAACTTTGAAATGAGCCCTGAATATTTCAGCAAATAAATTTCAATTAAGTTTCCAATGTTCAAAATAAAGCATCCCTGCACCTTTTATAGAACAAGGTGAGGGAGCGGTTACACATGATCTCAAGATTTATCTATTAAGATCTATGGTGGATATTCATCTTTTGACTTAGTCAAATGTATCTCGTGGCACAGGTTGCCAGCTGGCAACCACCTAGGTAGCTTATTTTATGCTAAGTACCTAATGCTTATATTTCCCTTTGTTGCACATCTTTATCTTCATGATCATCAGGATCATCACTTTCCATGTCTTCATCATCCTGATGAATGTTACTTTGCATGTGGGCCTGCATGATTGTCCTGACATTTTCATATGCTCCCACCACTCTTTCAACTTCTCCGCCATCCTGAGTTCTTGCTTTGGCAATGGCATGCTTGTGGGTCTGATACTTATCTCGAAGAGTCTCCAATTTGCTCCTCCTGCTCCTTGATGTTTCATTATAATTTTCTACCTTGACCTTGATCCTCATGATCCTGTCCATGGCTTCTTCCGTCAGGTGGTTAAGAGGGTCATCAGCTATCAGCTAGAAATTATTATATAGAGCCTTTATAGCAAAACCTGCATCCTGATTCTCAATCTTTCCCTCTACTTTCCCTTCCAGGACCTCCAGGATCTCTGCTTCAAATGACATCATGTCATGCAGCTTCATGTTGATGTCTCTTAATTTGTTATTGCATCTCTTTAATACATCACATTCAAATTTGATATCTTTATACCAGATATCCACCAACATGGAAGTATTATTATCCAGCACCTACTTGTTTATAAGGACCTGAGGATTTATCCTCCTTATTTCATTCAAAGCACTCAAGGCTTTCTCTAATTGGAATGACCTTCTTCCGGCTTCCATTTGCAATTTATCAAACTTCCTTCTAGAGACACTTAGAGTATTCCACCTCTGCAAAGAGGCCTTCACTACTTCTTCAGCTTCGTTGAATGCGGATGCCATCCACTTTCTCATTATTATTGATTCGTGCTTCATAAGGTCCAGCTTATTGACCTCTTCCTGAGAAATTGCAGTCAATGGGACTGCCTCTGAATTTGAAGTATCATCAGGGTTAATTAACCCTTTTATGTAGGCATGCAGCTGAGTAATGTACTTTTTATGCTGCTTATTCTTCTCCTTCTCTCTCTTCACCCTTTGGGTTAAAGAATCTATTATGTCTTTCCCCTCTTGAGCCTCCTGCTCTTCATTGGAAAATCCTAAATCAACTGTTGTAATCTAAAATTCTTCTAGGGTTATCTTGCCTTTCTCCTTTTCAACTATGGGGAGTGCTACCTAGGCTGTCCTTCTGCCTGTATCAGGATCTCTTCTAATGGCCGAGGTTAACCTGGCCTTCCTCTTCAGCTTCATGATGGTCTCTAAAAATAGTGTTGACACATCGAATTCTTGGATTTCAAAACCTAAATCCATCTCTATTTCTTTCTCGAGCCACAGAGGAACTTGGTCTCTGGATCCTTGTCATCCACCATCATCATCATGATCACCTTGTTCTCCAGTAACTGTATCTATTTTTGATGGAGATGGTGACTTCCTTGTTTCTTCCTCATGATGCTCTTCATGAAGGTGATCTTGGGTTTCTTCCTCCTGTTGAGGAACTTCTTGTGGTGGAGGATCTTTCGATGTATCCATATGATGATCATGCGCCTGGTCCTGTACTTCATCCTTTTTTGTTTCATCTCCTTTGGTAGTTTCCTCATCATGAGGCACATTTGTATTTGTGGATGAAATGGTATCGGTCTTAGGTGCATCCACTTGATCTTGCATCACATTATGCTCCGCACCTGTAGTGTCTACCTCCTGAGTTTTTAGGTCCTCCTGACCTGATGTATCTTTTTCACCAGAGGCTTCTTGAGTCTAGGGGACTTCTTCACTCAATATGGCCTTGTCATTCCCACCGTTCTCTTGGACTTCTACAATCTTGGGCTCATCAAATGCATCTTGTTGTTGTTGGCCCATACCTAGAGCGTTACTCTCCAATTCTCTCACCTTTACTTCTTCAACATTTGTTGTTCTCTCAGGTGCACCTGCTTGATGTTGAGGACTTGCATCCTCCTTGTGTGTTAGGTCAATTACTACAGGTTTAGTCACCTGATCAACCAATTTGTCGAGCCCTATTTGTTGTGCAATCCTTTCTGGGCTCTTTTCCTTTTCCTGTTCCACTTGCTTTAGTTCTTCTAACACATCCACCTATACTGATGGAGTTCCTTGTAGAGTTATATGGGTGTTAGCAGCAAGGGTTTCCATTGGTTGAGCGGTTACATCCTTCACTACCTCATCATCAAATAAGTCAATTGTCTCTTCCAATGAGACAAGACCACTTCGAATTGGCCTAGAGGTTTCTTTCATTTGTTCTTCAACTTGTTCAGTCTTGAACTGAACAATGGTGAGAAGTGGCACGTTATGTTGCAATTCCTTTCTGAATACTTCACCACCAGTTCCCCTCAACATTATGGGGTCATGTCTTATTTCACCTCTCATGGATGTTCTCAGTTTCTTAGGTGTGGATGCCATCACCTGAGGTGCTTTTCTTTTCCTAATGAGGGGCATAGGGTCCTCCTCTTCAGGCTCTTCATCAAGAGGATCATCCTTCTCCATTTGCTTTTGTGATGCTTGACCCTCTTCATATGTTTTAGTAGCTTCCACAGCTGGCCTTTGGATCTTTTTAGATTTTTGTTTATCCATGGGAGGCGGTCCTAATGATGTCATTGCCTGCCCTAATGCTGATGCATCTTCTGCTGATACAACTATTCTCTCAATTATGACCCCTTTTGGTGTATCATCAGTTTTCTTACCTCTAGGGGGTCTCTTGCTTTGTTCTTGAGGTGGCATCCTTTCTCCTTTAGATTTCCTCTTTTCTAACAGAAAGTCATCATATTCACTGTCAGGAATCTCCTGCCTCTTCTTCTTATTGTCAACTGTAAGGGCTACACCCTTTTCTTCAATGCATTCATTTGTTCATTTACCCAAGACTGGGTCAACTGCAGCATCCTGCCTGTAAATTGGTCCAATGAGATATCCTCGGGCTGTGTAAGATCAGGCACTGAGATTGTGTCATTGTATATCTTCTTTTCCTCATATTCATCAGCTATTATTTTACCATCATCCCTTTTTAATTGCACTGGCACTAGAATACAATCAAATGTCTTGATCTAGTTGAGAGTTAACCTCTAGTATTTTCTTCTTCTAGCCTCGGCCTCATCCTCACAATCTGTACAGAAATCCTCCAAGTGCCTCTGATGGATGGGCTTCCCCATGATTTCCTGCATCCTTCTATATGGGTCATATGATCTTGCTAATGGAAATGGTTGTAATCTCATCATGTCCAGACCAGCCATGGCCTTCTTGATGCTTTCTGAGTCTTGGCACATGTACCAACCCATTGTTACTGGAAACAATACTAGTGGAATCTTATTATTTGCTTTATAAGCATCCAGTATTGTTGATATTGTATACGCCTAAAAGTGACACGATTCATTCTAAATAAATATTCTTAATATTTATTCCCTTCTTATTTCCTTCTATCAATTAAATAAATATTCTAAATTTATTTAATCAATTCACTATTCCATAATTAAATAAAACCAATTTATTTAATTAAAATTCCCTAGATTCTTCTAATGTCTCACACAATTAAATAATCCTAAATTATATAATTATTCATAAATCCCTCTATCCTAAGTTCTAATTTCAAAACCTCCACCTCACCTTTCCACCTCACCATGTTGCACATGTAATTAAATATTTTAAATATTTAATTACCTAATATTCCCTCACCCACATGTCCTATTTCTTCTCTCAATCAAAACTGTTAACTATCCAATCAATTCTGTCAGCTCCTCAATCTATTCGGGTAACTGATCAATCAATTCAGTCAATCCCTCAATCCATTCTTCTAACTAATCAATCAAGTTTGTTAACTGATCAGTCAATGGAGTTAACTCTCCAATCAATTTTGTCAAATCCCCTCTTTCATGATGGAGGTGGGACACTTGTCCTATTCCTACTGGTTGCACATTCCTCAACCATTCTCAGCCATTGATCATCATACTTCTTCTCAACTGTTGATCCTCATTCTTCTGAGTCTATAAAAGAAACCTCATCCTCCCATTCTAATCATCCAGGCTATTCGTATTGTTACTCTACAGAAATTCACCAGCGCGCCTTTGGCACCCCAATACAATTTTCTTGAGATCACCCAAAGCTTTGAAGCTCATCTTCATTGCACGTTTATCACTACAGTCATTCACTATCGACATTCTTGAAAACAACAAAGGAGTGCACTCTCTGAGGGCCTACTTCATACAAACAAGGACGATCTTGATAGGCAACAATAGAAGTTTCGATTCAAGGAAGGTTTGCATTGTTTTATTCATTGCTTCATTTCATTCAATCTTCTTAGTTTCACTATTCTATTGAGTTATGGGTATTTGATTGTTTATCATTGCATATTCATTATTGATCCTATTTTACCCTAACATTTTTGGTGCCCACCGTGGGGCTCAAACCCACGACTAATAGTCAATCAGGTCAACAATGAATACCAAACCAAAGATGACAAGCTAATCCCATACAAGCAGATGGTCGACGACTTCAAAGAACACTTTGGGACCACCTCCTTCGAGCAAATACCTAGGATCGAGAACAAAGCAGCAGATGTAATGGCAACCATTGCCTCTCTTCTAGCAATACCTGAGAATGAGTCACGGTATGAGTTCTTAGTGGAAACTATCCGGCAACCAGCTTATGTTCTTCCTGAGACCCATTCCGTATGCCTTCTAGTTGGATCTAATTCACCTTGGTATGGTAAGATTTACACTTACCTCAAGGACAACATCCTCCCACCAGACCTATCTTCTAACCAATGACAAACTTTTATATGCCAAACCTCTCACTACACCATCATAGCCGATACCCTATACCGACGTGGTCTCGATGGTACTTTGCTCCATTGTTTAGAACGAGAAGAATCCATAACCGCCTTGCAAGACGTACACAAAGGGATCTGTGGAACACACTCTAGCGGTCCTTCCTTAGCCAAGAAACTCATGCGTTTGGGTTATTACTGGCTGAACATGGAAATGGATTCATACCAATTTGTCAAGAAGTGTAAACAGTGCCAAATACATGGGAACCTGATACATGCACCAACTCAAGAATTGAGACCTTTAACGACACCTTGGCCCTTCTGCCAATGGGGACTTGACCTTGTGGGAAAGATCCATCCACCCACATCCAACGGCCACAAATTCACCATAACCGCCACTGAGTATTTCACAAAGTGGATTGAAGCCATTCCCCTCACTACCGTCACAGGAAAACAAATTTCCTCATTCATCCTGAATTACATTATCTACAGATATGGCATTCCTTCATCCATTATCACAGATAATGAAAGACCATTCAAAAACTAGGATGTCCAAGAACTCTGTGAATGTTTCAAAATCCAACACCGTTTCTCCACTCCATACTACCCCCAAGGCAACGGTCAAGCTGAAGCATCCAACAAGACCATCTTGAAACTTCTCAAGAAGATAGTCAATGATGCTGGCCATGATTGGCATGTCCAACTCAATCCCACTCTGTGGGCCTATAGAATAGGTTCTACACCCTATGCCCTTGTCTATGGTTCAGAAGCCATCCTCCCCATTGAGGTCAAACTACCCTCATATCAGATGAAGAATACAGAGTCTCCAGGTTGCAGGAACTAGAGCTACTAGAAGAAAGGTGACAAAAAGCCTTTGATCATCTCAAAGCATATCCACAGATGATGTCAAGAAGCTATAACCACAAAGTTCACCCAAGAATCTTTAAGGTTGGGGATCTTATACTCAAAGAAAATCCTCGCAATCAACAAGACAGAGAAAAGAAAGGCAAGTTTGAACCTAACTGGCTTGGGCCCTATGTGATTGTAGCTACTTACGGATCAGAGGCATATCAATTGGCAACATCCGAGGGTGAGCTATTCGATGATCCAATCAACAGCATGCATCTTCGCCAGTTTTATACCTAGGAGAACCCCAATGTAAGGGAGGCACAAAATACAAAAAAATCAAAAATAGAAAAAAAGCAAAAAAATTAGAAAATTAGAAAAGTACAAAAAAAATTGTCCTTTGGTGAAAACCTGGAAAACAGGCGCCTTGGACAGGTATCATGATGAAAACCTGGCAAACAGGCGTCATGTTTACTTTCTGGCTTCTCATGCAAATAAAAAAAAGTGATGAAAACCTGGCAAACAGGCGTTACTTGTGATAAATCGCCTTCTCCATCTTTGAGAATCCAATCGCCTTGAGCCCATTCTTCCTTCGCTCATTTCCCATTTGACCCATATCTGTCCCATAATAAACACTTGACAATTACCTATCATGGCTTGATACTCTTCTTGTGGCCTTGTCAACCAAGGTTTTATCCCATACCGTCTCCTCAGTGTGAGCCTGGTATAGTGTCCCTTGTCAATATCCATGGTCCAAGTCCATGAACTACGTTGCCTCTGCGCCATCACGTAGGCAAGGCCATTATTCTAATGCGCCCTTGAGGCTTCCATTTGTCCCATCTATCCCATACCTAATCCCTCTATCAATCTGAGTCCGTCTCCACTTTCTCTCACCTAGGTCTTAGGTTCGTTAGGGTTTACCCCAAACTACGTTGTCTCTGTGTCGTCACGTAGGCAAGGCCATTTAGCAATGAGCCCCCGAGGCACTAGGTCAATCCCTTAAGGTCCGTCTCCCCAATAAGGATTGTGCAATTTCCTCACCAAACAAGCAAATGCAAGCAAAACCCATGCTCCAAGCAGAAATCTTGACTATGAACATCTTAACCTATCTAAAGCAAAGCAAATACCCAAAGTCTTCTAAATGATTTTACTAAAATTATGGCAAGAAACAAACACATCTAAATGCAAAAATGTTTTATGAATTGGAAACATGGTTAAAAACATTGAGTCTTGATTTTTGTTATCATGTCTTTCTATGCTACTCAAGGATGCCAAAAGCTAGAGATGCTATGATGGGGGCATGATTATTTTCTTTGTTTGTTGTTTATGGATTAAACTTTAGTAATGTGACACCTTGTCTAAGGACATGATCGGCAAAAGATCATCGAGGACATCAAAGGTCTAACATAAACGGGGGCAATCCTTGTCTATTGATACGTAAGAAGTACTCAGGTCATCTCAGTTCAATTATAGCTCGATGCTTGTATTAACTTGCTAAATCAAAATCCATGTAAGCAGTACTCAGATCATCTCGGTTCAATTATACCTAGATGCTTGTGTTAACTTACAACATTTCAGAAAAAGTACCAAAAAAATATCCAATGATGAAATAAAGCACTTCAAAATACTTGCACCGTCAAGATGTCAAAAGCAAAGCATCCATCATACATCCATTATGCATCCATTTATACATCCATATCCCATGCAATAAATGATCCACAAAATGTAGAGTATCAATGTTTACCAAAGCTTGTGAGTCCTTCTATCGAGTCTTTCTTCTACCAATCAGATTTCTATCTATCATCATATCTTTCATCCTTGTCCAGTCAGTCTGAGCAATGATCCAAATGCAAGGTCCATCCTTAATCCATACCAATCAAGTCAAGTCAATCTTGCATAAATGATCCAATCACAATCAGTGGTCTTGATCCTTGTCTGGTCGTAAACCAACTCGATCAGTTAATCAATCAATTGTCTTATACAGGATGTTGCATTGTCAAAATCAGACCAATACACACGTCTTACACGACATGCTTCATTTCCTAAAACCAGACACTATCCTTCGTGTTTCTCTAGGGATCTATCATTCCCCGCCATGACAACATGCCTGTCGTGTTGGTCTAGGGATATATCGTTCCCCGCCATGACAACACTGTCGTATATCGTTATCAATTAATCAATTGGTTTACCGCTTGATAGGGACAATACCTTGTTTGTTCTTGTATCATTTGTGCATACTTTCTTACTTGCTTGTGTGTGGTATCATTCTATCTTGCATTGCATATCATTCGGCTCTTTCTCCAACCAATTTCTTCACCCAAACCTAATTATTCCCTTCATCTTTGTGAGATTGTCCGTCTCACGTCCCTTCTGCCTCCTTCCCGTCCAATCTCCCGAGGGGGCATCCTGTCGTCAAACTTGTACCAGAGGCAAACTGGGGCATGTATCATTATCAGACTATCGATTTCTTTAAAGCAACGCTGTAAACTGCATTGCATCAAAGAGGGGCAAAATGTATACGCCTAAAAGTGACATGATTCATTCTAAATAAATATTCTTAATATTTATTCCCTTCTTATTTCCTTCTATCAATTAAATAAATATTCTAAATTTATTTAATCAATTCACTATTCCATAATTAAATAAAACCAATTTATTTAATTAAAATTCCCTAAATTCTTCTAATGTCTCACATAATTAAATAATCCTAAATTATATAATTATTCATAAATCCCTCTATCCTAAGTTCTAATTTCAAAACCTCCACCTCACCTTTCCACCTTGATGCAGAAGAAACGCAACAGAAGCTTACAAATGGGAAGGAGGAGTCATTAATCCACTAGCATGTTAAAATCCGGGACATGCAGTATGGAATACCTATCGGCTTATCATCATCATCATATTTCTTGCTAACACAGACAGCATCATCATATTTCGAAGAGGCATGAAATATCCTCCTGCTAACTACTGTTCACTTCCTTATCGCCTTTCGCCTTTCGCCTTTCGCCTGTCAGCAGCATCATGATACTCGACTATCAGCAGCATCATCACATTCGGCAAGCGCAAACATCCTCCTGATGTTCACTGTTCATCTTACCGCCAAACTCTATCTTCATCATCATGATGTTCGACATCATCTTCATCAGCAGGATATAAAATATCCGGTTCCTCCCATATATCCTGATGACGACAACTTCAAGCACCTTTCCTTCGATGCTTACGTCACCCGATATCGACCTTCTTTAAACAAACAGCATCAGGATATGACTTATCAGGTCATATTGAAACATCCTGATGATGTTAACCAAACTTTATGCCGATGACTTAAGCCGATGCTAAAACACTTAGCGACAGCAGGATAAACTTGCATAGGGTGATATTCGCAATACCCTGATGACGATGACGTCACTTGCACCCGATGATGATGTCAATGCACCTGATGATGATGTCAACAGGATATAAGACACTTATATCCTCCGCAACATGATAATGAATATCCGGTGATCTTTTCAATATCCTGATGATGACCTTTCCGGTCCTTAGCCAAAAAGTGAACTTTCACTTCTGCATGCGATAGCGATATGCGGACGATGGATACACACGAAAGATGATCCTGACGATGATATACACATTGAGTATATATCCAACCTATATCATCCTGATGCACTTGAAACATACAGTCTTCGTCAGCTTCATAACCTGATCCGGATAGCGATATACTCGTAGATGACGATACGATTCACTCCGTCTGGAAAAGCACATGCAGATCCCTGTATATCCGTCAGCTGCATGCAAACTCATAGAACCGCACAATTTTACAAAGAAAACATGATGATCGGGCTGGATCACCTTCAGATCAAAACTTAACAGTTTATCTTCCTAAACCCTAGCACATGAGGATGCTAGGTTGATTCATAGCATGCTACCAATCGATCTCCCACACAATGAAATGCATAAACAGAAAACTAAAATACAACCTAAACTAACATGCATGACCATTCCACCGATTCACAGAATCAACCGGTGGAAGGGTTGAAAGAATCCATTAACCTATAATCAGAACAGAAATGAAAACATAAACAGCTGATAAACCAGATAATGCAATTGATGAGATCTTATTTAGATGAAACACAAATGTCCTGTTTCTACAATACTATCGAACAACAATGTTTCACAATGTCTGGCCTGATCTCTGGATCTCACTCAATCACCAGTATAACATAACATAACTACTACTCTGATATGATCTCAAACCCTAACTGATCTGAGTTATTTATAGCAATATCCTACGAGTACTACCAACTCGGTTCCCAGCGGCTGGGAGCTTCCAAACGGCTGGGAGAGGACAGCTCATTCTACCTGATCACGAGCTCTAACTGCCTGCACACTCTCCTAGGCTGATCTAATACATATGCATTGGTCCAATGGACCTTTTTACATTATGAAGTCAAACATGCTAAAAATAGACTAATGTCTTGTCATGCGGACAATGAACCTATATCCTGTCTTGTAGGGGTGCTCCTGCACCATACTCCCCAGAAGAAGAAATCTCAAGTCCACTTGAGATGAGAGTATGAAGATCTGCACCATGTTTCTGGATCTGCTCTTCAGTCATCCATACTGCTTCAGAATTAGGTTTTCCCTTCCAAGAGACTAGATACTCCAAGTACTGTTTGTTCCGGGTCTGTTTGACCACTCTGGTGTCCAAAACCTTCTGCAACTGTGGAGGATCATGCTTGGGAATGTCATCATGGACTGTATCCTGTAGGAGATCCTGATCTGCATCTGGATAAGACTTGTATGGAGTTAAATCACATACATTGAATATAGGGGACAAACCAAGATCAAGGGGAAGTTGTATCTCATAAGCATTTTGTCCATGCTTGTGTAAAATCTGACATGGTCCAACTTTTCTCTGCATAAGTTTAGTATATTTTCCCTTAGGAAGTCTGTCCTTCTTCAAATGAACCCATACCAAATCTCCAACATCAAACTGTACATCCTTCTTCTTTTTATCAGCATATTCCTTATACTTCAAGGTGGTTTGTTGCAGTTGGGTCTTGACTTGATCATGAACCTCTTTGATGGCTTCTGCAAAAGCTTCTCCTTCTGCACTAACAGGGTCTACTGTAGGTAGATCTCTCAATTCCAAAATTCCTCTTGGATGCACACCATAAACTATCTGGAAAGGTGATTTCCCTGTGCTCCTATTGACAGTATCATTATAGGAAAATTCAGCTTGAGATAGAATATTATCCCACTTTTCTCCATGTTGTTTTGTCAAACATCTAAGCAAATTTCCTAAGGAACGGTTCACTACTTCAGTCTGTCCATCCGTTTGAGGATGATATGCAGAGGAAAAAGACAAATTTGTTCCAAGTTTCTTCCAAAGAGTTCTCCAGAAGTGACCAATAAACTTCACATCCCTATCTGACACTATGCTCAATGGCAATCCATGGATCCTGACAATCTCCCTGAAAAACAAATCTGCAATGTATGAAGCATCAGTAGTGGTTTTGCATGGCAAGAAATGTGCCATTTTGCTGAATCTATCCACTACAACAAAAACATTGTCAAACCCTTTCCTTGTCCTTGGTAAACCCAAGACAAAATCCATACTTATGCTTTCCCATGGTCTGGAAGGAATGGGTAAGGGCTGATATAAACCTGCATTAGTCGACCTGCCTTTAGCTTTCTGACATATCACACATGTCTCTACAAACTTTCTGACATCTGATTGTAACTTAGGCCAAAAGTAATGTCTTCGGACAAGATCAAGAGTCTTATCTAGACCAAAATGACCTGCCATAGCTCCACAATGTTTCTCCTTAATGATGTTTAACCTCATAGAACACCTTGGAATACATAACTGTCCACCTTTGAACAACAATCCATCCTGAATCAAAAATTCAGAGAATTCAGTATGATATTTCTCTCCAAAAGAAGTACATACATGATATATCTCCCCAAAATCTTCATCAGTCTCATACATGGTCTTTAGTGAATCAATGCCAACACTTTCTAACTGAATCTGGTTGACTGTTAGAACTCTCCTGCTCAAAGCATCTGCAACTTTATCCTTGACTTCTTTCTTATGCTTCAATGTAAAAGTAAATGCTTGTAAGGTTTCTACCCATTTCATGTGTCTGTGGTTCAGCTTTTCCTGGCTGTTTATGAAACTCAGAGCCTGGTTATCTGTGAATACTATGAATTCCTTTGGCATCAAGTAATGCCTCCATTTCTTGAGTGACTGGACTAAAGCATACATTTCCAAATCATATGAGGAATACCTCTTTTTAGCATCATTGAGCTTCTCACTGAAAAATGCAATAGGTCTACCTTCTTGGCTGAGTACTACTCCAATGGCCATGTGACTGGCATCACATTCCACCTGAAAGATTTTGTTAAAGTCTGGAAGTGCAAGGACTGGCTGCTGTGCCACCTTCTTCTTCAATGTTTCAAAAGAATCATCTGCTCTTTGAGTCCAAACAAATCTGCACTTCTGTCCTCCTTTGATGGTATCAAGCATGGGTGCACAAATATGACTAAACCCTCTTATAAACTTCCTGTAGAAGGTTGCTAACCCATGGAAACTTCTGACATCATTCATAGTCTTTGGGGTTGGCCAAGACAATATGGCACTTACCTTCTCCTTATCCATTTGTAACTTTCCTTGTGAAATGACAAAACCCAAATATGTGATCTCCTCTTGCATGAACAAACACTTGTCTAAATTTATCATCAGCTGCTCTTCATGTAACCTCTTAAGAACCAAATCTATGTGTCTGAGATGTTCTTCTTTTGTGTTGCTGAAAATCAGAATGTCATCTAGATATACTATGACAAACTTACCAATGAACTCTTTCAAAACCTCATTCATCAACCTCATAAAAGTACTAGGTGCATTAGATAAACCAAAAGGCATAACCTTCCACTCATATAACCCTTCATTAGTTTTGAATGCTGTTTTCCATTCATCACCTGGCCTAATCCTGATCTGATGATATCCACTCTTCAAATCTATTTTTGTAAAATACTTAGCACCTCCCAAACAGTCAAGTAAATCCTCTATCCTAGGGATTGGAAACCTATACCTAATTGTGATCTTGTTAATAGCTCTGGAATCTGTGCAAAGCCTCCAAGTACCTTCCTTCTTTGGTGCTAGTACAGTTGGTACTGCACATGGACTTAAACTTTTCCCAATCAGACCTGAATCCAATAATTCTTCAATTTGTCTGGCTACTTCTGCATTCTATTCTAGAGTTAGCTTATAGGCTGCTTTGTTTGGAAGTGTTGACCCTGGAATTAAGTCTATGCAGTGACTAATATCCCTGACAGGTGGTAGGGATCTTGGCATTCCCTCTGAGATGATACCTTTGTACTTATCCAATAGCTCTTGGATAGCTGGGTCTATGAACCTTTGCTTTTTCTCTTCCTTGACTTCTTGCTGCTGTTCTTTATTCACCCTCATACATGGGATTAGGGCATATGCAACTGCACCTTCTGCTGCTACTTCTTTCATGAACTGTTTACCTTCCATCAGCATTACCTTCACCTCTTTTCCTTTAGATTTCTCCTCCTTCTCCGTCAATGGTAGTAACTTTATAACCTTACCATCTTTAGTGATTGTATAGGTGTTTCTAACACCATCATGTTGTGCCTTCAAATCATATTGCCATGGTCTACCAAATAAAAGATTGCAAGCATCCATCGTGGTAATGTCAAACAACAACTTATCCTTATATGCTCCAATCTGAAATTCTACCCAAGCCTGCTCTTCTACAATTGTCTGCTGACCTTGGGTAAGCCATGAGATTTTGTATGGGGATGGGTGAGGCAATCTCCTAAGCTTAAGTTTTGTCACCATTTCTTCAGACACAAAATTTTCAATAGAACCAGAATCAATCAAAACTTTACATGCCTTACCTCCTGCTTTGCAAATAGTCCTGAAAAGAGACTTTCTTTGAGGGGATTCTTTGTCAGGTACCTTCATGGTAGTCACTGTTCTTCTCATCATTAGAGACTCTCCACTTTCTGGGTATCCATAATTATCAGGAGCATTCACACTCTGAAAATCATTAGAGCCTGTCATACTTTGATTATCAGGTTCTTGGATCAGATTTGTTCTCCTTTCTCCTGTTGAGCTTGTGGCCTTTTCTGGACATCTGCTGGCTATATGGCCTTCTTTGTTACAGTTATAACATCTGATGGATCCTCTGCCCTGGGATCTTCCTCTGAAAGGTCTTCTACCTCTGAAGTTTCCTTGCTGACTATAATTTTCCCCCTGGTTCTGACTATTGTTTCCCTTACTATTGTCATGACTGGATTCTCCTTGATATCCATGTCCATGTCCTCTACCTCTAAAAGGACCTCTTCCACCCCTTTGTTGTCTTCCTCTTCCTCTATTGTGTTGTTCTTGTTTTCTCTTTAACTTCTCTTCCACTTTCAATGCCAACTAAAAGCATTTCTGAACTGTATCTGGATTATGCAGACTTAAATCTTCCTGAATGTTGAACCTCAATCCATTAAGGTATCTGGCTACCTTCTCTTCTTCACTTTCCTTTACCTTTGTTTTCATACAAAGTTTCATGAATTCTTCTGTATATGAGCTGACATCTAGCTCCTTCTGCTTCAGGTTTTGCTTCCTCTTGTGTAATTGGATACTGTAATCCAATGGGACATAAGCTTCCTTTACTAACACCATCATTTTCTTCCATGTAGTGACTCTACGCTTTCCTTCCTGTACTCTATCATCTTGGACGAAATTCCACCATGTCAAGGCAGCTTCTTTCATTTTTGACTGGGCTATTTTCACCCGCTGTTGTTCTGGTATCTCCTCTGTTTCAAAGAAATTGTTCAAGGAGTCTATCCACTCCATCACTGAATCAGGTTCCATCTTTCCTATAAACACTGGCAAATCCAATTTCACATCCATGGTTCTCCTCTCCATGGCCTTGAGGGCGTTCAACAGTGGTCTCTGGTCTGCAGGAACGACCTCCTCGTTCCAACTAGGGATCTCTTCTTCTTCCCTATCTTCTTCTCTACCAGAACCTACTCTGTTCCTCAACTTCTCTAACTCATCCTTCAATTCCTGATTCTGAGCCTTCACGGCCTTGCTCTCTGCAATCTGTTTCTTTACCAGAACTGCCAACTCAACGTTGGTCATCCTTGCCGGAATCTCAGATGTTCCTTCTTCATCTGACATCCTGCTATATCCTGATCTTTTCCAGAAGATCCTTCCTTTGCTCTGATACCACTATGATGCAGAGGAAACGCAACAGAAGCTTACAAATGGGAAGGAGGAGTCATTAATCCACTAGCATGTTAAAATCTGGGACATGCAGTATGGAATACCTATCGGCTTATCATCATCATCATATTTCTTGCTAACACAGACAGCATCATCATATATTGAAGAGGCATGAAATATCCTCCTGCTAACTACTGTTCACTTCCTTATCGCCTTTCGCCTTTCGCCTGTCAGCAGCATCATGATACTCGACTATCAGCAGCATCATCACATTCGGCAAGCGCAAACATCCTCCTGATGTTCACTGTTCATCTTACTGCCAAACTCTATCTTCATCATCATGATGTTCGACATCATCTTCATCAGCAGGATATAAAATATCCGGTTCCTCCCATATATCCTGATGACGACAACTTCAAGCACCTTTCCTTCGATGCTTACGTCACCCAATATCGACCTTCTTTAAACAAACAGCATCAGGATATGACTTATCAGGTCATATTGAAACATCCTGATGATGTTAACCAAACTTTATGCCGATGACTTAAGCCGATGCTAAAACACTTAGCGACAGCAGGATAAACTTGCATAGGGTGATATTCGCAATATCCTGATGACGATGACGTCACTTGCACCTGATGATGATGTCAACAGGATATAAGACACTTATATCCTCCGCAACATGATAATGAATATCCGGTGATCTTTTCAATATCCTGATGATGACCTTTCCGGTCCTTAGCCAAAAAGTGAACTTTCACTTCTGCATGCGATAGCGATATGCGGACGATGGATACACACGAAAGATGATCCTGACGATGATATACACACTGAGTATATATCCAACCTATATCATCCTGATGCACTTGAAACATACAGTCTTCGTCAGCTTCATAACCCGATCCGGATAGCGATATACTCGTAGATGACGATACGATTCACTCCGTCTGGAAAAGCACATGCAGATCCCTGTATATCCGTCAGCTGCATGCAAACTCACAGAACCGCACAATTTTACAAAGAAAACATGATGATCGGGCTGGATCACCTTCAGATCAAAACTTAACAGTTTATCTTCCTAAACCCTAGCACATGAGGATGCTAGGTTGATTCATAGCATGCTACCAATCGATCTCCCACACAATGAAATGCATAAACAGAAAACTAAAATACAACCTAAACTAACATGCATGACCATTCCACCAATTCACAGAATCAACCGGTGGAAGGGTTGAAAGAATCCATTAACCTATAATCAGAATAGAAATCAAAACATAAACAGCTGATAAACCAGATAATGCAATTGATGAGATCTTATTTAGATGAAACACAAATGTCCTGTTTCCACAATACTATCGAACAACAATGTTTCACAATATCTGGCCTGATCTCTGGATCTCACTCAATCACCAGTATAACATAACATAACTACTACTCTGATATGATCTCAAACCCTAACTGATCTGAGTTATTTATAGCAATATCCTACGAGTACTACCAACTCGGTTCCCAGCGGCTGGGAGCTTCCAAACGGCTGGGAGAGGACAGCTCATTCTACCTGATCACGAGCTCTAACTGCCTGCACACTCTCCTAGGCTGATCTAATACATATGCATTGGTCCAATGGACCTTATTACATTATGAAGTCAAACATGCTAAAAATAGACTAATGTCCTATCATGCGGACAATGAACCTATATCCTGTCTTGTAGGGGTGCTCCTGCACCACACCTCACCATGTTGCACATGTAATTAAATATTTTAAATATTTAATTACATAATATTCCCTCACCCACATGTCCTATTTCTTCTCTCAATCAAAACTGTTAACTATCCAATCAATTCTGTCAGCTCCTCAATCTATTCGAGTAACTGATCAATCAATTCAGTCAATCCCTCAATCCATTCTTCTAACTGATCAATCAAGTTTGTTAACTGATCAGTCAATGGAGTTAACTCTCCAATCAATTTTGTCAAATCCCCTCTTTCATGATGGAGGTGGGACACTTGTCCTATTCTAACTGGTTGCACATTCCTCAACCATTCTCAGCCATTGATCATCATACTTCTTCTCAACCATTGATCCTCATTCTTCTGAGTCTATAAAAGAAACCTCATCCTCCCATTCTAATCATCCAGGCTATTCATATTATTACTCTACAGAAATTCACCAGCGCGCCTTTGGCACCCCGATACAATTTGCTTGAGATCACCCAAAGCTTTGAAGCTCATCTTCATTGCACGTTTATCACTACAGCCATTCACTATCGACATTCTTGAAAACAGCAAAGGAGTGCACTCTCTGAGGGCCTACTTCATACAAACAAGGACGATCTTGATAGGCAACAATAGAAGTTTCGATTCAAGGAAGGTTTGCATTGTTTTATTCATTGCTTCATTTCATTCAATCTTCTTAGTTTCACTATTCTATTGAGTTATGGGTATTTGATTGTTTATCATTGCATATTCATTATTGATCCTATTTTACCCTAACAAATATCTGTCTCATGAACTCCATCAGAACAACTGCGTCAGTGGGATATCTTGGGAGCATGAGAGATTGTCCTACAAAGCCCTCTATTCTGATGTAAGAGAAGGTGGTAAATTGTATAAACCAAGCACCATGCCTGTATATGACTTCTTGAGCCCCCATGCTCAGTGTTTTAGTCCTATCTTCCTCCATTGTCCTTACTAGATGCATAGAAAATGCATCATTCACCAATTTGTAATCTTGAAGATAATTTTGTCTTTGTAGCTGGGGATAATGATCCCATATGTGGGCATCATTTGTACTGCCACCTATCTTTCCTACTATGGTAAGTGCATTGAATGTACGTTTGTAAGCACATGAGTACACCACATATGAAGTCATATAGAATGAAAACTCTAGGCCTCCTAGGTTCATGAGCTGCTCATCCAGAGCATCACTTATCATCTTAGCCCATAATGGCTTGTTGTCTGTATACAGACACATTATAAGCATTCCATACATCCAATCTTTGAAACTTCCAGCATCAAGCTAACCTGTCACTCTGCTGAGTAGGGCTATCATATATTGGTACTCATCGTCAAAGTCAAACTTATACATATGCACTGGCAACTTGGCAGTAGCAGGGTAAGGACTATTTTTTGCCCTCCATTGATACATTCTCTTTCTAGCGGTTTTCTTGTTATTCTCATATTCAATTTGCAATTTCTTCAGATCTATACTAGATACCTTCTTTCCCAATGGCAAACTAAAAGTAGTTGCAATCCCCTTGATGGACAGATCTGCATAAACCCGACCATGCTTCTCTATTTTCCTTGTCTGTGGGTTGTAGTTTCTGGCACATTCAATAATCAACTCTGGAGCCTCCATAGAATAAGGGAATCCGGCTGCAGACCACATACCCGACACAAAAATAGCGTCCAACAGGGCATTATTCTTGTCATCACCCATTCTAGATGACCATGCGACCAGATCTGTATTTCCCTTGTGTGTATCTGCGATGACACCATATTTGAACCGTACACCCTCAGGTTGAGCAAACATAGGTTTGAGAAATTCAGCTTCAGACTTGCTCAACCTCTTGTCCGCCATGATTTCCTGCAATAAATAGGACCAGTCTTACCATACAATACTTCACATACATGCATACAACATTATAACTCACGACATGATGCACACCTATGTTCATTAATCATCACTTCATCATAATTTGCATCAGATATAACTTCAAACCAGTGAAAAGCACACTACCTGGATATGCAGAAAATGACAGCAGGAGGGTTTTAATTACTTACTTGATAACGCTTATATCCTTGATTATGCTGATGATTATATGAAAGGGATTCAGATACCAGCAACATTCACATGTCATGTTCTGCTGCAAGTCATGCGTGTCCGTAGGTAGGTCGTATGAGGGTTTGAAAGCTCTTTTCTCTGTAAAACTCATTTTACCGCAAGGTAAATGTAAAAAATGACTATGAATTCACCTTTTAATCTCGTTGTTAGGGTAAATTAGGGCAACATAAGGCAAATTTGATCATAACCATTGATCTTCTATCATAAATCTACGAGCATTGCCAAGTGTTTAGATCGTGTTCGCAATCGACGGGAGTCCACCGAATGCATTTATGGCATTTAATGCTACGTGGCAAGATGAGCAGGGTGATCCTCAGAAGATCAGGTGATATTCTGAAGATCAGGTGATGTTTGAAATATAACCCCCTATATGTAATATGATCATTTGCCCTTGGCAGGAAAACTTATGCGAAAACATCGGGTGATGTTGAGAATATCAGGGGATATTCAAACATCGAGTCATGTTTAAAATGTCGAGTGATGTTTGAAATATGACCCCCCGAAACTAAGATGACCTTTTCCTGAAATATCAGGATGATGTCATCAGGATAATGACTTGATTCATCGTTGTAGCACTATGACATCATCGTCATGTTATGTAAAAGGGTCAACATTGGAAATATACCTCCGCAAGGTAAAAAGGATGGTGACGTCATCATCAGGTTGATTTTCTTGTCTATCGGGATTGGATGACATCACCAGCATATTGGCTATAGGGTGATATTTTGCGAAAGGGTGATATTTGAAATATTAGGTGATGTTTAAAATATGACCCCCCGAAAATATACAAATTGTTGACGGGTAAATACCACTATCACTTAAAATTGACGTCCAGAGGATATCGGACCAAACTATTTATCAGGTGATAAAATTGGATCGGGGGGATCTTTCATAAGATGACTGATGTTGAGAAATATGACCCCCCCGGAATATCAGGTTTGACCAAAACTTTGACTTGCAATAACTTTCATTCCCTGAGGAATATCAGGGTGATCCAAAAGGCAAACCTGCATGAAATTTTGTACTCTTTCCAACCATGAGGTTATAAACATGAAATATTAACTTTGACAAACTAACCTCATCATGATGACTTACCCAGCCCCCCTTATGCTGGATCACCTGCATGACTTACTTTTACCAGACCGCCAAAAAGCAGGACAACACAAGCCAAGCCAAGCAAAAAGTTGGGTCCCTGTTTTGTCAAGTCAAAATGGGGCATGTTGTGTAACCACACAACAACTTGCCACCAAAGAAAACAACAAAATTTCAATGATTCAAGTGAGGTGAACACATTCATATATAGTATTCTAACTCTTTCTAAATATAAGCATCATAATCTTTCTGTATGATAAATTTTCATCATGGCAACAATGCTAACAAAGGATCAAGTGTGTGCAAATGATTAGTTATCCTCATCTTGAAAGGAAGTTGAAAACATGAGTAACTAGTGTTAAGCTACATAGTTGGAGATCATCCCTCATAGCCAACCTAGACAGAGCCTTGCTACCAGCAGGCGTCCATAGCCCCGGCAAGGTTATCTATACAATCCCCCTAAGTAGAGCCCCACTGCTAGCAGGAGTCCATATCCCCGGTAGAGTTACTTAGATGGCCTAATTTTATTATTATATATATATATATATTTATACTTCATATATCTGATGTCATCATGAAAGCTCAATGTGCAAGGTATGGTCACTTGCTGATTTAGGTTGGAGATTGTATTGGTAGCAAGGGCGTCTCTTTAGATTTTTCACTTAACGCCTATACTTGTGTGTTCAACAAACCCAAGGCTGTTAGGTGAGTCATTGTGACAAAATCACTTTGGTCAAGAAAAGGCACCCTGATGATGAGATATCACAGACCTGATCACAAGTACTTCTCAGAATGAATCACAACCTATATATAAATTTGTTCTCATCATTTGAATCTTAACAATTTAGTTATTCTCTAGGGTGATGAGCTGCATCATCTTGACTAACCAAATAGAGACTCAACAAGCAAACAAAAACCAAAACACAAAACAAAACTGTACAAAAAACTATACAATATACACACTATGGTACACATGACTGTCATGAAGCTACTTAGGCTTGGAAATAATGTTTAAGGAACTATCCATTAACTGGTAATGGAATATCCTCCCCTGTCAAGTTTTTAAGCCTAAAAGTGTTGTCTCCTAATATCTTAGAGATTTGGAAGGGACCTATCCATAATTTATCAAACTTACAATGGTCTCCTTTCCTCTCATGTGCTTTGTCCCACATCAAGACTAAATATGATATCCTGAAGGCTTTAACCCTAGCTCTTTTGTCAAACCAGCGTTTGACAACAACCTGATGTTTGGCAAATTGATCAATTGCCTGACTTCTTTTCTCTTTCAGGTGCATCAATTGAAGCAACCTGACTTCTTGCTTATTGTCTATGCTGAGGTACTCTTGGGCAAACTACAGTGTAGGAATTTTTACGTTTATAGGGAGGATGGGATCCACCCCATATACTAAGTGATAAGGTGAGTTTCCTAATGCAGTCTTGTTCCTAGTTCTGTCTACCCATAAGGCATATTTTAGAAGGGTATTCCACTCCCTAGGGTTCTTGTCTATTAATTTTTTTATGATGTTCAACAAATTCTTATTGGTGGCTTCTGCTAATCCGTTCCCTTGGGGATAATAGTTGGATGAGAACTTCAGTATAAGCCCATAATCAAAAGCTCAGCTTGACATTTTTGTTGAAGCAAAAGCAGAGCCATTATCACTTACCAGAGCATAGGGAACACCATACTTGGTGACAATATTACTTTCCAAAAATCTGATGACATCTTCAGCATTGCATGTCCTGGTGTTGACAGCTTCAGTCCACCTGGTACAATAGTCAGTAATCATTAAGACATACCTGTGCCCGGAAGATGATGGAGGATTGATTGGTCCTATAAAGCCCATGCCCCATTGTGCAAATGGGTGCATCTCCATCACTGGCTGCAAGGGTTGAGCAGCATATCTTTCTCTGTTAGCAGCAACCTGACACACATGACAACATTTAATATGTTCGGCAGTATCCTTAAAAATGGTAGGCCAGTAGTATCCTGCTCTGAGGATAGTGTGAGTTGTGGCCAAGGGTGGCCCATGTGTTGTTCCAAACTTGTCATGTAATTTTGACAACACTTTGTCTACTTCTGGCCTTTCTAGGCATCTTAAGTATATTCCTTCATAATTTTTCTTGAAAAGTACCCCTGCTTTCATCATGTACTTCTGGGATCTTATTTTTAAGGCTCTCCTTTGTGAAGCCTACAGTCTGGGAGGACATCTTCCAATAATCAGGATGTGCCTGATGTCTAAGTACCATTCTCCATTGTCCTTAGCATTGATTACATACTGCTGACTCATGATATTGGGGTCAATCTCTGATATCATCTGGCTTAAAGCATGTCCTCTCACTAGCTTCATGGGTATAATTTCCATGTCATATTCTTGTAGGACAGTGATCCACTTAGCCCTTTTTTCACCTGGCTCGCTCTCCATTAAGAGCATCTTCACTGTTGCATCAGGTACCACAGCAATAACTTTACTTCTCAATATATAGTGTCTAAACTTCTTTACTGCTCTGACCAAGGCAAGTGTCTACCTTTCAACATCCATGTATCTTAGTTCAGCATCTTTGAAAGGGCATCTCATGAAGGCTATGGGCTTCTCTTCTTTCTCTTCATTTCTTTGTGTCAGCACTGCTACAGAGGTATGCTCTGAAGCAAATGAATAAATGTAGAAGTCCCTTATGTAGTCTGGACTGATCAGGACTAGAGCATCAAATATAACTTTCTTGATGTCTTCAAAAGCTGCTCTAGCCTCTGGTGTCCACTCAATGTTTGCATCCTTCTTAAGCATGGCATTTAAAGGTCTAACTATTTCAGCAAAGCCAGTGATAAACTTTCTAACAAAATTAATCTTACCAAAGTAAGATTTAAGCTCCTTTTTACTTCCAAAAAGCTATATTTTCATGATGGATTCCACCCTGTCAAGATCAATGATAATCCCATCTTCAGTTATCAGGTGGCCTAGTAATTTTCCTGTTGTTACCCCAAATATGCATTTCTTGGGGTTCAGGGATATCCCATATTGCTCACATTTTTTAAGCACATTTCTGAGATCCTCTACATGGTTTCCTCTATCCTTAGACAACACTGTTAAGTCATCCATGTATATGACTATACATTTTCCTATTAAGCCTCTGAAGGCTATGTCCATTGCTCGCTGGAATGTTGCTCCAGCATTTATTAGCGCAAACGGCATGCACCTGTAAGCGAATATCCCCCACTTTGTGGTGAAGGTAGTTTTCAGTCTGTCAATTTTATGTACCACTACCTGGTTGTAGCCTGAGAAACCATCCAGAAATGACATCATTTTGGCACCGTTTACAATTTGTAGGACCTCATCTAGGGAAGGCAAAGGATAATTATCCTTCTCAAATGCTTTGTTTAGATTCCTGAAGTCCACACATAATCTGATGTCCCCATTCTTCTTCATTACTGGAACCAGATTAGCTACCCAGGTGGAGTGTCTCACAAGAAATATGATCTTGGCATTTAACAGTTTCTTAACTTCCTCAAAGATAATAGGTTCCAACAAAGCATTGACTGGCCTTTACTTCTATCTGAAAAGCTTGGCATCTGGCTTGAGGGGTATGGTGTGTGTGATGACTGATGTGTCATATGTCTTTAGCTCATCATAAGTACAGGCAATGACATGGATGTAATCCTTGAGAGCCTATGAGATTCCTTTTAATTCTTCTTCTATGCAGACTATCCCTATCAAGACATTCTTTTTTTCATCATTCTATCTAATGTTAACCTAGGAATATTGTCCTCCGTCAACTTTTGGGAGATCTTTCTGCTTCAACATGTTATCTAGATCAAAAGCTCTCTCTAACTCAATCATTCCCTTTGGAATCTTATTGCTGGGCAACTCTAAGATTTCTTCCTCTTCCCATACATGATCTTCTGTATTATTCTCATCTATGATATGAGCATCAAATACATCTCTGTTGGAGATGAAGTCTAGGATATGTTGATCATCATCAAATACCTGGAGGTTGGTCACATTGTCAGGCACAGAAGGTACTGATACCAGCTCTACTGAAAATATTTTTAAACCAGAAATAGACAGAGGCTCCAATGTACTAGTAGCCTAGGCTAAAGCATCTGCCCTATGGTTCTGTTCTCTGGGTACATGGGTGATATTAAATGCGTCAAAAGACTCTATTAGGTCCCACACCCTGTGTCTGTAATTAGACAACTTTTAATAATTGCAGGAGTAAATTCTACTTACCTGTCTCACTACTAATCCTAAGTCCCCATAGACTTGCAGAATTTTTACTTTCTTCGTAAGGGCAAATAGTATCCCATGAATCAGAGCTTCATACTCTGTTACATTGTTAGTACAGGGAAATTGCAAACTGTAGGCTGCTAGATAGGACTTTCCTGATGGATCAACTAGATCTATCCCTACTCCAGCTCCTTGTTTGGACTTGGATCCATCAAATCTAAGAATCCACGGTTTATCTTCAACCGAAGGCTTATTTGAACTTTCTTTCTTCTTGGCAGCTCTGGCAGCTACACCACTTGATATCCATTTTAACTTAGGTATCTCAACCTTTTCAGACTTTACCTTTCCTTTCTTTTGTGAAGCTGATGCCTCTTCTTTCTTTTTATCATCAGGAGGATGATCTTTTAGACTAGGTGGTGTTTGTCTTTTTAGAAGATGCAAACACAAAGAGAAAGCAGTCTCTAATTGTGGTGCTTCATGTAACTTGCACCAGTTTTCAATCAAGGCATCTTGTGGAGACTCTGCTACTGTGTCATCTTTCAGATCTCTTCATTTAGGAACTCTTCAAATTTAGACAGATTGCTGCCTCTGTCTTCATCAAATAATTCATAATCTGATTCCATCAAACAATCACTCCCTGGGGTGATTTTGCTTTTCCTCTTAATATTACTCTGGTTGCATACCAACAACTCTTCTATTTTCTGAACATGATTTTCATCCTGCTGTGTGGCTTCTCCTGTTCCTGTAGGAAATAAACAACAGTCAGCGTCATTATCATTATCACTCTCTGGTGAACTTACTTCTGATGCTGATGATGATGATGCTAATGCATCACTGCACACTTGCTCCAGCTCCAGCATATCTATGCATGCTTCACAGGTTTTCTTCGAATGTGACTATTATGCAACCTGCACCAACCATCCATTAGAATATTATTAACAGGCGTCTTTAATAATTGACATCGTTTTACCTATTTAGAAAAATGTATTTCAAAATTCCTGAAATGGTCTACCTTGTTTTCATCCTCAGGATCGTTACCATATTCTATAACTATTTCATCATCCTGAAGATCATCATCATGATCATGCACATCATACATCAGGATCTCCTCTATCCTGACAATCTGAGGTCTTATGGAATAAACTCCACGTTCTACATCTATGTACATGATCTCGTTAGTTTTGTTGTATTCAGTGATCATGTGCTTCATTCTTGGTTCCGCAGCGATTCTTATTTGGTTTGGTATCCCCTTCCAGGGTAACCACATGTGACTGAAATCTGTAGACATGTATCCATTGAGGGTTTTGGACCAGTCTCGGCTGAGTAGCATCCCGTAAGTATCAGGTATATCAACTACCTAAATATCAATATAATATTGGATTCTAGGATCCGATGCGAGCTGCATGTGGATGTGAGTTAGCTCTCCTACCACACTTACTTCTGTTTTGTCCAGTTGTGTGACTTTCTTCAAAGATTTAGCAGGATGTAATCCTAAAGCATTGAATATAGATAAGGGCATCACATTGGTAGATGCTCCTGAGTCTACTAAACAGTTGTGCAGGTTTTTACTGAACATCCTTATAGTCAGGAGGAAAGTGTTGGTGTGAACATATAATTCACACATATTAAGTTGACTTAGTGAGTCTTCTAGATGTCTAGGTGTTTCTAGTTGTGTGTTGAGTTGTTGATAGTTGGAGTGAGTTGTCTTATCCTCCACATGTGCAATTAGTTATCATCCTCTAATTGGCACATGTTGTTGGAATATCTCCACCTTTCACTCCACCCTTCTAGTTCTTACCTTGCCTTTATAAGCAAGGCTCTCTCATTGTATTTCATACTATATACAGCATATGATAGTCTAATATAGTTGCTCCATTGTTTTAGCATCTTCTCTTGTCATCTTTGTGTGGAAGGTTGTCTTGATTGCAGGTGATCCTGGCTTGCTGAGTCACATTGACTCTTACATGGTATCAGAGCTTAATCTGTAATTTCCTTCCCTCATTGGAGAGTTTTTGTTGGGAGCAGTGTCATAGGAGCATCCTGGAGCAAATCAAACTTCACCATTGTGTCCGGAGCAGCTGAAATAGTCAAGATTGCCTTTTGTTTTGTCTAAATCGGACATCGGAGGCAAAATTGACGAGGGTTTCAATTAGGGACTCTTTGGCATGATCTGGGAGGTACCAGCAGTTTCAGAGCAGTTTGGCCCAAATCGGACACCGCCATTGTGTTCGGAGTGTCCAAATCAGTATAGATCGACTGTAAAATCGTCCAAATTAGACAAAGTTGGATCAAAAGGCAAATTTTTTTGCAAATCGACATTGTACGAATCTGTCACAGGAAAGATTCCCTGTTGCAATCAGCATATTCCTACAAAATCTTTGGCATCGTCGGTTAAATCGCAAAGGAAATCATTCACCGGGTAATTTGATTAAAGCTTTATCTGTGGGTTTGATTTTTGTTTTCTGCGGACTGTATCTTTTTCTGCAAAGGTACAGAGTACCCTGTTGCAGGGCACTACAAACCACCGACGACCATAGATCTGGCATCTCCGAGTAAGCGGCCTGCATCCAAAATTTGGTGGAGATCCAAAATCTTCATGGTCTGCATTCAATCCCCGACATTTCATCTGTGATTTGTGACCTCGGCAGCTTCATCCCTTATCATACGTTTGACAGTGGCTTTGCTTTCCACGTTGGGCATTTAGCGGTTTTCATCACCTCTCAAACACTGTAGTGAGCGATCTTCATATCTACGGAATGGGCGGCAGAGGATATTCACAATGAAATTGAAGGTAGTTTAAGGCAATTTTACCTATGATTGGCAGCTTTGATTTGCATTTGCCATTGTTTGTTTTTGCTTTGGCGGCCTTCGACATTTCAAGCTCATCGATTGTTGCAACCAATTTCACAGTTGATAGTTAATACAATGAATCGACGGTTAAGACTTCTCAAGCGGCATTTGATCCTCGATGTTTGATTATTCAATAGTCAGCATCATTTTGTTCATTGCGATCTGCAGTCAATAGTGGACTATTCCCATACCCAGCAGTCGTTGTCCTCTTACCAGAGGATCTCAAGAAATCGACCTTCATGGTCGGCATTTGATATACCATCGACAGTTTGATCACTATCGACGGTGGCAGCATCTTTGGCAGATCTCAAATAATACCCGTCAGCTGTTTGCTTTGTGGTTATTTCAAAACTCAGCAGTCAAACAACCACACACATTCCAGATCTTGGTCGACATACATGCCGAGATAGTTTCTAAGGTCATCATTGGATCTTTCAACGATCGGCGGGATCTAAACCGCCAGTCTCCTGTGGTAAATCCATACTCGGCACTATCAACCACATTATTTTTTGGCGGTTGTTTCATTGTATTTGGCAGTGTCTTCATAACCGGTTGGCACGTATCTGAATTCACTGGTAGTTGTTCCTATCATGGCAGTCAACGGCGGTCCTTGCTGTAGACACCGGTGACCAAACAGTCAGCATATCATTTTATATGGCGGTCTTCCTGTAATTGGTCTCACAGGTAGTTTGTTTTTTCCTACCGTGGGGCATTTTTTCAAACTTTGATGGTGGTACAACTTGCCAGCGGTCTTTGGAGTGATAATCTTTATACTATCATTGCAGTGTTTTCTAGTTTAAAGGCGGATTTAACACTTTCCTCTTGGCAGTTTTAAAACAAAACCTCATTGGCAGTCTCTACACTGTAAGCTAACGGTTTTGACTTTGACCAGGAGGGTGTTTGTTTTTTGCCTCAGGGACTTTTCTCAGACGGTGGTTTTGCGACAAAAATAGTTTTTTTCCCATAAATAGGCAATTTTTTTGTTTTTCCGGGGGGGAGATTTTCTTTTTCCGGCAAAAGGGAATATTCCTAGGATATTCCACCAAGGGCCCTGTTTTGCCCCTCACAGTCCTAAAGTAGGGCTTTTTTTCTTTTTTGCACAACTTTTGCCCACGGTGTCGAAATCAAGAAAATGATATATCAACGGAAAGCTGACAGAGAGCTCTTCGCAGTGGTATTAGTCATTTTCTATGATTTTTCTATTTGACAGCATTTATTGCAGGTTGAAGACAAATATCTCTTCTTGGCTCCCGAGCTCATAACTTTTTGCCACAATCTCCAATTTTCGTGATTCAAGTGGCGTTGGAAAGGCACTCAGGAGCTCTACATAGCCATCCATGCACTTTTCTTAGATTTTTCTTCAGGTTCATTTTATTTCATTTGTCAATTTTTTGGCATCTGAGTGATAACTTGGACATTTTGAAATTTGAGGAGGTGAAATTTGTTTTGAGAGGATTTGTTTGCTATAATACATCATTGTGAGTGATTGTAATCTCACTTGGATCTTATTTTTAAGAGATTTTGTTGTTTTTCCCCATCTTGGTCCTTTGAGGACAATTGTAAATCGCACTAAGTATAAAGTGCCACAAACAAATTGGGGGGGCTCTCTTGCATAGTAAAGGGGTGGTGTTGTGTTTTTGTCTTTCTTTTTTCATCATGGATGTGCCTAAATTTCCACTTTTAACTCCATATAATTATCTTGAATGGAAGAAAAACATGGAGTTTGTGTTGTATAAACAAAGGCTACATAGAATAACTTTAGGCACAGATCCTGAACCCACAGGTGCTACTGAGAGAAGAAAATGGTTAGAAAGAAGAGATGAGGCTTTTGGCACACTTTGTCTTGCTATTTCTCCAGATTTGAGATTTCATGTTGAGTCTTGTACTACACCAAATGAGATATGGACAACACTGGACAATCTATTTGGCAAGCAAGATAAAATAAGAAAGTTCATATTGGAAAATGAGCTAATTGCACTTAATCCTCAAGACTTTGAACAAATTGAAGACTTCTTCACCAAATTTAAGTCTCTCAGGTTGCAACTCAAACAAAGTGGTCTTGAGAAAGAAGATGAATAATTGATTCTATCTATTCTTGCAAAATTGGGTCCTGCATATTCAGTTTATGTTTCTACCTGTTATGCTACAATGGATGCCTTTGGTACTAAGTTTACCATGCCTTCACTTGAGGAGTTTGCTGCACAACTCACAAGAGAACAAGCCAAGCTACTACACATGGGCACATTGAAGTCACCTAGAAAATAGGCTCTAGTTGCAACACAAAGCACAAAAGATCCTTAGGCTTCACATAATAAGGAAAAGAAACCCAAGGATTCACAATCTAATAAGCAAGAGAAAGAATCAAAGAAAACCCCTAACTCTTCTTCCAAAGAGGAGTCACATAAGAAGAAGAAGCCAAAGTGTTCTTATTGCAAGAAATTGGGTCATGATGAAACTAAATGTTATGAGAAAAAGTTTGAAGAGATGTCACAACTTCTTCAAAAACATAACATTGAGTATTCTCCATCAACAACAGTTTTACCCAAGTCTTCTTCTTTGCCACAATCATCATCTACATCTACAGGAACAACAAGATTTGCTAATTGGTCAGAAAAAGGAAAAGGACAGGCACTCTTTGCTTCAACAAGTCTACAGTCAGAGAGATAGCTTCTTGATTCTAGATCTTCTCATCATATGGCATCTTCACAGGGGATGTTCTCTTCATTTCAATCATGTACTTCGCCACCTATTTTGATGGGTAACAACACATACATGCACGCAAGTGGTAAAGGAACAATTGATGTTGGTGACTCGTGTACATTCAACAATGTGTTGTGTGTACCTTCATTGACAACCAATCTCCTTTCCATCTATCAGATTACTCATTCTGGTGCAAGGAAGATAGTTGAGTTCACTCCTGATTCTGTGATCATATGGGACTTGGCGAGCAGAGATATCATTGCGGTTGGGATGGTTGATCATGCATCTCGCTTGTATACTTTCTCCCATTTTGTTTCTGATGATGATGTAGATCCATTGGTTGATATTCACACTCATGCAGCAAGTGTGAATCATGTTTCTAAGGAGAAGTTTGGTCACTTGAACCTTGGTGTTCTTGCATCTACTTCAGTTCCTGAGACTAGTTTTGAGCTTCCTCCTCCTGCTTCTTCAGAGATTGGTATTGACAGAGATTCATCCACTTCAGTTGAGCAGGATATTTGTTGTCTTCTAGATATAGGTTTGTGGGATGAGTACTTGACAGGTATTTCAGACTTGTTTCGTGAGTCCTATCTTGATGACTTGGAGGACATCATTGATGACATTCATCTCCTCTTTGCAGGAGTTGATTCTTCTACTTCGGATGAGCAGGCTTCATCTTCTCCTCTTTCCTTGTCATAGTTTGGCACTGAGTTGGAGTATGTTGAGCATCATTCAGAGGATACTTTGTCTTTGGAGATTGATGATCTTGAGTTTTCATCTTGTCTTGGATTGTCGCATACAGCACCTAATTATGTGGCATTTTTTTGGTTGTGACATGTGGACACTTGAGCAATTTTCAGAGACAACATACATCATGAGGCTTTTTCCCTCATACCTTGAGATGGAGTTTCTTCAACATCAGCCTTTGGACTTGTTTCTTCCTAAGGGGAAGAATGTTGTATGTAGGCTTTGGATTCTCTTTAGCATTCTTCTTCAGGCGTTCACCATTGGCACAGGAGCTACTTCATTGTGGGGGGGCCTTATAGTCTCACATTTACTCTCCTATGGGGGGGTACTTTATTGTATATATGTGTTGGATGTATTCCTTGGGGGGTCTTGAGTCCTCCTTCCATCACATCTTTCATTTGTTTTCTGCATTCTCGCTTTTGGAGAGGAGTTTTGTGTCCCATGAGGTTTTCTCCTTTTCTCCACTTGAGATTTCTTGTACATGGGTACCTAACATGGCCTAGTAGCCGGGACCCATCCATCCTTGCATCTTTGTTTTAGTCAACTAAACTCCCTAAGTTGCACTTAAGGGGGGGTGTTGGTGTGAACAAATAATTCACACATATTAAGTTGACTTAGTGAGTCTTCTAGATGTCTAGGTGTTTCTAGTTGTGTGTTGAGTTGTTGATAGTTGGAGAGTTGTCTTATCCTCCACATGTGTAATTAGTTATCATCCTCTAATTGGCACATGTTGTTGGAATATCTCCACCTTTCACTCCACCCTTCTAGTTCTTACCTTGCCTTTATAAGCAAGGCTCTCTCATTGTATTTCATACTATATACAGCATATGACAGTCTAATACAGTTGCTCCATTGTTTTAGCATCTTCTCTTGTCATCTTTGTGTGGAAGGTTGTCTTGATTGCAAGTGATCCTGGCTTGCTGAGTCACATTGACTCTTATAGAAAGGAGGTGACTCGCTTTTATCTCCGTATAAAGTCATGTGGGAAGTCTCTGTAGCTTGTACAATAGCTAGCATCTTATGTTTAACATTAGGATCTCTAACAGCGTGATCCTTACTACCAGACTGACCTGAGGGATGGCTATCCTCTTTGGAAGCAGGACCATCTAGTGATTTCATAAACGCTTTCTTGATGGCAGGAGTTTTGAGTAACTCTAGCAAGGATAGGCTGATTTTAATCTTCTTCATTTCATCAGCTAGATATGTGATTAATTTGTTAGATTCATGAGGTAGATTGGCAGTTTTTGGCACATTATTCTAGGGTGTTAAATACTGAGCATTCACCTTGGGAAAACTAGGATTATTACTTGCCTTAGGATCAGGAGGTGTATTGAAATTATTCAGAGGCAAGGAAGAGGTTAATGGACCAGTAGGTCTATTGGCATTATTTCTCAGGTTATAGTTATGCTTACACGGATATTGTTGTTGGTATGCATGCACCTCCTCATGTTCGTTTGAAGGCTCATTTTCATCCTCAAAAGGGAAAACATAATTTGACTCAAAAGCCATGGTTGATTCCTCACATGCTAAGGTGTGATCTTGGTGAACGGGTATTATCTGCTGATAAGGATGATGAGTGTAACTTTCTAGCACTAATGCAGAATCATATCCACAAGGAACAAGTTCATTTCCCTCTATCTGAGGCTAACTTCCTGAAGTATTGGACACTTCAGTCTAAAAAATGCTAGCAGAGATTCTAAATTGAGGACAGTCTAACTCTGCATGTGCATTGGTGTTGTGGATCCTGCACCAATTAGTGAGGGTTGCCTCTGCAAGGTTGACTCTAGTAGTCTGTTTGGGTTCACCAGAAGGCAAATTGTCTAGGGGTGATGGCAAGGAACCATTGTTTGGTTTGGAATTCCACATTCTAGGTTGTATTTGAGGATTGTTATTACCATTGTTATTGTTATAATTGTTGTTATACCCCCTATTAGGATAACTTGGTCTGTCATCGTTATAGCCTCTATTCTGGTTAGGCTGGGAGTAGAAGTTTTGACTCCTCAAGTGAGTGATTTCAGTTGTAAGTTTCCTTAACTGAGCTGATATTTCTTTGATCTCTTATTTCTCTTCCTGAACCTTGGCAACTACATTTTTAGTTTGAGGCTTGAAGAAGGAAGATCCATTATTTTAATTATTCTAGTCTACAACCTCAGGTGCTTGTACGTGTCCAGGATACTACATTATTTGGCCATTTCCATTTGGAGGTGGCATAATGCTCAATGGAGGTATTTGCAAAGGTCCTGGCATGACAGCTGGAGGCATCATGGCTCCATTATGCTGTGGTTGGACAGGATATCCTGGATAACCAGGAAGTGCAGGGAATGCTATGTTTGGTGTAGGAGCAAGAACTAGCTGTTGATTGACTTTGATAGCTTCTTGGAAAGCTCCAGTTAAAGTTGTGATTTTAGGATGTGCTCTCCTGATGAACATGGATGTTAAAGGATCCAGGGCCGAATAATAAATGCTCCTAGCAGCTGCATCTACTACAACATATGGGGCGACTAACTAAGATAACATTTTCTGGAACCTAGCATTGAAGTTGGCAATAGGTTCTCCTTCAAACCGTTTAATTCTGGCAAATTTCATTGAAGGATCAATTGGTGCTTTGAACCTATCGGTAAAAGCTTTCTCTAAAATAGGCCATGCATTGACTAAACCTTGACCAAGGCTAATATACCAATTATAAGCCTCTTCCCCTAAGGGATAGGGAAATAGTCTGCACACGACATCTTGATGCTCAATTCTGGCCCTACAACAGGCTTCCTTGAATGTTCTAATGTGATCATCTGCATCCTGATATGGATGATACTTTGGAAAAATCTTATCCAGATTCTTTGGCAAAGCATGATATGTATTGAAAGTAAGGGGAGATTCTGCTGCAAAGAAAGACATTGCAACCGGTGGAGGTTGAGCTTGTGGTATGACTGGCTGAGGTTGAACCGGAGGTGTAATTGGTGATCCTGTAGGTGATTGTAAACCAATAGGGGTTACAGGAGGATGTTCTGATGATGCTCCTGAAGCACTAGAACTAGGAGTATGATGGATATCAATAGTTCTAGGTCTAAATCCTCTGACAGGCAATTCTTCAAATATTCCACTGGACCTAGATCTGGTATTTAGCCTGTGAGCCAGGATTTCTCAATTTTAAGGAAAATCAACTAGTTGACTGTAAAGATCAGTTGGAATTTACTAGCAAAGGCAATATTTATGGTCAGAAAGTGAGACTGAATGGATATTTATGGAATATTTGCGCAAACACGGCAAATATGAGGTGATGATGAGGTCTGGTGACTCTTACAACTGGATATTAGGTTTCTAAGATGGATTACCTCAAAGCTTTGATGAATTTACCTGAAATAAGATGGATCTTTGCAAATTCATGATGATCTACCTTAAAGCTTGCAATATTTATGGTTAATCTTGAAAACTTTACATGGGATTAGCACGTACAGGCTCAATACCGTAAATGTTTGCATACTATTTGAAATCTGGAGGTATTTCAGTATTACCTCGTGGTATGCATCATCAAATCTAACATCATGATGATGATCCTTTAGCTTCGGGCCCTCCTTCTAGCGCCAATTTATGTTGATCATAATGTTAGTCATAAACAAACATAGAATTAAAGTTACACATCAACCTTTACTCATCTTAAAAGATACGATGAATTCATGATCCCAAGTCTCTGTGGATTAGTTCTTAATCAACTGACATTACTCAGTGGTTGATGTGAGTTGTTGTTTTCCATTCAGGGGCCTTACGTTTAATCATCAGCAGTTTTCTGTCTCTATAAAGATGCTACACAGAAGATTATCTACACAAGATATTTCCACAAATAGTGCATTTATACTTAAATCTTTGCATGATATTTGTCAATTGTACATGCTTTTACTTCAAATATGCTATGAATCTTCAAGTATCTACGAGATGTCTGCATATTTCATACATTTTGCTCTTGATTATCTATTATTTGCAATTATGATGGTGAATTGTTCTAAAATTAAAAGAAATGTAAACAAATACTTCAAATTATGATGAATCTTCAGCTATTGAGCCACATACACATCAGATACAGTCATGAAGACAAGAAATCAAACCATATGTTCACCAGGACATTCCACAACTAGATACAGTCGATGCAAACTTCAAAGGAAACAAATGAAGACAACACATGCAAGCTGATATGCACTCAAAGGGACGCAGCAAATCAAAGCATGTATCAAGAATTCATACACTGATTACTCAAGATTTATGATGGATTGTAATCAAAACAGTATTCACATTCATTAAGTATGCAAGAACATATATGTATACAACAACTTTGAAATAAGCCCTGAATATTTCAGCAAACAAATTTCAATTAAGTTTCCAATGTTCAAAATAAAGCATCCATGCACCTTTTATAGATCAAGGTGAGGGAGCGGTTACACATGATCTACGATCAAGATTTATCTATTAAGATCTATGGTGGATATTCATCCTTTGACTTAGTCAAATGTATCTCGTGGCACAGGTTGCTAGCTGGAAACCACCTAGGTAGCTTATTTTATGCTAAGTACCTGATGCTTATATTTCCCTTTGTTGCGCATCTTTATCTTCATGATCATCAGGATCATCGCTTTCCGTGTCTTCATCATCCTGATGAATGTTACTTTGCATGTGGGCCTGCATGATTGTCCTGACATTTTCATATGCTCCCACCACTCTTTCAACTTCTCCGCCATCCTGAGTTCTTGCTTTGGCAATGGCGTGCTTGTGGGTCTGATACTTATCTCGAAGAGTCTCCAATTTGCTCCTCCTACTCCTTGATGTTTCATTATAATTTTCTACCTTGACCTTGATCCTCATGATCTTGTCCATGGCTTCTTCTGTCAGGTGGTTATGAGGGTCATTAGCTATCAGCTGGAAATTATTATACAGAGTCCTTATAGCAAAACCTGCATCCTGATTCTCAATCTTTCCCTCTACTTTCCCTTCCAGGACCTCCAGGATCTCTGCTTCAAATGACATCATGTCATGCAGCTTCATGCTGATGTCTCTTAATTTGTTATTACATCTCTTTAATACATCACATTCAAATTTGATATCTTTATACCAGATATCCACCAACATGGAAGTATTATATCCAACACCTGCTGGTTTATAAGGACCTAAGGATTTATCCTCCTTATTTCATTCAAAGCACTCAAGGCTTTCTCTAATTGGAATGACCTTCTTCCGACTTCCATTTGCAATTTATCAACCTTCCTTCTAGAGACACTTAGAGTATTCCACCTCTGCAAAGAGGCCTTCACTACTTCTTCAGCTTTGTTGAATGCGAATGCCATCCACTTTCTCATTATTATTGATTCATGCTTCATAAAGTCTAGCTTATTGACCTCTTCCTGAGAAATTGCAGTCAATGGGACTGCCTCTGAATTTGAAGTATCATCAGGGTTAATTAACCCTTTTATGTAGGCATGCAGCTAAGCAATGTGCACTTTATGCTGCTTATTCTTCTCCTTCTCTCTCTTCACCCTTTGGGTTAAAGAATCTATTATGTCTTTCCCCTCTTGAGCCTTCTGCTCTTCATTGGAAAATCCTATATCAACTGTTGTAATCTGAAATTCTTCCAGGGTGATCTTGCCTTTCTCCTTTTCAACTATGGGGAGTGCTACCTGGGTTGTCCTTCTGCCCGTATCAAGATCTCTTATGATGGCCGAGGTTAACCTGGCCTTCCTCTTCGGCTTCATGAGGGTCTCTGAAAATAGTGTTGACACATCGAATTCTTGGATTTCAAAACCTAAATCCATCTCTATTTCTTTCTCGAGCCACGGAGGAACTTGGTCTCCAGATCCTTGTCGTCCACCATCATCATCATGATCAACCTGTTCTCCAGTAACTGTATCTGTTTTTGATGGAGATGGTGACTTCCTTGTTTCTTCCTCATGATGCTCTTCATGAAGGTGATATTGGGTTTCTTCCTCCTGTTGAGGAACTTCTTGTGGTGGAGGATCTTTTGATGTATCCATATGATGATCCTGCACCTGGTCCTGTACTTCATCCTTTTTTGTTTCATCTCCTTTGGTAGTTTCCTCATCATGAGGCACATTTGTATCTGTGGATGAAATGGTATCGGTCTTAGGTGCATCCACCTGATCTTGCATCACATTATGCTCCGCACCTGTAGTGTCTACCTCCTGAGTTTTTAGGTCCTCCTGACTTGATGTATCTTTTTCACCAGAGGCTTCTTGAGTCTGGGGGACTTCTTCACTCAATATGGCCTTGTCATTCCCACCGTTCTCTTGGACTTCTACAATCTTGGGCTCATCAGATGCATCTTGTTGTTGTTGGCCCATACCTGGAGCATTACTCTCCAATTTTGTCACCTTTACTTCTTCAACATTTGTTGTTCTCTCAGGTGCACCTACTTGATGTTGAGGACTTGCATCCTCCCTGTGTGTTAGGTCAATTACTACAGGTTTAGTCACCTGATCAACCAATTTGTCGAGCCCTATTTTTTGTGCAATCCTTTCTGGGCTCTTTTCCTTTTTCCAGTTCCACTTGCTTTAGTTCTTCTAACACATCCACCTATACTGATGGAGTTCCTTGTGGAGTTATGCGGGTGTTAGCAGCAAGGGTTTTCATTGGTTGAGTGGTTACATCCTTCACTACCTCATCATCAAATAAGTCAACTATCTCTTCCAATGAGACAAGACCACTTCGAATTGGCCTAGAGGTTTCTTTCATTTGTTCTTCATCTTGTTCAGTCTTGAACTGAACAATGGTGGGAAGTGGCACGTTATGTTGCAATTCCTTTCTAAATACTTCACCACCAGTTCCCCTCAACATTATGGGGTCTTGCCTTATTTGACCTCTCATGGATGTTCTCAGTTTCTTAGGTGTGGATGCCATCACCTGAGGTACTTTTCTTTTCCTAATGAGGGGCATAGGGTCCTCCTCTTCAGGCTCTTCATCAAGAGGATCGTCCTTCTCTATTTGCTTTTGTGATGCTTGACCGTCCTCATATGTTTTAGTAGCTTCCACAGCTAGCCTTTGGATCTTTTTAGCTTTCTGTTTATCCATGGGAGGCGGTCCTGATGATGTCGTTGCCTTCCCTGATGTTGATGCATCTTCTGCTGATATAACTATTCTCTCAATTATGACCCCTTTTGGTGTATCATCAATTTTCTTCCCTCTAGGGGGTCTCTTGCTTTGTTCTTGAGGCGGCATCCTTTCTCCTTTAGATTTCCTCTTTTCTAACAGAAAGTCATCATATTCACTATCAGGAATCTCCTACCTCTTCTTCTTATTGTCAATTGTAAGGGCTACACACTTTTTCTTCAATGCTTTCATTTGTTCATTTACCCAAGACTAGGTCAACTACAACATCCTTCCTGTAAATTGGTCCAATGAGATATCCTTAGGCTGTGTAAGATCAGGCGCTGAGATTGTGTCATTGTATATCTTCTTTTCCTCATATTCATCAGCTATTATTTTACCATCATCCCTTTTTAACTGCACTGGCACTGGAATACAATCAAATGTCCTGATTTGGTTGAGAGTTAACCTCTTGTATTTTCTTCTTCTAGCCTCGGCCTCATCCTCACAATCTATCCAGAAATCCTCCAAGTACCTCTGATGGATGGGCTTCCCCATGATTTTCTGTATCCTTTCATATGGTTCATATGATCTTGCCAATGGAAATGGCTATAATCTCATCATGTCCAAACCAGCCATGGCCTTCTTGATGCTTTCTGAGTCTTGGCACATGTACCAACCCATTGTTACTAGAAACAATACTGGTGGAATCTTATTATTTGCTTTGTAAGCATCCAGTATGTTGGTGCCTGAATTGACTGTCAGTTAATTTAGCAATTTTCATGCAGGCACCTTCCCAAAAAATCCAAAAAATTTCCTAAGTGTTGGCCCTCCTCAGCATTTTTCAACAGTGTTGGTCATGATGTTAGTCATAAACAAGCACAGAATAAAAGTACACATTAACCTTTATTCATCTTGAAAGATACTGTGAATTCAGAGAATTCATGATCCCAAGTCTCCGATGATTAGGTCTTAATCGTCTGAAGTTACTCAGAGGCTAATGTGAGTTGCTGTTTCCATTTTGGGGCCTTACGTGAAATTGTTCCATCATCATGACATTCCTGCAAAAATTCTTTATAGAGAAGTCATATTATGCAGTGAAAAGATGTAGAAATACCTCAATCTTTGCATGATATTTTTCAATTGTGCATGCTTTGCACTCAACTATGCTAAATATTTGCGATTACCTATGGGATGTCTGCATATTTGCGTTATTTGCTTAAGATTATCAATTATTTGCAATTGTGGTAGTGAAATGTTCTGAAATTTAAAAGAAATTGAAAAGAATACTACAATTTAAAGTTGAACCTTTAGATATTGATCCACTTACATACTTGATACTATCATGAGGAGAAGATATCAAACCATATGTTCACCAGGATATTCCACAGCTAGACACAGTTGATGCAAACTTCAGAGGATAATGAATGAAAACAATATATGCAACATGATGAGCACTCCAAGGGACGCAGCAAATCAAAGCACATATCCAGAATTCAGACACAGATTACTCAAGATTTACGAAGGTTTGTAATCAAAATACTCTTCTCTTTCATTAAGTATGCAAAAGACATGTACATATGCAATAACTTTGAAATAAGCCCCGAATACTTCAGCAAACAAATTTCAATTAAGTTTCGAATGTTTCAACAAGGCATTCCACCACCTTTTATAGAATAAGGTGAGGAATCCTTTACAAAAGATCAATGATTAAGATTCACCAATTAACATCAACGGTCCAGATAAAAAGCACGTGCTTTGCCAATTGGCAAATGTATAGCTGGCACAGAATATTCCAGCATCTTCAACTTGATTCGGTCTCTAGCTGGCAAACAGCATCTTTGACAATATCCTCCTCACTTCTGGTTCACGTTGCCTCCTTGTGCAATATTGCAATGTTCAGCTACAACTCTAACAGCGTCAAGATTTCCATCGTTGACTGAAAATCAGGCAGTCGGGCCTTCAAATGGATTCAAAAATCCATCGCTTCTTTTTCCCGCCCATTTCCTTGTATATCGGGTTCAAATCTGCATATACATCGCAAAATATACAAGGAATAAATCATTTTTCAAATTATTTCAAATCCGGTCTTTGTATGCTATCGGCTTGTATATCGGGTTCAAATCTGCATATACATCGCAAAATATACATGGGATTAATCACTTTTCAATTTCCTTCGAATCCGCCCTTGTATGTACCGGCATATAATGTATATCGCAATGTATGTAAAAACATACAATCACAAAATGTACAACGAATTCTCGCTATTTAATATGATTTCGAATCTGGCTTTGTATATTATGCAATGTATATCGGACTCAAATCTGCATATACAAGCATAAAAAAAAGTCACAATATACATGCAAAACATTCTTATGCATATAACCAATGTATATCAGAATGTACAAAAGAAATATACAATCGCAAAATATACAAGGAATAAATTGCATTTCAAATTATTTCAAATCCGGCCTTGTACATTATGCAATGTATATTTCGGCGTGACCACACATGGTCAGGATAACAAATTCAAACTTGGCCGACGGCTAAAGCTACACCGAAGCCAAGAGTATGCTGATGTCCACCCATCAGGAAGACAACAACTATCGGCGAGAAAAATCAAGACTCGGCCGACAGCGAAACTTATGCCGATCACCTCTCATCGGGGTGACTACTACAGTCGGCGGGACAATACAAGGCGCTCCCGATGGTTAAACTTATGGCGATGGGGAAACTTAGAGCTTTCTCTATATCTGCAGGATATTGCGAAATATGATGCTCCCCCCCGAATGTCCTGATGATGTCACCGTCATATCTGGGGCTTTGTTAAAATGCAAAAGATGACGTCATCGTCATACTTGTGAACCTGATCATATTTAGGAAATATCCTGCCGAAGGAGAAAGGTGATGATGATGTCATCCTGATAGTTATTTCTTCATTTTTCAGGTTAGGATGACGTCCTCAGGATATTAGCATAAGGTGATATTTCTCGACAGGAGGACATTATGAAATATCGGGTTACACTTGCAACATGATGCTCGTGAAATACATGAGGTTATTTGACGGGTAAAAGGCACTATCACCTAAAATTGACGTCTGGCTATTTCGACCCCATGATTTTGACCAGGTGATAGACCAAGATCAGGATGACCTTGACAACATGACTAAGGAAATAAAAAATATGATGATCATCTTGCGATTATCAGGTTTGACCAAAACTTTGACTGCTCATAACTCCCACATATGGACGAATTTTCAGGTGATGTAAAAGGCAAACCTGCATGAAATTTCAAGCTCTTTCTAAATATGAGGTCACAGAAATAAAATATGAACTTTGACAAACTGACCTCATGAGGATGATCTACCTCATCCTAACCCTTCATGATGATGCACCTGACTTACTTTTACCAAACCGCCAGAAAGCAGACAACACAAGCCAAGCCAAAAAGCCGGGTCCCTGTTTTGCCAAGTCAAAATGGGGCGTGTTGTGTAACCACACAACAACTTGCCACCAAAGAAAACAAACAAATTCCAATGATTCAAGTGATGTGATCATATTCATCTATAGTATTCTAAATCTTTCTAAGTATAATCATCATGATCTTTGAATGATAAAATTTCATCATGATAACAATGCTAACAAAGGATCATGTGTGTGCATATGATTAATTATCCTTATCTTGAAAGCAAGTTGAAAACATAAGTAACTAGTGTTAAACTACATAGTTGGAGATCATCCCTCATAGCCAACCTGGATAGAGCCTTGCTGCCAGCAGGCGTTCATAGCCCCGGCAAGGTTATTTATACAATCTCCCTAAGTAGAGCCCCACCGCCATCAGGCGTCTATAGCCCCGGTAGAGTTACTTAGATGGCCTAATATTATTGTTTAGTTTTTTTTTGTATATATGTATCTGATATCATCATGTCAGCTCATTTATATAAGGTATAGTCACTTATAGCTTAAGGTTGGAGATTGTATTGGTAGCAAGGGAGTCCCTTTAGATTTTTCACTTAACACCTATACTTGTGTCTTCAACAAGCCCAAGGCTGTTAGGTGTTTCATTGTGATTGATTCACTTTGGAAAAGAGAAGGCACCCTGATGAAAAGAAATTATAAACCTGGTCATGAATATTTCTCAGAATGAATTACAACCTATATCTAAATTTGGTCTCATCACTTGAATCCTAACAATTTAGTTATTTTCTTGGGTGATGAAGTGCATCATCTTGACTTACCAAAACAAAACTCAACCAACACAAAACAAGACAAAAGAGCACTATACAAACAACTATACAAATGTACAATATGATACACATGAATGCCATGAAGTCACTCAGGCTTGGAAATAATGTTTGAGGAATTGCCCATTGACTGGCAATGGGACATCCTCACCCATCAAGTTCTTAAGCCTATAAGTGTTGTCTCCTAATATCTCAGAAATTTGAAAGGGACCTATCCATAATCTATCAAACTTACCATGGTCACCTTTCCTTTCATGGGCTTTATCCCATATCAGGACTAAATCAGATATCCTGAAAGCTTTAACTGTGACTCTCTTGTCAAACCAGCGTTTGATAACAGCCTGCTGTTTTGCAAATTGGTCAATTACTTGACTCCTTTTTTCTTCCAGGTGCATCAACTGAAGCAACCTGACTTCTTGCTTATTGTTTATGCCTAGGTATTCTTGAGCAAACTGCAGAGTAGGAATTTTCAGGTTTACAGGAAGGATGGGATCCACCCCATATACTAGTTGAAAAGGCGAATTTCCTAATGCAATTTTTACTCTGGTTCTATCTACCCATAAGGCATATTTTAGAAATGAGTTCCATTCTCTAGGGTTCTTCTCTATCAATTTTCTTATGATATTCAATATATTCTTGTTGGTGGATTCTGCTAAACCATTCCCCTGGGGATAGTAATTGGATGAAAATTTAAGTATAATCCCATGATCAAAAGCCCAACTTGACAATTTAGTTGAAGTGAAAGCAGAACCATTATCACTTACCAACGCATAAGGAATTCCATACCTGGTAACAATGTTACTTTTCAGAAATCTAATAACGTCATCTGCAGTGCAGGTCTTGCTGCTAACAGCCTCAGTCCATCTGGTGCAATAGTCAGTAATGGTTAAGACATACCTGTGTTCTGAAGAGGACGGAGGATTGATTGGTCCTATGAAGTCCATGCCCCACTGTGCAAATAGGCGTTCTTCCATTACTGGCTGCAAGGGTTGTGCAGCATATTTCTCTCTGTTGGCAGCAACCTGACAAACATGACAACATTTAACATGATCAGCTGTGTCTTTAAAAATTGTAGGCCAATAATATCTTGCTCTAAGGATTGCATGCGTTGTGGCCAAGGCTGATCCATGTGCCGTCCCGAACTTGTCATGTATCTCTGACAGGACCTTGTTTGCTTATGGCTTTTCTGAGCATCTCAGGTATATTCCTTCATGATTCTTTTTGACTAAGGCTCCTCCCTTTATCATATATTTTTGGGATTTTATTTTCAAGGCTCTTCTCTGTGAAGCTTGCATCTTCGATGGACATCTTCCTGTAATCAAGAGGTACCTGATATCTACATACCATTCTCTGTTATCTTTATCATTGATCACATACTGCTGACTGGTGATGTTTGGGTCAATTTTAGATATCACTTGACTCAAAGCCTGCCCTCTTACCAGCTTCATTGGTGTAATTTCCATGTCATACTCTTGTAATACAGTAATCCATTTAGCTCTTTTCTCACCAGGCTCTCTTTGCATCAGCAGCATCTTCACCGCTGCATCTGGTACTACAGCAATCACTTTGCTTCTTAGTATGTAATGCCTGAATTTCTTTACTGCTCTGACTAATGCAAGTGCCTGTCTCTCAACATCTACATATGTCAACTCAGCATCCCTGAAAGGACAGCTCATGAAAGCAATTGGTTTCTCTTCTTTCTCTTCATTTCTTTGAGTTAACACTGCTGCAGAGGTATGTTCTGAAGCAAATGAATAGATGTAGAAATCTCTTGTGTAGTCTGGACTAATGAGGATAGGAGCGTCTGATATGGCTTTCTTTATATCTTGAAATGTAGCTTTGGCCTCGTGTCCACTCAATTTGTGCATCTTTCTTCAACATGGCATTTAGTGGTCTGACAATCTCAGCAAAACCTGTGATGAACTTCCTTACAAAGTTTATCTTACCAAAGTAAGATTTGAGTTCTTTTTTGCTTCCTGGAAGTTGTAACTTCATAATAGACTCCACCCTGTCAGGATCAATGATAATTCCATCTTCTGTGATCAAGTGGCCTAGTAACTTTCCTGTTGTCACCCCAAATATACACTTCTTGGGGTTCAGTGATATTCCATACTCTTCACATTTCTTCAATACATTTCTGAGATCGGTTACATGATTGCTCCTCTCCTTAGAGAACACAGTCAAGTCATCCATATAGATGACTATGCATTTTCCTATTAAGCCTCTGAAGGCTATGTCCATTGCTCGCTAGAATGTAGCTCCAGCATTTATAAGTCCAAATGGCATACGTCTATATGCAAATATCCCCCACTTTGTGGTGAAGGCAGTTTTCAATCTGTCAATTTTATCAACCATCACTTGGTTGTATCCTGAAAAGCCATCCAGGAAGGACATCATCTTGGCTCCATTTACCATCTGCAGAACTTCATCTAATGAGGGTAAAGGGTAATTATCCTTTTCTGATGCTTTGTTCAGATTTCTAAAATCTACGCACAACCTGATGTCTCCATTCTTCTTTCTGACCGGGACTAGATTAGCAACCCAGGTGGAGTGCCTTACAGGAAAGATTATCTGGGCACTTAACAACTTCTTGACTTCTTCAAGAATTATTGGTTCAAGCAAAGCATTGACTGGCCTTTGCTTCTGTCTGAAAGGTTTAGCATCTGGTTTGAGAGGTATAGTATGAGTTATGATAGAAGTATCATATGTCTTCAGCTCATCATAGGTCCAGGCAATAACATGTATGTAATCCTTGAGGGCCTGAGTTATTCCTTCTAACTCCTCTAGTGTGCAAACTTTACCAATTAGCACACTTTTCTGGTCTTTATTTTGTCCAATATTCACTTGTGAATACTGACCTCCATCTGCTTTGGGCAAATCCTTATGTTTAAGCATATTATCCCAATCAAAGGTTCTTTCCAATTCAATCATACCTTTGGGAATCCTGTTGCTTGGCAACTCTAATATCTCGTCTTCCTCCCAGACATGATCCTTCATACCATCCTCATCTATGACTTGGGCATCAAATACATCTCTATTGGAAATGAAATCCAAAATGTGTTGATCATCATCAAACACCTGGAGATTGGTCACATTGTCAGGTACTGACGGTATTGACACCAGCTCTACTGAAAATCTCTTTAGACCTGATATAGACAGTGGCTCCAATGTACTGGCAGCCTGGGCAAGTGCATCTGCCCTGTGGTTTTGTTTTCTTGGTACGTGAGTGATATTAAAGGCGTTAAAATCCTCAATTAGATCCCACACACGATGTCTGTAGTTGGATAGCTTTCTGTAGTTACAAGAGTAAATTCCTCTTACTTGATTCACAACTAGCTCTGAATCTCCGAAAACATGCAAAATCTTTACTTTTTTCTTATGAGCAAACAGTATCCCATGAATCAGAGCTTCATACTCTGTTACATTATTAGTACAAGGGAACTGTAATCTGTAGGCTGCTACATAGGATTTTCTTGATGGGTCAATGAGATCAATTCCAATCCCAGCACCTTGTTTGGACTTGGATCCATCAAACCTCAGGATCTAGGGTTTATCTTCAATAGGATGTTTAGCTGAACCTTCTTTCTTCTTTGCAGCTCTGGCTGCTGCTCCGCCTGATATCCACTTTGACTTAGGGATGTCGTCATTTCCAAGTTTCTTCTTTCCTTTACTTTGTGAGCCTGCTGATTTTTCTATTTTCTCTTTCATATCAGCAGGAGGACGATTTCCTGGATCCACAACTGTATGCCTTTTCAAAATGTGTAAACACAGTGAGCAAGTTGTTTCTGAGTGAGGTGCCTCATGCAGCCTGCACCAACCTTCGATTAAGACCTCATGGGGAGATCTATGATGTCGTGTCATCTTCTCCATTTCTTTTACTAGAAATTCTTCAAATTTGGTCAGGTTACTACCTTTGTCCTCATCGAACAATTCATAGTCCTGCTCCATAAAACAATCACTCCCAGGGGTGATCTTTTCTTTCTTTCCATCATTTATCTGGTCGTAAGCTAGAACTTCTTCTGTCTTCTGGATATGATCTTTGTCATGATCTGTCGGCTCCTCTATTCCTGCAGAAGATAAACAAGAATCAGTATCATCATCATCATTAGATGTAAAACTTACCTCAGAATATGATGATGATGCCTCGCTGCAGGTCTGTTCCAGCATCATCATATCTAAGCATGTTTCACAAGTCTTTTCTGAATGTGCTTCATTGTGTAATCTGCACCATCCATCAATCAAAATATCATTAGCAGGTATATTTAACAATTGACAACGTTTTACCTGATTGGACAGATGCATCTCGAAGTCTCTGAAGCGATCTATTCCGTTCTCACTATCAAGATTATTGGCAAGTTCTACAACAGGTATATCTTCCCGATGATCATCATCATGATGAGGATGAAGGTTAAACATCAGGATCTCTTCTATTTTGACGGTCTGTGGCCTGATGCAGTAAACTCTAGGCTCTACGTCTACGTACATGATCTCATTTGTTCTGTTGTACTCGGTGATCATATGCTTCATTCTAGGCTCAGCATCAATCCCGATCTGATTAGGTATACCCTTCCATGGTAACCACATGTGACTAAAATCTGTAGACATATATCCATTAAGTGTTTTAGACCAGTCCCGGCTAAGTAACATCCCATACGTATCAGGTATATCGACTACCTGAATGTCAATGTAATACTAGATCCTAGGATCAGATGCTAGCTACATGTGGATATGAGTTAATTCCCCTACTACACTTACTTCTATTTTGTCCAACTGTGTGACCTTCTTTAAGGATTTGGTAGGATGCAGTCCTAAAGCATTACATATTGACAATGGCATAACATTCATGGAAGCTCCTGAGTCAACCAAACAGTTGTGCAGGTTCTTACTGAACATTCTTATAGTGAGGAGGAACGGAGGTGACTCGGTTTTGTCCCTATACAAGGTCATGTGGGAGGTTTCTACAGCTTGGACTGTAGCTGACACTTTAGGCTTGACAGTATTATCTCTGGCAGCATGATCTTTCCCAGTGGGTTGATTTGAGAGATGGTTGTCCTCTTTAGGAGCAGGATCATCTAGTGACTTCATGAATGCCCTTTTGATGGCAGGAGTTTTCAGTAACTCAGACAGAGATAGGTTAATCTTAATTTTCTTCATTTCATCGGCCAGATAATTGACTAACTTGTCAGATTCATGGGGTGCATTTACAATCTTTGATCCTGTGTTCTGAGGTGACAAGTACTGAGCATTTACCTTGGGGAACCTAGGGTTATTGCTGGCTTTAGGATCAGGAGGTGTGTTGAAGTTATTTGGAGGCAAAGATGATGTCAATGGGCCAGTAGGTCTGTTGGCATTATTTCTCAGGTTATAATTATGCTTACCAGGATATTGCTGTTGGTATGCATGCACTTCCTCATGTTCTCTTGCAGGCTCATTTTCATCTTCGAAGGGGAATACATAGTTTGCTTCAAAGGTTAAAGCAGATTCTTCACTTGCCTGGTTATAATTTTGATGAGGTTGATTTGTATAGGTTTCTAGCACAAAGGCTAAGTCATATCCACATGGAACAATCTCATTTCCCTCTGTCTGAGGTGGATTTCTAGAAGTGTTAGACACTTCAGTCTGAAAGATGCTAGCAGCAATCCTAAATTGTGGACAGTCTAATTCTACATGTGTATTTGTATTGTGGATTCTACACCAATTGGTAAGGGCTGCTTTAGCAAGATTGACTCTAGTAGTCTGTTTGGCTTCACCTGGAGGCTGATTGTCCAGGGGTGATGGTAATGAGCCATTATTTGGTCTAGAGTTCCATACTCTGGGCTGTCTCTGAGGATTATTATTATTTCCACCATTATTGTTGAAATTATTGGTGTTATATCCTCTGTCAGGATAATTTGGTCTGTCATTGGGATAATTTCTGTTCTGGTTTGACTGTGAATAAAAACCTTGATTTCTCAAATGTGTCACTTCTGTGGTGAGTTTTCTCAATTGAGCAGAGATTTCTTTGATTTCCTCCTTTTCTTCCTGAGCTTTGGCCACTACATTTTCAGTCTGAGGCTTGAAGAAAGAGGATCCATGGTTATTGCTAGACAAATCAACACCCTGAGGTGTCTGAGCTTGGACAGGACATTGTGACAATTGGCCATTTCCATTAGGAGGGGGCATAATGCTCAGTGGAGGTACTTGCAGAGGTGCTGGCATGACTGTTGGAGGTATCACTACTCCATTGGGATATTGTGCAAGATATTGTGTAGGATATGATGCAGGATATTGTGAATGCATGCCAGGCAAGGTAGGGAATACTATATTCAGAGTAGGAGTAGGTATCAACTGTTGATTTACCTGTATGGCTTCTTGAAAAGCTAAGGCTAAAGTTGTGATTTGGGGGTGTGTTCTCCTTATGAACATGGAGGTCAAGGGATCTAAGGCAGAATAATAAATGTTCCTTGCGGCTTCGTCAGACACAGTATAAGGAGTGACTACCCTGGACAACATTTTCTGAAACCTAGCATTGAAATTTGCAATAGGCTCATTCTCAAATCTCTTGATAGTGGCAAATAAATGATAGTTTATTGAGGGGTCGACTGGAACCTTGAATCTATCAAGAAAGGCTTTCTCTAGTAAGGCCCATGAATTAACAGAACCCTGACCAAGACTAATGAACCAATTATAGGCTTCTTCCCCTAAGGAAAAAGGAAATAATCTGCACACCACATCTTGGTGCTCTATTCTGGCTCTGCAACAAGCTTCCTTAAAGGTCCTGATATGATCTTCAGCATCTTGGTAAGGATGATATTTTGGACAAAGCTTATCCGGATTCTTTGGTAACTCATGATATGCAGTAAAGGTCAAAGGTGACTCTGCTGCAAAGAAAGACATTGCAACCGGAGGAGGTTGAGCTAGTCGAGGTTGGACTAGAGGCACACCCTGAGGTTGACCAAGAGGCGTCACAGGTATCCCCGAAGGTATTTGTAAATCAACAGGAGTTACAGGAAGAGGTTCTGATGAAGCTCCTGATGCACTGGACTGGGGAGTATGATGAGTGTCCACAGTTCTGGGTCTGAAACCTCTAACGGGCAATTCTTCAAAAATTCCACTAGGTCTAGACCTGGTATTTATCCTGTGAGCCAGGATTTCTTAATTTTGAGGCAAGTTGGCTGAAACTTTGCAAATATTGGCCGGATTTTACTAGCTAAAGTGATATTTGTGGTCAGATGACTGATCAGACTAGATATTTATGAAATATTTGCAAAGATACTGCAAATATTGAAGGATATTGGAGGTATTTTGAATGATTTACTGTAAGGCTAGCAATATTTATGTTAGATTTGGAAATCTTTACACAGAATAAGCATCTACAAGCTTGCTACAGTAATATTTGCATGATATTTGAAATTCACAGATGATTCGAGACTACCTTACTCTCTGCATCATCAAACCTAAAAATTATGATGACGAACGTAGTATTCCATATGGAGGCCCTCCTTCTAGCACCAATTTGTGTTGCGTTAGGAGCGAGGAGCCTTTATAAAATGTATGATGACTGAAGCAATCTGCCTTTTCCAGTTCTGCCCTCCTTCTAGCACCAATTTGTGTTGCGTTAGGAGCGAGGAGCCTTTATAAAATGTATGATGACTGAAGCAATCTGCCTTTTCCAGTTCTGCCCTCCTTCTAGCACCAATTTGTGTTGGTCATGATGTTAGTCATAAACAAGCACAGAATAAAAGTACACATTAACCTTTATTCATCTTGAAAGATACTGTGAATTCAGAGAATTCATGATCCCAAGTCTCCGGTGATTAGGTCTTAATCATCTGAAGTTACTCAGAGGCTAATGTGAGTTGCTGTTTCCATTTTGGGGCCTTACGTGAAATTGTTCCATCATCATGACATTCCTGCAGAAATTCTTTACAGAGAAGTCATATTATGCAATGAAAAGATGTAGAAATACCTTAATCTTTGCATGATATTTTTCAATTGTGCATGCTTTGCACTCAAATATGCTAAATATTTGCAATTACCTACGGGATGTCTGCATATTTGCGTTATTTGCTTAAGATTATCAATTATTTGCAATTGTGGTAGTGAAATGTTCTGAAATTTAAAAGAAATTGAAAAGAATACTACAATTTAAAGTTGAACCTTTAGCTATTGATCCACATACATACTTGATACTGTCATGAGGAGAAGATATCAAACCATATGTTCACCAGGATATTCCACAGCTAGACACAGTTGATGCAAACTTCAGAGGATAATGAATGAAAACAATATATGCAACATGATGAGCACTCCAAGGGATGCAGCAAATCAAAGCACATATCCAGAATTTAGACACAGATTACTCAAGATTTACGAAGGTTTGTAATCAAAATACTCTTCTCTTTCATTAAGTATGCAAAAGACATGTACATATGCAATAACTTTGAAATAAGCCCCGAATACTTCAGCAAACAGATTTCAATTAAGTTTCAAATGTTTCAACAAGGCATTCCACCACCTTTTATAGAATAAGGTGAGGAATCCTTTACAAAAAATCAATGATTAAGATTCACCAATTAACATCAACGGTCCAGATAAAAAGCACGTGCTTTGCCAATTGGCAAATGTATAGCTGGCACAGAATATTCCAGCATCTTCAACTTGATTCGGTCTCCAGCTGGCAAATAGCATCTTTGACAATATCCTCCTCACTTCCGGTTCACGTTGCCTCCTTGTGCAATATTGCAATGTTCAGCTACAACTCTAACAGCGTCAAGATTTCCATCGTTGACTGAAAATCAGGCAGTCGGGCCTTCAAATGGATTCAAAAATCCATCGCTTCTTTTTCCTGCCCATTTCCTTGTATATTAGGTTCAAATCTGCATATACATCGTAAAATATACAAGGAATAAATCATTTTTCAAATTATTTCAAATCCGGTCTTTGTATGCTATCGGCTTGTATATCGGGTTCAAATCTGCATATACATCGCAAAATATACATGGGATTAATCGCTTTTCAATTTCCTTCGAATCCGCCCTTGTATGTACCGGCATATAATGTATATCGCAATGTATGTAAAAACATACAATCACGAAATGTACAACGAATTCTCGCTATTTAATATGATTTTGAATTCGGCTTTGTATATTATGCAATGTATATCGAACTCAAATCTGCATATAAAAGCATAAAAAAAAGTCACAATATACATGCAAAACATTCTTATGCATATAACCAATGTATATCGGAATGTACAAAAGAAATATACAATCGCAAAATATACAAGGAATAAATCGCATTTCAAATTATTTCAAATCCGGCCTTGTACATTATGCAATGTATATTTCGGCGTGACCACACATGGTCGGGATAACAAATTCAAACTTGGACGATGGCTAAAGCTACACCGAAGCCAAGAGTATGCTGATGTCCACCCATCGGGAAGACAACAACTATCGGCGAGAAAAATCAAGACTCGGCCGACAGCGAAACTTATGCCGATCACCTCTCATCGGGGTGACTACTACAGTCGGCGGGACAATACAAGGCGCTCCCGATGGTTAAACTTATGGCGATGGGGAAACTTAGAGCTTTCTCTATATCTGCAGGATATTGCGAAATATGATGCTCCCCCCCTGAATGTCCTGATGACGTCACCGTCATATCCGGGGCTTTGTTAAAATGCAAAAGATGACGTCATCGTCATACTTGTGAACCTGATCATATTTAGGAAATATCCTGCCGAAGGAGAAAGGTGATGATGATGTCATCCTGATAGTTATTTCTTCGTTTTTCAAGTTAGGATGACGTCCTCAGGATATTAGCATAAGGTGATATTTCTCGACAGGAGGACATTATGAAATATCGGGTTACACTTGCAACATGATGCTCGCGAAATACATGAGGTTATTTGACGAGTAAAAGGCACTATCACCTAAAATTGACGTCTGGATATTTCGACCGCATGATTTTGACCGGGTGATAGACCAAGATCAGGATGACCTTGACAACATGTCTAAGGAAATAAAAAATATGATGATCATCTTGCGATTATCAGGTTTGACCAAAACTTTGGCTGCTCATAACTCCCACATATGGACGAATTTTCAGGTGATGTAAAAGGCAAACCTGCATGGAATTTCAAGCTCTTTCTAAATATGAGGTCATAGAAATGAAATATGAACTTTGACAAACTAACCTCATGAGAATGATCTACCTCATCCTGACCCTTCATGATGATGCACCTGACTTACTTTTACCAAACCGCCAGAAAGCAGACAACACAAGCCAAGCCAAAAAGCCGGGTCCCTGTTTTGCCAAGTCAAAATGGGGCGTGTTGTGTAACCACACAACAAACAGCAGCATCATATTTTCTCCGAGGTGGTCAGCATCATCATGATTTTCTGTCGACCAAATTTGTCATCAGGATCATCTTGTTTCAATATCGGGTGATGTTTGGATATCACCCCGATCCTGCAGTAGAGCTACAGTGCACCCTGATGTTCTTTGAGTTAAAGGGGTCATCATCATCATCCGGTTTACAATGCATCATGATATTTTGTTTGGGGGGTGATATTCTGAAATATCAGGTTATCTTACTAATATCACCCCGGCGCCTATATGGCGATGACGTCATCCGGATATGAGAGTTGCACGGTATGTAGACGGGTGATGGTGACATCATCAGGACATGATGATGATGTCATCAGGATTTTTGAAGGCATCAGCGAGACCATGGGCATCGGCAAAGGAGTTTTGTGCTGGCCCGATGGTCTATCTCTGGCCGATGGAGTGGATTGTAAGGTAGGCATCAGCGAGACAATTGAGATCGATGAGAGATTTGTGGGGTTGGCTGATGGCCTAAGTCTTAGCGATGGGCTTTTGGAGAAGGAGCGTGTGTCGAGCGTGGCAAAAGCGCTCGACACCTATTATACATGCGGCCATGTTTTTAAAGTGCTAGGGGGGTTTTCGCACCTTGCATGTGGGATTAATTTCCCTGCATATTTGAAACCTGCAAAGAAGCACGTTTTGGCGGGAGGTTCTTTTTGAATGCAGCGACAGTTTCTAGGTAAAACGCGGGTGGTTGAGCCATCAATGGGTGATGGTACAAATGGTGAAGCTGCCCGATTATGAATGAAGACCCCAGTTGGCGGCGCAAGGCTCGAGGCCTCCCTTGTCTGCTGCAGCAATAACTTCTGAGCGCCATTCCTTCTGAGATCTGTATTTGGCAGGATTTTTGGTCAACCATGTAATTAATTGCTGTGGGTACACTTTCTAGCCGATATAGACAGACTGTGTTACCATTGTTTAGTGGTGGAAGGCCTGAGGCATTTTTGTGTAAATAATGAAGAACAGGGCATGATTTTGGCTATTTTATCCCATTTTGGAGTTTATGAGTTGCAACATGAATGTATTTTGCACATATTTTCAGTTTCAGTGTTAATGTTATATGAAAAATACTTATTGCATGTGTCTATCTGCTTGTCTCCATTTGCTGCATGTTATTCTCCTTCTTTTGAACCTGGTTGCATGTCAGCAGGGATATCTGTAAGTAGAGGCAGTTAGATACCCATTCTTGAGTGATGTTTGTAAGGCAAGCATCAGTCCAACCCCCTGAAACTTGAGTGAAAGTTGCAAACCATCTGTTGTATACGTCTAGTTGACTCCTTGCCCAATGGATAGGCACCAATCTGTTCCTGGATCAGTAGTTATGAGCCAAAACCCCTCGTCTTACATCCAGGACATTATGTCCACCCATTTCATCACTTCCACCTGTTAGTTGTAGGAGTAGGATTAGGAAACCCCTGCATGCTCTCATACCTAACCAGACATTATGTCCAAGAATGTTGCCAACCTTGTGATTTGTTACACAAATCTTGGTCCATACATGAGAGTATTCTGCCTGTCGCTGTCAAGTTAAATCCTTTTGTCATTGAGCTAGTCAAGGTCATATTTTTATTAAATAGGGACACCCCCCTTGGTGCGGCAGAACCAGAAGAGAAGGGGAGGAGCTCACGCAACCTCCTGTATTTAGTTGGCTGAATCTGCCTGTGCATTAGAACTGGCAAACCCTAATGCTGATTCAGAAGAAAAACCAACAAAATGGCGACTCTGCTGGGGAGAAAATTGATGAAAAAGTGTTATATCTTGTGGCCCATCTGAGTCACTAACAAAATGGTGACTCTGCTGGGGAGAAAATTGATGAAAAAGTGTTATATCTTGTGGCCCATCTGAGTCACTAACAAAATGGTGACTCTGCTGGGGAAAACAATGTCATATCCGTGAAGCTTGAGTCTAAGAAATTGAAGAATCAGACCTGGAGGTGCCTTGGTGCAGCAAAAGAAAAAGTTTTATTTGTGGCTCTGCTGGTGGATGACCCAGAAAGAAAGAAATCAATTTTTAGCTTCAGCCTGTTTGAAGCTCATTCCTCTACCAAGGAGGTGGTGACTCTGTTGAATGAACATATCAGCAGCTACAACATATCCAGGTATTTGTACAAGTTTTTGAAGAGTTCCCTATCTGGTGAAATAGCACTGGTTAAAAGGGAAACATTGGTGAAAGCAGAGCTTGCATGCTTTTGTTAGAACTTACTCTATATTTCAAAAGGGCATGCAATATTTTTCAAAAGACTCATATAGAGGACTTTAGGTAGGTTGAAATAGCAGTTTGTATTTTAAGGGCCTAAGGTCATATTGTGATTGAAAATCTAAGTAGAGAAGAGGGTTGCGAAAGCGTAAAAAGATGTATTGTCAGCTTATGCACCCTTGTGAGGTGTCAAATGCAATAATGTATAGTAGTCAGTCCCAACCATGTAATAAAAGAAGTTTCAACATAGATAGATATAAGCCCATAAATTTTAGTGCATTTGTGGCTACCTAAATGCTCTTCCACCTAAAATCAGAAGATATTTGCCCAAATTTAGTGGCGCAAAGGATGAATCAGCTGAGAGACACTTGCAGCAGTTTATAAATGTTATAGATGATTTCGAGATTGACCATGAAGATGTAGTTATGAGATTATTTGTTCAATCTCTAGATGAAGATGCAAGGGATTGGTTCTCCTACCTTCCAGCTCGCTCTGTCAGCTCTTGGCATGATTTTAAATCTGCATTTCTAGTACAATATGGTGAAAGAATTTCTGAATATGCAGTTATTAGTGACTTCATGTACATCCATATTGAAGAAGATGAGTTGATCCCAGCCTTTAACCTCAGATTTATGAGGGCATTGAACAGAATACCAGAATGTATGAGACCTAATGATGCACTGTGCTTAGTTGTCTATTTGGGAGCCTTTGATAAGAAAATGAGTTATAGATTGAGAGATAAGGAGCCCACCACATTGCATCAGGCACATCAGTTTGCAATAGATATTGAAAATAATTGGAGGTATGGAATTCAAAAGGGTTATTTTTCTAAAAAATTTTGTTGTCCTGCAGCCCCCAATGTTAATGAAAGATTTAATTCAGGTGTTGACAATGAATGTCAAAGCACTCACACCCCTGTTGTCCCAGTTTTTGCATCATTCCAAGTGGATGATGTTTCTATTATAGAGGAGGATGTCCTTTTTTGCCCAGCAAGTGAAGTTGAAAATAATAATTTTTCAAGTAATATTTGCATACCAGTCCTAAACAAAGAGCCTTCATGTTTAAATGATCCAGTTATGAAAAGTTGTGATCATGTGGATCAATAGTCAGTATCAGTTTCATCAGGAAGCATTGGAGGGATGGAAAGTGATGCAGATAGTTCAACTTCAGAGTACATTGAAACAGCAAAAATCTTGTATATGGGGAAATCAGATGATGAAAATGATATCCATGATCAATTCATGGATCAGGTTTGTTCTTTTTATGACTCTGGATCTGATAGTAGTGAAGAAGAATTGGAGTGTCATGAAGAAGAAGCAGAGGCCTTTGCATTGAGTGTTAATCCCCTTTATGATGAGCCTGTAGATGCATATGATGTTGTGAGTCGTGACCTTCATTGGTGCAGGATTAACCCTTTGTTTGAAGATGATGATACTGATTTGCAAACTGTGAATAATGAATGTTCATCATCACCTGATTCAGACATGTGCAACATTGGGTGTGTGGATCAAGATTTGTTTTCAATATCAGTAGATATTAGGGGTCTCATGTTTTCTAAGTATTTTGAGTTTTTGGATCAACTGGATGAGTGCCTAACAATGTGCAGCAGCCAAATAAATGATGAAGAATGCCAAGAGCAGTATGATGTACTGTTTGAGGGATATAACATACATGTGTTGCCTAATGTTGAAGAATATTATGTGTATGGTTATATGTCTAATTTTGAAATCCAAAATGACAGAGCTGAAAATGATGGTGGCAAGCTTTCAAAATTGGTGGAATATCTATTTAAGCAGATGACATTATGGGCAGATTATGCCAATCTTTTCAGTTGGGATTGGGATCTTCCAATTTGGAATCAGGCATTTGACAAGAAAAAATTATGGTTCTTCCTTTTTGGCTGCCCGGGGCCGCCAAAATAATGTTTAAAAATAATGTGTTTGGTGATGCAGATCAATATAACATCATGACTCTGTGCCCAATGGATAGGGGACTGGTCTGCATCCCAGAGATCTGGGGTTCTCGCTGCAGTCTTGCACCTGCACGTCCCCAGACAGAGCCACTGTTGGTGCCTGAATTGACTATCAGTTAATTTAGCAATTTTCATGCAGGCACCTTCCCAAAAAATCCAAAAAATTTCCTAAGTGTTGGCCCTCCTCAGCATTTTTCAACAGCAGCATCATATTTTCTCCGAGGTGGTCAGCATCATCATGATTTTCTGTCGACCAGATTTGTCATCAAGATCATCTTGTTTCAATATCGGGTGATGTTTGGATATCACCCCGATCCTGCAGTAGAGCTACAGTGCACTCTGATGTTCTTTGAGTTAAAGGGGTCATCATCATCATCCGGTTTACAGTGCATCATGATATTTTGTTTGGGGGGTGATATTCTGAAATATCAGGTTATCTTACTAATATCACCCCGGCGCCTATATGGCGATGACGTCATCCGGATATGAGAGTTGCGTGGTATGCAGACGGGTGATGGTGACATCATCAGGACATGATGATGACGTCATCAGGATTTTTGAAGGCATCAGCGAGACCATGGGCATCAGCAAAGGAGTTTTGTGCTGGCCTGATGGTCTATCTCTGGCTGATGGAGCGGATTGTAAGGTAGGCATCAGCGAGACAATTGAGATTGATGAGAGATTTGTGGGGTTGGCCAATGGCCTAAGTCTTAGCGATGGGCTTTTGGAGAAGGAGCGTGTGTCGAGCATGGCAAAAGCGCTCGACACCTATTATACATGCGGCCATGTTTTTAAAGTGCTAGGGGAGTTTTCGCACCTTGCATGTGGGATTAATTTCCCTACATATTTGAAACCTGCAAAGAAGCACGTTTTGGCGAAAAGTTCTTTTTGAATGCAGCGACGGTTTCTAGGTAAAACGCGGGTGGTTGAGCCATCAATGGGTGATGGTACAAACGGTGAAGCTGCCCGATTATGAATGAAGACCCCAGTTGGCGGCGCAAGGCTCGAGGCCTACCTTGTCTGCTGCAGCAATAACTTCTGAGCGCCATTCCTTCTGAGATCTGTATTTGGCAGGATTTTTGGTCAACCATGTAATTAATTGCTGTGGGTACACTTTCTGGCCGATATAGGCAGACTGTGTTACCATTGTTTAGTGGTGGAAGGCCTGAGGCATTTTTGTGTAAATAATGAAGAACAGGGCATGATTTTGGCTGTTTTATCCCATTTTGGAGTTTATGAGTTGCAACATGAATGTATTTTACACATATTTTCAGTTTTAGTGTTAATGTTATATGAAAAATGCTTATTGCATGTGTCTATCTGCTTGTCTCCATTTGCTACATGTTATTCTCCTTCTTTTGAATCTGGTTGCATGTCAACAGGGATATCTGTAAGTAGAGGCAGTTAGATACCCATTCTTGGGTGATGTTTGTAAGGCAAGCATTAGTCCAACCCCCTGAAACTTGAGTGAAAGTTGCAAACCATCTGTTGTATACGTCTAGTTGACTCCTTGCCCAATGGATAGGCACCAGTCTGCTCCTGGATCAGTAGTTATGAGCCAAAACCCCTTGTCTTGCATCCAGGACATTATGTCCACCCATTTCATCACTTCCACCTGTTAGTCGTAGGAGTAGGATTAGGAAACCCCTGCATGCTCTCATACCTAACCAGACATTATGTCCAAGAATGTTGCCAACCTTGTGATTTGTTACACAAATCTTGGTCCATACATGAGAGTATTCTGCCTGTTGCTGTCAAGTTAAATCCTTTTGTCATTGAGCTAGTCAAGGTCATACTTTTATTAAATAGGGACACCCCCCTTGGTGCGGCAGAACCAGAAGAGAAGGGGAGGAGCTCACGCAACCTCCTGTATTTAGTTGGTTGAATCTGCCTGTGCATTAGAACTGGCAAACCCTAATGCTGATTCAGAAGAAAAACCAACACAGTATTCTTGATATCTATCTCATGAACTCCATCAAAACAACTACATCAGTGGGATATCTTGGGAGCATGAGAGGCTGTCCTACAAAGCCCTCTATTCTGATGTAAGAGAAGGTGGTAAATTGTATAAACCAGGCACCATGCCTGTATATGACTTCTTGAGCCCCCATGCTCAGTGTTTTAGTCCTATCTTCCTCCATTGTCCTTACTAGATGCATAGAAAATGCATCATTCACCAATTTGTAATCTTGAAGATAATTTTGTCTTTGTAGCTGGGGATAATCATCCCATATGTGGGCATCATTTGTACTGCCTCCTATCTTTCCTACTGTGGTAAGTGCATTGAATGTACCTTTGTAAGCACATGAGTACACCACATATGAAGTCATATAGAATGAACACTCCAGGCCTCCTAGGTTCATGAGTTGCTCATCCAGAGCATCACTTATCATATTAGCCCATAATGGCTTGTTGTCTGTATACAGACACATTATAAGCACTCCATACATCCAATCTTTGAAACTTCCAGCATCAGGCTGACCTGTCACTCTGCTAAGTAGGGCTATCATATATTGGTACTCATCGTCAAAGTCAAACTTATACATATGCACTGGCAACTTGGCAGTAGCAGGGTAAGGACTGTTTTTTGCCCTCCATTGATACATTCTCTTTCTAGCGGTTTTCTTGTTATTCTCATATTTAATTTGCAATTTCTTCAGATCTATACTAGATACCTTCTTTCCCAATGGCAAACTAAAAGTAGTTGCAATCCCCTTGATGGACAGATCTGCATAAACCCGACCATGCTTCTCTATTTTCCTTGTCTGTGGGTTGTAGTTTCTGGCACATTCAATAATCAACTCTGGAGCCTCCATAGAATAAGGGAATCTGGCTGCAGACCACATACCCGACACAAAAATGGCATCCAACAAGGCATTATTCTTGTCATTACCCATTCTAGATGACCATGCGACCAGATTATTATTTCCCTGGTGTGTATCTGCAATGACACCATATTTGAACCGTACACCCTCAGGTTGAGCAAACATAGGTTTGAGAAATTCAGCTTTAGACTTGCTCAACCTCTTGTTTGCCATGATTTCCTGCAATAAACAGGACCAGTCTTACCATACAATACTTCACATACATGCATACAACATTATAACTCACAGTATGATGCACACCTATGTTCATTAATCATCACTTCATCATAATTTGCATCAGATATAACTTCAAACCAGTGAAAAGCACACTACCTGGATATGTAGAAAAGAACAACAGGAGGGATTTAATTACTTACTTGATAACGCTTATCTCCTTGATTATGCTGATGATTATATAAAAGGGATTCAGATACTAGCAACAATCACGTGTCCTATTCTGCTGCAAGCCGTGCATGTCTGCAGGTAGGTCGTATGAGGGTTTGAAAGCTCTGTTCTCTGTAAAACTCATTTTACCACAAGGTAAATGTAAAAAATGACTATGAATTCACCTTTTAATCTCGTTGTTAGGGTAAATTAGGGCAACATGAGGCGAATTCGATCATAACCATTGATCTTCTATCATAAATCTACGAGCATTGCCAGGTGTTTAGATCGTGTTCGCAATCAGTGGGAGTCCACCAACTGCATTTATGGAATTTAATGTTACGCGGAAAGATGAACGGGGTGATATTCTGAAGATCAGGTGATGTTTGAAATATGACCCCCTATATGTAATATGATCATCTGCCCTTGGCAAGAAAACTTATGTGAAAACATCAGGTGATTTTGAGAATATCAGGGGATATTCAAACATCGGGTCATGTTTAAAATGTCAGGTGATGTTTGAAATATGACCCCCCGAAACTAAGATGACCTTTTCTTGAAATATCAGGATGACGTCATCAGGATAATGATTTGATTCATATTTGTAGCACTATGACGTCATCGTCATGTTATGTAAAAGGGTCAACATTGGAAATATACCTCTGCGAGGTAAAAAGGATGGTGACGTCATCATCAAGGTGATTTTCTTGTCTATCGTGATTGGATGACATCACCGGCATATTGGCTATAGGGTGATATTTTGCGAAAGGGTGATGTTTAAAATATGACCCCCCGAAAATATACAAATTGTTGATGGGTAAATACCACTATCACTTAAAATTGACATCCGAAGGATATCAGACCAAATGATTTATCAGGTGATAAAATTGGATTGGGGGGATCTTTCCTAAGATGACTGATGTTGAGAAATATGACCCCCCCCGGAATATCAGGTTTGACCAGAACTTTGACTTGCAATAACTTTCATTCCCTGAGGAATATCAGGGTGATCCAAAAGGCAAACCTGCATGAAATTGTGTACTCTTTCCAACCATGAGGTTATAAACATGAAATATTAAATTTGACAAACTGACCTCATCATGATGACTTACCCATTCCCCCTTATGTAGGATCACCTACATGACTTACTTTTACCAGACCACCAAAAAGCAGGACAACACAAGCCAATCCAAGCAAAAAGTTGGGTCCCTGTTTTGTCAAGTCAAAATGGGGCATGTTGTGTAACCACACAACACAACTATATGTCATCAATCTTCGTGTGCTTATAGGTGTGAAGATATAAATAGGATAAGAAGAAAGAAATATCATAATAGAATAGAAAGAGAAATGTGAGTAATAAAGACATTCAAGAGAATGATATATCAATGATATTAATCCATAACAAGGTGAATGATGAAATCCTACCTAAAGAAAACAATATTGATTATGTGCATTCTCCTCATACTATTTGTATACCTTCCTCTCAAAATGATATTGATATTAGACTTTTAGACATCCACACAAGGATGTCATTTGGTATTGTGCATGATCTTTATCTTCCACAACACATTAAGAACATGGACATGGTTTGTGGCATGATGCAAGAGTATCCAAGGTGCAAGAGTAATCTTGCATCAACCAAAAATATTTTATTTCACATTTGTTTGTTTGTTTGTTTGTTTGTTTGTAGGTTTACAAATAATATTCAAGTCATCATTTGTCCACCACAACTTATGGTTCTAACTAAAAAGGCATATTCTGGTTCCAAACTCATTCACAAACATATTAAAGTTCTAGTATAAACTCTATTTCTAGTTTGTGGTGATTCTATGAGCATTGCAGTAGCACTTGGTTATATTTTTAAGCTCATTAGTCTGATGGAGGTTTATGGTTTGAATGACATTGAGATCCAATGCATATCCTTCACCATATTAATTTTAGAAGGTTCCCTTCTACACATTTCCTAGACACATATTTCATCTTCAATCAAGCTTCACACCACCTTGCAACTAACATTGAGCATCTAGTTATTAAGGCTAACTATATAAACACCACTCAATAAATTGAAGATGGTTAGCTTTGGTTCTAGCTCTAGAAAATTGATTTTGTTAACACTATGGAAGTTTGGTAGAATATCAAGAGTTTTTTAATTCGCATGTAAGTGTGTATACACATTTAAATGTTGATGCCTCTAATTGTAAGACCATTGTCATAGGTTGTTGTGTCTTTCATGACTAAGAATCAACAAATATATGTTTCTATTTAATTTTTGTATCAATTGAGTTCCATTCTGAGTTGTGCATTTGGCTTCATGGTTGGATAATCATTAATTGTATCCTCCAGTCATATTACATTATATGGTATTAGAGTGTGGTTTTGATTCCTAAAGGTGACCATTAGAGCATAAGGTTTTGAATCCTAAAAGTTGTGAGAGTGACCAAAGGGGATCCTATTTGTGAACAGATTGTTGAACTGAGGTAGTATGCAAGAAACTTGTAAGTAGAGCATCAAATTTAAGGTAGTTTGTAAGGGAGATTATGGATAGATCATCAACCTTGAAGTAGTTTACATTGGATCCAAAATCAAGATGCCTCCACAAAGAGTGGGTAGAGGCCAAGGTCTTGTTAATAAATTTGTAAGAATACATGAAATGTTTGAGATGATGACAAATGTGCAGATCAAGTTGGATGTTGTAGAAGAGGATATAAGAAGAGGTCATAACCTTTGGAATGATGAGAGTGATGATGAGGAAACTAAAATAATAAGAGAGAATGTAGAAGTTGTCAAACAAGTTGTGGAAGACCTAGAAGAAGAAATAAATTAGGTAAAATGTTGAGAGATATTTCTAAAATTAGTAAGAGACCTAAAATTCATATTGCAAGTTATTTTGGTAGTTTGAATCCAAAATAATTGATTGACTAGATAAATAATCTAGAGGGATATTTTGAGTATAATGAAATTGTAGATATTGAAAGGGTTAGATTTGCTAAAAGTAAGTTGAAATGACATGTTGCTATTTGGTGGAAAGAAGTTCAATTGGAAAGAAATAGGAGAGGCAAGGAAAAAAAATTGGGAATAAGATAATTGTGAAATTGAAGAATAACTTCATACCTACTAATTATCGATTGGAATTGTTTTAAAGATTGCTAAATTTAGGTAAAAAGAGAAGACCATGAAAGAGTATACAAAAGATTTATATAAGATGATCATTAGGGTTGGACATAGTGAAGTTGATCAGAAAAAGGTGGAAAGATACATCAATGGATTAAGAGAAACTAGTCAAGAAGAAATAAGCATTGTAAGGTTGAAAATAGTTGAATAAGAATACCAATTTGCATTTAAGGCATAAGAGAAGTTGAACACAAGATTTGAGATCTGGCAAAGTAGGCAAAAGGGAAGAGGATAAAGATTCAAGAGAGGTAGATATCAATGTGGTGACAAAGGAGCCTATGTTGAAGATGTTGAAGAAAGAAGGAGCAACAATACTCACCATAATGATTGAGAATATGGTAATCCTTATCACAATGAAAGAGGAAGTAGTAGAGCATATCAAAATGACATAATAGATGGATATCAAATAGGTAGGGGAAGATATAGCAAAAGTGGTGGAAGATATTCCAGAGGAACATGTTTTAGATATGGAGTAGAAGGTCATATAACATTTGTTCATGTCCCCAAAATCAAGTAAGTAAAAATATAAGACATGAAGATAGTGTAAGAGTTGTATATGTTGACAAAGAGCCAAAATGATCACAAAGCCTAGTAGATGAACTAGAGAGAGGTGAGTCATTGATCATGAAAAGAGTTTTATTAAAATAAAATGATATGGAGAAAGAGGAACGAGTACATAGGATAAATTTGCTTAGAGTTATATATAGGACTAAAGGTAAGAGTTGTAAAGTCATTATAAATAGCAGTAATAAAGATAATTTAGTATCAAAAAAAGTTTTTGATAAGCTGAAATTTAAAAGGTTAGAGCATCCTAGTCTGCATAGAGTCTCTTGGTTGCAGAATTAACATAAGGTGTTGGTAAGTGAATAATGTTTGGTGAAATTAAAGATAGGAATATATCACGATGAAGTTTTGTGTGATGTTCTATCAATAGATGTATGTCATTTGTTATTAGGTAGGCCATGGTAGTATGATAGAAAACTAGATATGATAGGAGAGAAAATGCTTGCACCATGATGAAGGATGTCAAGAAACATATTTTAGTTCCAACAAAGGAAAGAGTAAAGTAAGTTTGTTGTAATGCCATAATATATTTAATGGATGGAAATAAATTCCTAGATGGTATGAGACATGATAATATGTTTTTTGCATTGATCCCTAGAGTATGCAACATTGCAAATGGAGGAATGCTACAACTAGAAATTTTAGAGTTGCTAAGAATATAAAGATATCATATCAAACAATATTTCAAATGTATTACCATCAATTAGGAGCATCAATAATTATATGGATTTCATCCTAGAGGCAATTTTACCAAATAAGATTACAGATAGAATGACACAAACAAGTATAGGAGTTGTTGAAAAAGGTTCCATTAAAGAGTTTACGTCCATGTGTGGTACTTGTGGTACTAGAACCAAAGAAAGGAGGTCAGTGGAGGATGTCTATAGATTCTAGAGAAATAAATAAGATTATCAAGTATATATTTCTATTGCCAATGATGGATGATTTGATGGATTCTTTGATTGATGCAAAGTATTTTACCAAGATTGATTTGAAGAGTGGTTATCAACAAATAAAAATTAGAGAATGAGATGAACAGTAGACTACATTTAAGACAAAAGAAGGATCGTTTGAATGGTTTGTTATGCCCTTTAGGTTGATTAACACACTTAGCACATTTATGGGGATTACGAATGAGGTTCTAAAGCACTATTTGGGTAAGTTTATGATTATTTTTTTGAATGATATCTTTATTTTTGAGGTACATCTAACACATACTAGACTAGTATTACAAAGGCTGAGAGAGGAAAAGTTGTTGATCAATGTCAAGAAGTGTAGTTTCATGAAGTTAGAGTTGGTGTACTTGAGATTTGTAATCTCATCTAAAGGTTTGAAGATGGAAATGCAGAATGTGAGAGCAATTTTTTATTGGCCTTCACTAGTGAATGTTTGAGAGGTAAGAAATTTTCATTATTTAGTTAGTTTCTACAAGTTCATTAGTAATTTCAATAGTATTTATGCACCAATAACATAGACAATAAGAGGAGATAAGAAATAATTCAAGTGGACATTAGGAGTTAACAGAAGCTTTGAGTTATTAAAGAAAGTAATAGAACAACTAGGATTAGCATTGTCAAATTTTGATAAGGTATTTCAAGTTGATTGTGATGCAAGTGGAAGTGCAATTGGAGTAGTACTTGTTACGTCAAAAAATGTCCCCTTGTGGGCTTTTCCCTCTTAAGGTTTAGCTCCCAGGTCTTGTTTCTGCATATAGAGCATTTTTCATGTTAATCTGACATCCTGATGAGAAAACACTGAAGTTTCATGGAAAATGGGACTTAGGGGGTGCACTTGACATAATTCCTACCTAAAATATGAGGGAGGACTTGGGTGCCCACACCCTAGTCCTGTCCTATTTTAGGTCAGGCCTAATTTCAAAGTGTTGGTTTATGACCATTATTTAGGTCCTATGCCGACACGGTAAGTTTCAATTACAAAATTCTTGGCGAGAATGTTTGTATTTGCATATATAAGCATCTTTAGGCATTCATTTATAAACTAGATGGACATTTTGATTGGCAAGCTTATGTGAAAGTGATTCAAGGCATTCATTGTGTTGCAGAGCAGAATTTGTGTTGTTCTTGTGTTTGTATTTGTATTTGCAGATTTGGCATCCATCTCCTCATGGCATGAAGAGCATCTTCCTTCCATGAGATCTTCACTACAAGGTGATATCAATTATGTTTTCAATCACTTATCATTTGGATTTTGCCTCTATCCCATAGGGATATGTACTCTTTATTATTTGACAATGATGTTCAGAAGACTTGAATGTCTCTCTGGGGCTTGACTGAGGCAAGCCTCTAAACACCACAACCCCCAACCCATTTTTCTGTGATTACAGGTTACGAGTTGCAGGAGTAGAAAAAGTGGAGTTGCAGGAGAGCAATGTAGATTGTCAGAATTGCAAATTAGAGAAGAAAATAGGGACCTGGACTCGAGTGCCCGCTCATTAGTCCTCCAGATCCCAAAATAGGAAAATCTTTGCAACAATAGGAATAGGTTGCAGACAAGATTCCCAGATCCTAACAGAAATGGTAGCACTGGACTAGGGTGCCTGCTCAGTAGTCCTCAACTTTTCCATTTTCCAAACTTCAAAATTTGGTACACATTTGATTGTCATTTTATATCTCTGTGTGTGAGCATTTTCTGTAATTTGTCTATTTGCTTCCGAATTTCCATAATTAGGGTTTTGAGCATAAGTGGACTTAATTGAATAACAAAATCACATAATTCTAATTTTCCCCTATATTCTAAGTGATTGAAGGCCTGTATTAGACTTCCTACTTAGCTAAATTCCTTGAATGTTTAAAGGTGAAAGGAGGATTCATACAAACTAGTAAAATCAACCCTAAACACAAACAAATCCTCTCCTCTATTTTTCACCTTAAACATTTTGGTGAACCCATGTTTTTAATGAATTTTGCACCTTGCTGAGTGTTGTGCTTCATATTTACATTCATTTCATTTATTCATATCATTGTTCCTCTTATTGCATTTGAAAAATTACAAAAAAAATGGAAAATTGAAAAAATTTGAAAAAATTTGGCATTTTTAGCTTGCATTTTCATATAATTTGAATTAATTTGCATTTAATTTCAATAAATTTATTTCATTATCATCAGATATGATTTAAAATACATATATTCATCATTCATCATTCATTTAGATTGCATTTTCATGCTTAAATTGTTGAAAATTGCTTGAAATTGTGCATTTTTTTTCATATAACCTAGTTTTGCATTAGCTAGGGTTTGTAGTCAAAATTTTGTTTCAGATTTTACTACCCTTTTAAAACACTCATTAGGATTTATTTCTAACTATAGTGTTGCATCACAGTGGTTTTCTTGCAAAATTTCATGCCTAGGGTTTGAAAACCTTGATTTTTCACTAGTTTTGGCCTTATTGTCTCTCTAGATTTGCATCCAAGGCATGTTGTAAAGGATTTTTCTGCACTAATTTGTTGTTATCAGTGTTATTATCTGCTTCCCCTACTAAAATTATTTACAACACCTTTTTATTGGCCTCTTACAGTGGAAATTTGATGAAAATTTGCATATTTTAGCTATATTTGCCCTAGGTTTGACCTAGATTTGCACTCCAAGTGTGTTGTGAAAGATTTTATGGCTTTAGGTGACTGATATTACTTCTATAATCTGTTTCACCTCCTAAAATTATTTACAACACTCCTTTTATTGGGTCTTTACATTGAAAATTTGTGAAAAAACGCATATTTTAGTGTATTTTCACTAGGTTTTGACTTGTCATCACTCTAGATTTGCATCAAAAGTGTGTTGTGAAGGATATTATGGTTTTATTGGACTGATATAAGACATATTATTTTCTTCCCTGGATCAATTTCCTTACAACACCTTTTATACTAATGATTTACATTGAAAAAGTTAAAAGATCAAGCATTTTGGATCTTAAACATATCCTGCTCCTAGGGTTTGTTCTATTAGTTTGTGCATTTTGTGTTGCATGCTCTTTCATGAGCCTTATTACCTGCTGCCCTAATAGAAACATTCCTTTAAGAAGAAGCAGAAGACCCATGGGATCTAGTGCCCTTGAAGAAAATGATATTCAGACCTCTAAAAATCCATTGAATACCTTCTTTACAAAAGGAGAGACACAAATTTTGCAAGATATTATACCTCATACAACCACTATGGAAGATGAAGCATTTCATGATGTCTATGACACTATTGAGGTGGTTGCACATATACTTGATGAGAAAATAAACAAACTTGATAAAGAGTTAGCCGATTTTCAAGCATTTGTTGAAACTGAAAGAATAGCGGAAGAAGTTGTACCTGTGATTCACTGTGTAAGAGAATTGATAAAGGAAGGACAAGATGGAATTGATGCTATCCAAAGTTTAATACATATTGTACACAATAATGTCATGATGGAGACTGAATGTGCGAATGGTATTAAAAACATATCGTCGTCATCTCACACGCAAGTATCGACACCTATACCGACCACTAGAGTGTCTACATTTACATCAAAAAATTTAACAACTAATGCAAATGCTTGTAGTAATGCTACCACTGGTATTGGAGTATCTAATGGAACTAATTCACAAAATTACAAAGTCGTAGAATTTAATTATCAGAACTTGGTTTCTAAGGGGACCTCTTCTATGAATAATTGTTCTCAACCACCTATCCATTCCACTTATTCTCATCCACCTATTACCTATTCGCAACCACTTTCCACCTACCACTATGTCCAACCACCATTGAACTATTCACAGCCTCCACTTATCACTACTCAGGCTCAATCACCCCCTCACTTTGGTTCTAATTCTTCACAACAAACTGCATCTCCCAATGATGCCATCCTAAACCAACTTTTATAGGGCATGACTGCTTTACAACAAAAGGTGACAAATTTGAAAAATTCTTCACAACCTAATATACCAACTTATCATGTCCATAATCCCCTATCTTATGCAATCTTGATAACTCCTATGCTTGAGAGGTTTGAGACTCCTCGCTTTGAAAAATATGGTGGAAAAGGTGATCCTAATACTCATGTGGCAGCATTCACGACTATGTGTAGTGATTTCTACTTTGAAGAGGACTTATTAGCAAAACTTTTCCCGTTATCTCTTAAAGATACTGCTTTAGAATGGTTTTTCTCTTTACCTCCAAATTTAATACACTCCTTTTCGCAATTGGTTGATCAATTTTTACAACATTTTCAAGCAAATATTGGACCTCAATTTCTTTGATTGATTTAGTTCATTGCAAACAAGGTCTGAAAGAGAAGTTAACTGATTTTATTAGTCGGTATCAATCTTTTTATGCACAAATTCAATATCAGATGAAGGATAAGGATGTTCAGAAGGTGTTTATTACAAATCTACAACCTAACATCCATGATAAGATTATCTTAATGAAGTATAACTCCTTTCAACATTTATGCACTGCCCTTCATGATTATCAACTTTCGTCTAGTTAGTATGAAAACCAAAACTCATCGCTCAAGTTGGTCAATCCATGGGTGGACCGTCGCAAAACAACTTTAAGAAGAACAATAATAGGAGTTTCATCAAGATTAATGGACCAAATTCAAATAACTTTTCTCAAGTGTTTGTTATCACTAATCTGAAGAAGGCACCATATCAGCAAAGAAAGTTTACTCCGATATCTGAGTCTTACCATTCTATCATGAATCAAGTTGTAAGTAATAATCTTATGAAGCTTCCCCCAATTAAGCCTTTGGATCCTAACAAACCTCAAGGACCTTACTTCGATGCTAATGCCTTTTGTCATTATCATCGGACACAAGGACATGATACTGAATGATGTATGTGTCTTAAGCATGAAACACAAGACCTCATTGACTCAAATGTTAGACATGTATCAGGTGTGAATAACGATGGAAATAAGTCAGTTGCTCCGTCGAATCAGAATTTACAAATCTTTACTAATCCTTCCCCTAAGCATACTGATAACAATATGATGGAATAGGGTATAGTGGAAGTAGACGATGATGATTACTTGGAATATGATAACATCGTGGGTATAATAGAAGTGGATAAGGAAAAGTTGGTCCTCCGTTATCTTTACAAGGATTGGGAGATAACCAAAATGCATCAAAAAAACAAATGGAACAACCAATACAAATAATTATAACAAAACAAAAGAGTGAGATAGTACAAGATGATTCTTGTCACTATGGTAGGCGAACTCAACAAAGAAAGTTAGGTAAAAATTAGAAAAGAGTAAGACGATTATCATGAGTGGGCAATAATAGTGGTTCTCCTCTTCATAAGCAACAAAAGGTCTCACTTACACAAGAATCTGAGAAACAAGCATTACATGGATTTTCTGACAATAAACAAGACTCTCATAAGAACCACTTGACCTTTGCACAAAACGTGATTGAATACCTCTCCAATAGGTTTGCAAGTTCTAAAATTCAGTACGATGGTACTACCAAGTAAGTATTTCTAACCCTTTATATCTCTTGTGATGTGTTTCCCCTATGATGTGTTATGTGTTGTTCAGGCCTCCTGGGATGACCCTTGATTCTCTTCTAAGGTCCAAGATACCAAGAGACTGCCTCTATTGTGACCCTTCTTCTATTTGTATTATCATTCTTCTATATTGCTTCTCCTCTATTTTTCACTGTTGTGTGTTTTGTCTTAAAGACATAGCGTTGCGGTTGGTGACTTGGGGGCACCCTCCTACGTGACTGTCCCTAAGGAACTTGTTTCTCCTCTCTTGATTTATTATTTCCCTTCCTCTAGTGATTCTACCTAGTTTGGATGACGAAAAACATTTTATACTGATGCGGACCTAGTGTCCCTTTAGCGAGAAATCAAAAATTAGACTTAGTTCCTATATGACGATGGGGTTGCTATATATTATCCAATGCTTGGCTAGTAGAATCACTCCATCTGATCTTGATGGTGTCTTATCACACTTACAAAACATAACAATACTACTACTCTATGCACTTTGTCTATCTTGAATCTTGCTTTCTTTATGTAATTGATCATACGCATTGTTGTTTATCATGATTATTTGGACACTAACACTTTTCTTGCGGGGATGTGTTTGTGGGAACATTTGGTGATCATAAAGTACATGTCACCTCTGGGGGGCATGGGCTTTGCGAGAGCTCGTGTTCCCTTGTGTGTTTTCTTCCTACCTTAACGTGCTCGATATCGATACCTAATATCAACCACCTTAAGGTGGGTGGTGCAGGAGCACCTAATAGAACATTGTGGAACAAGGAGGCATCAGTGAATAAGAGAGGAGTCCATGGAGTCCATCAAGTCAAATGGAATAGCCTAAAACCAATAATGACATATTGTAATGTTCAAGATGATGTAATGTTTAAATGTCTTGAGGGTCCTGGTAAGGACCCTAGGACCAAAAATGATGTAAGTTGGGCCAATAGTGCCCCTAGAGTCAAATAGAGGTGTCTAAGATCAATAAGAAGTTTTAATGAACCTAAATAAAATCAAACATGATAAATAAATAAGGTAGAAGTTCATTAAATAAGGCAGAAATTCACTAAACCAAAGTTCAGAAATTCAAATTTCTGAATTATGCATTTAGGAGGGAAAGTCAATGTGAGTAGTTTCTTTGTGGTTAAACCAACTCCAACCGATGGGGATTGGTTAAGGAAGTTGGATAGAACTTATGTAAGCATTCCAAGGCATTTGATGTACGGACAAGTACTTTGGAGGCTGTTTTTTGGTACGGCAGACTGGGAAATAACAGAAATTTCAGTTTTCTTGCATTTTTTCTTCTCATTTCCATTGATTCTTTGGTTGCTGAGTGTTGGAAAATGTATTAGGACCTCAGTTAACATTAGTAGACTTCATTCCATGCTCTAAAAAAGTTTCTAGACCAGTTTTATTTCTGTTCTTGTTGACTGTCATAAAAAAAATAGCAGACTGTTCTGTGTGTTTTGAGTGGTGGCAATGCATCTTTGGGCCTTCCCATGAATGCAAGACCCTGGTTCTCATGGGATAGGTCCTTGCTAACATGTATACTATGATTCTTTAACCTTTGCAAGGCAAGAGGAGTTCAAACTGGAAGGTGATCACCATTTGAAGTAAGGGATTGCTTGTGAAAAAGCATTGAAATGGTGGCATGGTTATAGCAGCCGGAGATCCGTCTTAACAAGGTGATATTTTTATGATTGCTGTTGTTTAATATGGTCAAGGAGATGGTGTTAGACCTTTGAATGAGGTCTGGAAGTGATTGGAGGTGGAAGATCTAGCAAGCCCTAGGTTTTGAGGCCTAGAAACGAGGTTTTTGTATTTCAAACCATAAATGTACAAACCATCTAATAAGACCTAGAAAATCCTTGGTTTTGAACCCTTTCCTAAGACTATTTTTAGGTTTGAAGTGTGTGGGACAAGTTTGTCATAGGGTTCCTTTGTAAAATGGTCAATTTAGGCCTTGTAGGAAGACAGCAAGGTGTTAGGACAGTCATATTTCGTCCAAAACAACAATATCTGAGTTTGGGATATGTTATATAACTTGATAAAGGGTATCCAAATCAGTCATTATATTTTGAAGTGCTTTGGGAAAGTTTGGGGAAAAGTACAAATTAGTTGCTGAACAAGACTACAAGGATTAGGCCTATTTAAGGGGAATTGTCAAGAATCTATCAAATTGGTTTCTGAAACCTTTGGAACCTTGTTGGTTGGGGTAGGTTGAGACCCTAGAAGGTGCTAAAATTCATCTGAGAAGTCAGAATCCAAACTTGAGCCCTTTGGTGGAGTTTAGGACAAGAAAAAGACTAGTGAAGTCTTGCTGATTGAAGCCCACATTTGGTCTAAACCTTTTGTTCTTGTTAAATTATCTCTAAGACCTAACACCTTTGCATCAGTGGGGGCATATATAATGTAAGCTGTCTATTGTAGATGTTAGCAATGTGCTTGTTCTCAGGTGCAGTCTTAAAGACTGTTGACAATGAGTCCCTCCTGCACTCTGAGATTTGTTTGCAATCATTTAAGCCCTCATCGTGAGACGGGGATATCGCATCCCTTTTCTATCTTAATCCCTCATCACGAGGCAGGGATGGTGTATTTCTCAAAGAGAGTGCACATCCTGTCATTTTCAAAAGTCCTCATCGCGAGGCGGGGAGCGGTTTTGTGACTAAATCAACCCTTAAGCATGTCTTCGGTGATTGTTGTGGTGAAGCCCAATTGTCGATGTGTGCATGTAATGTGCCTGAGATGGTGATGAACCTAGAAATAGGAAGACTCCATCACTTGTTTGTTGTGTTTTCTCCATGTCTTCCAAAAGTGTGTGTATTGCGTGTTTGCTCCCAACCATAGTCTTAAAGACCGGTGGCGATGATTCCCTCCTATGCTTTGGTATTTGTATGGCATGCTTGATTTGTTTGGTATCTGTGTTGCCCCATATGCAGTCTTAAAGACCAATGGCGATGAGTCCCTCCTGCATTATGGGTGGTGTGTTTACTTTCCTTGCACTTGCATCTGCATTTCATATATATGAAAAGAAAAAGAAAAAGAAAATCATCACTGCATTCACTGTATTCACTATGTTTGGTGTGTTTTCAATACTATATTCTTCATGTTTTGTGTGACTGTAACTGTCTTCTTTGTGATTGGCGTGTCTTCTCTGTGCTTGGCGTGTTTGTTGTGTTTGTTGACTGTACTTTAATGCGTGTATTGGCCTTGCATTTATACATACACTAAAGTGGGGGCTAAATGTTACGTTAGAAAATGTCCCCTTCAGGGCTTTTCCCTCTTAAGGTTTAGTTCCTGGGTCCTATTTATGCATTTAGAGCATTTTTCATGTTAATCTAACATCCCGATGAGAAAACCCTGAAGTTTCATGGCAAATGGGACTTAGGGGGTGCACTTGACATAATTCCTACCTAAAATAGGGGGAGGACTTAGGTGCCTACACCCTAGTCCTGCCCTATTTTAGGTCAGGCCTAATTTCAAAGTGTCAATTTATGACTGTTATTTAGGTCATATGCTGACATAGTAAGTTTTAATTACAAAATTCTTGGTGGGAATGTTTGTAGTTGCATATATAAGCATCTTTAGGCATTCATTTGGAAACTAGATGGACATTTTGATTGACAAGCTTATGTGAAAGTGATTCAAGGCATTCATTATGTTGCAGAGTAGAATTTGTGTTGTTCTTGTGTTTATATTTGTAGATTTAGCATCTATCTCCTCATGGCATGAAGAGCATCTTCTTTCCATGAGATCTTCACTACAAGGTGATATCAATTATGTTTTCAATCATTTATCATTTGGATTTTGCCTCTATCCCACAGGGATACGCACTCTTTATCTAACAACGATGTTAGGAAAACTTGAATGTCTCTCCGGGGCTTGACTGAGGCAAGCCTCTAAACACCACAACCCCCAACCCATTTTCTGTGATTACAGGTTACGGGTTGCAGGAGCAAAAAAAGTGGAGTTGCAGGAGAGCAGTGCAGATTGTTAGAATTGCATATCAGAGAAGAAAATAGGGACCTAGACTCGGGCGTCCACTCATTAGTCCTCTAGATCTCGCAACAAGAAAATCTCTAGAATAGCAGAAACAGGTTGCAGACAAGATTCCCAGATCTTGACAGAAATGGTGGCACTGGACTACAGTGCCCGCTCATTAGTCCCCGACTTTTCCATTTTCTAAACTTTAAAATCCAGTATGTATTTGATTGTCATTTTATATCTATGTGTGCGAGCATTTTCTGTAATTTGTCTATTTTCTTCTAAATTTGCATAATTAGGGTTTTGAGCATAAGTGGACTTGATTGAATAACAAAATCACATAATTTCAATTTTCCCCTATATTCTAAGTGACCGAAGGCCTGTAGTAGACTTCCTACTCAGCTAAAGTCCTTGAATGTTTAGAGGTGAAAGGAGGATTCATACAAACTAGTAAAATCAACCCTAAACACAAACAAATCCTCTCCTCTATTTTTCACCTTAAATAGTACTACATCAAGAAGGAAGACCAATAACATATTTTAGTGATAAATTGAATGGTGCAAGGAGAATATACTCAGTGTATGATCATGAATTTTATGCCATGATCAATGCATTAAAGAAATGGAAACATTACTTGTTTCCAAATGAATTTGTGTTGTATATAGATCATAAAGAATTATAGTACTTAAACAATAAAAGTAAGTTGAATTAGAGATGCATAAGATGGGTTGAGTCTATGAAAATTTATTCTTTTGTGTTGAAGCATAGGAGTGGAAAATCAAACAAGGTTATAAATGCACTACATAGGAGATAAAATTTGTTGACACAGATGAGAGTGGAAGTGGTAGAATTTGAGGAATTGAAGAATTTGTATGAAGTTGGTCCTAATTTTGTAGAGGCATGGAAAGCATATAAAGAACATATGATTATGGACATAAGTAAGTGGTCAGCTTTATTATTTGATTTAGGATGGTATGTTGTTTAAAGGTAATTAATTATGTATTCCTAGAAGTTCAATGAAGGATAATTTGATAAAGGAAAAACATAGAAATGGTTTAGGACATTTTGGGATAGATAAGATAGTAGAATTGGTGAGTGAAAATTATTTTTGGCCATAGATATATAAGGATGTGAAGAAGTATGTTCTAGGTCGTAGAAATTGTCAAATGGCAAAAGGAAGTAGTCAAAATAATGGGTTATATAAACCATTACCGGTTCCAAAAAGACCATGGGAAGACATAAGTATGAATTTTGTATTGGGGTTGCCAATAACACAAAGAGGTTTTGATTCTATATTTGTAGTCATAGAAAGATGTTCAAACATGGCATATTTCATAGCATGCAAGAAGACAAATGATTCGGTACATGTTGCTAACTTATTTTTTAGAGAAGTTGTGAGATTCAATGGGCTACCATTAAGTATAGTTTCATATAGAGACACTAAATTTTTTGGTTACCTTTGGAAGACATTGTAGAAGAAGATGAAGATAGAGTTACAGTTTAGTTTAGCATATCACCCATACATAGATATACAAATAGAAGTGGTGAATAGGAGTTTGGATGATTTTTTGAGATGTTTAGTAAGAAAGAAGATATGAAGTTGGTACATGGTCCTAACGCAAGTTGAGTTTGTATATAGCAATTCGGTGAATACAAGAATAGGAAAAACACCACTTGTGGTGGCATATGGGAGTAGCCTGAGAAATGTTTCAAATTTCAGAGATATTAGTAGTGAATAAAGGAGTGTAGAAGAAAAAGAATTTGCATACCATATGAAAGTAGTGCACAAAGAGGTAAGGAACTAATTGGAAAAGATGAATCATAGATATAAGGAGAAGGTTGATGAGAAAAAGAAACATAAGGAGTTTGCTGTAGGAAATGAAGTAATGGTATATTTAAGGAAGGATATATTCCTATAGGGCACATACAATAAACTAAAGATCAAGAAGTTTGGTCCTTGTAGAATTATCAAAAAGCTTGATTTGGGAAATGCATATGAAGTGGACTTACCAAAAGGTTTGGGCATCTCACCAGTGTTCAACATTACAGACTTGTATGAGTACCATGAGGGAGAGTTGTAATAAGGAATAGTAGAGCTAGAATGGACTAAATAGTTACCATATTAGTAGAAAGACGAGATTGAGGAGATTCTAGACAACAAAGTTGGAAGAAGCTTTGGTAATTGGCAACATGAAGAATATTTGGTGAAATGGAAAGGAAGGCCAATTGAAGACTCATCATGGATATCAAAATCTGAGGTGAACTATTTTTTTTCCTCTATTCATCCCAAAGTGAAGGGACCCACTTTTCAAAATACCCTAGGTGTTTAATACAAGAGCATCTAGGGTGTAAGAACAATCTTGCATCAACCAAAATATATTTTCTTTCATGTTTGTTTGTAGGTTTATAGTAATATTTTAGTCATCATTTGTTCACCACAACTTGTGGTTCTCTTTGTAAAGGCATATTTTAGTTCCAAACTCATTCACAAACATATCCAAGTTGCAATCTAGGCTCACTATTTATAGTTTGCAATGATTGTCTCATCTTTTCAGCAACATTTGGTTATATTTCCAATATCATTGGTCTCCTTTATCCTTCATCACATTTATTCTAAAAGGCTCCTTCTATACATTTCTTGGATGTACATTTCATCTTGCATTGATCTTTACATAACCTTACAACCAACGTTGATCATTCTAGTTGCTAAGGCTCACTTTATAAACACCTTTCATAATCATTTGAAGACAATTAGGTTTGGTTCTAGCTCTAGAAGATTGATTTCATTAATATTATGGAAGTTTGATAACATATGAAGAGTATTGAATTGTAATATCATATGATATCTCTATAATTCACACATAATTATACCTATACATCTTTTAAGGATGATATATCTTGTTGTAAGCCCACTGCTATAAGATATAATGTATTTTATGACTAAGAATCAATAAAATTTTGTTTCTAATTAATTATTTTATCGATTGAGTTACATTATGTGTTATGTATTTGGCTACATGGTTAGATAATACTTAATTGGACCCTCTAGATATGATTGTGTCATGGTATTTATATTGCTTCTAGTCACCAATAAGACATGCAATGTAATTATGTAAATAGTTCATTTCAAGATAGATCTCTAGATTCATCTTCCACTCCCATAAAGGTGTCACATCCATCAGAACAACTAGTAATAACAAAGGATAGGGGAAAATCAATTTGTAATGATTGATATGTGTGGTATTGTCCACATCCAAGTGAGTCTAGCCCTTCCAATTGTCAATCCAACCTTTTTTGTTCACACTTTTGTGATGAAGGGGTTGTTATGCATGAAAATACTATGTGTGATTGTCTTGATTTTAAGAAAGATGTTGATATGTGGATGGATGCATTTGAAGTAGACTTCACATTTATGGACACCCCTAATGATGATGGAGCTATGTTTACACCACATGCTGCTTCCCCAATTAAACTCAATGATAGATTGCATGAAATACAAGAATCCTTCTACAATAGGATAGATTAGCTACTTATCATTCATATGTGCTCTATTTGTAAAGAGGGATGCCTTGGAATAAAACTTAATCCATCAAATGAAGGGCCTTCTTATGCTAGATGTAGATGTGAACAAAATGGACATCAACTACCTAAATGGAATAACATAGATCATAGTAGAAACCTTATGGATCCTAGGGAGAAACCTTATGTTCAATGGGTACTTACTCAAGTTGAGGAAGTACTCATTATTGTAAATCCAATCATACAAGTTACCCCCACTTGGGGGTGGTACAGGAGCACCATGGTAAATATTGAATTTTTGGTTTCAATTAGAGTCTAGGTGGAATTTTCCCACTTAAATGTTGTAATAAGGTCTCATTAAGACCAATTAGTGCATGTAAGGCCACTTAGGGCCAGAGGGTTGAATGCATAGGATTAGTAAATTCATTTTTTTGTAGCTTGTTAGTGCGAAGGCTATTTTTAGCCTGTTTGAGGATTACAATGACCTCACTATGTTTGAGTGGATTGAATGTAATGTATTTATGCTATACACTTTGTGCAAGGTAAACAAGGAGAGGAGTGAAGGTGAGAGAAGGAGATTTGGGAAGTTTGTATATCAATAACAGTGTTTATTTCTGCATATTACTATTTTTTATGTTCTTGTACAGTAATAATCTTGATCTAAAACCTCTTGAATTCATTATAGGTATGAATTAACTTCAATTTTTAATTGGTTTGAGGACTTGGGATTGAATTTGGTAGGAGATTCCTTCATTTTTTTGTGGCAACAATGTTAACCCTGTTTTGAGGGTTTGATAGTCTCTTAAAATGTGAACTTGAACCATTCCACTCTCTGTGGCTATTGTAACTCATGAAATGGGTCCAATACATTAGTAATTAGGTGTTTGAAAGTCTTGGAAAGAAGGGGAGTCATTTGGTGGTTTTGGGTATGATGCCCTAAGTGAATTTCTTGAGGTTTTTGCATGGAAATGGAGGTTTGAGGCATGAATATGATGAAATATTGTTGATGAAATCTATATGATGAACTTGTGAGAATGTTCTAGTGTATTTAAGGGTGTTTGAGGTGGTTGCAGGTTGTGAGAAGACTTGGAAGGGTGTTTTTCAATAAACCCTCATGAAAAGGCCTAAAAACAAGGGTTTCATGGTTAGGAGTCTTGGGAACCGAGTCCATGAGTGAAAGTTGTGAAATTGGAGGTTTTGATACCTTAGGAATGCTACCCCTTTGAGTTTTTTGGTTGGAGAGAAGATTAAAGATAGGCTCCTTTGTAAAAGTGGCCTAATTAGGCCTATTGACAAACTGAGACAGTCAATTTTTGAGACATTTGTTCCAAAACAACCTATATTGCATGTTTGATATGTTTTAGAACTCAATAATGGATGATCAAATCTGTCTAGAGTTTTAGGTTATTAGGCTTGGTTGAATAAATAAAGAGCAACAGTCCTATTTGGAGGGCTACTAGCAATTAGGACAGTCTATAGGAGAGAAGTGCATGATTGGAGTTCCAAGATTCTTTGAGGGGCTTGGTTGTGTTGAACATGTTGTAGGTACCCTGTGGGAGTGTCTTGAGTGTTGGTTAGAACCTTTGAGTTAGTTTAGTGTATGGTGAACCCTAAGAGGATGAAGGCTAGCTTGGGATAGTCAAAAGGTGTCTTATGTTTTGAAAAGTTTGAACTTGTGAGCCCATTTTATTGTGAAATATACATCATTTATGTTGAGTAGAATCCCACTTCTGCATCAAGGGGTTAGTACAAGTATAGGAGCACATAATTAGTTTTCCACAAAATACCTTTAATAACAAGGAGCCTACCTTGATGGTTATGCAATCTTGACATTTTGATTGTGAAAATGTAGCGTACCCATTATAGATATTATGATTGTTATGTCAAAAGATCATGTGTATTGGTTGTATTGTAGTATAAAATTAGATATGATAGATATTTTAGAGATGTGGAACTAAATAAAGACTCGGTCATGATACTTTTAGAGGAAAATATGGATGTCTCTAGTAGCCCATGATTTGTGTAGTCTAACATTAATTATATAGACATGTTAGATGCATGCTATAATAATGTGGTTGATGAAAAAAGATGAATCTCTACATTAGCCTTCATCTTTTGCAACCAAGTTTGGTTCATCATAGTGAGAAATGGAAGAAGTGAGAAGATTTGTGGAGAATAATACTAATAGGTAAATTGATATAATTGATTAGCCCCTTATCGATCTCTCACCAATTAATGAGTACAAAACCTATGGATTATCTCACATAGCATGAACCCTACTCTAAATTTCATGATGGTTAAGTAGAGTGGTTGCAACCACACATCAAGAGTGTTTGTATATATGAATAAGCATTGCATCTCATGAGGTATTACAATAACAAGTTTGGAAGACACCCCAAAGTATGGCATTTTTTGTTGAATTTGATGTTATAACAATGAAGTCAAGCTAAAACAACAGTATTTGTAAAAAAAATGAATAATTTGGTGGACCTATGACAATAGCAAACTTGCAACAATATTTGTAAGAATTTCCTTATGATATTCTATTTGAGCAAGTGATGCACTATGCAACTCATATATGAGGGACTATGGCTTAATGACACACATGCAAGAATGAATTGCGAGAGATGATAAAATAATTACGATGTCCTATCTTTTATAACTTAAGATGCAACTGATACAAAGTGGTCTGATCTCCATTAGATAATGTTAACTCAAGTATCTACAAATTCAAGAGATGCATACATGTGGAGAATTATAAGCATAATTAAAAATCCCCACATTGTTTCTATGCATATGGAACATCATTTCATATTTTTTTATTGTGAAGTCCTCTTCAAGTATTTTCAAACAAAAGACCTATGGATAGGGTATTTATCTATAACTCGTATGGTTGTAAATAGGATTTCTATGTTTTTTTACAATATTTAATGTGTAGCTTTAATAATTTTGTATTGTATTATTATAGAAAAGAGTGGTAGTATAGATCTTTAGTGCATGATAATTTGGTTGTATGGATAGAGGGTACACCTAATGTAGACACATTAGATTGGAGTAATCCAAGTGAGCTTGCAATAGTGAAGGATTTTTATGACAAACTCATAAGTGCATGAAATCCTCTTAAGGCCATAACAAGAATATTAATGTGCCATGAACGGTTGAAGAAGATTCTTGTTTGATGGGCACAAATAGAATTTTATCTACTGACCTAATTGTGGATTACATATATTTAATAAATCATGTTGAATGTCATACCAAATGTAGTTTGGATACATGCTTGCAAAAAAGGTCAGATCAATGTTTGTCATTACAATATTTCTCAACAGTTGCATAGTGAATCCAAATTGTTCATTAATGAATATGGACATAAAAAATTTATCTACTAGGACAAAATGATGATAGAACTATAAATGTTCATAGCCCATATATGCTTTCTATATGGAGGGGAAACATAGATTGTCAATCAATATTGTCCCACCGTGCAATTTAAAATATACAGCAAATATGTCTTGAAAGTAGAAAAGATTTCATTAAGTTTTCATGACATGTTGACTACGGTGTCTACTAGAAGTAGCCTAGATAGTCTTTCATTACATGCATATAAAAGGATTCTTAGTGAAATGATTGTTGAACATGACATAGGTGCACAAAAAGCATGTCATATGTTTCTAAAACTCCCTCTTATAGGACATACTAGATCTTTATTTTTCTTGAATGTTGGACGAAAGGTATTTTGTCACATATAATTAAACCATGATGATGATTCATTTGAAACAAACTTCTTCCATGCCTATATGAAACACCCCATAACATTAGATCATTTGTGTATGGTTGAAGTTGCAAGATCTTGGCTATATTTTTCGCTTCAACTCTAGACAATGACTCACTTGACTATGAAGATTTTGTTAGAGTGAGTTATTGTATAAACATTCCAGTACAACATTATAGTTGATATTAAAATTGATCCAGAAGTCCTTATTCAAAATTGGCAAAGTATTAGAAATACATATCATACATGGCATGTAGATCATACACCTATTTGTTTAGAAACTACCAATGCTCATAATGAAGACCTTGAAGATTGTGTTGTTGACGATAATGCATAATGGATGAGTGGTAGATCTTGTCTAGGTTGGCTCTATGTAAGATGAAAAAGTTATATGATATTGATCTTCTTGGTCAACGAGACTTTAATGTGGAATATGATTGGAATCAATTTGAATTGGCAGATGTTTTATAAGAAATAACCATGCAGTTCATAGAGAAAAGCTAACTAGGAAATTTAGTTAAATGCTCATTCTAGCATCTATTAACTCCTATAAGTAATTTGGGTGAAAAATATCATGTTGTATTTGACACAATCATGGGGCATTTTGAATTGCACAGTAATGATGAATCTCTTAACATGACCATCCAAGGAATCAATAGAATAGGGAAATTCTACCTAATTAATTATATTTGGAATGTAATGGATACTAAGTTAGTTGATGAAAAAAGCTCCGTATTGTTGCAAATATGTGCCTAAGTGGTGTTGTCATTGATGTCAACATATCCTTGTTGCCATTGGTGTCAATTGTATCCTATATTGTTGTCTGTATAGAAGACCGGATTGTTGAGGATATTGAGAAAATTAGTGACAATCAATGCATGCGGACCATATGGTTGTGTAGAGGTTTGTTAGAGGTTGCTCCAGTTAAGAATTGAGGAAGTCCACATGAAGATTTGAAGAAGTTATGACCATTTGAGTAGAACTGGATTTTGCAGTATTTAGAAGAGACAGTGTGATAGTAAGTTGGTTCGGATTGCTCCGCAATGAAATATTATGATCTACAGATTTGAAGGCATGTTTGGGAAGTCAGTGTGTATCATCATTTCTAGTGGTTCATGGTTTAGAGGTCTGCAATCTATCTTTCTAGTTTGGCAGACATGGCAAATAGTGTTCTTGAGGTTTCAGAGGAAGATACAAATGACTCTAGTAATTTGGTTTAGAGTGAATGTTATTGATGAATTTAATGTTCTTGTGGAGGTCTTTGGATCATGTGGCTACTGTGTTGGAGGTCTGCATTGAAGTTTGAGCTTGTTGATTGAAGATTTCTTCTTTGAGGTTGATGTTCTTCCCAGTCTTGGCTGACCAGATGTTCCTGGCATGTTGCGGATGATCTAAAGAGCATTTTATGAAGCTTGGTATGTTAATGAAGGAAGTTTCAAGTCTCAGCTATGTTTGGTCGACAATGTAAAGATCCGTGTTAAGTTTAGCCAACCTTGTTGATCATTCCAAGGTTGATGAAGTGTATAAATACTTGTTGAAGAGTTGTGGAAAGTCATCCTTGTATGAAATGAATAAAATCTGAAGAAAGGATCAAAAGCAGAGAAGAAAAGAAGAGGAGAGAAGGGAATATAGAGTGAAGAGTCAGTGAAGAAGAATTTGAAGATAGGAGCAGAAGTTTTTGTGAGCCTTCAAAGGGACTAATTCAGGCATGAATGTAGATGTTATTTCTCAATTCATTATCTCTATGTAAATTATAATTTCTTATAGGCAATGAGCCTCTTCTTGAGCAGTGAGCTCTGGACAGTGCACCTGAAGGCATGTGCCTTCTATTTTCTTAAGTACTTTTAACAGAGTATGCATTTTTGTAGGTTAACCCCTACTGTGGTTTTTCCCTTGCAAGGTTCCTCTGGAAGAAGCTTAACCTCTCGAGGAGATCTAGGATGTCCACTTACAAGAAGAATAGTCCAAGATTTGATGGAACAAATTACTTTGTTTGGAAGAGTCGCATGGAATGCCATTTACAATGCATAGGTGATGCTTATTGGTTAATAACCATAGATAAGTATGATACTCCAGAGAAAGGTCCTTCAACTCTAGGTCAAGTCAAAGATGCAGAAAATAACCTTCAAGCTAAAGAAGCCTTGTTGAGTGCCCTAACTGATTCAGAAATGACAAATATTTTTTGACTAAAAATTGCTCATGAAATTTGGAAGTAATTGGAGAATTTGATTGAAGGATATGAATATGTCAAATGTGCCAAACTACAAAGTTTGAGAGGAAAATTTGAAAATCTAAGGATGAGCGAAGATGAAAACATCACAATCTACATGTAAAAGATAAACAAACTTGTGTGTGGGATCAAGTGTACTAGCAGAACTTTGGAAGAATCAGAGATTGTGGCAAAAGTGCTCAAATCTTTGCCTAATTCATACAAACATAAGGTTGCTGCTATAGAAGAGATCAGGACTGTTTCAGATGTTACAAGAGATCACCTAGTTGGCAAAATTTTAGCTTTTGAATTAAGTGAATTTGGTGATTCTCCTCCTAAGTTTGAATCTACATTCAAATCCAGTGTTTATGGAAAACAAAGATATGATCCAGGTGAAAGCTCTTCTGCAAGATCAAACAGATTTGTGAAGACAAGGAAGGATCTTGAAGATATTGAAATAGAAATTGCAGATCTTGAAGCTCTTATTGCTAGAAGAATGCCAAGAGGATCCGTTAAGTATGAAGGAAAATTACCACTCAAATGTTTTGCTTGTAATAAGATTGGTCATTTTGCCTCAAGGTGTCCGGAGAGGTTTTCAAAACCAAACCCTAACAGATACAAGGGTCAAAAGAATTGTTACTATGTCCAAGTAGCTGGAGAAGAAGGTGTCACAGATGATGAATCTGATCATGGAGGTTCCTCTGAAAATGATTGGATGTTCATTGCTATCAAAGAAGGAGATCTGGTGTCTACTGAATCTGCTAGCTGTGCAAATGTGGAAAGTGCCTTGGATACTCAAGTTATTGAAAAAGATAAATGGGTAATTGATAGTGGATGTTCTCTTCATATGACTGGTGACAAGAGCAAGTTTGTGAGTTTTGAAAATTATGAAGGAGGGCTTGTGAAATTTGGAGACAACTCAGCTAGTAGAATCTATGGTAGAGGATCCATCTCTTTTGATGGTAAGAACAGGACCAATGATGTTCTGTATGTGGAAGGACTGAAGCATAATCTTCTCAGTGTTGGACAGTTGGTTGACAAGGGTTATGATCTTCGATTCAAGGATGGAAAATGTAGAATCTTGGAAAGGTCTGGAACTGAAATTGCATTAGGTACTCAAACTAAAGGTAACATCTTTCACTTAAGTAGTCCTGAAAAAAGTTGTTCGATTGCTCAGACAGATCAAAGTTGGTTATGGCATAGGAGGATGTCTCATGTGAATTTTGATAACATTGTCAAAATAAGCTCCACTCAAGCTGTAAGAGATCTTCCAAGAATTGTGAAACCTGATAGCATATGTAGAGAATGCCAATTGGGTAAACAGAACAAAATTTCATTCAAAAGTAAGGAACAAAGTTCAAGTGGGAGATTGGAACTAGTACATATTGATCTATGTGGTCCTGCTAGAATTAGGAGTGTGCAAGGAGACAGATATTTCATGTTGTTGATTGATGATTACTCCCGGATGATGTGGGTAACTTTCCTAAAAGAAAAATTAGAAGCTCTCGATAAGTTTAAGGTGTTCAAGATGATGGTTAAAAATGAGATTGGTGGGAAATTGAAGTGTCTAAGATCTGACAAAGGTGGAGAATTCACTTCCGGTGAGTTTGATGCTTTTTGTAAAAAGCATGGAATAAAAAGACAGTTATCTGCTCCTAGAACTCCTCAGTAAAATGGAGTTGTAGAAAGGAAGAACCAGACCATTCAAGAAGCTTCCAGGATCATGATGATGGAAACAAATGTTCCTCAATTTTATTGGAGGGAAGCTGTGTGTACTGTTGTCTACACTCTTAACCGGGTGTAGATCAAAGGAAATTCTAGTAAGACTCCTTATGAACTATGGTTTGGTCATCCTCCTACTGTGAGATATTTCAAAGTTTTTGGTAGTAAATGTTATATCAAAAGAGATGAGGATTTAGGTAAGTTTGAGGCAAGAAGTGATGAAGGAATATTTTTGGGATACTCAACTCAAAGTAAGGCTTACCGGTGCTTCAACAAAAGGCTGAAAAAGATTGTTGAAAGTGCAAATGTTAAAGTTGATGAAAGCAAAGAAGGACATTCCAGGTACTACGGATATGATTCAGATGATCAAGATGAAAGTCAAAGTCAAGGAAGGCAAGTTCAAATCCAGACTCAGATCCAGATTAATCCAGTAACTCTAGTAACTCAAGAGGTTAGTGCAGACGATGAGGGACAAGTTCAAGAAATAGAAGTCCAAACAATTCCCAAAACCCCCAGGTATGTAAGAATGAATCATTCTAAAGATCAAATCATAGGAGATAGAAATAAAGGTGTTCGAACTAGGAGAAAAGTTGTTGAAGATCAAGAAGAGATTTGTTTGATTTCAAAGATTGAACCTAAATCAGTGAGTGAACCCTGCCAAGATGAAAACTAGGTCAAGGCAATGGAAGAAGAATTGATGCAAATAGAAAAGAATCACACCTGGGATCTTGTTCCAAGACTTGAGCACAAAAATGTGATTGGAACCAAATGGGCCTTCCAGAATAAACTAAATGAAGATGGTAAGGTTGTAAGGAACAAGGCAAAGTTGGTATGTAAAGGCTACTCTCAAGTAGAAGGAATTGATTTTGAAGAAACTTTTGCTCCGGTGGCAAGGATAGAGGCAGTTAGATTGTTTCTTGCATTTGCTGCTTTCAGAGATTTTAAGGTATATCAGATGGATGTCAAATCAACATTTCTGAATGGAGATTTGGAATAAGAAGTCTACATTGAGCAACTGGAAGGATTTCAGTTGTCTATTCAAGGAGATATGGTTTGTAGACTAAGAAAAGCCTTGTATGGACTCAAGCAAGCTCCAAGAGCCTAGTATGCCAGATTAGATAAGCATTTGCTTAAGCTAGGATTTAGCAAAGGTACTGTTGATAGTAATTTGTACTTCAAGATAAATCATGAGGACATTCTAATTGTTGAGGTCTTTGTTAATGATATCATTTTTGGTGGAAATGAATGTATGTGCAAAGCATTTGTTGATCAAATGAAAAGTGAGTTTGAAATGTCAATGTTTGGCGAGATGAATTTCTTCCTAGGTCTGCAAATTATTCAGTTAGATAAAGGTATCTTCATATCTCAGTCCAAGTATGTGAAAGAATTGTTGAAGAAGTTTGGAATGGAAGATTCAAAGCTAGTAGGTACACCTATGGTAACCAGATGCAAGCTAAGCAAAGATGATGACTCCCCCAAGGCAAATCAGAAAAGCTATAGATCAATGATTGGACGATTGCTCTATCTGACTCAGACCAGACCTACATGATGAATGCAGTTGGACTTGTTGCCAGATTCCAAGCTGATCCAAAAGAATCCCATGTTATAGCAATCAAAAGAATTTTTAGATATCTCAAGGGGATAATTGATTATGGACTATGGTATCCAAAGGACAATAACTTCTCTCTTCATGCATATACAGATGTTGATTGGGCAGGAGATGTGGATGACAAAAAAAGTACTAGTGGTGGTGCATTCTTCTTGGGGATAAGATTGGTCTCTTGGATAAGAAAAAAGCAAGAGACAATATCTCTGTCTACTGCAGAGGTAGAGTATATAGCAGTAGCAAATAATTGTACTCAAGTTAAGTGGATGAAGCAAATGTTGAAGGACATCAGAATTGTGTTAAAAAGCATCTCAAATGATCCGGTATTGCATTCAAAGACAAAACATATATCTATCAAGTTTCATTTCTTGAGAGAGAAGGTAAATGAGAATGAAGTCAAGTTGGAGTTTGTGCCTTCCAAAGATCAGATCACAGATATCTTCACTAAGACTCTTCCCAAGGATGCTTTTGAGTATCTTAGAGAGAAGTTAGGGGTTATTACCCCTCCTAATCAAAACTAAGATGCACTTATGTGCATCAGTCCGATAGAATTCACAGACATATCTTGAGATCTGGATTGATGTTGAGAAGATACTACTCCTTTGCAAATGTTGGAGATCAATCTGAATTAAAAAGGGGGAGAAAAGATAGAAAATATGTGCCCTTTGCCATTGATGTCAAAGGGGGGGAGAAGTCATGTGAAAAACTTGGAAATGAATAGTTGCTAGAGAAAGGAGCAGGGAAGAAAATGGTTGCAGCTGTGATAAGAGAAAGGGGAGAAGTTCTTGTCTTGATGGTTGAGTTCAGTTTTTCACATCATATGTTGCCATCAATGACAAAGGGGGATATTGTTGCAAATATGTGCCTAAGTGGTGTTGTCATTGATGTCAACATATCCTTGTTACCATTGGTGTCAACTGTATCCTATATTGTTGTCCGTATAGAAGACCGGATTATTGAGGATATTGAGAAAATTAATGACAATCAATGCATGTGGGCCATATGGTTGTGTAGATGTTTGTCAGAGGTTGCTCCGGTTAAGAATTGATAAGTCCGCATGAAGATTTGAAGAATTTATGACCATCTAAGTAGAACTGGATTTTGTAGTATTCAGAAGAGACAGTGTGATAGTAAGTTGGTCTAGATTTCTCCGCAATGAAATATTATGATCTGCGGATCTGAAGGCATGTTTGGGAAGTCAGTGTGTATCATCAATTCTAGTGGTTCATGGTTTGGAGGTCCACAAGCTATCTTTCTAGTTTGACAAACATGGCAGATAGTGTTCTTGAGGTTCCAGAGGAAGATACAAATGATTCTAGTAATTTGGTTTAGAGTGAATGTTATTAATGAATTCAATGTTCTTGTGGAGGTCTTTGGATCGTGTGGCTACTGTGTTGGAGGTCCACATTGAAGTTTGATCTTGATTGAAGATTTCTTCTTTGAGGTTGATGTTCTTCCCAGTCTTGGATGACCAGATGTTCCTGGCATGTTGCGGATGATCTAAAGAGCATTTTATGAAGCATGGTATATTAATGAAGGAAGTTTCAAGTCTCAGCTATGTTTGGCTGACAATGTAAAGATCTCATTAAGTTTAGTTGACCTTGTTGATCATTCCAAGGTTGATGAAGTGTATAAATACTTGTTGAAGAGTTGTGGAAAATCATCCTTGTATGAAATGAATAAAATTTGAAGAAAGGATGAAAAGTAGCACATAAAAGAAGAGGAGCGAAGGGAGTATAGAGTGAAGAGTCAATGAAGAAGAATTTGAAGATAGGAGCAGAAGTTTTTGTGAGCCTTCAAAGGGATTGATTCAGGCATGAATGTATATTCTATTTCTCAGTTCATTATCTCTGTGTAAATTATAATTTCTTATAGGCAGTAAGCCTCTTCTTGAGCAGTGAGCTCTGGGCAGTGTGCCCAAAGGCATGTGCCTTCTATTTTCTTAAGTACTTTTAACAGGGTATGCATTTTTGTGAGTTAACCCCCACCGTGGTTTTTCCCTTAACCAGGTTGATGCAGAGCGAAACGCAACGGGAGCTAACTAACAGGAAGGAGGAGCCAAGTATACAAACAGCATGATAAAAATCCCTATCAGCTCAGCATCATCATCATATTTCCTAAAAACAACAACAGCATCATCATATTTCGGATGAGCAGAATTATCCTCCTGCCGACTACTGTTCACCTCCTCCGCCTGTCGCCTATCATCATCATCATGATACTCAACGGGCGCAAACATCCTCCTGTTGCACTGTTCATCGGGCGCCAAACACTAGCGGCATCATCATGATATGCGACACCACCTTCGTCAGCAGGATACCAAATATCCAGTTGCTCCAAATATCCTGATGACGACAACTTCAGCAGCTTCCCTTCGATGTCCCGATAGCCGACGACACAAGCAACAGCATCATGATATGGTTTATCCGGTTCCCTCGAGACCTCCTGATGATGTTAACACAACTTTCTGCCGAGAGCCTACGCCAATACCTACACCCTTAGCGACAGCAGGATAGACTTGCATAGAGTGATATCTCAATATCCTGATGACGATGACGTCATATCCTGATGACGATGACGTCACACAATATCCTGACGACCTCTTCAACACTTAGTCAAAAAAATGAACTTTCACTCCCGCATCTGCTAGCGATATGCGGATGATGGGCATACCCAGAAGATGATCCTGACGGCTATATATACACGGAGTATATATTTGCCTTACAGCATCCTGAGGCACTTGAAATATGCAAACTCCGTCAGTTTCATAACCCGATCTTTTACCTTATGCCGATGCACTCCTCTTCGGCAACTCCTGATGATGATCACCCCGACGCACATTCACTTCATGCACTCAACTGCATCATGTTCATCTTCACTTATCCGGATGACGACGTCCAAAGCGACTGCAGGATATTTGCAGAGATATCCTGATGAAGCCGTTTTAACGAACTTCCAACCTTAGCGAGATTTCACTTCGCCGATCCTCCAGGGATGACCCGATCCACTCTCAGGGTGATCTTCCAACTCAAACTTATCAACTCGACCTAGCACATACCCATGCTAGGGTCTTCAACATCTGTCGACCGCGATCCTGCACACCTGCATGCAAACAGAAAACAAACTACCTCCTAATCTACTGTACACAACCATTCCACCGATTCGACGAATCAACCGGTGGAATGGATCAGCATGTCCATGAAACCACCAGATCAGCAAAACGATTAAACAATGGAATCCAACCAGATAAAGAACACAAACAGGATCTCTTTATTGATTTCAAAGATGCAATTACAATGACCAGTCTCTCTCTCTGTCTCACTCTGTGCAACCTAGCTTGATCGATGATATCTCTATCTGTATGCAATATCAACCGATCCTCATGCTTAAATAGATTTTCCTACGAGTACTACTGACCCGACTCCAAGCGGCTGGGAGATCCAACCGATCCTACAGCATGACAGCTGTTCTAACAAACTAACTAAAAATAGTAAAAGCATGGTCAGCGTGATCTTATCATGATCAACATGACCTTATTACATGCATTTGGTCTTATCAGACCTTCTTGAAAACATAACCAAGACTCAAACTAACTAACTGCCTCAAGGAGGCCAGCTGTCAGGTAGGTGCTCCTGCACCACAGGTTTTCCACATCAAAATTATGGTGTTGTGTGTTCATGTTGTTTCTGCTCATGTGTTGATCTATGCTTAAATGTTCACATCATTAATCTGGTTAAGAAAGAAGATTTAAAAGTTAAGAAAAGGTTAAAAATTAAGGGACAACTGATTCACCCGCCCTCTTAGTTGTCTAGACTAATTCCAACACGTATTGCTCCTTGCACCAACACATGTTGTGACTTTCAACATACATGTGATAATTCATTCATGCTTGAAGATTGCTATTAATAATGTGTAGCCTTTGAGTGGTCAAATGTTAGTTGCACTGTAGAAGGAGTTGAAGCATAGTCAATATGTACTCATATATGAAATGTATTTTATAGGTCCTAAATTATTTATTGATATCAATATATATTTGAAGTAGGTGTTTCCATCACATGGAACACAAGATTTGGTGGAAGGTCTATTATTCTTATTGGTGATATTGCTTAGTTACTACATGTTTGTGACATACCATTATATGCAAGTGTCCCTCATTTTATTGTTATGAATGCTAATAGTTTGTTAGTGTACGTGTAGATAATTAAGTAGCATGCAATTTGACCATATAATTTTTTTATATGTTATGTTTCTACTTTGTGCATTTACAATCAACACACATGGTAAAGCATTGTGGGCCACATTCTAGATAATTATGACCTTAGAGACAATTTTTTATCAACCAGGACATGCTCCAAAACAAGTTAGATTCAAATAAATGTTAACAAATATAAGGAATGCATCTATAATGTATATGAGGACTAGAAAGTTCTCGTGGGTAGAACAAATGTCTCATTGAGTGTTGAGGAGTGTTCAAAATTTGATGCATCTGTGCATGTGTATGCAGAAAATAATATGGTCATCCTCCATAATAAGAGTTTTAAAGCCATTGACTGCACTAGTTGTTCATAGTGTGTTTATATATTTTAGGCATATAGAACCACGTGATGCCAATAATGATCATTTGGACAGTGTAATCTTATTATGTATTGGTGATCATGTAATGTTGGTGTATAATTTGCGGTAGATGCTAGCTTGATTAATGGGGCATTTGGCACTATAAAAATATAATATATCCTCAAGGTACTCTACCAATAGACTTGTCATTCTGTGCGATTATGGAATTTGGTAATTATGTGGGTGTGTCATGGAACATTAAAAACCCAAGGTTTATCTCTATTTTGTTTGTTACAAGGGGCAGTCATACACAAATCCCTATTAAAATGACATGAGCTTTAATCATACACAAGCTACAAGGGCTAATAGTGGAAAGGGTCACAATACATGTTGGTGATGTAGAGATGGTAGGTTTAACATTCACTGTAATCTCTTGAGTTAAATCTCTCCTCATTGAGAATAGCAGTACCATTCTCATTTGAGTGATACTCTAATATATAAAAAAGTATGCAAGTTATGTTAATGATAGGAAAAATGAAGAGAATCGACTACAATACTTGTCTCTAAGTTGACTTTTGATGAAAACATCCAAAATATTATTTTTTGTATGTGATGAGTTGTGATGAATCAGTATTGTGTTACTGAAGTAATGTATTGGCCTTTGTACTTAAATTAAATGAAATATATAGATCGATGGCATAGATTAAAAAGACTACTATGAAATAGATCTTGACCATTGATTTTTCCAAACAATAACATAAATACTATGAAACAAAAAAATGCTCATTTTGCATTTATTACTACTTTAATTTATTTTTGTCTTCTTCTAAACATTTGAAAATAAATTGGCAATAATTTTTCCCTATTTTATAAAATATTTTAAACTACCATCAAAATTATATTAACCATTCATTTTTCAAAATAATGTCATAAATAACAAGAAACAAAACATTCTAAACCTCACATTTATTATTATTTCATTTTATTGTTGTCTTACTCTAAATGTCTGTAATATGGTAAATCCCTCAAGCGTGCCATGGGAAGGTTCCAAACTTTAAAATGTAGGACATGTGCAAGATTTATGGTTGTATAAACAAATTTATGCTTTCAAAACTTATTATTGGTGTTTCATAAGATGTAGAGTTGGTAGATATTTATCGGCCATGTTGGCCCTCTTTGAATTGTTTCTAAGTTGATATATATTTATGAATTGGTAATGGCCAATGGTCATTCACAATGGACATTTAGTTGTAGAAAATGATAATGCATCTACACTTACCCTTTTTTCATCATTATGTTCAGATTTGTTTATTGTTTTTATACAAAATCTTAACATGTCAAATGAATCTTCACCTTACATGTCCAAAAATTTGAACACTTGTAATGAATGTCATTCATGTTGAATGTGAACTAACTGAGAAAATGGAAGAGGATTTTTTGAGTCAACATTTTTATTTACTTACAGTAATAATGCAGCCTGTTAATTTCTTATAAAAGCCTATCGAAGGTGGCTGACATCAACCTCTCATAAACACACTCTCACATCAATATTGACTAGCAAGATTATCATGCAATATCAAATTTATCATGACTCACCAAATATCCCTTTGTTACATGACTTTTTTCCTTGTTTTGTCAACCATAATTTTGTCTCTCCCCCTATATATACACAGATTCAAATTATTTTAGTATAGCATCAACTTGAGGTTACAAGATAGACTTGAGCTCTAATGAAAGTTCATGGCCTTCACAAAAAATAATCTTAGTCTTAGTGATCGCATAGGAAATCTACTTGAAGTGGACCCACAAGTAGGATTCTACTATGGAGAGATTATTGATTTGGGTGTCACTTCATAGTTGATCAGCTTCAAACCATTTCTAAAGTAACAAATATTAATGAGGCCTATCTTTAGCAAGGTAATGGATGGTGTATTATGATATCTATGCAAAGCTTTACATGACTTTAGATGAAACGTTTAGAGGCTCTATTCTAGGTCTATCTTCTATTTTACCGCTCAGTTCATACTAGTTGGTTTTACATGGTTTGTTTCTTTGTAATAATGTATATACCACACTCATTTTTATTTCAATATTGTATGGGAAAGCACTAGGCCTTAGACTTTGAAATAGTAAAGGGCATTTAATAAATCTTGGTCTTAAATCTATGACATGTTTAAGGATCTCAAGTAGTTAAAACTATTATTTTATATTAATTTTCTATACATAAATGAAATCTTTGGACTATTCTTGCATTTTCAATTTATTTTATGAGATAACTTAGAAGATTTCATTATTGTTCAATGAAGTTTGGTAAGGAGTTTGTGGCACAAATGGTGTGAGAATGGAATGAAGCTTACATGGACTACAACTTCCTCAAGGTTGTCTTAAAAGATATCATGCATTACAAAACAAGTCCAAAGCCTTCTCTCAAAGCCATTACTCCTCCTCTTGGAGGGATAAAAAAGGCCATGACTTTTAGAGGCTTCAATAGTCTCGTGAGATGAGATCGCAACCATATTTATTCCCCTAACAAAGAAGAAGAAATCATACTGGTAAAAAAATTTAGTGCATTATCTTTAATTTAGGAACACCTAGATTTCTTGTCTAAAGATTTTGTTTGTTTATTTGTAAGTGAAAACTGAGGAACAAGATGGGAAGGATTTGTATGAAATTATGTTTTTAATGGTTTCAGAAGAATGGGTTGAATATGATGTGGTTGTCTTCAAAATGTTAGATGCGGAGCTTAACAAAGTGAAATCCTTTTGATGTAGCAGAGTTGAAGGGCATGGAACTGGTTGAGCTAGATAAACAAATGTCATCTCTGGTTGCCTTTAGATCCATTATGCACAATAAACCTGGTCAATATTTTAAGAACAATTATATCAAGGGAAAAACACATCCAACCCTTGGAAAATATTGCAGTATCGATCTTATTTACTTAGATAGATAGTTATAGTTATAATCTACTGCATTTTGAGCACATGAATTTAGTCATATCTGCTTTGATTCAAGTATATTCCAAGACATGGCCAAGATCAATTTTGTTTATACTAAGTTGGTTGTAGTTTTTGTGAGTTAAATGAAATAACATATAGCATTTTAATGGACATATGTGACACAAAACTCTTTGAAGGTGTGCTTCCCAGTGCAACTATGAGGTCCACTTCTCCTCCTCGTGATCACATATTATTTTGGTAATAGTTGTTATGCTTATAATGTTGCAAGTATGGCCCTAACCGGTGTTGTCATTGATGTCAACATACTCCTATTGCATTGATGTCAAGGATTGGATGAGTTGTGTGCTGAGGATATTGAGAAAATTAGTCCTATCAGAAATAGTGAAGAATAGTGAAGACAGTCAAGTGAAGATCCCAAATAAGATGAAGACCAGAGGATGCACATCAAAGGGTTTGTAGATATGGGTCTAAAGGTGATCCAGTAAAGATTTGAGAGGTCCGTATGAAGATTTGAAGAAGTTATGGCCATATGAGTAAAATCAGTTATGGCAGATGTTCAGAGGTGACAGAGTGACACAAATAGGTCTGGTGAGATCCGAAAATGCAATATCTTGTTCTGTGGATTTGGAGTGTTTAGGAAGTCAATGTGAATTGACAACTCAATTGGTTCGTGGTCTAGAGGTCCGCAAGCATCTATTTCAATATGATAGTGATGATAGACTATGTTCTTGAGGTTTCAGATGAAGAAGAGAATGATTTTAGTAAACAAAAGTAGTGTGGAAGTTCTTGGTGATTCAGACAAGCTTGTGGGGGTCTCTAGTTTGTGTTTAGTTCATGGGTGGTCCGCAGTGAAGATTGAGCTCATAATTGAAGAATTACTTCCAGATGATGATGTTCTTCCTAAACTTGGCCGACCAGATGATTTACACATCTTACGGATGATCTTGAAGATGTTCTGTGAAGGATGGCATGTTCCTCAAAGAAGATTGAAGTCCTAGATATATGTGGCCGACAATGTGGTGATTCATATGAAGTCTTTTGTAATAAATCAAGTTGTATTTGTGTATTTTCTCTATAAAGTATGTTGACTTTGATGATTATCCCAAAGTTGATGTCTTGTATAAATAAGAGTTGTGAAGTCATTTCAAAAGTATCGGGAAGAAGATGAGAGTGTGGTAGAAAGGAGAAAAGCGAAAGGCAGAGCAGAAGTATTGAGCTTAAATGGAACTGACTCAAGCATGGTGAAGATGCTAATCTTCAGTTCAAGTATGTAATATCTATTATTTTGTAGACAGTGTGTCTCCTGTAGGTAATGGGCCTCTTGTGAGTAGTGTGCTCGGGCAGTGAGCCCTAATTGGCATGTGCCATTTTGTTCTTCTTATTATTTTAACAAAGAATACAATCTTGGGTTAGTCACCTCATGATTTTTCCCTTAACTGAGTTTTCCACGTTAAAATCTTGGTGTCATATGTGTTAATGTGTTTCTACTCTTGAATTGTTGCATTGTGTTTCCATGATTGATTTATTATTATGCAGCTGAATTACAAGAAGGATTTAAGTGGTTAATAAAAGAAAAGTTTTTGGACAACTAATTCACCCCCCCCCCTCTCAGTTGTCTGTCTTGAAACTAACATATAAGACTCATGGATATGCTATTATACTTTGTTATGATAAGAGACTATGTGGACACTGATACTATGTTTAGAATAGTAGTTGATTATCTACTTGGATGATGAATTGGTTAACTAATGATTATGAACTTTTTTATATTATTTATATCAAGTATAGATTCATATTTATATTTTCATTATAGATCAATTTTAGAATAGATTTAATTGTACAATGATGAATCTCAATGTAATTGGATAGATGCTATGTGTTTTATGTGATTGTTTGTAAATGTGATTTCAATAATGGATTAAACTTATCATTAGATTTTCATTAAATCATGATAATGTTGGTTAATTATGATTTTTCTATGGTGTATATTAATTTAATTGTAAATTTTGTTTTGGCTATTATCTTGGATATATTGACACTTGGCTGTAAGTGTGGAGATTAATTTTCATGACCAATGGAAAATTGTGGAGGATCTCAAAAAACCGTTGTTATGATTCTGATGATGGGTGTTTTTGTACACAACAACGTAGATGAAATACTGAGTACCCCACCTCTCTTGAAAGGAATCTAATCCCAGAAAATGACTACCCCAAGGTTTATACTGTCAGGTCGTGACTTTCAGGATAATTTAGTTGGATATGCTTTTTTGTTCCAATCAAGGGGACTTATGTATGGAGTGAGTTTACTTAGGGCATTATGAATGATGACAATTGCTGGTATGTAGAAACCCTAGGCAGCTCAGACTTCAAAGTCTAAAAACTTCATCTATATTTATCAATGGCATGATGCTTAAACCTAATCTACTAGCTTCTTCAAAGAAATTTCAAAAGGGAAAGGGATAGGAAAATAAATGGAAACCCTAAGGACAAATCATAGTAAACAAGACTGCTTCAAATAGACAAATACCCTAAAACTAATTTCTACTTAACCAAGTTTCCCACAATGCTGTAGAAATAATGCAATCTTTAAAGGTGCTAAAGATTTTCAAATTACATAAATTTATTAAACACCCAATTAATGGAGCAACTTAATCAATAGTATGTAATCAAACTTAACACATTAAAATAGGTTCAGACTAACCATGCAAAGTAACTCACAATCAACAAGATACAAATGGTATGAACCAGAACATTCATCAGATATCGAAAGCATGCATCCAAACTGTAACTAAACTTTATATAAATTTAGGTAGAAAAAGAATGATGAAATCCAAAAATAATAATAACACAAGATGCAGCAAGACCTATAAATATATTTGTATTGATTCAGAAATTTGGCAATGTCTCAACAATTCATTGTTCCAAGCCCTCAAAATAGAGAGAATGATTGTCTTTATATAGAGAGATAGGCATCCTGAGTTTTACAATGGATGGTGAGGATTAATCCAACACCAAAGGTCTAGATTCATTCATCATTAAATATTGGCAACTGGGTAGTTACGATCCTGGAATGACCTTTGTCCTTTAGGAAAAAGACAAAGATACAACTTTTGAGCACAAGAGAATAAGACAAAAGAGTAGCTATTTGATATGTCTAATAAGACAAAACACTTTTCCAACTATTTGACAAGTCAAAAAAAGAGTATATGGCACATTTTGGTGGAGCCATGCTAGCTAGATTTGGCATTTGATCACTAAACTATTGACACTGCATATCGTTGCTCTTTAGGATGCAGGAACATCTTCATCTATAGACACCTTATTTTTATCCTCCTTTCTATATGCCATCAAGGATTCGAGTATAGGATTGATTTCTTCTAAAGAAGGATCTTTCACAAAACTAGCCTGGAATTTGAGAGTATCTAGTGCCTTGGATAGATTCTGATAAATCACAAACTTAGTTCTCGCATTCCTCTTAAATTCCTTGATTCATACCTTTAAAATGTTGTCCTTATTCATGTCTGCTACACTGAAGGGGAAGGAATCATTAGTTGGATTACCTTGCAGTGATAGAATTAGTTGTTTCTTACATTCGTGCACATCTATGGCTGTTGTATCATCTAAATATAATCTAGTCAAGGCACAGAAGATCTCATTGAAGCCATATATAACTTCCAAAAGTTGGGCCTTAGCAGATGTACTGTCAGTCTTTGCCTTGTCAAAAATTTCCCTTCTGAGCTTCAACATTTCTAGCCACTAGAAGGGCATATTTGTTTCATCTTTTTTATCAAAATATTCTCCTAGATGAGGACCTCTGAAGATAGTTTGCACATGGCTTGGACCCTGGGATGTATATGAGAGTAGTAATCATCATACTCTTCACTATCTTCAACTATTTCATCCCACTCTTCTTTTAAGGCGTAAAAGTCCTTATGCATTTCGCTGAGCTCATCAATTGCTTCACAACCTTTGGTGTAAACTTTTGTCAGCCATTCTTTTGTCACTAAGGCAATTTATCTCATCTTATAAAAATTCTCCAATTCTTCCTTCAAAAGAATGGACGGAGCTGTTGTCATGTTGTCATCACTGTGCATATGCTTTACCAAGTATCTAATACATGGATGTAGTTCCTCATTTTGTTGCCTCAGCTACTTCTTTGTAAGCTCATCTTTATCCATTATGTGTATAATATTGGAGACAGAGTCCTTAAACTCTTCAATCTCCTATAGTCTAGAGGTAGGTCCAAGGATCAATGTAGAAATGTTGTAGTCTCCTGGCCTAACCTCTTCTTTATTTGTCTGAACTGGCGGTACTACAACTTCTGCAATCCTAGATCCTGAGGCATCCTTGTATATTCTGGAATGAACCCTTCCATGTTTCTGCTTCTTGGGCTTTTCTAGATAAGCAAGGAAGCTATGTAGATCTAAGTCAACAACTTCAATTTGAGGTTGTTTACCCTATAACCTATGTTGTCGCCAGTTAGGGGCTATCAAAGAATCTATAGGGGACTTCATTTGTCCTCCCTCTTTATTCAAAGAATCACTATCACCTGATGCCAACCCCTTCTCCGTGTTATCTACCTTGGAAGAGTCTGTATCAACTTGCTAAGGTTGCCCAATCTGTTTCAATTGATCCCCTATGTCCTGTTCTGCCTTATCAAATATATCTTGTTGATTTGGTTGATCTTGTGGAGGGTTGTCATTGAGATTTACTATCTCTACAATTCTCATATCAAGAGGAAGACTATCAGGGGCATCTTGGATATGGATCTCCTCACTGACAATGTCCATTTCTGCACGTACCTTTTCAATTCCTTCTATCAAGGGAACCTTTGAGGATGATGGCTCATAAATTGCTTCAACAGTTCGAAATGGCTAGGACAAATGTTGTTTATTGAAAAGAATGAATCAACTACTGCCTTAGGCAATTACACCTTGGATAGGTTTACAAATGTTACAAACCCCAGGGAAGGTAGGATGGATGGACGAGGGAGAATGGATGGAATGACAATTGGTGTAGACAAACTGAGTTGTGATAAGGAGAAGGATGGAGGTGATAGGATAGAGGAAATAGGTGGTAAAGGGGGAAATTTTAGGGATGTAATCAATGGAATAGAGGGCATGGGAAGTAAGGTGGAGAAAGAGAATTGAGGCAATGGAGAAGTGGAGACATCAATGGAAGATAGTGGAGGAGAGGATGGTGGAGAGATGGAGGAAGTGGTAGGAGATGGACAAGAGATATAAGCGGAAGAAGAAGATGCAAGAGGAGAGGGTATAGAAGTAGAAGGTACAATGGAGACAACAGTGTCAGAGATTGACATAGTGGGAGGTGCAGGGGCAACAAAAATAGTTTGTGTATCGATGGCAGATGGAGGAGATGAAGCAGGAAGAGCTTGTATATCTAAGGCTGTAGAGGCACTGACAGTTGGCAGTGGAATGGATGTAGCAACAATTGCAGTTGAAGGGGTTTGTATGACCTTGAGGCTTGAAACCTTCTTAGTGACTTTGACTTTCTTTAGCTTTGACCTCTCAGCTTCCACAGTCTATTCAGGATTTCTCTTTGATGTTCTTGATTTGACTAGGGATATACTACCCCTCATGGCCTTCTTCTTAGGCTCTTTGACTACTTTTCCTTTTCTTTTCCTATCTTCTAGAGGTATTTTATCCTTTGTTTCCTCACTATCTGATTTGCTTCCTTGCACTACCTGTTCTAGATCTGCAACCTCTGTAGGTTCATCTTTTTCATCATCACTATCCCTTTCCTATAGGTATGTATATGTTAGGGGTACATAGGCAGATTTAAGCTATACAAATTGTGCGTCTACCCAAGCTCTGTTATATTTGACCAGATTCCTCATGATCTCTTCGAGGGAATAATCATCTACCTTAGCCTAGTTAATTGGTGGGGGAATTGGGTGACCAAAGAACCTTCTCCACTTAGCTTCCTGTACCACAACCCCATCTTCAACAAATTGGTTTGGTACTAGGGTTGTATGGAATTTTCTATAAAGTCTAGGGATAATCTTGAACACTTTTTCTTCTTTACCTTGTGTTCATTAGCACAATTAGCCCATAAATCGTCTAACTCTTCAACATGAAAGAGTTTCCTACTAACATGTTGTTCCAAAGTGCCAAATGGATCAAAATGGGATCGAGCCTTATAGAAAATCAAATGCAGTTGTTGTATCTCTACATCTGAAGGCTCCACAACACCTATGGTAATACATGTGAATAGACCCCTCCCTAGAACAATTGGGAATTTAATGGTAGCTCTGTGTAAGTCCAACAAATTGTGGTAGGTGCATATCTATCTTATTAACTCCAATAGAACTACCTTGTCAGTGAGGTATTTAGGCAGTCTATATGGTGCTCCTTTAAATCCTTGTATCCTTAGGTAAGTAAATTTTGGGAATTAGATTTACCAATACCCATAGTTCTGCACTACATTTGCAGCCTACAAAGATATCCTTCTAGACATGACTCCTTGTAAGATCCTGGCAATGTGCATTGTGAATGCATCATTCACCCTCTTATAGTGCACTAATGAATTAACCAACTATGTAGCTAAGGATAACAGTCATAAACTTTGAATTCTCCAGCTGCATTACCAATTGTTCCCAATCTAGTTAGCCTAGGGTAGACAAAGTTTATGGCTAACATGTACATAACATAAGAAGATAGGTGGAAAACCTAGGTCTCATTTAAGGCCAAGAGGCCTTCATGAATATTATCACTAATAATCTGAGCCCAATACACCTTCCTATCTCCTTTCAATACTTCTTTAGCATATCGAAATGTCCATGGTTCAAATTTTGAGGTAGTGGCCAATCCCATGATTTTGCTAAGGAGGGTCACCATATCCCTCACTTCTGGCTTAAAGTCACTTCTATAAATCACCTAGGGTACCTTGGACATAACAGTCCTTTTGAACTTCATCCATGATGCAGTCAAGGTAGGAGGGTCCAATGAAGGACTATCCAACCTTGCAGCCTTAAACAACCAACACCATGATCATAACAAAGATGCAATAGAAACACACAGCTAATAGAAGAATGATAAGAGAGATTCATAATCACATGACACAAGATTTATCCTGGGAAAAACCTAGCCTCAAAAGATCACTTCTCATCATATTATAATTTCAAACCTCATTACACATGTCTCTAGGGCTTTTCATGTGCTAGGTTATAGCCCAAGCTTACAAAAGATTTATAGAACCCAACATCATTCTTCCATGTCTTCTTTCTTTTTCTCTTTTCTACTCTCTGCTTAGTCTTCTACTTCTGCTCTGCTACCTTCAAGGCTCAAAACACTTCCACCTCTTCTAGACTATTCATCTTTTCGCATCATGTTCTTCTCTGCATTGAAACAATCTCAAATCATGCTTATATATATCATTCTCAAGTCTCCCAAGTCACCCATGTCAGATTACCAAGTGGCACATAACTCTAGGACATATGAAACATGTAGGAAACAAGTAGGTCAACCTACAACTCTTGGTAATGCTCCACAAATGAATGAAACTTGATGCATTTCTCAATGAAGATCTATTTGGTCCCATACTACCATGTGTGATGTTCCATTAGGCTCCACAAGTCATAGATGTGCTACACAAACCTTCTTCTCTCAACTGACTACATGAATGCTCTGCTTTGTGAAAGTTGATGATCTTCTGATAGAGATATCTCTCTGCAAATGAATCCAAATCTCATGAAATCTGAGTATGATGTAGATATCATGTCATTGAAACTAAATCCTTCCCTACGAGCTCTAATATGAAGATATGATAAAATGTGGTAATCCCCGTTGTCACTTTCTGGCACTTTGCAACTCAACATTAACTATCCCAATTGACTAAATGATTTCTGGATGCTCTTGCATCAGACTCTCAGGGTTAATTTAAAAGGTGATGCCCCTGCATCAAGCTCATCAAGTTGTTAAATTCGGTGATCTACTCCCAATTTCTTACAACTGTCTCAGTTTAGCAATTTGTCTACAAGATTGCAACTACCTCATAGTCGGCACTCTGTTGACAAAACTTGCAGGTTGCCTCTAGTTGGTGATCTATTTAAGTCATCTTCACAAGTTGCCTCAATCCTCATATAGGTTCAGCGATTTGTTCACAAATCACTCCACTACCTCATGGTCGGCGGTTTGTACAAGTCTTCTCTGCGGACTGCCTCAAGTTCCTTCTCACTTCTAGTGATCTAAATTTGGCACTATGCTTGCAAGTCATTGTACTACCTCAATGGTCGATGGTGTGAGCAAGTCTCCTTCGCAAGCTACCTCAAATTTATTTTGTGGTGGTCTAGGTTTGGCGGTCTGGCTGCAATGTTGTAACTGCCTTAGAGTTTGGCGTTCTATTGACAACACCTATAGGTTGCCTCAGGATAAATACCAGCTTCAATCAACTAAGAGTCAAATAGCCTCAGTTTCCCCTAACACTCCAGAACAATCATTTGCTTGATTGATTCAATCAATACATTCTTTAATTCCCTTTGCCTACTTTCTAACCTCCGGTTCTAGCTACAACTCCTTTCGCATATATCAAAATCTTCCAATTTCTTCTCCACATACACTGCTCCTCTACTTCTCTCTATTTCTACACCCATATTTCTTTTACTCCAGTGTGATTTATTGCTTCCCTTTCTCTTCCAGTAGAATTCCTTGTCATCCCTTCTTTCTCTACAATATGAACTTCCTTTTCTTTTTATGCTCTAGACATGTTTACACAAACTTTCTCTTGCACTGGTTCCTCAGATTTACAACACAACTCTCCTTAAGATCAGTAATTCTCCCTCTTTCAGTTTCTCTGTTGAACTTAGTGATTTAGTAGGTTCTTCTTCCTCTGCATAAGTTATCTCTGCATTATTTACTACTTCCACATCATTAGTCCCTTGGTGACATTCAATGCTCGATGCTTTTCACCTCCATACTTGAAAACAGGTTCCTCTGAATGATCTCCTATCAAATCCTCTTTCATCCCTCTAGTTTCCTTCATTGCAGTAAGAATTATGATGTCCTATGTTTCTTCAGTAGAAACTTCTATCATTTCTCCCTCTTTAGTATGGATTATTGTCCTTGTTTTGCTCTGCATGTGGTCTTCCCCTTCGCATCTTGATCCATATTCTTTTTTCTCTCCAAGACATGAATACTTCAGTCTATACAACCTTTTGAACATACAAGTAACATATTTCCATTTTCATCCATTAATCCATCCACAATCCATCTGCATACAATTTGCAATTGCTTTCTCCTCCTCATTTTATTCCAACACATCTTTTTAGAGTGATTCCTTAATCCACAAATTTTATGAGGGTATAGATCCCAACACATTTCATTTTCATGTCCATGTCTATTACAATAAGAACAATGCATACCTTTCCTTCCTTGAGCTGATTTGTTTGAATTTGTGACAACACCCTTATTCCCTTCACCTCTGATATATCCAAGGCCTTCATTTCTTGATCTCATTACCAGCTCAATAGGCTCTGTAATTCCTTGCCAATACTTTCCCAATCCTTTTCCTTCATATCCCATTCTTTTCATGATCTTTAAACCAACATTGTTTGAGAACTATCTTTGTCAACACCATCACCAACAATTGTGGATTCAATTACATTGTTATCTTCAACCTCACCTTCTAAAGAAGCTTCTGTAGTATCACACAAATCATTAGTATCACAAGAAACATCACAAAGTTTAAGCTTAGATCTTAGACTTTTATTCTCTTCCCTGCATGCTACAAGTGACTGCTCTAACTGATTAACCTGTTCTTTCAATCCAGATATTTCACTCCTTTGTAAACTATTTTCCTTTTTGAACTTCTCCAAACTTTCTTCCAGATCTATGTTCCTCTTTTCAATCTGACCAAACAACTTGCATCCTTCTTCCAACTCTTCAAAACTCCTTTTGACATACTCAAACAACTTCAACTCTTCTTCTAATTCACCATTCCTCCTTTTTACATTTTCCAATTCTTCTTCAAGAGTATCATATTTGTCTTCTCCTAGTTCTCTTATCCTCTCCAATTCTAAGTTATATCTTTTGATTTCACACAATTTGTCTTCCAGAATATCCTTCTCGCATATTAGGTTTTCATTTTCTTTCTTCACCCTTTTTCCAATCTTCCCCATTGAAACAAATCATACAAACAACTTAATGTGAAAAGCTTACCTGGATCTTTCTTGCCTTGATCTTTCTTCTGCGGTGATTCTTCTTTGTTTGCAGTGGTTTCTCTCCTTTTGATAGTACTTACTACACTCTAGGGTTCCACACATCCTTCTAACACATTCTTCCTTCTTGACAGATCCACAACCATCCCAACATATTTGTAACCTTCTCAACAGATTTGCAACCAGCCCAACAGATTCACAACCTAGCTCTAATACCACTTGGCATAGTCAAGGTAGGAGGGTCCAATGAAGGATTGTCTAGCCTTGCAACCTTAAACAACCAACACCATGATCATAACAAACATGCAACAAAAACACATAGCTAACAACAGAATGATAAGAGAGATTCATAGTCACGTGACACAAGATTTATCCTGGGAAATCCCTAAAAGGGAAAAACCCAACCTCAAAAGATCACTTCTCATTATATTATAATTTCAAACCTCATTACATATGCCTCTAGGGATTTTCATGTGCTAGGCCGCAACCCAGGCTTACAAAAGATTTATAGAACACAACATCATTCTTCCATGCCTTCTTTCTTCTTCTCTTTTCTACTCTTTGCTCTGTCTTCTACTTATACTCTACTGCCTTCCAGGCTCAAAACACTTCCACCTCTTTTAGACTATTCATCTTTTCACATCATGTTCTTCTCTACCTTGAAACAATCTCAAATCATGCTTATATATATCATTCTCAAGTCTCCCAAATCACCCATGTCGGCTTACCAGGTGGCACATAACTCTACACCATATGAAACATGTAGGAAATAAGTAGGTCAGCCTACAACTCTTGGTAATGTTCCGCAAATGAATGAAACTTGATGTGTTTCTCAACAAAGATTTATCTAGTCCCATATTACCTTGTGTGATGTTCCATTAGGCTCCGCAAGTCACAGAAGTGCTCCGCAAACCTTCTCCTCTCAACTGAATACATGAATGCTCTGCTCTATGAAAGCTGATGATCTTCAAATAGTGATATCTCTCTACAGACGAATCCAAATCTCATGAAATCTGAGTATGATGTAGATATCATGTCATAGAAACTAAATCTTGCCCCGCAAGCTCTAATATGAAGATGTGGTAAAATGTGGCAATCCCCATTGTCACTTTCTGGTACTCTGCAACTCAACATTAACTGTCTCAATTCACTGAATGACTTCTAGATGCTCCTGCATCAATCCGTGTCATTAATCACTTTCCTACACCTCTCTAGGTTTTGGTTATACAAACATTAGTTTGCCTCTTTGTTGATCATGGCCATGGTGGGAAAGACTAGGATATCAAAAGTCTATGTTATGGCCTCTATGGTAAGATTGGCAATTATTCTCCCATCTTGGGTTACCATGAACCTAGTTGGTGGGTGATATCTTTCTACACAGGCCATGATAAGTTCTGAGCATTGGACTGCAGTAGGAAACCCTGCTACTTAGGCTATACCATTTTCACCTATTCTACAAACCCCGTTGGTAGGGTTATCACCAAATACCCTCAACTTGAAATCATCTAGGTCCACATGACTAATATCGGTGTCGACTATATTGTTCTAGTTAGAAGTAATATTGGACATAAGAGGGACTCCTTTGAACTTGTACTTCATGTTGTTAGCTCGAGAAGACATTTACCCTGCATACATTACCTCAATAAATACCCTCTTTGACAATTCTCAACATGTTTAATCCACCAAATTGGTTAGGAATTTCTTGAGATCATTGAAACAAAGTATCAACATAAATTCCTAACAAATAGCTTTCATCTAAATACTGAATTTGACCAATTTTGATAAGAAGCAATATTTCTACCCCTACAGGCTATAAGCATGGCATACAATTAAATTTAAATTTTACATTAATCAAAATATGTAATCTCTAAATTCACAAGATTATGTAAAGTAAATCACTGAGAGCAGAAAAATAGGCCTATACAGGAGAAATTAACTATTGGTACTTAAAAGTAGGTCTGGAAGTCCTAACTGGATAAGCGGAAGATTTGGGTTGGACTGGATATGCAAGGATTTTGAATTCAGTAGGATATGTGGGCTTTCTAGGTTCAACAAGATATATCCTATGCCAGGTGAAACTACCACTACATAATCTTTTATTTTGGGCAGGTGAAAGTTAGGACACCAGACAAGCGGGCCCATGTTCCCTTACCAGACAAGCGGGAAAAATACTCCCAACAGGATAATATCTACTAACTCACGAAACTTTTGCAAGAACAAAAAGAACTTGGTAGGCAAAAGATGAAGTGGACTTAAGCGGTTGTACCGAACATGCGAGAAAAGTGGTCTCTAGTGGATAATATCCACTATCTAGTAAAATACTCGCAAAAAACTAAAGAGTCGCGGTGTTCCATGACTTTGGTGGGTCTAAGCAATTGGATCAGACAAGCGGGCTTTAAAGTCATCAGTGGACAACATCCACTGCAAAACAAATTCTTTGCCTTAGAATAAGTTTATCACATACCCTCTTCAAAATCTTACTTTGGGGAGGAGAAATTTAGCCCTAATAGATATCATTCTGATGAGGTCATGATAGTGTTCATTAATTCACATCATTTAATTATCAATTCGGAGGTGTCTAGAGTGATCTACGATAAGACTCTTAGTGTGGGGGATTTTGGAGTGAATCTGAATTGGTGGTTGGTGGACAAAGTCCAGCTTACTTATCTTGTGGAAAGAAACATACATGCAAGGAAATGAAACTATCTATTTGCTTTGAAAGGAAACACACATACTTGGAAAGAAACAATTCTAATTGCTTTAGAAATAAACACACTTGCTTGAAAGGAAACTAGTCTAATTGCCAAAAAGGAAACTATCTTAAATGTTGAAACAAAACTTCAAGGTAATTGAATCCATTGTCAAATCATAGAAAAGACACACTCTAAATATATCAGTGCTATTGAAATCACAATCCTATTTTTTTGTATTTTCAAAATTTATAAAATAAACCTGCAGGTGACAACTCACTAAACAGTGGTACAGAAAAGAGAAAACATATCACAAAATTAACATACACAAATAATTTCACTAAACAGAAAGACAAAATAGCACTACATAAAATACCGAGTGATCTCCTCTAGTTTGGGGAAGAGGGCCTTACTTTCCCAGCTGAAGACAATCCTCTAAGCTTGAACAACCTTTCAGAAGAATTCCCCCTTCATTTGCATTAAATCAAAGTCCAAAAATGGACATGGATACAGAACTAGAAAAACAAGGAGTTTTCCTTCTAACTGAAAATATAAAACAAATTACAACTTGCTATCAAAATCAAGAACTAACCGAAAGAGACAACCTGCCCCTACTTATACAGTCGAGCTTTATTAAAAGGAGATAACTAACAACAAACTAGAATTGAAGCTAGTTACTTATTTATTACATTAATGATTCCACTGTGAGTTACTGAAGATCAGAGATTTGTATCGACTTGGTTGTTGGCGAACTTGAGTGATTTCCTGGAATGGCGTGGCGCTTGGTGGCAGTGACTTCAGTTGGAACTGATGCCAATTAACAGCTACTTCGGTTAGTCACTAAAATGGAGTGGCGTAGAGATTTAGATCATAATAGCTGCCTTAATTGAGGTGTGGGTCATGTTTACGTTGCTAGGCCTTTTGGGTAGCCCTAGGATTGGCAGGTAACAGTCATCGACTCAAGGGGAGGATGACTCTATTGGAAGGTAACGGCATCTGGAGCTATCTGGAGTTTAGGTTCTTCACAGGAAAAGGGGGCTTTGGAGGGATTTGGAGACCATTGGAAATCTTACTAGCATAATCCTTATGCAAACACAAACCACTTGTACCATAATTCATGAGATATGCACTTTGAAAATGTTATTCAAGTGAATAAGTTAAGAGATTGCATCAAAAGGAAATGAATACTAAACATGTGCATAATCCATCCAAGAGACAAATATAATTATAATAATATATATGTATATGCCATAATGTTTTATAAAAGTCTTTTAAAATAGGAAATATAAAGAAATAAATGAGTCATAGATTTGAATCTATTGGAAACAATGTAGATAACTGAGAAGGGGGAGTGAATCAATTATCTTATATCTTTTCTTCTTTTTACTTTATTTTCTTACCTTAACATTTAGTTCTATATCAAAACATGAAAGCAAATGCAACCATAAGAACTGAAAATGAAATTAACACACAACACAAGGATTTTTACGTGGAAACCCTGTTAAGGGAAAAACCATGGGGTGACTAACCCAAGATTGTATTCTCTGTTAAAAGAATAAAGAGTACAAATTTGGCACTTGCTAATTAGGGCTCACTGCCCAAGCACACTGCTCACAAGAGGCTTACTGCCTACAAGAGACTCACTGTCTACAAATGCTTACAGATGATACCAAGGTGTTTGAACTGATGAACAGCATCCATACATGCAAGAATTCAATTCCAGTTAGGCACTGTATATTGATCTGACACATTTCATTCTTCTGCTCAATATCACTCTTTAGTCATATTCTAGATTCAAATTTTTGTTTTTCGCACTTCTTCCTATATTTTCTTTCACTTCACCATACACATATATCTCCTACAAGCTTGAATCCATCGAGTATATATATCCGCATCAAGGATATCCAACAACTTCATAGTCAGCAACAAGAACACTTGAGATATTTGCAAGTTTCTATTCTGTCGGCTGAATCCTTGCTTGGTTGATGATGCGCATCAAAAACTTAGACATATGAGTCATTACTCATGTCGGCCAATAGTGTATAATACCACTGTATACACCGAAAAATGACATGACTCTACTTAAATAAATATTTTTAATATTTATTTCATCTTCACATTCCTCTATCAATAAATAAATAAATCAATTTATTTATTTGATTCACATTCCCCCATTTAATTAAATAAATTACATTTATTTAATTAATTTCATCTATATCAACTTTATTCTTCTAAAATAATTAAATAATTTTAATTATTTAATTAAACCATCCATTCTTCTAAATTTAAATAAAATGCAAAGTTATTTAAATTAAAATCTCCAAAAATAAAATATAATTAAATATTTTATTTATTCTTCCAAAATCATGTGCAAGTAAATTAAATAAATTTATTTATTTAATTTGCTTTCTTATCTTCCAAATCTTCTAAAAATAAATTTATTTATTTAATTTGCTTTCTTATCTTCCAAATCTTATAAAAATAAATTAAATAAATTTATTTATTTAATTTTCTTTCTTATCTTCCAAATCTTCTAAAAATAAATTAAATAAATTTATTTATTTAATTTGCTTTCTTTTCTTCCAAATTATCCACAAGTAATTAAATAAATTTATTTATTTAATTTGCTTTCTTATCTTCTAAAAATAAATTCTTCTTGTCATACAAAAGCAAAAGCTGAGCTAAAGCAACTTTGCTCTTAAATTAGAAAAACAAATTCTAATTTAAGAAAAACAAAATCATCCTCATCAAGAAAGCATTTAACTCAACAAAGCTTATTTTTGAATGACACATGTCATTCTTCTATTGGTTGCACATTCCTCAATTATCCTCCTCCGTTGATCTTCTCATTTCTTCTCAACCATTGATCTTCTCTCACCTATCTCTATAAATACAACACTATTCTTCTTCATTTCATCATCCATCGCTTGAGTAAACTTATGCTGCAGAAACACTAGCGCGCCTTTGGCACTCCTATCATCACTTCATTTATCATCCATCAATAGTGTGTTGAAGGTCATCTTCAATCACACAAAGTATCATAGCCAACTTCATCTTGTCATCCTGAGGACATCGAAGCGAGGAAGCAAGCTTTCTGAGGGCCAACATTCATCTCCATCAAGATCAAGCAAGAAAAGGCGAACAATGGAAGGTGTAAGGTAAAGGTTGTAAGTATCACTTTTGTTTGTTTTAAATCTTCTTTTCCTTCAAATTCCATTGATGTTTGGGTTTATATTCTTAAATTGATTTTCCCATTTTTTACCCTTACAACCACAAATTGCTTGATCAATACCTTTTATACATCCAGATTGAAGTCTGGTACTCTGTCTGTCAATTCTTCCTCTGTCTGACTAGAACCCAACACACAGAAGCTCATATATTTTTCATGCTTTATCACCAGAGGCTAAACCTCTAGAATACAATAGTCATGATACCCTTCTTGACTTGTCCAAGTCCGCAACTTACTAAGTTACATCATCTGAGAGATCCAGACCTGATTGTCAGACCATGTTGCATACTCTGTTTTTGTCCACCGGACCAAAACAATCTTCACTCTAACTTCCGGTATAAGCATATTATGTACTGCGGATGTGTAGAATAGACTTTGTTGCCATCAATGACAACACTTATGAAGCCACACAGTGTCTCTTGCCAACAGACTCATCACATTCCATCCCTCGCAACTTTCCCGCTAATGAATTTATCCATTTCATACATTCAACCTAGGTCTTAACTAAAGGAAGCCAGGAGATAAAACCATAAACCCTAACCCAATGTAAAACCTCACACAAGAGGAATCCTCTTCAAATCATAAAAATGTAAACCCTATGAAAATTTTGATCAATAAGTGTGCTAGGGTTTCGAGGAGAATACCTATCATTCTTACTGATTCGACCTGACTGACCTCATCTCAAGCAAATAACACGATATATGAATAGGGTTTAAATGTACAAAGATGAAGGATATCAAGGGCCAACCTAGTTTGCTTTGAAGAACATGAACTACACCTTGGGAGCTAACATAGGAGGGAATCACGTAGCGCTATTGAGACTTTCAAGGATGGAGGCAATTCACTTTAGATTTGATAAATCGTAGGGAGCTCGAGAAAAACCAAAAGATATGAGTGCAACTAGTGAAAACAAATCAAAATCGATCTTAAATACCAAGGAAAATCTGCCATAAATGCCTCGTACCCTTGACAAGGTGTTCAACACCCACCACGCTCAAAGCAGGTCTTTTGATAGGCACCAGGCATGTGGGCAAAGAGGCACCTAAATGGATAATATCCACTATCCAACAAAAGCTTCGCAATGTCCAATACCTATAAAAACCCTGCTCTTCCTCCAAAAGTGATAGTTTATTTCTATGCGGGACTTTCAAGGTATGCAGGATATATCCTATGATACTAGGTTTTAGTGCAATGTCCGATTGAAGCACAAATTAGTGCAAAAAGGTCAAAACATAGGTGTTCTTCAAAATAACTCATGCAAAGGATACCTAAGACCTCCTAAAATCATGTACAAAGAGGAGAATCAAAGACCTAAGAAGATGAAAACATCCAAAATACTCAATTGAAGTAAACTCCCATCCAAGACATGAATTTCCTCATTCTCTCTAAAGCACAAAGGGGGATAAGCCAAAACTCAAGCCAAAAAACTAAACAAAAAGAGGGGGTCCCCATTTTACTCAAAAAAATGGGGCATGTGTGCAGGGCACAACAGATTCCCCAATATACCTAGGCCTTATCCTAAGAGGGGATTAAAGTCTTCTTGTGTAAAAGTGTTGTGTGTGAAATTTTAATAATTAATTTTTAATTTTTAATTATTTTTATTATTATTAAGTTGGGGTTTGGTTAAATCCTCTCAAGTGTCAAATCTCAGATTTGAACTTAAGAGAGAATATAGAGGTCTTTCAATATTTTATTATTATTATTATTTGAGTCAAATTAAATCCCTAAATTGATGACCTATGAGATGTGTCCATGTTAGAGTGTTTAGAATGTGTTCTAGAAGAGTCTAGAGCCTTGAAAAGTATCTTGGAAGACAAGTGATGAGATTTGGAGGCAAATCTGATTTAGGTGGCAAAATTAAACTTTTCCCTAGATTCATTGTATTTAGATTATTGTTTTTTATTTAAACTTTTCCGGAAGCTTTGTTTAGGGTTGGAAATTTAATCACATGTCGTTTTCAAATTACTTGGAGAAAAGAAGAATGGGAAGAGATGGATAGCTTTGAAGAAGAGGGGGATTGAAGAGATTGGATCAAGAGATTCTCAAATCTTATTGAAGTATTAAGATAGGCTCTTAAGACACTTTAAAGTGTATATTATTGTTGCTTGCTGTCAAAATGATTCTTGAAAACTTGTATATATATTATATTATTGTTGCTTGCTGTCAAAATGATATTGCCAATTAAGGGTTCGGTCTACCGTCCATATATATATGTATATATGTATATATATGTATATATATGTATATATATGTATATATATATATGTATGTATATATGTATATGTATATATATATGTATATATATATATATGTATATATATATATATATGTATATATATATATGTATATATATATATGTATATATATATATGTATATATATATATATATATATGTATATATATATGTATATGTATGTATGTATATACATGTATCTATATATACATATACATATATATATATACATGTATATACATACATACATATACATACATACATATACATATATATATACATATACATATATATATACATATATACATACATACATACATGTATATATATATACATATACATATATATATACATGTATATATATATATATATGTATATGTATATATATATACATGTATATACATACATACATGTATATATATATACATATACATATATATATATACATGTATGTATGTATATACATGTATATACATATATATATACATATATGTATATGTATATGTATAGATGTATGTATATGTATAGATGTATGTATATGTATACATACATATATCTATACATATATGTATATGTATATGTATAGATGTATGTATATGTATACATATACATATACATGTTCATATATATATACATATACATGTATATGTATATGTATATGTATATGTATGTATATGTATATGTATGTGTGTGTGTGTGTATGTATATGTATACATATACATACACACACACACATACATATACATATACATACATATACATATACATATACATATATATGTATATGTATATGTATGTATATGTATATGTATGTGTGTGTGTATGTATATGTATACATATACATACACACACACACACATACATATACATATACATACATATACATATACATATACATATATATGTATATGTATATGTATGTATATGTATATGTATATATATATATGTGTATATGTATATGTATATGTATATATGTATATATATGTGTGTGTATATATACACATATATATATAAATTAATATTTTTATTAGTTATATTAGCATTATTTTTAAATTTATTACAAGTATCGCCCGATAACAGGCCAGAACAGTAAACCAAACCCTTGGCAATTATGGTCAGAGCGTGTGGAAGTGACCGATGGGGTATGCGAACTGTCAGCTACACTTATTGTTTTTGATGGCAAGAGGGATTCATGATAGCTTGTTTTTGATATTGGAGCTGAGTCTTGGTTATGCATGCTATCCTCTCAGCGTGAGGCTGCATAGAAACATGGAAGGAGCTCAGGAGATTCAGAAGAATTCTGAGGGAAAAGGTAAGAAGGTGATGGGTGGTGGCTCTAGGCGATTTAGGAGGAAGAGGGGAGATAGCTCAACGGTGGGGGGTAAACTTGTGAAGGGAGAGAGGAAGGCTAGGAAGTATGCAGGGAGGAAATAGTTAAGGAAGATCTCGGGAGAGGACGCAATGGTAGGTTTCATTAATGGGTTGGAGATGGAGATCAAAAACCTAACTCTTCATGAGTGGTTAGGATGGTTGTTGCAAGTGGAAAAGGAAGTAGATGGGAAGGAGGGGAAGCACGTTCGCAAGGTGATGGAATATTTGTTGTTAGATCTAGGGAGTACTCAAGGATGATGGAATATTTTTGGCACTGCTTAATCTCTCACAGTGGCCTCCATGCTCTCCACTGTAGTGGTATCCATCCTAGTGCATGAAGATTTGATTGAGATCACCAAATAGAATGAAGAAATAGCAGAAAAATTGGTGGAGCATATGCACGACATGGGGTGTGGGTTCTGGAAATTTGTAAGGTGGTAGATGACATTGCTCGGAAGACAAGGGTGGTGGTTCATGTTCATGATTGTCCTTTGTGCTCGTGTGCCTACAAATCAGACAATGACGAGGTTGAAATTTTTGGTGTTGGTGATAGTTAAGGTACTCTATTATTATGTATTTTGTATGTAGTGTTATGGGCCTGTGTAATTTGCCCTAACTACAGATGGTTAAAACTCTGGGGCTAGGTGGTTTAGTCTTCAATGCTAGTTTTTGTTGCAATTTGTATATGCTTAAGATTAGTATGGGGTAGCGTTTATGGCAGTCTGGTTCGGGTTGGTGGTTTAATGGCTACTGGTAGTATGAGTATGTGATGTTTATTGTTGATATATTCAGCCTTTGGCCCCTTTTGATGGGTTCTTGGACCCAAAAACTAGGTTAATATAATCAAAATAATTATTACAAGTAGGTTATTATAAAAAATATACAGCTGATTAGAAATTAAAAATAAATAGATAAATTATATTTAAAAAATTTTAAAATATACAGTGCACTAGAGGAGTGAATATTCTCCAAGAGGATATTTAAAAAAAAAACTAAAAAATTGTACAAAAGTTTACGTCTCATGAAAACTATAACGTTCTAATTAAATTTAACTTAAAAAATTTATTAAAAAATAATTATTCATCAAAAATTAATTTTTTTCCCATGCACTATATATTTGAGTTGTCTAATTAGGAAAAAACAATTAAAGAAAAAGTTAATTTTACTATATTTTTCTTGACGTCCCATCGACGTCACTTTAAAAAAAAAATCAACAATTAAAATTTATCTATTAAACTCATAAAAAAATCCAACTAATTTTAAAAAAATTATAATCATAAACTATATTAATTTTTTTAAATTTCATTAATTTATGTTATTTTAAAATTCAAAACATACATATGACTTTTTCATCATTTAAGTTGGAAAAGTATATTTGTGTTGGTCAATTCTTACCCTCTACATTTATTTTAAAGTATGAGTGTCTTTGCATATTTGTGTGAACTATATTTCTTTGTGATATAGTAAGTATTCATATGGGGGTCATAGTGTTTTCAAGGTATTGAGTGTCTTTGTATTTGATGTGTGATATGATGGGATGTAAGAAATATACTTTGTGGATTTATGACCATGATGTTGTGGAAGGTGTGAATTGGTGATGGGGTATTATTATTTATTTTGGTGTATGTAGATATTGGAAAATAAAAGAAATTTGATATCATTTCTATTTTTTCCCAAGAGGTTAGTGTGTCCCTTTGACTTCCCCTTTGCTCAAGATTCATATTTGTTGTGTTAGCCCTTGGATAATTTATAAATTTATGTATTTGTATATTCTTTGTTGATGTGAAACTTGGTTTTTTGAGGCCTTCTAGTTTGGGGGTGGGCTTGCGAGCAAGTCTTATGGTTGGAAGGTGAGCAAATCTCCATTGGCTTGGCTGTGAAGCTTTTCTTTATAGATTTAAGATGAATTAAAAGATGAAAAACTTGTGTTTGATGAAGGTCTTATAGGAATTTTGAAACCCTCTCTTGAAGTCATTAGACTATTATAAACTTTTTTTTGTTTTCACATTTGTACATATGCTACTCTAGATTTGTTTAGAAATGGTATTTATTTCTTTCTTATACATGTGAGAGTTGTGAAATAAGATATCTACTTATATGAACTTATTGTATGAAAAATAGAGTACTCTGTGTAAATTATTGTACCAAAAAAATATATTATTTATAAAAAAAATTGTTCAACCATAATAGTAAGTTCATTGAAAAATAGAAGTTTATTTTTATAATAAACAAAAGGGTTTATTTGTTATAAATACATTCATTGTTAAAAGAAAAAATACAATTCATTTGAAAAGTTATATATATAAGTGTTAAAAAAAATGCATGTATAATGTATATGTGTGAATTGATTTAAAATGTTGCAAAAAAAATTCTCATAATTATTTTTATTGTGAAAACAAAATAATATAGAAAAATAGATTTAAATATTTTTATCTATTTATAAAAAATTTTACAAAACACACATAAAAAAATTTATGAAAAATGACATTTATGAGTCAACTTCAAATCATTATATCTCTCTTAATACTGATATTAATCCAAATCTTTAATATAATCATTTTTCATAAAGATTTCGAAGTGTTTTTTTTCCAATGAATCAAAAATCTCTCTTTGAAGACCTATGTGAGACATACAAACCTTTCTAAGAAATTTGGCCCTTCTTTGTTGATAGAGATAGAGTTTTGGATGAAATTGAAATTCGTTCGAGATTCTAATAACATGTAGTTGTAGATTCTCCTATCTTGAAATGGTTGATGATGTTAATTGATTTATAGATATGTGTTTGATAAGTTGGAGGGTTGAGATTTGATTAAAATTAATGGTTAGGATTGAATAAGAGAAATTATGACACTTTTAGGGCTATCATTATGTGAATGGCTAAGATGAAAAGATGTAAAAAAAAAAATGATGGAGATTTATGTTGAAGGCACAAGACAACTCTGAGGGGGGGGGGTGAATCAGTTGTATCAAAAACCTTAACTTCTTTAAACAAAATCACATTCACATTCACTTACTTTAACTCCTTAATATGTTATGAAGATTAAACATGAATAGCATAATCAAAACATAAACACATCAACACCATACACACTTGAACACCAGATTTTACGTGGAAAACCCTAAAAGGGAAAAACCACGATGAGTGTTAGCTCACAATATAATATAGTAACAATACCAATAACAAAGAGGCTCACTGCCTTAGGGCTCACTACCCAAATGAATGCTCACTGCAAAACGGCTCACTGCCAAGGGGTGGCTCACTGCCAAAGGGGTAGCTCACTGCCAGGATGGGTGGCTCATTGCCATGAATTGATATAATAGCATCTACAACATGCCTAACTTCAGTTTCATTGAAGTGCAGTATATCTCTTCTTCTCTGCCTTTACAACACACAAACACACTTTATCTTCGCATCTTTACTGACCTCATCTCACTCACAGATTCATTACATATATTTATACCAATCATCAACCTTGGAACATTCATCAAGGTCGGCAATACAACTTACAACCATTGGAACTATCTCCAAGGTCAGCATACATACATAAATCAAATTAGGTCTGGACCTAAACAAACTTACGGAGCAAATGAATGAAGTAAGAACATTTCACAGCTTATCTTAGACCCAAATATATCCTTACACGCTTCCTTACACTTCTACAATCCAAGAAACACATCCGCAAATAATATTAACACCCAAGTTGGCCAAACTAGTGCAATCATCACGAATACTTAGACACACGCTTCCAAGAGCTTTATTATAGTTTGCGGATCAAGCACACACCTTTAGTACATTCTAGAGACATGCAAGAACAACATAGAATCATTTGGGAGCCAACAAATCTCACTTGAAGACAATAAATATCACTTGAAGATAGATCACATACTGCTCACAACAAACACTGTCGATCTCTGCTAATCAATAACTTGCTTTCCAAAGCACCAAATCATAAATCCTTTGAAATGAAGATAGCTAAGGACCTTATAAACTTAAGCCTAGAACTGCAAGACCAAAATCCAAATTGTGGAGAAATGCAGAGCAAAACACTTTCTCCTTGTCACCCTGCAAACACTGTTAGGCACAATCTTCAAACTGGTGAATAGAACTTTTTCTGCATAGCGATCCAGACCATTAAATTCTGGATTTACCATCTTCAAACACTTCTCTAAAATATATCCAAATCTCATACTCTGGTCTTCAACACAAAGGAAATGCAGAGCAAAAACTCAGATAGTATCTTTAACATAACAACTCAATCAATCAACAAACAACAATATCAGAAGACATAGTTGGCACCAATGACAACACAAACATGTTGACATAAATGACAACACAAATTAGCACATACTTGCAACAATCTCCCCCTTTTTCATTGATGGCAACATATGATGTGAAAAACTAAACATGTTCCTCCATGAAGACACAACTCTACATCAGAACTCTCCCTTTCTTTTTACACATCTGAACTCTTTCTCCCCCTGAGTTTTTCACATGATCTCTCTCCCCCTTTGACATCAATGGAAAAGGGCATCACATCTCTTCCACTGCACATACTTGCACACTACTGCTCTGATCAATCTAGAATCATTCTTTACTCCCCCTAACTGCAACAATCATCTCAAACCACTACTTGCTCCCCTTGAGAGGTAGCCTCCAACATCAATCCAAAAGGAGAAATATACTTTGAGGCACACTGGACTGATACATCTAGTTCAAGGAAGGAGGGGCAACAACCCCTAACTTTTCCCAAAGATACTCAAATGTATCCTTTGGAAGAGCCTTAGTGAATATATCAGTAACTTGATCTTTTGTAGGCACATATTCAAGCTTCACTTCATTCTCTGCAACTTTCTCCCTCAAAAAGTGATACTTAATTGAAATGTGCTTTGTCTTTGAATGCATTATTGGATTATTTGAAATATTTATGGCACTTGTGTTATCACAAAGAATAGGGATTGGCTCATCATACTCAACTTTGATATCCTTCAAGGTTTGTTTCATCCACAGCGCCTGAGTACAGCATGATGCTACAACCATATATTATGCATCTACAGTAAACAAGGAAACTGGTTCTTGTTTCTTGCTATGCCAGGACACCGCCCTATCTCCAAGGAAGAATGCACCTCCACTTGCGCTTTTCCTGTCATCAACACATCCTGCCCAATCTGCATCTGTATAGGCACTTAGGGAAAAGTCATTGTTCTTAGGATACCACAAACTGTGATCTGGAGTGCCCTTCAAATACCTGAATATCCTCTTTACTGCCGCAACATGTGATTCTCTGGGATCTGATTGAAATTTGGCTGCAAGACAGACTGCATGCATGATATCCGGTCTAGTAAAGGTTAGATAAAGCATTCCTCCAATCATTGATCTATACTTGCTCTGATCAACCTTAGGAGATTCATCATTCTTACTCAATTTGCAACCAGTAACCATAGGGGTACATATCGGTTTAGAGTCCTCCATTCCAAACTTTTTCAACAACTCTTTAATATACTTGGATTGAGAAATGAAAATACCTTTACTAGTTTGAATTATTTGCAGTCCAAGGAAGTAGTTCATTTCACCACATAGACATCTCAAACTCTTTATGCATCTCATCTACAAACTTATTGTTGCAAGTATGAGGTGAACCAGTGTTGTCATTGATGTCAACATACTCATATTGCATTGGTAAGAAGGTTTGGATGAGTTGAGTGCTGTTGTTATTAAGGAAATCAGTCCTCATCCAGAACAGTGAAGAACAGTGATGAGAAGAAGGCAAATGTACTGTATAGGTTAAGAACCAGAGGATGCGGATTAAAGGGTTTGTAGATATGAGTCTTGAGATGCTTCAGATAAGATTTCAGAGGTCTACATGAAGATTTGAAGAAATTGTGGCTGTCTGTGTGGAACCAGTTCTGGCAAGTGTTCAGAGGTGATAGAGGATCACAGAAAGGTCCGGTGAGGTCCGGAATTGTATTATCCTAATCTGCGGATTGGAAGGAGTGTTTGGGATGTCCTTGTGATGTGTCATGTGTATGATTTTGAGGTCTGAAAGTACCTTTTGCATTGTGACAGTGGCGACAGACTATGTTCTTGAAGTACCGGATGATGAAGAGAAGAATTCCGGTAAGCTGATGAAGTGCAGATGTTTTTTGATGATTCAGGGAAGGTTATGATGATCATTGGATCATATCTAGTTTGTGTTGGTGATCTGCATTGAAGTTAGAGTTGGATTTAATGTTATGGCTACCAGTTGTTGGTGTTCTTCCTGTAACAAGCCGACCGGATGTTCTACATGCCTTACGAATGTTATTGTGATGTTTGCTGACTTAGATGATTGTTCCTAAGTCGATGTCTTGTATAAATAAGTGTTTGTGAATTCATTTTGAGGTGTAGATTGTGTGGATGAGTGTGGCATAGCGAAGAGAAGTGCGAAAGGCAGAGCAAGGGTTTTTGGGTTTAAATGGAACTGATCCGGACATGGTAGAGATGTCATTCTCCAGTTCAAGATTGTGATTCTTATCACTTTGTAGACAGTGTGTCTCCTTGTAGGCAGTGTGCCTCTTTGTGAGCAGTGTGCTCGGGCAGTGAGCCCTAATTGGCATGTACCATTCATTTTTCTTATTCTTCTAACAGAGAATAATCCTTGGGTTAATCACCCCGTGGTTTTTCCCTTAACCGGGTTTTCCACGTCAAAATCTTGGTGTTCAATGTGTTGATGTTTATCTGCTCTTGTGTTTATGCATTTTGCTTTCATGGATGGTTAATTGATATATTGTTAACTAACTAAGAAGAATCAAGTGTTTGAAGTAAGAGCAAGTTTTCATACAACTGATTCACCCCCCCGCTCTCAGTTGTATGCCCTAGATCCAACAATTGGTATCAGAGCGAGGTTCCTCTAAAAGGAGCTTAACCACTTGAGGAGATCCAGGATGTCGTCATACAAGAAGGATAGTCCGAAGTTCGATGGAACCAATTTTACTCTCTGGAAGGGTCGCATGAAATGTCACCTAGAATGTATGGGAAAAGCATACTTGGCCATGGTTTCAAAACCATATGTACCTCCACAAGGTGGTCCGACAACTCTGAATGAAATCACAGAAGCTGAAAACAATCTGCGGACCAAGGAAGCTCTTCTAAGCACATTGAATGACTCAGATCTCTCAAATGTTATCGACCTACCAACTGCATATGAGATCTTGACTAAACTGGAACTTCTGTATGAAGGAGATGAGTTTGTCAAAAGTGCAAGGTTGCAAAGTCTGAAAGGGAAATTTGAAAGATTGAAGATGAGAGAAGATGAAAACATCACTACCTTTATGCCAAGAGTGAATGAGCTGGTATGTGGAATTAGAAATGCTGGTGGAACTCTGGATGAAAATGAGATTGTTTGCAAAATTCTCAGATCCCTTCCTGCTGCCTACAAAATCAAGGTTGCTACCATTGATGAATTCAGAGCCCACACAACTGTCACAAGAGAACAATTGGCTAGCAAACTAGCTGCATTTGAAATGACCAAGTTTGGAGATGATCCACCCAAGACTGAATCTGCTTTCAAAGCCAGTGCCTATGTGAAAGGCAAACAAAGATTTGATCTGGGAGAAAACTCTTCAAGGAAGATGTCATGGTATGATCAAGCAAGAAGAGACATGGAAGAAGAGGAAGAAGAAACAGCTCAACTTGAAGCCCTCATTGCAAAGAGACTGCCAAGAGGATCCAGTAAGTATGAAGGAAAACTACCCTTTAAGTGTTTCAACTGCAATAAGATTGGTCATTTTGCTTCAAGATGTCTGGAAAGATCTGCAAGGTCTAATACTGATAGACAAAGGTTTCAAAAGAACTGCTATTATGTTCATGAAGAAGATGACAATGAAGGAGTAACAGATGATGAATCAGAACTAGGAAGCAAATCCAGAAATGAATGGGTGTTTATTGCCATCAAGGAAGAAGATTCAATATCCTCTGAATCTGTCAATCACAAGGTTGTGGAAAGAGCTTTGGCTTCTCAAGTGGAAGAAAAGGATGATTGGGTTATTGACAGTGGATGCTCTCACCATATGACTGGTGACAAGAATAAGTTCTTAGATTTGGAAAGGTATGAAGGAGGAATGGTAAAGTTTGGTGACAATTCTGCTGGCAGAATCAGAGGTAGGGGAACTATTTCCTTTGATGGAAAGAGCAAAACAGGTAATGTACTATATGTTGAAGGATTGAAGCACAATCTTCTCAGTGTTGGTCAGTTAGTGGACAAGGGCTATGATCTCCAGTTCAAGAATGGAAAATGCAGAATCTTTACAAGCTTCAGAACTGAAATTGCATCCAGTACTCAAACAAAAGGTAATATCTTTCATCTGGTTGGTTCAAATAAAAGTTGTCTATTTGTTCAAGTTGATCAGAGTTGGTTATGGCATAGAAGAATGTGTCATGTAAATTTTGATAACATCATCAAGATAAGCAATATTCAGGTTGTAAGAGATCTTCCAAAATTAGTGAAACCTACAAATAGTTTGTGCAAAGAATGTCAGCTAGGTAAACAGAGCAGAGTCTCTTTCAAAAGCAAAGATCAATCCTCTACCGGATTGTTGGAATTAGTACATACTGATCTATGTGGTCCGACAAGAATCAAGAGTCTGCAAAGTGATAGATATTTCATGTTGCTAATTGATGACCATTCCCGGATGATGTGGGTTACCTTCCTAAAAGAGAAATCAGAAGCCCTTAAGAAGTTCAAAATCTTCAAAGCTATGGTAGAGAATCAAACCAGATTAAAACTGAAGTGTCTAAGGTCTGATAGAGGTGGTGAATTTACATCTAGTGAGTTCATTGACTTTTGTGAGAAACAGGGTATAAGGAGACAGTTGTCTACTCCTAGGACTCCACAGCAGAATGGAGTAGTTGAGAGAAAGAACCGGACCATCCAGGAAGCTGCCAGGACAATGATGTTGGAAGCAAATGTTCCTCAGATGTTTTGGAAAGAAGCTATCAGCACTGCAGTCTACACTCTCAATCGAGTTCAAATCAGAAACAATACTGGTAAGACCGCCTATGAACTTTGGTTTGGCATCACTCCTACTGTGAGATATTTTAGAGTATTTGGCAACAAGTGTTATATTAAAAGAGATGAAGATCTAGGAAAGTTTGATGCTAGAAGTGATGAAGGAATTTTCTTGGGTTACTCCACTCAAAGCAAAGCATACCGGTGTTACAATAAGAGACTGAGGAAGATGATAGAAAGTACTAATGTAAAAGTTGATGAAGGAATTGAGAAGCCCTCAAAGTTCTATGAATGTGATGAAGATGATCAGAATGATCCTCTGGTGCAAGGAGCTCCTTCCTCCTCTGAAATTCAGATCCAGACTGATCTGGTAAATCAGGAAGAAGAAGTTTGTCTAAATGAGCCTGATCAAGAATTAGTAGTGCAAGAAACTCCCAAAGTTCTAAGGTATGTAACTCTAAATCACTCTGAAGATCATATCATAGGTGACAAAAGTAAAGGGGTACAAACAAGAAGAAGAATTGCTCAAGATTCAAATGAATACTATCTGATTTCAAATATTGAACCTAAGACAGTAAATGAAGCTTGCAATGATGAAAACTGGACCAAAGCAATGGAGGAAGAATTGATGCAAATTGAGAAAAATCATACTTGGGATCTTGTTCCCAGACCTAGAGACAGGAATGTGATTGGAACCAAATGGGTCTTCTTGAACAAACTGAATGAAACTGGTGAAGTAATCAGAAACAAAGCTAGATTGGTCTGCAAAGGCTACTCTCAAATAGAAGGAATTGATTTTGAAGAGACCTTTGCTCTTGTGGCAAGAATTGAAGCGGTCAGATTATTTCTTGCATTTGCTGCCTTCAAAGACTTCAAGGTATATCAGATGGATGTCAAGTCTGCCTTCCTAAATGGTGATCTGGAAGAAGAAGTTTACATTCAACAACCGGATGGATTTCAATTGTCTGATAATGATGATATGGTCTGCAAGTTGAAGAAAGCATTGTATGGATTGAAGCAAGCCCCAAGAGCATGGTATGAAAGGTTGGATAAGCATCTTGTGTAGATTGGATTCAACAAAGGTACTGCTGACAGTAACTTATATTTCAAAATTGATCATGAAAACATTTTGATTGTTGAAGTGTTTGTGGATGATATCATTTTTGGAGGAAGAGATAGTATGTGCAAAACTTTTGCAAATCAGATGAAAAGTGAGTTTGAAATGTCTATGCTTGGTGAAATGAATTTCTTCTTGGGTCTGCAAATTACTCAAACAAAGAAAGGGATCTTCATTTCTCAGACCAAATATGTGAAAGAATTGTTGAGGAAATTCGATATGGAAGATTCAAAGCCAATGAACACTCCTATGGCAATCAGATGTAAGTTGAGCAAAGATGATGACTCTCCAAAGGCAGATCAGACAAAGTATAGATCAATGATTGGTGGATTGTTGTATCTCACTCAGACTAGACCAGATATAATGCAGGTTGTTGGTCTTGTGGCAAGATTCCAGGCTGATCCTAGAGAATCTCATGTTATGGCAATCAAAAGAATTTTTAGGTACTTGAAAGGAATAATTGAGTATGGTCTATGGTACCCTAGAGATCCGAATTTCTCTCTTCATGCTTACACAGATGCAGATTGGGCAGGAGATGTGGATGACTGGAAGAGCACTAGTGGTGGAGCATTCTTTTTGGGGAAGAGATTGGTTTCTTGGCTAAGCAAGAAACAAGATGCAATATCTCTGTCTACAACTGAAGTAGAATACATTGCAGCAGCAGGTAGTTACACTCAAATCTTATGGATGAAGCAGATGCTAAGAGACATTAAAATTGAATATGAGGAGCCTATCACAATTTTCTGTGATAATTCAAGTGCAATTAATATTTCTAAGAATCTGGTATTGCATTCTAAGACTAAGCACATATCTATCAAGTTTCACTTTTTGAGAGGACAAGTGAACAAGGAAGAAGTTAGATTGGAGTATGTACCCTCCAAGGATCAGATTGCAGATATCTTTACTAAACCTCTTCCCAAGGACTCTTTTGAGTTTCTCAGGGAAAAGTTAGTGGTCATGGCCCCTCCAATGATGCATTAAGATGCACTGTTGTGCATCAGTCCGGTGGATATCACAGACATATCTTGTGATTCGAATTGATGTAGTGGAGCTGTTTCAAAGGGGAAGCAGCTGGTATGATTCTGATGTGTTAAAATTGCAAGTATGAGCCCTTTGCCATTGATGTCAAAGGGGGACAGAAGACATGTGAAAAACAAGTAGCCGATGATCAAAGGGGGAGTAGTAAAGGAGGAGAAGACATGTTGCTAATAGGGGGAGCCGTGACAGAAAGGAGAAGTTCTTGTCTTGATGGTTTTTCACATCATATGTTGCCATCAATGACAAAGGGGGAGATTGTTGCAAGTATGAGGTGAACCAGTGTTGTCATTGATGTCAACATACTCATATTGCATTGGTTAGAAGGTTTGGATGAGTTGAGTGCTATTGTTATTAAGGAAATCAGTCCTCATCCAGAACAGTGAAGAACAGTGATGAGAAGAAGGCAAATGTACTGTATAGGTTAAGAACCAGAGGATGCAAATTAAAGGGTTTGTAGATATGAGTCTTGAGATGCTTCAAATAAGATTTCAGAGGTCCGCATGAAGATCTAAAGAAATTGTGGCTGTCTGTGTGGAACCGGTTCTGGCAAGTGTTCAGAGGTGACAAAGGATCACAGAAAGGTCCGGTGAGGTCTGGAATTGTATTATCCTAATCTGCGGATTGGAAGGAGTGTTTGGGATGTCCTTGTGATGTGTCATCTTGAGTTGTGTATGATTTTAAGGTCCAAAAGTACCTTTTGTATTGTGACAGTGGTGACAGACTATGTTCTTGAAGTACCAGATGATGAAGAGAAGAATTCCGGTAAGCTGATGAAGTGCGGATGTTTTTTGATGATTCAAGGAAGGTTATGATGATCATTGGATCATATCTAGTTCGTGTTGGCGATCCACATTGAAGTTAGAGTTGGATTTAATGTTATGGCTACCAGTTGTTGGTGTTCTTCCTGTAACAGGCTGACCGGATGTTCTACATGCCTTACGAATGTTATTGTGATGTTTGCCGACTTAGATGATTGTTCCTAAGTCGATGTCTTGTATAAATAAGTGTTTGTGAATTCATTTTGAGGTGTGGATTGTGTGGATGAGTGTGGCATAGCGAAGAGAAGTGCGAAAGGCAGAGCAAGGGTTTTTGGGCTTAAATGGAACTGATCCAGACATGGTAGAGATGTCATTCTCCAGTTTAAGATTGTGATTCTTATCACTTTGTAGACAGTGTGTCTCCTTGTAGGCAGTGTGCTCGGGCAGTGAGCCCTAATTGGCATGTGCCATTCATTTTTCTTATTCTTCTAACAGAGAATAATCCTTGGGTTAATCACCCTGTGGTTTTTCCCTTAACCGGGTTTTCCACGTCAAAATCCTGGTGTTTAATGTGTTGATGTTTATCTGCTCTTGTGTTTATGCATTTTGCTTTCATGGATGGTTAATTGATACACTGTTAACTGACTAAGAAGAATCAAGTGTTTGAAGTAAGAGCAAGTTTTCATACAACTGATTCACCCCCCCTTAGTTGTATGCCCTAGATCCAACACTTCTTACACATACCTTCATTTCCACCGAATATAATGTCATCAATATAGACCTCAACAATCAAAATTTGGTCTCCACTCATTTTGGTGTACAAATTACTATCTACAAGCCCTTTATTGAATCCTTGTTGCAACGGGTACTTATCCAGTCTTGCATACCAAGCTCTGGGAGCTTGCTTCAATCCTTACAAGGCCTTATTCAATTTGCATACCATATTTGGTTTGTCTGATAGCTGGAATCCATTTGGTTGCTCTATGTAGACCTTGTTGGAAACAAGGCAGATAACTGAGAGGGGGGTGAATCAGTTATCTTAAATATCTTAACTTTCTTTTCTCCTTTAATAATTAGTGCAGCATCAAAACACATAAGCATATATGATCATAAGAACATAAATAAAATCATCACACATAACACAAGGATTTTTACGTTGAAAACCCTGTTAAGGAAAAAACCATGAGGTGACTAACCCAAGATTGTATTCTTTGTTAAAAGAATAAGAAGTACAAAATGGCACTTGCCAATTAGGGCTCACTACCCGAGCACACTGCTCACAAGAGGTACACTGCCTACAAGAGACTCACTGTCTACAGAACTTACATAAGCTAATCAAGTGTTTAAACTAATCTAAAAATACTAGAGTCCAGTTCCAGTTAGGCACAATATACTGATCTGATGCACTTCATTCTTCCTCTGCTCTAGTGTTGTTACTCTGTCACATACCAGATTTGTATTGCTGCTTCCACACTTATCTCTACCTTTCTTCGCACTTTATATTATCATATTTGTACACACACACACACCTACATACTGGAATCCATCTGGTATATATATCTGCATCAAGGATTTCAACAACTTTCTAGTCGACAACCAGAATACTTAAGATATTTACAAATTACTAATCTGTCAGCTAAATCCATGCTTGATTAAAACATAGGCATTGAAGTCATCAATCATGTCGGCCAACAATATATGATCCCTCAAATTATTTTATCAACATCAATTACTCATACGGATTGAAGTCTGATACTCTGTCGATCAGTTCTTTCTCTGTCTGCTCTGCCTGTCTGGAATCCAACACTCAGATGCTCATATCTTTTCCATGTTTTATCACCGGAGGCTAAATCTCTGGAATATAGTAGTCATGATACTCTTCTTGACTTGTCCAAGTCCACAACTTGCTGAGTTACACCATCTGAGAGATCTGGACCTAATTGTCAGACATTGTTGCATACTCTGTTCTTGTTCATCGGACCAAAACAATCTTCAATCTGACTTCTGGTATAGGCATACTATGTGTTGTGGATGTGTGGGATAGACTTTGTTTCCATCAATGACAACACTCATGAAGCCTCACAGTGTCTCTTACCAATAATCTCCCCCTTTGGCATTGATGGCAACACTTAGTGAAAAATGACTAAGTGTCACAGCAAACTCCCCCTTGGCTGATGCTCTACCTTATGCACTATTTTACCTGAGCTCCCCCTTAGCTGGATTCCACATTTTTCACTAGTCCTCACTCCCCCTTTGACATCAATGGAAAAGGGTGGAATCTGCACACCAAAATTTGCAAAAATTAACCTATACATAGCCACATAAGTATATATGTATATGGTATACTTACATATACTTGAGTATATCCGCAAAAGTGGCCTTCAACTGTACAAATTATGTTGCCCAGCTCTGCTTCATCCTGTCCAAAATGGAGATGTGACCACTCAACAAAAATGCATATGCTTCTGCCCTTCTTAGATCTGTCGGATCACTGGTCTGGGCTATGGTCTGAGCATCTGTTAAGGCCTCATGCATTGCCTCTAACTTAGGGATAATTATCCCTTTGAGTTCACTCATCCTGTTTATTATATTCTTCTTTTCTTTGTCCAGTCTCTTTATTTCATTTATAATGACAATAGCCTGGCATTCTTGATTCATTAAGGATGTAATGAGGGGATCAAAATTCTGAGATAAACTTGACAGTTTACCTTCTTGTTCTTTCACCTTCTTTTCAATATCCTTTGTCACTTTAGGCCAAGATAGACAAAATTTGTAGATGTCCCCACCATCTTTAAGAGCATTTTCAAGGCTCTTTATCCCAATATCTAGGGTCCTCCTATCATTAGCAATGAGTCCCTATACTTTACTGAATCTTTTTCCCAAAAACTCCTTCCGGACCTTTGCTTTTGCCGATTTCTCTAAAGATTCAAAATGAGTGCTAACAAAGTTTACTAGAGATTTCAAGTTAATGGATGGAGAGGCTGAAGGATCCTTTTGAAATGATGGCATGATCTTCTCCAGCATCCCAGATGCAATCTCCAATAGCTCACAGTCTTCCATGTGAGATTTCAGAAGTTTTTCTTTTGCTTTGGCTTGAGCAAAAGATGTTATTTTCATTGTCGGGACCGGAGAGAGGGAATCAAAATTTAGTGGTCCTTGGAATAGTTCAAGTTCATCTATCTCCATCATTTCTTTACTTAAGAATTTCTTCACTGCCTTTACAGTGTCTCTTGCCGAAGATTGAGTCTTCTTTTCTTTAGGGATCTCAGAACTGTCATCATAGGTTTTCTCTGCTTGTTCTTCTTTTTTTCCCTTTACCTCCTCTTCTTGACTCACTTTCTCCTCTTTTCTTCCTTCTCCTTTAGCTCCTAAATCTGGAATGTCTGCAGTGGGATCAGAAGGAGAGATGTTAACTGCTTCATGAACTTCCTCTTCCAGAATAGAGGAATCCAAGTCCTTAGACTTCTCCTCATCTATCTCTTTTGACCCTTCTACATTTTTGTCAGAAGATTCTTCATTGGCTGCATTTAATCCTTCAACATCCATGGTGGAAGGTTCTTCATCTGTTTCCTCTACAATAGGAAGATTGAATCTTTTGAAGGCATTCCAAAGGATGTCTTTTGTTTCTCTTGCTACTTGGTTAGTTTCTCCAAGCATAAGTTTATTCATTCTTGCTTTGCTCTGGAATTCATCCTTGCAGTCCTTAAAGATCATGTCCATTTGCTTTGGAGTAATAGAAGGATAGAGATGAATTGCTATTTGTTCCCTAATCTCTAGGTCTTTTTCTTTTGCATTCTCCTTTCTTAGTTTGAGTACCTTCTCTAGACTTTTGGGAATCAATGAAATAATTTCAATGAATGCTTTATTGTAAATATTCAGGTACCTGACTGTAGCTTCTTCCAGAATCCTCTTGTCAGTATCACTGTATTCATCATAGAATTTTGTTACTGGTTGCAGGTTCCCATCCACAGTGACTGCCTTGATGATATCATCAATGGAAAGAGTGGACTTTTCAACAAATTCTTCTGCCTTTTCTTCTTTGTTTTTACCAACAAAGAATTCTCTGAACGTTTTCTTCTTCTTCTTCATTTTCTTAATTTCCTCATCAGACTCTGTTTCTTCATCATCCTTGTGACTTGTGTAAGACCTTGTGGCTTTTGTTTTCATTCTCTTTTCTCCCTTTCCAGATGTCTTGACTTCCAGTTTGGTGGCTCTTGAGCTCTCAGAGGTGGCGGGTGCAGAGCTCTTAGAGGATCTAGTCCGGGAGGAGGCTTGTACCAGAACACTTCTTTTTTTCTGCTTCTTGCTTCTCTTTCTCAGCTCTTTCAACTTTCTCTCTATTTGCATCTACTGCCTCTTTTGATATGCCATATCTTTTGGCAATTTCCTCGACTTCCCTTCTAACTTTCCTCTTTATCTCTGGTTGTCTAAGCTCAACATGTATTTTTACAGTTAGTTCTTGAAAGGTTCCAAACCTTTCTGCCTTAGGGTCCTTAGGCTGGCTCAACAGGTGTTGAATATGTAGCTCCAAGATTTTCTCATCAACCTCATATCCCATTGGCATTATCCAAATTGTTCTAGGCTCAACTGCCACCATTAGGCATTGATCAATATCTACCATGAAACACATTGTATCCTTGTATTTCTCAACTATGGATTGAGGTATCCTATCTCTAGCTTGCATCATGCTTTGGAAGTTCTTAAAGTAACCCTAGAGTGCTGTACTTTGAGCTTTAGCATCATCAAGTCCATACATATAGTCTCTAATCTATATTGTAACCAGTTTGTCATTTTGCCAAACCCAACCACTTGATCCGAGCAGCTCATTCATGTAATAGAAGAATAGACACAGTATTAAACAACCATACTTGAAGGAGTTCTTCTTATCCTTCTTGATCTTCTGCAGGTTTTCTAACAGTTGGTTTAAAAGAAGATCACATAGGTCATAATCTGCATTTTCCCTCAACATCTAATATGTTGCCTATATTGCAGTCCCAGACACAGAATTCTCCCTGTTCGAATGATAGATCTTATACCCAATTATCATTAAGGCAAATTTGACATTTGGATCTATGATGTCATCTATGGTCATTGCTCTCTTGTAAAACTTAGATCTGGTAGCTTCAATTACTATCTGGTTCTTGACAGATTTGAGTGCAGGTAACCCACCGGATGAGTGCAGTCTAGTTACTACCCTAATGGCATCTTTTGTTATCTTGAAGGGCTTCATTAACCACATAAAATTATCATGCATTCTGCTAAGAACATACCGGACCCAATCATCTTCTACAAAACAAGGAAAGTGGATGCAATGTTCGAAGCGTTTATCCCGAAGGGCCTTGTATTGAGGTTTGAGTTCAAAACTTTCATCTATTAACTGTTTATGATAGATGTCCATCAACTTAGATTCTCCAAATTCCTCAATGTTGGCATGGATGTAGACCCTAACATCTTCTACGTGCAATTCCCCATGTGGAATTCTAGAAAAAGCGCCTAAAGGATCAACTTCTAGGGATTTGTAGGGGTGTTTCTTGAATTTTGAGTGCGGCCTATTAGTGATCTTAACAACCATTGGAGTAGCTATTTTGCAAAAGATTCAAAGAGAGATTTTCATAATGGAAGTACCTTTTTACGCTTTAGGGTTCGAAATAAGAGCCGGAACAAATCGATGGTTGAATTGGATTTTGCAATTGATCTTTGAGAGAGTTGTAGAAACTTGATGCAGAGCTCTTCTTTTCTTCTTCTCGAATGCAAATGTGCAAATGATGAGTGAAAGAACCCTTTTATTCTTGTGCACACCCTAATTTTCTTTTGCAATAAATGCACAACTTAAGTTATCCGGTTGCCCTATTATGAGAGAGATCTTTTTGAATCATTGTGTTGCATTTAGAATCATTTTCAGTGAGGATTGACAATGTATCTTCTTTTCTCCAATCATGCCATGGATCTGCAGATCAAGGTATTTCAATTCTGAATCATATTGGATCTGTCTGTGAAAATCCTACTTTACCGGATGGCTGTCAAACCGGATCAATCTTGGATGATTAAACTCTTGCAAAATTCCATGCAAATCTTTCATATTTTTACTGAGGGTTATTTGGACATTTTTCTAAGAACCCTTTAATCCGCAACATTCCATGTGCCAATTTAGGCATCAATTGACTGGCTGGGGGAATTTATTTTTCTTTGTGACTCCCCCTAAGCCAAAGCTCATTTGTTTAGTTTCCAGAAGAAATATCAGCACCGAATTCTGGTGCGGATCCATCCCCAACATTTTCTATACTCTTCTTCACCCAAATCTTGCTCATCTCCCTTTGAACTTCATCCGCATTCACTTTGCCTTTTCCCTTATCTTGTTTTATATTATGGTGCACCAAACCTCATTTATCCTGATTTTTACTACTGCAGAATTTGGCAATATGACTGGGTCTATTGCAATTGTAACAAACAACATTTCTTTGCATATTTGACTGATATCCTCTTGATTTGCATTGATTAGCCATATGTCCCATTCTATTGCATGAAAAGTATCTACCATTGAATGAATTGTTTATTTGCATATTTCTGCATTCATGAGATTTGTGACCATACCTTTTGCAGTTGAAACATTGTCTGAAGAAGGATGGATTAGTCTGATTCATTCTCCTTCTACACTGAGTTGCTTTATGATCGAAGTTGTTGCAATTGAAGCAGTATCCATTGAAGGATGGATATCTTTAAGCATTTGGTTGCCTTACCGGAGGTCTTCTAGGCCTATTTCTTTGATTTTCTAATCCAAATTTCTTCTAACCGGATCCAGAGCTTTCACCTTTCTCATATCCCAAGCCACGCTTATCATCTACCCTCTTTTGGCTTTCAAGAAGAACTTCAAGTTGAGTTGAGCTTATCTTGAATTTCTCTTTGTATTCATTTGTTGTTTGTGGATCTTGTTTAAGATTGTCTATCTAATTCTCAAGTTGTTCTTCATTATCTCTAGCTTCTTCAAGATGCCTGATTATTTTGTCCATTTTGTGGCAGTCCTCTGTCTTCTCCTTGAGGGATTGTTTTAGATTATCTTCAATTTTCCTTTTCTCTTCAATTTCTTGGGTGAATCTCATAACCCCTAATTCCATCTCATGCCTTACCATAATGACCTCTTTTGATAGCTTCTCACATAGCTTGTTTTTCTCATCCAAATCATCATTAGTATGATTGGCTTCACTCTGACTTGCTAATTTTTGAAGTAGTTCCTTTCTCTTTTTCACAGAGATACTCAGTTTTTCTTTTAGCTCATTTATGAAATCATCAGCTTGTTTGAGTCTTTCTCTCAAGTTATTGACTTTAGAGTGGGATTGTTCAACATCATCTAGGGTAGACTGAAGTTGTTCATTCATACCATACATATCCATTAAGATTCCCAGATCTTTCTCAAGTTGTTAGGCTCTGTTTAGAGGAACTTAGCTTTGATACCAATTGTTGGAAACAAGATAGATAACTGAGAGGGGGGATGAATCAGTTATCTTAAATATCTTAACTTTCTTTTCTCCTTTAATAATTAGTGCAGCATCAAAACACATAAGCATATATGATCATAAGAGCAGAAATAAAATCATCACACATAACACAAGGATTTTTACGTGGAAAACCCTATTAAGGGAAAAACCACAGGGTGACTAACCCAAGATTGTATTCTCTGTTAAAAGAATAAGAAGTACAAAATGGCACTTGCCAATTAGGGCTCACTGCCCGAGTACACTGCTCACAAGAGGCACACTGCCTACAAGAGGCTCACTGTCTACAAAACTTACAAAAGGTAATCAGGTGTTTGAACTGATGAGAGGCAACTACAAATGCTAGAGTCTAGTTCCGGTTAGGCACAGTATATTGATCTGATGCACTTCATTCTTCCTCTGCTCTAGTGTTGTTGCTCTGTCACATACCGGATTTGTAGTGCTACTTCCACACTTATCTCTACCTTTCTTCACACTTTATATTATCATATTTGTACACACACACACCTACATACTAGAATCCATCTGGTATATATATATGCATCAAGGATTTCAACAACTTTCTAGTCGGCAACTAGAATACTTAAGATATTTACAAATTATTGATTTGTCAGCTGAATCCATGCTTGATTTGTGATGCGTATCAAAAACATAGGCATTGAAGTCATCAATCATGTTGGCCAACAATGTATGATCCCTCAAATTGCTTTATCAACATCAATTACTCATCCGGATTGAAGTCTAATACTTTGCTGATCAGTTCTCTCTGTCTGCTCTGCCTGTCTGGAACCCAACACTTAGATGCTCATATCTTTTCCATGTTTTATCACCGGAGGCTAAATCTCTAGAATATAGTAGTCATGATACTCCTCTTGACTTGTCCAAGTCTGCAACTTGTTGAGTTACACCATCTGAGAGATCCGGACCTGATTGTCAGACCTTGTTGCATACTCTATTCTTGTTCACCGAACCAAAACAATCTTCAATCTGACTTCCGGTATAGGCATACTATGTGCTATGGATGTGTGGGATAGACTTTGTTGCCATCAATGACAACACTCATGAAGCCACACAGTATCTCTTACCAACAGACCTCTTCTTCTAACTAACCATTCAGGAAAGTAGACTTCACATCCATCTGGTATACCTTGAAATTTTTATGAGCTGCAAATGCCAAAAATAGTCTGATAGATTCTAGTCTCGCCACTAGAGAAAAGGTCTCTTCATAGTCTATTCCTTCCACTTGTGAGTAGCTTTTACACACAAGTCTTGCCTTGTTTCTCACAACTTCTCTAACTTCATTCAGTTTGTTCCAGAATACCCATTTTGTTCCAATCACATTCTTGTCTGCAGGTCTAGGGACAAGTTCCCAAGTCTTGTTCTTCTCAATCTACATTAGTTCTTCTTACATTGATTTGACCTAATGTTCATCTTTGCATGATTCATTTACTATTTTAGGTTCCACCTTTGAGAGTAAACAGAGATTTACTTGATCTTCTGCAATTTTGCTTCTTGTCAACACACCTTTTCTTTTTTCACCAATAATTTGATCTTCATAGTGATCTCTTTGCACATACCTAGGGGTTTTAGGAATTCTTTCCGGAGCTTCAACTTGAACTTCTTCTTCTTCCAGAGCAGCTTGCACTTTAGTTTGAACTTCAGTCTGAACTTCCTTTTCTTTGTCTTTTTCAACCTTTTTTGTATCAATAGATCCATCTGACTCATATCCATCTAGCTGAGTATCTTCATCTACCTTCACATTTGCACTTTCAATGATCTTTCTCAATCTTTTGTTATAGCACCGATAAGCTTTGCTCTTAGTAGAGTACCCAAGGAATATGCCTTCATCACATCTAGCATCAAACTCTCCTAATTCTTCATCTCTTCTGATGTAACATTTGCTTCCAAAAACTTTGAAGTATTTGATAGTAGGAGTTCTACCATACCATAGCTCATAAGGTGTCTTTGTTTCTTTTGCTCTGACTTGCACTCTAATTTGAATGTAGACAAAAATGTGTATTGCTTCTTTCCAATCTACTTCCTTTTCTTGAACAGTTCTATTCTTCCTTTCAACCACTCCATTTTGTTGCAGAGTCCAGGGGGAAGACAAATGTCTCTTTATTCCATGTTCTTCACAAAAAAAATTAAACTCATTTGAAGTAAACTCACCACCTCTGTCAGATCTCAAACACTTGATTCTCAAATCCAACTCATTTTCAACCATAGCTTTGAATGCCTTAAACTTGTCTAGGGCTTCTGATTTTTCTTTAAGAAAGGTAACCCAAGTCATTCTTGAATTATCATCAACAAGAAGCATGAAATACCTGTCACCTTGTAGACTTCTTGTTCTTGTAGGGCCATATAAGTCTGTATGCACAAACTCTAGCAAACCAGTAGAGAATTGTTATTTTCTCTTGAAAGTAGTCTTTGCCATCTTCCCAAACTGACATTCTTTGCACATAACATTGAAAGGCTTCACAATCTTAGGCAGGTCTCTTACTGCTTGTACTATGCTTATTCTCACCAAATTATCAAAGTTAATGTGACACATTCTCCTATGCCATAACTAGATTTCATTTGTCTGAGCCAACAAACAACAATTGTCAGTACCCTTCAAATGATAAACATTACCATGAGTCTTCTTACTAGCAACAATTAAATTTCTGGAGCTTTTCCTTATCTCACACCCATTGTCCTTAAACATCATATTATACCCTTTGTCACACATTTGTCCAATGCTTAGAAGATTATGCTTTAAGCCTTTGACATAAAGAACATCATCTGTATTATGCTTGCCATCAAAAGTAATTGATCATTTTCCACAAATCTTGTTAGCTGCATCATCACCAAACCTAACTAGTGCTCCATAATATTTTTCAAACTTAACAAACTTACTCTTATCTCCTATCATGTGATTTGAACATCCACTGTCAATAATCCATTCATCTTCCTTTTCAGCATGAAATGCGGACAACTCTCCTGGACTTTCTTCCTTCACATAGCTTGCAAGGTTAGCAGAAATAGGTTCTTCTCTTAGTGCAATAAACAAGCATTCACTACCATTACCATCATCAAAATCAAATTCATCATCAGTTACACCATCATCATCTCTAACATAGTAACTCTTTCTTACCATCTTTCCTTTACTTTCATTGTTTTTGACCTTCAAAGCTCTATCAGGACATCTTGAAGCATAGTGACCAATTTTACCACAATTGAAACATTTGAAAGGTAACTTACCTTTGAACTTTCCTCTGCCGCCTGTTTTCATTCTACTTGCAAATTTTGCCTCAAGCTCTTTAAAATCTTCTTCATCTGATTCCACAACATATTTATCTGATCTAGCAGTCTTTTCTTCGTTGGCCTTAAAGGCGGTCTCAGTTTTCCTAGGGCCATCAGTAGTACCAAATTCTCTCATCTCAAAAGCAGTCAATTTACCAAGAAATTGATCTTTTGTAAGCTTGCCCATATCAAACAATTATTCAATGGCAGATGCCTTGTGACTATAAGAATTGGGAAGAGTTCTGAGTATCTTATCTACAACATCCCCATCCTCTATCTTTCCACCAAGGCCCTTGATGTTGCTGACAACTTCATCGATCTTCTATATGTAACTTGTTATGTTCTCATCCTCAGACATTCGCATGGTTTCATATGTGGTCTTCAAGTTCTGCACCTTAGCCTTCTTGACAGATTCGTCACCTTCATAGATATTTTTCAATTTGTCCCAGATCTCATGAGCAGTTTCCAAATCCACAACTTTCACCATTTCAGTGTTAGACAAATCATTTAATATAGCATTTTTAGCTTTGTGATTAGTCTCATAATCCTTATCTCTTCATCAGACTGCGGACCACCTTTAGGTATTGTGTATTTATCTTTAACCATCTTCCAGACATTATAACAAATAGAAATAAGATAACTCTGCATCCGTACCTTCCAGTAGGCATAGTCAGATCCATCAAACTGAGGAATGTCTTTCTTGTGTGCCATCCTAGATCTACCTTAAGCTGTTAGGCTTTCTTCTAAGGAACCTTTCTCTGATACCAATTGTTGAAGGCACAAGACAACTGAGAGGGGGGTGAATCAGCTGTATCAAAAACCTTAACTTCTTTAAACAAAATCACATTCACATTCACTTACTTTGACTCCTTAATATGTTATGAAGATTAAACATGAATAGCAGAATTAGAACATAAAAACATCAACACCATACACACTTGAACACCATATTTTTACATGGAAAACCCTAAAAGGGAAAAACCACGATAAGTGTTAGCTCACAATATAATGTAGTAACAATATCGAATAACAAAGAGGCTCACTGCCCAAATGAATGCACACCTGCCAAAGGGTGGTTCACTGCCAAAGGGGTGGCTCACTGCCAAAGGGGTGGCTCACTGCCAGGATGGGTGGCTCACTGCCATGAACTGATATAATAGCATCTACAACATGCCTGAGTTCAGTTCCATTGAAGTGCAGTATATCTCTTCTTCTATGCCTTTACAACACACAAACACTTTATCTTCGCTCACCTCATCTCACTCACAAATTCATTACATATATTTATACCAATCATCAACCTTGGAACATTCATCAAGGTCGGCAATACAACTTACAACCATTGGAACTATCTCCAAGGTCGGCATAAATACATAAATCAAGTTAGGTTTGGACCTAAAAAAAGTTGTGGATGAAATGAATGAAGTAAGAACATTTCATGGCTTAGCTTGGAACTAACTACATCCTTACATGCTTCCTTACACTTCTACAATCCAAGAAACACATTTGCAAAGAATATTAACATCCAAGTCGGCCAAACTGGTGCAATCATCAAGAATACTTAGACACACTCTTCCAAGAGCTTCATTACAGCTTGCGGATCAAGCACATGCCTTCAATGCATTATGGAGACATCCACGAACAACATAGAATGATTTGGGAGCCAACAATTCCAACTGCAACAGATCTCACTTGGAGACAACAAATATCACTTGAAGATAGATCATAGACTGCTCACAACAACCCTGTCAATCTCTGCAAATCAATAACTTGCTTCCCAGAGCACCAAATCATAAATCCTTTCGAATGAAGATATATAAGGACCTTATAAACTTAAGTCTAGAACCACAAGACCAAAATCCAAACTGCAGAGAAATGCAGAGCAAAACACTTTCTCCCTGTCACCCTACAAACACTGCCAGGCACAATCTTGAAACTGGTGAATAGAACTATTTCTGCACAATGATCTAGACCACCAAATTCTAGATTTAGCATCTTCAAACACTTATCTAAAACATATCCAAATATCATACTCCAGTCTTCAACACAGAAGAAATGCAGAGCAAAAACATAGACAGTGTCTTTAACATAACAACTCAATCAATCAACAAACAACAATATCAGAAGACACAATTGACACCAATGACAACACAAACATGTTGACATCAATGACAACACCAATTAGCACATATTTGCAACAATTTACTATTTGTTTGAATTTTATTTATTTTTAGTTAGTTATGTGACTTTCTGAATCTATTTTTTTATTTATAGATGGGACATGATTTAAAATTTAGATGTTGTTAAGTGTGAGAAAGGTGAATGATGAGACTAGCATGCATACTAGATCAAACCCTCTTTCACAATAACATTCAAGGACATGACCAAGACAAATCACTATCAAATGGAGGTGGACTTGGCTATAGATCTTTTACTCAAGAATGTTATGGAAATATCAGATTTAATCAAGACTTTTATCAAACCCTAGGTCAGTTATGCACAAAACCCTAGTTCTACAATGATCTAATTATAACATAAAATGTACAACAAATCTTCAGAAACCAATTGTATAGGGAGGATTAGGAAGATGATAGAACCTATGTCCCAAAAGTAGAGATGTCAAAGGACTATTTCAAAAGTGCCCAAGTCCTAAAAGGTGGAATCTTCAGAAACTGTAAACTGGAGAAATGTTGCAAAGACTGCCCTGATGCCAGATCTGAAGTTTGTTAAGGTAGAAAGATCAGGGTGCTAGCACCCAAGTCTTGCACATGGGAATATTCCTGAACTGTTGTCAGATCCCAAAACCCTGATCCTTGCTCAGTCTTTGTTAGAATCTGAAAAGATTATTAACCCAGAAAACTAGTGCAAAAGAATAGATATTAAATTATGAATGCAAATGATATGAAATCAAAATAGCAACATAGAGTTAGTCTCCAAGAGAGTAATGCAAATGCTAGAAGCAAAATAGCATTAAGAGGATGCAAAAGCAACAGATACTAAATACAAGCCAGGTAGCATGTTTATATAGACCAGGGAGAGAGAGGAGGTGGCAACACCGACCAATCAGGAGCAACCATCTATCAGACTAAAGCTAGCAAAGTATCTTCCCAAGATAGCTAATGGATGCTCACATGTAGGAAGGTGACACCTCACAACCACTCACCTAATAAGACATGCTTTATTAACTTAAGTGAGATTAATAGAAGTGTAGGAAAAACCTAGGAATATAGGGAAAAATAAATAACCCACTAGAAAATAAAAACCTACACTAACACCCCCCCATAAGCGAAGCTTAGGTGGATGTAGAAATGGGTCCCAGCAAATCAATCCTGATGAGGTACCTATGTACATAAAATTCCCCCCAAAGAGAGAGAGAAGAGACCCCCCCCCCAAAAGTAGAGAGAGTCAGGACTCTGAGTGAGAGGAGGAAGCCCCCCAACAAGATGAAGCATCCCACACCCCCAGCAAAGCTCGCAAATGAAGGAACTTGCTCTCAGTGAAGGGTTTGGTGAAGATATCAGCAACCTACTCAGAAGTCAAATAGTAGCGAAGGTTGATGACGTGGCCATGGATGAGCTCCAAGATGTAGTGCATGTGGACCTCTATGTGTTTGGTCCACTGATGATGGACCAGATTCTGTGAGATCTGAATGGCACTCTGGTTGTCACAAAATATGATTGATGGCCATCTGATCTGGATACCAAACTCAGTGAGAAGATTTTGAAGCCAAATGGCCTTAGTGGTGGCATTCACAGACCCTCGATACTCGGCCTCAGTAGAAGATAGAGCAATAGCAGACTGCTTCTTGCTTGACCAACAAACAGGACCTGAACCAAGTGAGAAGCTATAACCTGAAGTAGACTTGTGATCCTGAGAATTGCCCGCCCAATCTGAATTTGTGTAGCCCACCAAGTCAAGCTCAATGCCTGCTGCGTAGTGAATCCCAAAACTGTGAGAACCCTGAATGTAGTGAAGGATCCACTTGGCTGCTTTCCAGTGCAGCTCATGAGGCTCCTGCATGAATCGAGAGACCATGCCTACAACATATGAAATGTCAGGTCTTGTATGAGTCAGATAAATAAGACTCCCAACAAGCTGTCAGTACAAAGTGCCATCAATAAGTGGAGAAGAACACTGAGCCTCAAGTTTGACTCCAGAAAGAAAGGGAGTCAGAGCAGGCTTGCAGTCAGCCATATGAAACCTCGAGAGCAAGTTTAGAGCATACTTGGACTATGTGATGGTGATCCCGGAAGAAGACTGAAAGATCTCAATCCCGAGAAAGTAATGCAACAAGCCCAAGTCATTCATCAAAAACCTGTCATGAAGGGCAGTTTTGATAGCCCTAATGGTGGATGAAGAACTCCCTGTGATCAGCAAGTCATCAACATACAGAACCAAAAATAGGAGTGAATCATCCTGCTGCAGAATGTAGACATTGGGATTAGAATGGCACCGAGTGAACCCAACTGATAGAAGGAAGGAGTCCATCTTAGCATACCAGGCCCGAGGAGCCTGTTTGAGGCCATAGAGAGACTTCCGAAGACGGCACACAAGTGAAGAATCCTAAATGAACCCCTATGGCTGCTCCATGTAGATCTCCTCTTGAAGGTCACCGTGAAGAAAAGCACTCTTCACATCCATCTGGTGTACTTCCCAATGATTAGTTGCAGCAATGGCAAGAACAAGTCGGATGGAATTCATTTGGGCAACTGGCACAAAAGTCTCAAAGTAGTCAATCCCAGAAACCTGGGAGAATCCTTTGGCGACCAAGCGAGCCTTATGCTTGTCAACCGACCCATCTTCTGCAAATTTTGTTTGATAGATCCACTTACATCAAACAAGTTTTCTTCCCTTAGGAAGAGGGACAAGATCCCAAGTGTGGTTCCTCATCAAGGAACTATACTCCTGCATAGTTGTATCCCACTCAGGAATACTAGAAGCCTCATGAAAAAGACTGTGGATCAAAGACAGTAGCAATGAAGACATGTGGAGCATCCTGGAACTGTGAACGAGTCCGCCTGGTGTCTGATGGATCCCCAACCCAATCACCTGCAGATTGCAAGGTCTGTCTAGCCTAAAGTAGACCAGAAGATGGAGAATCTGGAGGAGAATCATCAACCTCTGAATGATGACTAGGAGAGGAAGGAGGTGAGTCCTCTGAATCGCTCTCTGCATTGGAAGTGGAGGTAGAAGACTACTTAGGTGAATCTGACTCATCAGAAGATCTGTCATGTATCCCAAGTGACTCCAATGTCAAAGTAGAAGGAGTTGGAGAAGTGATAGAAAGTGAGCTCGAAGAGCCCTCCTCAAACTGAACACTCCTCTCAATGAACAACTCATGTGTAGTAGGATGGAGCAACCGATAACCCTTCACACCATTAGGATAACCTACAAATATGCAAGGTTTGCTCTGCGGATCCAAGGCCTTGCATTTCTCTGCAGGAATGTGGGCCCATGCAGGAGAACCAAAAACTTGAAAGTGCTTAACTGATGGTTTCTGACTGCTCCAAGCTTCAAAAGGAGTGACTCCCTTCAAGGCTCGGTGAGGAACACAGTTTTGGATATAACAAGCATCGTTAATGGCCTCTATCCAATACTGTGGTGCAAGAGATCTGGAGTGAATCATGCAATTCACCATTTCCTTCAAGGACCTATTCTTCTATTTTGCAACACCGTTCTGCTGAGGATTGTATGGAACTGAATGCTACAAATCAATCCCCTCTGAAGTGCAAAACCTCTCAAATCAATGGTTGACATACTCACCACCATTGTCAGTGCACAAAACTTTGATGGCTTTCCCAGATTACTTCTCTACAAAAGTTTTGAAGTCCTAAAAATGATCAAATACCTCTGACTTCTGTTTGAGAAAGTACACCCAAGTATATCGAGAAAAGTCATCAATGAATGTGAGGACATATCGGGCCCTGCTGAAAGAAGGATGCTGAAATGGACCAGCCAAATCACTGTGAACTAACTACAATATCTGTGAAGCTCTCCATGCCTTACCTTTGTCAAACTTTTCCTTAGGATGCTTACCAAGAATGCAACCTTGGCAAACACCACCTGAAAACTAAACTGAAGGCAACCCTATGACCATGCTCTGTTGGTTGAGCTGCTGCAAGTAGAGGATGTTAAGATGGCCAAACTGCTCATGCCATAATCTACTCACATCACCAGAATGAGTGAGAAAAATAGTTGGAGGATCAGGAACAAAGTGAGAAAATAGATAGAGTCGTGACTGATGATCTGCTCTCCCAAGTGCAACTATAGAACCACTGTGCAACTCACGAATCTCCACTGAATCAGGAGTGAACTCAACTCGCTTGCCTGAACCTATGTGAGTGATCTAGTATACTGATAGGAGATTAGTTGATAATGAGGGCACACAAAGAATATCATGGAATGTGCCATCCCCCACATCAACAGACCCTCTCCCACACACCTCAACAGGAGTGTCATCACCCATCAAAATAGAAGGCATTATACACGGCTCCAAAGAGGCAAGTTCTTCCTTAGATGAAGCCATGTGGTGCAAAGCACCCGAATCAAGAACCCAAGTGGATGGTGAAAAAGCAACTGCAACAAGGGCCTTGCCCTTTCCTTTCCCCTTGCTGTTTTCTTTTGCCTTATTAGACCCCTCATTAGAACTTTGTTTGATAGACTCAGGAACACTGATATTATTCTTCTCAAGAATGTGTGTCAAGTGATCAATTTGTTTCTTCAGACATTTATGTTCATCATGACCGGGTCTTTTACAATAGGCACATTGGACACTCTCTTTCTTAGGCTTGTCACCCTTGGAAGATTGGGTCTCATTAGTTGCTTTTGAAGCAACCGATATCTAATCCTTCTTCTCCTTGCTATTCTTTTGCTTCTTATCCTTACTATTGTTGTTACTACTTTGTCCTTTCTGTTCTTTTGTGCCTTAGTTGGCAGCCAAGGCATGTGACTTAGAGGACTTAAGAGTGCCCATCTATATTAGCTTGTCTTGTTCCCGAGTGAGATTGACAGCAAAATCATCTAAAGATGACATGGTGAATTGAGTAACAAGTGCACCCTTAGTAGCATAAAAAGTAGAAACAAACAGAATATTCTGAACTTAGCTTAGAGAGAATACTAAGAATCAGTTGTTTATCTTTCTTTTCAATTCCACGTTGTTTTAACTACAGCCTTAGTGATTTCAATTTAGTGAAGAAATCCTGGATTGTGTTGAAATTGCCTGGACTTAAACTAATTAGTTCATTTTTCAACATATGGCCCCTCATTGAATCTTGTGTGCCAAATAGTGTTTCTAGCTTTGTCTAGATTTCATTTGGTGTATTCAAAGACTCAATGTGAAAGAGAAAATTAGGAGAAACAGACAAACATAATGTTCCATATGCCTCATCACATTTGTTAAAACACTTAGGCTTATTTTCATCTTTAGCAAGTTCAGTTTCAAGTCCCATAGTTATCCTATTTAATCCAACTTTCCTTAATTGAATTATCATGCGTGATTTCCACTCAAAGTAATCGTATGGAGTTAGGATGGGTACATTTGTTTGATCCATGCTAAAGAAATGCAGAGAAGAAATGTTGAAAAGAAGAGAACCCAACCAAGACAACCCCCCCCCCTTTTCACTCAATCAAATAACCCCCCAAGAAAATATGATTTAGCACTTTATATTAGTGCGATTACAATTGCCACTAGCAAGAAATACTAAGTGGTCTTGATTTCAATGCATTACAAAACTCTCATGAAGAGCATATGTTGAAAATACAACTTTAGCACAATACCCAAAGACATAAACATCACCACTGCAATCTACGTAAAATATCATGCACTTTCAAAAAAAGAACCGCCTCGATGCGAGGTCGTATGTGAAAGTTATGATCCTCCGAAGTTCCCAAAATAAGAACTGTGCAGTGTCACAACTGAGAATCTGCAATTTCTGAAAAATCTCTGCATCAAAATCAAAAAATGACTACACTAGTGCATAGAGAACAAAAAAATAGCCAAAAAAAAAAATTCATGGGAAATGGAGTCCGTATGAGCAAAAACGGAGCATTTGAAAATTGTCTTTAAAACTGCAACTGTCAATGGAGAGGGGTCCTGTTGTAGTTTTTTGAGTGCATTTCTGCAAAATATATAGACTTCATGCAAAAACTAAAACATACCTAGATAGTTTTTATATGCTGAAAACAAAACCCAGAAGGCATTTTTCTTATTGATGTACATAAAATATTGATCCAATGTAAACAAAACGCCTTTAGTTACAAAAAATGACCCCATCAACCAAAAAATGACATGTAAAGGCTGAATAAGCTACCTAAGACAAGCAATGGCATGCTGGAACCTGCAATAATGATTGAAAACACCAAATATGCAAAATGTTGTCAAATTTGAGTTTTAAACCCCGGTTCCGCAACTATGTATGACAATCTCTGATTTCGGTGAAACGAAAGCCAAATCTGACTTTCTCAAGCCTCTTGGATGTGTTGGAACAGCCGAAAATGCTACTAGTATAACTAGAAATGTTGCAATCACCCAGATTTCATAAAACACATGTGCAAACCCAAGAGATTAAAAAAGTTTCCGTCAAGCTTTTCTGATTCTCAAGATCATTCGAAGATGCAAGAGAAGAGCATACTAGGTTTTTTGAAAAACTACAATAAGCTTAATTAGCCCCCCTGAATCTCTCAAATATGGAAACTAAAGTCCACTCTTGCACATAGAATAGCTCTGATACCATGTTAGAATCTGAAAAGATTATTAACCCAGAAAACTAGTGCAAAAGAATAGATATTAAACTATGAATGCAAATGATACAAAATCAAAATAGCAACATAGAATTAGTCTCCAAGAGAGTAATGCAAATGCTAGAAGCAAAATAGCATTAAGAGGATGTAAAAGCAAAAGATACTAAATACAAGCTAGGTAGCATGCTTATATAGACTAGGGAGAGGGAGGAGGTGGTAACACCGACCAATCAGGAGCAACCATCTATCGGACTAAAGATAGCAAAGTATCTTCCCAAGATAGCTAATGGATGCTCACATGTAGGAAGGTGACACCTCGCAACCACTCACCTAATAAGACATGCTTTATTAACCTAAGCTAGATTAATAGAAGTATAGGAAAAACCTAGGAATATAGGGAAAAATAAATAACCCACTAGGAAATAAAAACCTACATTAACAGTCTTCATGTATCTTCATATTTCCCAGATCTCGCACATGTAACATGTACGCAAGAAGAAGAGAAGGGGTTTGAGGGTTATGGTGTTTAGGGACTTGCCTCAATCAAATCTAGGGATAGCATTCAAGCTTCCCAACACCATTGATCGATAAAGAGAGTGTGCCCTTGGAAGGTAGAGGCTAAACATAAAATCAATATGATGTTGAACACACTAGGATACTGAGAGGGGGGTGAATCAATATCTAATCAAACTTCAAGTCTTCTGAAGCAGATTAAAACTTAAGTATTACATCATCAACAAACCATGAAAGATTAACACAATGCACATCAACACATAGCACCAGATATACATGGAAAACCCTAGAAGGGAAAAACCACAGTGAGGATTAATTCACAATATATGAAGCTCAAAATTGCAACTTTGTTTTAGGGCTACAACCCAAGGAAGCTACTACTCCCTACTAACTTTGGTTTAAGGCTACAATCCAAGGAAGCCATTACTTCCTATTGACTTTGGTTTAGGGATACAACCCAAGGAAGCAACTACTCCCTAAAAACTTTACTTTAGGGTCACTCCCAAGGAAGCAACTACTCCTTGATCGGAGAACAAATGTAGAAAAGATTACAGTATGACAATCCTTCTACTACCTGAAAACTGACATTGAAGTTCACACCTTTGATGATTACAATTCTACCTCTTTACACTTCCTTCTAATGATCGGATTAGTTAGGCACACTCTACACTTCCTTCCTATCACACGAATGTCTTCAAGATGAATCAGGACAACTTCAAACACATCTACTCTTTCTCCTCCAATCGCACATCATAATGAAGTCAATCTGCTCCTTTTCTTACTTGTGAACGTTATCAATCACTTTGCAACCACACTTCACCTAACTCAGTTTGATTTACAATTTATGCATGATATTACATTGCTTGTTGGCCAGAGACAACATGAAAACTACATTTACAAGTCAGCCAAACAACATACAACATGAAACATGTAGAGGACAAGTCCTAAACAATACTACATGTAACACCAGCAGAAGACCCATGCCTTGCAGACACCAACACTTGCTTAACCAAGTCCAAAACATCTTTCGCAGCATCAAACATCAAGGAATTACATCCGCACACTCCGCTCATTTGAAAATATGACAACCTTAAGTAAAGACATATGAAACTTGAAGCATAACGGCCACAACAACTTAAAAACTTTGTGTGGTACTAGAAACAAGAAGGATCTTCATGAAACTCTTCCAGATGAGTCTACAGGACTCATGTAGCATCTCCATGTTAAAAAGATGGTTGTCGTTGCACCAAAAGATTGACCTATTAATGCCCGATACAACCACCAGATTTAATGAATCCACGAGAGGCGGTTAAGCCTTGTCATGAATCGAAGTGTTGTGATGCACAACACAAGGAGACCAAGGGCACACACCTTGCAACAATGCCCCCAGCACAAGCAAGGGGTTTGAAACTGTGACCCAGGATCTAATACCAATTGTTACAAAGATGGTTGTTGTTGCACCAAAAGATTGACCTGTTAATGCCCAATACAACCACCAGAGTTAATGAATCCATAAGAGTCGAATAAGCCTTGTCACAAACCCAAGTGCTATGCTACACAACATAAAGAGACCAAGTGCACACACCTTGCAACACTCCAAACACTCCTCTACCTCTACACATCAAAGATTTTGTGTTGTACATCTTCAACCATGAACTCTGAGAACAACAAGTCATCTGGAACACACTATAACATATTGTCATTGAAAAACTGAGCTTGCAGACCACCAAGAAACTTGAAACTACAAGGAAACATGTAATGCACATCCATAAACATGTCCACAAAACTACAAAGGCAAACATTTACATCTAGAGGAATGCAGAGCAATTCAATAGGCATTCAACACCACCTTACTCTGCCAGTACAATAAGAGATATCATACAATATGCTTCAGGCCACAAGTAACTTCTTCTCAACATCAGCAACACATCTGATCATCTTAGTGCTTCTAATTGCCATATTAATGTATCTTCTTGATGCTTCTAATTCTCATCTTAATATGTCTTCTTGATGCTTCTAATTCCCATCTTAATATGTGTTCTTGATGCTTCTAATTCTTGTCTTGGTATAAATTCATACTCAACTCAGCATGGATCAAGGCATGACATCCAACCATGATCTTCAGTAACCACATTATATTCACATGACATCTAACCATGAACTTCAGTAACCACATAATATTCAACATGACATCCAACCATGAACACCATCACACATCCAAGATAGTGTTGACATCAATGACAACCTTGTGACAGTGTTGACATCAATGACAACCTTAGGAACCATATGTGTAACATATGATGAATCAAATGATGATGAACAATAATGATATCACCTATGTGATGAAATCCTTAGGAGGATGAATGTGTTGCAAGGTGTGCGCCGTTGGTCTCCTTGTGTTGTGCAACGTAGCGCTTGGGTTTGTGACAAGGCTTAACCGCCTCCTGTGGATTCATTAACTATGGCGGTTGTATCAGGCATTAACAGGTTGATCTTTTGGTGCAACGACAACTGTCTTTCTAACAATTGGTATCAGAGCCTGGGTTACAGGTTTAAACCCTTGCTTGCGCTAAGGGGGATTGTTGCAAGGTGTGCACCCTTACTCTCCTTGTGTTGTGCAACGCAACACTTGTGTTCATGACAAGGCTTAACCACCCCCTGTGGATTCATTAACTCTGGCAGTTGTATTGGGCATTAACAAGTTGATCTTTTGGTGCAATGACAACCGTCTTTCTAACAGAATGCTCTTCAACTCATAAGGAGAGATAGATGATAACTTCAAACTTGCAATAATACACATAATGACAATACAAATCTGCTCTAGAATCATAATGAATTCTTTCAATGCTCTTTACTCCAATGCTTCAAGTTTGCTATCTCTATCTAGGTTCATAATGAATTAAAAAACACACTTATATATGTTTTCCCACTAACATTCGTCAAATTAAACCAAAAGAGCCAAAAAGGAGAAACCTTTTTAAAGCTCCTATGTCAACATACAATTAAATTTGCCTTGACCAATCAAGGAAGACTTGGGTACGGGCGCCCAAGTCTTGAGGTTCCTTTTTGGTCTAGGGTAATGTAAAATATGGGCCCCTTGTTCTCAATTTACATTGGTTTCAGGGAATTTTACATCGGGATGAATATTTAAAATATATAATGTATTCATAGGGACCTAGGAGCTAAACAAGGAGGTAAAAAGACATGTGTCCACTTTCTACTCCATAACATTTAGCCCCCACTTTAATGTGTGTAAGATCCTACGATCAGTACATGCATTCATGTACAAAGCATATCAAACACATCAAACAATAGAGCGAAGACACACCCTAAGTTTGGAGAATCATTTCTAGCCCCCAAGCATAGTCAAACATAAGAAAATTCTTGATAGTCACACAAGACATAGTGAATACAATGAGGAAGCATGCCATTCATGAAGAAGATAGTAAAAGGCATGTAATACACAGAGAAGGCATGAATGCAGTCACGTAGTACACAAGGCATACATGAAGAGAAGACATGATTAAATAATTATATAATCCTAAATAGGCGATGCGGAGCTCATCGCTATGTGCCACCATCAAAAGCATACAAAACACACAGTGTAGGGGAGCTCATTACTATGCGCTGCCACAAAACATGCAAGACACATGATGTGGGGGGAGCTCATCTCTATGCGCCACCACTAAAACACACAAGACACGCAAGGAAGACATATGAAATACATGAGCATCGTAGAGTATGTCGTTGACACACTATACATCTTAAACACATAAAACACAGGCGATGGGGGGAGCTCATCGCTATGCGCTGCCATCTAAGATAGGCCAAACACACCTGACGATTGAGCTATGCTACCACAACCACCAAAGACACACTTAAGGGTGAATAACTCAAGATTCAACCCTGCCTCCCCATAGGACTTTTTAAAAGGATGTGCAAACACTCAAGGGAATACAGAGTCTCGCCTTTCGTATAAGGGCTTTTAAAAACATAAAACCCCACCTGCATCATGGAGACTCCTTACAGTGAAAAGGAAGCATGTGCACAAAGTATACAACCCCACCTTCATCATTGAGATGCCTTACAATGAAAAGGAAGCATACACAAATACACAACAAAGTATACAACCCCACCTACATCACGGAGATGCCTTATAGTGAAAAGGAAGCATACGCAAACACATTTTATCACAATATCTAAAATATCCAAGAATTTACCACAATATATGCCCCCACCTTAAATTGGTTGATCCCACTTGTCGGTAGCAATCAGGTTTAAGGTAATGTTGAAAACACGCAAGGGAACAAGAACTTTCGCAAAGCCCATGCCCCAAAGTGACATGTGCTTATGATCATTGATTGTTTCTTGCAATCACAATAGAAACATATTAGTATTATATGCTAACAAATAACAAACTTTGGTTAGAAAATCTTAGCTAAGATAACAACCAAATCATCTTATGAAATTGATATAGAAATAAGGCAACATACCACTTAATAAACCAAGGCTACACTTGCGGGTTTGGAACCGAGTATAGACGTGAGGTCATACTTTAGGTATCTCAAAACCAAGTGTAGCTACAAGGTGAGATACAAAACATTCCAAAGTTCCTAGAAGCAGATTTAGAGTATTGCAAAGGCTTGTTACAAGAAATTCACAACATGATACATGATCATATCACAACACAAAGTGATTCTTCTAGTCAAGCGTTAGTATCAAATTAACCCCATCTTCATATATGGACTAGGTCCATTTTTATTTTATTGTTGTAGGGTTGCATGGTCCTTATCAGTGTTTATTTGTTATTGTCATCCACTGACTTGTAGAGCCACAGAAGAATGAAATCACAAAATATGAGAGAGGAGACAAAAGTGACTTAGGTCCATAATGTGGGAAGATGCCCCCAAGACATCATCCACAACATTATGCCCCTAAGGCACCACACACAACAATTACAATAAGATGGGAGAATAGAAGAATAGAGAAACAAATAGAAGTATCACAACGGAGGCGGTCTCCTTGTATCCTTGACCTTACAAGAGTATCAAGGGTCATCCAAGGAGACCTAAACAAACATTTAACACTACACAGGGGAACACATCACAACACTATCAACATATATATATAGGAGGCCACCCTTGAGAACAATTGGAATAGGTGCTACATCAAGTGTGGCTAAATGAGGGAGAAATACTTACCTGCAAGCACACAATGCTTGATTCTTCTGATGCTTCATCTGTTGAAAAAGTACCTAACGGGATATTTCCTGGCGGACAATTTATGTCTATCATCTCAGGATATATCAAATTGAGTGTTGGACTTGTTGATATTGTGTTAACATTAAGTTTAAGATGACGATAAGCTTTGGTGGGCTTCAAAGAACGGTATCTAATACCAACTGAGTAGTTAATTGTAGTAGCTTGTAAGGGTACTCTGATTGCTTGTTGGTTTACACCACAACCATTACCTACATAGTCACAATTTTTGGAAAGGATTTAAAATCCATGAACATAGAGAGACTCCATCTCTTTAGAAGAAGGCGAGGCCTCATAAGTCTCATATTCTATAGTATAAGTAAGAGTATTGTCTTTGTTTGCTACTAAAGAAACTTTAGGTTTCTTAGGTATGTCCAAAGATTGCTTGGATGAGATTGAGGCAACTTCTGATGCTTTAGGATTAGGGTTATTAAGTTTGTACTCCCCCATAAAGGAAGGAGTAAAATCTAATGAACCCCAATTGTCACCAAGAAGTGCATTCGATGGTGATTTGGAATCTTGCACAACATTATCTGTGGCAAGAGGTATTGATGAATCAGATTTTAAGTTATTGAGAAGATTGTGATTTACAACTTGTTTTTCCGCCTCAACTTGTAAATAGCTTTCCAGATTCAGGTCAGCTTCAATGGTGTGAAATTTATTTTCATAAATAAACTTTATTGGTCGATTAAGGGTAGACAGAACTACCCCCATGGCATGAATCCATGGACTACCGAGAATCATATTATATGAAAATACACCAAGCATGACATGGATAAGGGTAGATAATGTCATGGACCCAGCCTTTATGGGTAAAGTTATGGTAACCAGGGATTATCTACCAATGTTATCAAAGCCACGAATGTGAAGTTTATCCAATTTGATTAAAGATGTATCAACTTTGATTTTTTGTAACAAGTCAACACCACAAACATTAAGAGTTGATCCATTGTCAATCATAACTCGCTTTATCAACTTTTTGTTTATTGTGACAAATATTAGAAGAGGATCATGTTGATTTTGAAAGTTTCAATTGATGGTAAGTCATGTTATTGAAACATAATATCTATTTTTGTTGCATGCATACAATCTAACAGCTCACTGCTACATCATTAGGCTTAACAATGGGTGGTATGATCACCTTTTTTAAGGCTTCCTGGAGCATTCTGTGGTATGTAGGTGATGTTTGTCTAAGTTCCCAAAGAGAGATTTTAGCGGGAGTAGCGCGAAGCTGCTCAACAAGATCATAATCTCAGCCAATATTATGAGTAAGATGAGGTGGTTGAGGAAGCATAGGTTGAGAAGTTGGTAAAGTGATCAGAATGTTTGACTATTGTTTACTTTGTTTATTATTTTGCATATTGTATGTGTGAGTAACCACATCGTAATAGGGTTGTTGCGACACATTTTGATACACTTGATTTCCTTGAGTAATTTGTTTTGCAAAATTGAGAATGTAACTTGAGGGTCAAGGTGGTGTTGGAGCACCTTGAACCATAATCACCGGTTTGAAGCAAGGAGGCACATTAGGTTCCTTATGCACAATGACTTTAGGAACATTAGTACACTTATTCACTATCCCCTTAGTAGGTGGAATAAGTCTATTAATGATCATTGAATTAACGTTGTTTTTACATTGATTAGGCTCAACATCCATCCCCAAAGGAGTTAATGTGAGAGACCTTTCTTCATCCACTAATGCTTCGTCTCTTAAAGGGAGAGCATTGGAACGAAGGGAAGGTAAAGTGTTGTTAAGAGAATTGTTGATGATTGTATCTCTAGTGATGTCCAAAGTACTTGAACATTCAGCCAAAGGAGGAAGATCAAGGCTCTTCACTTCCTTAGTGATATCCAAGGTGGTTGAACATTCAACTAAAGGAGGAATAGGATGACTCATGGATTCATCATCATCATCATCATCATATACTTTAGATAGTAGATCCAAGGCATTATCATGATTTCTAGTAGTAATAGAAGAAGAAGAACTTACACAATAATCTTTCTCATGAGTATTCATGGAGATAAATTTGGTTAAATTTTAATATCAAAGGATATGCACCCATGAGTATTGTGAAGCTATCAAAATCATGTATATAAAAAAGTAATTTGAGTTCATATGTGGAAAATTTAGAAACATCAATATAATTTACAGATGCTATGTGTTCTAAAACATGAGGGTTCACATTAGTGAATTTAGAGAAATTTTCAAAATCTAGGATATACTCATGCAAAGATTTCAAAGAGGAATAACATGAAGATGCCATCATGAAATGTCTTGGAACAACAATGTATAATCAAATCTATTTATTAATCAAGTATCACCAAAATGAGAGACTTTTGTACACCAAGACACTAGTTTGAGGAAACCAGGTTTTTGAAGCTTTTTGTAAAGTTAAAAAACACACTTGTGTCACTGCAAACGAAGTGATTAAGATGTTAAAAGAGATGCACAAAAGGTAATATAGACAATTTTAATATTCTTGCAAAGAAATGTTAAAGAGATGTCAAATTTCTTATGTTAGAAATAGACAATGTGTAATTACAAACATATGAATTTTTTAAACCAAGTATATGAAATGATGCAAAAATTTTAAATGAACAATGAAAATATGCTATAGATTAATGCAAGATTTGATTTGCACAATTAGCAAGATGTAAATGCTCGAAGCTATGAGTTCACCAAAATGTTAATTGTGAGAAAGGTGAATGATGAGACTAGCATACATACTAGATCAAACCATCTTTCACAATAACATTCAAGGACAAGACCAAGCCAAATCACTACCAAATGGAGGAGGACTTAGCTACAGATCAAGTACTCAAGAGTGCTATGGAAATATCATATTTAATCAAGCCTTTTTATCAAACCTAGGTCAATTATGCACAAAACCCTAGGTCCATAATGATCTAATTATAATATAAAATGTACAACAAATCTCCAGAAACCAATTGTATAGGGAGGATCAAGAAGATGATAGAACATGTGTCCTGAAAGCAAGGATGTCAGAGGACTATTTCAAAAGTGCCCAAGTCCTGAATGGTGGAATCTTCAGAAATTGTAAACTAGAGAAAGTTGCAGAGACTACCCTGATGCCAAATCTGAAGTCTTTTAAGGCAAAAAGACCAGGGCACCAGCGCCCAAGTCTTGCACAGAGGAATATTCCTAAAATGTTGTCAAATCTTGAAACCCTGATCCTTGCTCAGTCTTCCTGTATCTTCATATTTCCTAGATCTCGCACCTGTAACCTGCACATAAGAGAAGGGGTTTAGGGGTTATGGTGTTTACGGACTTGCCTTAGTCAAATCTTGGAATAGCATTCAAGCTTTGCAACACCGTTGATAGATAAAAAGAGCGTGCCCTTGTAGGGTAGAGGCTAAACACCTAATCAATATGACGAATCAAATGATGATGAACAACAATGATATCGCCTATGTGATGAAATCCTTAGGAGGATGAATGTTCTTCAACTCATAAGGAGAGATAGATGATAACTTCAAACCTGCAACAATACACACAATGACAATACAAATATGCTCTATAATCACAATGAATGCTTTGAATGCTCTTTACTCCAATGCTTCAAGTTTGCTATCTCTATTTAGGTTCATAATGAATTTGAAAACACACTTATATATGCTTTCCCGCTAACATTCGTCAAATTAAACCAAAAGAGCCGACAACGAGAATCCTTTTTAAAGGTCATATGTTGACATATAATTAAATTTGGGGGACCAATCAGGGAAGACTTGGGCACGGGCGCCCAAGTCTTGAGGCTCCTTTTTGGTCTGGGGTAAGGTAAAACATGGGCCCCTTGCTCCTAATTTAAATTGGTTTCGAGGAATTTTGCATCGGGATGAATATTTAGAATGTATAATGTATTCACGGGGACCTAGGAGGTAAACAAGGAGGTAAAAAGATATGTGTCCACTTTTTAATCCATAACAGATGTGTGTTGAGTTATTATAATTAATATTTTATATCATATTATATTTTAAGATTTATTAGCGATACTCTAATTTTTAATATTTAATTATTATTTAAAATTTAATTAAGATAGTTGAGTAATTTAATTTTTATTATGTATAAATTATATTTTAATTATATTAATTGTGGGATTAAATCAAATTAAGTTTTGAAGGTTTTGATATAATTTAATTTAATTAATGTGTTTAAAAAAAATAGTTAAGTGTTTAATTATTAAAAAATAAAAAGTTATTATTTTAAGAAAGATGCTTAAATTGTGACACATAGGGTTGGTAGAATTTAATAAATGTTGTTGATAATTTAATTGATCAAATTAAATTAAATTAGCCTTATAATATGACTTTGTTGGAAAATAGTTAAATGGAAATAAATAAATAAATAATAAACAATAGTTAAATACAAATTTCTGTATAAATACGTGTTCTAGTTAATATCTTCTAAGCCTTTGTTGTTCAAATGTTTATAGCACATTTTAACAATTAAAATAAGTTGGAGTTTTTAATTTAATTCAATTTAACTCAAATGAGATGTTTAGTTAAAATAAATAGTTTGGATATGAGATAATTATTTTTGTCAACATTTTGGTTTTTTTGTGGTTTTTGATTGTGTAGGCTATTTGTTTGTGGTTCCTTTTTGGTGTTGTTTCTACTGTTGCATGGCAGACTCTGGGGATATGGGAGAACCCCCTCCTTTCTCCTTTAAAGAGGTGATGATGGGAGGTGAAGCTACATCATCCAACCATGTGGATGCGGTGCATTTCCTCTTGCATGTTGTGGAGGAATCAAATAATGCTCATTCTCAGGGGTTTCGCTCAAAACCCAATGGTTGTTTAGAAAAAATCAAGGAACGCTCGGTGGTGGTGATCAATCCGAATGTTGTTGTTGATGATGTTTTGTATCTGGCAGAGCATGATTTAATTTGTAAATTTATGGGGGTTCACATCTCCTTGCCCTTTTTAGAGGCTTGGATTTGCAATAACTAGAATTCAAAAGGGGGTATGGAAATTATCATGGGGGCAAATGACTTCTTTTTTGTTGTATTTACACGGATAGCAAACCAGCATGCGGTCTTCGAGGGAGGCCCCTATTTTCATAATCAAGTGAGACTATTTATTAATCCATGGCATTTAGGGTTTGAACCTACATAAGAGCTTTTGTCTAATATTCTAGTGTGGATTCGACTACCTGGGCTTCCGATGGAGTTCTGGAGGCAAGACATTTGCACTCAATTGCTATGGTCTTAGGGAAATCCTTGGGTCCTTCCCGACAAACCCTCAATCACGTAAGGTAGCCATTTTTTCCTATCTCTGTGTGGAAATTAATTTAAATAATCCTTTGCCTGAATCGTTAAAAATTAGAATGGGTAGTATGAGTTGGATACAACAGGTTGATTACGAAGCCCTTCCTTTTTGCTGTCGTGCATGACATGAGTATGGACATTTGCAAATAAATTATCCCAAGAAGGGGGCTTCTCCTCCGCAACTGCCTTCTAGGTTGCATGCAAATAATTCTAAAGAAAAAGGTTCCATATACCTAATTGGTTCCATACTAGATCCTATTCACACTTGTTTAGTTAAGTTTACTTAGGGCATTTAATATTTGTGACTCATGGCATAGGATTAAAACATTTGTCATGATCACATGTTGTCCTAGGTCTCAACCTTGCCTATATAAGTAAGGGCTCTCATTACACATATGTGTGGGTCATACATTGTATAATTTGTACCTTAAATACATCATTATCATTCTTTGGCAATATAGTGTTGTTATTTATTATCTCTTGTTGTGGAAGGTTGTTTTGATTGTAGGTGATCTTGGGCATCTCTTGAGTCCATGGTGTGACTCTTACATGGTATCAGAGCTTCAGATTTGTAATTCCCTTCCCTCATTTTAGAGAGCGTTTGATAAAAAAAATTCATATAGTACATCTTGGTGCAAAATGGACCTTGCCATTGCATTTGGAAGACCTGAGAGATGAATTTTGACATATAACACTTCATATTTTAGTATCAAATTTTTAATCAATTTTTTAGGGTTTGCAAAAATTCATCATTATCAATTCTGTATGGATCCGTACAATTCTGTATTGTATGGTTGTCATACTGGTTAGAAAATATGCAGTACAGTCATGGGTATGATCTACAAATTCCTTTGACATATTCAATGGAATATTCTATCGTTGGTGCATAGTCTGCGTCATCCAAGTATGGGATTACATCATCATTTGCACCCTCTGTGGGCTTGTTATAGAGGCATGACATCATCAATTTTTACATTGGTATTTATTTGACTGATTTTTTGGTTAACTGACAAGTATCAATGTTGTTTGACACTTATTCACTTGTGGTTAAAGGTAAGGCAAATAGTTTGAATTTTGAGGTCAAAGCTTGAGGTTACGGGGGTAGTTTCACCTAGCCCCTAGGGGCTTACACCTATCAGATGACATGGGGATTGCCACCACTGCCCATTTGAGATTGGAGCACCATTGATTTCCGACCGCCATCGGAGATCTCCCCCTTGCAGTTAGTTTCTGCTCTAGAGCAACGCTGCCAACGTCTCCCTCTGAATTGCTGCCATCGGTGCAAAACTATTGATTTTTGATTGTCGCCAAAGTTTTTTTGTCAATTCACCACTACCACCAGCTGCTCCTCCTAGGCACTGCTGTCAGGCCACTGACAAACCACCAACAAGGCCCCTAGGCCCCATTTTATGCCCTAATAGGACATTTTTTCTAGGAGCCATAAATTTTCACCACAATATTAGATTTTTGCAAACAAATAGGCATCAGAAAGATGGTTTCGAGTAATTCATAGTAGTATAGGTATTTTTTGTCGATTTTACTATAGGTGCCTAATTTTGTTGTTTGAAGCTTGTACTTGCTTGTAATCTTCACCAAGCCATAACTTGCACCCATGGTGTCAAAAGTTTTTATTCTTATAGGCGTTGGAAAGGTATTTTAGAGCACTACAATATATCCATGTCATTTTTAAAGATTCTTTCTTAGACATCATATTTTTAGTTTGACACCATATTATGTATTTTCACTCATTATTTGAAAAAAATCATTGAAATTGGTGGTTGTTTTCACTCGGGGGGCTTTAATTTCATTATTGATCTATTGAGAAGTTCATAATTTTAGTTGAGGATTTCATGTCTTTCTAATTTGGAGACCTATCTTAGTTCATTATGGTTTTTTCATTTCATCCTTCTCTAATCATCTTGCAAAAGGGGAACTATATAAAAAATAGAGAGATGATATTGTGAAACACTTTCGTTGGCTTCATCTTTTGCCATATTTATATGGTCTTGTTCCTCAACCAAGTACTTATTGGAAGAAGTTTGTCTGGCATTCCAAAAAAGATCATGTTCTAGTAGTGATTGGTTACCATGTTGATGACACTTTGTGTTCTATTTAGCATATTGAATGTCCTCGTGCTATATGGACCAAAATTTGGGAGATATATGGAGATCCTAATATTTAACCATTCTCAGATGATCCTATTTCATATTGTCTTGTACCTCTTGATGATTCATACAATATACCATATGACTATGATACAAAAATGAAGTTTGTTTCTTTGGAACACCTTGCACATTTGGATGATGAGGCTCCCACTCCTCCTACTACATAGACACTTGTTGATCCTTCACATTCATTGATTGAGACTTCTCTTGATCCTGTTCAATATGAACCATTTTATCTTTCACATTCAACTTTGTGGGATGAGTACTTGAAAGGTATTTTAGATTTGTTTTGTGAGTCTCATATTGCTGATTTGAAGGACATAATTGAGGATGTGCATTTCCTCTTTGATGAAAAATTATATCATGGATGTTATCACACTATCTTTATCTTTAAAGATTGCCGATCTTGAGTTTTCCAATTATCTTGGATTGCCACATTCTTTGATTAGGCATGGAGTTCCTAATTTTTGTGGCATCTATTGATTATGACCTATGGACACTTGAATAGTTTTCAGAGACATCATCCTTCAAGAGACTTCTTCCCTCATTCTTGTTTGGAGTTGGAGTTTCTTCTACATATACCAATGGATTTGTTTCTTCCCAAGGGGAGAAACATTGTTGGCAGGCAATGGATTATGTTTTATCTTCGAGCATTCACCATTCACATAGGAGCTACTTCTTTATGGGGAGGATATCTAGTCTCATTCTTTCCTTCTTATGGGGAGCTATTAATTGTATATTCGTCATGGTTGTAGTACTTGGGGGGTCTTGATGTCGAGTCCTCCTCCATCAATCCATCACTTGTACATCTTTGTTTGCATGTTTTCTCTCTTTTGGAGAGGGGTTTTTTCCTACGATTTTTTCCCCTCTACTCCATTTGTGAGAGATCTTTTGTACATGGGTACCTAACATGCCCTTGTAGCTGTAAGCACCAAAATCTTGCACTCCCTCCATGAGGACCCCTATGATTATTCAAATCCTTGTCACGTACATGTAAGCGTGAAAATAAATCCTTTGGGCAACAGGCCTCTTGATGACATGTCCTTTCTTCTTGTCTTATGTCATTTTTGCTTTGTCGATTTCATTTCTTCCCCATTTGTGACGCTTTGCGACACTTGTTGCGACACTTGTCAACTTTCATTTTCTAGCTTTCAACCTTGATCCTAAGCCTTGTGAGTGTCTTGTAGGTGATTTTTCATCTCTCCCCTTTGTATTTAGTCTAGTGCACCTCATAGAAGCCTTCTAGAGGTCCCCTGATCCATCTCTCACTTTCCATTTTCAATTTTGACCATCTAACCCAAATATCCCCCTATTATTTCTAGATCTCCACTAGGGATCCTAAGGACGCAAGTGGAGATTTGGATTCTTCCACATGATTGGCATGTTTTCTGGTGCAGAACCCATCCTTTTCTTCCCCCTTGCCTTCTGCCATCTTGATTTCTGCATTCTGCACTCCTAATCCAGGGTTGCCCCCTAGGCGACCTAGTATCTCCCTGGGTGACCCTATCTGACCAAGGTGGTGACCCTGCCATCTTTTGACCTGTGGAAAAACTGAAGTTTCTCTTGCGTTTTAGCTCTATTTTCACCTGTTTTTCCTTCTGTTTGCATGATTTTCGATCCTTGATATAGAGTTAACTATTTCATGCACCTACACATGGATAATTAGCTCTATTTGATCTCAAATTAAGTCCCTAATCAATCTCATGCATTCCCTGACCTCCATTTCTTCTTCAGTGATAAGCTATCATTGCTTCATCACTCCCTAATCAGCTGAGTTCACTCGGTAATCAACCTTGTTAACTCCCCAATCTATTCCTATTAACTCATCAATCAAATGAGTTAACTCCTCAATCCAATCCCTTCTTCTAACCTATAAATACCCCTCACCTCTTCATTATTTTCCAAGTTGAGCAAGTTGGAGAATATCCTTCTCATCTTCACAAGTTTTTTCAAGCTTCTTCACAGGCCTTTGAGCCTCTTTCTTCATTTCTTTCTTTAGTTTTTTCAAATCTTCAAAGGTTTCATTTTTGCATAGCTTCAAAGCTCTTCCACAGAGGCAAATTCATCGTGCGCCAGCTCTTGCCAAGTTTGCTCTCCAATCTAGCATTCATATGCTCATACAGGATGCAAGTGCCTTTTACTTTGATTGTTCGGACAAGCAACGCTATGCTGCTTCTTTTTTTATGCCATTGTGCTCAATCCAAGCTCACACAAGCTTCACAAAAGCTTCTTTTCACTTCTTTGAGTCTTTTTGTCATCGAGAGAATCACTTGCTGTCACAAAAGGATTCAAGGTTGCCTACACAAGGATATTGAGGGTAGTGGAGTCTTCAAATCTTCATCTATTTGGGTTATTTTATTGCTTTCATAGTAATTAGACAATAATTTTGCTCTTGGGAATAGTAACATACTTGTTTTTTCCTTGATAGATTAGATCTTGCATGCTAGATTAATCATTTTTTTACATTTCTAGATCTACTTTGTTAGAAAAAACATTTTCCCTTTCCATTAGACTAGATTGCATTGAAAACACCAAAACCCACAAAAACATAGATTGCACATTGCATTTGAAAGGACATATAGGATTGCATACATATTTCTTTCATAGATTAGAAGCATTTTCCTTTCCAAAAATACTCTAAAAAATACCAAAAAGATGCATTGCATGTCATTTAGTTTGCATTCATATATATCCCTTAGAAATAGACAACATAGAAAACCCTCGATTCCATCATGAGGTAAACATGTTTCAAAAGATCTCAAACAAACCCTTGATTTCATCACAACGTAAAAGCAAAGCCAAGACACAAAGACAAACCCTAGGTCAAAACCCTAGATCTGGTTAGAGTTAGCAATTACACGACTTTCTCTATCCTGATTCACGAATGTGTTTAGGAGTGAGAGGAGAGTGGGTAAGAGCTATCCGAGACGAGATCGAGGAGATCCATCCGTGACCACAGCAACAGACACACATTCCAGCACAAGAAAATCGATTTGTTCTCTTATTGGTTGAAGAAATTAGGCAATTACAACTACACAGAGCATTTCTCAGAGACATAGAAACAACATAAGCCATTAACGAAAACAACCATTTACCCACACAAAGGTGGAATTTGTTGGGTGAATATTTTGTCGTTTAGCTAACCAACGGCAAAATGGTTAAATCGCCACAGCTATAATGAGACTAAGTCTCTCCTCTCAACAAGGGGAGGTTCCCTCTAGATAATGAGCTCTTTATAACAAGCAACTTTTAATACTTAAATAAAATAAAACTATTCTTGGGGTGATTTCATTGCATCCTATTCTCTTTTTCAGAATAGATGTTTCTCTCTTTCAAAATGACAACTTCAAAAGAAATGATATTTAATAATTCATGAACCAAGACAAACCGTAGAAACACAAAGTCTTTTGTTGTTTGACTTATTTCCCACAAATAAACTTTATTGAATTCAAATGTAGCTCAAAGTCTCCACTTTAACCCAATATGATATAACTAACTTGAACACAACAGTTTATAGCACAAAGTCTCTAAACAATTCTATTCTCACAAATGTAAACACAAACTCCTCCAATGAGAAAATAGCACAAAGTCTATTTAACCAAAACAAGAACACTTCTCTCAATTTCCAACAAACTCCACAATTCCAGTAATGATCCAATATAATATAACACTAATGACATAAGAACACTGATATCATAAAACAATATGATTCAACTCAAAGTTTGATACTCAAATTGCTTGCTTATATTGATATTCACTTGAAAACTTGATAAACATAAAAAACTCAAAGTCTTGAAATGTTTTCCAATTCGGTAGAGTTTCTTTGCAATAGATAAAAGATAAAAATTACAATAGAGGCCTTTTATTTATAGGGAGGAGCCTGGAGCAAAAATAGGAAAAATCTAACTACTTTGACTTATTCAAAAATGGGAGTCCTATTTGACTTGGGACTTCCTTTATCTCACATGTAATTACATTTTGAAAAAATACATGTGAGTATGTCCATAACAAAATTCAAATTACATCTACAAGACTGAAAATAAACTAAGGCATTGAAAAGGAACTTCAGTTGCCACCATTGTTCTTCTTTAAAAAGTTTTTATACATAGTTTGTACTACCGCCATTTCACATACATCAGGCTTCGCTGTATTCTCTGAGATGGTATGAGCCCTGAGAACTACATCTTTAACTGCCTTTATTCTTTTCTCATGTTTCTCAAGATTATCCTTTAGATTCTCAAAAGTTGAGTGATGATCATAAAGGCTATCCATTGAAACCACTATAGGCACTTCATCTTCAAATTTCTGCTGCACCATCTTCTCGAAAGCATCTATCATCTCTTCTGCTGAGAGAAACTTGTGACCTTCACCTATTAGAGTGCATGGTAGTTCCTCTAACCTATGTAGAAGCAAGACATTACTGTCTTCACTATTTTCACGTACTTGGCACAAGTCATCAAGTAAACCTTTTATCACATTGATACGATGGGTAATAGATTCCTTGGTCTTAAGATAAGACTCTTGGTTTGAAATGACACCAATGGCTATCAGATTCTTTATTTTGATCTTCTTCATCCCAACCCATTCCTCTAAACTTTCTTCTTGATCTTGTAGTTCTTGAGAAAGTGAATCAATAATGTCATCTAGCTCAGCTTTTCCCTTGTCCATCTTTCCTTTTCTTTCCACTGTGGTCTTCAATAGAACTCTTCCTTGTGCTAACAATCGTTCCACGATATCACCAACCACTCTTCCTCTGGCCTGAATTTTCTCAACCTTTTGAATAAGAGGATCATCAACAGACACTGACATAGGTTCCACGATCTTAGATGATTTTACTATTTTATGAAGAATAGTAGCAAGTTGTTCTACCTTTGATTTGCACTGCTCTTTTTCTTTCTTTACCTCATCATATTTCTCAAGCAATGAGCTTGCAGTGGTTTGAAAATCTGCCTTGATACCTTCATGAGTTAGCTTACCTAACTCAACTCTGGAGACAATATAATCATTCATATCAAAAGTATCTGTAGTGGCATCATCTGGCGGCTTAGCAATTTTTGTGTATCTAACTCCTTTTTCATTAATAATCCTAGAAACAGTTTTAGGTTTCTTTTTCTGGACCTTTGGCTTAATAGAAAGTAACTTCTCTATATCAATTTCATCTGGTGAAATTGCTTGCTTCTTCCTTTTAGGAGTGTATGCAGACAACCATGGAGGAAGTATTGAGGCACCAACATTCAGAGAAGAGTCAATTACCTATTTTGTTGGATCCATGCTCACACCTATTATAATAATAATAGGACTAGTGTGGGTAAAAACTATACTTGTATCAACCACTTTTTCAGAACCATCTAGAATGCTCTAGAATAGTTTGTTCACCAATATCAAATGATGGGGAAGACAGACTTGGAATAGAACCAGAAGAATCAAACACAGTCCCAAAACTTGTTCTTACAAAGGGAGGTCTATTAGACACAACAAAAATAGGTGAAATAGGAATATTGGAAACTATTGGAAAACTACCAGAAATAGGAGCATGAGGTAAGGGTGTAGAAACCTATGATTCTAGTGGAAGATCCTTCTAAGGGGAAAGTTGTGAATCACCAAGTTGTTCATGTTCTACATTCTCCTCTTTCTCTTGTTCTTTTTCACTTTCCTCATCAGGCTTCTCAGGCATTTCTACTTGTTCAACATCATTAGGTTTCCCAATATCTTCAATCTCCATTTTATCAACATTTGTATCGTCAGCACCTGATTCTGTGATAGTAGAAGTTCCTGCAACCTCTTTCTTCTTACCTCCTTTAGATACACAAACCTGATTTTTGGTTTATGCACTTTAGAAGAAGAGGGAGTGTCACTTTTGTTCTTTGTTCAGTTTTCTACCTTTTTCCTGTTTGCTCTTGAATCTCAGTTTCTAACCCAGTAAGAAATTCTTTCAGACTAATTCCTCTACTTTCTAACCACACATTTGTATTGGCTAGAATTAGATGAAATCTTTTCCTAATTGAAGTTTCTTCTTTGACATACCATTTGACCTCTGGTAGAGGCGAGGATTCAATGTTCTCAACATGGTATTTGGGATCCAAAACATCCCCTTCATCTTCCATTCCCTCCAGAATATCTGTAAGACCTAATTCTTCAATCTGACTCAAGCGAAGTCTGCAATAATCTAACTTCTTGATCTCATTCTGTGTTATGAGATCAGGCCAAATATCTTCAACCATTGGTATATGGAAAACTGACCTCCTCTTGATCTTGTCCTACACTCTTCTGAAATCAAAATTATCTCTTTTCTTGAAAGTCTTCATAGTGACCAGTTGCATCTCCAATTCAACTACTTTGGCCTTGGTAGTTGATTTAACAGAGTACCTCCCAATTTCTACAGGAAACTTAATCCCTGACTTTTTCAGCTCCATCTGCTTATTGTGCACAACAATCAACTGACTACACAGTTCCATCAGAATAATTCTATCACTGGGATACTGTGGAAGCATATACAGATAGCCAGGATAGTATCCCACTTTGAGATAAGTGAAAGTTGGAAATTGTAAGAATAAACAACCAAAAGAATTGACCACTTCCCAAGCCTCATCTGATACTCTTTTATGCTCAAGTTCATTATTCTATAAACATATGAATACTAAAAAGAAGGCATCATTAACTCTACGGAAATGGTGGATTGATCCCTTTAGAGTAACCTGTGGATAATACTCATAAACTGGAACCAATCTCCTATCACCAACTTGAGTTAAACCAGGAAAACTCCTCATGCTTGCAGCAACATACACCAGATATGAAGTCATATAAAACTTGAAAGTTGTATTAACTTTCACCAGCTGATCATGCAGAGCATTGCTAATCTGTTCCCCCTAGAATATTTTCTGTTGACCCCTGAGAATCACCTTAATGTATGTATACATCCATTCCTGAAAGTTGGATGAAGAAGGGAGACCTCTGATCTGACTCAACAGTGTAATCAAATCACTTACCTCCTCGACAAAGTCACTTCTCGGGAGGTCTTTTGGCCATCTGGTCAAATTGCTCTGAGGAGTCTTCAACCACTTACTGTTGATATGTTTCCTTGTAGCTTCAATATCTTCATCATAATCCTTTTGCCCTTGAGTAAAATCTATTTCACCGACATTTTCAATTGGAGGACACATAAAGATTTTATAAAGAAACTTTGCATCTAATCTCATGATCACATTTCCTTGAGAATCAGAGACAGTCCTGGTATCCCTATTATAGTGACTGGCTACCTGAAGAACAAATTCAGGATTGTGGGCAGGAACAGGAAAAGAGGCAACCAAGTGAATGTTGTTGTTGATAATCTTCTGCATATATCAAGGAGGATTTGACTACTTTGTTCTATCCATAAACTCAGCCATGTCCACATGACCAATCTCTATATCTCTGATCTTGTCCACATTGGACTGCAATGAAGTCACGGGGAAAACCCCTTGGTACTTATACTTCATGATTTTAGCCTTTGATGGGGATGGCTCTAACATCAGCTTTGTGAGGAAAACTGGAAACGACGTCTACCACAGATGTTTGTTGAAACTACAAAAATCCATGATCTTGCAGTTAGGGGAAAAATGGGCAAATTGGGGTTACTGCGAATTGACGATCATGAACACGGGAACATGCGTTGAAGGGCTTGAGAGTGTGCAAATCAAGGAAACAGGCAAAAGTGGGCCAAAGGGTATTGAAAGGAAAAATTTCCTAATGTTAGGAAAATTTTTAGGGTGACATGCATTGGTGGTGATTTTGGCCGCTCCTGCATGTGGGGTAAAATTGTTATCATGCACGGTCGGTCAGGATGACCGCTACTGCATGTTAGAGGAAAAATGCAAGTTTGATGTAGGGGCGGTCAATTTGACCGCCCTTACATGATGGTAAAAAAAATGCAAGTCTTACTAGGCACATGCACAAGTGGCAAAAAGGCCCTCTAGTGCATATTAGAGGAAGTACTTCAAATGTTTGGTCGGTAATGACCGCTTATACATCTCATTGTTAAAAACCATTCAAGGATTTCATGTAGGGGCGGCTGATTTTGCCACCCTTACATCAAGGTAAAACATACAAGTATGCAAGCGGTAAAATTTGTCGACTCAGCACTTGTGACAAACTTAACAAACGTATGTATCGGCGATGTTTATTACCGCCAACATACGGTAGATCAACAAAGTAGAACATGCATAAACAGCTAAAGTAACAGACCGTGCACAAGTCATAAGTTTTGAAAACACGAACAAGACCTAACATTTGTAAAACTTAGGGATTAATTTTACTAAAATAGGTGAATTTCACCTGATAAAATGACGGCAAAAGAAACCTAGGCCTACCAGAAACTAGGATTTAAAAATGACTCGAAAAAGGAAAACAAAACAAAAAACAAATTGCTTAAACACTTAAACAATAACATTTACTAGAAATACAAGAAATTGTTTCATCATTCAGGAAAACCCTAAGAAGAAAATGAAAATAAAAACAAAAAAAATAAAGGCTTACCTCTGAAAGAAAAATTGAAACCCTAGACGCCAAAAATCTCCACAATCCGCTTGCAAAGAGTCGAAATGTCAGCTTAACAAACGGAGGATAGGAAACACAAGAAAGATAGAAAGAAGAATGAAATATAACCGATTTAAAACACATTTAACACTTAAAATGAAACTAAAAGACCAAAATAAATGCTACATGAGTTAAACTGTCGTAGTATTTATTATGTTCTTCGACGGTGAAACTCACCGATGTAACATTAGTAAAAGACTAAACATGCATTGGTGGTGAAAATCACCGCCACTGCATGTTATTTATACAAGACATGTAACGGTAGTAAAAAAATACCTCTCTAACATGGATTTAGATGAAACAGAGAATGCACTGGCGGCGAATTTCGCCACCACTGCATGTAATTTTTTTTAAAACTATAGAATATGCGAGGGCGGCGAAAATCGCTGCTCTTGCATATACACAAAAATACTCTAACTCTTTAAAATTAAGAAAATCATTTCAACAATTTACACAAGTTTCAAGAAATACAACGAGAAATGACTCAAATAGATAATCAAGAACAAGAGGATCTCACACGAGAAACAAGAGACGACTCACCTCGATTTACGAACTTAGAGTGTAGGCTATGAAACAAACAAGTTTTGTAGGGGTTGTCTACAAAATGAGTGCAGCTAATTTTGAGAGCAATAGAATTTAAGGAACCCAAATAGAAGGAGAGAAACTAGTGACCCTTCGGTACATAGGGTTATTTCAACTACCACAACAATTAAGCAAAACATTCAACAAAACACACAACAATAATGGCCACAGATCTTGCTGACCCCCCTTCGCGAAGTCTAGCTCTCAAATGAGCCAGACCCCTGCCATGTCTTGCCTCCTCTCGACTGGCTACTCCCATGTGAGCGAGAGTGACGTGGTGGATTTCCCCATGGCAAGGAGGGAAAGGGTCCGTGTGCATGCCAAAATCTGACCCGACAGCCCCCAAGCAACTGGAGTCACGATTTCAAGCATACATATTTTGGTGAGCCTGACATGAAGAACAAATCCTTTTGGGATGGATTCTTTCACATTTTTTGCACTTTGCAATGTTTCATGCAAAAAGTCAAAGGGAATGTCCCCTTGAGTAAAATTACAAATTCAACACATATCCAAAGAGATCTTGACAACGTTGACCAAATCAAAACACAACAACTGAACAATAATCTCAGATCCATCATGATGATCAACCCATAACAAGCCATAAAAAAATGGCTAGCGAAATGGACAATGAAGTATGTTGTCAAGAGAAGAACTTACAAGAAGCTCATGGGAATCACCCCTCCAATGAAATTAGCATATGTTTAGATCCAATAGCTTCATTCTTCAATCAATCAAACTCAAAAGACTCAAAGGGGATCCAACAAGATCCCCACAACATTGATGAAATAAAAACATGCCTAGTGAGTGTTCAGTCTAAAATCCATCAACGAGACCAACCCATTACCAGTGATTTAAAAATGGCCAGCAAAATTAATAATGAAGTGAGCCATCAAAAGAAAGCTTGCAAGAATCTTGGGGGGGATAGAAACCCCTCCACATAGTACATCAAGATAAAAAGTCCACAAGATGTGAAATGTCATCAGAAAGAACAAATAGGGTCACTCAAACCCCAATGCAAAGCAATCCATCCCAAGGTGGAAAAACTCAAAGAACGGACAAAGCCTCACTCACAGACCTTCTAGAAAGTTTGGTCCAACGAATTGTGACCCTTGAGGCTAGGAAGGTTGAACAAGATTGCCAAAACAACATTACAGAAAAACCTAGGGCACATAGAAATCAATTCATTGACAAGATCAAATCAAACCAGGGGGCAAAACAAAATACCCCTCATCCAAACTTCCATGAAACATTCAAGCCTCCCTTGCCCTCACCATCCAACATGACAAGTCTCAATCAAATAGGTGGGATCCCTATGATGCAAGATCAACCACAAATGATCCCACTCAATATTCAAAACATAAACATGACACCATTTAGTCATCAAAATTTTTTAGGATATCAACAATTTAGAATACCCTTTCAACAAACACAAAAAGCTCCACTTGAAGGGCTAATGTTTGGAGGAACAAAATCCTCTACACATAACTCCCTCCCATGAACATACCTCAAGTATTTAAAGGAGCCTCTCGACTACAACATTCAGCAAGTTATACTACCACGGCCTCTCCATGAGCTTCCAAAATTTAAAGGAGAGGGTGATCCCAACTCTCATATCAAGGCTTACATCATGGTAGTGCGAGAACTCCTCCCTTGGGATGGGGTGGTAGCAAAAACTTTTCCAAAGACTTTGGAGGGTATCACTTTCGATTGGTACTATCGCCTTCCAGAAGCATCGATCCACTCTTTTAGGCAACTCATTGATCAATTTGTGGCTGCCTTTGATATAAACAAATTGGTCAATACAGGAATACAAGAATTTTTAACAATCAAACAAGAAGCCAACGAGTTGGTTGTACATTTTATCACATGATGGAGACAAGTTCTCTATTCTTCAACTAGCACACCAAACATGGATCATAGAGAACTTTGTGATCTCTTCTTACATGCTCTCATCAATGACATACGAGAACAAGTCCAAAAACTCCCTTACAAATCATATGAAGAAGCACTTGAAAGTGCCCTTAGAATTGACCAAGCTGCTATTGATAGCGGAAGAAGGGAGTATGATTCCAATGGAAGGTTGATAAACCATGATACAAATAACAAATCCTGGACAAACAATCAAGACATAGATGGATCAACAAACACTTCACCGTCAGGGAACTACAATTGTGACTACAAAAGTCATACAAATTTGGGAAATTAAAATGCTAACAACTATCCTCCAAGAATAAACAAGAAGTCTTACAACAATCATCATAAACCTCAAGATCACAATCATGATAAATATTGCTAATTTCACAAGAGAAGGGGGCATGATATCAAGTCATGTCGGGGGTACCATTGCTTCATAAAACACACAACAATAGAAACGGGACATAGAAAATAGAATATTTCTTTATTGATATGGGCAACTCATTACATTACAAAAGCTCAATTACAATCAAAGGAATCAATCCTCCATAGGCTACAACACACTACAGCTTCACATCACCAAGCTCTGGAATCTTCTACCTTCTGTAACCCCAAATCAGCTAGGGTTTCTATTTTCCCACCTATTCTTGACTCTACACCTTCCCCCTTAACTCTACTACTACTTAGGGTTCCCAAAATAGTTATAAATAGCATTTTTTGGCAGCCTCCAGCTAAATTTCAAAATTTGCAACTCCCTCCAAAAGTAGTTCAATTTTTCGGAAGCATAACTTTTGATCCGTGTGTCCGATTGATGAACCGTTTTAAGTGTCAGAAAGCTTGCGATGTGAACTATCACACTGAAAATCCATAAATAGATTTTTGTCAACTTTTTGAGATGTTATGGGATGTTTTAGAGCCTCATATCTTGTTTCAAAAAATTTTGGGGGCTTTTCAGAAAACAAAAACTTTAATATCTATCAATTCACAAATGATATTTGCTTGATTCCTTCGCCAAAGGTCTTATATTTCAATTATGAAACTTTTTGTAAGTTTTTGCTTCAATCCATGCCCAAATGCAAACTTTCCTAAAATGGCAGTTAAACTTTCCAAAACAGGCAGGTTGTTGTTTTTAGCAGTTTGGAAAAAACTGAAAGTCCTACATGATTCAAAAGATTATGGAACCAGAAACACTAATTATGAAAAGAAATGAAAACAACTGCAATGATTTTGAATCAATGTTTTTTTGGGTGATGCAAGATTGCCCTTACACCACTGGATGCTCCTGCATCAGACACCCAAGGTAATTTGAGAAGTGACCCTGTCACATCTCAAGTGTTTGTTTGAGGAAAACCTAAATGGTCAACCTCTGCCTTAGATAACCAAGAAGAATCTTCAACAAGTCTTCCTTTCCATTTCACCAGATATTCTTCATATTTCCTATTACGAGTACTTCTTCCCACACGGCTATCCAAGATCTCTTCTATCTCCTCCATTGAAGTAGATGTTAGAATACTCCACTGTTCTTCTGTTGGTCCATCATCTGTTCCACCTTCATGATATTTTGATAAATCAACAATGTTGAAAATAGGGGAAATATTGATCCCACTTGGCAGCTCTACCTCATATGCATTTCCTGAATCATGCTTCTTTAAGATTCTGCACGGTCTAAATTTCTTCATTTTCAACTTATTGTATGTTCCAATTGGGAACCTTTCTTTTCTCAAGTGAACCATGACTTCATCTCCTACCTGGAATTCCTTATATCTCCTCTTCTGATGTGCCTTAGCCTTGTACTAAATATTCATCTTATTAATGTGTTTTCTTACCTTTTCATGCAAATTCTTCAGATGTTCTACAAAGTCTTCAGCTTCGACACTTGTCTTTTCTCCTTTGTCCAGCTTCCTTGACTCAGAAACATTTCTTAGGCTATTGCCATATACAATCTGGAATGGTGATTTACTAGTACTCCTATTGACAAAATTGTTGTAAGCAAATTCTGCATATGGTAAAATCAAATCCCATCCCTTGGGCTTATCTCCTACTAAGCATCGTAGCAAGTTACCCAAACTCCTATTCACCACTTCTGTCTGTCCATCAGTCTATGGCTGGTGTACAGAACTAAACTTCAAATCTATCTTCAAATTCTTCCACAATGTCCTCCAAAAATAACCAACAAACTTGGTATCTCAATCTGAAACTATGCTCTTTGGTAGACCGTGTAATCTCACCACCTATCTGAAAAATAATTCAGCAATATGAACAGCATCATTAGTCTTCTTGCAAGGAATGAAATGTACCATCTTCAAGAATCTGTCCACCACCACAAAAATGGAATCACGTCCTCTCTGTGTCCTTGGTAAACCAAGAACAAAATCCATACTAATATCATCCCATGGCTTCTCTAGTACAGGTAGTGGCTGATATAGACTTGTATTCTGACTTGCTCCTTTTGCCATCTGACATACTCTGCAACTTTGCACAAATTTTCTCACATATTGTTGCAACTGTGGCCAATAATAATTTTCACCAACAATAGCAATGGTCTTATCTCGACCAAAGTGTCCAACCTATCCTCCACTATGCTTCTCCTTAATCAGGTTCTCTCTCATGGAACTCCTGGGAATGCACAACTGACTTCCTTTAAACAACATGCCATCTTGGATTATGAAATCCAACCATTTTGTCTTGTCCAAAGTAATAGGTTCCAGACAAGCTTTCCAAGCCTCTACAAAATCTGGATCTTCAAGATACAAACTTTTGAGCTCATTGAACCCAACAACCTCTATCTTCATTTCTGTCAACAAATTTTGCCTTCTGCTCAAGGCATCTACAACTCTATTGGACTTCCCACTCCTGTGCTTCAAAACAAAAGTATAACTCTGTAAAAACTCAACCCATTTTAAGTGCCTTTGATTCAACTTTCCTTGACTATTAAGATACTATAAAGCCTGATGATCAATATATAAAACAAACTCTTTTGGCAACAAATAATGTATCCATTTCTTTAAAGCTTGAACTATTGCATAAAATCCCTGATCATAAACATAATACTTTTTCTTGGCATCATTAAGCTTCTCACTAAAACAGGTAATGGGCTTACCTTCTTGCCTTAAAATAGCTCCTATAGCACTACCACTAGCATCACAATCTACCTGAAATACCTTATTGAAATCTGGAAGTGCCAAAACAGGTTGCTCTGTGACTTTTTGCTTCAATGTATCAAAGCTCTTGTTTGCTCCTTTAGTCCATTTAAACTCTTTTCTATCCCCTCTCATTGTATCTGTTAGGGGTGCACAAATGCTACTAAATTTTTTGATAAACTTTCTATAAAAGCTTGCCAAACCATGAAAAGATCTTACCTCTGTGGCACTCTTTGGTGTAGGCCATTCAAGGATAGCTCTCACCTTCTCTGGGTCCATCTTAAGACCTTCCTCTAAGACAACAAATCCTAGGTATACCAACTCCTTCTTTGAAAACTACATTTCTTTAGATTAATCAACAACTTCTCTTCCCCCAGCTTCTCTAAAAATCTTTAGATATGCATCAGATGCTCATCCCAAGTCGTACTGAAAATCAAAATATCATCCAAATAAACAATAACAAAACTTCCCAAAAATTCTTTCAGTACCTCGTTCATGAGCTGCATGAATGTGCTCGGTGCATTGGTTAGCCCAAATGGCATGACTAACCACTCATACAAACCCTCCTTTGTCTTGAAGGCTGTCTTCCATTCATCTCCTTCTCTGATTCAGATCTGGTGATACCCACTCTTCATGTCAATCTTCGTGAAGTACTTGGCTCCACTCAAACATTCCATTATGTCATTCATTCTTGGTAATAGAAACCTATACTTGATCACGATCTTATTTATGGCTTGAAAATCTGTACACATTCTCCACTCTCCATCTTTCTTTGGTGCTAGTACTGCAAGTACCGCACCTGGACTCAGGCTCTCCTTTATCAACCCCCTAAGAACTCGTGAACTTGTCTGTTCAACTCTCCATTCTCTGCTGGAGTCATTCTGTGGGCTGCCTTATTTGGCAAATTGGCTCCTGGTATCAAATCCATTTGATGACTTATCTTTCTAACTGGTGGTAAACCTTCTGGTACATTATCAGAGATAATGTCTTAAAATTCTTCCAACATATCTAAAACTTCTGCGGGTACATCTTCACATTTCTTTTGACTAATCTTAGGAATCAATGCAAAGCAATGACGCTCATGCTTCATACCCTCCAAAAATTTTCTACCATCTACCAAGCAAATTCTGGCAGTACTACATACCTTTTCTTCCACCTCCTTCAAGGGCTTCAACTTGTGACAAACCCCATCCTTTGTTAGGGAATATGTATTTGCACGGCCATCATGGATAGCGCTCCTATCATACTGCTAGGGCCTCCCCAACAACATATGATATGCATCCATCAGTATGATATCACACAGCACCTCATCATGGTACTCCCAATCTTGAACTTCACTAAACACTGCTCATTGACCAAAGCTCCATGGTCTTTCTACAACCATGCAATCCGATATGGATGTGGATGCTTTCTTCTTGTCAACTTCAACTTGTCAACCATCTCCTTTGAAACAAGATTGTCAGTACTTCTACTGTTAATAATAATATCACAACCCTTACCTTCACACTTGCACCTTGTGCGGAATAAACTCTTCCTCTGATTGGGTTCTTTCTCCTCATTCAACAAAGTTCTTCTGACAACTAGGGTTTCTCCCCTTTTAGCATCTTCAGAATGCTCAGACTGTGCATCTTCATCTACATGTGCAACTCGTGCATTACCTTCAGGTCTTCTATTCATCCTTCCTTGATGTTGCGGACACTCGTATGCTCGATGCCCTTCTTCTCCACATTGAAAATAAGTTCCTCGGAAACCTCCTCTTCCAGGTCCTTGCCCAGGTCTGCCTCTTCCTCTTCCTCTTTGCTCACCATTATTCTGGTCACGAGGGTAGTAGGTATTATCTCCTTTCTAATTTTGACTGGTGCCAGCTTCTTCACTTTTCTTTAAATCTTCATTTCGGCCTCCATACGGTCTTCCACTAGTTCTTCTGCCTTGACCTCTTCCTCTTTGCTTGCTTTCAAATCTTTTGTTCAACTTCTCTTCCACCTTCAGGGAGAAATGGTACGCATCTTCTATGGTGGTCATTCTAACCAGACTCAGCTCCTCTTGAATATTTGGCCTTAACCCATTAATGTAACATACTACCTTCTCCTTGTTGGACTCTGCATGGCCTGTCCTAATAGTAATCTTATAAAACTCTTCTGTATACTCCTTAACATACTTGTTACCTTGCTTCAGTCCTTGCAGTCTCTTCAACAACTCCATCTCATAGTCAACAGGAATGAACTGCTTCTTCAGTTTCTCCACCATCTGATCCCATCTAGTGATCTTTCCTTTTCCTCTTCTGTTCCTCTCTAATTGGACCTCCTTCCACCAAATACTGGCATGGCCCTTCAACTTTATTTTTGCAAACTTGACTTGATCTGGGTCCTCCACATCTTCATACTCGAAATACTCCTCCATGTCATTGATCTAATCAATAAGCTGTTCCAGATTCAAATCTCCAGAATATGTAGAAACTTCAATCCTGGGCCTCTTTCCAATCTTAGAAATGCCCCTCAACAACCTAACTTCTGCAGGATCTCCTGCAACTTCTTATTCTTCCTCAGATAGCTCTTCTTTAGCTTCATCTTTGCTTTCTTCTCTTGTTCTTGACTAAAACCATCTTCGTAGCTCCTCTTGCAATGCATCGATTTGCCTTTGCAAGGCTCTAAAACCTTCTTTCATCAAAGCATTCCTCCCAATATGATTTCTTCGTGGAGGCATCTTGATCTTTACAACAAACCCACAATTTCAAGTCCTAGTGCAAATTGCCTCACGGTCGACGATATGTCTACACACTCAGGAACCCTTGCTCTGATACCACTTGATGAATGGGGTAAATCATAAAACACACAACAACAGAAATGGAACACATAAAATAAAATATTTCTTTATTGATCTAGGCAACTCATTACATTACATAAGCTCAATTACAATCAAAGGAATCAATCCTCCACAGGCTGTAACACACTATAGCTTCACATCACTAGGCTCTAGAATCTTCTACCTTCTGTAACCCCAAATCAACTAGGGTTTCTATTTTCCCACCTATTCTTGACTCTACACCTTCCCTCTTAACTCTACTACTGCCTAGGGTTCCCAAAATAGCCATAAATAGCACTTTTTGGTGGCCTCTAGCTAAATTTTGAAATTTGCAACTCCCTCTAAAAGTAGGTTAACTTTCAGGAAGCATAACTTTTGATCTGGGTGTCCGATTAACGAACCGTTTTAAGGGCCGAAAATCTCACGATGTGAACTATCGCATCAGAAATCCGTAAATAGATTTTTGTCAACTTTTTGGGATGTTATGGGATCTTTTAGTGCCTCATATCTTGTTTCAGAAAATTTTAGGGACTTTTCAGAAAATAGAAACTTTAATATTTTTCAACTCACAAATGATCTTTGCCTAATTCCTTCGCCAAAGGTCTTATATTTTAGTTATGAATCTTTCTGTAAGTTTTCACTTCAATCCATGCCCAAATGCAAACTTTCCTAAAATGGCAGTTAAACTTTCCAAAACAGGCAGTTGCTATTTTTAGCAGTTTAGAAAAAATTGAAAGTCCTACATCATTATTCAAGAGATTATGGAACCAAAAACACTAATTATAGAAATAAATGAAAACAACTGCAATGATTTTGAATCAACTTCTTTTTGGGTGATGCAAGATTGCCCTTACACCACTGGATGCTCTTGCATTGCCTCCAAGAATAAACAAGAAGTCTTACAACAATCATCATAAACCTCAAGATCACAATCATGATAAATATTGCTCATTTCATAAGAGAAAGGGGGCATGATATCAAGTCATGTCGAGGGTACCATCGCTTCATATCAAACCTCCCAAAATGTCAACAAAAAGCATTCACAGACACATTCTCACAAGATGAAGCACTTAGTCCCAACACCTTTGATCAAAACACCTTAGGCCTTGTGGAATTAGATAAAGATCAAGAAATTTGTGTCATACAAGGACCATAACAACCAGATGACACCAACAATTCAATTTTTTCTCACATGCTAGGGCTTATCAAGAGTTCTCCTACACACAAGAATGCTCTCCTGAAAGCCTTAGATCTAGGCCATCGAGTTCAAAACACTCCAAGTGAAAAGTGTTCTTCAACATTTGATTTTGAAAAGTTACCCTCAGACAATGACATATCCAAATAGGGTGACCTCCCCCTCCATCTGATAGTCCAAATCCAAGACTATTCCATTAAATGTGTAATGATTGATGATGGGTCTGCAATCAACATAGTCTCCTTTTTGCTCCTTCAAAGGATGGGATATGATGAAACACAAATCACAAAAGAAACTTCCATCCTTAGAATTCATGATAACCCAAACACTCAAACCATGGGTAAGGTCAATCTTCAAATCACACTGGGTCCCAAAACCCTCCCAACTAAATTTTATGTCATCAACAAAGAAACCACTTACAACATGATCCTAGGAAGACCTTGGATCCATAGGATGAGGGCCATTCCCTCTACTTTATTTCAAGAAATACACTTCTCGTACATGGGACAAAGCCACATCATCAAAGGAGATCCTGATCCTTTTAGCCTTTATAGAGTTGAACAAGGCAAAAAGAAGGGAAAGCCCATGGAAACCACCAGTGACCCAAAAATCAACATTTTTGAAAAAGGAGAGACATCAAAACAAATTGCAAACATAGACAAGACCTCAAAATGTATAGGAAAGGGGACAACAAGAGAAGTGAATAAAAAAATGAGTGATCAAAATAAGAGCATTAAAAAAGTGAGAATTGAGAGATCAAAGCATTACATATTCCTAGAAGCATTTATTTCTTGAAAAATTAAAAAAAAAAAGAAAAAGAGAAAAGTCAAGTGAAAAAAAAAAGTTAAGCAAAAAAAGAGAGACACAAAAATAGAGTAAAAGAGAGAAGGTTGCTGAATGTCCATACTCTTGGGTGGAGATCAATCTAAGCTTGAAGCCTCAAGAGTGACATTCTAATAGAGAAGGAAAGGTACAAAGCACACACACGCACTAGCTGAGCAAAACTGAAGAGTCTAGTTGTCTCTAGGATAATCTTCTATCTAGGGACCCTTATTCTTTCCCGGATATCCTTTACCTCGGGTCTATCTTGCTTTCCATCTATGATATAAGTCTAGCGAACATATTAAATTTGCTGCTTGTCTAAATTGAAAGCTTGTCAGATTTTCCTATCTAGATAAGGATCAGTGTTTAGCCTTTAGCGAAGTCTAGAAATCATAAATACTCCATATTCATTTCCACTCCCCACTTGAGTTTCCCTAAATCCAATCTCACAGCCTTGAATAGTTTTCTTATATAAGGACAACTTGCAATCCCTTGGATTGAAAATTATATTTAAGAGCAATCACATTGTTTGTTCCACATTGCATTCATGCCAAAATTAGAAAAAAGAGTTCCAAAGCAATAAAATCAATGTCATAACTCATGGTATTCCATAGAAGTAAATGTTTCATTTCAGCATCTATCGTGTTTTTGCATCTGTATATCATCACCTGCATTCATATATATATGCTAAAAAAGACAAAAACAAATTGCATCATCCATATGTAATCATCCTAAGTATGCATTCTCATAAGCAAAATAAAATCTCTAACCAACCATATGCACAAAAGGGAAAGTGAAGTACAAGATGTCAACTAAAGCTATGTATAGATCTCATCCAGTGAGGTCTAATTTGTAAAACAATGTTTGAGCTCAAATCACTCCTCCAACAAGTCAAAAGAGCAAACCTGTGTAATCAAGTACACAAGTCTCCCCATGCAAGGGGGCAAGGGTAGAAATATCTTAAATATAGGTCTCTCAAAGACCTCAAAAAGTGTCAAATCAAACCTTTGTAAGATCTCCATAGAAACCATAAAAAATAGAAAATTGAAAAAACCTAAATTTTTTTTGTAAAACATAAAAAAACCCTAAAAATCAAATACATTCTTCAAAATTGCAATAAAAGGAGAATCTATTATCCTCTTCTCTAGCTTATCATGTCTTCTATGCATTTTAGATTAGTTCTTTGCTTTTATGCATTTGTTTCATGCATCGTTTTGCGTGCTCTCATGCCTACAGGTCCAAACCAACAAAAACAAGCGACTAATCAAACTCAAACGATCCATGGTAAGTTCGTCATTTCAGTTTTCATTATTTATTTTGATGTATTTAAATGCCAGACTGATACTAGTTATTACAGGTACAAATTGCGAGAAAATTGAAAATAGGTAAGGCCTAGTTTGGGAACGGTACCTACCCTTCATGTAGACTATCATCCCCGAGGGGGCAAATATGTAAGCACCAAAATCATGCACTCCCTCCATGAGGACCCCTATGATGATTCAAATCCTTGTCACGTACATGTAAGCATGAAAATAAATCCTTTGGCTAGCAGGCCTCTTGATGACGTGTCCTTTCTTCTTGTCTTGTGTCGTTTCTGCTTTGTCAATTTCTTTTCTTCCCCATTTGTGATGCTTTTCGACACTTGTTGTGACACTTGTCGACTTGCGCTTTCTCGCTTTCGACCTTGATCCTAAGCCTTGTAAGTGTCTTGTAGGTGAGTTTTCACCTCTCCCCTTTGTATTTCGTCTAGTGCACCTCATAGAAGCCTTCTAGAGGTCACCTGAGCCATCTCCCGCTTTTTGTTTTCGATTTCAACCATCCAATCCAAATCTCTCCCTGTTATTTCCAGATCCCCACTGGGGATCTTAAGGACGCAAGTGGAGATTTGGATTCTTCCACATGATTGACATGTTTTCTGGTGTAGAACCCATCCTTTTCTTCCCCCTTGCCTTCTGCCATCCTAATTTCTGCATTCTGCACTCCTGATCCAAGGTTGCCCCCCTGGCGACCGAGGATCTCCTTGGGTGACCCTGTCTGATGAAGGTGGCGACCCTGCCATCTTTTGACCCATGGAAAAATTGAAGTTTCTCTCGCATTTTAGCTCTATTTTTGCCTGTTTTTCCTTTTGTTTGCATGATTTTTGATCGTTGATATAGAGTTAACTATTTCATGCACCTACACATGCATAATTAGCTCTATTTGATCTCAAATTAACTCCCTAATCAATCTCATGCATTCCCTCGCCTCCATTTATTCTTCAGTGATAAGCTATCATTGCTTCATCACTCCCTAATTAGTTGAGTTTACTGGGTAATCAACTTTGTTAACTCCCCAATCTATTCCTGTTAACTCATCAATTAAATGAGTTAACTCCTCAATCCAATCCCTTCTTCTAACCTATAAATACCCCTCACCTCTTCATTATTTTCCAAGTTGAGCAAGTTGGAGAATACCCTTCTCATCTTCACAAGTTTTTTCAAGCTTCTTCACAGGCCTTTGATCCTCTTTCTTCATTCCTTTCTTTAGTTTTTCCAAAGCTTCAAAGCTTTCATTTTTGCATAGCTTCAAAGCTCTTCCACATAGGGAAATTCATCGTGCACCAACTCTTGCCAACTTTGCTCTCCAATCTAGCATTCATATGCTCATACAGGACACAAGTGCCTTTTACTTTGATTGTTCGGACAAGAAACGCTACGTTGCTTCTTTTTTTTATGCCATTGTGCTCAATCCAAGCTCACATCGAGCTCACACAAGCTTCACAAAAGCTTCTTTTCGCTTCTTTGAGTCTTTTTGTCATCGAGAGAATCACCTGCTGTCACAAAAGGATTCAAGGTTGCCTACACAAGGATACTGAGAGTAGTGGAGTCTTCAAATCTTCATCTATTTAGGTTCTTTTATTGCTTTCATAGTAATTAGACAATCATTTTGCTCTTGGGAATAGTAACATACTTGCTTTTTCCTTGATAGATTAGATCTTGCATGCTAGATTAATCATTTTTTTATATTTCTAGATCTACTTTGTTAGAAAAAACATTTTCCCTTTCCATTAGACTAGATTGCATTGAAAACACCAAAACCCACAAAAACATAGATTGCACATTGCATTTGAAAGGACATATAGGATTGCATACACATTTCTTTCATAGATTAGAAGCATTTTCCTCTCCAAAAATACTCTAAAAAATACCAAAAAGACGCATTGCATGTCATTTAGTTTGCATTCATATAAATCCCTTAGAAATAGACAACATAAAAAACCCTCGATTCCATCATGAGGTAAACACGTTTCAAAAGATCTCAAACAAACCCTTGATTTCATCACAAGGTAAAAGCAAAGCCAAGACACAAAGACAAACCCTAGGTCAACAAAACCTTAGGTCAAAACCCTAGATTTGGTTAGAGTTAGCAATTACATGACTTCCTCTATCCTAATTCATGAATGTGTTTAGGAGTGAGAGGAGAGTGGGTGAGAGCTATCCGAGACGAGATCGAGGAGATCCATCCGCGACCACAGCAACAAACACACATTCCAGCACAAGAAGATTGATTTGTTCTCTTGTTGGTTGAAGAAATTAGGCAATTACAACTACACAAAGCATTTCTCAGAGACATAGAAACAACATAAGTCATTAACGAAAACAACCATTTACCCACACAAATGTGGAATTCAAGGAACCTAAATAGAAGGAGAGAAACTAGTGACCCTTCGGGTCATAGGGTTATTTCAACTACCACAACAATTGATCGAAACATTCATCAAAATGCACAACAACAATGGCCACAGATCTTGCCGACCCCCCTCCGTGAAGTCCAGCTCTCAAACGAGCCAGACCCCCACCTTGTCTTGCCTCCTCTCAACTGGCTACTCCCACGTGAGTGAGAGTGATGTGGCAGATTGCCCCGTGGCAAGGAGGGAAAGGGTTCGTGTGCATGCCGAAATCCTACCCGACAACCCCCAGGCAACCGGAATCACGATTCCGAGCGTACAGTAGCTGAGACTCATCTTTGCATCTTTGCATTTGTTTACTTCTCCGTAAGTTCCACTTAAGGGGGGGTGTTGGTGTGAATCAGGTATATTACCTAACTAGTTCCATGGTAGGTCTTATTCACACTTGTCAAGTTTACTAGGGCATTTAATATTTGTCATGTCATAGTATTAAAACACTTGTCATGATCACATGTTGTCCTAGATCTCAACCTTGCCTATATAAACAAGGGCTCTCATTGTACATATGTGGGTCATACATTGTATATCTCGTACCTTATATGCATAATTATCGTTCTTTGGCAATATAACATTGTTGTTGCTTATCTCTTGTTGTGGAAGGTTGTTTTGATTGTAGGTGATCCTGGGCATCTCTTGAGTCTATGATGTGACTCTCACACAACAATGTCAAAAGTAAGAAGAATATATGAATATTCTTTGCATTTTCGTTCCAAAAATATAAGCCTATGGAAAAAATATGTATGTAATCCTACATAAGCAAGAGGAGGATTGTCTAAAAAAAAAATGACTACAAATAAAACCCTAAAAATCAAAGTACTAAATTTGTATTTGACATGATCGTGATTTTATTGTGTACTTTAAGCGTCAAATTATAATAAAGTTTTCTTGGTTTTTCAAACTCATATTTTCTAAATTGTGGATGATTTGGTAAAAGATTTTCTTCTAAGAATCATATCCTACATTAATTTAAAATAAAATTAAAGATAGGAAACCCAATAATATAAATGGTTGCAAAAAAATAGGAAATGGTTTAAGTGAGTTGTAATGAATTGTAATGATAACATAATTTAGTATATTGAATAACTTATAAATTAATAAATTAGAAAAAAAATGTAAAAAAATATATTTTTTAAAAAATTAATGCACAGTTTGATAAACATAAATATAAAATAATAATTTTTTTTGTCCTAATTCCCATCAATCCAATTAATAAATTGTATACATATTCTACTATTTCCCATATTAAAAAAAACTATGCAAAATTTATCTAACTCTAACAAAATTTCACTCCAACCAGAAAATTATTAGCCTGCCCATAGGTCCATGATTAACCTAACTAACTTATGAATGAATATTTTATTTCTGTTCAAATATTAAAATGGCGCATTAACCAGCACGGAACCAATGACTACATAAACCCTGCCCTCCACTCAACGCAACTCGCGCGGCCTCCTAACAAAAATTCTGTCAATCACATCGTTAATTCCTCCAAAGATTCCAAACGAGACGCAACAAACATTTCAGAAAAGTTAAAAACAATTAATAATAATAATAATAAGATTATGAAGATACCACAAGTATTTAAAAAATAATTAATTATTCAAATAACAGCAAGCCATAAAAAAAGGTTTGATTAATTGTAAACGCATCTACATATTTTCCTTTGACTCGGCGTAAATTTCTCTTATATTTTGTCCAGCGATGGCGTTCGGCGGGACAAAATAAGAATAACTTCTGGAAACCCTTTCTTGCACAATTCTGAGTCAATTTACAGACAATTCAACCAGATCATGTCATTTTGAGTATGTTTTAAGCGTTTTTCCGAGGCAGATATGATCGAAAAGCTTTGAGTTCCATCAACGAAAATTGTAGGAAAGGAGAAACTCATGCCTTGGAGTTGAGCAGGAAAGGGCAAAAATGTGGGTGTTTTACTTGATATCGTTGCCGCTAACGCTGGGCATGGTGGCTGCCACGCTTAAGTATTTCGCCGGTCCAGACATTCCCCGCTATGTTCTCTTTACCGTAGGATATGCCTGGTTTTGTTCATTGTCCATCATTATACTCGTGCCCGCAGATATTTGGATGGTGAGCTTCTACTTGCTCAATTTATATTTTTCCTCTAATATTTGTAATAGGATCCTCTGAATTAGGGTTAGGGACAATTTTAAGGAAGCGCACACTTTTAAAGGATTATAAATCCTGGCAATTTTTTTAATATCGAATTATGAATGTCTGCCATTTGATCATATGATCTAGAGTTTTTTTTTCTAATTTCCTTAAAGATTGTATGTGTAATGTGCAAAATAATCGGACGAATTCTTGAAGACATGAAAATTTGATGTGTAAAAATTTTGGCGGATCTTCATAAGCAGATGGCGAATAGAATTGGATAGAAAATGGCGGAATAAGCCAATTGACAAATATTAGTCATAAAAACTATCCCTGTATTTTAGGTTTGAATGGGTGACATTGAATTCCGAACAGTTTGAAGCAAACAAATTTCTGGATAAAAACTGTCTAAAGAGTTTTGAGAAAACATCAATCAGATCTAATAGGAATTTAAATATTAAGAGACCCCGGTCGTTTTTTTAATTTTTCCTTTCTTTTCACACAGTGATTCGTGACAACAAAAACAAATTGGAAAAGTTAAATGTGGAATATTGAAATATATTAGCAATCAAAATTGTTTGCTCCTAAATCCTTCAGGCGGCTTTTATCAAGGAATCTGTTTGCTTCAAAAATTATGAATTGCCAAAGACTAAAGTTTAAGTAATCACATTCTGTACAAACACTCTGCAGCGATTTTTGAGAAAATATCAGCTAAATTGAATACAACCTTAAATGTTAAAATATCCCCCTTTTCACTTTTCTTAGATTCATACGATACGATGGTTCCAGAAAAGGTGAAAATTTAAAATGACTGCCTGTGGAAATTAAAAAAATCTAATCAATCAAATTTGTTTGCTTGCAACTCCTGACACAAATTTTAAACAGAATTCTGTTTGCGTTAGCAGTTATGGACCATGGAAGTTTCAATTCTTTTATGCTGAGCAGCTTTCAGTGCATTAATCGTCTTCTGCTCTGTGTTTTTTGGCTCATGCATGGAATCAATTACACAAATAAATTGTCTCAATAATTGCAATATATTACAGTAGCTGGCGAATCTTTTCATTGCATAGAGGAAGAAATAAAAATTGTATGTTAATAGGTAGGGAGAAAAGTATAGGATTTAGTGCAAATACTTCTCTTGTATTGTGACACGTATAACCCTATTGAGGTTGTATGGTTTGATAAACTTAAAAGGCTGTAAGCTGCTCTTGTATTATGACAACATGTATACCCCTATTGAGGTTGTATGTGACAATATGTGGCTGATTATGAACTTCTCCTTAGGTCTTTTGATCCCCCACATTTGGGACTTTAATGGCTCTTTTTGGCTTCCTTTCTGACCATGTTGTTTTTACCCTCCCTACATTGTCTTCATCCTTGCCCCCCCATCTCTCCTGTTCGTCCCTTGGGTTCCACAATTTTATGTTAAACCAAGTATGACATGTTATCTTCTATCCTTTGGGAGGTTGCCCTTGCGTTTTCCTCACATAGTTTTCCATTCAAAATTTGTTTGTCCTAATGGTTCTCCTATTTACCGGTGGTATGATGAGGATTGTTAGATTATGCATAGGAGATTTTGTTTTGTCCTACTTCACGATCCTACTTCCTTCTCCTCCAAGTTAGAGAGTATTGTTGTCTCCTTTGATGTATGCAACATGAGTTCTTGTGTATAAACAACATATATTCGCTTTGAATTCTAATTGTCTTCTCCTCTGTCTTTGATATTTTGAATGGTTCTGCCATAGTTGATCAACATTGAGGCTTGCATTGGGCTTTTAGGTCGAACAAGAATGAGTTTCTTTTACTTACACTCTTTTGTTCTTTGGAGTCCCCATGTTGACCTGTTTTAATTCTTCTTTTGCCATCTATTGATGTGTTGTGTTGTTTTTCTGATACATGATTGTATTATATGATGGCAGAGTAGCAGACATCCAATGCCTACTAAAGTCTTTTGAAATTCTTCTCCATGTTTTGCAGTTTGTTGTTTTCGAGGAGTGGTAGATGGAAATATCTGATGTCTTGTTTAAGGGCCATTAGATGGTTCTTATTTTAACAGGGTAGTGGTGTTGGAAAATATCATCTTACCTTCCTAACCATTGTACACACTGTTTTCTAGTCGGTCAGCACAGGTATTAGCTTCTCAATATTTACATACTAAAGGCTATCTTGTATTAATGAGGGTACATGTATCATGCTGCAATCTTTTACAAATACGGAAGTGAAAGGCTACTCCAAAATTACAACTTTAGATTTTTGGATAAAATATATGGATGATGACCTACTATTCATACAAGTGTGAAATAATCTCATGTAGAAGAATACAAGTTACATTATATGACACCTTGCATGTTAAATACAAGAGTGATAAGAGAGTATTCTGAAAATAAATTATTAATATGACACCATATGACAAACAATAATAGGCTATGATACCTAAGGACATTAAAATAACATTATAGACTTTGGAATTATATTATATAACACCCTCTGTAATATTTAATTCATTATTTCTTATGGTAAGAAGTCTCATTGTTATAAATTTTCTTAAGTTTTGGCAAGAATGTTTTCCATTTGATCTGTAATTGGAGAATAAACTAACCCAACTGGTTTTCTCCGCATTTGCTTCTAAAGGAAATGGTGATTCACCTAAACATGCTTAGTCCTTGCATACAACACATGGGTTGATGAAGCTAAATGGCGCTTTGGTAATTACAAAGCAGTATTGTAGGATTATTTTGTAGAAAGGCAAAGCAACTTAGAAGCCTTCTTATCCAAAATTGCTAAAATTTACTTGTACTGCTGCATTATATTCTGCTTGGATTGAGGAGAAAGAAGCAATAGGATGTCTCTCACTACACCGAGAAAGCACACCAAAAACAAACATTATTTCCAACACTTAATACTTTTCCATTGAGTTGAATGTATGATCTGGATGATGGCGGGGTAGTGGAGTGGGAAAGATCTTTTCAAAGTCCTGATCAACTGTTCTACCCTTCTCCCCTGCCAAAACAAATGGCAGGATCTTGATCCCTCACTAGTGGAGAGGTTGGACAGACCAGATTATAGTAGGGCAAAGAGAGTGTTTTTATCCTTCCTTCAGTCTTTCTTTTGTATTGTCCACTATCTTTGAAACATGGTATGTTTTTTTATAGGAAGGAAACATCATAGTGGGGTAAAATGGCAAAATAATCCACAAATCTTGTGTTATCTGTTTTTCGTTGCCCGTTGTTTGCTGATACCAAACTGTAAATACATTGAACAACAACTAAAGACACCAATGACGTGTCAAGACACATGGCGAAAGACAAGAACAATTGTACATCGCTAATACTGCATCATGAGTCTTGGAACACCTCTTCCAATCATACCCAGGGAATCAGGGGACCTTCATGACACATGGCGAAAGACAAGAACAACTGTACATCTCTAATACTGCATCATGAGTCTTGGAACACCTCTTCCAATTATACTCAGGGAATCAGGGGACCTTCATGGACATGGTAGAATTGTCAGAAATTGAAAATGACACAAGTAGAAAGCAAGTGTTTTGATTCCAGGGTTGGTTTGGCTGCTCAGATCCATTCTGGAACCTATTTTGTTTTGTTGGTGTATAAAACATAGTTTCAAAACATGTAATGTTCAATTTTCAAGTTGAAAATTATTATTGCAATATCTTCTATTTTGCTGCATTATATTGTTGTATCAGAACATAGTTAAAAATCAGAAATCTTTTAGTGGTTTGAGCAAAATATCGATAGGGGATATTTCAGTGGTATCAGAGTTGGTTATCTTGCCAGCCTGTTGGGGTTTTGGCATTGCATGTCAGAAATTTCAGTTGCATGTTAGTACCCAGTACTTGCATGTCAGTTTTGAGACTACCCAGATGCTTGCATGTTAGTTTCATGGGCCAAGCAGCAGTTGCATGTGAGCATTCAACGATATTACAGAGAACCCTGATCTTGCCTGCCCGAGGGTATAAATCAGAATTTGTTTTAGTCATACAGGTGACAACAATGGCTAGACAAAGTTCAAGTTCATCAAAGAAGAGTAGTTTGACTTCGAATGATAGATTTATGAAGGAGTTTATGAATGGCATGAATGATCTCAAAAAGTCTTATATGCAATCCCAACAACAATTAATGACAGCTGTTATGTCTCTTGCTCATCAAGAAGAATTCAAGGAACTAGTTGGTGATGATGTAGTTTTAGCTTCAAAATAGAAATTTGATGAAGAAGATGGCCAATCAGGAAAACAATCATCTATGACCATCACACCTATGAGGTGGTTTTCACATGAAAGGGCAGATTTCAGTTGTGAGATGGAGGATACAACTTTTGAAACAGTCAATGAGGGTATGTATGGAAGGATGTTCGTGGAACAAAGCTACATGCAAGGTATGACATTTCATAGTAAGTTTGATGATCCCTACTTCATGCACGTGATCACATTTGATGACTACTTATTGAAGTTGTATGAGAAACATTTGACTAAAGAGTTGATCATAAAGATTCAAGGTTGTCCTAGTACGAAGATCTTACAGTTTGATAATGTATGGTTTGTCATGAACATCACACCTTGGAATTGGTCTGAAACTATGGGATTCACATACAAGGAGGAACCCATGGCGTTGAGAGCTAGTGATAAGGATGCATCACCTAAAGAAGATGACGGTGTACACACATATTCATATTTTCAGCAGGATAAGGATTCACTTCTTGAAACAATCAATAAGGAGCACATGTGCCTTGATAATTCTCACAAGGTAGAAGAGTTTTCTGTCATAGAAAGTGCAAAATCAGTAATGTATGATAGCAACTCAGAAATCTCAGCATATAGTGATCAAAGAAAGTTGGATAGGACTGATTTGGAGTCACAGGATGTAGCTGTTCATACACTTCCTAAATCAGCTTTTGAGGAGACTCTTGAAGTAGAAGACTCTACTCATTACTTTGATGTTGATCCCTTGAGTACATAGGTTGAAGACCCAGCTTTCACACAGGAGGATAGTAAAGATGTTGTCATGAAGGAGACCGAATTGGAGATGCATGGTCATAAAGACAAACCAGAAATGTTGCATGAAGGTTTTGAATCTCATCAGTCATGTCACTTGAAAGGGGAATTGAAGGTGAATGATAGTCAGATTGTAGCAGCCCTAACTCACTTTGATGGTATTCAAAAGCTGATGGCAAATTTGTGTTGGGAGGCACTAATGGGTCATGAAGGTTTGGAAGGAAGTATATCTCTTGATGACTTGCAAAAACTCGAGGCTTTGGCAGTAGTGAAGTCAAGCTATCGACATTTACTTGTTGATAGAGATTATCTCCTCACACTTGGTGGGATATACTGGGATGCCTTGAGAAGAAAAGAAGATGAGGTGGACAAGCTCACCCTTGAGCTTGAGAATACAGTGGATTCATTGAAGGGCACTCAAAGGGTTCTTCAAGAATTGAAGGAGCATAAGCTTTGTCGGAAGGTGACAAAGAATGGATACATGGAGAAAGGACATGAAGGGTCCTATGATGAAGACGTGAAGAGAAAAGAGACAAATATACATGATGACTCAGTTTGCAGCCATGGGACAAATGTTATGGCACATGACACACTTGGTTTTCATTTGGAGACAAGTGATTTTCAGTTGGAGCCATTTGTTTGGAATTGCATTTGTAGGAGAACATGAAAACAAGAAAGAGGATGCGACTGAGGAGCTAGAGGATGGCATGATAAGAGTTGACAGTAGGTCTGATTTTCTAATTCATGACAGCAATTCTATTCCTTCATCCATAACAACCACTTCACACGAGGAGAATAAGGTTGAAGAATCATCCAAGTTTGGCACTAGTGATTTGGGTGAAGACACTATGGAAACGTATGAAAGTTGTCCAGATTTTCTAATTTGGAACAACGATTTGTGGGATTTGCATAATCCTACTCATGAGGATGGCAGTGAAAAGATTTCTTCTATGGTTGGCACTCATTTGGGAGACAAACATGAGGTCTTATTTGTGTCCTTGAGATACGTGAGGACCAAGTTAGTACCGCATGTCATGGCAGAGGAAAAGAAGATTCAGGACATGTGGCATATGAGGAACGAGCTTTGTACGGTGGAGCAGTTAAGATTGAGGTATGATTCAAAGTTCTTTGTTTGTTCACAGAGTTTGCTTCATCGGTACTTGGTGTCACTTCTTTTTGGAGAGCCAATTGAATGGTCACATCACAAGCTTGGATAGCATTATGGAGCATGCACTTTGTGGATCAGCCACTAGTGTTATGTTTGCACATGTGAATACAGACATCAGTGATGTAGATTTGTTTTGGTCTTTGATCATTCATGGAACACTTGAAGAGTTTGATTGTGATGAGTCTCATTTTGATGAGGACTATTGGGTGGAGTATGCAGTTGCTTTACTTCAGAAAATTGGGATGCATGACATGGAAGCACTTGCATGTGATTGGCATACTCTAGAAAGGCAGTTGGCTCAGCAGCCTCGGTATGGAGACATTGCTATGACTTGTGATCTTGAGGCAAGAATGTTTGCGTTGCAGCTAGACCATGGCATTGGACACAGGACAACTGTTCAAGAGTTTGGAGAGGAGTTGCATCATCTCCTCACCATTGGAGAATGACAAAGGGGTGATATTCTATTACCCTATGATCTTGGCGGTGTTAGTTGCATCCGCAAGGGCTTGTTTTTCAATCACAAGGTTGTTATTCTGTTTTACATCAGCAATCTAAGTGAAGCGGTTATACACTTTCTTGCACATTTGTTGGGTATTCTTCACATTCATGGGAGATATACAGGAGTTGGGGATTGGTTCTATATTGTCAGCACTTTGGGATGCTTCAAATTCTCCATGTTTGCAGGATGTGATGACAGGGTGGTTTGGGATCCAGGTGGTGACAAGCTTGACACTTGGGATCTAGATGAGTTGCTTCACAACTCATGGAGTGTGGATGGTGTTTTTGACAGTGTGAAGCAGTGGAAGCTTGGTGACAGGTGGTTGTGTTTCATAATTCACATTCTCCATCACTTGTTTACAGGCATGATTTTCTTCAGGGCTTGGATTTGGCATGGTGTTTGGTCTTGGTTGGACTTGGCACTCATTGAGGATGAAGCTTTTGAGGACATGGAGATTTTGGTGTTTGTGGTTGAGAGCATTGTATTCCTTGGAGGATGGAGCCGAGTTGAGTTCAAGTGCATATGGTTTTTGCCGCAGGAGCTCACTTCGCATTGCATTCTTTGTATTCTTTTGGGAAGTTGCAACCAAAGGATGAGGTTTTGTGAAAACACAAAATATTCGACTGGATGGAGATACTTGTCATTTGACGGTATTTGGTAGGATGCAAGTTTGTAATTGCTTGGGGAGGATTTGTAATGTCCCTTTTATGCCAACTGGTGATTATTTTATTTTAAAAAGTAACTTTTGCCAAAATAAAAGAAACTAAAATATTAAAGCTACTTTTGGAGCTATAAAAATAACTTAAAGTTGGAGAATGGAAAGTTGGCAAAATAACTTAAAGTTTGGAGAATGGAAAGTCACTTTACAAAAGGAAAAAGAGGAAAAATAAAATAACATGACAAATAAAATGATATTTTAATGCCAAGTTAAGGAAGGAAAAAAAAAGAAATAAAATATTATTTTATTATGGAGGTGGACTTGAAAGCAAAATAAAATAAAGTGAATTTGGGCACCCAATTTGTGGGTTATAAAAGGGGTGTTTGGGAGTCATTTGGATCATGGTTGTATTTGTCATTTGATATTGGAGATTTTCTCTTTGGCTGCAACAGAAGTTGAGCTACGAAATCAAGGACGAAAACCCTTGCATTTCAAGGTGAGTTGAACGAAAACTTAGCTCATCAATTGAAGATTCCGTGACGGGGATCTATTTGTGCTTCATTGTTGATTGTTGGAGAAGAAGGGCAGAATTCTACATCAGATTTAAAGATTAGATTCGAAGGAGACATCATTTGGCGAGATTTGTTGCATATTGGCTAGGGTTTTACCCTAGGATTTGAGCACCACCTTCTAGGGCGAGAGCGACCAGCTTTGGAGGGTGATTTTTGGTGTTTGTTTGTTGTCAGGGTTTGAAAGAATATTCAGATTTTGGAACAGCAACAGATCAGACCTGTTCGCCCTTGTTTGTTGGAGTTATTATGATTATTATGACAGCAGTATTTTCACTTGAAGAAATAAATATGGGTATGTTTCTGTAATTGGTTTTGAGCTATTCTGTGAACTGGGTCTTTGCCTTTTTGCTCATATCTCTTGTAAATTTTCTGGGTGTTGTTGTTTTAGATAATAGGGGATATTTTATGAACTGGGTTGTCAATATTTTGTGAAAATACTGAGTATTTAAGCTGATATAAACATCTGGAATTTTCAGTCATGTATTCCCCATGTAATGTTCAATTTTCGAGTTGAAAATTATTATTGCAATATCTTCTATTTTGCTGCATTATATTGTTGTATCAGAACATAATTAAAAATCAGAAATCTTTTAGTGGTTTGAGCAAAATATCGATAGGGGATATTTCACATAATCTTTTCCTTCACCTTAGAATTAGCCACAAGAAAGATACACTCTTTATAAAAAATCAGACCGTTATTTACCTTGTACTTACCCTCCAATGTGTCTCCGTCAATGATGCTAACAGCCAACGGGTCCTTTGCATATTTAGCGAAGATTTGATTTTTCCAATCAGCTATTATACCCACAATAGAGGTGAGATGAGGCCTCCTTGAAAGTGCATCAGCCTTTTTCTTTCCTTTCATGTAGGCTATGTTAAAGTCAAAAGCCTGTAGTTTGCTTACCCAACGCTGCTGCCTTTCACTCAAATCCTTCTGATTTAGAAAGTATTTAAGACTATTATGATCAGTCTTAACTATGAACTTACCTCCCACCAGGTATTGCTGGAACTTGGTTAATGCATGCATGATAGCAAGCATTTCCTTGTCATAAATTGAATAACTCTTTTTTGCACCTTGCAACTTCCTACTTTCAAAGGCAATAGGATGCTTTTGTTGCATTAGGACAGCCCCTATTCCTTCACCTGAAGCATCACATTCAAGCTCAAAAGGCTTGGAAAAATCCAGAAGGGCCAACACTGGACAATTGCTCATGATTTCTTTGAACTTTTCAAAAGATTTTTGCACTGATTCAGACCAAGAGAAGGCTCCCTTTTTAGTTAGATCAGTAAGAGGAGCCACAAATCACCTGTAGAAGCTGCATAGACCAAAAAATCCCTTTAGATGAGTAAGGGTTTTGGGTGGTGGCCACTCAATGATAGCACGGATTTTTTCTTGGTCAACTCTAATCCCATCCACACTGATTACATGACCCAAATATAAAATTTCAGTCATGCCAAATTTGCACTTCGATTCCTTGGCAAACAAAGAACTAGCTTCAAGTATTCCCAAAACCTCATCAAGATGGTGCAAGTGCTCTTCCCAAGTTTTACTGTAAATAAGGATATCATAAAAAAAAACCAATAAGAACTTGAGAGTTGCTTGCTGAAAATCTGATTCATGCATGATTGGAACGTTGCCGAAGCATTGGTTAGGCCAAAAGGCATAACTAGAAACTCAAAATGCCCAAAGTGACATCTAAATGTCGTCTTCTCTACATCAGATTCGCATGATGCCCTAATCTTAAGTCTATTTTTGAAAAATAGACTGCTCCATGTAACTCGTCGATGAGTTCATCTATTCTGGGTATTGGATACCTGTTCTTGATGGTACATTTGTTGAGCTTGCGGTAGTCTATGCACAATCGCAAGGTCCCATCCTTCTTTACTAGAACCACTGAAGATGCAAAAGGACTCTTACTTGGACGGATGAATCCCATGTCAAGTAACTCCTTGATGGCTTTCTCAATCTCATCTTTGAATCTTTTTGGATGTCTGTAAGGAATGGTCATAACAAGTTTGGCTCCATCCTCTAATTCTATCACATGCTCAATCCCCCTTTTAGGTGGTCTCCTAGGAGGCAACCCACTGAAAACCTTAGTATGCTTGGTCAAAAGTCTCTGCACATCAGGATGATGCTCTCTCTTCCTCTCATGATCTTGAGCTGGAAGGACAACACATTCAACAATCCATTCAGCGTGTCCTTGCCTCAAAATCTGCTCCATCCTCTTAGCGGTAACCACTCTAGGTTCCCCCATTTGACATTCCACGAAGCACAACTATCTTGCCTTCTGATTCAAATTTCAATTCCATGGTCTGAAAATTCAAGTTGATCTCTCCAAGAGATTTCAACCACTGGATTCCCAACACAAAATCTGTATCACCAATACTTACAACATAAAACTCATCTCTGACCTCATGGTTTCCCAACTGAATGCAGAATTGGGGAATCTTTTTGGTGCATGTAAGGGTAAAACCATTGGCAACCCTGACTTTGAAGCCATCAAATTCTTCTGTCTTCAATCCACGCTTGGCTACTAGACCCTCATCTATAAAATTGTGCGTGGCACCAGTGTCAATAAGAGCCACCATTCGCTGCCCTCCTAGAACTCCTCGAACACAGAATGGATTGTTCTTTTGTGTACTAGACAGCTGAGTAAAAGTACCACTATCCTCCTTCACTTCCTCAACCTCCTCAGGGTCTTCAAACTCTTCACAATCCTGTAATTCCCCTTGCTGTTCTGATATTTCTGCACCTATTTCAGCCTCTACATAAACTTCCAAATGCCTTGCATGCCCTTTTTCATAACATTTATGCCTTGGGGCCCAAGGCTCCTTGCATGTAAAACATAATCTTTTCTTTTTTAGCTCATTCTTAACCTCATCACTAAATTTTTGCACAGGTTGCTGCTGCTGATTGGGAAATTTACTGAGGATCTTTTTGTCCTTGTTGAATGCAAATGGTTTTGCCATCATCTTGGGTTTTGGTGCTGAAAATTTCATACTTCTAGCTTTTTTAATAGCCTCTTGCAGGGTTTGGGGATCCATGGATTTAACCCATCCTCTAATAGGTTCAGCTAGACCCTCAACCAACAGGAAAATAAGTCTTTTCTCTGAGATGTCTAGAACCATGACACTAAGCCTTTGAAACTTAGTGATGTAAGTGTCAATGTTGCCAGTTTGTTTCAGCTGGGCCAAGTCCTTGAAGCTTTGCTCCAGATCTTACTTATCAAACCTCTCGATGAGTCTATTGCTGAACTCATCATAAGTTGTAATCAGATTGTGACCTTGTGGACTTGGTACCACCACTCATAGGCAGCCCCATCCAAGTGCAACGTAGCAAAATTTAAGGCTGTCTCCTTAGGCATAGGCTTCAAAGTAATGTATGTGTCGAGCTTTTGAACCCAAGCTCTTGCAGAACACTTTCCGTTACCATCAAAACGGTCCAATGACACTTTACTCAAAGCATGCTTATAATCTTTGTTGTCATTGTTGCCCTGTCTTCCGCCATTTCTTTTTTTCTAGTTCATAAATTGACCAAATGTTAAGTTTCTATGGACTTGATCAGGAAGTGTCATATATTCATCATGATTTATTATGATATCATTCAATGAATATAGTTCTCTCCTCATGCTCAGGAGGCATTTCTTCCCTTCTGTTTGCAAATGGTTGAAGGGGTCTCGCAGCTGATCTCACTGAGGTCCTGGTGGGTGTTCTTACATAATCATTTCGTGCACCATTGATTTGCGAGCTGCTGGCTTCAGTATTATTTCTTGTGCCTTGAACTAAGTTCTGATCCATTTTATTCACTAATCTAGCTATCATCTTGTACATGTGGTCAAATTTCCTCTCCATCCGTTTACCTGGGCTTTCAGGTGGACAATTTTCTTTGTCTCTATCCGCCATGACTGACTCTTCTTCAACAGGATTCTCTGAAACAACAGCAGTTTTCAACTTCCTCTCTTCCCTCTGCTGGTACCTTCTCTCTCTGTCATTGGTTTGCTGTATACAGAGTTAGGGAGACTTCACAGGATGGCAAGAGACCAGCTCTGATACCACTAAAATGGTCTACCCAGAATTTAAAAAAAATAAAAAATAGAAAAGGTATGAAGACTGACTATTACAAGTTTATATCTGCTATTCATAATCAGAAGCATTTAACTCAGAAAATTACAAAGTTCACATAGGGAGATAATTACCACTACTTTCAGGCTGATAAATGTTTCATGTATGGATGGTCTGGAAGCCCAATCAAGGTAGCAAACAGGAACTGACTTTATTTCAATTGCTGTTCCAAAGCAACAACCCAGACAACATTATAGACACTTCTCAGCTCAGAAAACCAAACTGTACCCTGCTGGTATGGACATGGCTGTACCCAACAAACTCACCAAAAATGTCATAACTACTTAAAAACACAAGGTCTTCATCTCAAATTTGTTGCAAGGTCATTTCCTAGCCTAGGCATCCACATCAAGTAGCATAGACAACTCCAATATGGAGTGATTCTTTTCTTAGAGGCCCACGTCCTTTGCTGATGTGCAGCAGCAAGGAACCGTACGATTCATGTCTTAGAGTCTTTCAACATGCCTCCAGCTGCTCATTCACCTTTCTTTTGTCTTTTATGCCCACTACAAGACAAAATAACTTTCAAAACTCCATTTCCCTTTGACTTGGCACTTAGTAGATTGTTTTGCTTGGTACGGCTCACGTACAGGAGGTATGACTGTATATAGAAAGTATGGCACCCACAGGAATACACCCAGCTAAGGATAAACTCATCAAAACATGCAAGAACACATTCAGACCATTCAGAAAATATATTTATCTAACTCCAAATTGATTGAAGTTAACATTCCTCACAATCTGATCCATGAACATCGAACTCCATGATTGCCCAATATGATATTTTGAGATGAAAGCACTAGGTTCTAGCTGGGGTTGGTCTTTCACAACCGGAGCTAGTTGAAGATGATGGCTAAACAGCCCTTGACCTGAAACTTGCTCAACAACACAGTCCAGAAAACAAGTAAACACCAATTCCAAAATGCATGAAGAAGCTCTCCAAATGAGCGAATGGTGTATAAATATCACTCCGTCCATACAATCCATGCTCAGGGCAGAAATAGCTAATACAATTAATAGCTATGACAAGCGCTGCACTCCTCCAAAGCAAAAATAGGCGACCACTAAAGGAGGGCCCGCCCAGGTAACACCCAGCAAGGAGAAGTAAATAAACTTTTAAAAGATATAAGTTAAATAATATTGTTTTTGTAAGTTGAGGCAACTTATAGAATCTTTTAAAAGCCATATTTCCCTTAACAAACAATTAGCCTTCGGGAAATAGAAAGGCTAATGTTTTAACCCATACTTATTGATGGAAAGGGGACATTACACAAAATAGGCATGTTCTCTTTTCCCACTCCTCTTTAGGTATCAACCATCTGCCGTTTTCACATCTAAGATGATGTGAGCTAGTCCTTAATTGGGCTTTTTATTTTTTATTTTTTGTGTTTTTTTGAGAATTGAAATTTGAAGAGGGCCAGACTATTTTGAAAACAAAGAACAGTTCTTCAATGTCCACATGACGTCAAAAAAGAACTATATTGATAATAAATAGTTGTTTAACAGCAATAAAGAAAAATAGATTTTCTTGAGAAGTTGTTCATATGTGTTGGGATTGCCAAGATCAGAAAGCAAGAACCAAAATGGACTTCCACAAGCTATGAGCACACAAAGCCAAAATGATATTGCCAAACATAGAAGCCTTGCAGAAATAGGCAAGGATGAGGAGGTGAGATGTTTGAACACAACGACTGACTAACCCTCTAAAGTTGCAACATTTGTCTAGCTCAAATGACGTGTTTGAGCAAGTGGCAAGTATGCATGCGTTATTTGTTTCACAAAGTGAGGACACACATCTCAACCACGAGGTGAGACAAAACTCTAAAAGTCCCTAAGTGGAGACTTAATCTAGTGTGAACAAGACTCACCTAGGTAGGCTAAAAGCTAACTAGTTTGATAATGTCCCTTTTTACACTAACATTATGAAGATAGTTAAAGTCCTTTAATACCTGTATGCTCATGCTTGTATTATTATAATAGGTTTGATGTTGTATGTCACAGAAGTTTCCATAATATGACCATGAATGTGTATGTAATTATCACTTAAACGAACTCAGAGGGGAATAATCTAGCAATACTGAATTGTTTGTCAGATTAACAAACGCCTGTAATCTTTCAGTGTCTTAAGATATTAGTGGATATTCTGACCTGGTTTACAATTGTTTATCATTGATTGATTTTTAGATCTTATCAACAGTATTTGAGCGTGTAAGCCAAAATAAAGCCTTGTGTGTAATGTTGTTGCAGACTATTCTTGGGCAAGATAAAGGAGGAATTGCTTTCTTTTGGAGTTGGTCTTACTGGGGCACCTTTCTCCTTACATGGTATCATTTTCTCATTTTGAATATTTTTCTTCATATGTTTTGAATTACACAATAATACATATTCTTTTTAAGCGACTGAGAGGCATTAATTACTGGGTTTCTGTACCTTAAAATGATTTGCAGATTTTACATTGACAGAGCATCCCATACTTGATTAACGGTACAGGTCACATATCAGAGAACACGGATGGCATAAAAAACTCAGTTTAACTTTTATGATTTATAACAGCTGACAGGCGAAAAACATCAAATTGTGTACTGCATCCTAAATGTCCACTAACTCATAACTAGCATAATGAAGCATGGCCACTGGATATATTGAAATAGCCTCCCTTAATGGTCATATAAGAGACTACATCAAGCTTATCTAAAAGTGTGATGAAATATATCAGGCCAAAGAGGTTTTGTCCAAGATGTGAATCATGTAATGGCTTATGGAGCTGGCTGTGCCACCTTTGGTCTGTAATGTTGTGATGATCTCTACTAATAACATACAGAAATAACCCAGAAAAACAATTGTGGCCAAGAGACAAATGCAGAACTATTCTAATTAACAATATTTTTAAATATTTCTTCAAACAGTACACAAGCAAATTGAAGTTTATCAAACTGATACAGCTTACTAAACACACCCACATGGAGAAATGGGTGCTACTGGTATTCCAGATGTCAGACTGAATGCTGGCCTGCTGCCTAATGGTTTCCGTCCTCAAGAAGCCCGATCTTTGTGCCTGAAGGGTTTTGTCTCCAAGCCACAGCTGCTGAAACACAACTTCGAGGCCAGGAAAAGAAATGATCTTTTGTTTTTCAAATTTCAAGTGTCCTTTCTTCTCTCCTGGTATTGCGTATATTCCATGCTTCCTCAATCGTAGGCAATCTTTCCTCAATTGTATTTGTAGGCAATCATTCCTCAATCAATGGCAGTTGACTGACAAGTTCCTCCCTCAATCAACAGCAGTTAATTGGCAAGTTTATTCCCTTATTTAACTGAGCCTAACTGGAAGTAACTACAGTCCTAACTAGCTTTATTCTAACTGCTGATAGACAGTCTTTTTATTCTAACTGTAGACAGAGCACTTACTCAGTGCTGCGAGTTAAAAGGGGACATTACAAAACTGCCTTTCTCGAAATTGCTTGCCCACAAGCAATGCAGTGCTGCATGTCTGAGTATCTCTGATTCTTCCCAAACAACAATGACTTTATTTGTTTCTTCTTTATATATCTGTGGATGATGATGGAGTGTGGTCATGATGGAATTAGAGCCCATCTCTATTAAGTGTTGAGATCCCTTATCCAGTGACCATCTTGGAAGCATGTCCCTGAACACCACACTTTACTTGTCCATGATAGCCTGCATACCAGTATGATAAATGTGGCAATTACTTGAAGACAGAGTTGGCATACCTTTCAATACAAAGCAACTGCTGCCCATGAGGCTCGTTCCTTATAGAGAGTTCCTTCCATGCTCCTAGCTGCGACCACTTGATGTGACCTTTGAGGTATGCTCTTAAGTATCATGTCTTTCCTTTGAGATTTGAACTTCAGTTCCATGGTGTTGTGACCAAATCACACATTGCCCCATTGCAAATGGGGACCCCCTATTTTTTGAATTCCAGTGCTTTGCTAAGTCCAGGATGATGTCCTTTGCATGATGAAGTTAGTGGTGTTTGAGTCTCAGAGCCCCTTGATGACCTGATCCTGATGTTTAGACCCTGAAAATGACTAAGTCTGGTATCCTGATCCTGAAGATCCTGAAAATTGGCTAAGTCTGAAATCTGGTGGATCCTCAAAAATCTAGAATCTGCATGTTAAATCTGGTGGATCTGAGACCTATCTCAAACATCCTGAAAGGTATATTGAAAAATATTTAAAGTATAAGTTTTGGCGAGTTGCATTTTTTGGGCGCGAATTTCCTCTAGTACTTGGGCGCATTTTCCCACCTCTGCCAACCCAAATTAGCGCCCAAGGTTGAAGGAATGAGTTTTGGCGCTATTTCTTGTTACTCCTGCCAGTTTTAGGCGCCTTGATGTGAAGTAAGATTTGAACTAATGATAGATTGCGCCTTAAGAGTTTTTAAAGGTTGATTTGGAGCGCCCTAAGTCAGGAAGATCATCACTTGGCGCCTAGTGTTTAAGAGCCTCTTAGAGAGCGCCTTGATGATGTCAAGATTGATAGGCGCCTAGATTTGGGAGAAGACACAAGCAGAGACCCTCATATTGCGCCTTAGGTTGAAGATGAAGAGTTTGGGCGCCCTCTATGAAATTCCTCACCAACTATTAGCGCCTATTATGGAGAACCCTCTGGAGGTGGGAGATGTTTAGATTTGCAAATCGCCTCACTTGAGTATAGGCGCCCTTCAACACTCAAAATGGCGCCTAAAACTTGGAGTAAGTATTCTTAACCCAATGAGCGCCTAACCTCAAGGAGTGATAGGAGTCTTCTGGAAGTGGAAACTTGAAGGTTGTTGCAAGGCGCCCTTACTCATTCTTCCAATCTAAAGTGGGCGCCTTGTAAAAGAAGGCTTGGGATCTTGAAAATATGCTAAGTCAAATGGGCGCCTTAGGAAGAAAGAGTATGAAATCCTTGATGTATGTTTGAGAAGATCCTGAAAATGACTAAGTCTGGTAGCCTGATATCCTGAAACACTGAAAAATTGACTAAGTCTGAAATCTGGTGGATCCTCCAAATTCTATAATCTGCATGTTAAATCTGGGGGATCTGAGACCTATCTCAAACATCCTGAAAGGTATATTGAAAAATATTCAAAGTATAAGTTATCTCTAAACTTATACTTAAATATATTTTTCAATATACCTTACTCCTTGGACTTCCTTTTCTGGGTGCATTTCTCTACTCGCAATGACTCCAGATGGCGCCTGCAACTCAGGGCGCCTCCTATCATTCCAACCAACTTCGGAATTGCGCCTTGACATGAGATGAACACAAGAGCAAACCACTTTGAGCGCCTTGATTGAAAAGTTGTCAAAACTCCGCCTTAGGGTGATAGGCGCCCTTCATGCATCGAATTATCCTTTATGAGTGCCTTAGAAGAATTGATATAAAACCACTATTTGATTAAGGCGCCTAGGGGAAGGAGATCCTTCTAAGACGTTTACTACTACTTGAAGCATAAAAAATGACAACAAAGGAAGTCCAAGTTGATCAAGGCGCCCAATCCTACCTTTCTAGCTCCTCCACCTAGATAAGCGCCTTGAAGAGAATTATCCAAGTCCATGTTCAATCCATTTGTGTAAGGCGCCCTTTCACTCCTCTATCAACTGATTTTGGCGCCTAGAAACAATTTCTCAAATCCATGTCTAGGAGTGAGCGCCTAGGTTGGAATTGCATTGAAAGACACTTTTTGGATGAACCTTATAGGGGATTGACTTCTTTTAAACATTACAATTGCTAGAAAATCATTTGAAATTATGAATGTGGGACTAAATGATGCTAGGCGCACTTTGTTCCTATTTTTACCTATATTTGCGCCTAAACTTGAAAGGGGTTTATTACACGTTTCAAGTTATTCCTATATTATGAAGTGATTAATATATTGTTTACCTTGTCTTGTAGGAACATTAACAAAGCTAAGGAGTTGTTCGAGGAACCACCTTCAAGTGAGGAGGAGGGAGTAACACTATCCTAAAGGATCACACCTCGAGTCTTCTACATCAATGACCTCATGTTAGATCACATCAACTTCAAGTGTTCATCATCAAGTTGCATCATTGAGAGGAGCGTTGGTGGAGCCAAGGAATCATCAAGGGCAAGCACCTAAGTCAAATGACATCATGTTGGATCATATCAAGTTCAAAGTATACTTCATCCTTTGAATCATGTTCAAAGACAAGGCGTTCTCCATCCAAGCTTCAAGTCAAGGTTCGTCAAGCTTCAAAGTCTCCTTGAGAGGTTATCTACTCTACATCCAAAAAGGTGTTATCATCTACACTCCAAAGGATCACCTCAAGGTCAACATGCCAAGTGTACTTCATCAAAAGGCATCATGTTAAAGACACCCATCATTCATTCAACTTCAAGTTCCATTCAACCTTCAAGTCTTTGAGAGAGACTTCTACTCCGATTCATGAAGCAAACTTCATCATCTACTCTTACATGAAGGAAGCATCATCATCATATCTCTACTACTCTACATCAAGAGCATCACCAAAGAAGATCATCATATCAACCTTCCTACAAGAAGAAGAAAGAATCATGAAGTTAACCAAGTGAAGCGATAAGTATCATACAATCCAGTCTACAAGAAGAATGAACAAGGCAAAGATCAACAAGTTGTATTCCTAAACATACAAGTTCAAGCAATTACATTGAATACATCACACAAAGATGATACAATTTTCAAAGTATGTTGAGTTGGCATCTATGTGGCGAGTACACATCATTCAATTTTGATTAGCCGCATTATTAAATGCATTAAATGTATCATTTAATGAAAGAAGCCAAAGGGATTCCTATGTGGAGGAATATTTTAAATGCTTTCGCCTTACCTTATCATATTGGAAATCGTGCCTTCATTGCCTCCCTCTTTGTACTAAAAATAGAAAGTTGTTGTGACTACCTCTGAGGTGGCACGATCTAGACCCTTGGCTATTGAATTAATCTTAGCCATTCATTGTAATTAGGACTTCCATATAAAGGCCTTGTTGCCTCATTTGTAAGATATAGAAATTAGATTGTAGGCAAGTAGGAGTAGAATAGAAGAGACTCTCAAAATTCTCTGAGAGAACTTGAAATTGTTGTAAATATTTCTCAAGGTTAATGCAAAAGACATTGGAAGTTTATTTGGTGTTCGAGTGTTGTCTTGTGGAATCGCATGGTTTCTTGTACTTAATGAAATGGAGAGATGTTTCAAATAGATTAGAAGTAGATTAGAAGCTCTTTGTTGTAATGTTTGTTGTACTGAATATTTAATCAACTCTTAGCTCATGCTTTTAACATTCATCGCTGATGAAGTGTTGTGTAAAGCTAGTCTGAGCTTATTTGCTTAAGTTCGATTGTGGATGCTTGTTTGAGCTGCGCCATTTGATGGGTGCTTGTATAAGTCTTCATGATTTGAAAACCATTCGCGTAACCTTAGGAGATTGCACCAGCTTCATGTAGTTGTAGGCACCCTTGGCGAAGTGAAGTTAGGTTAAATCAGGAGTTTGTCTATTCAATATCTCATCATTGCTTCATTGACCTTAGATTAGTTTTCCTGAACCCTTATCCTTTTTACTTTTCTTTATCATTGAAGCCTTGTATAGAAATCATTCACATCGAAGGAGAGATAAGCTGAATGAAAGAAGAAAGATCTAATGTAAGTCCCTTTGTGTTTAAACAGCAAAATCATACTTAGTCACTGAGCTATCTCTTACAAACTCATCAGAAAGGAACCTTGGAGTCATCTTGTTTGATCACATAGTTCAGCATTCGAGAGGCTTTGCTCAAGAGGGAGTCAGATACTCAGTATTTCACTCTAATTGTTGACTTGTCCAAAAACAATCATCAACACATGGATTGGTAGTTTTGGTAAAATTCCCCAAGGGAATGCAATCACTGTACACCAAGGACCATATTTGCTTCCCCCAGTCCTACCACACAGAAATCATCACACATATAATTATCACCAAGGTGTAACTCAAGCTGACAAATACCTTGGTACATGGAATAATGAATCCATCAGCAATGGTGACATTGAATTTATTTAAAGTCTTGAGCCTTCAATTCTTTCTTAACCACCAAGATTTCATCAATAATGTTGTGGGTAGCCTCGCTATCGATAAGCACTGTAACTAGTTGTTCGGATAGCTCCCCATGAATCTTGAATGGATGATATTGTGTTGCTTGTGAGAGCTGCAAGCATACCTTTGCAAATGCCTACTCCTTCTATCTCGAACTCAAGCTCAATACTCTTGTTTCTCGTTGCTTGCTGTATTTTTGGTTCTTTAACTTCAGTCTCCTCATGAGACATTACCTCAATATAATGGATTTGGCCCTTGCCAAGGCATTTGTGACCAGGTCCTCAGTGCTCCTTGCATGAGAAGCACAACTTTTTTCTTTTGATTTCATTTCTATTCTACTTATCAATCTTTTTTGCCACAATGTGCTGAGATGTAGTTCTTCGTGAATTAAATCCACGTTCTTGAAAATTGCCCTTCTGTGATCCAGTAGTAGGTGCTATAGGCTGAAATGAAAATTTGCTCTGTAGTATAGATGGCTCAAGTGTCAAAGCCCTCTTAACAGCTTCCTGAAGTGATGATGGTGCAAAGGCCTTAACTACACCCTCGAGTGGCTCACATAGACCTTCTACAAAGAGGAATTTAATAACCCAACTAATTTTTTATGAGATTTTTATAATATAGAATGATGCAAATGCAAGTCCTTGCACTTTCTGATCACCCAAATCTTGGTGTGGGCAAGATGAGAAGAACACCATCTAGAAGAATGTAATGCTTAGAAAGTAAATAGGCGGCATAGTCGACCAGAGCATATAGGCGGCATAGCCAACCAGATCTACACCTCTTCGGCAGACAAGTCTGCGTGTATGCACAAGCCATTAACAGATTACAAGTAGGTCTGATCAAGCTAAATTGGCTGATTACATTGCATATTTGATCAATGGCAAATGGGCTGGAACAGAATGCAAATGCAATGGGTCTAGCGGTGAACTGACCATGACCTTCTTACAATGAGTTCAAGCTACTGGCAAATTCAATTTTTACAATAAACATGAAAGTTGAAACTACTGAAAGCTTGAACAACACAGACTGAAATTAATTCTAAATCAGCAAAATAACATCTGTTGCAACAAAGGATTAGTCTCTAATGATTAGCAAAATAAGTGATAATCAACCCACATGGACTGAGCAAGCTAAAACAAGCTGATACACAATATAGACTACTGATGTAAGGCTGCAACTGAAGAGAATGATGCTGTTCAAGAACTGTATGGTCACTGCACTCTTCTGTAAACTCAAAAACGGAATTGTATGGCTTCATTGAAGACTGTGCGGCCCTCCCCAAAGACCACCAAACTGCTGCAACAACATCAAAGAGGTATAGCTCACACAAAAAAGGTACGGCAACAAGATAAGATAGTACGACCCCTCTAAAAATGCAGTTTTGATACCAAAAAGGTAGCAAATCACCTTTCCCCTTCACACGCTCCTCTAGAAAAATATTACGACTTGCAGAAAACTACAATAAGGGCAATAAATATCAGTACGGCTCGCTGTAGGGTGTATGGCTAGGAGTTCTCAGAATAGTACGGCTAAGATTAGGAGTTGTACGACCCCAACAATTTCAACAAAATGTCGTGACTGGATGGGCGTCAGTAAAAACAAAGATTAATCTCAAACAACAACTAAACACGCCAAAAATCTCCACAAATATTGAAACTTCAATCTATCAAAACCAAACGGTAAAATCTTCATGATCACTTAGCATCCAGGTAATCCCAATCCTAGAGTGGAATTACTCAGATGGCTAGGAGGGTTTTTGTCCTCGAAACTTAAAAAATATCTTGCGAAATGATTTTCATCCTCACGCAAAACAAGAACTCACGTTCATCCTCCAGAGCATAAAAAAAAGTAATAAGTAGGAAGTTCTTCTGTGCACAAACTCAACTTAAATAGACCCTTTTGAGGGAATATAATATAATTTTTACTTCTTTTCCCATTTCCCTCCGACTTAAGTGTCTAAAAAGTCACACCACCTTCTAGATCCCATTCCTAGAGACACTTCTTGTTGAATTTGTAGAGCAACAAAACTGAAAAACAATATTAACGATTCACATTGTAAATGATAACAAAAATAAACTGGAATTTTATTATGTTCAACCGTATGATATTACATTCAATACATTGGTTTTATAAAGCCATTATTCTCTCGTGTACAAACTACTTACGGGAATAACTTCCTAACTAACCTAACAACTAACTTATTACATGTAAACCTTAATTTTCTAACATCCCCCCCTTAAGGTTTACATTACCAAAAAAAAAAACAATAGAAAAACTGCATCAGCATCAACCCAAACTGCTCATGTCTAGCCAAATGTCCTAATTATCCAACTCTGCATCGACATCAACCTAAACTACTCATGTCCAGGCAAATGTTTTGATTATCCAACTTTTACTTGTGAATCGAGACACACTCAATTATTCACAGGAAAATCACCAACTGGCTGTGAATCAAGACTAACTCAATTATCCACAGTAACTCTCCTCCATTTGTGGATTGAGACTAACTCCATTATCCACAAATACAAATCTGCAAAACTATGGATCGAGACACACTCAACTATCCATAGATACAACTCCCAAGTTTGTGGATTCAACTATCCACAAACCAACAACAACTCACCAAGTTTGTGGATTCAATTATCCACAAACCAACAAATCATTGCCATGCCCCCCTTGCTCTTGAAGGGACTAGAGATGAAACAGGTGCTTCTCATGCAAGATATCATCGCTAATCGAGAAGCTAGCTCGAGATGAAATTAAACCTCTTGCCTCTGATGCCTCCTGCCTCCAATTATACCTTGTTAGATTTTATCCATTTGATGTCTCATTGTAATGTCCCTTTCCTAAGCAGTTCGGAGATTAGGGTTAGTCTGTTAGCGGGTTCCCGTAGACTAACATGGATTGTTAGGGGACCCATGTTGGGATTGCTCTTTTTGATGCAGTTTTGAACCCCGTGGCTGAACTTACTATTTTTAGCAGGGGCTCGAGACTCAAGAGCGAGTTAGTGCGAATCGGTTGGACTTCATTTGTTTTTATTTAATCAATATGGCAGTGCTATGGAATCCATTTTTGGAGGTCAAATGAATTAAATTTAAATGGTACATCTATTTCCTAAGTTAAATTAAAATATTTAACTTAGTGGAATAAAGTAGACATGTAATATAAAATATAAAGTCATATTTTATATCTATGAGGGTGAGCGCCACTTTATGAAGTTGAAGGAAATAAACTGAAATAGTAAAATATTATTATATTTCCTAAGTGAGCGTTGGGTTTTGGAAGTGAAACAAAAAAAAATTGAAGGCTCATTTCATTCATTCACGATTGCTTATTTTTTCATGAAGTTTGAGCTTTGCTTTGGAGAACAAGGGTTTGCACCAGCAGCTTTGGAGACGGAAACCTTGATGGTTGAAGAGCATCTGTGGGGTTGAAAGACACTCCCAGGATGTTGATTGGAGTGGCTTCATTCTAGGGGTTGAAAAACAATTGCAGCCAAGAGACAAACCCATATTTTGATAAACAAATATTTTTGTATTTTTTTTATATTTCTTCAAACAGTACACAAGCAAATTGGAGTTCACGACCAGTGTTACTTGATATGCCCACCCTGCCCCGCCCCCCCCCACTTGGTATGCGTACCGGCGTACTCGATATGGATAGGGGTACAATAAAGCATGGATATGGCCCGAGTACTGTGCCCGCTCGTACCTAAAATGAGGGCAAATTTTTTGCTGCACTGGGTATGTCTGGATTTGACAAAGTGGTCGTTTGTATTGTATTCAACTAAATATTTATAAAAAAGACTCTAAAACGGAAGAAACTTAAATCGTAAACAAAACCCTATTATTTTTGAAAACCACAATTGCAAACTATGTCACATTCATTGGACTTTATATAAAAAATTTGAAATGTGGCGAACATAAACCCTTAAATTGTTGCAATTCGTTGTAGATTCAGCCACCCGAATGCATACAGATTTTTAATTGAAAACAAGTTTTTGTTGTGTTCGCGTTGGTTTTAAAGTGTTCATTTTGAAGGAAGTTTTGTCAGCATCAACTTTTATATTACTGTACTAGCCAAGGAAATTATATATTGATATTTGTATTAGAATGTATCTAAGTATTGTGGTATCCAGAAATATTAAAATTTAATATTGATATGTATTAGAGTATTGTGGTATTAGGTGAACCTGTTTTATCTTTTTAAAATTAATTTTAAAATATAAATTTATTTATAATTTTATTAATATTAATTATATTTAGTAAGTTTCTAATTTATTACGTTTAATATCATTTATATCTGTATATATTATTTTTATTAGTATTTAAATTTAATAAGTTTAATATTTATTATTATTAAAATTTTAATATTCAGGTATAAAACAATAAATTATATTTAAATATAATAGATTACTTAATTATGTATATAATTTAATAATATCACTATATATAATATAATAATTTAATTATATTATTCAATAATATAATATGTATATAGCCGTATCCAGCCGCATCCATATTGGGGGGTCTTGAAAAATAGCTGTATCCGTATCCGATACCGTATCCATGTCCCTGCAACTTTGAGTTCATCAAACTAATACAGCTTACTAAACACACCCACATGCAGAACTCGGCACTATTGGTATTCCAGATGTCACCCTGAATGCCAGTATGCTGCTTAAGGGTTTTTTCCTCAAGAAGTCTGATCTCTGCACCTGAATCCAAGCCCAGGAAAAGAAATGATTTTTTTGTGTTTCAAATTTCAAGTGTCTTCTCTTCTCCCCTAGTGCTGCTTAGATTCCATGCTTCTTCAATTGTAGGCTATCATTCCTCAATTGATGGCAGTTGATTGACAAGTTCCTCCCTCAATCAATGGCACTTAACTAGCAAGTTCATTCCCTTATTTAACTGATCCTAACTGGAAGTAACTACAGTCCTAACTAGCTTTATTCTAACTGCTGATAGACTGAGTCTTTTTATTCTAACTGTAGACAGAGCACTTTCACAGTGCTGCGAGTTAAAAGGGGACATTACAAATGTCCCATATGGTATGGTAGACACTTTCTACTCCATTGTAGAAATCTGTAATGACCTCATTGGCCTTGTCCATACCTTCAGGAACTTTTCCCCGTTGACCATATAAATAATGCTTGGTGGTCAAAGTTTGCATCTTGATACAATGATTGCAATTTCCACGTTCTAGCAAATAAGCTTCCATTTAACTTCTTGGGAACTAATTTCATCATTAAACTTTGCTATTTCCATGAAGTCTGCTTTCCACTTTTGTCATCTAGTAAAGAGACATAGATTTTAAATGCACACAGATTTTTAATGGAATAAATTTTGAGGTCGTTTTACATGGGACCCCTAAAGATATTTCTAAGAACACTTTTCTCAGTGTCAAACTCTAGAAAAAGTCATGAAAATTCGACTATCCAGAGCCCAGATACTTAAATTTTTAGAAATTAATTTGTACAGAAATATTTCTTGAAAGCTTAAACCAGTCAATCAATAAGACATGCAAAATGCATGAACTGTCCTGTTAATGCATTCATTGTCTTGCAAATAATGCACATTAGAGGGAGAAGAGGTGATGTGTTTGCTTCATGGCTTCTAATTGTAATTATTTAATTGATTTATATTGTGTTTTATAGCTATAGAAGCTTATAATTATATTAGTTACAGTTTAGTTCAAACTATAATCTTTGCCCCTTTTAAGAAGGAATTTTAAAGTATGCTATGGCTGAACCCTTGATACATGATGTTAATCTCTAGAAAGGTTTTGACAATCTGATTTATTCCTTATAAGTATATTATGTTATTACACATCACGTTGAAATAGGCTTTACTTGCCAACTTTTCTGATTTGTCTGGTTTTGATAGTGCAATCTTCTTTTCCCAAAAACTTAAGGAGTATGGTAACAATGACTAATCTTTTAATTGTTTGGCTTTCTTGGTCTCTTATTTCATATTTCTATATAGGGCTATAGTTCCAACGATTCAGGGTTATGAAGATGCTGCGGATTTCACAGTCACAGAGAGATTAAAAACAAGCGTGCAGGGAAATCTCGTCTTCTACCTAAGTGTGGGCTCTATTGGATTGTTCGGAGTTGTCATTCTTATTCTCATGCACAAAAAATGGTGAGTCTTCTAATTATGAAATCAGCTTGGCGGCATTCATTAACCATCATAATAGCATTTATATTGTCAATTTAGGGAGTGAAAACAGAGATCTCTATAATCTATTAGAGAACTGATAGAAGGACATGATTAACATACATTGATTTTCTCATTATTCCTTTTCCATATTTTGAATTTGATTAAATTAATTGTCTTTAAAGTACCATTATTTACTCAAATAATACACCTATATTGTATGGTGCATTCATTGCTGTTATTTGTTTTTTACCGCAGTCCTCACTTGGAAAATATTAGCTTTGGCAATAATTGTTCACACAACCCTGTAACCTAATTGATCTTCCATGTTTGTCACAATCTTGAGTTTCACGACAATCATCCATTTTAGCACACTAGTTTGGTGCAAAACTCTTGGCACTGCCTAGGAGTGAGCAAATTTGCTACAAGTCCATCACTAAGAAATTGTTGCTAATTGAACCTTCACAAATTTACTCTTTCCACCCATGACTTTAGCAAAACTTACATCTAGAATTGTTACAAGCCTTTGAACCTGAAATTTTACTAATTGTTGATCCTTTACAGATCACATTTTTAGTTCTGAAACAATGATAGAAATGTTTATTTATTTATTTTTTTAATCTTAAATGAGTAGTATTCTCAAGTTTCCCATATGAATATAAATTGACCAGTCTCACATAAAGATATGATAGTGTTAATAATTAACTCATATATATATATATGTATGTATGTATGTTTCCCTAAGAGGTAGTGATAAAGAGTGAATTTCTACATTATGTAGGGAAATTTGATGGTAGGTGAAACTTCATTGTTTTGGTTGCTTGTCTGTAGAATTTTTTCTAACATTAAACCTGGTAATCTGTTCTTCCACTAGCACTCTTTGAAATGGTTTTCTTTTTTCTCGTGTTCATTTGATAAAAATACATTGGGAAATTTCAAGTAATTGGAGCTTCCACAGTCAGCAATATTTAGATATTTTTTTTGGGATTGAACCATTTGAAAACAAGTCATCTGTGATGGCCAATTTTACAAGTAATCATTTCTTCTATGAGTGTTCTCCCATGTGCATTGGTATAACTAATATGCAAGGGGACCGGCAAAGTGCACATATTTGTTAATAAATATTAAATATTACAAATATCGAAATATACATTGGGAAACATTTATGTTAATATTTCCCTAACTTAAAATACAAATTTCGTAATATATTTTTATCTCCACACTTGTTTTTCAGGGGAGGTGGGATAATTGGTCTGGCCATGGCATGCTCAAATACTTTTGGTCTTGTTACGGGTGCTTTTCTTCTAGGATTTGGTTTGATTGAAATTCCCAGGAGCATTTGGAGGAATGCAAATTGGACCTACCGACAGAAAGTTTTGTCTCATCGTGTTGCTAAAATGGCTGTTAAACTTGATGATGCTCATCAAGAACTCTCAAATGCAATTGTAGTAAGTGTGATTCCTCTTTTCTAGATTATCTTTTTGAACTGCTTTTCTACTACAAGTCGATAACACTTATTCATCCTGTAGTTAATTCTTTTGTGGCTTCTTGCTGCTTTCAGATTGCGCAGGCTACTTCAAATCAAATGTCCAAGCGGGATCCATTACGTCCCTGTATGGATGTCATTGACAATATGCTAGTGCAGATGGTAGTTATTGTCTATCATGCTCTGTTTATGATAGTTATGGTAATTGGGCATATTTTCTGTAAAAACTTTTGTTTGTTTGTCTTATACAGAGTAGAGAAAATCCAAACTTCAAACCATCGGGAGGAAGATTGGGGGAAAATGACATGGATTATGATGCCGATGAAAAATCAATGGCCACCCTTAGGCGTCAACTAAGAAGAGCTAGGGAGGAATATTATCGTTATAAGAGGTATTTTTCTGGACTAGGAGACTGATAAATGTCATGGAATCATGTGCTCATTAAAATAGGGTCTTATTCATGATATTCTGTCTTATATTTGGGGACATGATTTAGCAGAGATGGCGTCTGCTTTCTCTAAAGTTTAGTGTGGCTTGAATTCCCTTTTTGATGTTTACTTATTTGGAGAAAAATTTTGGCCAGAGCTAGTCAGTATAAGTTTTCTATCAAGTGAAAATATTACCTTTGAATTTGTTCTCGTTTGTGGAACCATTTTGACTTCTGAAGTTCTAGTATCATAGAAAAAATCTAGGCAAGGTAAGACCCCTGTTTGAATTCATGATGATTTTTTATTTGCAACATTTTTTAGGAAACTTTTGTTTGTAAAGGTTTAATGCCACATCTAGATTTATTTATGCTTGAACGTTATGAGTTCAAATTTGTAAGCCTTATTTTCCTACTTCCTTGTAGTGAAGGATTATTTTCATCTGCTTGAAAATATTAATTGGTTTGTTATGATTTGTGCAGTGAATATATGAGCAATGTGTGTGAGGCCCTTGAACTTGAGGATACAATTAAGAACTATGAGCGTGGCAGCTCCACGGATTGGTTAGTTCTTTCTTGTAACAACTTACTTCTGCTTGTTCTCCTCCAAACTAAATAGCTTCATTTAGTTTAGAGATAATTAGTAAGATTGATACTTGGTAGGGATTTGTAATGCCTGATAATCATCATATTTCACACTTAAAATGAGGATCTACAAGTTTGATATTTGATGGTAGAAATTTTAGTTTTCTTACATGAAGTAATCTCGTTAATTCATTGGAAAACAAAATGGAACTTGGGAGGTGTTCTATGATGAAGCTTCCCAAATATGGGTGTCATGGGGCTGGTCCTCAGTGCTCTCTTGCAGCATTGGCGACCCTTACTTTTGTCCGCCTTTGTGGACAGGATTGTTCACAAATCTCATACTAAACTTACTTCATCTAAAGCTCCTAGCACCCAACCTTTGCACAACGGACTACCCACACACTGTGTCATAGATACCAATTCTATTGGCGTGTTCTCCATGGCAGACAACTCCGGATTTGGGGAGAATGTGTACTTTTCCTTGCAGCTTGGGTATGTGCCCTTGCAATCACATTGGAAGGCAGACTCTGTCACCAATTCAGTTGTACAGGTCTTCATACACTCCATGCCTTGCACATTGAGCTGATCCATATCCCTTAGCCACACTCTTACAAGAGAATATCCCTTCAACTGAGGCTCCTCGACATCCTTTTGTTGCACTACTCGGATAGCATAACATATCACCAGCTTCCACTACCCCAAGCTTTGACCAACTCTTGTGGTGACTTCCCATTATCTCCTAATCCGAATGACCAATGCTCCTCTTGACTCCACTCCATGACACCGTCCCTGTTTACTAAGTTTGCTGATGCCTTTCTTGGAAGATACCTTTTATGAAGTCCTTGACTCCCTCACTTGGACTTGCTGGCATCTCTCTCCTTGCCAAGCCCCTCCAATGGGACTTCTTTGACAAGTTGCAGACTCTTCGTTTGTGTAGACTGCAACCCATGTAGGTGGGGTACTCTTCTTCCGTTGACTTGACCACCTCGGACCCCTAGTCCTTTTGGCCCACAAATTGAATCCTTTGGAACTTAGGACCTTGCTAGCCCCCTAGTCCACCATTACCGACCCTTCTGACAACCATGCCCTTTCACAAAACCACAACCCATTGGTCACTAAGTACTTTACTGCAAACCCATGGCCTTGCTTCTCACCATGTTTCCTTGACCGATGGTTTTTCTGGCCACCAAATCCCCAAAGGTTCACACTTGTTCAATGCACACGACACTGCTACACCTTGTGTCCAGCCCCAACAGCCCCTTATCGACTCCTTGTGATGATCTCCTATGATCCCTAATCACTAATCGGTGTGAAGATCCATTATTTAATTCATCAAGAATCAAACAGATCGTATGCTTAATGTCAGTTGAAATGAAAAGCTTGTCTTCTAAGACACTGTTTCCTAATTACATTTCTTCAATTTGAGGAATATGTTTTCTTGCCTGATTGACATAAAAGTACACAAAATGTCAATATATAATGTCAAACAAGCAATGTAATACCCTCAGGCATATCCGTAGATGTTAATCAAAATCCGTGCTTAAAGAGAAACTTGCTTTTTTTTTTTTAAATTAAAGAAAAGTTCAATATATTAAAAAAGTTATAAAATACAAAAATCCTGTCTAAGTATATGCTTGTAGGGGAGCATTACAGCCACCTAGTTGAAGGTGCCATCGAAGCTAAAATCTATTGAAAATTTGAAATTGAAGATGCATATCCAAATAAGCAAAATAAGAATTCACAATTAGTTTGAAACTGACATAGATTAATAGATGATTAAAAACTAAGGCAGATTTAAAAAGAAGCAAGAAATGCAAATCCTTGGCTGTTGTTGTTGACGGTATTGCAGATTCAAAAAAACAAACAGAATGAGGAAAAAATCGCAGCGCAGAGAGCATATATAGCCAAAAAAGAGAACAATACCAAAATCTCGCGATAAATTGGGACTGACTGGTATTTTCAGAACATCTTGATACTTTCATGAATTTCTCAGTGGTCTGGGTGATAAACTATATATCACGATATATTAAAGATATTTGCTTCTATGGTTCCATGTGTGGAAATATGGAAAAACAGTCCCAAACACAGCAGTCTAGGGTTGAGAAGAGAAAGTATTGATATAATGAAGCATGTATCCACAAGCAAAGAGCATAAAACAGCAATGAGAATGAAAGATAACAGCAATGTGACTTTGAGAACACTGAAATGAGGAAAAACTCCAGAAGAGTAATGTGGTGTTCCTCAAGCCAATATCTCATGAGCTGTTACAATGATTTCTTGCCTACAAGGCTACAAATAGATCTTCTAGGACTTTTCTAGCACAAACAACAATATGTCACTCCATACAAGCTCTCTCTAATGCTTGTACACTACCGAAACTCTGCTACATCTCCCTAAGACTTATAGATTGAAGCAGCATAAGCCTTTACAACCAACTTGCTACAAAACACTAAGGAATTAATAAAGTACAATGACCTGCCTTGAAGGTTATAACAACAATTGCTAACAAGAAGAGTTGAAGAGGAAGTCCGAGTGTCCTGACTCCTTGTAACTAAAAATTAATCTTTTGACACCTGTCAAAGCCCTCAAATCCCTCAAGCCTTGTCTTTGTTGTCTTTCCTGACCTTTTTGGATGGGGTCAAACCTATTTTACATGCCTAATTTTGATAGGGACGGGTTCCATCGTAGTTGAACTAATGTGATGTGTTTGACCTCAATCGAACCCATAACCACTACAATAATTATTTATCGGGTCTAGTCACTTTGATTAGTTAGGTCCTTCAGTTCATGTTTCTCTACTTTTGTTTGGTAGTCAGGTTTGGAAACTTAGTTTAGGTGTCAATTTGCAAGAATGAGCATTCAATATTGTTTAGCTTAAGGGTTTAACTAACTTAATTGATCCAATTTCAAATCACCTTAGGTCATGAACCTTGTACTCCACACCTTGTGGTGGAGGTACTTGTCCTTCCTCCTAATGCCCCTCTCTAGGATTACTTCCAAATTCCCAAGTCTTCCACTCTCCTTTTTGGGGCAATTCTTTGAGCCCCAAACTTTCACTACATGATGACCTTCCTCTTGACATGGTGGACAGACTCTCTTGGGTCCTCCCTTTTGCTTCGTAGTTAGACGAGCTCTCCTTGAGTTTGCCTCCTTTTCTGCTAGAGGGACTCTCCCCAAGACATTCTTCTTCTTTGTGCCCCCAATTAGACAACCTTCTCCTAGCCTCCTCTTAATTGGCCAACCAGGTAGACTCCTTGAATCACTTCTTTGTGTTGCCTTAGTTGTTAGGTTGGTCAGATGGATTCCTAACATTTTCCCTTGATGGGTTGGTTGGTTGGACTCTACCTATGTTCTCCTTTATTGTCATCTTGTGATTGGGCCAATTGAATGGATTCATAGGGTCCTCCCTGTTGTGACCTTTTACATCACCCCAATTGCAAATGGGGTCCCCCTTTTTTTGAGCCCGGCTCGGGACTCTGCTTTGATCCCGCAGTCTCTTGCTTAGTTTCCATTAGACCAGAAATGAAGTTCTAAGCCATTAGCTCACTGATGCTCAAAGCGGTGAAAAATGAAAGATCTCTCTTGAAGATGTTTGAAACCCTAAAACCTTACCTTAGGCAAATCCGGCTATCCTGTTCCAAGACTTCAGTGCAAAGAATCTAGGTTCAAGGTCTCTGTCTTGGGTCCCACTTCAGGATCCACCCCAATTCTGGTTCCGAACTCCTAAATCCAAAGACCGGAATGCACAAGGACTTGATATTTGTTGCTAAAATCCTTGAAGTCTTGACTGAGAAGTGGGAATCCCGATGACTCAGGAATCAGGAATTCTACAGTGAAGAATCCATGACCCTTGGGAAAGTGTAACCATGGCCAGGAAGGAATTCCCTGAGTAAAAGTCTCAGGACTTAGTGAAATTTGCAAACAGGGAATTCAGGGAGTCATTCCATGATTTCAGATTCCAAGACCCCCTGAAAAGTGCGACTTTTGCCTTGGAGGAATTCCTAACTGACAAAATTCCTGAGCATCTTGAAAACTGCGACTTTTTGCCTTGGAGGAATTCCTGATAGGGAAAATTCCAGGACAGGTAGGAAAATGCGACTTGGAGTTAGGAATCCAGTTCAGTCTGGAATTTGCAACCTGGAACAGAGAAATCTTGAACCAACAGGAAAATGCGACTTAGGAAGTAAAAAATTCTAGTTCACCTTGAAATTTGCGCCAGAGGGGTGGATTCCAGTTCCAACTAGAAAATGCGACCTGAGTGAGTGGATTCTGGTTCCATCAGGAAAGTGCGCCCTGGAGTCTGGAATTCCCTGAGGAGGTAGAAGGTGCATCTTATACGGGATTTCATTTCAAAAAATGGTGAATCTTTGATCAATGTCAAAGTCCATCCTTGCAAAGTTCTAAGACAAAATAATAAGTCCTTGACAAAACCATGAGGTCTTGTCCCAAGTCGCAAATTCCAGTACCTACTACTGGAATATGCACCTAGTCTAAGGAAGGAATTCCAAGGCACAAAATCCTGCACCACTTGGAACTTGCGCTCTGGAGTCAAGAATCCAGCCCAGACTGAAAAATGCGACTTAGGAAGAGTCCTGAACTGCTTGAAAAGTGTGACCTAGAAGCAGGAATCCTGAACCCTCTGGAATTTGCGTCCTTGATCTAGATTCCAGTTCAGAGTGAAAAGTGTGCCAGAAGTCTAGATTCCTGAGGACAGTGGAATTTGCGCTCTGGATGAAATCAATCCCTAACATAGAGAAAACTGCGCTGAAGTGTAGGATTCCTTGACATCAGAGAATATGCGCCCTTGATCTGGATTCCTTGAGCCTGTGGAAAGTGCACCTTATCTTGGAGATCATTTCGAGGTTTGGTCAATCCTTGATTAATGTTGAAATTCCTTGACCCTAATGAGCAAAATCCCTCTCCATAGCATGAAATTCCAAGACAAGTGAAGAGGTCCTCGTTAAAATTTTGAAAATACTTGTCAAAGTTATGAAAATCCATCAAGTCCCTGGAGCCCTAACTTCCAAAGCGCAAAATCTGGGACCATCTGGAATTTGCGACAAAGGATAAGGAACTCCCTACCCATCAGGAATCCCCGACCTAATCCAAATTGCGTTCAAGACAAGGAAGAATCCCTGACAAGCCAGAATCCCCGACCACCCAGAAAGTGCGCCCACTGCTTGAGAGGTAAAGACAAAATAGTATGGCAGCCAGGAAGGTCGGCCAAGAGGTTTTCTTTTTTTTTCATATTTTTCTTTCAAGGTGGGTCGGCCATGTGGAAAGGTGCTTGGACGCCTATATAAGGAGTGCGCCAAAGCTCATTTGAACATCATTCCAAATCAAACAAAGTACAGATTCCTAAGCAAAAAAGCAGGTTTCAGCTCCAAAAAGGCAGAAGTAGACACTAGAAAAACAAGATTTCAGCATTCAAGGAAAGGATTTCATCATTGGGAGGGCAAATTTCATCATTGGGAGATTGCCGAGGCATTCAACATTCCTATCTATAGCCCCATCGAGTACACGAGCAAGGAGGAAGCATCCGACATGTTCAAGGCCCATCCTGCAACCTGTTTAGGAATCATCAACAATTCCTGGATGCAGAAGAAGAGACCTCACCATTCCAAGCTACCTAAGGGACTCCTCAAATCCGACTTCAAGAAGGAGCATGGAGACCTCGTCGTCATGCTAAACAGGATCATGGGAAGTCCTCAATCTTCAACCTTCGAGCCATGGATGTTCTACTACATTGAGGAGGTCACTGTAGGAACAAAGATGATAGACTGGGCTCGAATCCTCAGCGATAGCATTGATGAATAATTTCGGAATTTGGAGGATTCGAAGGCATTCTACATGAGTTCCTATGTAATTTACATGATGGCGAGGAACAATAGATACAGGGGACTGTCATGGAAGGGACGCGTCGGGAATTTCGAAGGACAAGTTAGAGTCTATGACTGTTATCCATAGCTTCACCTCCAGAATATAGCTCATTTCAGAAGGTATAACGACGCATTCGCCATGCACATCACAAGAACCCTTCAAGGAGGCACTCATCAAAGGTTGTCACTCGAGTCCAAGCATTTGATCAGAACATATGGCTCCTGGTTCATCCAATTTCCAAAGTTCACGTATATCCAATTTCCAAAGTTCACGTATATTCGGGTGCAAGGATTCTCTGCCTTCTCGTATAGAGTGCCAAGGTATCCTTCGGATAAGATGGTCCTACTGGAATTAACAAGACAACTCTCAGCATATGATAAAGTTCAGAAGAAGAAGAAGAAGGCCGGGATAGCTTTTCCAATCCAGATGGAGGATGCAGTCGAGGTGTGTCCTTCCCTCCAGGCCGCGGAGAGGTCCAATGAAGAACTGCAGTTTTACAACCTAGTGACCCATTCCTTGCGGGCAAACTTTGATCCGTTCAATACCACCCAGGTTGCATGTGGAAGGAAGCATAGACATAAGGTGCACCTGGAGGATCACTGGGCAAATGCTCAGGATGACTTAAAGATTCGGAGGAGGATGAGTTCCCGGCTATCCGTGGACATGATCAGGGCAACCAAAGTCTTTTCAGTTCCGGATCAAGTTAAGGAGGATGGAAAGCAAGTCCAGCCTGTCTTCGAACAGGAAAAGGTTAATCTCTTCCACCATTGGTTTGGTCTGAGCTTGAGGTTACCCACTTGGATGAACTAATGGCGCCCGTACTGACGAGAACACAGAAGTGGATAAACCAGCAAACCGAGAGATTGCATAAGAAAGGCATCCGTTCGACTTATGACTTGATGGGAGATTTGGAGTCTTAGTCTTTCGAAGAGGACATGACCGAAGGAACACCCGCAAAGGAACAAGGCACAGGGAGACATGAAGCAAGAAACAGAACTGCAGAGGATCCGCCGGCAAAGAGAGTAAATGCCCGGAAGGAGTTTATCAGGAGGCCTGACCAGGAGGAGCAGAATGCAAGTAGACCTCATTCTGCCAGCACTTCTTCCGTCTAGGAGATTGATCTATTCTTCGATGACAATATGCAAACAACTAAGGATAAAGGGCCCGTGGAGGAGGAAGTGATCCCGAATGAGCAAGCTGAGAAGGGAGACAATGAGTCCATGGATTCCGCCCGGGAACGGACTCCCAGCCTGGTTGTAGGAAATCATCCTAACCTTTCATCATGGAATCCAGGGGAGGTCCGACTTGAGGACATGCTTCATCACCTTGATCTGGAATTCCTGAACGAGGAGTTCAATTCCGGTGAAGTGCCAATATCCATACCACAAGTGGATCAGGAACTGCAGGAACCACTGAGAGAAGTCAATCCGTTTGCAAGACCCAAGTGGCTGCAAGATAGATTGAAGATTTCAATCAAGAAGAATGATCCTTCTGCCGAACTTGGAAATTTCCTGGCCAGGATAGGAAAATCCACGGACCCGAAGAAGCCAAAGAAGTATTCCAGAATCACTAGAGATGAATCAGGGTCTCGCCAAGTAGAGATTGCAGTTCCAAGAGTGGACTAGGCGAAAGAGGATATTAGTCCTGAAGATTATGACATAATGACGGTCATCTTTGGACCAACCATGAAGGGACAGGAAATGGAGGAGCTGAAGGATTCCGTTGCCGCTGTCAGAGAAAGGTTGAGGAAGGAGGAAGAGAAGAACCAACTGAAGAGGGAGAATGAAGAATTGAGGCAGTACATTCAGCATCTCATGGGCCCATTACAATCTGCCCAAGGAGTGACAACCCAACCTACAAGCATAACCAAGGATTCACTAGCAGAGTTCGAAGTGTTGAGATCGGCTGGTCATGCAGCGAAGGAATGGATTGAGACGGTCTCGGATAGGGCTCATAAGTTTATAGAGGATCTCGTCCAGGTGAACGGGAGAATTGCTGCACTTATGGACAGGACTCGAGCAATTCTGGAGGTTTGTCAGCAATTCACTGTTGTCTGGGAGGAAACCATCCCAAGACTGAAGGCACTGATGAACACTCCAAAGCCGGACTTGGTAAGGGACAAAGTAATACAGGCAAATTCAGCCTATGATTTCCTCAGTTGGTACTCTGCCTTGGTCATGAAAAGGGATAATCTTGAGAAGATTGAGGGTGACACTATCCAGGCCCACGCCATGTTGAGGGAAATCTAGGACAAAATCCTTGTGTCCATGGAGGCCTGGTTCAATCTGGAAGTAGCACAGGACGTAGTCATTAACTTGGAGGAGTTGAGAGACAAGATGCGTAACATATACTTCAAGGCTGATTATCCTACCTGTTGTGACCTAATCACACATCGCGCCATTGCAAATGGGGACCCCCTTTTTTTTGAGTTTTGATGCTTTGCATGAAGTCTCGATGATGTCTTAGAGCTATTTCATGATGAAGTCAGTGGTGTTTGAGACCTGTAGTCCCTTGATGACCTGATCCTGATGTTTGAGATCCTGAAAATGACTAAGTCTGGTATCCTGATCATGAAGATCCTGAAAATTGGCTAAGTCTGAAATCTGGTGGATCGTCAAAAATCTAGAATCTGCATGTTAAATCCGGTGGATCTGAGACCTATCTCAAAATCCTGAAAGGTATATTGAAAAATATTTAAAGTATAAGAAATCTCTCAACTTATACTTAAATATATTTTTTAATATACCTTACGCTCAGGGACTTCCACTTCTAGGTGCGAAATTGCTCTAGGATCACCTCAAAACTCCGCCTAGAACTTAGGGCGCCTTTCATCATCTAGACAACCTCAAGATTGCGCCTTGGGCAAGGAGAGCTTAAAACCAAAGCGCCTTGATTGAAATTGATGTTGGGAAGCTTGAAACACTACAAATTTGACAAGGAAGAGGCATTTAGGTCTAGGCGCCATTTCATGTTTTATTCAACCACAAAAGTGCGCCTAAGTTGAAGGCATGAAAAGGAGCAACTTAAGCTAGGCGCCCTTCATACATTAGATGAATAACCTCAAAATGGCCGCCTAAGGTTCAAGTAGTCTCACAAGGATGTAATCAAGTGTTGGAGAGCCTAAAAAATGTCAAGAATGAGCAAACTTAAGCTAGGCGCCCCTCATGCATTAGACTATCCATTTTGGCGCCTTAGCATGAAAGAGATGTTTAAACTAACTCCAAGTTGCGCCTTGGGAAGAAAGAGTATGAAATCCTTGATGTATGTTTGAGATCCTGAAAATGACTAAGTCTGGTAGCTTGAAATCCTGAAACATTGAAAAATTGACTAAGTCTGAAATCTGGTGGATCCTCCAAATTCTATAATCTACATGTTAAATCCGGTGGATTCGAGACCTATCTCAAACATCCTGAAAGGTATATTGAAAAATATTTAAAGTATAAACTTATACTTATATATATTTTTCAATATACCTTACCTCGGAGACTTTCAGTTTTGGGCGTGAATTTGCTCTAGTACTTAGGTGCAATTTTCCCACTTGCAGAGACCCAAAAGTGCGCCTTAGGTGGAGACTTATATGTGCGCCTAGAGGAAAATCAACTTTCAAACATTCCAAAGATGGCGCCTTGATTGATATTGAAGATAGAAGGCCTTAGACATTGAAAATCCGACAAGAAAGTGCTTCATGGTGTTGGGTGCCTTTGCATGTTCAAACCATCAACAAAATTGCGCCTCAAGTTGAACATGATTTATCATTGTATGTTAGGCGCTAGTTGCACTTGTAAGATTCACCTTTGGGCGCCTAGGCATGAGGTAAGGGTTTCAACCTATCAAAAATTCCGCCTTGCAAAGGAAGGATCTAAAACTACGAAATTTGATGACCTTTTGAGGTAAGAATTCCTTTAGACACCTATACATTAGATTGAAACTATTAAGATGCCCAAAAAACAAAGTAATTGAGGTTAGGTGCAATTTCTACCTCTGGGGATATGAGATCTAGCACTTTGAATGTAGAAGGTTTGTAGGGATGAGATATAGCGCCTTGAGTGTGAGAGCATTAAAACCTTGAAATATGGCGTATGAAGGGTGATTGAGGGTGTTAGATAACCAAGAAGTTAAATCAAGAACCTTAGGCGCCCATTCCTACTTGCACAAACCAGCATTAGCGCCTAGAGATGAGAATGAAGTCTCTGTGAAGTCCAAGCATAAGTAGAAATCATTTGAAGTGTCAAGAACCTATCTTCAACCTTAGGCGCCACTTCTAGTAGTTTTGATCATCAAATTCCGCCTAGGAAGTAGAATGCTTGGGGATATGAGTTTGAGCGCCTAAACTCAAAGGGGCATTCATCAAGCAATTTGAAGGAGTTTAAATCTTAAGATGCCTCTATTGAACCTTCACTAGTGTTTAGATCCATGAGGAATGAAGCAAGCATCTTCCAAACTCAAGGCGCCCTTTGCCCATTTTGGCGCCTTGTAAGGAGAGAGCTTGAGGACATGAAATTGGAGGTTCTTCAAGTGTTAAAGTTATAAAAAATCCAAGGAAATAGGCCAAGTATGTTAGGCACCTTTGTTTGTAATTATCCACCTCCATGAGCGCCTTGGAGAGGTTGCATCTAAGGACATCATTGAGTGAGCTCCTAGATGAAATAAACCATTCTAGGTCAAAGATTAAGTGTTTGGAGTCACAAAAATAGCAAGAAGAGTCTAATTAAACCTAGGCGCATTTCCTTGTTTTTGCAACTCCAAATTGGCGCCTAGCCTTGTGAAGGCAAGAATCAAGTCTAAAGGACTTCACCTTATCAAAGTGGAGAGTCATAATCATCAATTTGAGTTTGAAATGACAAAATTAAAGCCTTATGAGCTAGGGTGCCCTTTTTACCTCCATGCCACCTAAATTGGCGCCCTAGGGAAGACCACTCAAATCTATGTTTGAAGGTGAGTGCCTCAAGTGTAAAGAGTAAGAGTTCATCATGAAATCCTTGTTTCATCAAAATTAAACATCATAAACCTAGGCGCACTTCCTTACTCTCAACACCTCAATGAGCGCCTTAAAGGAGAATGCATGAAGTGACCTTTTGGTAATGAACGCCTAGATGATAGAAGTCATTCTAAGTCATCTCTGAGTGTTAGAAAGTATGAAACATGTTGAATCAAGTCATGAAGTTAGGCGCTATTTTCAACCAAAATCACCTCATTTTTGTGCCTAAGGGAGAAATTGCACCGAACGACACTTGTTGAATGAATCTCTTAAGGGAGATTAACCTCTTTAAGCTATTACAATTGTTTGAAATCTTTTAAAATGTTAAGTATGGAGCCAACTTGTGTTAGGCGCCTTTTGTTCCTCTTTCCACCTAGACAAGCGCCTATGCTTGAAGTGGGATTATTACATGTTTAAAGTGTTTCCTTTGTTATAAAGTGATTAATATTGTTTCTCTTGTCTTGTAGGAACATCAACAAACCTAAGGAGCAAGTGCCTAGAGTCACCTTCGTCCAAGGAGTGAAGTCAAGAAATTGTCATTGCAAGAAGAAGCATCATGCTGGCCACCTTTGGAGGTCACTTCAAGATCATCAAGTTGCATCATTGAAAGAAGGAATGTTGGTAAAGTCAAGGAATCATCTGAAGGACAAGCACCTGAGTCACCTTCAAATTGTAGAGGAAACATCAATGACATCACGTTAGATCACTTCAAGTTCAAGTATACTTCATCAATGGCATCATGTTCGAAGACATTCATCTATCCAAGCTTCAAGTCAAGTTCTATTCAACCTTCAAGTCCAAGAGAGATCATCTACGCTTACATGAATGAAGCATCATCATCTACTCTTCATGAAGATGCAAGGAAGAAGATCAACATCAACCTACTTGCAAGAAGGAATGTCATAGTGTTAGATAAATGAGCGACAAGTATCATATATCTATTTACAATGAACAAGGCAAGATCAACAAGATACATCTCAAGTGTTCATCATCAAGAGCAATCATATTGAAGACATCATACAAGATGATACAATTTGGGAATATGCTGAGGTGGCATCTACATGGCAAGTACACGTCATCATCCAATCATAATCGGCCACATCATATGACTACATTCAATGTATCATTTAATACAGAAGAAGCCAAAGGGATGCCTATGTGGAAGATGCTCCAAAGATTCCATCTTATCTTATCTTCTTGGAAAACGTGCCTTCATTGCCTCTCATATGTACTAAAAATAGCAAGTTGTTGTAACTACCTACTGAGGTGGCATGATCTGAGCCCTTGGCTACATAAAATGATCCTAGCCATTCATTGTATTCTGGACTCTATATAAAGGCCTTGTCGCCTCATTTGTAATTCATTAGAAAGTAGTTCAAATTGTAGGGTAGTAGAGTAGAATAGAAGAGACTCTCGAAATTCTCTGAGAGGACTTGTAGATTGTTGTAAATATTTCTCAAGATTAATTCAAAGACATTGGAATTCATTTGGTGTTAAGTGTTGTCTTGTGGAGTAGCATGATTTCCTGTATCTTGATGAAGTGGAGAGATGTTTCAAGTAGATTAAAAGTCGATTAGAAGCTCTTTGTTGTAATGTATATTGTACTGAATATTTGATCAACTCCTAGCTCATGCTTTTAACATTCATCGCTGGTGAAGTGTTGTGTAAAGCTAGGCTGAGCCTCATTATCATTTGCACAAGTTCGATTGTGGATGCTTGTTTGAGCTGCGCCGTTCAAAGGGTGCCTATATGAGCTTTCATGATTTGAAAACCTTTCGCTATCCTTAGGAGATTGCACCAACTCCATGTAGTTGTAGGCATCCTTGGCGAAGTGGAGTCAGGTTAATCAAGGAGTTTGTCTATTCGTACATCATCATTGCTTCATTGACCTTAGATTAGTTTTCTAAACCCTTTTTCATTTCTTTATCATTGAGACCTTGTATATACATCATCCACACTGAAAGGGGGAACAAGGTAAATGAAGTTGAAGAAGTCTAATGTAAGTCCCTTTGTGATTATCAACAAGATCACATGTAATCATTGAGTTAACCTATCATGAATCATAAATAAGGAACCTTGGTTTTACTTCACTGGATCACATAGTTCAGCCTTTGAAGAGCTTTATTCAAGAGAGAGTGGGATACTCTAGTGTTTTACTCTATTGTTGACTTGTCTAAAAACAATCATCAACACTACCCAGGGGTCCCATCTTGAGGATGCTTCTTCATTCCTGATCTTCATGAACAGTATCCAGGAGCTGAGGGCAGATTGGGAGAATGTTCTCACTGCTTGCACCACCACCTCGTCAGTCATGGAATTCCGGTTGGACAACATGCCTAGCATTCCTATGGAGGAGTTGGAAGTTGTCCTGACCAGGTTCGTCGAAGCAGAGACCAAGGAGCAGGAGGAAGTTCCAGAGGAATAGGACTGTCTTGTCCAGGAGTCCTAGTCAGCATGGGCGCCCAGGATAGGTGGCAGTCATCTACTTGCATATTCTAGCGACCCCACCTACCACCTTTAGGGTTTTTGACCTGGGCACAGATTTCGAGCAAATCAGATTTCCTCTTCCCCCTATGTACTTCGCTTGCCTATATAAAGGTTGGGGCACCTCATTTGAAGGGGCCTCTTTTTCCATACATATTTCTCATGCCCTTAGAGCACCTAGCTAGATAGTTTCATTTCTGTATCACTCCATTCTTGGAGTAGAAAACTTCAAAGGATCAGTAAGATTGTTGTCAAAACATCTTCCAAATCAATAATATGAGCATTGTGGATTGGTGTTTATAGAGTTCTTTGGATCATGACATGGTTTTTCTATTTCCTTTCAAGCAAATCTTAAGCTCCAAGTGTTGAAGTTGTTTCATTTCCTTTTGTCTTTTAGCTTTGTTAGTTAGAATGGTGGAGATTGCTATTGTTGATGCATGATTGAAACTGATTGTTCACACCATTTGTGATCTATGGCTTGCAAATCACAGTGTATGGTTGGTCTGAACTTATTTCAAGTCTAACTTCGATTGTTTCTGCACGTTTCAGTTCCATGTCCCTTGTAGGAGCAGTTTGAAAATCTTTACTTCCCCTCAGGAGATAGCACCATCTCTGCCTAGCTGTTGCCTCATGACGAAGCAGAAGCGTGGTTTCAATTTCCATCCCTAGCAGTAATCCTCTCCATCGATTAGATTCTTGAACCCTTATCTTTCTTTTGTATTTTCTTTAGATCTGCGTTAGGATTAGTTCATAGAGAGCTTATTGACAAATCATTCCCCTGTTTGTAGAGACAGAGCTTAGGAAGTCCAAACTTTCCTCTGCAAGAAGCTATAAAATCCAAGCCTTTTCCTCTGCAAGAAGCTATAAAATCCAATCCTTTTCCTCTGCAATAGATTGAGAAATCCAAGCCTTGCCTCCGGAAGTCATAGTGAAATCCAAGTTTTCCTTCCCTGCTTTGAAAGAATACTGAGTCTCGCACGTAAGTCCGCCCTATGATTACCAGCAAATCACATCATTCCACAGAGCTTTTCCCACACCCATCAAGACCTGACACAAAAGGAACCTTGAAGCAGTCTCATTCGATCACGAAGTTCAGCGTCTGAGAAGCTTTGTTCAAGAGAGGATAGAACACTCTGTGTCTCTATCCTACTGTTGCTGTGGCTATAAAACATGCATCAACACTCCCCTTTGTGGGTCAGCCAACAAACTTCCCCAAGTCCATTATGTTGCCTTCTTTGTGGCTAGGTCCTCTGGATAGACTTTTGGTGTTCTCCCTTGTGGGCTAGCTAGTGGGCTCCTTGACCTTTGCTCTCTATGGTAGTTGGATGAGCCCCTCAATCTCTGTATTAGCTGGGCACTCAGTCTCACTACACTCTTTGTTGTGATGCATGCCGAATGAGCTCTTGGAGGTCCCTTCTATGTGGGCTGGCTGGATTTCCCATTGTGGGCTGGTCTGTAATATCCCCAATGGGATCTGCCCTAAAATTCTGAAATTAATTTTCTGAATTCTGCCCTAATTTTCTGCACTTTAGATTTCTGCCCAACACCCTAATTTCTGATTTTATTTTCTGATTACAAACATGTGATCACAGCGAACATATATACATCCAAACATGAGAAATAATCATGGTAAAATGATGCTACAAGTTGGCATTTTTAACAAGCATGAATTACACCATGAAATACACAATGTAGGGCATCATAATCCAACAACCAAGTTTGGTTTTCAGAATAGAAGTCTGCTGTTATAAATCAGAATATGAAGTCTGAATATTACATCCAAAACAAGGGCTAAAACATGACAAAAATAGCCTGGAATGTCGCTGTCCAAATAAGACCTAATACATAGGCTTGTACATACCAAAAGACGATGAAATGATGCTCCACAAACCCTCCAAAATGATGGCGCTTGGGCGGCTGCCAGGATTAGGGTTTATAAACCCTCAACAATGATGAAATTGCCTCCAAAAGCCAAATCACCAAGGGTAGCGCTCCAAGTTAGGGCAATGCCCTAATGCAATGTGCTCACAAAATGCCACAAGAAATCCTCCTCCAATGCTGATCCAAAAATCTAAATATGCAATCAAGCTCTTCTCATCCAAAAGTCACCAATGAAGCACAATTAGGTCTACATGATGAAACCTCCGCAAGGATGAGCTAGGGTTTCATCCAACTCACCACATTCCTAAGGGTTTTCGTCCTTGGAATGAAGGCTAGCAATATTGCAGTCAAATGAGATAAACTCAAGAGAAAATGATGAATGAATGATGATGGAAATGCCTCCAAATGATCTTATATTTATACACAATTCTTCCTGCCTCCTCAAGGCCGACTTACTCTTGGCAATTCTTTTATTTTTATTTTATTTCTTCCTCCCATAGGGCCGACCTCCCTTTAGGCACCAAGAATAGAGAAATATTCTTATTTTATTTTTTTATTAATTTCTCTTTCCACTCTCCAAGTGGGCGAACCACTTAGGCATGTGATACATCATGATTTTGACCTCCAATTAGGTCGTCCTTCTCCAAGGGAATTTATCTTAATTTATTCTTATTTTTTCCTCAACTCCCAAAGTCATTTCCATCATTTTTCTTCCTTCTTTCGTTTTTCTTTCTCTCCCTTGGTCGATCATCTCTAGGGCAAATTATTTTAATTACTTAGACTTCTTCAATAATTTCACAAAGATATCCAAAGCCATCCCTTATGATCAAGTTGCCCTACAAAATTGGCTAAGTATGAAATCTAGCCAATTAGGTTATCCCCTTTGCCCTTCGGCTTAGCCTACAGGAATAGGATAGGCTAGCGAACTCCACTAGGTGATCACTCGGAAAATGGGGACATTACATGGTCGGATGAACATCCTAGAGCCCTCCATTCTCTCAGTTGAGCTCCCCAAGCTTCTTGTTGTGGATCGTTCCTATTCAGCCCCTTAGAACCATCCTCTTCCGTGTCCATCATGAACTTCTAGTTATTCCAAAGCTCATACTCCCTAAGCATGCACTAGTATGGACATCTACCATGGATTCCCTGTGTTGGAGCCTCGCCTCGAAAGCCTTGTCTACCTCTCTTCATTGTGAGACTGGGGCACTTTCCCCTTACCTAGTATGCCACTTCTTAGATGACCTTGGGCAAGTACCTTGTAATTCAGCCTTGCCTTGTATGGACCCCTAAGCTTTGCCTAGCATTCCAACGGACACCTCTTCATTCAAGGACAACCTTTGTCATACTTGCCATCTCTTGGGCTTGTCTAGCTATGCATTCTTCATTGGGTGAGGCCTTATCACCCTTTTCTCCAAGGACAGTTCTGTATTGCTCACCATCCCCTAGACTCACCTAGCTACCATGTTTTGCTGTTAGTGAGGTCTTTTTTCAACATGCTAGCATGAACTTCGTTAACCCCACTAAGCTGTTGTGAGGCATGGTTACTCTTATTCACTCCTAGGTTCGATGTGGAATGCCCTTCTCCAAGGCCGGGCAGCATGAGTACTTTGCTTTCCCCCTATATAAGGAGTGGAGAAAAGGAATTTCAAAGAAATGATGTAGGTAGAGTTTGAAAAGAAAAGGAAGGGCATGATGATGTATACAAAAAGGGTTAAGGGGAAGATATTAAATAGGTTTTCTAATAGCTTTATTAAATAAAGCTAAACTTTTGATGGCAAAGCCAAATTTTCAATATCATAGCTAAAGGTGTAAGGGATGGTAACTTGGTGGTACAATTACATTAATTAACAAAAGCATGCTACTGAACTAAATAACAATAAATAGACTACTATGTAAAATAATTGTCATGACAGGCCACTTTTTTTTTATCACATTAGTTCAACTAATCACAAGGTGGTTGTATATCTTATTTATCTATGTTTATGTTATAAATGGTAAGTTTGCATGGTATCAAATCTATTATCCGTGATTTGAATTATATAATCAGATAACAATGTAATTGGGAAGGACGCTTATTGACTTTATTTGCGTTCATGAATTTATCTTCGGGTTGACAACTTATTTCAGTAGATAATGCTAAGTTTATCATCTTTCTATTGTGCTATGGTAATTAATTAAAATTTAAAGGTTGATGAGCATGAGAACAATTGTCATGATTCATTACAGAATGTTAAATGAGATTCCCATGGCTTCAAATAAGCAACGAGAAAGTTAAAGTTTTGCTATGGAACTTAATGGCCAACTAGCAGAATGGGACATTTGATGATTCAATGTTTTCTGGCAAATTATATAGAAGATATGAATTGGATTTCTGGTCATTCTTGCCATTTTAGATTCAACAGGAATTTTAAGGGAATTGTGTCCAAGAATGGTTTGAGATGACACCTTGTTCAAAATTCATGCATGTTGTGGAACTGTAGCTGGAATTTATAAATTTTTTATTTGCTTGAGCCTGCAAGTAGATTTGACAATGTTTCTACAATGGCAATGCAATGTAGGACAAAACGTGCCTGAAAATGATATCATATATCATGTATTGAGGGTTAAATGAAAGATCTGTGATGGTAGATCTAAGATGAATTTTAGGGCTCATGGATGAATTTTAAAATTTTGAAGTGAGAAGGTACTGAAATGAGTTTCTTACCTAGGTAAATCCTGAAGAACAAACTGAGATCCGTATAAATGTGACTGAAGCAAAACAGTGGTGTGTTCATGATAAGATATTTGTGTGGAAGATTATATATTGGAGGAACAGGTAGATCAATCTAGACAAGAATAAAGGAATACAGTAGACGAATCAAATATGTTCTGGTGGAAAGATTGTTTTTGTGGAACGTTCTCTTGCAACCAAACATGCCATTTTTGATAAAGCAAAGACTTACACCTGGAGAAACCCTAAACTGGGGAAAAACTCCAGAAGAGTGAGCTACCAGGGTCTATATATAGTTCAACAATGGCTTAAACCGGCTCCTAACATCTACTAATAGCCTCAGCACTTGCCAAACCCTGCTCTTCTACAACGTAGTCATGAAAAATGAACAACAAGAAGGTTTCCAATGAGTGTTCCAATCTCTCCAACACTCCAACAAGTATTACCCTGTTTACTAGAAGCCTATGGCTCTCCTATAACTTCACACACAAGAAATGGAGGATCAAACACCAAAAAGAGGAATTGAAATGCCAAAACCATTCATAGTCCACAAACTGCTTGTATTGTGAGGTTTTTGCTGCTTCCGACAAAGAGGCGTTTTCATTTTAGCTGTGGTGATTTTGTTTTTCGCTGCCTGCAGAAAGAAGTGATTTCGCTAAAAGTGGATTTCCAGTTCATTTGAAAATTTGCATTTCAATTTCAAGTCACCGATGAGATGGCCCAGAGCATCCCACGTCTCTGACCAAAATACAGTTCCTACTGCATCATAACCCCTTGAAAAAGAACGGATTCTTGAGGGTAAAGCATAAGACAAGTCCAAATGATTGATAATGGCAACATGACCCCAATGGTCCTGCAACTCTGATCCAATTTATGGATCATTCCTCCCCATTAGGGAGGCTTTTGTTCCCCAAAAGCTTAGAGACTCACCGAGTGATGAACTCCTTTCCCCACAACCTTTTTGGGACTAAATTTAACCTTGCTTGGAAACAAGCCCTTCAAGCCTACTTGTCCTTCAAACTGATATGGACCAAGACTCATTGGTTTCTTGACTGTCCCAATCAAAATATCACGAAAACTGAAAGGAAATCTCTTTGCACATGTCTTAGAAGGCTTCAACTGAACCTCATGGTCTTTACCTCCATAAAAGTGCATTCCTTTGGACTCTAGAAGCAACTTGGGACTTTGACGCATCTGCTGTCCTTCTTGCCACTCCTTTGAGAGTGAAGCATCTACATATTTCCAATCTCAGTTCCTTTTTCCACCTTTTGTCCATCCAATGATGGAAAAACAATCCTTCCACTAGCACCGATTAGCTTCTTGCATCTTGAGTACTAGACAAAGTGACCTTGGACTTAGCAACAAAGGGGTGTAACATGAAATCCTTCCCATTCAAGCTGAGTCTATATTGATTCTTCCTCCAAAAGTAAACAGCATCTCTTTCATAGAGATATGGAAAGATAACATCACAAACGTCTAATGAAATCACATCCTCATGACCACATCTTTAAACTCCGGGTTAAGTTCAAAATACAACTTACATTGCTTACTTGTCATAGTCAATATTGTTTATTTAAATTTGAACTCCAAAGGGGTGCCAATATGGGATCGGCCCATACTTAATTCGATTTATTTTAAGGCGCCAAAGTTTATACCAAGACGGCCAGCATATGTTTGAGTATATTTAAAATTCGCTGCTGTTTGAGGGAGTCAGCCATATCAATAAACTTGCTGCCTTTTATTATTAGAGATGATAATAATATATCATATGTAGAAAAGTCCCTCAACTACAGCATCCAAAGTCTCAACTATATCATTCAAATCTGAATTATATTTATTGTATTTCTTTATATACACTAACTCCCACAATAGTTGGCCAAGATAGTTCTTTAATTAGACTCTCTTAAAATGGTGACAACATTAAGAGGTCTTCTCGATCCATTTGGTAAACTAACAAACTTTCAGCCTGCCACCTCTTTCACGTTTTGTCTTTTCAACTTAGTTCCTTAACTGTGAATTTCCATTCTTGATATCAATGACAACATTTGCAACAATCTCATTTATACATCAATGATGATATCCTTCTGTTGTGACTTTGACATCAATGACAACTAATCCAACATTCGTCTTTTGATATCAATGATAACATTTATAACAATCTCCTTCGTACTCTTTTGACATCAATGACAACCATTTTGGCCATGCACCTTTGACATCAATGACAACATTTCCAACAAAGGTGTCCAAAATATATGTGAGAACCGTGTCTCAACCAACATACCAGCTGCTCTACAATTCTTTGCATTTTCCGTTATGATTTGGACAACATTTTGACGACTCATTTCCTGAATGCACTGTATAAGGATATCAACAATAAATTGTGCATCCTTCACCTGCCCTCACAATCCACATCTTTCAAAAACATTGCCCTGTTAGGGCACACTGCATTCACATTGATTAACGGCCTATTTTTTTCATCCTTCCATCCGTCGGTAATGATGGACACCCCTGTTTCTTTCCATGAGGCCCTAATGGGAGACAATGAAGTTTCTAGATGTTTGACCTCCTTTGACAATAAGGTGCTACGCACCTTCTCATAACCTTGGCTTGTGTACCCTTTTGGAGCTTAATTTACTTTTCTTATCATATCTTGCCAACACAGAGATCGAACAACATTGAAGGACAATCCATTTGCATAGAGGCATCTTGCAACTTTGGTCAACAATCTCTCTAGCATCATTTTTAAATGCCCTCTCTAATGATCCCTTTGCTCTCTTCACATTATCGGGCTCATCTTCATTCCTACCCAAAAATGGGTGGCTCTCTACTACAACATCGGGGGTGACACTACAAGTATGAGATGGAGAAGCAAGTGGCCTTTGCGAGCCCCCTCCTCTCCTTAAAAGATGCCTTGTTCTATTCACAACTCTTGCATCTGCTTCCTCTTGCTCTTTGATATATTCAGCCATTTTATGAGGTGGGATAGGTGTATTATTCTTTCTTGGACAAGGTTTGATTCCCAATCTAAGAAGGGCACACAAATGGCTTTTGACCCTGTTGTGACCAAATCACACATCGCCCCATTGCAAATGGGGACCCCCCTTTTTTTGAATTCCAGTGCTTTGCTAAGTCCAAGATGATGTCCTTTGCATGATGAAGTCAGTGGTGTTTGAGTCTTAGAGCCCCTTGATGACCTGATCCTGATGTTTGAGACCCTGAAAATGACTAAGTCTGGTATCCTAATCCTGAAGATCCTGAAAATTGGCTAAGTCTGAAATCTGGTGGATCCTCAAAAATCTAGAATCTGCATGTTAAATCTAGTGGATTTGAGACCTATCTCAAACATCCTGAAAGGTATATTGAAAAATATTTAAAGTATAAGGCGACTTACATTTCTAGGCGCGAATTTGCTCCAACACTTAGGTGATCATTAGAGCACCCAAGCTTTTTGCGCCTTTAGAATCTAAGCGCCTTGAGAAGCATCTGAAGGAGTGCGCCTTGGTGAGTATCTCCCGGGATCACATTCAAAATGCGCCTTTGAAAGTTTGAAGGTTCTGGCGCCTAAATTTCAAGATAGAAGTTTAAAAGACCTTGAGCCATGAAAATGTGCCTTCAACCTATTGTAGCGCCTAGAGAGTGCGCCTAGGAGGTCTTGTGAAGTATTAGCGCCCTGGTGAGGAGAGTTTGAGGGTTGATTGGCGCCTAGGAGGATGAAGATCATGAAGATATGTACCTTGAGGAGGTAGTTTGGTGCCTTAGAGTCTGAGTGTGTTTTGAGCGCCTAGGTGGAGGGAGAGTATAAGTCTTTTGGCGCCTAGGTCTCTAAAGACGGAGTTGAATGTGTTTATGTATGATTGAGCGCCTAGAGAGTGCGCCTAGACGGAGATGTGAGCGCTCTGAGTTTAGAGGATAAATTGCTTTTAGAAGAAAGTAAAGAGGTCTAGCGCCTAGACAAGAAGGCGTCAGATGAGGGATTTGAGAGGTAATTGTAACATTTGGATGAATAAGCGCCTAAGGGTTTGAAGAATGGTATGAGCACCCTGAGAAGAAGTATAGGTCTTTTGAAGCGCCTTAGGCCTTAAAGTGCGCCCTAGCCTAAAAGTGCGCCTAGGAGAGCAAAAGAAGATTGAACATTAACATGATTGAGCGCCTTAGTTGAGCGCCTTAGCTACACCAATGAATTGGAGTGCCTAGAGGAGAATGCACTTTCAACCACATCAAAAGAAGGCGCCTTGATTGAAATTGACATAAAAGACTTTAAGTATCCAAGAATTCGACAAAGGAGTGATCTAGGAGTCTAGGCGCCCTCTTCCATGTCCAAACAATCATTAGATTGCGCCTTGAGTTGAAGTGTGATGTTTAGGCGCCCATCCTTGTTGCTCTTGCCACTTTGGGCGCCTTGATGTGGGATTAGGTGATGGATAGCGCCCAAGGTGATATAATCAAACAAGGATGTAACCAGGTGTTAAAGAGCCTTGAAATAGCAAAGAATAACTCATATCAAGTTAGGCACCCTTCATGCTTTGAAACACACCACTTTGAGCGCCCAGGTAACAAGTTCAAGAATGCAAGTATGATAAGTACATTGCCTACCCTACATTGGCGCCTTGGAAGGTGGTAAGTGGGTCATCATCGAGTGAAGAGTGTCTTGAGTTCAGAGAGTTTAAGTAGATCATCAAAATGGCGCCTAAGGGAATTTGGAAGTGGATTAAGAGTTTGAGGCGCCCTTGGCCGTTGATATCAACATGTATTAGCGCCTAGACTAGCAGATCATTAGTGGAGCACCTTATATCAAAGTTCCTGGAATGGATTGGTGATGAAGATGATTTTTGGCGCCTAGATTGAGGAGGAGGAAAACACCATTCAATTAGCGCCTTAGCATGAAGAGATGTTCAAACTAACCCAAAGTTGCGCCTTAGCATGAAAGAGCATGATATGTTTAAACTAACTCCTATCATGATGTTTGAGATCCTGAGAATGACCAAGTCTGATAGCCTGATATCCTGAAACACTGAAAAATTGGCTAAGTCTGAAATCTGGTGGATCCTCCAAATTCTATAATCTGCATGTTAAATCTAGTGGATCTGAGACCTATCTCAAACATCCTGAAAGGTATATTGAAAAATATTTAAAGTATAAGAAATTCAATTTCTTATACTTAAATATATTTTTCAATATACCTTACTCCTTGGACTTCCTTTTCTGGGCGCATTTCTCTACTCGCAATGACTCCAGATGGCGCCTGCAACTCAGGGCGCCTCCCATCATTCCAACCAACTTCAGAATTGCGCCTTGACATGAGATGAATACAATAGCAAACCACTTTGAGCGCCTTGATTGAAAAGTTGTCAAAACTCCGCCTTAGGGTGATAGGCGCCCTTCATGCATCGAATTATCCTTTGTGGCGCCCTAGTATAGAAGGAAATGTTTAAACACTCCAAGTTGCGCCTAGGAGGAATAAGGATTAAAGGTTCAGTTGTAAACAATCTAAGGTGGCGCCTAGAAATGGGGAAGCCAAAACCATGGTTTATTGATTCAAATATTGAAAAAATCAGCTTCATAATGTTGGGCGCCTTGACTTGTTTCCCCATACCACCATGAGCGCCTAAGGGTAAGTTGTGCGAAATGATTTTATTGAATGGGCGCCTAGGTGTGGGAGTCCTCCCAAAGCATTTACTACATGAAAATGACAAGTATGAAGCCTCATTAGTGTTAGGCGCCCTTTTACCCATCTGCAAACCATTTCTGGCGCCTTGGAAGGAATTACATCACAAAGCACCTTTTGAATGAATCTTTTAAGTGGGAGAAGTCTTTTAAACCCTTGCAATTGCTTGAAATCATTTAAAGTTATGAATGTGGGACTAATTTGTGTTAGGCGCACTTTGTTCCTATTTTTACCTATATTTGCGCCTAAGCTTGAAAAGGATTATTACATGTTTAAAGTTATTCCTATCTTATGAAGTGATTGATATATTGTTTATCTTGTCTTGTAGGATCATCAATCAAGGCTAAGGAGTTATCCAAGGAATCACCTTCAAGCGAGGAGTAAGGAGCATCATGCTAGCCGCCTTTGAAGATTATCGAGTTGCATCATTGAAGGAAGGAGTGTTGGTGAAGCTAAGGAGTCATCAAGGACAAGTACCTGAGAAGTCTTCAAGTTGCAGAGGGAACGCCACTCTAAAGGATCAACCTCAAGTCTCCTACATCAATACATCATGTTGGATCATATCAAGTTCAAGTGTACTTCATCAAGAGCAACATGATTTGAAGCATTCATTTATCCAAGCTTCAAGTTAAGATCTCTCAATCTTCAAAGATTCATCCAAGCTGCAAGTCAAGATTCATCAAGTTTCAAGTTCTTCTAATGCCTTCAAGTCTCCTTGAGAGGTCATCTACTACACTCCGAAGGGTCACTTCAAAGATCATCATGAAGGATTACTTCATCAAGTCTTCTACATCAAGCAAGGATATTCATCCATCATACTTCAAGCTCCATTCAACCTTCAAGTCCAAGAGATTCTCCTACTCTTCATGAATGAAGATTATCATACATTCTACTTCAAGTCATCATATCTCTACTACTCCACTCTTTAAGAAGAAACATCAAAGAAGATCATCATGTATCCTGCAAGAAGAAGAAACATTACAAAGTCAATCAAATGAGCTACAAGTATCATACATCCAGTTGCAAGGAAATGTACAAAGCAAGATCAAGCAATCACATTGAATACATCACACAAAGACGATACAATTTTCAAAGTATGCTGAGTTGGCATCCATGTGGCGAGTACACATCATTCAATTTTGATTAGCCGCATTATTTAATGCATTCAATGTATCATTTAATGAAAGAAGTCAAAGAGATTCCTATGTGGAGGAATATTTTAAATGCTTTCGCCTTACCTTATCACATTGGAAAACGTGCCTTCATTGCCTCCCTCTCTTGTGCTAAAAATAGCAAGTTTGTTGTAACTACCTGTGAGGTGGCACAATCTAGACCCTTGGCTATCGAATTGATCTTAGCCATTCATTGTAAAACTGGACACTATATAAAGGCCTTGTTGCCTCATTTGTAAGATATAGATTTTAGATTTTAGGAGTAGAATAGGAGACTCTCGAAATTTTCTGAGAGGACTTGGAATTGTTGTAAATATTTCTCAAGAGTAATGCAAAGACATTGGAGCTACTTGTTTGGTGTTAAGTGTTATCTTGTGGAGTAACATGATTTCTTGTATCTTGATTAAATGGAGAGATGTTTCAAAATAGATTAGAAGTTCTTTGTTGTAATGTATGTTGTATTGGATATTTGATCAACTCCTAGCTCATGCTTTTAACATTCATCGCTGGTGAATTGTTGTGTAAAGCTAGTCTGAGCTTAATTTGTATAAGTTCGATTGTGGATGCTTGTTTGAGCTGCGTCGTCTTATGGGTGCTCATATGAACCTTCATGATTTGAAAACCATTCGCAAACCTTAGGAGATTGCACCAACTTCATGTAGTTGTAGGCATCCTTGGCGAAGTGAAGTTAGGTTTACTTAGGGGGTTTGTCTATTCATACAACATCATTGCTTCATTGACCTTAGATTAACTTTTTGAACCCTTAACCTTTTTCATTTTATTTATCATTGAGACCCTGAATACATCATCCACACTGAAAAGAGGAATAAGCTAAACAAGTGTGAAGAAGAATCTGCGTAAGTCCCTTTGTGTTTTAACAGCAAAATCATACTTAGTCACTGAGCTGTCTCTTACAAACTCATCAGAAAGGAACCTTGGAGTCATCTTGTTTGATCACATAGTTCAGCATTCGAGAGGCTTTGCTCAAGAGGGAGTCAGATACTTTGTATCTCACTCTAATTGTTGAGTTGTCCAAAAACAATCATCAACAGACCCGACTATATGAAATTGTATATATCACACCCATTGCATTTTCAAACATATGTCTCGCCACTTGGAATCTGTTGTAACGTTTCTACACGCCTCCACAAAGGTGTATTTGGGTCAAATATTGAAGGAGGGTTTGCTAATGGAGCTAGACCTGGCTGCCATCGTAACAATCTCTACCTGCAGCAAGCCTGCATTAACAAGTTTGAAAAACAAATATTGAAAATTTGAACAATATATTCTAAAATCTCATGAAATATATTATAAAATTTAAAAATTGACATACAAATTAAAAATTAATTTTAACTATTTATTTAATAGTTAATAATTTAATAAAAATAATATGCAAATAAATAAAAATAACAATAATGAATGATACAGATTAAGATATAATAATTATTAAATATTAATATATATATATAAAGTTAAAAATTAAGGTATAGTTATACACTGTACAGTATATTATATTATTAGTATTAAGATATAATAATAATTAAGAATAATATATATTATAGATTAAGATTAAGATATAATAATAATGATTATTAATATATATAAAATTTAAAAATTAAAGTATTCTACATAGTATATTATTATTCAATATTTAGTTCATTGGCGATTAATATTTATTAATTTATATATTAATATAGTATGTACAGTTATACTCATATACTTTAGTATTATATAAAATATAGTATATATAGAAAAAATCGAACAAAGTATTTTTTTTAATTTTAAACAATCAATAATAAAAATAAAATGAAAATAAAAACAATAGAACTTACCTCAATACTAGAGGCTGTACTAGCAGGAAAAATTAAAAAAACTTTAAAACCCTAATGAAATCCAGAATCCCCAAATTGTGTTTATATTTTGCCCTTTCTTGCCGTTTTTGCAGCTTGAAATGAACTAAAACCACTTTGAAATGAGGTAAAAAAAAATTCAAAAGCACTTTTGAATCACCATGGAATCGCCACACAAGGGTTGGAATTGGCTGGGTATGGGAGGGTTTTCCTGGAATCGTTTCAACCTTTGATTTTTCGTACCCTGTAAGACTCTGCAGAAGAATCTGTTCCGCTTCCAATTCCAGGATATTTTGTACCTAGAATCGGCATACAAACAGGCCAATTCGGAAACTTAGTCCCCCTGTCCTTGCATTCCCTCCGCCCTCCATTTCTGAAACTTCGTGGAAAATAGGACTTTTCTAATTTCCAATGAATGTGCATAGCTCGCATACCATGTAAGAGCATGCTCGAACAACTTCAACCTTGCAAACGAGATTGATTAATGTGGAGACATTTTTTAAGGCTGAAGTAAACCTCCATTTGAGAGACCCATTCATTAGGCTTCTGTGCACTAATCTTGCTCTAATAGGGCTGAATATTGATCTTTGCCTCAGCTTTGAAGAATCCCCTGGATGAAGACTTTCCTTGCTTTTGCTCAAAATCGGTTTTCTTAGGTTCTTTTCCTTCTTGATGCTCATTTGGAATTCCCAAACTTTGATATTAAGACTAGCATCATGCTTTCAAGCCTATCCACCTTCTCTTCAACACTGGAAATCCTTGCAACATCTTCTTCCAATTTCCTAAACTGAATTTCTCCATTATCTTCCCTTGCCCTTCTCGCTGTCCTCAACCATTCTCTTGTTCCATTTTCGGGCTCAGAAGGTACTGGGTTTCGACTCCCACTAGATCTTTTGGAGGGCATAAACTGAAGTCTGAAACTAGTCAACAACAAAATGATTCTTTCCACAACCACAGGTTATGCGAACCTGCTCTGGTACCACAAATACTACCTTAAATTTGTAACGCCCTCTCTAATTTAACAGAAAAGAAATTTATCCAATAACAGAATTTCAGCAGAAAGATTAACTAACTATTTATGAAAATAGTAACGAATGTAATAAAATTCAAGTTTACAACTAACTTTCGTTTTCAGCTGAAATAATCTTTTCTAACAGAATACATGCAATCAATAATAAATTAACTTTCTTTAATCAAGTACAAATAATGAGAGAGATTAAGAGAAGTACAACTTGAATAGCTTCCTGCTGATTTTGTTTGTAGATCCTCCTTTGGATTTTGGAAAAAGAAATATCAACAAGGGTTTTTACCACCCAACCAAGACCAACTGGTCTCCGGTGCTTCTTCAACTGAAGAAACCTGACCCTTCACGAGGGTGATTAACAGGAATTAATTAACAACAATGTGCCTCTGAGCCTGGTGTCAAGACCTATACCTCTTGATCGATCTTTTCCCTACAGGGACGTCCTAACTGGAAAGATCACTCTGACCAGTGGTATATCGGGTACTTGATAGCTGATAGATGCTTAATCTGCATCATAACCTTGGCCAAGGATTTCTAGTATATATATATATATCTGACACTACTGTGTCGTCAGCCTTCACCCTTGCTCGGCAATGTTATTAATGCAAGTGTTTCCTTTTTCTATGAATGCAGGGTTATAAGAATATCATACATGTCTCACTTGACAACTTATAATTTCAAGGTAATTACAGAACAGAAGTATATAGACAGAAATTACTCTTTCATCTAGGAATCGCAGTCCTGTATCTTAGTGCAACTATAATATGTGAATAGTAGTAACAGCAAAGTTTATATATAATCATATATATATATAAATATATACATGTTAAATATCAGAAACTTCTAAGCTTCAGCAAAATCGAATAGCTTGAAGAGTGAAATGCATATACAGATTTCTGAACTGATCATGAAACACAGAACTATGATCAAAGAGAGATATACTTCGATCTATGATAAATAGGATTATAATAAAGATCCATGATCTTGCCTGAATAAGACTTTCGACGGACGATGTTGAGAATAATGCGACTGCACTACTTACGACCGCTTGATGACCAACTTATATGCAATGCAGAGTCGACACAAGATCTTAGAAGAATGCTAAAAATGAAAATCCACTTGCAGTTTTTTCCCTTATGACAATGCACGGACAGAGACGCCTTCAGCCCGATACCTCCTTTTCCTTGAACAACGACTTCTTTATGAAAAATAATGCTTAATAGAATGTGCGAAAGCTTCTTTCTTCCAAAGATAATGTAGTGAATGCATGCCAAGAAGGAATGGACGCCAGTAAATAAAACCGCTCCTCCACTACGTTTGAGTGCAAGAAGGAGCATTCCCTCTTGCACTTTGACGGAGTGGAAAAGAAGACAAAGAGTTACAAGATTCTAGCTCATACACTCCAAGCGCTCCACAAGGTAAGACACTATATATTTTATTTAATAAACAAAAGAGATAAATTATTCTCACCACTAGAAATATATATATATATATATATATATGTCATGTGCCGTGGCCAAAGCTACGGTGTCTCAGGTTTTGACTTAATTATTGTTCTTTCAATTCCTGTAATCACCCTCTCCTTGTTGATATTCCTTTTTCTTTGCCACCTGTTTTGTCCTACAACCACTTCGACAAGTACAGAAGGTTAAATCATTTCCATGATATGAACAATAATTTATATCATTTCCAAAAATCCATCTTCACATATAATTAAGTAAATATTCGCATATAAAGAAAAGTCATTATATACATTTTCCAACGAATAATTTTCACATTCACATGAAAGCAGTTGTACTCAACTAACAACATAATTAACATTTCATTGTTCAAACAAAAGGGGATGTGACATATTCTTCCTCGATAATTATTTATCAATAAGCAATATAAGAAGTTTAACAACATAGTTTCCACATTAGTCTCAATTGTTTGGAAATAAATAAGGAAATTTTTGATGAATCTCATCATAATCTTCCCAAGTGGCATTCTCTTATGAATACTGGTCCCACTGGACCTTACATTGCACCACCTCGCGATTACGTAAGTGCAACTTACGTATCTCGAGTACTCGGAGTGGCTCTATTGTGATCACCCCAGGGTCCCGTACCTGCAATGATTTCCAATCAATCATATGCTCAGAGTCTGCATAATATTTCTTAAGATAAGAAACATGAAATACATTGTGAATTCTGGCGAGAGTCGGGGGTAGAGCAATTTTGTAAGCCACAGGATTGATAATTTCAAGAACTTCAAAAGGTCCCACGTATCTCGGGGCTAACTTAGAGGCTTTCCCAAATTTTATAGAGCTTTTTTGTGGTTTCACTCATAAAAGAACTTTTTCTCCCACTACAAACTATATGGGAACACGTTTTGCATCAGCATAACTCTTTTGCCTGTCATTAGCTTCTTTCAGTCTCTGTCTGATTATTCTTACTTGCTCCTCCATTTCTTGAAGCATCTCAGGTCCTAGAATGATCCTGTCTTCCCACCTATTCCAACTTATAGGGGTTCTACATTTCCTGCCATATAGTGCCTCGAAAGGTGCCATTTTTATTGCTGACTGATATGAATTGTTATAGGCAAATTCTACCAAGGGTAAATATTCCTCCCACCTGTATTGCTGATACATACAGTACATTCTAAGTAGATCTTCTAAAATTTGGTTTTACCCTTTCCGTCTGACCATCTAGCTTGGGATGATATGCCGTACTAATATTCAACTGAGTTCCCAAGGCTGAAAATAAGGTTTGCTAAAATCTGGATGTCATTCTGGCATCTCTATCTGATATGATCTTTTCTGGTATTCCATGGAGACAAAAAATTTCCTGTACAAATTTTCGGGCGATCACTGGTGCCCCATTTGTTAAATTCCCTAGTATGAAATGTGCCACTTTTGTGAGTTTATCCACTACCACCAATATGGCATTATGTCTGTTCCTAGTCAAAGGTAAACCTTGTACAAAATCCATGCTAATAATTTGCCATTTCCAGTCAGGTACGGGGCTGAAGTAAGCCTGCTGGATGCTGATGCTCTACTTTTACCTTCTGACATTCGAAACATCCTGCCACAAATCTTGCTGCGTCCTTTTTCATTCTCTTCCAAAAATATAACGGTTTGACATCAGCTAACATCTTGGTTACTCCGGGGTGTCCTGAATATGGCGCGGTGTGAACTTCTTTCCATATCGTTTTTCTTAACTCAGAAGACTTTGGAATATACATTCTACCTTTAAATATCAAAAGTCCATCCGCTTCAATGTGAAAACCTTCATATTTAGGCTCCTGTGGCTTTGACTGCAGAGCTTCCTGAACTTGCAAATAATAGTCATCTTCTTCCAATTTTTGAATCACTTGGTTTCTAAAATCAGTGTTGATGGATACCATTGCCGTTATATGTTTCCGTCGACTCAAGGCATTAGCTACTCTGTTTTCCTTGCCTTAAATGTAACTGATCTCAAAATCATAATCGGCGATTAACTCCATCCACCTCCTCTGGCGAGCATTTAGATTGGGTTGTGTGAATATATATTTCAAACCTTGATGATCTGACTTGAGTTTAAAAGTTTTTCCTAACAAATAATGTCGCCACATTTGCAGAGCATGAACAATAGCTGCCAACTCTAAATCATGGGGTGCATAATTTTGCTCATATTGTTTCAGTTTTCGAGATTCATAAGCCACTACCTTTCCTTCTTGCATTAACACTCCACCCAATCCTTCTCCAGAGGCATCTGTTATAACCACAAAACGACTATTAGAATCTGGTACTGTCAATATTGGAGCAGTTGTTAATTTTTCCTTTAATAGGTCAAACACCTCCTGACATTTTTCAGTCCATTCAAATCTTGTTCCTTTTCTTTGAAGAGAGGTAATGGGATGAGCAATTCTAGAAAAATCTCTGACAAATCTCCTCTAGTACCCGGCTAATCCCATGAAACTTCTGACCTCAGGAACATTTTTCGGTACTGCCCAATCCACTATGGCTTTGATCTTAGCAGGGTCCACTGCAATTCCTTTAGCTGATATAATATGCTCCAAATATTGTATCGCTTTCTAAAAGAAGGTACATTTGGACAACTTTCCATATAGTTTATGTTCCCTTAATCGTTGAAGAATTATTTGAAGTTGTTGAAGGTGCTCTTCCTCATTTTGGAATAGATAAGAATGTCATCTAAGAATACCAATACAAACTTATCCAGGCAATCTTTGAAAACACTGTTCATTAAATTCATGAATGCAGCTGGGCATTGGTGAGTCCAAATGGTAGAACTGTGAACTCATAGTGTCCATATCTAGTTTTGAAAGCCGTCTTATGAATGTCTTCCTCTTTTAATCTGAGTTGATGATATCCCGATCTCAAATCTATTTTTGAAAATACTGCAGCCCCTTTCATTTGATCAAACAGATCATCTATTCGAGGCAAGGGATATTTGTTCTCGATGGTGAGCTTATTTAGCATTCGATAATCTATACATAGACGAAGAGTCCCATCCTTCTTTTAACAAAAAATCACCTGGGCACCCCATGGTGAAACACTTGGTCGTATCAAACCTTTATCCAGTAATTCCTGTAATTGTGCTTTTAGCTCTACCCGCTCTAAGGTGGTCATACGGTAAGGTACTTTTGAAACAGGTTCGGCCCCTGGTACAAGGCCAATAGCAAAGTCAAAAATTCTTCTAGGTGGTAACCCAGGTAGTTCCTTGGGAAATACATCTTGATATTCTCAAATATAGGGGTATTTTTCAGTAAAGATCTCTTCTTTATCTTCCATATTCATTTTCCTTTTTCCATTATGGAAATGCTTTGTTCCTTCGACTGTTTCCATCTTGACCACAAACAATTTACATCCTTTTCTCCTATTTCTCTTCAGCTGCATAGCCGAAATTTGTTGCACCTTAACCTCTCGTTGCTTTCCTTGAATCCGCACCGGATTCCCTAAATCAGCCATACATTCTACTATCTTATCATAACAGTCAACCTTAGCCCTATGTTCCTTTTACCAATTCATTCCAATGATCACATCATAAGAACCCAGAGGTGCTACGTAAAGATTGACCTCTGTAGAGAAGTCTAAAAATTTAACCTTGGCTTCAAATAGACACTGCTCTACTCGAGCTCTCGTCTGATTAGCATATTCAACCATACATGATTTAGCCATATACTGAGTTCTTTTAGGGAACCTCCCCAGTAACTTAGGTGATATTAAACATTCAGTTGTTGTGCTTTTTGTCCCTGAAGAAATCATCTTTCTTTAATCTCTGTTCCTGCCGAACAACTTTCTCGTAAGCCTCATCCATAGTTCGAGGTGCTAAAAGACCTACTAGACCTTCAATACGATTGTTTAACCCCATTATGAACTTTCATACTCGAAAGTTTTCATTTTGTTGGTACTGTGGAACATATTTGAGTAATTGGGTATATTTCTCTTAGTACTCATTGACAGTTAGGGGTCCCTGCTTGAGGTTTTCAAAATGTAACAATTTTTTATCAAAAAATAACTGTGGAAGCCATCTTTGGCAGAATATCTTCACAAATTAATCCCATGACACATCAGCCACTACCAATCCCATTTCGGTCCTTTTGTTTTCCCACCATGTGGCAATTTCTCCTGCCAACTGGTAGGCTGCCCATGCTGCTTTAGAGTTATTAGAATAATCTCGAAGCTCAAAATATTTTTCCATTTCCGTTAGCCATGCCTCCGCGGCATCTCCTGAAGTAGAGCCTTCGAATTTAGGAGGTTTTATCTTTTCCATATCTTTGGCTAATTCATCAGCCAATCTTCTTCTCTTGTGTCCTAAACTTAATGTTTTTGAATTATCTTCATGTTGGTCATTTTGGTTTTCAGATCTCTCTTCTCTAGCTTTAGATTGCCCTTCTACCTTTCTCTTTAGGTGGGCTAATTTGGCCCGAGTGGCTTTCATCATACTCAAAATTTGATCCAATTTATCCATGGAGCTATTGTCCTGATCTTCTCTGAACTCATTTCCAGAATAATCCATTCCAATTAAGTTCCTAAAGAAATTAGTTTTTGGATTATGGGTTGTTGTCATTTAATAGTTTTCACAATGAATTTAAGGAGTCTTCCTTTTGCATAACATCATTTGAAACTCATATCAAATACAATAGTTCACAAAATTTTAAAAGACTCACTCCCTGTGATAGATTAATAATTACAAAATTTCTATCACTTCCTGTGATAATTGCAAAATTTCTCACACTTCCTGTGATAGATTTATTGCAATTCAATACAAATTGGTCATCACTTTCTGTGATTAGTTTTCTGAATCTTTTTCATTATCAGTGATAGGTTCCTCCTGATCACTAAATTCTGAAAATGGGATAAGTCTATATCCAAGAGTTGAAACTCGTTTTCCTTCAGATGTTTCTGGTTTAATGTGGTCTTGTTTATGTTTGCAATTATGGCGGACTTCACCTTCTCTTTTTCAGAGACTGTCCATTTTCTTCTTTCCCTCCGAAGTCTTTTCAGAGCTTCGGCTAACGTCTCCGAATCTACTGGAGGAGAACAACTTGAGTAATCATAAGGAAGTCTGATCTTCCATAGTCGAATAGATACAGGGTCTCGAATCTTTTTCCGGGGTGTTTTTCTTATCAATACCATCCTGAAGAAAACATTAATAACTATTTTCAATGTTCTAAGCATGATGAGCCCCAAGGTTCAGTGTGGAACTTGGTAGCTCTGATACCATATGTAATATCCTCTCTAATTTAACAGAAAAGAAATTTATCCAATAACAGAATTTCAGCAGAAAGATGAACTAACTATTTATGAAAATAGTAACGAATGCAATAAAATTCAAGTTTACAACTAACTTTCATTTTCAGCTGAAATAATCTTTTCTAACAGAATACATGCAATCGATAATAAATTAACTAACTTTCTTTAATCAAGTACAAATATTGAGAGAGATTAAGAGAAGTACAATTTGAATAGCTTCCTACTGGTTTTGTTTGTAGATCCTCTTTAGGATTTTGGAAAAAGAAATATCAACAAAGGTTTTTACCACCCAACCAAGACCAACTGGTCTCCCGTGCTTTTTCAACTGAAGAAACCCGACCCTTCACGAGGGTGATTAACAGGAATTAATTAACAACAATGTGCCTCTGAGCCTGGTGTCAAGACCTATACCTCCTGATTAATCTTTTCCCTATAGGTACCTCCTAACTGGAAAGATCACTCTGAGCAGTGGTATATCTGGTACTTGATAGCTGACAAATGCTTAATCTGCATCATAACCTTGGCCAAGGATTTCTAGTATATATATATATATATATATATATTTGACACTATTGTGTCGTCAGCCTTCACCCTTTCTCGGCAATGTTATTAATGCAAGTGTTTCCTTTTTCTATGAATGCAAGTTTATAAGAATATCATACATGTCTCACTTGACAACTTATAATTTCAAGGTAATTACAAAACAAAAGTATATAGATAGAAATTATTCTTTCATCTAGGAATCGCAGTCTTGTATCTCAGTGCAACTATAATATGTGAATAGTAGTAACAACAAAGTTTATATATATATATATATATATATATATATGCTTATATATATATAAATATATACACGTTAAATATCTGAAACTTTAAAGCTTAAGCAAAATCGAATAGCTTGAAGAGTGAAATGCATATACAGATTTCTGAACTGATCATGAAACACAGAACTATGATCAAAGAGAGATATACTTCGATCTATGATAAATAGGATTATAATAAAGATCCATGATCTTGCTTGAATAAGACTTTCGACGGACGATGTTGAGAATAATGCGACTGCACTACTTACGGCCGCTTGATGACCAACTTATATGCAATGCAGAGTCGACACAAGATCTCAGAAGAATGCTAAAAATGAAAATCCACTTGCAATTTTTTCCCTTATGACAATGCATAGACAGAGACGCTTCAGCCCGATACCTCCTTTTCCTTGAACAGCGACTTCTTTATGAAAAATAATGCTTAATAGAATGTGCAAAAGCTTCTTTCTTCCAAAGATAATGTAGTGAATGCATGCCAAGAAGGAATGGACGCCAATAAGTAAAACCGCTCCTCCACTACGTTTGAGTGCAAGAAGGAGCGTTCCCTCTTGCACTCCAACGGAGTGGAAAAGAAGAAAAAGAGTTACAAACAAGATTCCAGCTCATACATTCCAAGCGCTCCACAAGGTAAGACACTATATATTTTATTTAATAAACAAAAGAGATAAATTATTCTCACCACTAGAAATATATATATATATATATATATATATATATATATATATTTATTTATTTATTTATTTATTTATTTATACTCATGTGCCTTGGCCAAGGCTACGGTGACTTAGGTTTTGACTTAATTATTGTTTTTTCAATTCCTGTAATCACCCTCTCCCTGTTGATATTTGTTTTTCCTTGCCACCTGTTTTATTCTGCAACCACTTTGACAAGTACAGAAGGTTAAATCATTTCCATGATATGAACAATAATTTATATCATTTCCAAAAATCCATCTTCACATATAATTAAGAAAATATTCGCATATAAAGAAAAGTCATTATATACATTTTCCAAGAATAATTTTCACATTCACATGAAAGCAGTTGTACTCAACTAACAACATAATTAACATTTCATTGTTCAAACAAAAGGGGATGTGACAAAATTAGGAGGATATTCCTCTCACATGCTCATCCACAACAAATACTACCTTAATAACCCTGCAAACACCTTCAAACACTGTCTACCCTTGCCAAACAATGGTTATTCATAAAATGTATTATGTTCATTAGATTTGTATCAACATACAAAGAGCTTAACGGAGCAACATAATGCAATGAAACACACATAAACTCAAACACAAAGATTTACACTTGGGGAAAATCTAAACCAAGAAAAACTCTAGAAGAGTGAGCAGAAGCTACTCATGCCACTATATCTCAGTCTTATATAGATGTTAGAATGTCACCAGGACATATACAGAGCTCAAAATGGCTTAAATCAGCTCCTAACACCTGCTGTTATTCTCAGCACTATCCAAACCCTGCTCTTAACACAGTCATGAAAAATGAACAAGAAGGTTTCCAATGGGTATTCCAATCTCTTCAATACTCCAACAAGTATCAACCCCTGTTTATGAGAAGCCAGTGACTCTCCTATAGCCTCCCACATGCAAGAAATGAAAGATAAAACACCAAAATCCTTCATATTCCACGAATTACTTGCACTGTGATGTTTTTGCCACTTTTGTTAGAGGCATTTTCATTTTTGCCGCCTGCAGGAAGAGGCGATTTTGTTAAAAATGGTTTTGTGCTTCATTTGGAAATCTGCACTTCAATTTCAAGTTACATATGAGATGGCCTAGGACATCCCACACATGCCTCTGAACAAAATACAGTTGCTCCTGCTTCATAACCCATGGAAAATTGTTGATTGTAATACATAAGACAACTTCAAATGATTGATAATGGCAATATGTTCCAGTGGTCCAGCAACTCTGATCCAATTTATGGATCAGTGTGTAAAGAAAATAGTCAACAAGACAAATATATAATAATAAAAACTAAAAGTATAGTTACCTTGCAATAATAAGAAAGCATCTTCACTTAAAATTAAAATCATAGCTTACAAATGAAATTAAATACATTGCACAAATAAACCCTTGTTAGATAGAGCATGCTACATCAAACCTCCTGCTATGCTCACTAACACTATTCTCTGCACTACAATTCTTCCTTCCAAGACCATCTGTTTTCATTTTTTCATTAATTTTTTGCTCTCATACTACTTGCCAACAATTGGGCTTGTGCTTCATATTTGTAGAACTTGTGGGAGTGTTCTTTCGTGCACTTAAGGACTCCTAATCAACTTAGAATAGGAACATTTTCTGCCTTTACTCTGCCTGTTCAGTTCTCTCTTACAAAACCACTGCATATGACAGGATGAAACCACCACCTGTGAGTGAATCTGCCATGACACATGTGCATCTGACATTGTCACGTGCAACCGGTAAATGCCACCACTGTGCAAAATCACCTTGTCTACAGGTCTGATTCTGATGAAATCTTTGTTTGGATTGATGAAGTAGATTAATTTTGATCGTTATTGATCAGAAGATGATCTATAACTTCCTAAGCAAACTTATCAGAGATTCAATGCAGATCTAAAATAGGGCCTTTTGGTACTACTTGACTTATAATTCAAATGGCGGGAATTAGAATGATAATACAAGGCATTAGATTATGAGTTTGTTGTTTGCCTGAAAACAGAAAAGTAACAGCTGGAAGGAAAATCAGCAAAACTCATCAAAAAACATAGATTCTTTCCTTGATATGTTAATTCGCAGAGAACCAGGTTGATAGTATCACTATCAACACCTTTCCTTAACCAATGTGACATATCACAAAGAGTACTATTGGACCATGAACTTTCACTAAGTGCTAAATACTTCTCTAAACTCTTTCCCACCTCTTTCCTCAATTGGGCATATTGTACAAAGCACAATGGACTATGGACCAACACTCTTTGCTAACAACTTCTCTGAACTATTTGCTACCTCTTCACTTCTGCTGCAAACAACTGAATTTATCATTTGCAAACTTCTACATTCATGTCTTAGCCCATAGCCCATGCCTCTTGTTTATACAGGTGTTGGAGGTGTCCCTACTTACACCAAAGGATCGCCGATTTGCTGGATAGGACTGCTAGGGGTGGTCATGTCACTGCACTGGCAGTTAACTTTTTTTTGGAGTCCAAGTGCAAATTTTGATGTCTTGCTGGTTGTGTGCCAACTGTGATTGTTTTCGGATCCTACATTGATCGAAAGAGCAGTTACAGCAGTAACTTTTAAAAATACAATCTTGATGAGATGGAAGAAGAAAGACCTATAGTATTCTTAAATAAAAAGTAGGTCTGAGATATTTAATATAAGTGCTTCTGGATTTTTAACTGTGTAGTAATTTTTATATCAACGTTTCGGATCACACTCTGTAATCCATCACCAGGATGAAGAGAGCAAGAGAGTCGAATGTAAAATGGATCATGGAGAGTGATCCGGAACATTGATATAAAAATTACTACACGGTTAAAAATCCAGAAGCACTTATATCAAATACTATGGACTGGAAATTTGATGGCTCTAAAGGTATGAGATATCTATATATGCAATAGGTATGTATGTATGTATGTTAGCACAGACACAAACACACACATACATGTAGATAAACCTGATATGTTAGGCACAGAAAGGTTAGAAATAAAAGAACATGCAATAAAAAATACTCTTTTTTATGGAAGGGGAAAGCATATGAAATGGTGTGTTTCAGGTGACGCTGTCTTTGCAAAAATAAGAGGATATCATAGTACTATTTGAATCTTTATATATGTGTACATTAATATTTTTAGATAATTTATCAATATTAAAGTCTAACAAGAAACCTTAGGCCCTTCAATGCACCTCTTAGTGGACCATATTCTTTTTCATTCGTGGTGCATTTTACCTTGCCATTGGTGAATAGAAAAAAAAAATGTAAACTCTAATGTGTTATCTGGCCTAAATTAGCCTTCAGTATGCATATTCCGGTGTTCCTTTGGCATAAGTGGCTGATCAAGATTGGAGGCAACCTTTTCACTCGGTTTATGTGTCGATATAAAGAAAACCTGAAACATGACTACCATGGGATGATAATCGTTTCTTCAGGGTACAATAAAGATATAGAAAAGCATTTTATGTTCATATAAATTAACAATCAAAGTCTTAGTGACCATTAAAGCAGAAATGATAATTTGTTTTTTTTACAGTATGCATTAATTCTGTAGTTTACAACTGGTTACTGTCTTATATAATAGTTTATATTCTGTTGTCGTTTGTAGAAGTTTGTGCTGTTTTGCAAGTGAATCACAATTTGTTAGCCAGGTCAACTATGCTTAGTGCATGTTAACTTGTTATCCTTCCTCTCTGTTTGAACAAATGATAGAAGCAAAAAATTTGGATACCTAAATATTGTCTAAAATTTCAGTTTCCAATCGCAGGCGTTACATATCAAGCATCCGTCCTTCTCGCACTGGTTCTCTTGCACAGTACCTAGACGTGATGGGTAAATATTTTCCCACCTTTTCCTATATTATTGCATTTTGGCTGCATGTTAAGCTTCGACTGTTTGCTGCTTGTTTTAACTTTATATTTCCCTTGGGCCATTTAGCTACTTGGGATCATATAATATGATAGGACCTCAAGGGCAGAGCTAGCAACATTATCTCTGCTAGCTTCTCTAATAGTGAAAGCATTTTGTAGTGTATGTGCTCTTGTGGATATTGATTATCTAATTAGGTGGACAACTGATTTGACGACTTAATGGTTAAGTTGCTCAAACATTTTCAGGCATTTTGATACCTTAGTATAACATAATTGTTTTAGATACTATTAGAGAAAATGCTCTCTCTAAGAGTTCATGGTTTGCAGAATGGGTTTGGCGGTGTGTCCTTAGGCAGCAGCTTGAAAAAGTTTTGGCAGTTCTTCTGGGTTGTATGTCAGCTGCAATTCTCTTAGCAGAAGCCACATTATTGCCAAGCGGGGTTGATCTATCCCTGTTTTCTATCATCATCAAAGCTGTGGGCAAGCAAGAGATGCTAGTGCAGGTGTGTTCGTAGTGATATTTTAGTTTCAGGCTATTTTACTTATTAATTTTGTTACCAGTAGCTGAAAAGAGAAATTTACACAAAACTTTAGTGGCATTCTAGAAAAGGTTTTTCCTTGCATTTTCATTTATAACAGTCTCTTGATTTAAACTTTTACTCAAGTGAGATTAGAAAATCCACTATTTTGCATCAATACAGTAGCATTAACTAGTGATTGATGTTATAAGAAAACATATGCATTTTGCTTCACCTTTATAGACATTAATCAATATTTTTTTTGCAATTGGAACTAGATTGATTATTTTTATATAAACTGCATATATGTATGTAGTAAACATTTTATGGAGGAAAAAATGCAATCCTTAGTAGGATCAAGAATATTACCAAAAGCAATAAGAGACGCGACCTGGATAAAATATAACAAAAGAAGAAACATAAATAGATTAGAAATTGGAAAAGCATCCTAAAATTGGCAAACCATAACCATAACTTTTTGAAACATGATACTCAAAAACAAGTGAGAAGCAATGGATTGTATGAAATCCAAGAAAGGAATAATTATCTTGCAACATAATGATGAAGAAAGGTTGCTCAGCAGCAGGGGGCCTATGTGACAACTAGAGATTCTGAGGAATGCTTCAAATACTTTGATAATGTCATTGCAAATGGCATCATGAAAACCATGTAAATAACTTAAACTAGGGGTATGCATACAAAAAGCAAATTCTGGAAGCAAGTTTTGATTTAAACTATAAAAAATAATATCTTAAAATTAGATCGAATACTTTAACTATTTATATGATTGACTACAGGTAAAACTGATCATATTTAGTGATCATAATGATGAGTGCAAATTTTTGGAGTGTTGCCTAGCTCCATTTCTTGGGGATTTTGTTGCTACAAGTTGCCGATGACTCAAACTTCAAAGTTTCAGGGAGAAACTACACAATACCCACTTTAACTTGCATGGATGGCTGGTGTGCTCTAAAACACATAATATAAAAGAAAATACAGAATGAAAAACCCAAAGGCCAATGTACTATAAAAGTCGCATTTTAATATGAAGTACCTATGGCCTAGCTGGAAAATTAGGAAACAAGTGATGGTTGACAAGCCCAAATTATACAGAAAACCGTGTTATTTCAAAATAGCCTTCCTGATGAGGTTGGCAACTGTAGTGTGATCTGATTGAGTGAAGAATTCAGAGATTCCTTATTTGTCTGTGTTTTTTACATGTTATAGTGATGGTGGAAAATTGTTTTTTCTCACAGTTTCATGCTATCCATGTGAATATTAAAGATAAGTTTTTTCAAATTCTTGAGTAGCTAATTGTGTTCAGCATGCACATCTAGATCTCATTGTCTCTCTAATTTTAAACTTGTAGAAATGGAGCCCGAGGCAAAATTAAAAGGCCACCGTTATCATATTTACCATGTAACAGTAACACAATTTAAATGGTCTTACATTGGGGACGCAAGCAAGGCTCGCCTTTAGACAAGATAACATTCTGTTCAGTTCCATGGTCTTTATTCCTGTAGCTTGTAGTAATATACTAATAAATATAAAGAGACTGAACTAATATTAGGTTTGACTAGATTGTGTTATGTTTTTTACACTTAACAGGGAAAGAAAAGCATTGGCTGACTGACTATATTTGGTAGGGTGGAATTTCAACTAAATGAGATGTTTTAAGAAGCTGAACATGCAAGCAGTGTCAATTGCATGCAATAAGATACAATCTCTGACAGAAAGTTCTTAGGTAGTTTTTAAGAAATGAAATAAATATTAATGTGCAGGCATGACCAAAAGAGGTAAATGGAACTGTGGAAAGGCCCAAGCACAAAATAAGCCAAAGAGAGTGCCTAATACAACTTAAGTAAAAACAAGAACTGAAATGAAAAGGGAGAGCCAAGCTTGGTTAAGAACCAAACCTTTCACAAGAGATAGTTACGACAGATGAATCTATAGTAATAATGAGGGCCATTAAATATCTGCTTCTTCCAAAGTCAAACAATTCAAAGTGCATCAAGTTCAGTTCATTAGACATTAGATAAGAACAAAAACACACTTAAATGCAAGGTAAACAATCACACCAAAATCTGAAGTCAAAGATCAAGTATGAAAAGCCAAGAATGAAATGAAGAAGCAAACTTTAGATTGAAACAGAGTTGTAAACAGGACAGGATTAATGCTGTGATAATGATCCTAACCTGCAGGGATCCCTTTGGCTTTGTAACTTTGTAAAATCAGTAAAATGATGGTCTTCACAGCAGAAATTATGCACGTGCAGTAGTTTATGAACATGCACACTTCAGAATAGGAGATTCATCAGTAACCGAACCTACCAAAATCAGTCTTGGTCAGATAGATAGAATTTGATAGCTGCAGAATCTTTCAAGACTCAAAATCAAACTGGGGCAAATAGAAAAATATGACAGATGTTGAGTGCGCCCAAAACTACAGCTATGGAAGACCTGCTAGCATTTTAATTTGTCTCTAGCCAGACAACGGAAAATGGAATGACACACTAGGATAACCTCTCTTAAAATTAGCAGGGGAAGCTCCCTGAGATCTAAACACTCTCCTAAACCTAAAGCTATGAACAAGATATAACAGTTATCTCACAAACTAGGCTTTTCAATATATAAGACTTGCAACTAAACAAAATAAACTGGAAGATGAATGCTTACAAACTGGCTAAAGCAGAAACCGATAGATTCATCAATTAGAGAGAATTAAACAAAACTAATACTAACAATGAAACCACAATGTGAGATTTAAGAAAAGCAAACCCTCAGAAGCACACAAAGTTACTTGCCAAGACGAAAGATAAGTGTTAATACAAAGCTTAACACAATTCTTTACTAAAATCCACTTAAAAAAACTTTATACAAGAACACAATAACTCGGATTGAATACGTGAATGACAATCTCTGCAGCCTAAGCTTGCATTCAACTATCATTAAGAGTTTATGTTCCCAAAGCACTTGTTTATAGGTTGCAATAAACAACTTTTAGGGATTTAAGAATATTGATTACATATCCGAAAAAGAATTGTTTTAAAGCAAACCTATCCACAAGTTGAATAAAAACCAGAATGAAAAGAATTTTAAAGCAAACCTAATCCTAAAACAACTAATAAAAATATAAATGGCCTAAAATAGGTCTTCATCCGCTGCTTGGAATAGCACATTGGAAATAGCCATTGCTGGATATGACCACTGCTAAAAATATCAATTTGCACAAAGTGACCTTTTGGCCATTTGAAGCAATTTCCACATTGAAATTGGTGAATCTTATGAAGAGCACTAAAACTCTGGCCACCATGAATTTGATGACTATCTCACCAATACCAACTTGATGACTTGAAACTAGAACTCTAACCTTCTAATGCTTTGAATCAAACCCTAGCTCAAATTTGAAAGCATCTGCCATAATGATGGATCTATCATATTTGAAATTCTAGCAGACTGGAGGAATGTCAACAATAGCATATCTGAAGGTGGTGGCCTCCAAACCCTAGAAAATCAGTCACTCAACCAAGGACAAATACCAGCTTTACAATTTTGAGTAATTCCCTTGTGGAAAATGAAACTCTCGGCAAATCCAATGCAAATCATTGCTGATAATTTGATAAATGGTCAACTTCTCAGGGTTTTAAGATGTGAAATTTGAATAATCAGCATGCTGGAAGGTGAAAAACAGCCATTCGGATGAGAAAAATTCAATCTAGAACTGAGAAACAGCAGAGTAAAGACTGGAAGAAAGGAAGAATACGAAGGGACACTGCTGATATCTATTGAAATATTACCATAGTTCCACGGAGTTTCGGGGACGGGGACGGGGGGATGGCAGGGGATGCGTTTCGCGGACGGGGGGTCTAATTTTGGGTATGGCGGGGGGGGGGGGGGGGCGGCGGGGGGGGGGGAGCGGTGTGCTGAAATACATATAGTACTTGAAAAATTAGTTATAAAAAGATGTATAACTGTAGAAGTCTATAAGATGTATAAATTAGACATGTATGCAAAATGTGGAAGCATAGACAAGGCACGTGAACTGTTTGACAGAATGCCTCAAAGAAATGTGGTCTCATGGACTGCAATGATTGCAGGATATGCACAAAATGGATTTGTTGAAAAGGCTTTAGAAATTTTAAAGCAAATGCAATTGGCTGGTGTAAAGCCAAATTCCACAACCTTTGCCAGCCCAGCATCCTCCCTGACTGTGTCAAAATGGGAGCTTTGGAATAGGGTATGGACATCCATCAAAACATAAAGGATAGAGGAATTTTGTTAGATGTTGTAGTTGCAACTGCCCTGTTAGACATGTATGCAAAATGTGGAAGCATAGACAAGGCACGTGAACTGTTTGACAGAATGACTCAAAGAAATGCAGTGGCAAAACTGGGGGACGGCGGGGGACAGTGGGGACGTTTCCCCGAAGTCTCCCTGTCTCAGAAACGGGGAGACATGGGGGACGGCTGTATTTTAGGGGGGGATGCGTCCCCATGGAACTATGAATATTACTGCTGCCTTTCCACAATCTTCACAATGGTGCTGAAAACCTCTTCACAGATATGCATGCATTAGAATGAAAGCCTTGTTTTTGGTGCTAGTCATCAAGGAAGTAAGTTTTTGTGAGTTTGAATGATGAATAGCATTCTTATATGGGCTCTGGATATAACCTTTCTTGCATGCTTTAACCTGTTTTTTTGCTTAGTCCTGACTCCTGACTATATATGGTATGGCAGAAATCACCAAGGGGTTCGCCACCTTTTAAAGTTTTAGATGGAAAAAAGCAATGGCTCAACCATTCCTTAGGCATGCCAAGTTTGTTTTTTCCTTACTTAACAAGGCTGGGCAGAATAAACTCATGCATTTGCCACTTTTTTCAATTGCAGGTGGGGAAAATAGGTGGCTAAACCATATAATATGTGCGCCTGATTTTATGTCTTAAGTGCTGGGCAGAGCACTAACATATGTGCCATGTTTAAGTCTTTAAAATGTGCCTATTATCAGCCCTGTCACGTGTCCAATCACTAACACACCTTTTTCCATGAGCTGGGTGAAACTTTTCATGGAATTGACCCTCACAAAAGTGCTCCACCTTTGAGGGCTCTCATTCACTTAGCCAAAAGCGCAGATCACTACAGATTTTGCCATCCAAAACTGACCCGGGGGAGTTTACTAAAGCACTACTTTCTCCTCCAAGAACTTTCTATTGTAATCTGATGTACTCTTGAGTCCCATTGACCTACTTTTGGTCATCTGTGGGCATTAATATGATTTCTTTCTTTTCTTTCTTTCACTTAGGCATACACTAATAATTGTGGAACCCTCTCTTTTGTGCACCTGATTTCAAGTTTTGATTGCTTGACATGGATTACTAACAGCTCGGCCCTTGAAATGGTTTGCTGGTGAAATGTACCACCTTCCTAAAGAACTAACTGCTGTTTATTTATTTGCTGTTAGGTCAACATTAATAACTATGATATTACCATGCATACACTTGATATGTAAGGTGATCGGGTCTGAATTGGAAACCAACTCGGAATTGTTTAAATAAGAGCGTAATCACAATAATCACTCACAAATTACTGAAACTGAGTAACAATAGTTGCTGGGCGCTGCCCTATTTATTTATGAGCCTTAACAGTACAAAATATTGATGTATGACATACAGTTCACCAGACAGCTCCTGCAGTTGGTAGGGTAAATCAGCCTCTGTTATGTTATGGCGACACCTTGGAAAGCCCGTTGTAATTACTGCTGCCCAACTGGGGTATGTGGAGTGACTGCAATCTGCCTAAACCCTTGTTGATTGACCCTTGGTAGCCTTATCCCTGTACTTCAGGACCCAATGATCACAAGTTCTATGACGATATGGGATTAGCTTCGCTAATGGAGTGACAACTCTATAATTTTGTCCAGATTCGATGTGCAGGCTGCCGATATGGATGAATGGATTAGCGGCTGGTCTGACCTGTAGAATGAATTGAACCCTTATGAAGAACACGCAATTATATTGAGAGGGGGGGAGGTGAATTAGTATAATACAAACTTTTACTTTTTCACAACTTAACAACCACAACAATTTCAATCACACAAGATCTATCAATGATGCACCACAAGATTTATGTGGAAACCCTTATGGGAGAAAACCACTGCAAAACATTGCTTATATATATATTTATCTTAGTAGCTTTGTAGGCACCAACCTACAGGAGACACCAATCCCCTCTAATATGATTTGTGAGCACCAACCCATTGGAGGCACCAATCCCCGCTTGTAGATTTCGTGAGCACCAATCCGCAACTGAGCACCAACCCAGTAAGAGATACCAATCTCTCGTTAAGGCACCAACCTTCTACGGATCTTGATCACTTTCTTCTACAAATCTGATCGCAAATCATACAATATCCTTTCTTCACAAATCTGATCCAAATCACACAATGTTCTTTCTTTCAAATCCGATCCAAAAGATACATAGTTTCTTTTCACAAAACTGATCCAAAATATGATTACTCTCTTCCTTCAAATCTGATCCAAATCATGTACCACTTCTTCACACAAAACTGGTCATAATCATAGCATCAACTTCTCATTACTTTCTGCACTATCTTTCTTAGCATTCAGTCCTTAATCCTCACATACACTTGTCATAAATGATAAATATGTTTGCATTTGTCTTTCATACATGGCAGCATATACTCTTCAAAAGATATCTGAATTACATTTCATTTCTGTCTCTAGTTCTTTTATATCTGCATTCTATTCTCTCATACAAATCTGCCTTCAATTCTTATTGCAAATCTGCCATCAACTTTCTCACAAATCTGCCTTATAAATCTGGTCACATCTGCCTCATAATCTCTTCATAACTTTGCTCATAATCTCTTCATAAATATGCTGTTCTAATTAACAGTCTGCCTTTAAAATCTTCTATTATATCTTCATATTCAGATCTGCTGGTGAGTATTTGATATATTCTTTTATATCCTCTCACACTCTTTCTTCTCTACTCTCACACCTTCATTTCCTTTAATCTCATATCACAAATGGCATATTATATGCTCTTGAATAGCCACGGTCTTCATGAAGGAATGCATTTCTTCACATAAACCAAATCGCACCTCTCCCTCTTTAAACAAATCGTACCACTTCATCTTTAAACATATCGTACCGTGTCATATTTGAATAAGACAATTTATAGGGAGCACTTCATGTGTATGGTCGGCCATATTGTAAATGTGTAGACTTTGATTTGTTAAAGACATTTTTGTCTTATGTGGAGCGCACCTTTTTGTTAATCACTACACTCTTATCTTTTATCAGACCTTTCCTATATTTAAATTGCATGAGGTATATATTCGCTGCATTATGTTACTTTGACTCCTTGTCTTATATGGTGTAAGACTTTTGTCTTATTATATTTGTAAGGGGATCAGCCTCCTTTGATCTCTTAATGAATTTGTTTTAAACCAAAACATGAGGGTCGACCACTTTGTGATTTCTCATCCTCATATTTCCATATGCTCGTTGTCTCTTATATATCCATCTCACCAAGTTGGCCTCAACTATATATTTAAATCTTTAATTTAAATATATTATATCTTCATATCATTCAAGGGAAGTTGGCCACACACCTTCATTATCAAACATGAGACATACATTACGTTACTTCCTTTGACATCAATGACAATAATCCAACAATCTCATCATACGTCTTTGACACCAATAACAACATTCGACAATGTCTTCAACCTTTGACATCAATGACATCGTTAATAGCTTCGTATCTTGCATTCAATCATATTGCTATGTTGACATCAATGACAACCATTTCTTATACTCTCGTCTGTTAATTAATGATAACAATCATGACTACCTTCTTGACATCAATGACAACATGTACAACACCTTATGCATGTGCAGATCCTCCTAGATGCCAATTTTCCTCCAATAACTTGATCTGGTTTGTCCTGTAGTTCCTTGCGCCCTCCTCACAATATGTGACTCCTCAGATGCGGATAGGAAAGTCCTTGCATTGGCAGGGTTTGAAATCTAGCTCACTTATCCAGTACCAGCGCTCTTGAACAATGGAATTTGATCACGAATTTATAGTCCACTTGCAAATCCTGTCTGGATCTGCCAAAAGTAGGGTTTGCGTCCAACCTACTAGCACGCCCTCTTGAGGTTTTCGTCCCAAGTGGCTTAGAAAATCACATGTAAACAACAATGCTTCAAACCAAAATTAGATGGCTCAAAATGAATTTGGAATGCTTCTTTTATTCTTGTTTTGAATTGGACCTAAGGGCCCAATTTGTAGTGCCAAAATTTGAAATCTTTTTATATTATTATTATTATTATTATTAGTGTTAAAGAACACTATTTTTGAATTAAAAAATATAATTAGCTATGTGAGGGGAGGAGGGTACATGACAAATGAGGGAACATTTGGATGGTTTAACCTTCAAGAAAGTGTGCCATATTTCCCATAAAAGCCCTCTTTCAAACTTGGCATGGATTACTTATGCATTTGTCATATTTTTGGCAAAAAATATGCTGGTTTAGCCCACCAAAAAGTGCGCCTAGGAGGAGATTCATATGACTTATACCCAAAAGTGGAGATTTGGGTGGAGAATGCCAACAACTTAACCCAAAAGTGGAACTTTATGATGGTTTGGGCATAGAAACAGTGCACCACCTTTGTATTTGAGTGTTAGGTAGAGAAAGCCATTGGAATGGAATGAAATGGAATCCTTTTATAGTCTACGATGTCGGACGACCTGATTTTGGGTCTATAGGTGGCTTATAACATAGGAGACTATCTCATACTCCTAGAATGTAGGAGCTACCTAACTGTGCTTCTAATATGAGGCATACATACCCTACCCCCTTGTAGGATTCGAACTTGTGACCTCTCTTTCAAGAGGGCAAGTTTTTCATCAACAAGCAACTCAGGCTTAACCATCCAAAATGTGCACTAGTGGAAAAAACTTAGGGTTTTGCCATCAAAAGCACGTGTCAACTTGACTTAAGCTATATTTCATGATTTTGGTTAAGAAAACCAATGGCTTTTGCCAACGGGAAAGTGTACCAAGATGACTTCATTTTCTCACAAGCCTTCATGCCTTAGTCATTTCATAGTTTTTCTTCCTTTGCTGCAGTCATCATAAATCAGGAACCTCATCATTTTTCATTTTGGAATAGTGCAACCTTAATGCTGTGCAAGAGCTGTTAGTTGAAACATAAGACAAGGACAAGACGACTTTGCAGCCTGACGGGGGAAACACTACAATTGACATTGATTAACAAGCAAAGAATGATTAATTGACGACAAAAATAGACACAAAGTAGCATGAACTTCGAGTTTCGTATGGGTACAACAAAACCAAAAATCCAGAAAGGAAGCTGAGACATTCCATTGCCTAACTATTGAGATGGAGAGTAATTTGGAGTCTTGTGCATTTTTTGTTGACCAAATCTATGCATAAATAAACAATGGGCTAATGTATTGACATCTAGAGTCGTAGTAGCTGTTGCAGCTGAGTGCTGCAAATATTGTGAGATATTTTGAGTAGTGTTGCAGAGCAGATAATGCAGAAGATTCACTATAGAGGTATTGATTGTGGTACTCAAGTGATCCTGGAGGATCCAAAGAAGAGATTGACTAGTAATCTTGCTGCTTTCTGGTGAAATAATGGGATTCAATTCACATTCAATGGAGTTTTCATCCCTAATGAGTCCCCACAGGGTATATCTTGTGTTGTACTTATTGTGTGGACTCTTTGTGTACTTTCTTTTGCTTAAATGTTCATCTTTAAGACTTTGTATTGCTGTCTCCTTTCAGCACTTTGACAGGCACTTCAATTCTATGTGATTGCCGTTTTCTTAATCAAAGCACTTAGTTATGGTAGCAAACTATATGATACTGTCATAAATGAGTTAAGATCCTTGTCAATGAGTGAGAGACTGATACAACTAGCCTAATTAATCAAGAACAATGTATCCTCCCATACCCACTGAAAGATCCCTGATGGATCCCTTTGCTGAAATGAAGTGCTGTTGCTGAAATGAAGTGCTGTTTTTTGTGATTTAATTTGTTTTATGATTTTTATTATTTTTTTTTTTTGTTTTCTTTCAGACTAGAGAGGAGATGCAGAAGGGGTTTCAGTTTTCTTGATATGTGTATTTGCCAAGATGGCAAATAGAAATACATACAGCTGCAATCTCAAATAAAATGGACTAAAAATAAATAATAACTGATAGAAAGATAACACATGAGAAATGGAGGCACATACCCATCAGATCTGTATTTTAATATTCAATGGAAGCCTGGTTTGCAACCCTACTTGCATACAAAGGCAATATTGGCCTAGAAGAGGCTATACATGCAACTGAGAATGAAGGATCTGAAGAATAAAGCTGATTTAACACTGCTGCAAGCTTAGATCTGCAATAACATGCCCTGGAATCTGTCCAATGATGCACAAATGAAGACCCAGAGTAGGCCTCCCACAAACAAGAACTGGGTTATCGTCCAATTCACCAAAATCCTTGAGAGTTTTCGTTCCCAAGAGTCTGAATGCTGCTGCCCCCTTCCACAGAGTTCAGAGCTGCCATGAAGCTTCAAAAGATATGCAAAAGATAGATCCAAATAGCACTTCAAAGTCACTTTATGCACTTCCCAAAGTGGGCGTCCACTTTAGGGTTCCAAAAGGGATCAAAATTGAGAATCTTTAAAAGATCCTTTTATTAATGAAGCCTTCCCAAGTTGGGCGCCCAAGTTGAGGGCCCAACTTCATTATTAAAAGCCCACTTTTTAAACACAACATTGTGTCAACTAGGTGGGGGACTTTTTAATAACTTATTAATATAAAGTGACATGTTATTCACTTTATTTTATTTATTTTTATTAACTATTAAAGCCACACTTTAATATTCAATAATTATTCGAAATCCATCACCTGGCCATCCTGAACTGAGAACTTCTGAAGCCCACGCTACTGGTGATGTCGCCACGTGTCATGCCAACTGACAGTGCCTCCCTAAAATGTAGGGATACCTCCTAAAAAATAGGAATTTGACCAAAACTCCAAAAATGCTCCTGGAGGTCCCCTGATGCCTCCTAGTCAACTCTCGGTCAAACCCTAAAAAATAGGAACCCTTCCTAAAAAATAGGAAACTGTCAAAAACTGACTGGAAAGGCCTGTAAAGCTCTGTGCCAAGCTACACTGCCTCTGGATAGGTCCCCTAACCACGCTGCTGACCTACGGGAACCCGGATGATAGGTCAACTCTCATGTCTCTGCTAGACAGCGCTAAAGAGGGGACATGACAGTCCTCCCCTCTCGAAGATGCTTGCCCACAAGCAACTGCAAGGTCGGATGCTGTAAAATGGACTCTCCCTCCCAAGTGGCGTCCTCTATAGGGAGTCCCCTCCAACGAATTAAGTACTCCCGAATCACCCTACTTCTCAGCCGTCGTTCCCTCTCCTCCAAGATCTCCTCAGGAACCAGAGTCAGCTTACCTTCCTCATCCAAGGGAGGTAAATCGGGTGATGCTACAATATGTTGCCCCAGTGCCTTTTTCAGGCAAGATACATGGAACACATTATGAATCCGACTCTCAGGTGGTAACTCAATCTCATAAGCAACCTCTCCCACACGCCTGAGAATCCGATATGGTCCGTAGAAGCGAGGCTTGAGCTTCTCAGCTCCACCCCCTTTAAGGGTACTCTGTCGGTAAGGCTGCAACCGCAGGAAAACCATGTCATCCACCTCAAATACTCTCTCAGTCCTATGCCGATCAGCGTAGACCTTCTGCTGATTCTGTGCCTGCTGAAGATTCTCCCTGAGAGATCTCATGATGTCCTGGTTCTCCTGTAACCAATCCTGTGCCAAGGGCACCCTGCTGTCACTTACAGCCAAATCAACAAAAGATAATGCCTCGTAACCATAGAGGGCTCTAAAAGGTGTCATAGCAATAGACATATGGTGTGTAGTATTATAGCAATACTCTCCTAGATATAGCCAACGCACCCATGCCTTCTGCTGTCCTGACACATAGCTGCGCAAATACCCCTCAACCCACTTATTAACAATCTCGGTCTGCCCATCTGTCTGTGGGTGGTAGCTGGTACTGGGTGTCAACTCCGTGCCTGTGAGCCTGAAAAGTTCTTGCCAGAAAGAACTCATGAACCTACTATCCCTGTCACTCACTATGGTCTTGGGAAGACCGTGGAGCCTGAATATCTCTCTGAAAAATAACTCCGCCACCTGAGATGCTGTGAAATCAGCTGCAATAGGAAAGAAGTGGGCGTATTTAGTCAACCTGTCTACTACAACATAGATACAGTCTTTCCCCTGCACCCGAGGAAGCCCTGTAATGAAATCCATGGAGATCCCTGACCACTTCTGCTCCGGTATAGGTAACGGCTGTAATAAACCAGCAGGGAAAGTATGCTCAGACTTATTCTGCTGGCACGTCAAACACTCACGAACATGACGTAAGATATCAGCTTTGAGACCCTTCCAAGAGAATCTCTCTCGAACCGCCCTGTAGGTCTTACCATAACCTGGGTGCCCTGCTGTCGGAGTATCATGATAAGCATGCATAATTTGTTCCTTCAACTGAGAACCAGGAACCAGATACACCCTGCCCTTGTAGTAGATGACTTCATCTACCACAGTGTACCTATCATCCAACACCAAACCATCCATGACCTCACAAGCATGCTGATTTTTGGAGTACTCAACTAAAAGTTGAGCCTTCCAATCTGCTGAAATCTCGCTCAGTGAACATAGGGCAGCAAGTGATGGTTTTCTAGAAAGTGCATCAGCCACAGTATTATTCTTCCCCTTTATGAATTCGATGTCAAAATCATAAGCCTGAATCTTGCTCACCCATTTTTGTTGACGATCATTGAGCTCTGTCTGATCAAGGAAATATTTCAGACTGTTGTGGTCTGTTCTTACCACGAATTTGCTGCCAACAAGATACTGTCTGAACTTGGCTAATGCATGCATAATAGCCAACATTTCCTTATCATATGTAGAATACAACCTCTCATTATCCCGCAGCTTCCGACTCTCAAAAGCAATGGGGTGTCGGTTCTGCATCAAAACCGCTCCTATGCCCAAACCGGAAGCATCACACTCAAGCACAAAGGGCTGCGAGAAGTCGGGAAGTGCTAAAACTGGGCAAGTACTCATAACCTCCTTGAGCCTGTCAAAGACTCCCTGTGCCTGCTCTGTCCATCTAAAAGCCCCTTTCTTTGTGAGGTCTGTCAAGGGAGCTGCCAACTGAGAGAAACCCCTCACAAATCGCCTGTAATAAGCACATAGACCAAGGAAACCCCGTAACTCAGTAATGTTCCGAGGGTGTGGCCAATCTCTAATTGCCTGAATCTTCTCCTCGTGCACCTTCACCCCATCAGCACTAATCACATGACCCAGATATAGGACCTCTCTAAGTCCAAACTCACATTTGGACAACTTAGCAAATAGAGACTGACTCTCCATGATGCTAAGTACCTCCTCAACATGTCTGAGATGGTCCTCCCAAGTACGACTGTAGATCAGAATATCGTCAAAGAACACTAGAACTGATTTCCTCAACTGCTTGTTGAAGAGATGGTTCATACATGACTGGAAGGTGGCTGGAGCATTGGTAAGGCCAAAAGGCATCACCAGAAACTCATAATGCCCATAGTGACAACGGAAGGCGGTCTTGTGTACATCCTCTGCTCGTACACGAATCTGATGATAGCCTGAACGAAGATCAATCTTAGAGAAGTAGATGGCTCCATGAAGCTCGTCCAACAACTCATCAATGCGCGGAATAGGGTATCTGTTCTTGATTGTCTTCTTGTTCAAGGCCCTGTAATCTATACACATCCGTAGGGTACCATCCTTCTTCTTAACCAGTACTACAGAAGAAGCAAAGGGGCTAGAACTGGGGCGAATGAAACCCATATCTAACAGCTCATGAATAGTCTTCTCAATCTCATCCTTGTATGCTCTAGGATGACGATACGGGGTGGTGATCACTGGCTTAGCTCCATCCTCCATCTCTATCCCATGCTCAAACCCTCTATCCGGGGGTACACCAGGAGGTATGTCACCAAATACTCGGCCATGCCGATCCATCACTGTCTGTATGTCAACATGAAATGCTCTAGCATCCTGAGGAGTGGGTGTCTTGGATTTCACAAAACAACGTGTGGCCCAGAGCACATCATCATGTCTGATAATAGACTCCATCCTGCGAGAAGATACCTCCTTGGGTCCACCGTCAGAGGCTGCCCTCAAGATCACCTTCTTCCCGCCAGATAGGAACTCTAACTGCATGCGGTGGTGATCAATAATATATCTCCCAATACCCTGTAACCACTGCATACCCAAAATCACATCATAATCCTCTAAGGGTAGGATATAAAAGTCATCCGTCAAAGTAAAATCACCCATCTGAATGCTGAGCTGTGAGATCCTCCGAGTACAACCCAACACTGCACCATCTGCAACCTTAACTCCAAAACCCTCGAACACCTCAGACTGTAATCCACGCCTCTCCACCAATTTCTGATCAATAAAATTGTGCGTGGCTCCTGTGTCAACCAAACTCATGACTCGCTGTCCCTGTAAGGTTCCTTTTAACCGAAAGGCATGGAACCTGGGATAACTGGATAGGGTAGCCATAGTCACTTTGGCTGCCGCCGATGAATCAGGGATGTCTATCTCTAGCTGGGGTCGCTCCTGAATAACCTCCTCAGGGCTGTCCTCAATGTCGGTGTCTGGTATCTCCTCATCCCCAAGCTCAGATGTGACCTCAACCAAGTGAACTCTGCCCTTACCCATACAGCGGTGTCCGGGCTCCCAAGGCTCCTTGCAGGAGAAGCATAATTTCTTCCTCCTCAAATCATTCCGTGACTCCTGATCCATCCTAGGAGGTCTAGCTGACTGTCCATCTGTGAACTGTGGAGTATTGGCCTTCTGAAAAGGCCGTGATTCCCTGAATGGCCTCTTATCCGACTGATAAGTGGGAGTGGTGTCCAATCTCAAGGTCACATCAATGGCATCCTTAAGAGTGGCCGGCTGGAAGGCACGTACCAATCCCTTAAGCCTATCCTGTAACCCCTCAATGAATAACATCACGCTACGCCTCTGGGGCATATCAGGTACCATAACTGCAATACGCTGGAACTCATTAACATAAGCTTCAGCATGTCCTGTTTGTCTAAGATGTGCCAACTCCCTATAGTAGAGTTCTGTGTCCTTACGGTCAAACCGGGTAATGAGTCGTTCAGTGAACTCTGCATAGGAATGAATCAAGGCATGATCCTGGGTGACCAGTCCATGATGCCACCAATCATAGGCAACCCCATCTAAATGTAAGACAGCAAACTGGATAGCCTCACGCTCAGGCATGGGTCTCAAGGATAAATATATGTCCAGCTTGTGCACCCAAGCACGTGCACTCGTACTACCCGTACCATTATATGTAGCCAACGTGATCTTCCCAGTAGCTCTACTGAGGTCATAGTTCTGCTGCTGTGGTCTAGTGCCTCGGTCTCCTCTAAACCTGGTAGAATCTCTGCGCTGTGCACAATACTGTGGAAAAGGAAAGACATCCCGGACCTCAGGGGGTAAGGCTCGCCACTCAGCTGTAGCCGCCATGACTGAGTCCTGAAATTCCACCTCTGGTGGCTCTATCTGTGCTGGCCGTTCACCTGGTGCAAACTGCGGAAGTAAGGGTCTATCCCTGGCCTGTCCACGTCTAGGGGAATGATGGGAACTCCTAGCTGATGCGTGTGACCTGTGACTATGCTGGCTTCCCGCCACTGATACTGATCTGCTCCGTCTGCCTCTATCTAACTCCAATCGTTCCAAGGCATCCTGTATCCTGTCAAGGGTCTGAGCAATCCTAGGTTGAGTGTTGATGAGGGTTCTCATCATCTCTCTCTCTTCCTCATCCTGATCTCTCCTGGCATTTCTCTGTTCTTCAGCCATTACTGGTTCCTCTGCTGTACCAATCCCAAGCTCGTTTTGGGCTGTCCTGCGTGTGTAATACCTGTCTGTATGCATAGAAAGCAAATCTCTAAACCCCACAGGCTGGCAGGTCAAAGGCTCTGATACCACTGAAAGATCCCTGATGGATCCCTTTGCTGAAATGAAGTGCTGTTGCTGAAATGAAGTGCTGTTTTTTGTGATTTAATTTGTTTTATGATTTTTATTATTTTTTTTTTTTGTTTTCTTTCAGACTAGAGAGGAGATGCAGAAGGGGTTTCAGTTTTCTTGATATGTGTATTTGCCAAGATGGCAAATAGAAATACATACAGCTGCAATCTCAAATAAAATGGACTAAAAATAAATAATAACTGATAGAAAGATAACACATGAGAAATGGAGGCACATACCCATCAGATCTGTATTTTAATATTCAATGGAAGCCTGGTTTGCAACCCTACTTGCATACAAAGGCAATATTGGCCTAGAAGAGGCTATACATGCAACTGAGAATGAAGGATCTGAAGAATAAAGCTGATTTAACACTGCTGCAAGCTTAGATCTGCAATAACATGCCCTGGAATCTGTCCAATGATGCACAAATGAAGACCCAGAGTAGGCCTCCCACAAACAAGAACTGGGTTATCGTCCAATTCACCAAAATCCTTGAGAGTTTTCGTTCCCAAGAGTCTGAATGCTGCTGCCCCCTTCCACAGAGTTCAGAGCTGCCATGAAGCTTCAAAAGATATGCAAAAGATAGATCCAAATAGCACTTCAAAGTCACTTTATGCACTTCCCAAAGTGGGCGTCCACTTTAGGGTTCCAAAAGGGATCAAAATTGAGAATCTTTAAAAGATCCTTTTATTAATGAAGCCTTCCCAAGTTGGGCGCCCAAGTTGAGGGCCCAACTTCATTATTAAAAGCCCACTTTTTAAACACAACATTGTGTCAACTAGGTGGGGGACTTTTTAATAACTTATTAATATAAAGTGACATGTTATTCACTTTATTTTATTTATTTTTATTAACTATTAAAGCCACACTTTAATATTCAATAATTATTCGAAATCCATCACCTGGCCATCCTGAACTGAGAACTTCTGAAGCCCACGCTACTGGTGATGTCGCCACGTGTCATGCCAACTGACAGTGCCTCCCTAAAATGTAGGGATACCTCCTAAAAAATAGGAATTTGACCAAAACTCCAAAAATGCTCCTGGAGGTCCCCTGATGCCTCCTAGTCAACTCTCGGTCAAACCCTAAAAAATAGGAACCCTTCCTAAAAAATAGGAAACTGTCAAAAACTGACTGGAAAGGCCTGTAAAGCTCTGTGCCAAGCTACACTGCCTCTGGATAGGTCCCCTAACCACGCTGCTGACCTACGGGAACCCGGATGATAGGTCAACTCTCATGTCTCTGCTAGACAGCGCTAAAGAGGGGACATGACACCCACAGTATAGAAGAAGCTGTTTGTGGTTGCTGTATCTCAATTTTAAGGGTGTCTCTGTGGTTGTTGCTGGAGTATTGGTCTTATAGAAGTGACCTACAGGGCAGTTTGTGGCTAGCATTGAATGTCAAAGTCTATGGATTATTGGTAGCTTGCTTAGTTGTAAAACATTTTGTGTTTAGATAAAGTAGTAGCGGTTCTATTTGGGGCTCCTCTCATGAAATATAAAAACTCAGTATATGATATTGATGAGCACACACTTATATTGAGAAGGGGGAGTGGGTGAATCAGTATAATGCAATCTTTTACTTTTTCTAACTTAACAACCACAATAATAACACACATGCAAGATCTAGCAATTAAGAACACAGGAAGAACACATGATTTACGTGGAAACCCTTGCGGGAGAAAACCACGGCAGAATATTACTCATATATTGATCTTCTTTGTAGGAAACAACCTACTTCTCTTACAATTCGTCTTTTGTAGGTACCAACCTATTGGAGACACCAGTCCCCACTTGTCGAATTTTTTGGCACCAAGCCATTGGAGACACCAATCCCCACAACTAAGCACCAAATCAGTAAGAGGCACCAATCTCTTATTTTGATAGGCACCAGCCTCCAAATTCTTCAATGGATGATATTGTCACTAAGATCTGATTATAGATCCACTTTCTTTCACGACTCTGCTTGTAGATGATCTAACGGTTATCACACAAGTGCTTTCCTTCATGACTTGGTTTGTAGATGATGCAATGCTTTCCTTCACAAGTCTACTTGATGATGATGCAACAACTTTCCTTCACAAATTTTATCTCAAATATTGCAATGCTTTCCTTTATAATTCTGCCTTGAGGTCTGCTCAAATTTCACGTACAAATCTGCCCCCAATTTGTGTATCATATATTTCTCCCTTCACAATATTAGCATTCTCTTCATATATTTTAATATATATCTGATTTACTCTTCAAATTCTCTTCTCTAGATCTGCTTGAATCTTCTCTTATTCACTTATTTCTCATTGCTTCGTATTCTACACTTCACATTCACACACTTACTTTATAGCCTTCAACATTTCTTGAAAGAGGGCGATTTCTTTTTAGAGACACCACTCTTCAAATGGACATGCCTTTACCAAAAAAGAAGTCAGCCTTAGTTTAATTCTATTTCATTGTTAATACTCCCTTGAACATAACTGCTTCCTATGTAATTTGCTGCCTTTGTAATTATAATCACTTCTATTTTGATAATGATCACTGCACATTAACTAATCTCCCTTCATCTCCTTAATCGCTGTTCTTGATTCTCAAAATCGCACCACTTCACAAAGGATAATCACTGTCTTCTAATTATAAACTGATTGCTCCACTTCATATTCATCGCTGCTTTTTCTTTGTTTATTACATGCATCATATATATATATATATATATATATGAATCTTGGCCAGCATTAATTAAATGCTTTTGTCTTTCAAATACCAAAGTAGGAGGAATCGGCCAACATAGACAAACCACCAAAAACATTTATCAACTCCCTCATAACACAAGGATTCCATGCATCGTTTGAAGTCGGCTTTGTCAGGACTTTAATTTAATCTAAATAAGATTCTTCAATGGTGGCGGCATTACAAGAAAGCCGACCATCTTCATGATGATGAACATGTTGTGATGTTATCACAACATCGCCCCATTGCAAATGGGGACCCCTATTTTTGAGCTCCAGTGCTTTGACATGAGTCTTGGATGATGTCTTAAGTTTCGTTTCATGATGAAGTTGGTGATAATAACAAGGTAAGTTGCGCCTCCATCAACAAACAAGCCTCCAGTCCACTCCAAACCAAGGCGCCTTGCTTGAGATTGATGTTTTGACCCTTAGGATGCTTTGAGCATTGAAAACTTTGCAAGGAAATGACCTGGGAACCCTAGGCGCATATCTGCTCCTGATTAACTATCAAAGTGCGCCTAGCCTGGGTAGAAGAGGAACAACATCTAGAAATGCCCAAATTTGTGCCTAAGGGTAGATATGAAGTGTTCAAAACTTAGAAAAACTTGAAAATCACCAAGAGGAGTGAAGGCGCCAATTCCCACCTATACAAACCTAAAATTGCGCCTAAAGTTAGAGTCTAACTGCTTTAAGAAGTCTAGGCGCACTTCATCACTTGTAGAACCATCAAAGTGCGCCTTTAATATACTTGGATCGAAGTTGTCAATTTTGGTGGCGCCTTGGTGAAATGAAGCTTCCTTGGCTATCTTCACTGATTGGAATTCTCAAAACTTAAAGAATTCAACCCTCAAATCTAGGCGCATGATTGCCTCTGTTCAACCCTGTTTTTGCGCCTAAGTAAAGATGTGCTTGATTCCATGGATTTTCAGGATATTTAGGTGTCTTATATTTATCCTTGAGTTTACACAATGATTTGGATACATGAAAGATGAAAGTGAACTCCTATTTGCATCTAGGCGCAAATTCACACTTGGATGATCTTCAAAGTGTGCCTAGGCATAAAGAGACTTGAAATCATGAAATTTGATGTCACCTTGAAGCAGTAAGTCCTCTGGACACTTGTGCACTGGATTGAAACCATAGACTGAACAAGTTATTGTCTCCAAGATGAGGCGCACTTTCTCATCTCTAGGAACCAACTTTGGTGCCTTGGAAACAAGAGTCTGTAATCATGATAATTGGCGCCAAGGGATGAAGTAAACACAAGTTTGAGACTATCAGAATGCCAAAAACAAGCTAAGTAGGTTTAGGTGCACTTTTCAACCTGAACAACCTCAAATATGCGCCTCAAATGTGAAGGCATGAATCAATATTGAGAGGGTCTTTGCTTGGTCAGGAATGGACATCTTTAAGTGTTAACAAGTGTTTGAAGTTATAAATTGCTTGAAGAAAGTCAAGGTGCACTTTTCCACTTGTTCAACCATGAATTTGTGCCTCAAGTTATAAAGGCATGAATCAGTGTTCAAAGGACTTTACTTTTTCAGAGATAAACACCTTTAAGCATTGACATGAGTTTGAAGCCACAGATTTGCTCTTAATGTGTTAGGCGCATTTTCCTGTCTCTAGAAACCCAAATTTGCGCCTCAAGTTGTTAAGGCAGGAATCAAGGATGAAAGACTTCACTTTGTTAAAGTTGAACATTTTAACCATCAATATGAGTTTGGAATCATGAAAATGCACTAAGTATGAAGGCACACCTTTCAACTTCTACAGACCTAGATGAGCGCCTCAAGGAAAATCACTTGAATTCACATCATTAGATGAGCGCCTTGAGAAAGAAGATCATTCCAAGACATCTTCAATTGTTTAAAACCATAAAAATGTCAAATATAAGGCCAATTTGATTAGGGCGTGTTGTGACCAAATCACACATCGCCCCATTGCAAATGGGGACCCCCTTTTTTTGAGTTCCGATGCTTTGCATGAAGTTCTGACAATGCCTTAGGGTCATTTCCTCGTCAATCCAATAATGAGTTTCTCTCCTAGAAGGTTTTGCTTTATAACTGGAGGTCTCATCTGGAAAATGAAGAATCTTGATTGAATTCTATCCAAGTAATGAATAATGAGACCCTTCTTGATGTATGTTTGAGATCCTGAAAGACTAAGTCTGGAACCTTAAACCTTGAAATCCTGAAAAATTGACTAAGTCTGAAATCTGGTGAATCCTCCAAATTCTATATTTTGCATGTTAAATCCGGTGGATTTGAGACCTATCTCAAACATCCTGAAAGGTATATTGAAAAATATTTGAATACTTAAATATATTTTTCAATATACCTTTACCTCAAGGACCCTGAAAATGACCAACTACTTCAGAGGATTCAAAAAGTTGATCCAGTGCGACGACATATTAAGGTGGCGCAAATTCTTGGCGCAAAAACTTGATAAATCACGCCGTTTTCAAGAAGATATCAAGTTGATGATCTCTTGCGCCCAATCTAATGTGCCAAGGATAGAGGATAGAAGAGGATTTCGAACCTTCCAACCGATGCGCCAAGGATAGCAAAGATGATGATTTCGACTTCCCCATCTAATCCGCCAACTTGAAGATGATTTCGAAAGTGCTATCTATTGCACCACATTCTAGAGGATTTGAAATGCCTATCTAATGCGAAATTCTAGAGGAAATCGAATTTTTGGTCTAAAGCGTCGTTTTGAAGGTTGATAAGGGAGAGAGATTTGAGGGTGCTAATCCTAGAGGATTCTTAATACCTCATCCAACGCGCCACTAGTGATAAGGTGGTCTAATTCAAGGTTTAGATGCTTATCAAATCGGAATTTCTAGAGGATCTCTAAACCTTGAACTGCTGCGCCAATGCTATGAGGATTCAAAAGTTATGAACTAGTGCGCCAAACATGAGGGAGAGGATAAAGTTTTTTTTAAGAAGATTTTAATAGATCCATCTAATGTGCTTAAACCCAGAGGATCTCTAACCCCTCAACCAATGTGCCATTATGGAGATAAAATCTAGAGGATTCAAGTTGTTGATCTAAGGCGCTTGGAGGGAAGGTCTGTTATAAAGTCTAAGCCAATTGTCAGAGGATTTCAAATCTTCAACCAATGCGAAAATCAAGAGGATCTCAATCCCTTGATCCAATGCACCCAAGAATGAGATGATTCCTTTCAAGTTTTAAGGCATACTTACCAGAGGATTCCACACCTTGAAGTGATGCGCCAAAATGAGTAGAATTTTAGAGGATCTTAACACCTTGAAGCAATGTGCCCATGTTGTATGAGGAGAGTTTCAAGTTTCAAGTGCCATTTTGATGAGGAATTCTCCTTCTTGATCTAATGCGCCAGCCCCTTGAGAATGAAAAAGTTGGATCAAAGCAAGTTCAAGGGGATTTTGAAATCCTTATCCAATGTGACCCATCTAGTGTGCTAAATTTAGAAGAAACCAAAACCTCTAACCAATGCGCCACCTTATGGAGGGAAGTAAAGTCAAGCTTTAAAGCAAACATCTAGAGGAAATCAAACCTTTGAACTAATGCGCCACTAGTGGAGGGTGGTCTAGTTTAAGATTTTTGAGGCCAAACAAGAAGAATTCATAACCCTCAACCGATGCGCCAGCCCTTAGAGGATATAAAAGTTTGATCCAAGGCATGTATTTCAAGAAGAACTTGAAATCTAGATCCAATACGCCTAAAGGAGGAGAAGAATTCAAGTTTGTAAGTGATGAGAAGAAGACAAACCTTCAAACTGCTGCGCCACTTTCAAGAAGACCTGATTTTCCTATGATGATAATGACAAGTTCAGAAGGTAAACATGTTAAGGGGGTTTAAGTTCGAGTTTTATAGCACATTTCAAAGAGAGATCAGAATGCTGATCTGCTGCGCCAAAAGAGAAAGAGTTAGTTTTAAAGGCAAATTCAAGAGACTTTCAAGGAGAACTCAATTCCTTAACGCCAAGATGGGAGAGGTGGAATACAAGTATCAAGGTTCAGATTTCGTGAAACAGTAAGATCTAAAACTATCCATCTGCTGCGCCTAGATCAAAAGGACTGATAGAAGAAACTTCAAGCAAAAAAAATCAAGATCCTATCCCATGCGAGGCCTTTTGGATGAAGTCAGATTTAAGGTTGTTGAAAGCATTTCAAGGAGATATCAAAAACCTGATCCAATGCGTCAAGGGTGATGAAGAACATGAAGACTTGATTGAGGGGTATTCAAAATTGTAATCTAATGCGCCAAAAGTGAAGGAAAAGTTTAGTTTTTCAAGGAAAAGATGAATTCCTGATCTCATACACCTTTTCTGCATATCCAAGTTGGAAGAAGTTGACTTAAAGTAAGTTTTTGTGAAGATTTCAAGAAGAAATTCAAACTTCAATCTGCTGCTCCAAGATATCCATATCTGCTGTATCAAGAAGGAGGAGTTTAAGGGTTTGAAGCTAGATTTAAAGACTCCATTCAATGTTCTACTTTCTATTTTGCTTTCATGTTTTGATTTTCTTTAGAGCTTAAGCAAATGATTCTTATGTATTATGTTATAAAGCCGAAGGATTGATGTTGTTTCTTCCTCTATGTTGCAGAAGTGTGAATGATGAGTAGAGAAGCTAAAGTGTTGGAAGCACCTTCATGCTAGGAGTGAAGTCAACCAGTTGTCGTAGCCGTTCTAAGAAGTTACTTCAAGGATACCTTGTTGGATCACTTAAAGTATCAACTATTTCATCTTCATCAGTCATAGCTTCAAGGCCTCATGTAGCAGTTTTAGAGAACCTTTCATCATCCTTGTGTTGGAATTCTTTGGCATTATGATCATCTAGAAGACATCCATGCAAAGGACATCATCTTCATCAAGGCTTCCTAAGGCATCAATTCTACTTCAAGTTCTTCAACCCTCAAGGAAGAGTCATCAAGTAGCTGCTCTATCATAAGGAAGGTGTTATCATCAAGTTGGAGCATTTCATATATTCTACTTTATTCAAGATCATCTTCCAGGAAGCATCATGCAAGATCACTTCATCAACTTCTACATCAAGCGAAGACATTCATTTAACTTCAAGTTCCATTCAACCTTCAAGTCTTTGAGAAGAGTCTTCTATTCCGATTCATGAAGCAGGCTTCATCATCTACTCTTACATGAAGGAAGTCTACATCATCATCATCTACTCTATTACTCACTCTTCAAGAAGATGCATCTAGAGAAGAACATCATGTATCCTACAAGAAGAAGAAACATCACAAGTGAAGCAACATCTATCATATATCCAGTTTACAATTCAAGATCAAGGCAAGATCAATAAGATACATTTCCAGACATCTCAAGTGTTCATCATCAAAGCAATCATATCAAAGACATCAAGATGATACGAGTTGGGAATTCATCAAACATGCTGAAGTGGCACCTATGTGGCATTTACATTAGCATCCAATCATAATTGGCCACATCATTTCAATAGCATTAAATGTATCATTTAATGAAAGAAGCCAAAGGGATTCCTATGTGGAGGAATATTTTAAATGCTTTCGCCTTACCTTATCACATTGGAAAACGTGCCTTCATTGCCTCTCTTTTTTGCTAAAAATAGCAAGTTGTTGTAACTACCTCTGAGGTGGCACGATCTAGACCCTTGGCTATCAAATCAATCTTAGCCATTCATTGTAACCTGGGCTTCTATATAAAGGCCTTGTTGCCTCATTTGTAATTCAGTAAGAGATTAGAGATTAGATTTTAGGAGTAGAATAGGAGAGACTCGAGAAATTTCATGAGAGGACTTGGAATTGTTGTAAATATTTTCAAGAGTAATGCAAAGACATTGGAAGTTCATTTGGTGTTAAGTGTTATCTTGTGAAATAACATGGTTTTCTGGTATCTTGATGAAATGGAGAGATGTTTCAAAATAGATTAGAAGTAGATTAGAAGTTCATTGATGTAATGTATGTTGTGTTGGATATTTGATCAATTCCTAGCTCATGCTTTTAACATTCATCGCCGGTGAAGTGTTGTGTAAAGTTAGTCTGAGTTATAATTTGCATAAGTTCGATTGTGAATGCTTGTTTGAGCTGTGCCGTTTAATGGGTGTCGTACAATCCTTCATGATTTCAAAACCATTCGCGTAACCTTAGGAGATTGCACCAACTTCATGTAGTTGTAGGCATCCTTGGCAAAGTGAAGTTAGGTTTATCAAGGAGTTTGTCTATTCATACATCATCATTACCTCATTGACCTTAGGTTAAATTCCTAAACCTGTATCTTTTTTCCATTTCTTCATTATTGAACCTTGTACATACATCATCCACGCTGAAAGGAGGAACAAGCTAAACATGAATGAAGAGGAGTCTGCGTAAGTCCCTTTGTGATTATCAGCAAGATCACATGTAATCACTGAGTTAACCCATCATAAATCATAAAAGGAACCTTGGAGTTACTTCACTGGATCACATAGTTCAGCCTTTGAAGAGCTTTATTCAAGAGAGAGTGGGATACTCTAGTGTTTTACTCTATTGTTGACTTGTCTAAAAACAATCATCAACAAGGCGCACTTTAGCCTCTGTAGAAACCTCAATCATTGCCTCATGAAAAGAGCATGAATTGATATTAGAGAGTGAGTGCCTTGAGTAGGAGAATCATTCCAAGTCATTTCTACTTGTTTGTAATCATTGAAATGGCAAATATGAGGCCAAATAAGCTAGGTGCACTTTCACCTCTCTGCAGTCACTAGTGTGCGCCTAGACTTTAAAAGGCCATTGAATGTTTAAAATTGATTTCCTTTGTGTTTATCAATAGTTTAATACGTTTCTTTGTTTGTGTTGTAGGAGTGTGGACGGAACTGAGGAGTCAGCCAAGGAGAAAGGCGCTTGGAGTCACCTTCATGCAAGGAGTAAAATTAAGAGGTAGCGACTGCAGAGGAGACATCATGCTACTATGCCAAGAGAGCACTTCAAGATCATCGTGCTAGAACTCTTCATCATCTACATCAACGAAGATATCCATTCATCAAACTTCAAGTTTCCGAGAGAAGTCTCCTACTTCATGTCATCATCATCTACACTACTCTCTACAAAGAAGCATTCTAAGAAGATCTATATCCTGCCAAGAGAAAAAGTATCACAGAGTTAGTCAAATGAGCAATATGTATCATACACATCCGACTTACAAAGACACAAGGCAAGATCAACAAGGATACATTCCCAAACATTCAAGTTCATCAATGTAATCACATTCGAAGACATCACACAGATGATGCAATTTGGGAATATGCCAAAAGCAAATTGAATTAATTGTTGGAATCAATAAGAGTTGCTGAGGTGGCACCTACGTGGCATTTACACATTATTCATCCTATTACAGTTCGCCATATCATTCAACAAGCAAGAAGCCAAAGAGGACGCCCATGTGGAAGATGTGCTAAAGATTCTATTTCATTCTTATCTTCTTGAAAAACGTGCCTTCATTGCCTCTCTTATGTACTAAAAATAGCAAGTTGTGACTAATTGCTGAGATGGCATGATCTGGGCCCTTGGCTATTTGAATTGATTCAGGCCATTCATTTTAATTCTGGAACTTTGTATAAAGGCCTTGTTGCCTCATTTGTAACAGTTAGAGAGTTCATAGTTAGCTAGGGGGTAGTAGAGTAGAATAGAGTAGAAAGAGACTCTCGAAATTCTCTGAGAGTACTTGAAGATTGTTGTAAATATTTCTCAAGATTAATGCAAAGACATTGAAGCTCGCTTGGTGTTAAGTGTTGTTTTGTGGAATAACATGGTTTCTTGTATCTTGATGAAATGAAGAAATGTTTCTAAGTAGATTAGAAGTATAGTAGCTCATTGATGTAATGCATGTTGTATTGAATATTTGATCAACTCCTACCTCATGCTTTTGACATTCATCGTTGGTGAAGTGTTGTGTAAAGCTAGTCTGAGCTTCATCACAATTTGCTTAAGTTCGATTGTGGATGCTTGTTTGAGCTGTGCCGTCTGATGGGTGCTTATATGAGCTTTCATGATTTGAAAACCGTTCGCTAACCTTAAGAGATTGCACCTACTCCATGTAGTTGTAGACATTCTTGGCAAAGTGGAGTTAGGTTTATTGAGGAGTTTGTCTATTCATGCATCATCATTGCTTCATTGACCTTAGATTAGATTTCTCTAAACTCTTATCTTTTAATATTTCTTTTTAAGTTTGATTGAAGAGGTTCCATTCATTCACATTCAAGGAGCAAGTAATTACATTCATGATCATGAAGAAGGAGGAATTCAGCGTAAGTCCCTTAGTGATTATCAGCAAGATCACATTCATTCACTGAGTCTATCCATGTACAAGTCAAAACCTGACATCAAAGGAACATTGGAGCGTTCTTGTTTGATCATATTATTTAGCATTCAGGAAGCTTTGATCAAGAGAGGATAGGATACTTAGTATTTTATTCTATTGTTGTGTTGTCACAAAAACATCATCAATAGAACATATTAAACTTAAGTTTAAATAATCTCTAATTTAAACTTCATTTCATCGTTAAAGTATATATGATAATCGCTGCCTTAATGAGATACTTTACTTCTCATATCAATCTCTCTTTTGTGGCTTTTCTCATCACTTGTCCATTCTGTTCTATCATAAGATCCAGTAACAAACTCACGACCACTTGGATAATGAATTCTTTCTTGACATCAATGATAACAGTGTGACATTCCTTCTCCAATCTTCCATACGCCTTTGACATCGAATTCCTTCTTGACATCAATGACAACAAACTTAGACAAAAATGACAACAATCTCTTGGACATCAATGACAATATTGCCAACAGATATAACAAACAGGCATCAAGTATACATGCTGCAAGCAAAAGGAATGATAATCATTCTCTTGTAAAACTCAGCTACCATCACCGTATGAGCACACTAACACTCATTTTTATGTTCTAGATGTGATCTCAGCACCTTTTTCATTGATGCTTTCTTTTTTGTTTTTGTTTTTTGATTTTTAACGATCATCCATTCACTTTTTTTTTGGGGGAAGAATGAAATCATCTTTTGCTCCTATCTCACTATTTGCCCCAATTTTTGATAATATAAAATCTTCTTCAGATGGAAATGGATCTAGCTTTAGATTACCAAGCATTTCCACATTCTTCTGAGCTAGCATACAAGAGAGCTAAAAGATTCAGAATTTCCTCTCTATTCATTGTTGAACTTCTTGGCTTCTTTAATCTTGAAACTTGAGGGGGCTCTACCTCCTGCCTATTTACCTCTTCTTGATTTCACCCAATGTTAGTCTTTGAACCTTACTCTCCCTTAAACCCTAGCTCTCTAGATAGCTGCATCTCAACATCTTGAGTATTTTTCATCTTTTAATTTTCTTCTTCCTTTGGGCTATTTGGGGCCGAATCCAATGAACAACCAACCGGTTGGTGTTTGGGGTTTGCTTCCTTCCACCAAGTAGAGCACTTTGAGGGCCTTCTGTTTTTCTCACAATCCTTAGCCTTGTGCCCCTTGTGCCCAATCTGAAAACAATTCCAGCAGTGAAAAGTATGCCTTTCATGGTCTATTGGCTGCTTCGAAAGATCATTTCCTACTTTCAAACCGATTTCTTATTGAAGGCCATTAGCCAGATCCATTTCAACTAGAATCCTTGTTGTAGCCATTAGCGAATGGCTATGTATCTTAGGAGACATGGAAATAAACATTCCTAGAGAATCACCTATAGTTTTTAAAGTAGAAGGCAACCAAAAATGGAGAGGGAGATTCAGAAGTCTTACCCAGATTGTTGAAACTCTTTGGGCGGCAGCTACTGCATGTTTTTTTCTCCTCTGTTGGGTCTATTGGGCGTAACATGCTTCACTTTGCCTCCATTAGGGCTATCCCCTTCAAAGATGAGAGAATTCTCATTCTCTTTATGCTGATCTGACTGCTCTGTTTCTGTATCCAGGTTCTCCTTAGCATTCGATTCGTTTGACTGCAATTCCTCAGTCACAATGACCTGCTGTTGCGGCGGCACACCTGCTTTTAGATCCACATTAGGGTTTATCTCCGCACTCTTAATTCGGAAGGTTTTTCTGTATCCATAGCTGGAAAATATTATGAAATATTTCTAAGTTAGTGATTGTGCAATTGTATCCACCATTTTGGTTAGCTCTTTGACAATCTGTTCTGCATATTGTTGTGGGAGGTTAGTTAATAGAAACTAACATGAGTATTTGTTTAATCCTTGGGGTTGGTCTTTTCCATTGAGACCAGTTGTTTTTGGTACACATGGAGTGGTGTTATTCTATATGCGCTGTGAGTAAAAAGGTGCCGCTAAATCAAATATAAAGATTACAGTGGCTTTAGCAGAAGACCAAACCAGTGAGTACTTTTGGCAGCTCTATTGCAAATTTCAAATAGAATTTAGATACAGCTCAAGCAGATTCTTTTGCAGAAATCTGCATCCAAATATAGCCCTGTAAGACTTATTCTCTAAATTTCAATTAATTAGAAGCTGCTTATGATCCATGGACAAGGACTGCTTCCATATTTGATCTGGTTTCGACAAATAAAGTACTGCCAGTTACCTAAGGACTGCACGATTCTGATTCATTTTGCATCTTTTTCAAGTGATTAAATGCTGAAAAGCTAGAAATTATTCCAATTCCCTCATTATTATCATGGTTAATTATCCTAGAAACGAATACTTACTCTAAAAATTCATCACCAAAATCACTGTTATTTATCTAGACTCCCATTTTGCTGTTTATATGTATTCTGTACACAGGAATTAGTTAGATATGTCTATATTTCCTATTTAGACAAATATATTGATACGTTTTAAATTTTGATGGAATTCCAAATATGAAGCAGCATTAAGAGGGCTTAATATGTAAATTTAAGCTGTTAATCATTTATAGTCATAGTAGTGTTCTACTGCCTTTCTGCAATATGATGCCATCATTTTGATGAAATTTTTTCTCTATGCAAATTTTTTATGAAATGGCACTTTGTCAGAGTTCATTTGATTATATTTACATTAACTCTAGATCAAAATGGTAAAACTAGGGTTCATTTTTGGATTAAATTGCCAAAACTGCACTGTGTTTTAATCTCTCTAATTTGTTCATTTGTATTTGACCACATTTTTTTATGTGTATGTATGATCCTGTTGCTTGTTTTTTCTGGAAGCAAGTGTTTCTGGTTCTGAATTGCTAAGTAAAACAGTTTTTAGATTGCCCTCTTAAAATTCTGGATATTTTTTTGTTACCAGTAACCAAATAAATTAGTGGCCAGTCACTTATGACCAACTAACTACCTTCACAAACATGTATATATCCAGTGTTCCAATTGATGGGTGAGCAGATGCTCTTGGTTCAAAGTATTAAGATATTGCTATTTGACAAACAGAAGTGGTAGCAACAAAGTTGTTTCTTAATAAACTAGGTGGTTAAGTCTGAAAGCTGAGACATAGAAGCCACAAATATCATTTTGAGTGGATAATCAGTATGTGAGTTAGTTAGGATGTTGGAGCTCTAAGTCATAAATAAACATGAGAACACAGTACATGTAACTTTATAATATTGAAAATGTTCCACAGGGTTTCCTCATCTCAATATGCCCTTGCTACATGGAATATACAATCAGGTTACAGGATAGTACACCGATGACATCTCAACTCATAGTAACATCTCTAATGCAATCATGTTATAGGATAATACACTGATGACATCTCAATTCAGTAACATCTCTAATGCAATGCATTTTGTTATTGTGATGAAAGTGTATGCCATGTCTTACTAGTTCTTATTTCAACCTTTTGTCTTACATTGCCTTGGAGATGCATTCATTCAGGGAGTTTCTAACAAATTTTGAAGAGTGTTGCTCCCTCTGGGTTTGATGGATTCCTTAAAATACTTATTTATTTTGTTCTGTTCTGTTTACGATGTTCAAATTAATTGGAACCTCAGTATAAATCTGCAAATAAAAATGCTTGCAGTGCCTCAGAATTGAAATTTCAGTTAAAGCTATTTTACTTTAGGACTCGTCAAAGTTTTTTTTTAATGAAATCTTAGTGGTAAATTTTGTTAAATTATAGTCATTTTTAATTGTATACTATTGCTTGATTTATTGAATGCTGTTTCCTGCAGGTTACTGCATTCGTCCCACTAATGTATATGTGCATCTGCACATATTATTCTCTTTTTAAGCTTGGAATGTTCACTTTTTATTCCTTGACACCAAAGCAGACAAGCTCTGTGAGCCTGCTCATGATATGCTCGTAAGATTCTGAAATTCACTTGTATCTAGAACTCTGTTTCATTTTCATTTAGCAGTTATATGTCAGTTCTAGTTGGTGAAACTTGCCTTAGTTCTTTTAGTGTAAAATGGAAGTCAATCAGTTTTTCTAATCTAAAAATATATTGTTTTGTCAGAATGGTGGCTCGGTATGCTCCTCCAATATCATACAATTTTTTGAACATGATTCACCTTGATGAGAATGCAAAAACAACATTTGAAAAGGTAGTATTACTCTGCTGATTGGTTTCAGTGTGTGTACATGGAAATAGATTAAGCGCAAGAAAAAAGTAATACCTTCGTAAAAGTTAACTCCAAGGCATATGTATCGATTCACACAAGCACACACAAGCCTGCACACACATGCAGATATACAAACACACGTACATATGTGGGTGGCCAATGAGGTTTATAGAATCTCTCAACCATGGCAAAACAAAGTGGGGTCCATACCCTAGATCTGTTTCTACACACACTTATTTACATTTATATCCATTTATTTAGAGCATGCTCAATAGTTCCTAGGGTGAGATTTGAACCCAGGTCATCATCATGGTATCTTTACCACTCAGTCATGCCTGCTGGACTCTGAAAATTTTATTTGAGAAGGTTAGAATATCTTGAACTGCAAAGGGAATTCTAGTTCTTTCCTTGAATTTAATAATATAGTTGGTTGAACAAGAAGAAAATGGTCCTAGGTTGTGATCTTGATCCCAGGAAGGCGTGGGAGACAATATGTGGGATCTAGATTGTTAGAATTTAGATGTGTTATACATGGAAGCAATATTAAACAATGATTTAGAAATAATAAATAACATACATAAAATGATGCAAACAAAATATAATAGAATTGGAACAGAAAATATCCTGAGAGAGTTCCATGCACTTGTTTCGCCTTCAGATTTGCTCCTATACACCCTTGGCTTGACTACTTGTCCTTCAATTGAAAACCCTTTGATGCCACGAAGGTTGCTCTTGTACGCTTCTATGAAGGAATCTGACTCTGTCTCCCAACTTCCCTTGTACAGAGAAGGTTGTCTTGACTGTTCAACTTGATCGGAAAGATCAATCAATGCTTCGCCTGGCAGTGGAAGTTGCCTTGCGATCTCCTCTCACTCTGCACTCGTGTTATTATTTGTAGTGGAAATGTGTGTTTTCTCCTGACTAGACTCCTACTCACACTCCAACTTCAACTGTTACTTCTACCAGCCTAAGAGATCATTTGATCTCTTGATCTTGACCATGTGGTCGCTTCCCGCCTTTATTAGGGTTCAAGGGCACGAATATCTTCTATCGGAGCCGATTTCTTTTAAGGCAATGGCGCCAATGTTTAGTTTTCTATCTGATAAATGAATATTTGCAATAATAAACAGAATTAACAATGCATACTAGACAGAGGAGTAAAAGTATATCTTTATTCGCACGTGAAAGTATTACAAAAGTAGACCAGAGATGGTCGGCCAAGGATCAAAGTTGATCCTACTAGATCATACTCCTTTCCTTGACGATACAAAGACTATTTAAAAGACCCGATGGTTGCCAAGAGGAACACAACCGTCAACTAACCAACTCTGACTATCCGACTCTTATAACTACCCGAGAGCCGACAACCAATTAATACATACTCGGATAACCCATATTATCAAATATAATAATTGGCATCATTACACTAACAACAGTGTTGAGCCCTTGGACTTGGCAAACTGTTATGTGACTTAGTCTTAGACTTTGTGGAAAAACTTGGCAATTAAAGAAATATCTAATAAATGATTTTTTTTCTTTTGAAAATATCAAGTTGATTTTCTGTTTTTTCACAGACTCAACTAAGTTTGACAAATGAGCTTGACTCATGAGTTTCAACAGATTTGAATGTCTCGACTGTTAGACTCGGCCAAATCTGCAAGATGGTTGTAGACTTGCTAAGCTTGACTCAAACTTGGATCCACAAGTCCTCACTGAGACTCGCTGAGTCACAACACACTAATATAGACCACTTTTATTTTACTTGTAGCCACTTAGACCAATTAGCTGGAGGCTAGTAAAAAATGACTTGTGTTTTTGGATTTTGTGGATGACATAGGGTGATAGTTGTTCCTCTTTGCACTCGGCCCAATGTTCATTACGTTCTTAGGATGTTAGGGAAATCTCTTGTATTATGCCTTAAAGGGGCTCAAGCTACTCTCTAGATGATACCCGGAAATTTGTTATTATTGATTACTTAGTGTGTTATGTACCTATGCCCATTATTGTGATTTTTCTGAGTTTTATCCTTGGGATGTGTCAGCTATTCCATCATCCACATATTCATCATAATACCATGGGCCTAGATATATAACATAGTTGTAGATGATAGGTCCTAACCATGGCAATAGCATGGATATTAATATCAAAGTTATCACATGAATGGAGTGCTCTCTTCTAACAAAAATATTTACTCCAATTTTCTTCCTCAGTCACTTTTGCAAAAAAATGTTGACCGACCTTAATATATTCCTTCATTTAGAAATACGCATGCCCCTTGTTTGTTTCGCATATTTTGAAAGCAAACCAATTTCATCTTATGGTCAATGATAAGAGCTTGTTGATGCTTCTCTACAAGTTTTTAACTTGACCCATTTTATAGATTTTCTAAAAATTGTGAAAACACCAGCTTTCAAGCTTTTAGAGTGAGACGCCTAGCTACAAGAATTATTTTGCAGGGATAACATGAGAGTTGCCATATCAAAATGCCAAAAATGCCATAAAAGCAAAGATGCCATTGTTGCAGGCGAAAAAATGTATTCGTCATAAAATAAAAAATGACGATATGAGTTTTTGAGATACGAAAAGTGTTTTTTAGATAATTTGTGCAGGGCTCTGCAAGTTTTTAGCTTGACCTAGTTCATAGATTTTTTGAAAATGAGGAAAATGTCTAGTGTTTCAATTATCCAACACAAACATTTTTTTCAACATCAAAATCAAAGGAGGATGACAAGGGTTTTACATCAAAATTTTTAGATTGAGAAGGGAAAAGGTTGTTCATTTCACAAACAAAGCCTCCAGAAAGCAAAAAAGGAAATTATTTAATGCTATGTAGACAATGTTGATGTTCCAAAAAAATTAAAAGGGAAAAGAGCCAGTTGTAGAGATAGAATCGTCATAGGAGTTGATCAATGTTTTAGAATTGCTATTTTTAGCCATTGCTATCTTAAGCATGCTGCTATTATTAGAAGAAATCTATTTCTAGATTTTTTAATTTTCAAACAGTTAATTTATAAGTATTCTGGTATTTAGAGATTGCTTGGTTTTCAAGCAATCTATTTTGGACAAAAGCTTTAAATAATTTCTTTTTGGATTTATCTTCAATAGATTGCATTGGCATGCAAAATATGAGAACTTATTGATTGCGCGAACTTACAAAGTTTTATAAACACTTATAAATAAGTGCTTCTGACAATTAGATTTTCAAATATTAATTTTCTACTATGCTTACTGCTGTGATTATAGAGGAATAGTGAATTTTGCTACACTTTGCAGCAAAATTTGTTGTTCAAGCTTTCTTTGTGTATGTAATGAGGTTTTTATGCCTCATGCAATTTCATCATATATATTGAATGGTATTGTGTGAAAGATTTGATTTATTTTAACACAGATTATTAGTAATTGCCAATGTTGCTGATTCGTCATCCTAGAGCCCCAGATCCAGGTCCGATTTGAACTCAGTTCTGGATTGAGGTCGATCTGGCTATGGATTTGCACAGGGGGCAGCATTCAAAATTTATTTAGGTTTGTCTTGGATGAACCCAAAATGAACTTGATGAGATCCCGCCAAACCAGAAACAAACCTTGTTTTTTTTTTTCATTTTTGGCCTTCGACTATTTTTCCTCACACTATTTTTATCGGCATTAGGCAATGTTTTTCCTTGATGGACTTGACAACTTTCTTTGTTAAGTAGGATCATCTTTCATACCACAATGCAGTCACAAGCAGCTTCCACGCCCAAACAGATTGAAGTCTTTGTCGATTGGGGATAGAGTTTCGAACAGTTGATCTGGACAATCTACTAGGTTATGCCACAGTCCCTGAGGGATTAGAACACATGATGATAGATGCTAATGATTAGAACACTGAACACTCAAAATTGTGCCCTACTTCTGATTTTCCTGACAGGTGGTAGAGAACGATAGTCGCATTTGCTCGCAATTCTGTTTTATTCATTAGACTTCTGTTTATATTTTCTATTTTATCTATTATTGGCAGAACTTGTTTTATTTGAACAACACTCACATGAGTAAACAAATGACTATGTTTTTTGACTTTATTAATTGGTTTAGACCATAATATATTTAAATTTTAATATTTGCAATTCAATATAATATTTTCAAATCTAATATAATATTAATAGTTTAAATTTTATAATATAATAATGTATATTTATGAACCTAATTTTTTTTTTTTGATCAGCAAGCTCTACCATAGGGGCTAGCTCCCATTATATTAAACCATAAAGTAGAAAATACATAGAGAAAGCATCAGCTCAAGATGAGCGTGCGAGGTACATCAAGCATTTGGCATCCTTAAATGCCAAAGATACCTTAAGCCTTCAGAACACTCAAAGGCTCTATCTATTTGGGTAGGAGAGAGCAAGTCACCATGCTGACTTAGGAAGTAATTGAAGACTTCCATATTGTCCCGGCGGATGCCATCTTTGAACAGGTTCAGAGCATCGACATAAATTTGATTCCTCCTTACCGCAACAACATCAAAAACTCTTGCAATCATTCTGAATGCGGGCCATTTGTTGAACTCCGAAATGGCAGTGTTTGCCATTCCCCTATGCTCCTGCAGTAGGAAATTGTGAGCCATCAATTTCCCTGATTGTTTTCTCCCCAGGATCAGCGTTGCATTCATTAAGAACTCTTTGTACAGTGTCCCGTCGCAGACATGCTCACCTTCGAAGATGTGTTGACCAATAACCTGCTTGATTGCCTTTACTGTTGTTTCCTCTGTCTCTGCATTGAAGATCCTCCTTATCTGCTCCTCCGCGGACTCCTCATCGTCTTCTTCCTCCTCTTCATTCCGTTCCTCCTCCCCTTCTTCTTCTTCTCCCTCCTCATCCCCTTCCTCTTCTTCCTTCAAACCTTCCTCTATTTCTGCATCTAATTCAACCCAACATTTGCACCTGCACACAAATAACATCCAGTCCGCTATCCTTTCCGTTGTGCATGCTTCCACTCATCTCACTACCTATAAGAGGATGCAAGGGGAGGGAGGCTCGTGACAGGCTGAAGCTCCTTACGGCTTGCATCGGTACTTCAAATCCTTGCCACTGGATTCGACGGACCATCGCATGATACCACTGGATTATCTTCCTGCAGAAGATCTGCCAGCCCTTGCCACTCAGACTCCGAGTTGAATATTTTGTAATCTTCTAATTGATCCACTCCTTGATTTGCGAGAAAATCCGCCACCCCATTCGCTTCGTGGTATATATGACGAATGGAGAAGTTTCTCAATTCGTCCAATAGTTCCCAAATTTGCACCACGAAATTCTGCAACTTCCAATTTGAGATCTCCTTCCTTTTAATGGTGTTGATACAGATGAGGGAATCGCCTTCGATATCAACCTCAAGAATTCCTTTTTGAACGCATATCTTCAATCCTTCTCTCAAAGCTACCATTTCCGCCTCATTATTGGTTCCAAATCCAATTTTTATTGATGCTTCCCAGATGAGGATTCCCTCCTCGCTGCGGATGACACCTTCAGCACCTGAGGCCCCGGGATTGCCTCTTGAGGCCCCATCAAAATTGATCTTCAATCTGCCTCTTGAGGTTAAATTATATATATATATATATATGATTTTTATATATTTTTTGTATGGACAAACCGAAAATGAACACAACCCAACATTTTTTTTGCCAAATCCCTGAACCTGAACCCAAACCTGAACTGACAACTTAGGTAATTGCAAACTTTGTATTGTGGTCATTGTTAATTCAATTGTTTGTAGCTTTGAAGGAAACACTTGTGTGTTTAGTTTATGAAATCTAGTCTTGTGTGTAATGCAAATCTTCAAATCAGCTTTTGTGTGAACATAAATGGTATTGTGTGAAAGATTTCATTTCTTTTAATATATGTTATTAGTAATTGCAAGCTTTGTATTGTGGTTTCTGTTAATTCAAGTGTTTGTAGCTTTGTTTGCAGCACTTGCGTGTTAATTTTATAAAATCTCCTTGTGTGTAATTAGAATCTTCAAATCAGCTCATGCACACATACCTCCCAGTGTTTTCTTTTAGCTAGAAAGTGTCTTTGTGCTATCATAAGTTGCTAGTAGAAGTCATAAAAGATAAGTGATCAGACTTTGTTTTGGAAGCCCTGTGGCCTCCAATCCATCCTATGAGTATGCAAGCTTCTTTTTCTTTTCTTTTCTTTGGCTGATTGATGATTTATATCTTTGAAACCGAACACACTGTTTTTCTTTTTCTAGCAAAAACTGCAAGTTCTTTGAGGCACAAATTATAATTTTACTTATTTGAGTGGTCTGTTTTTAATAGTAGATCTAAGAAAGTTTAATATCTCCTGCTATGTTTTTTCTGGCTGCAGAGAATGGGTAACATTGATGATGCTGTCCCTTTTTTTGGACAAGGGTTTAATAAAATATACCCACTTTTCATGGTCATCTATACGATTTTGATAGCCAGCAATTTTTTCGATCGAGTCATTGACTTTTTTGGGAGCTGGTGGAAATTCAGATTTGAAACCGAGGCTGAAGATGCTGGTGGTTTTGATCAATCTGGCACAATTATCCTTAAAAAAGGTAGATAAATGAATATTCCACTTCATGTTATCTTTCGTATTGTATCCAATTCCTGTAAGAACTGATTATATTGTGCAATCCAATAGACATTGCCCTTTATTGCTTTGAGAAATTGCTAAATGTTTAACTGGTTACAATATTTTAATGTTGATTTTACTTGTCATTATTTTTGATATACTTTTTCCCCCCTAAAAACAATTCTTAGAATAGCAGGGCCTTCCACATGAAGGCACACTACTTGATGAAGCTTATGCAAAAGGGGTAGCAAGCGGAAAGAAGCTAATTGTGGGGGGAAAATCCATGTTAAGTGCCCTTAGAATAAGTACTGGGATGGTTGATCTCCTAGGAAGTCATGGTGGTTACACCTGTAAGAATCACCCAGATGCATTGAGTGGAAAATGGGCCATCCAAACTCTTGAAAGATGGAGTGTAGTGAACACCAGTCATGAAAGACGGGCCCTAAAGAGTGACTCAATATTAACATACAACTAATTTCTGAAACTCGATACAACATAATGATGCACTATGTAAAACACTAAATGCACAAAAGTCTTTAGAAATTTTTTTTTGGTATATTGACCTCTACAGTTATTGCCTAAATTAGCAGCTCACACTATGTTTACTGGGCAGTACAATAGAAATCCATTCGGCCTCCCCATAATGAAAATCTTTCTTCAAATTCAGACATGTGTGGCTTGACTGTTGCAAAATGTACAGAAAGTTGAAGAATAGTGGGCTGAAGTAGATTCTATTGAAGGACATGAAATGCACAAATTAGTGGGCTGTGGGAGGACTACACATTGCAAGGATTTGCACAGCTTAGCAGGGGGGCTATTTTTTTTCAAATAAGACCTTAAAATACAGAATTTTGAAGTCTCTACGAACAGAATATGTGGATCAACAAGAAGGGGATCTAATGGCCCAACTATTAGATTTGCAGAAAAAAGAACTCTACTGGAGAAAAATTATAGAACATTTTTAATTAGAGAGGATGCTGGAACAGAATATTTCTTTTCAGTCAATCCTAAATAGGAGGATACTAATAGTATAGACCAGCTGAAGAAAGCTGATGGCAGCAAAGCAGAAGACTTGGGATAGATCAAACAGCTTGCAGGAAACTTCTATAAATGCCTAGTGATTGAATCTGATAAGGATAGCAAGATGTACACGAGATTGTATTGCAAATACCAAAGTTTATATTGTCCGAAGGCAATCACCATCTAGTTGCTCAGGTCACAAAGAAAAATTTGCAGCCAAAGATAAAGCTACAGGGCTAGATGGATTTCATGCTCAGTTCTTGTTGGAATTGGTGGAAATAATCAAGACTTACCTACTCAAAGCAGTAGAAGTGTCAAGACAAGCAAAAAAAGCTATTTGTAATATTACACTGCAACAAGTCATGATCCCCAAGAACAGAAAAGCCAAATATCTAGACAAATCTGGTCCTATCTCGTTATTTAACACATTTTATAAAATCATATCAGGAAGCATAACGAGCAGGATTCAGCCTTTATTAGATAAAATTATTTCTCCTGCCCAATCTAGTTCTGCAATGGACAGGAAATTCTTTGACAATATCATCTTGACACTGGAGATCTTGCATTTTATGGAAATGCACAAGAGATTTGAATTAGTAATTAGATATGTAAATATTTTGACAGGAGTAAAGCAAAGGGTAATTGCAGATAAGGGTGTTCTTCGAATGCTTCATTTGTTAGTCTGTTTTTCCATTTCAATCAAATACAACATTGAGAAAAAGGTATTTTAAAAATCATGCAAGGATTTCATCCTTGAAACACAGCATGAAAGAAAAAGAGGCAGAGAGATTGGATTAGGTGCTGGCAAAAGAATATGCATATAGGGCGGATATTGATAAAATCTTAGAGGAAATGGCTTAATTCAAGTCTGGAGAGGAGATGGATGGGGATCACAATAAAATTGATATGGACAGCTGAAGTATGTCAACTTTTTAGGAACAATTCTTATTGAAAATGAATCAAGGCAAAGGGGAAGATTTGGATTGGCTGTGAGGATGGAGGAAGCAAAAGATGACGAACTGTTGAATGAAATAAATGGATGCTGGGAAAAATAAGAATGGAAGAAATTATATTAATGTCCACAAATGACTGAAGCAGGTTAATGGGATCCAAGAATACAACCGGGTTCCTAGAAAATACAGGAGGAAATGATGGTGGATATGATAGCAGGTTCTGAATGGAAGCTTGAGGAAGTGTTGTGGAGAGCAAAGAAGCTGTGACTTGTTAATGAGAAAATTCTTAACACTATAGCACATTTTGAAATGTTTCCAATCGAGTGGTATCTCAACACCATTTCTGGAAGGAACTCCAAACCTTAAAGCTTTGGCTAAAAATGTGGTGTTGACGCCACAAGTATTACATTAGGTCAGAACCATGATGTTCGACATGCAGTGGGTTTAAAGCAAGTGGTTTCAATGGTTTCCACCTCCATGTTCTTTCAACACTATTGGGATATTGTTGGGTTAAAGCTTATTGAAGTGGTTGAAGAGTTGAGAAAATCAAGGAGAAATCGAAGGCAATGAATTCTATTTTCATTGCCCTTATCTCTAAGAACAAAGATTCCAAACATTTAGATAATTTTTGACTCAACTTGATGTGTACTGTAGTTTATAAGATAATATTCAAATTAGCTGGCTAATTATTTGAAGGGCTATTCTTTTTGTCATAATTCTTGGGATCAAGTTGGGTTTGTGAAGAGAAGACAAATTCTTAATGGCATTATTGTCATGTACGAAGTCACCCATTATGTGATGGGTATTCTATGAAGGGGCGCAGTGGTGAAATTGGATATATCATAAGACCATAATAAAGGTTGTTTAAATATATGTTAAATGTTTAAAACAGTTGGACATAGATTTGAAGTGCCTGCTTAAGTGCAGTAAATGAAGACAGCAGTTGTAAATGAAAAAATTGAGCAAGCAAAACTCTAAAGTAACAATCACACAACAAAGGGACACAAGATATGCCTTTGGGAAATCCAATTTGGGGAAAATCCAATTTGGGAAAATTCTAATGACTTGGGGTTGAGCTGCCTCATGTTGACCGAGAATGAGCAAGATTACAAGTTTTTGATGAGCACACAATTATACTGAGAGGTGTGGGGGTGAATGAGTATAATACAAACTTTTACTTTTTCAAACTCAATCAATCACATCAACTACACATATGCAAGATCTAGCAATTAAGAACACAATGAGAACACACAATTTACGTGGAAACCCTTTTGGGAGAAAACCACGGAAAAATATTGCTTATATATTATAGATTGATCTTCTTCTTCTTCTTGTAGGCTCCAACCTACTAGAGATTCCAATCTCCACACAAACTGAGCTCCAACCCAGCAAGAGGCTCCAACCTCTATTTGATAGGCTCCAACCTATTAATCCTTCAATGGTTGATATAGTTTACTTCTCCACAAGATCTTCCTCTCACAAATCTGATTACAACTTCTGATTCTGTATGATGTAAGTCTTTCCTTTTCAAATCAGGGTCACACACATACAGAGTAAGTCGAGTTAGCTATCCATGCAACAACCTACTCTACCAAACAAAAATGAAATCATAATAACTCATATAATCTGAGTGCTATTTGAAACCACTAAATAACTCCATAATATATCGAACACATCCCCTAATGACTAAACCGGATACAATTCTAAAGCTTATATCTAAATTTGACAAATTTATATCTACTAAGCAGTTTAGTCATTGTGTTTGCAATCTGCTCCTCTATAGAACAATAATAAAGACAAACATCTTGATTATTAGGCAACTGGTGGGTGCAATGGTGATGGACCTCAATATCCCTGGCCGGGGCATGATAGATTGGATTCTTTCACATCTTGAGGACTCCCTGATTATCACAAAAGAGTGAAGTCAATGTAGTGGGATCAAGTTGAAGATCAACCAAGATCCTTCACAACCACATCGCCTCACACCCTGTACTAACACTGGTCTTATATTTTACTTTGATGGAAAATAAAGTAACCGTCTGCTGTAACTGGCTCTGCTATAAAATTACTAGTGGTAAATTGACGAGTATAACCTGATGTAATCCAATCAGACTCAGTATAGTCAGATAGTATGAAATTGGAAGAGTCCTGATAATGAATGCCAAAGATGGGTGTTCCTTTGACATATATAAGAACATGTTTTGCAGCTTGCTATTGTTCTTCTTGATGCTTGGTCATAAATTCAAGAATCCCGCTTACTACTAAACACAAGTCCAGTTGAGTGGTAGAAAGATAAGTACAAACTACCCACTAGTTGACGGTACACTAACTCATTGACTAGTGGTGAATCAGTGTTAGTTGAGAGTTTTATTGCAACTTCCACTGGTGTAGATGATGGATTGCGCTCACACATTTTGAATCTTTCCAAAACAACTTTGGCATAACTTAGTTTGTGATACAAATATGCATTCTTAAGTTGCCAAAATTCTACACCTAGAGCCTAAGATCGGCCATTTCAGCAATGAAGCAAAGGTCAAATTTCATATTTTGAATTGATTTGGCTTTGTTTTCATGATCGCAAGATCATCAAAATAAACAACCAGTACTTAAATGACATCATCATTGATTTTTATATAGGGATTTGGATTGGAATGGCCCCTAATTCCAAAATCTTGAAGGTGTTGATTGATTTTTACTAAGTTATGAATAAATTGTCTCCCTTCTCTTCGAACTAGTTGTAGAGAAAACGACCAAGCTTATCCCAAGTAGAGACTGATGCAGGCGCCATACTTCTAAACTAGTCTAATGCCTTCTCTTCCAAAGATGTAGCAAGTAACCTAAGGGCAACATTAGGAGCTATAATGTGATGTACTGCACATATATTGACTACATCTTTATGTAATCAATGGGATTGGTGAAACTATCTCCCTACAAAGATGGTAGAGCCTTTAAAGCTGATACAGGGAGGTCATTCCATTGTTGTAAATTGAAAGGACTACTAGAGTCCCATGCAGAAAATGGTTAAACTCTTTGAGCTGCCATTGTATTTCGGGGAAATCGGGGAGATTCGCCCACCCCAGACCCCACGCATGTTACGTATAGAATCTGGCGATTGAAACTTCGACGAAATCGTCACTAACTACTCAACGGTAGCCCAATGTAGCCAACACCTCCACCCAACCCCTGCCTTCCACCCACCCATCCATCCTGGTACGGGTACAAGGTTTGGGTATGCGGAGATGACATTTTTTTTTGGCCCAGGTACGGTACGGCAACATATATATATATAAAATTAAATACCTCATAACTTATAATAATGAAAATTCAAAATACTCATGAATTGAAATTCATAATTCAGTGATTCCAAAGTCATAATTGATTCCAAGTAGCACCATCAAAGCAATAGAAATCAAGTTCCAATAATGTAATAATATAATATATGTATTGTTGATTAAAAAAGCTCCATCTAATGGAGGAATATATAAGATTGTAAAGACTATGACAATATGACCAACCATTGAAGCTATATCTAATTTATTCAAACCAAAAACCAATGTTACACTCTATACAAACTATATGTTCTAACCATAGTTGCAAGACTCGCCAAAAACCCGGCGAGTGGAGAAAAACTCGCGAGTTTTTTTTACGAAATGAGTTTTTCATGCACTTGTATGCCGAAAAACTCGCCTATTTTTTTGAGAAAACTCGCGGGTTTTTTGGCAAGTTTGTAAAAAACTCGGCAAAAGGGGCATTGGGGCATTTCAATCTCTTAAAAAATCAGGTACACGCTTGGTCAGTATATTTCAAAATATATTTAAGTATAGGTGAATTTCCTATACTTTAAATATTTTGAAATATACTGTCAGGATGTTTGAGATAGGTTCCGGATCCATGGGATTTAACATGTAGATTCTAGATTTTGGAGGATCCATCAGATTTCAAACTTAACCAATTTTTCAGGGTTTCAGACTTAGCCAAATTTAGTGTTTCAGGGTTTCAGACTTAGAATCAGCCATCAAAATTCCACATGAGGATGCGATTTTGTACTCAATTTGCATTCAAATCAATCAAATTTAATAGAAAACACTTTTGTACTCATTTATGGACTCATTGATTTGGATGAGATAGATCCTTACAGTTATTGGATAGGGCGGGATGAGCAACCTTCATTGTTTTTCGAGGATGAGATCTATGATTTGGAGAGACAGGCAATGGACGAGGGGGTGGAATCGGTGGATTGGGATTCTCATTGGATGACATTGAGGATGAGGAGGATGAGGAGGAGACATTGCCACCAATACCACTACCAACATCTACATCCAGGATGGAGGTTGAGCCATAGTTTGTCATGCCGAGGATGGAGCCACAACAGATTCCTAGGACTAGACCCTCTAGTTCTACCACTCCCCTAGTTTTCACTAGACTTGGGAAGAGGAAGATGTAGTATTTAGTATTTACTTTCAGTTTTACAAAAACAATTTGCTATTTTCATTTTGTTTCAGACTATCAATATCAGTGTATTGAGCATTCGACATGATGATGCCATTTTGTATCTAATTTTCTTTTAAATCAATCAAATATAACTAGACTTAGCTTGTTTCTTCTATGTACTCATTTTATTGACTCATTGGATGCATCTTATCATTGAATTTTGCAAAAAAAAAATGCATTTTTAATGAAGTTCAAGCAATTTTTTAAGTTGCTGAGTTTTTTGCCGAGTTTTTTCCGAGTTTTTGCCGAGTTTTTTCCGAACCGTATTTTCCGGGCTTGCCGAGTAAATACAAGTGGCGAGTCTTGCAACTATGGTTCTAACAATAAAACACTTGATAAAAAGAATATAGTCATTAATAGGAATTAATGACACAAACCAATTTTGCCTATATCCTATAAGCATTGCCGTCGATGAAGCCATGTTCTTTTGATGCATTTTGTCAAATAGTTCACTTGCCTTATGTATGCTTCCACTGTTCCACATTTTGCATACATATGCACCAAGGCATTTGTAGCTCCTATGTCAGACAAAAATCTTCTTTCCATTCTGATTTGATAGATTTCCACACCATATTCTAAAGCTCCCATTTTTTCACAGGCTTGGAGGATGCTAGAAAATGTTATGGAGATTGAATTTATAGCTTCCAATTGCTTTATTAAACTATAAGAACAAGATTATCCAAAAAAATTAGATATCTTTTTTATATTCCAACTTCATACTTCTTATCAAAAAATCGTATTTTCATTATTTTGGAATGCCAAAGCATTAAAATGTTCATTTAAAAACTTTATTTCACTTTTAGTCATACTTGGATAAATTTCACTTTTAGGGCGAAATAGACACATTTAGGTTTTTTTAAAGTTAAAAAAGGTTTAAAAAAGGTTAAAAAAATGTTTAAAAAAGTTGATTTTGACACCATTTTGGGCATCCCTCCCCTAGGTTCTCCTAGGTTCTGCCTGGGTTTTTCCAGGGTTCTGCCTAGGCACCTTGGGTTCTCTGTGGGTTCTTCTCCAAGGTGCCCGGGCAGAACCTTGGGCAAACCCCTCAGCGTCCCGTACCCGTACCCAAACTGGACCCATATGGGCACGGTAGGCATATGAAAAGAACCTGGTAACTTAGGATTTTTATATACTAGGCTCTAGGAGCCTACTTAAGTCCATACAAGGACTTAACCAACTTGCAAACCAAATGTTCTTTTCTTAGACCCCTTAACCTTTGAGGCTGGATAGACCTCCCCTACTAGTTCTCCATTGAAGAAGGAACTTTTGACGTCCATTTGATATCATTTCCTTCTAAACTGAGCAATAATAGAGATTACTAGTCATAAGGTTACCATATTTGTAGCAGGGGCAAATGTCTCCTTCCTACTTGTTGATGATTGTTTTTAGACAAGTCAACAATAGAGTAAAACACTAAGTTTCTCACTCTCTCTTGAATAAAGCCTCTCGAATGCTAAACGATGTGATCAATCGAGACAACTCCAAGGTTCCTTTTCTTATAAATCATAGTGGATGAACTCAGTGATTACATGTGATCTTGCTGATTATCACAAAGGGACTTACATTAGACTTCTTCATACTTCCTTAGCTTATTCCTCCTTTCAGTGTGGATGAAGTATCAATAATAAAGAAAAGCAAAAGATAAGGGTTTAGAAAATAATCTAAGCTCAATGAAGGAATGATGATGCGCGAATAGACAAACTCCTTGAATAAACCTAACTCCACTTCACTAAGGATGCCTACAACTACATGAAGTTGGTGCAATCTCCTAAGGTACGCGAATGGTTTTCAAATCATGAAGGCTTATACAAGCACCTATCGAATGGCATAGCTCAAACAAACATCCATAATCGAACTTATGCAAATGAGGCTCAGACTAGCTTTACACAACACTTCACCAACGATGAATATCAAAAGCATGAGCTAGGAGTTGATCAAATATTCAATACAACATACATTACATCAAAGAGCTTCTAATGTACTTCTAATCTAATTTGAAACATCTCTCCACTTCATTAAGATACAAGAAACCATGTCACTTCACAAGACAACACTTAACACCAAATAAGCTCCAATGTCTTTGCATTAATCTTGAGAAATATTTACAACTTCAAGTCCTCTCAGAGAATTTTGAGTCTCTTCCTACTCTACTCCTACTAACTAATGACTGATGCTTTTACAAATGAGGCAACAAGGCCTTTATTTAGAGGTCCAGAATTACAATGAATGGCTAGGATCAATTCACGTAGCCAAGGGTCCAGATCGTGCCAACAAGGCAGTTTGTTACAACTTACTATTTTTAGTACATGAGAGAGGCAATGAAGGCACACTTTCCAAGAAGATAAGATAAGATGGAATCTTTTAGAGCATCTTCCACAAAGGCGTCCTCTCTAACTTCTTGTTTGCTGTAGATGCATTGAATGTGGCTGAATGATGTGGCGAATTATAATTGGATGATGATGTGTACTTGCCACGTAGGTGCCACCTTAGCATATTCCCAAACTGCATCATCTTGTGATGTCTTTGATGTGATTGCTTGAACTTGTATGTTTGGGAATGTATCTTCAATTATCTTGCCTTGTTCATTCTTCTTGTAAACTGGATGAGTATGATACATGTTTCATTTGTCTAACCCTATGTACTTTTTTTCTCTACAGGATGTAGGAATGATCTTCCTTGATGCTTCTTCATGAAGAGTAATAAAAATAACGATGCTGCTTCCTTCATATAAGAGTAAATGATGATGATGCTTCATTGAGTAAGAGACTCTTCTGATACTTGAGATGTATGGACTTGAAGTATGGTGGATGGATGATGAAGATGAAGTAGTACACTTGCCATGTTGACCTTGAAGCAATGATTGATGAAGAAGCTAGTTGATACTTGAAGATGAATGGAACTTAAAGTGATAGATGAATGTCTTCGACGAAGGAGTTGATGAAGTGGTCTTGAATGATGAACTTGATGTGATTCTTTAGAGCAGCTACATGATGACTCTTCCTTGAAGATGACTCCTTACTCCTCGCTTGAAGGTGATTCTATGTGCTTCATTCCTAGCTCCATCGCTTCTCCTGGATCAACGTTCCTGCAACACAGAGAAACAACATATCAAACAATTGATAACCTTGCATAGCATAGCATATAAGAAACATGTTTTAAGCACTCAACACCCTTCTGGGTCTAGGCGCAAATCTAGGTGTAATGAGGAGCAAAGTGCGCCTAGACCAAGAGAACTTCATAATTGTCATTTTAGATGATTTCAAACAATTAAAATAGCTTAAAATGATTTCTCTTTTCAAGGCGCCTATTGTTAAACATGAATTTGAGTGATTTTCCTTAGGGCGCCAATTCAGTTGGTATGAAGGTGCAAGGGCGCCTTGATCAATATAGACTCTATTTGCTATTTTTAAGACTTTGAATGATTAAACATGCTTAAAGTGATCCTTTCTCTCTAGGAACTTATTCAATGATGTAGATTTGTTATGTTTTCTCTAAGGCGCCAATCTAGGTTGCAGAGGTAGAAATAGGCGCCCTACCCTTTTGGCCTTAATTTTGCCATTTTTGTGACTCCAAACAATTGAACATAACTTGGAATGGTTCATTCCTTCAAGGCACTTTGGAATGATGTCATTGGATGCAATTTCAATCTAAGCGCTCACTGAGGTTACTCAACTGCAAATTGGCGCCTTGATCAATTTGTTAAATAGAAGCAAAAATGCGCCTAACTTGACTCCTTGGTGTGATTGAATGGTTTTTAACGTTGGAGGATGCTTAAATGACCTTTCATCTCTAGGCGCCAAAAGGTGACTATTTGGATGCAAATGTGTGCCTAACCTCATTGAGCTTTACACTTGTCATTTTTATGCTTTAAACAATTGTGAATGTCTTAGAATGACTTCCTTTCTTCAAAATGTTCACTTATTGGAGTCAATTCATGGTTTTCTTCAAAGGCGCCACTTAGAGGTGGTATGAACTAATAACTGCGCCTACACCATATGGGGTCTTGGATTTTGTCATGTCCCCTCTTTAGCGCTGTCTAGCAGAGACATGAGAGTTGACCTATCATCCGGGTTCCCGTAGGTCAGCAGCGTGGTTAGGGGACCTATCCAGAGGCAGTGTAGCTTGGCACAGAGCTTTACAGGCCTTTCCAGTCAGTTTTTGACAGTTTCCTATTTTTTAGGAAGGGTTCCTATTTTTTAGGGTTTGACCGAGAGTTGACCAGGAGGCATCAGGGGACCTCCAGGAGCATTTTTGGAGTTTTGGTCAAATTCCTAATTTTTAGGAGGTATCCCTACATTTTAGGGAGGCACTGTCAGTTGGCATGACACGTGGCGACATCACCAGTAGCGTGGGCTTCAGAAGTTCTCAGTTCAGGATGGCCAGGTGATGGATTTGGAATAATTATTGAATATTAAAGTGTGGCTTTAATATTTAATAAAAATAAATAAAATAAAGTGAATAACATGTCACTTTATATTAATAAGTTATTAAAAAGTCCCCCACCTAGTTGACACAACGTTGTGTTTAAAAAGTGGGCTTTTAATAATGAAGTTGGGCCCTCAACTTGGGCGCCCAACTTGGGAAGACTTCATTAATAAAAGGATCTTTTAAAGATTCTTAATTTTGATCCCTTTTGGAACCCTAAAGTGGACGCCCACTTTGGGAAGTGCATAAAGTGACTTTGAAGTGCTATTTGGAGCTATCTTTTGCATATCTTTTGAAGCTTCATGGCAGCTCTGAACTCTGTGGAAGGGGGCAGCAGCATTCAGACTCTTGGGAACGAAAACTCTCAAGGATTTTGGTGAATTGGACGATAACCCAGTTCTTGTTTGTGGGAGGCCTACTTTGGGTCTTCATTTGTGCATCATTGGACAGATTCCAGGGCATGTTATTGCAGATCTACGCTTGCAGCAGTGCTAAATCAGCTTTATTCTTCAGATCCTTCATTCTCAGTTGCATGTATAGCCTCTTCTAGGCCAATATTGCCTTTGTATGCAAGTAGGGTTGCAAACCAGGCTTCCATTGAATATTAAAATACAGATCTGATGGGTATGTGCCTCAATTTCTCATGTGTTATCTTTCTATCAGTTATTATTTATTTTTAGTCCATTTTATTTGAGATTGCAGCTGTATGTATTTCTATTTGCCATCTTGGCAAATACACATCTCAAGAAAATTGAAACCCCTTCTGCATCTCCTCTCTAGTCTGAAAGAAAACAAAAAAAAAAATAATAAAAAATCATAAAACAAATTAAATCACAAAAACAGCACTTCATTTCAGCAACAGCACTTCATTTCAGCAAAGGGATCCATCAGGGATCTTTCAGATTTGCATTTCATTACTTCAAGCACCTTCACTAAGCTAATTTGGTGATTTCCAACACCCTGCATTCCTAGGCGCCAAAACTAGATGAAAAAACAAGAGAATGCGCCTTGATACCTAAGGGACTACTTGCTCCATTTTCATGGGTTCAAATACTTATCAAGGGCCAAATAGAAGTGTCTCACTCCTTCAAATGATTTGATGCATGTCTCTTTGATGCTAGGCGCATAAACCTATTCTTACCTCCTAGGCGCTCAAAGTTGATGGGAAATTACATGAAGGGCGCCTAGACACAATGAAAGCAATCTTCAACTCAAGGCACTCATGTAAGGTGAAATGAGTTGAAATAGGCGCCTATCCTCTTTTGATGACCCTTAGGTGCAAATTGATGATCTAAGATGACTCTAGGCGCAAATCCAAGGTGATATCTTTCTAGGCGCAATCTTCACTAAGTTTAGACTTCACTTCACATCAAGGCGCCAAAATGAGGTTAAAGAGAGGCAAAAATGCGCCTAGAGGTATGATGCTCAATTTGATGTGTTTGATCAACTTTGATAATCAAGATAAATTGCTTCTCCTAAGGCGCCCTCTCTTATACTGTGAAATATCCTCTCAATATCAAGGCGCAATTTTGAGGTTGCTTGGATGATGAAAGGCGCTCGGAGTTCTAGGCGGAGTTTTGAGGTTGTGCAAGTGGAGAAATGCGCCTAAGGTCATAAAGCAATTTTCCGCCTAAAACTGAAAGTCCCCGAGGATAGGTATATTGAAAAATATATTTAAGTATGAATTTCTTATACTTTAAATATTTTTCAATATACCTTTCAGGATGTTTGAGATAGGTCTCGGATCCACTGGATTTAACATGTAGATTATAGAATTTGGAGGATCCACCAGACTTAGCCAATTTTCAGGATTTTCAGGATATCAGGCTACCAGACAGTCATTTTCAGGATCTCAAACATACATCAGGATTGGTCCCATTGTTCATTACTTAGATGGAATTTGATCAAGACTTTTCATTACTGCAAATTCATGTTCCAGATGAGACCCCCAGTTATAAAGCAAAAACTTCTAGGAGAGAGACTTATTGTTGGATTGGCAGAGGAAACAAACCTAAGACATAATCCAGGACCTAATGCAAAGCATCAGAGCTCAAAAAAAAGGGGGTCCCCATTTGCAATGGGGCGATGTGTGATTTGGTCACAACACTACTGTGCATATCCTTTTGCGATAACCTTGGCTTTGTACTTGTCTAAAGAAACATCTGATTTACATTTGACCTTATTTATCCATTTGCAACCAATGGGCTTCTAACCTTGGGGTTATTCAGAGTCCAAACAACACCCAAGTCTTATCTTGCATCAAGTAATGAAATTCCACCAGCAAGATTCTTGATTATTTCACTGATAGAAGGAAGATTCTTGTTCATTTCAGAAACATATTGAACATTATTGAATGTATAGGCAATATTGTTCAATGTGACATGAACATCACCACACCCTTCAACAAAATGAGTCCACCCATCTCCTAAAGTGACAGATTCACTTCTACTTTTATCCTCAGTAAAAGATACATATCAGTCTCTGTGGCATGTATAGTGTGTGGATGCACCTGAATTAAAGTACTAGGTTGTTGACTCCATCGAGTGTTTGTGTTGTGACAAATGCAAACCCATCAGTTACCTCTGGTTCATTCATTTCATGCTCCTCACTTTCTGCAACATTTGCATACTTTGATCTCTACTGGTCACTCTCTCTCTTAAGTCAATTCCTTCTAAAGCATCCAGGCTCATTTTAGTAAAGCCACTTCCTTTTTGATCTTATAGATGTGCTACTGCCTCTTGATGAGTCATTTGATGCACTACTAGTGCTTTGCCTGCCTTTGCCTGTGATTGCACTCATTGTAGATGCTGAAGGTGATGCTTCTGTCTCCTCTCCTTTTGCAAGAGAAGTGTGGATGCCATCTCAAAATCAAGTAGACAGTTGATCACTTAGATCCTTTAGACATAATGGGTATTCTGAGATGGATCAGTCCTCTTGCAACTTAGAAGAAAACAATAGGTTCTTCAATACAGGCCTGACCACCCTATGATGTTTGATATTTGGTTTTTAGATTCTCCCAGATAGTGGCGGCATTAGTGGCATTTTGAACTTTTGTAATTAATACATCTACAATGGACAAAATCAGAAGCATTAAAGCTTCCTTATGCCTCCTATCATGGTCCTTGGATCATGACCTGGTCTTGCCTCCATCAACAAGATCTGGTTTGGATCTTATGACTCCATAGATTGTAATTCTTTCTAGTTAGCTTCTGGGAGTTGGGCAAAAGAAATGTCTGGATTCTTGCCGTTGTAGGACACAACACTAGAGTCCAGGTTTGCGGAAACAATTAAATGTGAGACTTAATAGTGGTGGAGCCAAACAAATTGACAAGGAACTTTATATAGTTTCTGTACACAATGTGGCAAAGTTTCAACCAAAACCACTCACCTTTATTCAAGGTAAAATCCTTCTGTGACCAGTTAAGATTCCAAATTTTTAGGGTATATTGTAACAGGTTTCTAAGGCTGGGACCACTTTCATTGTCCTTCTGTGATTAGGGGAAAGGCCAGAAACAAGTGAAGTGTACCTAAGAACACACTAGGGGAGTGGACATCAAAATGAGTGTAGAAACGTAAAGTGGAGATTGCGAAGTAGGAAATTTCCAACCTTATAGATGCATGTTGAACAAATTCAAGCTTCCAAAATTTATGATCTATCACTATAATTAGATGAGCATTTAGTTTTGGGAGCAGTGAAAGTCATTACATTTTCCCACCTTCATGATCACGAACATGAATTATTTGTACTGCCAAATACCATTATAACTAGTTTCTAAACTTATTTGCATGCCTGCAAATTCAAGTCATTTTCTTATTAACATAAGACAATCACAATTTTCCTGTAACAAAAACTAATTCCTAAACCTGTTTTATCAGGTATTTTTTCTTGTTGGCCTGAAAGTTACTTCTGGAGATCTTGTCTCCTCTCATTGCATTTGTTTCCCATTTCAACTATGCTGCAAATTATTCTTTTCACTGCCCTGATCTCATGTGACAAGGTTGTTGTTTTCTAACTTTTCTCTCTCAGGACTCCATCATAATGCAGTTTGTTATAATCAGACACCTAAGATTCAAGACTATTTAATGGGATGTAGTTTTACATTGCTTCGAGTACATCCAAAATGATATAGTAATTACCACCACGAGGTTCTTGTTTGCCTTGGGACCTATACTTATTGCCAATATGATGTGGTAGTTTTATTAAGAACAGTCCATAACATTTTCTTTATTAGCTTTATTAGTTAGTTTCATTTTCTTTATTTAACAACAAACGATTTTTGGTTCTAAATATTGAATGGTTGCTAAATTTGCCATATATTGACAAAACTGAATAATTTCCAGTATTGTGGGTAAATCAATTAATTTGAGCCTAGAGGTACTTCTGGATTTTTTTTGAAGTTATGGTGGCTGGGATGCTGCCTATTATGAGAGCAATTAGTGTTACTCTGAGTTGGGTATTTATTATACATTAATGTTGTTCCCATGATTAACTTCAAGAATAATTTTCAGAGAGAACTTGGCTGGAACAAGGACATGTGGTTGGAGAGCAAGTAGTTCCACTGGCCCGAAACTTCAACAATCTGAGCGAGGACATTGAAGCAGACAGTATGCCCAAGGCAAGTTAAATTTGTGTGAAAGTCTTAATGCAAGCCAACTATAGTGTTTGTGCTGTGTTTCATGTATCTGATTTTGCTGAATGTTATCCAGAAATCGACATGGAGTGCTGATGATGCCTGGAATAAGGCTGGTACAGAAGTGAAAGTGGCTTTGACAAAAGATGATGTGAAGTTTATTCCGTCAAAGATTCTGAAAGAGGACTTTCATACTCAAGGGAGCAAGGGTGCTATTGCAAGCAAGTATGCTGCTTTTAGAGAAAATCAGAGTACACCATCTCATCTTCAATCAGGGGTGATACAACCAAAAGGACAGGATATAAGGAATACCATTCAGCCTAGTAACTCTGAAAACATGCCTAACAGCAGAAACCAGTTTGATATTCCCTCTGGCTTAGCAACAAAGTGGGAGTCTATGAAGTCAAGTCTACAGAGTATGAAAGCAAATCTAGGAGCCAAAAGATTTGTTCCCTTACGACAGCTTCAGGAAAGAGAGGAGTCCAGGCCACAAATTTCTCCAAACGAATCATTAGATACCATATTTGAGAGATTGAAGCGAAGAAAAGAAGATAATGAAAATGATGACGATGGTTCTGAATTGAGGTTTGTGAGATCTGTCAGATAATGTATCCCATTCTTTTTAGGTCAGTGCAATAATGTGCATTCTGCCTGGTTATCAACCATGTCCTGTCTTCTCTGAAGCATATTAACAAATTAATGCTTTCTCAATTCATTATGCAGATGGCCAATGTTAAGGAAATAGAGTTCTTTCATGGTATGGGTGAAGGTATGACACCTGTAATGGGTGATGGGTTTAGTGCATCTGAGGATTGGGACTGAATAAGCATATTTATTTGCTTCAGAAATGTGGAGATTCCTGATGTTCTACATGCATAGATGTCATACGTTTGAGCAAGTTTTGGCAGGTTTTGCCCAATCCTTACAGTAATATGTATAGATATCAATATATGTTTCTCCAAGTGAAGAGACTGATATTCTGTGAAAGGCGCATTGACAAGGAAAACTGTGATTTTGGCCAGTTGATTACCTTATGTGACAATACTATATAGTTAAGCTGTTAATGTCTAGTTTTGTAATGATCATTTTGAACTTAAAAATATATTCCAATTCACGAGTCATAGCATCTGGATTGAAGCTTCTTTGCCAAAATAAGATATCGTTTATTAAATTATTCATAGAGTAAATTAAGCATTCAAAGCAATTAAACAAAGGTATTTGAAAATCAATGATAACTGAACTTGATTTTGCATCTTTGATGATAAAAAATGTCTCTTTTTATAAGGATTATGTTCCATTCAAAATATATTCCTTAAATTATTGCCCATGGGAACCCGGTTCCTATTGGAGTTACATTGTAATAGAAAAATGCAAATTTTTAATTTGATTTTAATGCTAGCAAGTTGGAAAGAAGAGCAAAAAAAAAAAACATTTTAATTAGTTTTGCAGAAAAGAAGGTTACATCTTTATTGGTTTATATCAATCTATATCACTATTTGTGTGGTTGGAGTTGTAAGCAATTTTCAATGCAATTTGATTATTATGCCACTGGTTTGGTTCAAAACTTTGTGATGCTTGAATTGGTCTCATTCAAGTTTCTGTATGCATGTTAAGTGCGGTTCTTAACCTGAGAAACAACAAATTATTTAACTATTATTTTTGGGGTGGTATTGTTCCTTCCATTACCTGTTACAACAAACTACATGGATAAATTTGCGGACAAGCATTAGATAAGGTCAATAATGTTGCATGGAACGCATAACTGATAAGGAAATTATCTTGTCCAATGCGAGGGCAAATGAGTTGATTTTTTGGCTACTCGAAGGAATACAACTCTTTTAAGTCAAACATAATATTTTTCATGTGCTCCAGGCTTATTTATTGGATTTTCAACTCAGGTATTCGTATTGGTCATTCCATTTTTGTGATGGTTTTATAGATTGGGCTTCATATCATAAAATATTCGCTATGGTAAGCAATTTGTTTCCTGAGCTCGTTTTCTTTTCATGAAAACTTCCAGTCATTTTTTGGTGGCCGTTGTATCAGACAATACTCTCTTAACATTTCATCACTTTATAAGTTTATAGCTTAAAATGTAGCACAAGAATAAACTTGGCATGCATTTGTTCCCAAGTGCAGGGTATAATTCCGAATATTATAGTTTTAAAAGCAACCAAAAATACTTGAATATTGATCAATCAGTCACTGAATTGTAGACAGCCCCACTAATAGTACAATTTTTAGGTGATAAAGAAGAGGGTCATAATAGACAATTCCTCAAATTTCCTAATTGACAACAATATCTAAAGTAAAGAAATAATTTGCCAAAAACTAACAGAATTACCTAGAATATTTACCTTTGCTAGCAACAATTATAGAATGTGCCACAAAATGCCTGAAGTTGACTGCTTTTGCCTAATTTTGTGTCAACATTTGCCTCATATTTGCATGCCAAATTATCACAATCATATCTCCCTTGGTATTTGCTCTGATACCCAATGATAACCAATTTTTGGAAAGCTATAAAAATTCATCTTCTTAGTAACTCCAAGATTGCTTCTATTTAAGGGGAGCAGCGTTTTGCCAGATATGCTTCTTTTATAGAAAACAATCAGTGAAATTCTCCCAATCCATCCAAACATATTTTCCCACTTTACCATATTGGTGCTCTTATATCATTTTTAATGAAATTAATTATTGGAAAGAACAAAATGACATCAACATGTAACAAGTGTATAAGATAACAAGAATAGAAAAATATATGTGCAAACAAGAGTAATAGAGTCGACATATGCAATATAAGTGAAATAAAAGTGAGTACTTCAAAATTCCTACAAGAATAATAAAATAACAAAAATAATGATTAACTACTCACTACTTCTTACATGGAGCATCATTTGGCAATTGTGATTACTTAATTTCAATGAGGCCAGCTACCACTACAATTACTAAATTTAGGAATTAAATTAAGTCAAGGATTGTGTATTCCCAAGTTGTCCAATCATATATTAGAATACCTCAATAGGTTAAGGACATAACAATATGTTAGACTCATAAAGTTGTCCTACGCTGAAACTAAGAAGACCTTAATAATCATCTATATGATTCTAAATCAAAATAGTATAGATAAATGTTAAGTAGATTATGTTAATCTCTTTCAAAATTTACGATGATTTCTAATATCAAACTCTATGTAAGGATAAAGACTTTTAACTATTAGTGATAATCTTTTCCAACTTCAAATCTAGATCAAGGAAAACTTGGATACAAAATATTAGTTTGACAATTATTGTTAGGTTAAAATAATTGTTTTACCTCTATCATTTGTATTATAGTTGGCTTTAAATTTTGGTAAAGCATAGGTAATATTGAGAAAGGTTTTATTAATGATGGAAGAAATTAAAGACTTCAATTTTCAACCTCACTTTCAAACATTGACCTAATATTTAGTATTTGAAAATCTCTAATATAACTCATGGCAAACTACCTAAATAATTCTCTTAAGGGTGCTAAACAAAGTAAAAAATTAACACAAATGCAACCAAGTGTCTTTTAAGGCCAGAAATTAGGCCCATAAATGATTGATTTTGATCTTAAAGCTAAAATTAAGACTAAATAGAAATCTACTATAGACTTTTGGGTATTTTGGTTTGATAATTGGTTATTTGGAGATGGACAAATAATATAGAAAAACATATAAGGTACATTGCCAAATATTAGGAGGAATCAACAAGTGTCACCTTAGTAGAACATGCTTCATCATTGGATCATTTAAAGGTTGTTTTGGGCATGTTCACCATGATTAACTAGAGCTAACAAAATAGATCATCATTTCTTAAGATTAGTTACACATCATTTTCAAACAAATACATTTTTTAATTTAAATTTAAAAAAACTATAAATATGCAATTGTAATTGTAGTAATCCTATTTATTCTTTGGAGATATAATAAGAAAAGGTTTATAATTATATATTTAAATCTCTATATTAGTTTTTATATTATATTTATAAATATAATGGTCTCTTGTTTTTTATCACATTTTTATATTTTTTAACTTTTTCATGAATATCTTTTTTCTTTAGACCTTATAAAATCATAAAACATATAATTTAATAAATAAATAAATATAGAATAGTTAACATAAAACAATAAAATTTCCCACTTCTTAAGTCTCTATTAAAAAAGATAAAAAAACAATTATAATATTTAAAAACATCTAAAGTTCCTTGAATCAGAGGTCCCCTGTCACATCTCCGTAAAGTTTTTATAGATGAGTGAAGCAGTATGATAATTTTCCACTCTTAAAAACGTGAGGGAAGATTGGTCACATTACGGAAATTGATTTCAAAGACGACATGAATATAAAGTAAAGCAAAGAAGACTGATTTAACATTTTAGTGAGCTTACTAACAAGGGGGAAGCACTAAATCGAGGTTTATCAGGCGTCCAATGTCATGATTATTTAAGCTTGACTAAATGCATCGTGCAGATAAAGCTCCAAATTAACGCTTTCCCACGGGAAACGCAAGCGTCATACCAAATTCAACCATAGCAATCCATTTCAATAGAAAGTGGGAATTACAGTCGTAATTCCCCATCGATATAATGGAAGTCACCGAAAGCAGCATAAACCGAATTTGTGAAACGAGTGGTAAAAGACAATGAAGATGGGTGGAGGCATTCAGATGATGGGAACACTTGTTAATGCCTTCTCCATTTTGGATGTTGGCCAAAAATATATATGGCAGGGCTTTGTCATGTTTGTTGAAAGCAATGGTTGGCGAGATAGAGATTGTTTCATTGTTTCAAACGTGACGTTCAATGACTCTCAATAATTGGAGGTGATGTCTTTTCCATTCGGTTTTCTTTGGCTCTGTGTTCTCGGACCACCAATCCCAACATTCACAAATTTTCTTCTTTGTTGGTTACGACCATCACCTTCACATGCACCATAAAATAATTTGATCTCGTAAGGAAAGTGGAGCTTATTTTGATGTCATTTACAAGACTATGAAAATAAGTCGGTGAACACTTTTGACGCGTGTGATACCTTATCCTGTCATTGAAAGAGTGATCCTCATTGAAAGAGTGATCTTGCAATATTTGTCTTTATTAGTTGTTATAGTGAAAATTGCTTGCTTCTCACTTTTTTTCATTTGTTTTGGGTTCATTTTGATTTGGTTGGTCTTTTGTACAATAATTACTTAATTACTTGAGTCTTAATTGATCTTGATTTCTCACATCTCATTTAGATTTGATTTACAAATTATTTATTCTCCACTTGTTAGGAACCCGTATTTAGCCCTTCTCTTTACTTTGTTAGTATATTGCTATTGGACGCATATGCTTTGTAAGTCGTCCCGTGAGTATATTGTATTATCCCACATTCATGGGGAGTAATAGTTGTTTAGATTAGACTTAGTATATAAGTATGTATTGAGGCCAATGAAGGCATCCATGAATTTATTGTATTGAACTTGCTCAAAGGAGGTTGTCCCCTCGAAGTGGCCCGCGATCAATAAATTCCTTCTGTGTTTCTACTATTTCTATTATTTCGTGCATTTTTCATCTGGTATCAAAGCGCTTTCTTGGGCTCGCTCGGTAGAATTTTTGCCATTTTTTTCGTAGTGGCCTCCAGGCGCTGTGATTATTACAGTAGTTCTTTTTTCTTTGCATCTGTATTGTTCATTTCAATTGCAGGTTTGGATCAGGGAATAATCCCTATCCGCTTAACTGTGGGAAGTGCCTAGGCATAACCCTAAAACTCATTGTGAGGAGTACCATAGGAACCCCGAAGTAGCTGGCTCATTGAGAGGACCTGCTAGCGAAAAGGGCAACGACCCCTACCTAATTGACTAGTTCCCATCCGTGAGGTAAACCAAGAGCTGTCATTTGTGGCAAAGCGGTTATCAGTTTTACCTGAGCCGTGGAGTGAAGGGTATTGCCCCAATACGCAAGCCGTTAGACAACATTGGTAGCCGAGTGAATCCCTTGAACTTTTAGGAAGCCGAACATCCCTGGGGTCCATATCTATTGCCAATTGATAAATCGCAGATTGCATGTCCAGAGCCATTGCAGATCGTTTCCAGAAAAAAAATTCTATTTTTTCGCCATATCTTCCTTGCTTTAGCTCCGTTTCTTTTGAAAATTCACTAGAACCCCTGAAATTCCATTCTGCATATTTCCTTCCTTGAGGACCCTATCCTAAATTTCACTTATTGAAGCCAAAAATCCCACATTTGTCTATTTTTAGGGTTTACCATAACTTCTTCGATTCACACCCAATCGGCTTCAAATTTTGCCACAGTGTTCATTTCCTTTTTCTGCTCCTTTGTCCCTCTTGGACAAATTTTTCCATTCTTTCACCCCACTTCTGAAATCCCCATTTCCTGCTTCCCTGTCCCTCAGAAAGTATCCAAAACCTAGTCAAACCTCAATTACCCATCAAAGTTTTTCCCAAATCCAAATTTTTCTTTACTAAAAAAGTTTCTATTTTTATTTTTCTACCCATTCCCCCCCCAAAAAAGCTCCTAGTTATGGTTGTCACTCGCGCAGGAATAAAAAATATGGAGGATGAACTTGCAACCCTCAAGACCAAACTCCAAGATTTGGATGAAAAAATTCTTGGCCTCAATCTTCAACATTTAGCCATGAACAATAGATGGTAGCCAGAGTCTTCTGCAGACACGAGGTTCTCTTCTTCCAGCAATTTTCGTGGGCTGAACTTGATTTTCCTCGCTTTAATGGTGATGATTCGACTGGATGGATATATCGGGCAGAATAATATTTCAGTCTGCATAATACTTTTGATGTCAACAAAGTCCCACTTGCATTCTTTCATTTGGAACATGAAGCCCTTCAATGGTTCTGTTGGTACATCAAGGCTCATGAAGAGCCAAAATGGACAGATTTTTGCAAACTCATTTTGCAACGATTTGGCCCTAGTGCTTTTGATGACTTCATAGGAGCACTCACTAAACTTCGCCAAACTAGCACTGTGAGAGAATATTAGACAGAATTTGAGAAATTGGCCAATCACACAGAGGGATTGTCTGATGAATTCTTCAGGAGTTGTTTTGTCAGTGGTCTAAAGGATGCAATCCAATCTGAAGTTAAAATGTTCCGTCCCAGCACAATGATGGAAGCCCTAGGGTTGGCTAAGTTGGCGGAGGACAAGATCACAACTCAACAACGCTCCAAATTCACTTTTGTTCCATTAAGAAATATGGTTTCCCAATGACCTCCAATCACACTAGCTCCTAGAACAACTCCTATCAAGCATTTGTCTGAAGCAGAGATGAGGGCACGTAGAGAAAAAAGGGCTTTTTTATAATTGTGATGAGAAATTCACTCGGGGACATAGATGTGTTGAGCAAAAGCTCTATCTCTTGGATATGGATTCTCCGCTGCAACTAAAGTTTATGAAGATACTCGGGATATAGTAGATGATCAGGTCGACATTCAACAGCCCCTTGTTGACCCTCCTTCTCAGGAAGACCACCCAGAGATCTCTCTCCATGATTTAGCAGAAGTCACCACCCCACAAACCATGCAGATCAAGGGTTACTTCAAGAAGCTCCCTCTTACAATACTCATTGATTCTGGTAGCACTCATAACTTCATTGACTCTTGGATCGCCAAATAGGCTGATTGTTTTGTCCATCCTTGCTCCAGCTTTGAAGTCATGATTGCCAATGGGGGCACATTACCTTGCAAAGGGAAGTATCGCAATGTGCGCATCTCTATTGGATATTATAACCTGCACTCCAACATGTTTGCCTTGCCCTTAGGTGGATGCGATGTGGTTTTGGGCACTCAATGGTTACACACTCTTGGACCCATCTTATGAGATTTTGCTGAACTTTGGATGCAGTTTTTAGACAATAGGCAAAAACACACATTGAAGGGCTTACAACCAGGGTCTCTCAGTATCATCAGTTCACATCGCATGGAAAAGCTCCTTAAGAAGAATTCACATGGAGTCATCGCTTAGCTCCATTCCATTCAAATGCAACCATCCGCGGTCTCCACTACTCCTTCGGATCTACAACGAATTTTGGATAGATATGCATGTGTCTTTGTTGAACCAGTGGGATTGCCACCTTCACAACTAGAGGACCATCATATTCAGCTCCTTCTTGGAAGCGTTCTTCCCAACATCAGGCCCTACCACTACCCATTTCACCAAAAGACAAAGATTGAGATGCACATTCAGGACTTACTGAAGCAAGGTATTATTTGCCCTAGTACCAGTTCCTTTTCTTCACCAGTTCTTCTTGTCCGGAAAAAAGATGGGTCATGGCACCTCTGCATTGACTTCTGAGCACTTAATCACATCACGATCAAGGATAAGTTTTCGATACCTATTGTTGATGAGCTTCTTGATGAGCTTCATGGCGCTCATTTTTTCTCCAAGTTGGATCTTCGTTCTGGGTATCACCAAATTCGGGTTCATGAGGATGATATCCCTAAAATGGCTTTCTGCACGCATGATGGCCACTATGAGTTTTTGGTCATGCCCTTTGGCCTCACTAATGCTCCTTCCACATTCCAGGCATTGATGAATAAAATATTTCGGCCCTACTTGTGAAAATTCATTCTGGTCTTCTTTGATGATATCCTCATCTATAGTAAAACATGGGCTGAGCATCTTCAGCATCTAGATCCTGTACTGCAACTTCTCTCTGATCATCATCTATGTGCAAAATAGTCTAAATGTGTTTTTGGGTAGGAGGAAGTGGAGTATCTCGGGCATATTGTTTCAACCCAAGGGGTTCAAGTGGATCCTACCAAAATAGATGCCATGAAAAATTGGCCGCATCTTTAGACACTCAAGAGCCTCCGTGGTTTTTTGGGACTGACTGGCTACTATCGCATGTTTGTCAAGGATTACGGGAAGATTGCAGCTCCATTAACAACTCTGTTGAAAAAGGATGCTTTTACATGGACACATGCTGCTGAGTGCATTTGAAAAACTGAAACAAGCTATGTGTACTACACCTGTTCTAGCTATGCCAGATTTTTCCAAGACCTTCACTATTGAGAGTGATGCTTGCGGCAATGGACTTGGTGCTGTTCTCCTTCAAGATGAACATCCCATTGCGTTCACTAGCAAAGCCCTTTCAGGTAAGAATTCAGTACTCTCTACATATGAGAAGGAAATGATGGCTATTTTGCATGTAGTACAGAAGTGGTGGCCATACCTATTAGGGAATCATTTCTACATCAAGACTAATCACCAGAGTCTGAAATATTTCCTGGAACAACGGGTCTCCTCCCCAGCACAACAGAAATGGGTTAGCAAACTCATGGGTTATGACTATGAGATCACTTACAAGAAGGGTAAGGACAATATTATGGCGGATGCTTTTTCTCGCACATTTGATGACCAAGCTTCTCTTTCAGCTATTTTTGTGCCTGTTCCAAATTGGTTGGAATCTGTCCAGCAGGGCTATGTCAATGACTCTTCATTATCTCAAATCATCCAAGAGTTGGCTAATAACCCTTCTGTTGTACCGCATTATTCTTGGGATGGTGCTTCTTTGAGATACAAGGGCTGTTTGGTGCTTCCCCAGAGCACAGATCTTCAATAGGCTATCTTCTATGAACTCCATGCTTCTCCACCGGTAGGGCACTCTAGGTTCCTCAAAACTTATGAGCGGGCACAGCATAACTTCTTTTGGAAGGGAATGAAAAGGGCAATTCAACATATGGTGGTTGAATGTGATACCTGCCAGCGCAACAATGGTGAAACGACACTCCTTCCTGGATTGCTCAAACCCTTGCTCATCCTTACACGGATTTGGATAGATATTTCTATGGATTTCATTGAGGGGCTCCCTAAATCTGGAGGGAAGACAATGATCTTAGTTGTGGTTGATCGCCTCTCCAAATATAGTCATTTTTGTGCCCTCAGCCATCCCTATACTGCCTCCTCAGTCGTACAGATTTTCATGGACCAGATCTTCCGTCTTCATGGAATCCCTTCTTCCATTGTCTCAGATCATGATGCAACTTTCACCAGTCATTTTTAGACAGAACTATTTCACCACACTGGCACCAAACTGAAGATGAGTTCAGGGTATCACCCACAAACAGATGGTTAGACTGAAGTTATCAACAAATGTTTGGAAACTTATCTTCGTTGTTTCACCTCAGAACAACAGCATTAGTGGGCAAAGTGGCTCCCTCTCCCTGAGTGGTGGTACAATACCTCCTACCACATTGCATCTAAAATGACTCCATATGAAGTAGTCTATGGTCAGGCACCGCCAGTGCTCCTTCCATACACCCCTAATAGTTCACCAGTTTAGGCAGTTGACACAGTTCTCTGAACTTGAGATCAGATTCTTTGCATTTTACAGGATAATCTTCACATGGCAAGAAATCGAATGAAACAACAAGCTGACCAGCACTGTTCTGAGTGCACTTTTCAAGTAGGTGATATGGTTTTTCTTCGTCTACAACCATACAAGAAATCCTCCCTGAAACTCAAAGGGCGTCATAAGCTGGCTCCAAAGTTCTATGGGCCATTTAAGGGTCTTCAGAAGATTGGGTCAGTTGCTTATAAATTGGAGCTTCCTCCTTCTCGCGTTCATCCAGCATTTCATGTCTCTTGTCTAAAGAAAGTTCTTGGCACCAACATCAGAGCACAAATTGTTTTACTAGAATTGGATAATGAAGGATCCATCATTTTGGAGCCGGAGGCAATTCTCGACAGGTGCACTTGTTAGTTTCACTCTCGAGCCATCACAGAGGTATTAATTTAGTGGCACGGAATGCAACCAGAGGATGCTACATGGGGACCACTCCTTCAAATTTAGCAACAATTTCCACATCTTACACTTTGAGGACAAATTCTTTCTAAGAGGGAGGGGATGTTAGGAACCCATGTTTAGCCCTTCTCTTTACTTTGTTAGTATATTGTTGTTGGACGCATATGCTTTGTAAGTCATCCCGTGAGTATATTGTATTATCCCACATTCATGGGGAGTAATAGTTGTTTAGATTAGACTTAGTATATAAGTACGTGTTGAGGCCAATGAAGGCATCCACGAATTTATTGTATTAAGCTTGCTCAAAGGAGGTTGCCCCCTCGAAGCGGCCTGGGATCAATAAATTCCTTCTATGTTTTTGCTATTTCTGTTATTTCGTGCATTTTTCATTATATTGTTGTAGGAGGTTCCTCTCACCACCTTAGATTGATTTTGTGGTATAAATTGATGCCTATATTTTTAAATTTAAATTTTAAAGTTGGGCCCATATCATCCCCTTCTAACTAGTCATTTCCCACATACTTGAACATGAAATATTTCAAATTATATTTTAGGATGTTGTATAAATGGACAAACCTTAATTCATTATGACCATCTAGCATGCAACTAGGATGTCCCTACCACACTGGCTCAGTGACACATTGTACTATTATCAAAGCATTGTATCAATACTTAACATCAACATGATATCACTAGTTACACATGACTAGGAGTATTGAATGATTGCTTCATGTGTATTCAATCATTGTTCCAAAGTCATTAAATCAATCCATCTAGGGGTTTGACCAATGGAGAATCAACCTTCCTAGCAAACTCCCAACAAAATATGGAGATACCATTGTTCCTATAGATCTAGATATTAGAAGCTGAGGTAACCTAGTTTTCTAGGTGACAAAGCATCAAAGATCAATTTCATGCATAAAGGATCAATTTCTTGAAATCAACATCAATTCTGCAACACAATTTCATCCCAAGTTGATTCTATGACACGAAATTGACCCAAAGCTTTAAACCGTCAATTTTCTATTTTAAATGTCTTCATATGATAGACTCCAAGGTCCTAACACTTTGACGAATCAGTTTTTGACATTTGTCATATTCAAACCAATATCAGAACTATAGCTAAGTACCTTCATTTTGTTTATTTAAATCCAATGCATTTACTTATCAATGTCAGTCCCAACTCTATGTCTGAGGGTTGATTTTTTATTGCAATTTAATTAATCTACACTTAGGGCATTAGAGAAAGAAAAATAATTTATTTCTTTACTTTTTTGGTGAACATGAGTTTTCTTACACCCCTTAGGGTTTGTATTTAGGGTTTATTACTTCTACATTAGGGTTCTAGATCTTTTTTTTCTAATTGTTTATTGTTCATCTTAGATTTGATTAGGGTTTGTATCCAACCTTATTTGTTTTACCATTGCTACAACTGATTATGGTTTGGAATATTCATTTTTTCCAACTATTTGATGTTTACCCACTCACCCTTGGATTGTGCATTATTTATATATATCATTTGCAATGGATTCTCATGCTCCTTTGATTTTAGCTTCTATTCATGCATGCCATTTATTTTGATGTGTTCCTACACTTTGTGACATCTGATACATCCATCATTGATGCGCTCATGTCTTTATACTTAATGGATGTGGAGGTCTTCACTATGGAGGTGTTGTTCCATCATGCACGTGAATCTCCCCCTTTAAAGATTTGGTTGTTGATTTTCCTTATTTTTTGTTATAGTCACTTCTCTTGTTTATGAACTTCATATTGATCTTACTTTTTCCATGACTAGTGATAATGCCTCTCATGAGAACTAAGATGTTTTACCTTTCAGCACTTTTCCTTTGTTACATGGTGATGAAGTTACATGTTCCTTTGCTCTTCGTCAAGCCTTGTGACACACTATTCATTGTACATATTATGATAGCCCTATTTCTATCGCCTTATATTCATTTCTCTTTGATATATTGTCTTATGATAAATCTAGTGATGTAGATACACATGTTTCACCTTCATATGAGATTGCTACTTGTAATGTCCCCTTTTGGATACATGGTTAGTCCACCACTTAGTTCCCGTGGACTAGTAGTTTGGTTAGGGAACTGGAGTTAGTTTCGCTTGGAGGTATTTGTCGGTGATGGAGAGATTGTTTGCATTCAGTGGATCCAGTTGGCACCCTCAAAGTGGGCCTAGTTTGCTCTTGGTCATTACTTATTATTTTTAGTAAGTCCGGGGTCAGTGTCAGTTCAGGATTTTCAGAGTGGGGTCAGAATCATCTCGTTGAGGGCTTTCTGACGAGCTATAGATCATTTCATTCTGACATCGTCTTCATATTTGTTTTAAAGTATGAAGATTATTAATGTTATATTTAATATGGACTTTATAATATTTGCAGAAAATTGACTTAAGGGGAAAATGAAGACTTAAGTTATGACCTTGGGCGCCCATCCCTAGGAAATAAAAGATGTTTTTAAATGATAAAGTTTCCTCTTGAAATCCAACGCCCACCTTGGAGGGAAATATAAGGGAAAAAGTGAGCTCATTTGGAGGATGCCAAGTTTATAATATTTCTTGTTTTTGAGCTCTGCTAGGGTTTGTTCTTGTTGAGGGTTTGGAGATTCAAACTAGAGGCTCTTGGAGATGAAAACCTCCCTGAGTAATGACATTCTATAGGTGTGGAAGATCACCCAAAGGTGCCATTGTTGGTGGATGTATCCAACATTGACATTTGCGCTTCATTGGAGTGTATTGTTGAACCATGGAGTTCATTTTATCAGCAGATATAAGGCAGACTTTATGAGTTTTTGGGACTGTTAGTCCTTGCTACTACAGGCCGTACCATTCAGCCCCAGTTGTACCATTCATATGAGGAGTTTTGGGGAGTTTCAAGGCTGATTTAACTTTTGTACCTGGTTGCCCAGCTTTGGAGATAGCAAACAATCAACTACAGATTGTTTTCAGGTGCCATTCTTCATTCTTGCTGCTGTCCTTCACCTCTAGTACAGACCGTACCTCTCCAGGAGGACATGGGGGCATTTGGGCATCATTACTCTTCGTAGGTATCTTGAAATCTGCATTTTGGGAGGCATTTAGGGCCTCATACCTAGTTGATATCTCTTTGTTTTCATATTCTTGTATTTCTTAGGAGATTGGAGTGATTTCCAGCCATACCCATTGCTGGTCCGATAATAGCTGTTGTATGAAGTTTCAAATCTCAACATGGGTATGTGACAATAACTTATTTTTGGTCATTTTACTATCTAGGTAGCTGTTAGTTTCTTCATTGTTATTGTATATTTTATAGGTTTTCCATATATGCTCTATATTGTATGCTTCGGCAACACATCTGTAGGAAAACTTAAAACCCCTTCTGCATTCTTCTATCTAGTCTGAAAGATCACACAAAAAATTAATAAAAATCACACATAAAAGATCTTTTAATAAATACAAACAAGTATGAGACATTATAGTGGTATTAGAGCTAAAGTTCTTGCCATCCTGTGAGGTTACATATGACATGTAGATGATAAAAATGAGACATGCGGCCTACAGATAGATATGATTTTAGACCAAGACCAGGAACACAAAATTCACAGAGGATATAGGGAAGAGAGGTACCACAGGTAGAAGAACCTGAACATCCAGTACCCCTAATAGATCCATTTGAGTCAGAGATAGAGGTTGCTGCTACAGAGGATGATTCCTAGGTTTCGTGAACTGACCCTTTTTGAGGTGAATTACCTCCAGTGATATAACCTACTGGAGAAATGCATGACAGGAAAGTTGAGGAACCTAGCATGCGCGAGATCTGAATGTGCTCACCAGGAGCTCGGTGGATTTAGAAAGAGAATTGAGTGAGTCTTGATAGGAGTTGAGAATCACAGACGGATATAGCACACACCCTCGAACAGTTGCTTCCCTGAAATAACAGAGATAATTACTATGATAGGAATAGGTACAATGGAGGTGACAGAAACATAAACAATGACGGTGACAGGAACATAAACAATGACGATGACAGAAATAGAAACAATGATGGAGATATAAATAGGAATAATGTGGGTGATAGACACAATGGTGATAAGAACTAGTGAGACAGGAATAACGGGGACAGGAACCGGGATGATAGACATAGGTTTAGAGAAGATGAGAGTGAGGCCTCGGTGACTCACAGGAGGGCTTCACAGTTTACAATAGGTGACAGACCTGGCATTTTGATCTTTGCTCCTAGGAACCAAGTTCCTGAACAGGATCACACACAGGTTGAGTTTCAGGAGGAGATTCTAGGGATTGGAGAGCTTCTACTGGAGAATTTAGGGCATAGATGACCTTTGCAGAGTACTCTAACATTAGGATTAAGAATAGACCTCATAGGGGAGGTCAACCTTAGAACCAAGAGTTGCAAAAGAAGGTGAGCAAAATGACACTTCCCTATTTTGATGGATTGGGCAAGACCACCATTAGAGCTTGGGTCTAGAAATTGGACTACTTGCAGATTAGTCCCATGCCTGAGGAGGACGCCATTACTTATGCCTCTTTGCACCTGGATGGAGTTGCACATAAGTGGTGGAGCAATGAGAAGGTCACACCAGGTCACGATCAGATTACTTCATATGTGGAGTTTACAACCAGACTAATCAACAAGTTTGATAAGAAGGACCCAGAGTTATAGTTTAAGGAGTTGGCATAGCTGAGGCAGAGTGGTTCAGTTGACTCCTAGATTTCTGAGTTCTAGGACCTATCTGTTATGGTCCCAGACATTTCTGAGTGTAGATTGATTATCCTTTTTATTGATGGATTGTCAGACCCACTTTGTGGTTGGGTTCAGGGCTTTGACCCTGCATCATTACAGGAGGCCATGAAGAAGGCCCGTGATATGGAATCTTCTATCTGGAGAAACAAGTTTCAATCCAAGGGATTTCCGCATAGGAGAGATAAGGAGAGAGACAAGAGACCTTTCCAGAGAGATGCAGGACAGTAACATAAGAGTTCTTCCAGGTTAGACAGTGATCAGTTGAATAATCTGAGGAAGAAGCTTTGTTTCCATTGCTGTGAGCCTTGGGATCCTAAGCACAAGTGTGCTACGCAAGGAAAGCAAAGCAGATTGAGTACTTTTCAACGGATGAGTCTATGGAGTCAGAGACACATTCAGAGAAGCATATAGAAGATAATGATTCAGGATCTAATGTTGCATCTGAAGCATCAGATAAGGATGAGGAGACTTCCCTCCCCACAGCCCATATTTCTAGCATTCAGAGAGAAGGGTCATTTAGGATCCAAGGAGTGTTGGGTGGATAGAGATACATTACACTGCTAGACATAGGTGCCACTCATAACTTCATAGATGGGGGCTTGGTTGCAAAGAGGGGACTGAAGATAGAGGAGTTCAAGGGGTTTAAGGTGAAGGTAGCTGATGGGTTCATACTCACTTGCATGAGGAGGATACCTAATTTGACCATCCAACTAAACAATTACACTTGCCAGTTAGAGTTCTATGTTGTTAGCATGGGTGACATGGATGTAGTGCTGGACATGAAATGGTTACATGAGATAGGTGAGTTCACTCTCAACTTGAGGACGATGGAGATGAAGTTTGAGGTGAAGGGAGTTCAACATGTGCTCAAGGGAATTTCAGATGGTGGGTTGAGAGTTGTGTCTCTCAAGCAAATGGAGAGATTAATTCATCATGATTAGGTGCAGTGGGCAGCAGAGGTAATGGTGATGCTTGCAGCTTCAGAGCAACAGAAGCAAGAGTACCCCCTGACATACAAGCTTTCCTGACTAAACACACTAAAGTGTTTAGTGACATACCACCAGGTAAACCTCCTAATAGAGGTTTTGAGCAAGTGATTGAGTTGGAGGAGGGTGCTAAGCCAGTAATAATTACACCTTATAGGCATCCAAAGAGGTACAAGAATGAGATCAAGAAAACTATCAAAGAGCTTCTCAAGATGGGCCACATCAGACCTAGTAAGAGTCCATTTGCATCATCAGTGGTTCTAGTGAAGGAAAAGGATGGGACTCTTAGGATGTGCATCGATTACAGAGAACTCAACAAGAAAACAATTAAGAACATGTACCCTATTTCCAGGATAGATGAGTTGATTGACAAATTGCATGGGGCTTGTTACTTCTCCAAGACAGACTTGAGATCTGGGTATCATCAAATTCAGGTCAGGGATGAGGATGTGGAGAAGACAACATTCAGGTGCCACTATGGGCACTTTGAGTTCTTAGTCATGCCATTTGGTGCACCGACCACTTTCTAGTCTTGCATGAATAGAGTTTTCCGTGAGCAGTTGAGGAGGTTTGTTTTGATCTTTTTGATGATATTTTGATTTACAACAAAACATGGGAAGAACACTTGAAACACATTGACATTGTGCTGAGCATTCTAGAGAGAGAGTTACTTTATGTAAAAATGTCAAAGTGTGAATTTGGGATGACTGAGTTGCTATACTTGGGTCATATTATCAGTGTTGGTAGCGTGAAGGTAGACTGGGAAAAGATTCAGGCAATTGTAGACTGGCCTCCACCAAAGAATCTCACTCAGTTGAAGGGATTCCTTGGTCTATGTGGATATTACTGCAGGTTCATGAAGGGGTTTTCTCAGTCAGCTGCACCCCTCACAAATTTGACTCGTACGGATGCTTTTAATTGGACAGGGGGTACACATGAGTGCTTTGACAAATTCAAATAGATTATGAGTACATGTCCTATGTTGGCCATACCAGATTTCAGCAAACCCTTTGAGTTGCAGTGTGATGCCTTAGGAGAAGGCATTGGTGTGGTAATTATGCAAGATAAGCACCTCATAGCATTTGAGGGTAGAAAGTTGAGGGGTGTGGAACATAGCTACAACATTTATGACAAGGAGATGTTAGCCATCATGCATGCGTTGGCTAAATTTAGACAGTACCTTGTGGGTTGAAAATTTGTGGTTAAGACGGATCACAACAGTTTGAAGCATTTCCTTGGGAAAAAGGATCTGAATGAGAGGCAACAGAAGTGGGTCAGCAAGCTACAAGCCTACAACTTTGACATTGTTTATGTCAAGGGAAAGAAAAATGTTGTTGCCGATGCTTTATCCAGGAGGCCTCATTTGTGTGCACTAGGTGCTATTGCAGATGATTGGAGGGAGATGATATTAGCTGAATATGCTAAGGATGCTTGGGCTACTGGAATTATTGATGGCACCATCAAAGATGATAGGTACACATTGGTGAATGATTTAATCATTTACAAGGATAGGATCTTCTTGGTGTCAGGTTCGTAGATGAAGCAAAAAGTTTTGAGGGCATTCCATGATTTTCCTATGGCAAGGCATCCAGGATACTTCAAAACTTATAGACAGGTTAGAGAGAGGTTCACTTGAAATGCCTCAAGACTGAGGCGATGCAATATGTGAGAGAGTGCCTGATATGTCAGTAGAACAAGCAGGAGCACTCATTCCCAGGAGGTTTATTGCAGCCATTGGCCATTCCTGAGAGGAAGTGGGATATCATTTCTATGGACTTTATCACATGCTTACCAAAAGTCCAAGGAAGGGATTATATTTTTGTGGTAGTGGATAGATTGACAAAGTATGCACATTTCTTTGCCATTCCTACCACCTACACTGTAGCTCAGGTTGCAGACTTGTTCTTTCGTGAGGTATTCTGACTTCATGGGTTGCCAAGGAACATTGTTAGCGATAGGGACAATAGGTTCCTTAGTAATTTTTGGTAGCAGCTCTTTAGGTTGGCAGGGACAGAGCTCACTCCTAGCATGAGTTACCACCCCCAGACAGATGGTCAGATAGAGATAGTTAATAAATGGGTGGAACGCTACCTCCGCCATTGTGTTTCAGGGTAGCAGAAGGCATGGATCAACTGGCTTCACATGGGAGAATACTATTACAATTCCACTTATCACATGTCCATTCAGATGTCACCCTTTATGGCATTGTATGGGTATGAGGCACCAAGCTTTGTTGATTTATTGTTTGGTGATAGCAGAGTGCCTAAGGCCAAAGACCTTCTTCAGGAGAGTTAGGACATCATGAGGTATTTGAAGGAGAATATACAGAAGGCTTAGAATCAACATAAGCAGTATGTAGATCAGCAGAGAACTGAGTAATCATTTGAGGTTGGTGAAATTGGTATATTTGATGCTGCAGCTTTATAGGCAGTCCACTCTCAAGAGGAGTGGAGCAGAGAAGCTTAAGCCACGCTACTATGGACCTTTTAGGATCTCCAAGAGGATTGGAGAGGTGTCTTATGAGTTAGAACTTCTAGCAAGAAGTACGGTACATAATGTATTTCATGTATCTTGCCTCAAGAAGGCGTTGGGGCATAATGTGACACCATCAGTTGAGTTACCTCCTTTTGATGAAGAGGCCAAATTAATATTGGTACCTAAAGCAATAATTGACACCAGGGAACATAATTTGAGGAGGAGGATTATCAAAGAGTACCTGGATAAATGGAAGAACCTGCCAGTTGAGGATGCTACTTGGGAGAGTGAGCAGATATTGGAGCATCCTGATCTGAGATTGCTTGAGGAAACCAATCTTAGGGAGGGCAGATTGTAATGTCCTCTTCTGGATACATGGTTAATCTATCACTTAGTTCCTATGGACTAGTTGTTTGGTTAGGAAACTGGAATTAGTTTGGCTTGGAGGTATTTGTTGGTGATGGAGAGATGGTTCACATTCAGTGGATCCAGTTGGCACCCTCAGAGTGGGCCCAGTTTGCTCTTGGTCGTTACTTGCAATTTTTAGTAAGTCCGGGGTCAGTGTCGGTTTGAGATTTTCAGAGTGGGGTCAAAATCGTCTCGTCGAGGGCTTTCCGATGAGCTATAGATCATTTCATTCTGACACCATCTTCATATTTATTTTAAAGTCCAAAGATTATTAATGTTATATTTAATATGGACTTTATAATATTTGCGGAAAAGTGACTTAAGGGGACAATGAAGACTTAAGTCAAGTTATGACCTTGGGCACCCATCCCTAGGAAATAAAAGATGTTTTTAAATGGTAAAATTCCCTCTTGAAATCCAATGCCCACCTTGGAGGGAAATATAATGGAAAAAGTGAGCTCATTTGGAGGATGCCAAGTTTATAATATTTCTTATTTTTGAGCTCTGCTAGGGTTTGTTCTTGTTGAGGGTTTGGAGATTCGAACTAGAGGCTCTTGAAGACAAAAACCTCCTTGAGTAACGACATTCTACAGGTGTGGAAGATCACCCAAAGGTGCCATTGTTGGTGGATGTATCCAACATTCACATTTGCACTTCATTGGAGTGTATTGTTGAAGGATTCGAGGGGAACATTGGATATTTCATTGCATATTTCTTTAGTTCTTCATGTACAGCCCTAGAGTTTAGTTTATCAATAGATATAAGGTAGACTTTATGAGTTTTTGGGACTATTAGTCCTTGCTGCTACAAGTTGTACCGTTCAGCCCCAACCGTACCATTCATATGAGGAGTTTTGGGGAGTTTCAAGGCTGATTTAACTTCTATACCTGGTCACCCAGCTTTGGAGATAGTAAATAGTCAGCTGCAGATTGTTTTCAGGTGCCATTCTTCATCCTTGCTATTGTCCTTCACCTCTAGTACATGCCGTACCTCTCCAGGAGGACGTGGGGCCATTTGGGCATCATTATTCTTCATGGGTATCTTGAAATCTACACCGTGGGAGGCATTTAGGGCCTCATACCTAGTTGATATCTCTTTGTTTGCATATTCTTGTATTTCTTAGGAGATTGGAGTGATTTTCAGCCATACCCCTTGCTGGTCAGACAATAGTTGTTGTATGAAGTTTCAAATCTGAACATGGGTATGTGACAATAACTCATTTTTGGCCATTTTACTATCTGGGTAGCTGTTAGTTTCTTCATTTCTATTGTATATTTTTTGGGTTTTCCATATATGCTCTATATTGTATGCTTCAACAACACATCTGTAGGAAAACTTAAAACCCCTTCTGCATTCTTCTGTCTAGTCTGAAAGATCACACAAAAAATTAATAAAAAATCACACATAAAAGATCTTTTAATAAATCTAAACAGGTACGACACATTACACTACTCCATCTTTTTGATCTTGGTATATTGATGATATTTTTAGTGAGGAGCATAGTGATAGCTCTTCTAATGATGAGGTTAAAGACTTGTTGTCATGAATCTTTAGTTTATGATGCACATCCATTTAGAACACTAATGATAGTCATTTAGCAGTAATAAAGATGCAAAGTTACATGATAGATCATTTTTATCTTCATACTATACTTATATATGTGATAATGATACTTTTATGCATGCATTTGTATAATTATTTCATTTTCATAAGGATCATGAGGCTCAAAATATTCATTTCATTTCAAATAAATTCTAAGGTCCGCAACCTCTACAACGAAGTGGTTTGTGCACCATTAGATAAAAAGAATCAAAGGAACATGTTCATTAGTGATAGACAATTCACTAACAATGGAATAAGGTCCACAAATAGTTTGTCTCTTTCAATTTTGACATAGAAGATTCAAGCATCAAATCTTGGAGAGTTCAAATAAAAGGGTGGAAGGTCACAATTTAGTGACATCATAACAATAATGACCATCAGATTAAATGCTAACTTGATAGATCTAATGCCCTGTGGGGGTAAAAGAAAAAAAATTATGGCGTTAGAAAGAGATCAACACTATTGGATGGTGTAGAAAGGATGGGGCCAATAAGTGTAAATCGACAAAATAATTTAGAATAAAGGCAAATGTCACTTAGCAATGTTTTGTGCATTATATATATATATATATATATATATCATTTGCAATGGATTCTTGTGCTCCTTTGATTTTAGCTTCTATTCATGCATGTCATTGATTTTGATGTGTTCCTACACTTTGTGATATTTGATACATCCATCATTGGTGGACTCATGTCTTTATATCTAATGGATGTGGAGGTCTTCCCTATGGAGGTGTTGTTCCATCATGCATGTGAATCTCCCCCTTTAAAGATTTGGTTATTGATTTTCCTTATTTTTCAGTTACAGTCATTTCTCTTGTTTATGAACTTCATCTTGATCTTACCTTTTCCATGACTAGTGATAATGCCTCTCATGAGCACTAAGATGTTTTACCTTTGAGTACTTTTCCTTTGTTACTATTGACCTATTTTCCTCTGCCCAGAGTCAAATCGTTCACCTTGAAAATCTTGTTGGAATTCCTTAGAATATGGCTATGCAAGCCTTAAATCCTTCAAATTCTAGTGTTCTACCTTGCAAAACTCCTTGAATACCTATTTGGAGAATCCTTGCAAAAAACCCATAAATCTTTAGCCTTCAAAGTACGCCTTTGCAGAGTTTTCTCTATCTTCATACTTAGTTGTTTCTAGGTATGGATATTTGCTTTCTGAATATCCAAATATTTTCCAAGTATCCAGACCTTAGATATATCTAGATATTATTTTAATATCTAGACCTTAGCTAAGATTTGGACCTTAGCCGATATCAAGATCTTAATTAACATCTGGATATTATCTTAATATCTAGACATTAACTAAGATCCCAATATTTCCTAAGTATTTAGACCTTAGTTGATATCTGGACATTTCCCAACATCCGGATATCTCCTAATGTCTAGATGCTTAAGGCGAATTACCCGATGATGTCATCTGGATCCTTTGCAAAGAAGCGCCTTATGACGATGACATCATCAGGACTTTTCGGCATGGATATTTGGCAAGTCTTAATATCCTGACCATCCCAATATGCAGTGATGTCATCAGGATATAGACGTTAGTTTCACAATATGGACATAAAGAAGCATCTGGATATTAAGCAAATATCTAGATATCAGGTTAACATCTAGATATCAGGTATTCACGTAGATGACAGCCTCTCCATGCTGCTAAGGTAAATTTGACGGGTACATCCAGATATCAGGATATTGAAACTCTTGTGTTTAGTCAGGCTATATCATCCAGCTATTTGTGCATGTGCAGACCTCGAAGAAATTCATGGATATCCATATGCTGTTGACCACAACTTTGACCGCGAATATCTTTTTCATCCTAAAGAATTTTTACATGATCCAAAAGACAAAATTACTCAAAATCTCCTCCTCTTTCATTTGGCAAGCTTTTCGTGGGATATGCACACTTTGAAATTATGATCCAGAATTAATGATCTAGATATGGTTATGCATGTTTGGATATCAGGATAAGTTGTTGACTGAAGAGGAATGTGCAGACACAGCCGATAAGACATATCAGGGGCCAACTTAAAATGTTGTAAAAGCTTTCAAAGAGCAGATATTTTTGCATTGATTGTTGCAAGTGCATGATTCAATAGTTATATTAATGGCACAGATATCTTCTAGCTGCTCGATGGATTCATATATTTTCTACATTGAATCCTTGTAGGTAGATGTCCCTTCTGGCAAGGAAATATCTTTGACAGGCCCATAGGCGCATTCATTATAGTAGGTAATGGTGCTCCATTGTAAATGCTATATAAAACATGAAATGTAATGTATTCAGGTTGGTATTTGGTCTAAAAAACCATATCTCTTGCAATTGTAACCGTGCCTCTTTGAGAATAGACATCAGACTTTTACCTTCTCATGAATTGTTCTTTACTCTGTGTACTTTTCTATTTGATCTCCATCTGTGAATGCATCTTTCCTCTTGGATTTCATTTAGTTTCTATTACCTCTGCAAGTAGTTGATGATTTGTGTATGTTGATCTGTTGAATATTGTTATTCTGTGCATACATGGTTGTTTAGAGGGCCTTCCCATATTCAAACCTGGTGTATCACCTCCTTTTAATTTCAATTTTACTCCCTCTTCCTCTTTTCATAAATAGGTGGATAGATTAGGTTTAGTCTTAGGATCACTGAATCTCATATTCAACAAAGGAACCAGCCTCTCTCTAGAGATTTGGCTTCCCTGTAGGGCCCCACACCTGGAGGTCATCTCAATGTTTCACTAGATTGTTGGAGCCCTAAAAGCCTTCAACACTGGGTGTGAATCTATGTGACAATAGTTTCTAGCACGCTCGGTGGGACCAAAAGAATAAGCAATCAAAGAATCGAGATGAGAATCTTGTGTTCTTCTCAGTACTCTTCGTATTGGTAGACATTTTCATGTACCTGGTGAATCTAGAAGCTCCTGGTTCTGATCAGCGCCATCTTTTATGCCTGTGCAAACTAGGGCATCTTCAAGAGGTAATTTTCAATTTATTGAATTGTCTGTTGCTACTTCAAGGAGAAGGTCTAGGTTATCTAGGTCTCCTATAAGAAGGAATAATGACTTTACCTCATTCAAGGGCTCAATACACAACCCCTTCTATTAGGTTTCAATATAATTGAAGAAGCTTGCATATTCATAGACTGAATTTGAATATCCCTAGGATGGCAAGGAATTTGCATTTTGTGACCTTTACTAGAGGCATTCCTTTAGATTTGGTTGCATACAATGACATACGTGCTGCAGCCCTTAAAAGTGTTTCACCCTTCACATGTGATGGTTCTATTACCCCTGCTAAGCATATCAAAGATATATCCAACGTATGCTTGGTCCATCATATTCAACATGAAGATGTTACAGTCTGACTCATGGTCTCATCTTTTAGAGGGAGAGCTCTTCAATGGTTTAGGAGCCTGACCCCTGCGTTAATACATACTTGGGATGAGCTGGGAGAGGCCCTCTATAAACAGTTTGGAGAGAGGGCAGACAATGTTTCATTGCTTGAGTAGTGACAACTATCAAAAGAACTCCAAGTGAGATGCTGGAAGACTTTAACTTCAGATTCCAGAGGACGTGGGAAAAAATTCTAGCTACCCTCATGCCATCTCCACAAGGTGCTTTCTTGTATTTCTAAAGAGCTTTGAATTCTGACATTGCAGTGATGATGCAATCCATGGGTGCTGAGACCCTACCTGCTGGCTATGAGACAACTCTTAAAGCAAAATAATGTTTAATACAGGCTCGGAAGATTGCTTCTAGACCTCCTGTACCCCTTTTTCTAGAGCTACCTTCCTCATCCTAGCAGCCCATTATTGCTCCCATCCCAAAGCCTAAAGCTTCAACATCCTCTCTTTCCTAAGAAGAGAGTGATCTTAAGACTCTAATGGCCAATTTGACCAACAAGTGAATAGTATATCTATTTAAATTGCTCCCAAGCCTCATCCAAATTATAGTCAGGGGTAGTCATCTAATTCAAATTGGAACCAAGGGTATAATCCTAATAGAAATCAAAATTGGAATCAAGGTTACCAACATAATAGATACCAAAATCTTAACCCTACACAACCTTTACAAACAGTTAGGCCTATCCAACAAATACCAGTCGTGAATCTAGTTAGGGCTTTAGTTCCTACTCAGAATAATCTAGCCCAAGAGGCAGATTGGTGCTACCCTTGCAACCAACCTCATAATCAGTCCTCTTGTGCTTTTGGAGCACAAGAGAGGGCTTTAAAGGTGCATAACTTTCACACTCAGTAGGCATCATTATCAGAGGTAGCCAGTAGCAATCCTCAAGTATCAAATGAGGCTACTTCTGATGCCAGCATGATGCTATGGACTTCAGAGGATTTTTGTGTTGTCAATCAGCATATGGACATTGTTGTTATGTCCATTGCAGACAACATTAGGTGAAAAAAGAGGCAGTTGGAGGCTAGCCCTATGACTGCTGTATTACAAAAAGAGCCTGTTCCAAAGGCAAAAGTGGCCTGTGCCACTGTTCCAATACAAAACAACAAATCTGTTGCTACAAAAGAAATTCCACCAGGCTCCAAAGCACCTGAGTAGGCTACAGAACAACCAAGGAAGGGAACATGGGTTCCCACCATGTATAAGGCACCCTCTATTTCATTAAATATTGTGGAATAGATGAAGAAAACAAACATCAATGTATTAATGTGGGAAGTAATGTCAATCCCTTCTCATAGAAATCTATTACAAGAAGCCTTGAGGTACTTCCCATCTGTTGAGTTAGCAGCCAGACTTATCATCAAAACAAAAAGAGAAGACTCCTGTCAGTCTTGTGCAACCAAATGAAGGACAAGTAAGTGCAGTCAAGAAACCATCTCCTTTTTACTTATCTTTGATCAGTGGCAAGTTTTTAGTGCACAACTGCATGATTGATTCGGGGGCTAGTGTTTCAGTTATACCCAAGAAGATAGTGGATACATTAGGCATCAAGTATACCCCTATTTCATTAGGAGTATTGCAACTGGATGGCACCTTTGTAAACACTATAGGAGTGATCAAGGGACTGGACTTGACTCTACATGCATGTCCAAACCTGACTTTCAAACAAGACATTTTAGTCATTGATCTTCCCCCTTCTTTACCATCTGCCTGTCAAGGGACTTCATAGCTAAGGTAGGTGGCTACCTTTCTTCTGAATGGTCTCACATGTTACTAAGGACCAGCTATGGTACACAGTTCACCATCAAGGCTAAACCAATTTTGAAGTATCATGTGGAGAATCATGACCACAACATGGTGAACCCACATGTTATGATCCAGGGTGAGGAAGTGCATGACTCAGAACCTATTGAGGCAAAACCTCCACCTCTTCCTATCCTTGATCTATTTCTTGATGAGTGGGCAAGGGATCATGAAAATTTTGAGCCTTATGATACTACTGAGGCAACTGACTTGGGCAACTACATGATCTGTGAAGGGGATTCTTCAGTCCCTTCTATACTTAAGCCAAATGATGACTCCAAAGGCCCATGGAAGATGTTTTTTGATGGTGCAAAGAGAAGAAATGGAGCTGGTGCAGGTGTTTTCCTAGTCTCTCTAACTAGTAAGAAGTTGCATTTTGCTCATAGGCTACATTTTTCTTGCACCAATAATGTAGCAGAGTATGAGGCATTGGTCCACGACCTGTTGTTAGTAGAAAATAATAAAATCAAACATTTGGAGACCTTTGGTGATACTGAATTGGTAGTCAACCAAGTCAGAGAGATGTGCAACAAAAAACCAGCTTCCAAGAGCTTATAGACACTGAGTTTGGGTCCAATTTGAGAGTTTTGATGCCCTCAACCTACAGGTAATCCCAAGAAAACTAAATGCTGATGCTGATCAATTGGCAATGGTGGGGGCTCAATTTTCTCCACTTATAGACTTGTTTCAAGGTCCTGATCAACATGTGAAGGTTGTTGTCAGACCATTTATTCCTGATAATGATATCCATTGGAAAGTCTTTGACAACAATGAACATATTGTGAGCTTCATTCAGAATGAAGAAGAGTTTTCTTCCATAGTGCAACCTAGGTTGTAGGAATGCCATGGTGATCAAATCATCCAACTCAAATCAAAGAAGCTGCCCAAGGGTCTAGTCACCCTTGAGGCCATTTTTAGCCGTGATGATGAGTTCATGGGCGAAAGGAATAGCATGACCTTAAAAAGGGAAGATTACTTAAAGGTAATCGTCTCCCAGGACAAGGAGTTACTGCTAGGAAAAATGTGCAGTGATGCAGAGGAGCAAGAGTTCATAAAGCTTGCCCAAAAGTACAATGACATCCTAGCATGGACATATGAGGATCTTAAAGGATTCAATCCAGATGTGGCTCAACATGCCATTTATTTGGATCCTAATTACAAGCTAGTTTTCCAAAAGCAATGGCCCATAAATCCAAAGATTGAGCCACTCATGAGAAAAGAGCTTGCTAAGCTCATACAAGCGAGGATTATCTTCCCTATCAAGTATTCTACTTGGGTTGCTAATCTAGTGCCTATAAAAAAGAAAAATGGAGAGATTAGGCTCTATGTAGACTTCGGGGACATGAATCGTGCTTCTCTGAAAGATCATTACCCTTTTCCCTCTATGGATCAAATCTTACAGACTGTTGCAGTGGTAGAGAGGTTCTCATTATTGGATGGCTTCTCTAGCTATAAGTAGATCTTTGTCAGAGAAGAAGACAAATTTAAGACAACATTTACAACCAAATTGGGAACCATGGCATATGTCAAAATTCCATTTGGTCTGTCAAATGTGGGTACCACATTTCAAAGGGCAATAGATATTGCCTTTAAAGGATTCATAAACAAGTTCATCCTGGTTTACCTGGATGACATCATAGTTTTCTCCAAGAAGGGAGAAAATCACATGGAGCATCTGGAGAAAGTGTTCCAAAGATGTAGAGAGTTTAGGGTGTCTCTGAATGCCAGGAAATGTATTTTTTCTATTGCCCAGGGTAAGATTTTGGGTCACATAGTGTCTAAGGATGGGATATCCATAGACCCTAATACAACATCTGCTCTCCTCTCTCTTTCCCTGCTTGCTCACAAAAAGTCCTTACAGTCTTTTCTGGGGCAGATCAACTTCGTTAGGAAGTTCATTCCTAATTGTGCTGGCTTGGTGAAGCTTTTGACCCTTATTCTCAAGATAGATGCAATCTTCAGATGGACAAGGGAAGGGAAGGATGGTTTTGAGAAGATCAAGGAAGAGATTTCCTAGACACCTACTCTCATGAACCCAAATTATGAGAAGGATTTTTTCCTCTATGCACATGGAGGAGAGAACAATATTGCTGTTGTCTTGATGCAACAAAATGAACAAGGAATGGAGTAGCCCCTGACCTTCTTTAGTCATACCTTGAATGACTATGATGTTAGATACAACCCCATGGATAAATAGGTATTTGTCATTGTTAGAGCTTTAAAGAAATTCAGATAAATGTTGGCAAATAATAATATTAAAGTTTTAGTTTCTCATCCCAGTGTGAGAGATTACATAATGGGGATTGAAATTAGTGAAAAGAGATCCAACTGGGTCACCAAGATCTTGGAGTATGATGTGATCATCAAAGCCACTAAGAAGAGTAGAGGCAGAGGATTGTGTGAACAGATAGCTCAGACATCAATAGATGAAATTAATTCATCTTACCACTTCAATGAGGAGGAACCTACAGATGATTCCCCAGTTGTAAGTTCTTGGACAACAGATATGGCTAATTTCCTATCCATTGGTGAGTATCCCTATGGATTAGACAAAGCCAAAAGAAGACATTTCAGGTTGTAGTCTATCCCTTATACATTGGTGGATGGTTTTATCTTCAAAAGAAACTTGGATGGAGTCTTACTGAGATGCATAGAAGAAGATCAGGTTGATAGACTCTTTGGTGAGTTTCATGCTGGCCCAGTTGGTGGCTATTTCTCTGCTAGAGCTACAACAATGAAAATAATGAGGGCAGGTTACTTTTGGCTCACATTATTCAATGATGCCCATGTGTGGGTAAGAAAATGCAAAGAGTGTGCCCTCTTTGCTGGAAAGGAAATATTGGCAACACTTCCACTTCACCCTATTCAGGCTGATCAACCCTTTGCATAGTGGGGATTTGATTTCATTGGCATGATCAATCCCTCTTCCAGTGCTGGTCACAAGTGGATTTTGACTACAACATATTACTTCACTAGGTGGGTTGAAGCAGTCCCACTCAAGGAGGCCACTGGGTCATCTATCATGGATTTCTTGGAAGAAATCAGGACAAGGTTTGGAGCTCCTCCCACCATTATTTTTGATAATGCAAAATCATTCACTAGTTTTAGGATTGCTGATTGGGCTCTTAAATACAATGTGTTCTTGAAAACCTCATCCAATTATTACCTTCAAGGTAATGAGTTGGCCAAGTCCTCTAATAAAAACCTGATTAAGATTCTAAAAAAGACCATAGAGACAAACCAGAGACAATGGCACAATAAGATCATGTTAGCTCTTTGGGCTGATAGGATCACATACAAGAGAGCCATTGGGAACTCTCCTTTTGTTTTGGTGTATGAAAGAGAGGATAGATTGCCAATATCCTTAGAACTTTGTATATTAGAATTGGCTCAACAATTGGAGTTGGAAGGAGAAGATGCAAGGTCTGTCAGAATGGTTGAATTGACTAAATTAGAGGAGCAAAGACAGTCAGCCATGATCACATTAGAAGAGCATTAGATGTAGACCAAAAGGTATTTTGACAAAAGGGCCAGGGTTTAGACATTCAAAGAAGGTGATTTAGTTGTAAAATGGGGTGCTGACTGAGCCAAACCAGAGGACCACACCAAGTTTGATGCACTTTGGAGCAAGCCTTCTGTCATCATCAGCAGCAAGCAAGCAAATGCCTTGTTCTTTCAAGGCTGGATAGTGAAATTCTACTGATCTTAGTGAATGGGATCCATCTCAAACCTTACAATTAAGGTTAGTCTGAGGTCTTGTACATATTGTTTTAGTTTATTTTGTTCTTTAGGTTTCCCTTTTCCTAAGTGCTTTTGCACAGGCTGCGTTGTCATTAGGAGAATTCAGGCCTCTTCCTTTTGGTGTATTTTGGGAGGCAAGTTTCAGTTGTCTTGACCTTTTAAAAATTCCTCTTATGGACTCTATGCCCAATGGATGCTTAAGGCCACTAGTCTATTTGTTTAGCAGACAAACATCCTTGAGAGGTCACCAAAATGTTGACCTATTTTCCTCTGCCCAGATTCATATCATTCACCTTGAAAATCTTGTTGGAATTCTATAGAATATGGCCCTACAAGCCTTAAATCCCTCAAATTCTAGTGTTTTCCTTGCAAAACTCCCTAAATACCCATTTGGAGAATCCTTGCAAAAAACCCAGAAAAACCCATAAATCTTTAGCCTTCAAAGTATGCCTTTGCAAAGTTTTCTCCATCTTCTACTTAATTGTTTCTAGGTATGGATATTTGCTTTCTGAATATCTGGACATTTTCCAAGTATCCAGACCTTAGATAATATCTAGATATTATTTTAATATTAAGACCTTAGCTAAGATCTAGACCTTAGCTGATATCCAAATCTTAGTTAACATCCGGATATTATCTTAATATCTGGACCTTAACTAAGATCCTGTTATTTCCTGAGTATTCAGACCTTTCCCAACATCCAAATATCTCCTAATGTCCATACCCTTAAGGCGAATATCCTGATGACATCATCCAGATCCTTTCCAAAGAAGCACCTTATGATGATGACATCATCAAGACTTTTCGGCATGGATATTTGGCAAGTCTTAATATCCTGACCATCCCAATATGTAGTGATGTCATCAGGATATAGATGTTAGTTTCAGTATGGACATAAAGAAGCATCCAAATATTAAGCTAATATCTGGATATCAGATTAACATCTAGACATCGGGTATTCACATGGATGACGACCTCTCCATGCTGCTAAGGTAAATTTGACAGGTACATCCAGATATCAGGATATTGAAACTCTTGTGTTCAGTCGGGCTATATTATCCAGATATTTGCACATGTGCAAACCTCAAAGATATTCATGGATATCCATATGTCATTGACCACAAATTTGACTGTGAATATCTTTTTCATCCTAAGGAATTTTTACATGATCCAAAAGACAAAATTGCTCAGAATGTCCTCCTCTTTCATTTGGTGGGCTTTTCACAGGATATCCACGCTTTGAAATTATGATCTAGAATTCATGATCCATATATGGTTATGCATATCTAGATATCAGGATAAGTTGTCGACTGAACATAAATGTGCAGACTTGACCGATAATACATATTAGAGGCTAACTTAAAGTGTTGTAAAAGATTTTAAAGAGCAGATATTTTTGCATTGATTATTACAAGTGCATGATTTAGCAGTTGTATTAATGGCACAAATATCTTCTAGCTGCTCGATGGATTCAGATATTTTCTACATTGAATCTTTGCAGGTTGACGTCCCTTCTGGTAAGGAAATATCTCTGACAGGCCCATAGGTGCATTCATTACAGTAGGTAATGGCACTCCATTGTAAATGCTATATAAAGCATGAAATGTAATGTATTCGAGTTGGTATTTGTTCTAAAAAACCATATCTCTTGCAATTGCAACAGTGCCTCTTTGAGAATAGACATCAAATTTTTACCTTCTCATAAATTTTTCTTTGCTCTGTGTAATTTTCTATTTGATCTCCATCTGTGAATGCATCTTTCCTCTTGGATTTCATTTAGTTTCTCTTACCTCTACAAGTAGTTAAGGGAAAAACCATGGGGTGACTAACCCAAGATTGTATTCTCTGTTAAAAGAATAAGAAGAACAAAATGACACTTACCAATTAGGGCTCATTTCCCGAGCACACTGCTCACAAGAGGCCCATTGCCTACAGGAGACACACTGTCTACATAATAATATAAATATTACATACTTGAACTGGAGATTAGCATCTTCACCATGCTTGAGATAGTTCCATTTAAGCTCAACACTTCTACTTTGCTTTTAACTCTTCTCCTCTCTACCACTTTCTCATCTCTACCAAGGATACTTTGAAATGACTTCACAAATCTTATTTATACAAGACATCAACTTTGGGATAATCATCAAAGTCAGCACAACATACTTTATTTTATTATAGAGTAGTTACAAAAATACAACTTGATTTGTTACAAAGACTTCATGTGTATCACCACACTATCAGCCACACATATCTGGGACTTCAATCTTCTTTGAGGAACATGCCATGCTTCATAGAACATCTTTAAGATCATCTGCAAGATGTGTAAAACATCCAGTCGACCATGACTAGGAAGAACACCATCACCCAAGAGTAAATCTTCAATTACAAGCTCAATCTTCAATGTAGACCATAAACATGAACTGGACACAATCTAGAGACCCCCACAAGCTTGCCTGAATCACCAAGAACATCCACACTACTTCTGCTTATTGAAATCATTCACATCTTCATCTGGAATCTCAAGAACATAGTTTGTCATCACTCTCACATTAGAATAAATGCTTGCGGACCTCCAGACCATGAACCAATTGAGTTTTCAATTCACATTGGCTTCCTAAACATTCCACCAAATCCACAGAACAAGATATTACATTTCTGGATCTCACCAGACCTATTTGTGTCACTCTGTCACCTCTGAACAGCTGCCATAACCAGTTTTACTCATATGGCCATAACCTCTCCAAATCTTCATGCGGACCTCTCAAATCTTGATTGGATCATCTTTAGACACATATCTACAAACTCTTTGATGCGTATTCTCTGATCTTCATCTAGCTGGGATCTTCACTTCATAGAGCTTCACTGTCTTCATTATTTTTGATAGGACTAATTTTCTCAATATCCTCAGCACACAGCTCATCCAATCCTTGACATCAACACAACAAGAGTATGTTGACATCAATGATAACACCTGTTAGGCCCATACTTGCAACAATCTCCCCCTTTGTCATTGATGGCAACATATGATGTGAAAAACTATTTTAACCATCAAGACAAGAACTTCTCCTCACTAACATAGCCCCCCTATCAACAACAATCATTCATATGTCTTCTCTTTCTTTGCAACTCCCCCTTTGATCAACAACCACTTTTGTTTTTCACATGTCTTCTCTCCCCTTTTGAAATCAATGGCAAAGGGCACATACTTGCATCAATACTTTAGAATCATACAGACTGCTCCCCTTGAGTGGAAGCTTCCTATCATCAATCTGGACCACAAGATATGATAGTGAGATCCACCAGATTGATGCACATCAGTGCATCTTAATTCAGAGCCGGAGGCGTAATAACCCCTAACTTCTCCCTGAGATACTCAAAAGAGTCCTTAGGTAGAGATTTAGTAAAAATGTCTGCAATCTAATCCTTTGAGGGCACAAACTCCAATCTGACTTCATTCTTGTTCACTTGCTCTCTCAAAAAGTGAAACTTGATGGATATATGTTTTGTCTTTGAATGCAACACCAGATTTTTTGATATATTTATTGCACTTGAGTTATCACAGAAGATTGTGATAGGTTCCTCATACTCCACTCTGATGTCTCTTAGCATTTGCTTCATCCACAATACTTGAGTGCAACTACCTGCTGCTGCAATAAATTCTACTTCTGCAGTGGACAAAGATATTGCCTCTTGTTTCTTGCTCAACCAAGAAACCAATCTTTTCCCCAAAAAGAGTGCACCACCATTGGTACTCTTCTGGTCATCCACATCTCCTACCCAATCAACATCTGTATATGTGTGAAGAGAGAAATCATGATCCCTAGGATACCATAAACCATACTCAACTGTTCCCTTTAGATATCTGAGAATTCTCTTGATTGCCATGACATGAGATTCTCTAGGATAAGCTTGGAATCTGGCAACAAGACTAACAATATTCATAATGTCAGATCTAGTTTGAGTAAGATACAGTAGTCCTCCAATCATTGATCTGTACTTTTTTTGATCAGCCTTAGGAGATTCATCATCTTTACTCAGTTTACACCTGGTTGCCATGGGAGTATTCATTTGCTTTGAATCTTCCATCCCAAATTTCTTCAACAATTCTTTCACATATTTGGTTTGTGATATGAAGATTCCTTTCTTTTTTTGAGTGATTTGCAGACCTAAGAAGAAATTCATTTCCCCAAACATAGACATCTCAAATTCACTTTTCATTTGATTTGCAAAAGTCTTGTACATATGATCTCTTCCTCCAAAAATGATGTCATCAACAAGTACTTCAATAATCAAGATATTTTCATGATCAATCTTGAAGTACAAGTTACTATCAGCAGTACCTTTGTTGAAACCAATCTTCAAAAGATGTTTATCCAGTCTTTCATACCAGGCCCTTGGGGCTTGTTTGAGTCCATATAATGCTTTCTTCAACTTGCAGACCATATCACCATGATCGAACAATTGCAATCCATCCGGTTACTCAATGTATACTTGTTCTTCCAAGTCACCATTCAGGAAGGCAGACTTGACATCCATTTGAAATCCTTGAAGGTAGCAAAAGCAAGAAATAATTTGACTGCTTCAATTCTTTCCACTGGAGCAAAAGTTTCTTCAAAGTCAACTCCTTCTACTTGAGAATAACCCAAGAATATTCCTTCATCACTTCTAGCATCAAATTTGCCAAGGTCTTCATCTATTTTAATGTAACATTTACTACCAAAGACTTTGAAGAGACTATATAGTGGGAGTGATGCCAAACTAGAGTTCATAAGGGGTCTTACCAGTATTGCTTCTAATTTGTACTTGATTAAGAGTATAGACAACAGTGCTTATAGCTTCTCTCCAGTAGATCTGAGGAACATTTGCTTCCATCATCATGGTTCTAGATGATTCTTGGATGGTCCAGTTCTTTCTCTCCACTACTCCATTCTACTGTGGAGTTCTTGGAGTAGATAACTGTCTCTTTGTCCCATGTTTCTCATAGAATTCCATGAACTCTTCGGATGTGAATTCTCCACCTCTATCAGACCTAAGACATTTTATGTTTAACCTAGTTTCATTCTCTACCATAGCCTTGAATATTTTGAATTTCTCAAGAGCCTCAGATTTCTCTTTCAGGAAAGTCACCTACATCATCCAGGAATGGTCATTAATTAGTAACATGAAATATCTATCACCTTGCAAACTCCTGATTCTTGTTGGTCCACATTGATCAGTATGTACTAAGTCCAACAATTCGGTAGAAGATTGTGTTGGGAATTAAGGTGTCTCAACCTTTACAAATTCCTAATGTTATATTTATTTATCCCATGTTGAGTTGGCATAGTCAGCATCTTGTGTATATGTAGCAGGGTAAATTTTGGTGACTTTGGCAGCCGCAGTTTCCCCCTTCAATAATTAACGGGGGTTTGGGGGCAGCGCCCCCAAGACAGGGTCAAGGGGTGTAGCCCCTTGCGGGGTCCAGGGGTAACGCCTCTGGTGCGCTCCCTATCGCAGTACAGGGCGGGGTCGAGGGGCAACGCCCCCGAAACCTCAACCGTTTTTTAATTAATGACAAGTGTTGGTGAGCATCTTTGCATGAGAGAAAGGCATCTTTGGGCAGTCAGGGGAGGTTATGACATGTAAGAGGAATATGATATTTTTAGTCAGTGTATGATGGATTCTCTGACAGCTGTAAGGTGCGTAAGAGCATCTGTTGTAACCTATCTTGGGACCAGGTGCCCACTTCGGGATGGGATGTTGGACAAGTGTCCTTAGGCATGGGTTTTGGGGCATGAGTCCAAGATGGATGCCCATCTATAGAAGGTTCCATATTTGCCTTATAAACTCTATATAAATAGGTGCTTGGATGGGAGATATATAACTTTGGTACAAGTACTGTTATGCTACTGGAATATCTCCAGATTTGACATTCGAAGACTCCTGAAAGAGCATTGGCTCTAAAACTGTATTGTAATCTGTTATTGTTTATTGTAATACATTTGAGCTGTGTTTTGGAGTGTGGGCTTTTTCACCCGTAAGGGTTTTCCCCACGTATATCTTGTCTCTCTCTCTTTTGTCTACTTTCTGTGTGTATGTGCATTGCTGCTATATCTCTGTTAGATGTTCTATGTTGCTGTAGTTGTAAGAATTAAATTGAATTTGCATACATCTCTCCTCATTAGATTAGCGTAGGAAGTGTTTTTTGCACACCGAGCTTCCTTTCAGTTGGTATCAGAGCTTGATCACCTTTGGTCCTAGTTGTTGGGTTAGGGTTTTTTGAGCTAATCTTAGGTTGAGTGGGAGCCTGTGCAGAGTATTCTATTTTCTATTACAGCAAGGAGATGGCAACCACATCAGGAAGGTTTGAAGTGGAGAAGTTCAATGGCAGTAATTTCAAGCTGTGGAAGCTCAAGATGGAAGACATGCTTGTTGACCAAGACTTTTGGGAAAGTGTTAATGGATTTAAACTAGCTGTAATGTCACAAGATGAGTGGGATCTCAAGGATCAGAAGGCTAAGGGTCTCATAAGACTTAGTCTTGCCGATTCTTTGTTGTTAAATGTCCATGAGGAGACTACTACAAAACTACTTTGGAAGAAGTTGGAAGATGTGTATCAAGCAAAATCTGGTTAATAAACTTTTTCTGAGAAAGAAGTTGTATTCTCTTCGAATGGAGGACGGAGGATCTGTTGCTGAACATATGAATGCTTTCAACATGTTGGTTGCACAATTGACATCTATTGGTGTAAAGATGGAGGAGGAGGATCGGTGTATGACCCTGCTTTATTCTCTGCCGGACTCATGGGATCATCTTGTCAGGGCAATCGGAAGCACCACATCCACATTCAAAATGGAAGAAGTGGTTTCTTCACTGTTATCTGAAGAGATGCGGAGAAAGTCTTCTGAGGCAGCCAAAGAAGCCCTTGCAGTTCATGGAAGACCCAAGGAGAAAGGGAAGAAGAAGGGCAAGAAAGCTGAGAAGGGTAGATCTAAATCCCGTGGGAGATCCAAATCTCCTGGAAAGTCCAAGGCTCTTTGTTGGAACTATGGCAAGACTAGGCATTTCTGAAAGGAATGCAAAGAGGAGAAGAAGAAAAAGAAGAAAGCTCCTGATTCAGATTCAGACAAATCACAAGATGACGGTGATGCCTTCATCGCAACCTTGGCAACCCATGCATCTGATGATGTGTGGCTAATCGACTCTGGTGCATCATTCCACATGACCTCACATCGAGACTGGTTCACTAAGTATGAAGAGTTTGATGGTGGAAAGGTGTATCTGGGTGACGACTCTCATCTGAAGATCGTTGGTCATGGAAGAGTCTCTATCTGATTCCCTGATGGTCAAGTGAAGGGGATCACTGGGGTTATGTACATCCCAGGCTTAGCACGGATCCAGCTTTCTATAAGTATGTTGAATGATGTAGGTGTGCAGGTTGTCTTTTCAAAAGACGGATGCAAGATGACTAGAGGATCTATGGTGCTTGCTAAGGGTACCTGGAGAGGTACTCTGTTTCAGTTGGAAGCATGCATTGCACAATGCAATAGTTCTTCTGACTCAAGGAAGAGGGCAGCAGTCACGTCATCCCCACCATCTAAACGAGCAGTGAAGAAATCTGTAGTTTCTAATCTTGATGGTTGTAATCATGCATTGGAAGTTAAACTTCCTGGAGAAAAGACAATGTTATGGCATAAGAGATTTGGGCACATTGGTGAGAAGGGTTTGCGTACCTTGAAAAATAAGAACCTCGTTGAGGGGTTAGATGATTGTAATCTTGAGTTCAACTTTTGTGAACATTGCATTTATGGAAAACAAAACCGTGTTCAGTTTTACTTGAGTTCTCATAAGTCTTCTGGTGTACTGGACCTCATTCATTCTGATGTGTTTGGTCCTGTTAATGTTCCTTCGTTATCAAAATCTGTATACTTTGTATCTTTTATAGATGATTACAGTAGAAGGACATGGATTTATTTTCTCAGAAGCAAATCTGAAGTCTATAGCAAGTTTAAGGAGTTTAAATCCTTTGTTGAAAATTAGACTGGTAAAAAGATTAAATGTTTGAGAACTGACAACGGTGGTGAGTTCTATTCTACAGAATTTGATAAGTATTGCAAGGAACTTGGGATTGAAAGACATAAGACAACTCCATACACACTGCAACAAAATGGAGTTGCAGAGAGGATGAACAGGACACTGATGGATAAGGCGAGGAGTATGCTTAGTGGAGCTGGTCTAGATCAAAAGTTTTGGGCTGAAGCTGTTGCCACTGCTTGCTATCTGGTAAACAGATCTCCTACATCATCTCTTGTTGGAAAGACACCCATGGAGGTGTGGTCTGGTAGAAAGCCTTCAGTAAGGCATCTTCATGTTTTTGATTGTGAGGCATATGCACATGTGCCTAAGGAGAAGCGGTCAAAGTTGGAGAACAAAGCTATTAAGTGTATCTTCATCGGCTATTCTGTTGGTGTGAAAGGATACAAGCTTTGGGATCCTATGGCTGAAAAAGTGTTGTATAGCAGAAGTGTCATCTTCAGAGAGCTTACACCTTCCACTATTTTGCAGCCAGAAGAAAAAGAAAAGAAAGAGGATGTTGTTCAGTTTCCTCTCACCCCTGAGAAGACTGAACAGAAAGACAATGTTGGATCTGATGATGAGGAGAGCTCTAGTAGCTCTAAAATCTTAGAAGAAGAAGTTGAACCTCAACCTCAGCTCTTGAGGAGGTCTACATGGATAAGAAAGCAACCTAAAAGGTTTGGTTTTACATTGCTTGATTCTAGTTGTGCTTATGCTTTGCTCACTAACAGTGATGAACCTAGAACTGTATCAGAGGCTTTGGATATGAAGGATGCAGGTTCCTGGAAGGAGGCCATGGAGGAAGAAATGACTTCTTTAGAAAAGAATCAAACTTCAAACTTGGTGCCTTTGCCTCCTGGACAGAAACCCGTTGGATGCAAATGGATATTCAAGAAGAAGTTTGGTGCAGATGGCAGTATTGAGAAGTATAAGGCCAGATTGGTTGCGAAGGGGTATTCACAAGTGGAGGGTATAGATTATGGTGAGATCTTCTCTCCCGTTGCAAAGCTAACATCCATTCGATTCTTGTTGTCACTCACAGCAGCTTATGACTTGGAGGTAGAATAGATGGATGTGAAGACAACTTTCCTTCATGGTGACTTGGAGGAAGAGATCTACATGTCACAGCTAGAGCATTACATGGTAAAAGGTAAAGAAAATTTGGTTTGCAAACTTAAGAAGTCTTTGTTTGGTTTGAAGCAATCCCCTAGAAGATGGTACTTGAAGTTTGATGCCTTTGTGTTGTCAATTAGATTTGTGAGATCAAAATCGGATCACTGTGTTTATTATAAGTTTGATGGTGATCGTATTCTCATTGTTACACTGTATGTTGATGATATGTTGCTCATTGGGAAGGGTAAGAATATGATTTCTGATTTTAAATCTCAGTTGTCAGCACAATTTGAAATGAAAGATTTAGGGGCAGCTAGGTACATTCTAGGAATGGAAATCAGAAGAGACAGAACCGACAGAAAACTTTGGTTATGCCAGAGTAAGTATGTGAAGACCATGTTGGACAGGTTCAGCATGGCAGATTGTAGACCGTTGTGTGTTCTTGTTTCTTTGGAGACAAAGTTGTCTGTTGAGGATTGTCCAAAATCTCTTAGTGAGGTGGAGGACATGAGCAGAGTACCTTATGCTAGTGCTGTTGGTAGTTTGATGTATGCTATGGTTTGCACGAGACCAAACATTGCCCAAGCAGTGGGAGTCCTTAGTCGATTTATGGCTAATCCTGGACGGGTTCATTGGGATGTAGTTAAGTGAGTGTTCAGATATTTGAGGGGTACTTCCGAGTATTCCATTTGCTATTGTGAGGGAGAAAATGAGAATGTTAGATTCAAATGAATAAAACACAATAAAACCCAAACACAATAGAAGTTGAAAGTAAAGAGGAATCAAAACAAAGAAGTAGAAATACTTACAAAACCCATTTACCTATCATTTTCCATTGTTGCCTATCTTGCATTGATCTTGATTGAAGCCCTCAGAAGCTCTTTTTAGCTTGCTTGCTTGTTTGAAGATGCCAAAGGAAGAATGGCTATTGATACCTAGTGTGATTGAAGATGAGCTTCAATGCACAATAATGGAGGATACTTGGAGAGTGGAATCAGAGAATTCTGAGTATAAATTTGATGCCAACAATGAATCCTCTTAATGGTTTAGAAGAGGGTTCTATTTATAGAATTTCTGAAAATAGAATGGAGGGTGAGGATCTAATGATGAGATCGATGGTCCTCATTATTTGTGAATCTTTAATTCATAATGGATGAATTAAAAATTCAGAGTGGGGGACAATGGGTTATGGCATTTGAATTAAAAATTCAAAGTGGGGGACAATGGGTTATGACAAATGAATTAAAAATTCAGAGTGGGGGACAATGGGTTATGACAATGAATTAAAAATTTAGAGTGGGGGACAATGGGTTATGATAATTGAATTAAAAATTCAGATTGGAGGATAATGGGGAACATTGAATTAAAAATTCAATTTGGTGGAGGATAATTGATTTAAAGATTTATTCTGGAAAATGGAGGATATTAGCTAATTAAATATTAAGAATATTTAATTATATGTGCAACATGGTGAGGTGGAATAGATGAGGTGGATTGATGAGGTGGATTGGTGAGGTGGATTTTGTGAGGTGGATTTTGGACTTTAGACCTTTAGAAGAATTTAGAGAATTTAATTGATGAGAGACATAAGAAGAATTTAGGGAATTTAATTAAATAAAATGACTTTATTTAATTATGGGATAATGAGCTAATTAAATAAATTTATAATATATATTTAATTGACAGAAGAAATTAAGAATTAAGATAAATATTAAAATATTTACTTAATTCGACTCGAGCCAATTTTAGGTGTATACATTTTGCCCCTCTTTGAAGCAATGTGTTTTATCACGTTGTTTCAAAGAATAAGAATTTTTGACAGTGATACATGCCCCAGTTTGCCCCTGGTACAAGTTTAACGATAGGATGCCCCCTCGGGAGATTGGACGGGAGAAAGACGGCGGGGCATGAGACAGACAATCTCACAAAGAAGAAGGCGAAGAAATGGGTTAGGATGGAGAAAAACAGGTTATGGTTCGGAGAAACAACCCTAGGAAGCAATCAAAGAGTCATACAGTCCAATATGGGCCACTTGCTATATATAGGAGTTGGGTCCACACAAACTATTCATTTGTACACTTGGCCATAGGTGATTTGTCTTCTAGAGAGCTTAGGAGAGCATGGCAGCCAGAGAGATGGATATTCTGCATGAGCAGCATCAGTTTGAGTGGATTCGACGGTTTAATTGGCCAACAGAGGCAGGACCCCCGGTATGTAGTTCTTCAAAACTTGTCGAAAGTCAATTTTTGTGCGTATTAATGGTCACGAAAACCAACTAAAATGAATGCGCAAAAACCCTAGTTTTGCGCATATGCACTTTTAAATTGCGCATTTGTTGCAGGATTGCACATTTATGCTGCGGAATTGCGCATTCGCTTGTTTTGCGCTTTTGTGTCCTGAATGTGCGCATTTGTGTGTCTTGTGCATTTGTTCTAACATGTTGCGCATTCATTCTGAAGTTGTGTATATTCACTGTGAGTTTGTGCATATATTGATTATTGCGCATTTGAGTTATGTAATTGCGCATATGTAGGGAATTTGCGCATTTGATCCAATATGTTGCGCATGTGTCAGAATGGCGCATACGTGTCATGGAGTTGCGCATTCATGGGGAAATTATGCTTTTGTTATGAAATTGTGCATTTGCCCCATGGATTTGTGCATTTGCACTTTTAGGCAAATCAGTTGACTTAACAAAATTAACCCAATTGGCATCCTGATTGATGCGTCAATTGTTGAGCGATCTCTAAGATTGCTGAGAATCTAGTCGAGAGATGATATGCTGTTTGATTAATTTGATATGTTTGAGTCATTGATAGGATAGCTTGATTGCTTGGAGTAGGTTGTTGATATGGATTTGGATTTTTTGCTGACAGTATGTGTTTCTTGGTTGCAGGAGGATATTCAGGATGTGTTGACATCACGAGAGTTGTTCCCGATGCTGTTCTTGCAGCGGTACATGCTAACTGATATGGATCGAGAGGCTCTAGATGCGATGGGATTATATCATGTGCTCTTCATGCCCAAGGTTCACATGAACGGGGCGATGGTGACAACAGCCGTGGAGCAATTCCACAGTGAGGATGGGACCTTTCATTTTCTGACAGGGGAGATGGCCATCACTTTAGGGGATGTTTATCAGATTCTGTACCTCCCTATCCAGAGAGAGCTGGTTGAGTACGAGTCACAGCGTGGCGCTGGGCTAGAGGAGTGCATGCGGGTGTTTGATGATCCCGAGTTGGTAGGGGAGGAGATCTCGTGGCAGGACATGTATGACTGCTATGACTACTTCCCAGGCATAGTGGCTGGACTGATCGAAGGCATAGTATGCCCCGATAGGAGAGCACACGGCTTCCCTATTGGCTGGGGACAGGTCCTGGAGAGCATGATTACCAATGGGACCGAGTATGCATGGGGTGTGTGCGTGCTTGCACACTTATACAGAGACCTGCATCAAGCAGTATACCACCGAGGCTCTGGCTTAGTGACAGGTGCGTCACTCTTACAGTTTTGGTTGTGGGAGCACATTGCCATCACACGTCCGATCTGTGTTTTTCAGAGGCAGAGGGGTGAGCCCTACAGCTATGGGTATGCAGGTGTGATTTCCCAGCACAGGCTGGGGAGGCTTGAGTACTGGAGGCATGCCTTTAATGGCATGGATGTAGTTGTCTGGCATCCGTACTTGACTGCAAGGTATGGGATGACAAGGCAACTGAGCTCCCATATTGTTTTCAGATGAGGTGGCCGATTGGTCAGACTCAGTTTATTTTGGAGCGGTAGATTGTCAGCCGTGTGCAGCGGCAGTTTGGCCGGGTGCAGAGGAGACCGCAGGGAGAGGCCCATTTTGCCTGGACATACGCCGAGCGGTATAGGTGGTGTCCTGTGGCTTCCTATGAGGAGGCTTTGGCTGATTTTTGGTAGATTTCGTATGTAGCCTGGCCGATGCGGAGGGACATAGTGGATGCTGGCATGATGCCAGACTATGAGGAGTGGTTTGCAGCACATCCGTTTCCTCGGTACTCAGGGCCTGGAGAGGTAGTGCCTCATATAGATGAGGGTGACTCAAACGGAGGCGGTGGAGGTGGCGGGGGGAGGGGTGGACGGCGGAGGAGGAGGAGGGATTAGGGAGAGGGGGGAGGCAGAGGCAGAGAGTTGAAGAGGGGCTCGTGGGGCAGCAGGCAGTTGCAGGACAGGCATAGGCTCAGGTAGAGGTGTCAGTGGCAGTGTTAGGGCAGATGCTGCCACCTCGGCAAGTGGCACAGCCGATACATGGATAGGTGCCAGCGTAGCAGGTGGCACAGGTTGAGCAGGCTCCACAGCCTGATGTGCAGCAGTAGGTTCTGGTTTCTTTACAAACCCAGACTAGGCAGCTGAGGGCTCATCTGAGAGCGGCAGAGTCACACCAGGATGCAGACGTGACTCGGATATCCAAGTTGAGTAGGGAGAGAGATGCAGCCTTAGCTAGTATGCGGGCTATGAGAGCAGAGCGGGATGCAGCCTTGATGGCTATGGGTACCGATGCGACCTCTAGCTTTTTGGTAGCACAGGTGCAGTAGACTTAGGCCCAGGTAGCACAGTTACAGGGTGATCTGACTAGAGCTTAGGCACAGACTCAATATTACCAGGGTTTATATCATGGTGCCGTGCCAGTGAGTCAGAGAGCCGTGACCTTTCAGAGCCAGTCAGAGGTAGCTCAGAGAGCAGGCGGGTCTCGGTCTATGGGCTCAATGAGGGGCCCACCGCCATCAGGGGTGGATCACTGAGAGCCTAGTGCCAGGAGTAGTGTTCCGCGATAGCAAGGTTAGACAGACCCAGATACTTGTACTAGGTTTTGATCACATTGTAGCACATTTTTGATAGATGGCTGAGATAGCTGATATATGTACTTATTATGTTTTGAGACATGTATCACCGTTTATATGTTGTATACATTTATGATATGGCTTTGGGATTAGACAGAGATTTTGATATATTGTACATGTGGACATATGTTTATGCGATGATGTTGTTGTTTCCTATATGTATGGGCTATATGTGTGATGCGTGGATGTTTATATGCTATGAATGCACTCTATTTATGATGGTTTATATGTGATGCATACTAGATGGATGTTTTAGAATGCTTTTGAGTTATGCAAATGCTAATGTATATGGATATGGTTATGCATTTCAATATGTATGTAATCTATGTTTTTGATTTTCTCTTGATATGATGTATGGATGCACAATGTATATGGTTGATTTAACATGTATGGAAATTGATCTCATTATGTAGGCAAATGATGTAATCATGCAAATGGCTATCTCATGTGATGTGATATGCAACTTATATGCTATGTGTTTGATATGTCCAGATGTACTCAATTGACACAGGGATGATATAGATGAGAAAATAGAAGAAGGCATGGAGAAATACTGACTTTTGTTTGTGATAAACTGTAGGGTGTGCATGGTTGTGTGGATGATATGGAGTTGCTAGATATGAGACATATGTAGATATGGAGTTGTCATCTTCGCAAGGCTTTTGCTTTCATCATCAGGCACTTTTTGGTATTTTTCATTTTTTTGTAATGTGGTAAGAGAGTACAAGTGTCTAGGTATAATTAGACCTAGATGTCCTGAGTATCCCTTTCCTGGATTTTGATATAGCAAGTTGATACAAGCATCTAGTCAAACTTGAATCTAGATGACCTGAGTACTGCTTGTGTTTCCACAGACAAGGATTGCCCCTTTTCATGTTTAGACCTCGGAGTCCTCGACGATCTTTTGCCGATCACGTCGTTAGACATAAGTCGTCACATTACTAAAGTTTAATCCACAAGCAGAAGACAAAGAAAAAGTATGTCCCCATCATAGCATCTCTAGCTGTTGGCATCCTTGAGTAGCATAGGAAGACATAATTGACGAAAATTCAAGACCTTGTAAGTTAACCTGCTGACAAAACATTCTTGCATTAGATGTGTCTTTTTGCCATAATTGAGATAGAATTGTTTTGAGTGTTTCGATATGGTGCTCTAATTTATGTTTATTTTGGACAGGTTGATGTTATGTGTCGAGAACTTTGTCCTAGGTGTCTAGTGAAAGTATCGCAATCCTTTATTGGTATCCCCTTTCAGAACGATGGCATTCAAGAATCCAAATTTGCAACTAAGTCAAGGAGTTGCCCCCAGTTTAGACCAAGATCAACTTATTATGGGTGAGATGATGACAGATGTGGAGAGGTAGACCCCTAAGGGACTGACCTAGTGCCTCAGGGGCTCATTGCTAAATGGCCTTTCCTACGTGACGACGCAGAGGCAACGTAGTTCAGGGTGAACCCTGATGGACCTAAGACCTAGGTGATGGTGGACCTGCGGAAGTGGTATGGACTTGAATAGAAAGACCAGCTATGGGACTGATGGGACAGTGGAGCCTCGGGGGTGCATGGATAATGGCCTTGCTTACGTGATAGCTCAGAGGCGATGTAGTTCAGGAATTGGACCATGGAGGGACTAGTTCGGTGTGATGGGGACAAGAGTCAAATGAAGTCATCATAGATGGAGGGAGTGGTTTGTCGCAGATAGCGCCTGTTTACCAGGTTTTCACCACTTACTTTTATTTGCACGCGTAGCCAAGAGTACACATGACGCCTGTTTGCCAAGTTTTTATCATGGTACCGATCCTTTTGTTTTTCCATTTTATTGATATTTTTGTTCTGTTTTTTGATCACTTTTTTCAATTTTTTTTTTGTTTTGATTTTTTTAGGACTCCCTTACATCGGGGTTTTTAGGTATAGAACTTGCGCAGATGTATGCTGTTGATAGGATCCTCGAAGAGTTCACCTTCAGATGTGGCCAATTGATATGCCCCCAGTCCATAGGCTATAATGACGACATAAGGCCCTAACCAGTTGGGTTTGAACTTTCCTTTCTTTTCTCTATCTGGCTGATTCCGGCGGTTCTCTTTGAGGACAAGATCACCAACTTGGAAGACTCAGGGCTTTACCTTGTGATTATAGCTTTTGGACATTCTTTGTTGATATGCTTTCAGGTGGTTAAAGGCCTATTGCCTTCTTTCTTCCAGCAGTTCTAACTCTTGCAGTCTAGCCACTCTGTATTCTTCATCGGGGATGAGGCCTCTTAAGGACACGTGCAAAGATGGGATCTCAACTTCGATGGGCAAGATGGCTTCAGCTCCATAGACGAGGGCGTATGGGGTTGCACCTGTGGGTGTGTGGATGCTTGTGCGGTAGGCCCATAGCACGGGATTCAGTTGGACATGCTAGTCACGGCCAGCATCATTGACAGTCTTTTTTAGGATTTTTAGAATGCTTTTATTCGATGCCTCAGCTTGGCCGTTACCTTGTGGGTAGTAAGGGATGGAGAAGCGGTGTTGGATATGGAATTTGTCGCATAGTTCCCTGACGTCTTGGTTTTTGAAAGGTCATCCATTATCCGTGATAATGGATGAAGGGACACCATAGTGACAAATGATATAATTCAGGATAAATGAGGCAATCTATTTGCCTGTGATGTTGGCTAGAGGCACGGCTTCAATCCACTTTGTGAAATACTCCGTGGTAGTGATAATGAATTTATGGCTGCTTGAAGGAGGGTGGATCTTGCCCATTAAGTCAAGTCTCCACTGACAGAAAGGCCAAGGCGTCGTCAACGGCTGTAGCTCTTATGCTGGCGCATGTATCAGGGTCCCATGGATTTGGCATTTTGCCCATTTCTTTACAAACTGATAGGAGTCTTGTTCCATTGTTGGCCAATAGTATCCCACGTGTATAAGTTTTTTGGCTAAGGTAGGGCCACTAGAGTGAGCTCTGCATATTCCATTATGTATTTCGCTTAGAGCAGTTTGATATTCCTCTCTATCTAGACACCTAAGGAGAGTACCATCGAGACCTCGGCGATATAGGGTGTTAGCAACAATGGCATATTGGGATGCCTGTCGGATGAAGGTTCTTTTCTGGTTATGGGAGAGGTCAGGTGGAAGTGCATTCTCTTTTAGATAGGCAAATATTTTACCATAGAGAGGGGAATTAGTTCCTACGATGTGGCATATGATATGGGAATCTGGAGTGTCATAAGCAGGATGAGAGATTGGCTCTACTAAGAACTCATATCGTGTTTGATTGCCTGGAATGTCGAGAAGAGATGCGATTGTAGCCATGGCATCTGCAGCTTTATTCTTGATCCTTGGTATTTGTTCAAATGATATCTGGACGAAATACTCCTTGAAGTCATCTACCATGCGTTTATAAGGAATCAGTTTCTCATCCTTCGTTTGGTAGTCATCATTTACTTGGTTGATGACCAGTTGGGAGTCACCATAGACTTGAAGCTCCTTGATGTTCCACTCAACTGCTAGCTTGATACCGATGACCAGAGCCTCGTATTCTACTACATTGTTAGTGCAAGGGAACATTAATCTGTATGACTTTGGAATAGTATCGCCATTAGGCGTGATCAATAGGATACCTGCCCCCAATCCATGCTGAGTGTAGGAGCCATCAAAGTACATTTTCTAGTTTGCTATGTTGACGTGGAAGATAGACTTGTTGGATCTAGGGCATACAACTGAGAGGGGGGGGGTGAATCAGTTGTATAGAACTTGTTCTATTTCAAACACTTTATTCTCTGTTGTTAGTTAGCAGCATATCAAATAATCATTCATGGAAGCACAATACCTAAACACAAGAGTAGATAAGCATCAACACATTGAACACCAAGATTTTGACGTGGAAAACCCGGTTAAGGGAAAAACCACGGGGTGATTAACCCAAGAATTATTCTCTGTTAGAAGAATAAGGAAAAATGAATGGCACATGCCAATAAGGGCTCACTGCCCGAGCACACTGCTCACAAAGAGGCCCACTGCCTACAAGGAGACACACTGTCTACAGAGTGATAAAAATCACAGTCTTGAACTGGAGAATGACATCTCTACCATGTCCGGATCAGTTCCAATTAAGCCCAACAATCTCTGCTCTGCCTTTCGCACCTTTCTTCGCTACACCATACTCATCCACATGCTACACACTGAAATGAATTCACAAATCATTATTTATACAAGACATCGACTTAGGAACAAGCATCTAAGTCGGCAAACAACCATAGGAGTATCCGCAAGATGAATAACACATCCGGTCGGCTAAACAGAGCAATAACTTCATCCGGAAGAATAACTTCAATTCCGGGCTCTACCATCAATGCGGACCAACAACACAATCTAAACATGATCCAGGAGCCTTCACAAGCCTGTCTGAATGTCCGGATACATCCGCACTTCCTCTGCTTACTGGGATCTCTTGTCTTCCTCATCCGGAACTTCAAGAACACAGTCTGTCGTCACTGTCATAATGCAAGAGGTACTTCCGGACCTCCAAATCACACACAAATCAGGATGACACATCACAAGGACATCTAAAACACTCCTTCCAATCCGCAGATTATGATAATACAATTCCGGACCTCACCGAACCTTTTTGTGATCCTCTGTCACCTCCGGATACTTGCCGGACCCGGTTCTATACCGGCAGCCATAACTCCTTCAGATCTTCATGCGGACCTCTGAAATCTTAACTGTAGCATCTCAAGACTCATATCTACTAACCCTTTAATCCGCATCCTCCGGTTCTCATCCTATACAGTATATTTACCTTCTTCTCATCACTGTTCTTCACTGTTCCTGACTGAGGCTAATTTTCTCAATATCCTCAGCACAAAGCTCATCAAATCCTTCTTGTCAATGTAGTATGAGTATGTTGACATCAATGACAACAATGGCTCACCTCATACTTGCAACAAGACTCATCTGGAAATTCAAAGCTCAGGGGGTTGTCATCCGTTAACGGTGCCTCTGCTAGTTGATCTGCAAGCACTTGTCCTTTTATTGCTTTTCTATCCACATATTCTATGTCGAACTCGCTGAGAAGCATGACCCATTTTGATAATCTACCTGTTAAGGCCACCTTGTTGAGTAAGTATTTCAGTGGGTCAATCTTTGCCACCAGTTTAACAGAGTGTGACATCATGTAGTGTCTCCATTTTTGTGAGGCAAAGACAACAGCTAGACATGCTCTTTCTATTGGTGTGTATTGCAACTCATATCCGACGAGTGTTTGACTAATGTAGTAGATAGCCTGCTCCTTTCCATCATAGTTCTGTTGAGCAAGGAGAGCTCCCAGAGCTGTTGGTGTAGCTGAGATATATAGTAACAGAGGCTTTCCTTGAATTGGTGGCATTAATATTGGTGGCTTCATTAGGTATTCTTTTAGCTATTGAAAAGCCTGCTCGCATGACTCGTTCCATTTGAATGATACATTTTTGTGCAGCAGATGAGAGAATGGGTGGCACTTATCTGCTAGTTGGGAAATGAACCATCTAATAGACTGTAGTTTGCCCTGTAGGGATCTCAATTGAGTCAAGTTTTTAGGAGGTGGCATCTTCATTATGGATTTCACCTTAGCGGGATCAACTTCAATACCTTTTGCTGATACTATGGAGCCCAGTAGTTTTCCCGATGTAACCTCGAACACACACTTTTTTAAATTAAGTCACACATTGAATTTCTCTAGTCTGTTAAATATCTTGTCCAGTACTGCTAGATGCCCTTCTCTTGTGAGAGATTTTGCTAGAATGTCATCGACATAGTCTTCCATTATAGTATGCGTCATATCATGGAAGATCGTTGTCATGGCTCTTTGGTATGTGGCCCCAGCATTTTTCAGACCGAATGGCATGACGCACCAATAGTTGGTGCCCCAAGGACATGTAAATGTAGTCTTGTGCTTTTCTTCTGGTGCAATCTTTATCTAGTTGTATCCTGAGAAACCGTCCATGAGTGATAGCATAGTATGACCTGCTGTGAGATCTACGATCATGTCAATGTTGGGTAAGGGGAAATCATCCTTCGAACAAGCTTTGTTTAAGTCCCTGAAGTCACTATAGATTCTGACCCTGCCATCCAGTTTAGCCACTGGTATGATATTTGAAACCCATTCAGGATAATCTATGGGCTTGATAAACCTGACATCTAGCAGTTTCTTGAGTTCTTCCTTCACCATGAGGGCCACCTGCAGATGCATCTTTCTGAGCTTTTGTTTAACAAGCTTAGCTCCTGGAGCTAAAGATAAGTGATGCATGATGAGATCTAGATCAAGTCCTGGCATGTCGGCGTAGGTCCATGCAAAGTTGATTTGTTTTCTTCTGAAGAAATCTGTGAATGCTGGTTTTTCCTGCTTGGTTAGAGCCTTTGCCATGTGAATCATTCTGGGATTATCTCCTGTGTTGACATTGACTGCTTTTGCCAGTTCTATCAAGCTCGATGATCTTTCTTGATGTGTAATATTGGGGAGGGAGTCAAGCCTTCCATCCTTTGGCACCTCAGAGAGGTTTGCACCATTGGATGCGTCTTTGTTTTTACTTTTTTGATGATCTAACACTGTCGTGAAATGGTTTTCACCGTTAGATTATTCTTTTATTTGGATGTTTTTGTGGCTGAAAGGCTTGGCTCTCTCTCCAAAATAGGCCTTCTCATTGAGTTCAATAGCATAGCCAGCTTTGTGGTCTCCTGCAGGTAGATGATCCCTAAGCTCAAGAAAATCTATGATGGCGTCATCATTTTCAAAGGTATCAAGCTCAGGGGTGGTGCCTTCGAGGTCCCAGTCTATAAGTTCAGGGTGTACGAGAGGTAAGGGGTCATGAGGTTGGTTGGATTCAACAGAGTTGATAGTAAGGATAGAATTGTTGAGGGAATGAACAAAGTCTGCGATGGTACTCACTAGTAGAAGATCTGTCGAGGGAGGTATCATTCTTTCCTCATGATTGTCACTATTGTCATTATGCGGAATGGACTCTAGCAGTCTAGCTCTTAGACTTTGTATCTCATTCGTAGGGGTTGGGTCATACTCATGGACAACGTCAATATCCTTTTTGTCACAAGACAACTCAGAGAGGCTATCCCATTCATACTCATTAGAATCTGTGTCACTCCCCAGTTGCATCCTCTGAATTTGTTCAACCATATTGTTAGTGGCTACTTCTATTTATTTTTCCTTATTTTTGTTGTTTCTTGGTGATCCAGTGTAGCCTAGCCCTGTAGTGTCTCGGGCTATTAAGGTATGAGGTTGGATGGGTTCAGTGATGCTGTCCTTTCTTGATCCAAGTGGACCGTGTCCTTCATATCCCATTTTCTGTAGTATTTGGTAACCTTGCCCATACTATTCTATTGGTATAGTGGGATGATCATGTGGCGTTGAGGAGCTAGCTTCATCTTTGTATAGCCATTGTAGGACATCTGTTTCATCACTTTCATCTTCTAGGCTTCCCCATTTCACAAATGGTCCTTTGGTTGGCTTCTTTGCTGTGGGTGTTTTTAAGACAGGTCTCCCATAGGATCAAGGAGATAGGGGCAATTGTGCCAAGCAGAGGGACTGAGATACCGTGTACTCACCCAAACCTTTATCTTTGAGTTGGAGTTTAGGTTGAGGTGCCCCTAAAGAAGAAGCCAGTGTAGCTGGATCAACATGAGATGACGAGGATGCAGAAGCATGGTTGTTAGGGATTACAACATCTGGTTTGGACTGAACGAAGTTGCAGTATTGATAGGGGTTAGGATCACCTGGGATGGTGATCTCTTATCCTTCATGTGTGAACTTGATGCATTGATGGTATGTAGAAGGTACCACTGTTAAAGCGTGTATCCATGGTCGTCCCAAAAGAATGTTGTATGCTAACTCCATGTCAAGGACTTGACAAGCCACATCTTTCACTACGGGGCCCACTCTGATTGGTAGAGTAACAATTCCCTTAGACATTCTTTCTTCCTCATCATAGGCTTTTATGGTGATTTTTCTTTTCGGATCTATAGCCTTCTCTGAAAACCCCAATGTAAGGACTAGCTTCAATGTGCAGATATTCAAACCCACCCCTCCATCAATTAGGACTCTTTTGATCTTGTGCTTGTGTATGAAAGCTTCAATGTGAAGGGAGGTGTTATGGGGTTGAGTGATAGACATATCATCCTTCTCAGTGAATGATAGGGAGTGTGGTGAGGTGATGTTACCGACCATGTTTTGGAATTGTTCTTCAGCTAGGTTCGTGGGAACAGAGGCTTCTACTAAGGCTTTGTCGAGTATGGACCTATGAGAAGGAGACAGACGCATAAGTTCTAACATGGAGATGTGTGTAGGTGTTTTGTGGAGTTGATCCACGATACTATATTGACTAGAGGGAGGAGCGGAAGCTCCTCTTAGGGTGACTCTGTTACTATGGGTAGTAACATTGCAGTCTGGATCCTTGTTGATAGTGATCACATTAATGTGTGAGTCACTTTCATAGATATGGTTAACAACATAGTCGTATCCAATATTTGTGTAATTTGCATTGTTAGAGCCACGATTATTTCTGTTGGAAGGACCTCCTTGCTCGTAGTTAGGAAGAGGATCCTTGAATGCCTGATGATCACTGTTTGAGGTATGTCCATTAACAGATATCTTGTTTTGATCTATTAAGTCTTGGACTATGTGTTTGAGTGCGATGCAATCATTGGTCTTGTGTCCCCTATTTCGGTGGTATCCTCAAAAGTCATTGTCATTCCACCAAGGGGGTTTGACCTTTGGTTTGTATTCTCGTGCAGAGGGAAGCGTTATGAGATTGTCGGTGATTAGCTTCTGCATGGCAGTTTCTAATGATTCATCCAAAGGTGTGAACTTTCTTCTAGGACGAAAGTTACCGAACCTAGATTCGGTATTTCTTGGTTTGTTTTGCGGGGGGTCATTTGATAGGTTGAAAATTGGTTGTTTAGTTGCCGCATTTTTGGCATCCACCACCCCGTCATTCACAACGTTCTTGTTTTTTTTCCAGAATCTAGGTTTATCGTTATTGGTGTTCGTATTGCGAGAGTCTTTGTAGAGTTTGATTTGGCCCTTCGCGATGAGAGCTCTCTCTATGATGAGGCCCATTTCAATGACCTTGATAAAAGATGTAGGACATTCAATTTGGATTTGGTAACTTAAGTCCGTTTGCAGATTGTGGACAAACATCTCTAGCATCTGTTTCTCTGGTATTTGGTGTGGGCACTTGCTTGCCAATTGTCTCCATCTCTGTAAGAAGGAAGCAAAAGATTCTCCTCCTTTCTGTTTGGTGTTATAGAGATCCAATATTGAGATGTCGTTTTCAATATTGTATGAGAAGTGGGTGATAAATTGGTTGACAAGTTCATTGAATGTCTTAATACCAGGTGGCAGTCTAGAGAACCAATCCATGGCTTGTCCTCCCAAGTTCCATGGGAATAGTCGCATAAGGTAAGTGTCGTTATGTGCGACCTCTAGACAAGCAACATTGAACTCTCTGATATGATCTCTTGGATCACCTTTCCCTCGATACTTATCGAATTTAGGCACCTCAAATCTTGAGGGGAAGGGAATCATGATTAAGGACCTATCAAAAGGATATGGTGAAATATCCTCTAGGGTGTAGCTTTTGGTCGATGTTCCTGCTTTTATGTCTAAAATTTCTTGTTTGAGAGTTTTGACTTCTTGACTTACTAGGCTTAGGGCATCTAAGTAGTCAATTGTTGTTTTGCTCTTTTCTGCGGGTATTTCACCTTGTCTACTTCCTTCAGGGATTCTCTCTTCATCAGCTTCTTTGAGAGCTTCCATGTTGTAATCCTTAGGGAGTTTGGCTCCTATACTTGCTAGATATAAAAAGTATTTTGATGGGTCTTGGGCAAGCACCCCTTCAAGTAGTCGTTGAGATTTTGGGTCATGCTGCATTTGGAGGATCTTGTCCACGGAAGGTTCTTCGTCATTGTTATGACTGTCAAAAATATTTTTCTCTGCCATTTCTAACTGCTTTTATTTTTGTAATCTTGTCAAGACCATGAAAGGTGGTAAAGAGATGGGATGGAGTGAGACTTGGAAGATTTTGAGCAAGGTGCTAGGATGGAACAAGGTTTTAGCAAGGTTCCTCTTAGATCTAGGTGTCGTCAAACAAGGTGGATATATGAATGCGATAGTCAAAAGCTAGGATGTTAGGAATCTGTTACTTGATGTTGACTAGCCTTCGTCCATCCACTAGTGGAGTTCCGATAGAGAAGGATAAGTAATCCTTGATACTTGGAGGCTCACTAGGTCTTGTTTAAGATTTGATTTTGATCAAGAAGAATTTGACTATAACCTTGTTTGGAAACTTGGGAGAAAGTGGCAAAATTTTGGATGAATAAGCAACTATGGTGCGAAAAAGGGCGACAATGGTGATTTTGTAGGGTCTTTAATCAGATTTGAAAACTAGAACAGGTTGAACTGGTTTTTGCAAAGTATTGACAATTTTGGATTTTTTGGAAGATGTGATTTTTTTGCTCTCTGTTTTAAATGTGCAAATACAGGATGTAAATGTGCAATAAGTCGATATGAATGTGCAACACTAGTTTTTTTGTATGCGCAACAATAGAGTATATATGCGCAATACGGACAAATGCGCAACAAGTCAGTTCAAATGCGCAAAATATCGGTATATATGAGCAAATCTGGCTTTTGTTTGTATTTTCTCAGAAGTTTTGACTTTTTTGGATCTTTTTCAGGATTTTTCTCAGTGTTTTTGGTTTTTTTGAAAAATTTGGTGTTTCTGCTGAGGTTGATATTCAATTATGGCAAAAAAGCACAGCACACACGTAAATGTTTTTCATGATTTTTATCTTTTTATCTTTTTTTATATTTTTGGGACTATTATGACTTGAAACACAAGTACAACTCAGGCAAGATGGGACAATATTTGTTGAATCATCTAGCTGTGCCACTAAAAGCGTGTAGCTCTAGGATCTGGTAGCACCGGCTCCCCTCCACGGCACTCACTTCTTACGCATACCAGATCCAAGTTTCCTTAGGCTCATACCCACACCAAACCTTAGGATTATCCCTGCTACCTCTACTTAAAGTCACTTGAATCGAGGCCGCTTCAAGGGCTCTGCCCTTTGCATCAACAAATAGGGGTTTTTGGCTTGCTATACACTTGGTTCTCAATTAGGGCAATCGTTCGAGTGGTTACACATGCGGCGGCACTACTCTCCGTTATGGAGTCTCCCAGACTCACAGGGTTGCACCTATGAGGGTTTTGGGGGAGGTTGGCCATCGGTGTAACACAACAGCACTCGTTGTTTGAGGTTTTCACCCCAAACACAATTTATTTTAAGTGGCTTGGTAGGGCTTGGCTTTAGCCTGTTACCACTCAGGGTCATTCCCACTTGGACAAGCGTGCATCCAAGGGTAGGCCCCCCTAAAGGTTCGACAAAAAGAATAACAAGTCTGGCACTTTGATCACCCAGTTAAGGGGAGAGCATAAGCCTATTGTCATTCACAAGCACAGAGAACAATGGTAAATCCAACCTAGTTAAAATACAAAAACTAAATGGGCTTAGCTAATTTGTGCACTCACACGATAGTTAACTTGAAAAGTGATTAATCATAGCAATGTTCATTTCTGTTTTGTTAACTTTGAAAATGATTAATCATAGCATTGTTAATTTCCCTGTTGTTAACTTTGAAAGTGATTAATCATAGCATTGTTCATTTCCCGGTTGTTAACTTTGAAAGTGATTATTCATAGCATTGTTCATTTTCTGTTTGTAAGATAGCAATGATCAAACTAAATAAGATAGCAATATGCAGATATAGCAAGGGTTCAATTACTTTCTTCCTTGTTAGAACTAGATGAGAATTGTATGCAAGTTGCATGAACAATTTGAGTTACTCCTTCCTAATTAGAACTAGATGAGAGTTGTATGCAAGGTTGCATGATAATGCCAAAATCAGTTGTATTCAACACTTAGTGAAAGATGATTGTCTTCAGTGGACGTTTTTGCATCAAAGTGGATTAGTAGTCTCCTGATATCCACCTGTAATCCACCAAAACAAAAATTGAATCAAGAATATTGTAAATCAAATGATTAGGGCCATTTGAAGTTGTCAAGGTAAATGAGAGGTTGGACTGATTATACCTAATGAAATTGATCAAATAAGCTATAAATAACCTCACCACTGTGAAATTTGTCAAATCAGCTTTCCAACAACTATAAATTTGTGAAAAACTGATACTCCTACAAAAAGTTATGCCCAAGAGAAAAAAAGGCCTATTTTACTAAAAAAGAAAAAAAAGAACTCCCTCCTTTAACTTTTTTTTTTTGGGTTTAATTTTTACTTTTTTTATCTTTATGGTTTTTTGTTTATTTTTTTATTTTTTTATTTTTATTTATTTTTATTTTTGGTTTTTGGTTTTTTGGATGTGTGTGTGTGCAGAGGTGGAGGGGCAGCGGAGGTGGTGGGCAGGTGGTGGTGGTTGGTGACAGAGGTGGCTGGTGGAGGGGCGGAGGTGGGGGAGTGAGCAAGGGAGGCGAGCAGGTGGCAGGGACCGGCGGGCGGCGGCGGCGAGATTGGGTGGTGGAGGCGCGGTCTGCGGGGTGGGCAGGGGCGGAGGTGGCGTGGGAGATGCAGGGGGGGCCAAGGGAGGAGCGGCGGGTGGGGATCAGGGGGGGGGTGGGGTTTGGGGTAGCTGCGGGTGGCGGCGGGGTGGGGATGGGAGGGAGGGATGGGGGGTTGGGACAGGAGGGAGGGCTGGGGGGTTGACAGGGTTTGGGGGGGTTTTTGGGGTAGGAGATGGGGGGAGGCCATGTGGCCTATGTGCAGGGGCTTCGGCCCTTGCCACAATTTTTTTTGTTTTTAATTTTTTTTTTTTGTATGTTTTTTTTTTTAATTTGTTTTTTTATTTTGAAAATAAGGGACAAAAAAAAACTCAACCGAATGTAATTTGAATTTTTTTTATTTTTTTATTTTTTTTTTAAAAATTATTTTTTTTGTTTTTTTATTGTTTTTTAAACAAAAATGTGAAGAGAAAGAAAAAAATCCAAGGCAACATTTTTATTTATTTATTTGCAAAAAATACGTTGAAAAGCAAAAAAATTTTCAAAAAATTTCAAGTAACAACACTTAGAGAATGATATGTTATTTCTTACCTCCGAGGTCGTCTGGACCCAACGGTGAGCGTGATTTTCGCGTAGGAAGTCGTTTGTGAGAGTTGATTCCCGAATGCTCTCTGAAACACACCTGGATCCTATGACAAAAACTTAAAACAAACTCATACAAACAAATGGGGTTAGATCACGGTGGGCGCCAAAATGTGAGAGAGAAAACGAGAATGTTAGATTCAAATGAATAAAACACAATAAAACCCAAACACAATAGAAGTTGAAAGTAAAGAGGAATCAAAACAAAGAAGTAGAAATACTTACAAAACCCATTTACCTATCATTTTCCATTGTTGCCTATCTTGCTTTGATCTTGATTGAAGCCCTCAGAAGCTCTTTTTAGCTTGCTTGCTTGTTTGAAGATGCCAAAGGAAGAATGGCTATTGATACCTAGTGTGATTGAAGATGAGCTTCAATGCACAATAATGGAGGATACTTGGAGAGTGGAATCAGAGAATTTTGAGTATAAATTTGATGCCAACAATGAATCCTCTTAATGGCTTAGAAGAGGGTTCTATTTATAGAATTTCTGAAAATAGAATGGAGGGTGAGGATCTAATGATGAGATCAATGGTCCTCATTATTTGTGAATCTTTAATTCATAATGGATGAATTAAAAATTCAGAGTGGGGGACAATGGGTTATGACATTTGAATTAAAAATTCAAAGTGGGGGACAATGGGATATGACAAATGAATTAAAAATTCAGAGTGGGGGACAATGGGTTATGACAATGAATTAAAAATTTAGAGTGGGGGACAATAGGTTATGATAATTGAATTAAAAATTCAGATTGGAGGATAATGGGGAACATTGAATTAAAAATTCAATTTGGTGGAGGATAATTGATTTAAAGATTTATTTTGGAAAATGGAGGATATTAGCTAATTAAATATTAAGAATATTTAATTATATGTGCAACATGGTGAGGTGGAATAGATGAGGTGGATTGATGAGGTGGATTGGTGAGGTGGATTTTGGACTTTAGACCTTTAGAAGAATTTAGAGAATTTAATTGATGTGAGACAAGAATTTAGGGAATTTAATTAAATAAAATGACTTTATTTAATTATGGGATAATGAGCTAATTAAATAAATTTATAATATTTATTTAATTGACAGAAGAAATTAAGAATTAAGATAAATATTAAAATATTTACTTAATTCGACTCGAGCCAATTTTAGGTGTATACAGCTATCATGGTAATGTTTCTGAACCTCTGCATTTTGTTGATATTCGTGGATTCAAATTGGGCAGGTGACATTGACAGCAGGAGATCCACCAGTGCTTATGTTTTTACACTGTTTGGTGGTGCTATTAGTTGGATGAGTAAGCAACAAACTGTTGTTGGTTTGTCCACGACAGAAGCTGAGTATATGGCAGCAACTCATGCTTGTAAGGAAGCCATTTGGCTTAAGAGATTATGTTCAGATATTGGTGTTGATGCAGGTCAGATCACGATCAGTTGTGACAGTCAGAGTGCAATTTGCCTTGCAAAGAATCCAACTTTCCATGCTAGAACCAAACACATAGATGTTTAGTTTCACTTTGTGAGGGACATGGTTGAGGATGGAAAGGTAAATTTGGAGAAGGTAGATACTTTGAAGAATGTTGCAGATGCATTGACGAAACTAGTGGGCACAGAGAAGTTCAGATAGTGTTTAGAGTCTATGGGCCTCTTGGCCCCTTGCAGTTAAATCTTGTCATTGCTTTTGGCCCTTGCAAGTTGTTCAACAAGTGGGAGAATGTTGGGAATTAAGGTGTCTCAACCTTTGCAAATTCCTAATGTTATATTTATTTATCCCATGTTGAGTTGGCATAGTTAGCATCTTGTGTATATGCAATAGGGTAAATTTTGGTGACTTTGGCAGCTGCGGTTTCCCCCTTCAATAATTAATGGGGGTTTGGGGGCAACGCCCCCAAGATAGGGTCAAGGGGCGTAGCCCCTTACAGGGTCCAGGGGCAGCGCCCCTGGTGTGCTCCCTGTCACAGTACAGGGCAGGGTCGAGGGGTAGCACCCTCGTGGGGGCTCGGGGGCAACGCCCCTGAAACCTCAACCATTTTTTAATTAATGACAAGTGTCAGTGAGCATCTTTGCATGAGAGAAAGGCATCTTTGGGCGGTCAAGGGAGGTTATGACATGTAAGAGGAATATGATATTTTTAGTCAGTGTATGATGAATTCTCTGACAGCTATAAGGTGCATAAGAGCATCTGTCGTAACCTATCTTGGGACCAGGCACCCACTTCGGGATGGGATGTTGGACAAGTGTCATTAGGCGTGGGTTTTGGGGCATGAGTCCAAGATGGACACCCATCTCTAGAAGGTTCCATATTTGCCTTGTAAACTCTATATAAACAGGTGCTTGGATGGGAGATATATAACTTTGGTACAAGTACTGTTATGCTGCCAGAATATCTCTAGATTCGAAATTCGAAGACTCCTGAAAGAGCATTGGCTTTGAAACTGTATTGTAATCTGTTATTGTTTACTGTAATACATTTGAGCTGTGTTTTAGAGTGTGGGGTTTTTCACCCGTAAGGGTTTTCCCCACGTATATCTTGTCTCTCTCTCTTCTGTCTACTTTCTGTGTGTATGTGTATTGCTGCTATATCTCTGTTAGATATTCTATGTTGCTGTAGTTGTAAGAATTAAATTAAATTTGCATACATCTCTCCTCATTAGATTAGCATAGGAAGCGATTTCTGCACACCGAACTTCCTTTTAGATTGTTCCTTACTTTTGAATGTGACTCTGCTCTGCTTACCCAACTAACATTCTTTGCACAAACTGTTTGTAGGTTTCACCAGTCCTGGAAGATCTCTTACAACCTGAGTGTTGCTTATCTTGATGATATTATCAAATTTTACATGACACATTCTCCTATGCCACAACCAACTCTGATCAATTTGAACAAATAAACAACTTTTGCCAGTACCAACCAAGTGGAAAATGTTACCTTTTTTTTGAGTACCGGATGCAATCTCTGTTCCAGAACTTTCAAAGATATTACATTTTTCATTTTTGAACAAGAGATCATAGCCTTTGTCCACCAACTACCCAACATTGAGAAGATTGTGCTTCAGACCTTCAACATATAGTAGATCACTACTTTTGTTCTTTCCATCAAAAGAAATAGTTCCTCTGCCTCTGATTCTGCCAGCAAAATTATCACCAAATTTTACAAATCCTCCTTCATATCTTTCTAGATCTATGAGCTTATTTTTATCACCAGTCATATGGTGGGAGCATCCACTGTCAATGACCCATTCATCCATTTCTTCAACTTGGGCAGCCAGAGCTCTTTCTACCATTTTATGATTGACATATTCAATGGGCATTGGATCTTCTTCCTTGATGGCAATAAACACCCAATCACTTCCAGATTTGTTTCCTGTCTCTGATTCATCATCTGTTACTCCTTCATCATCATCATCTTCATAAACATAGTAACATTTCTTTTGAAATCTTGATCTATTTGGATTAGTCCTTGAAAATCTTTCTGGACACCTTGAAGCAAAATGACCAATCTTGTTGCAGTTGAAACATTTGAAGGGCAATTTTCCTTCGTACTTACCAGATCCTCTTGGCAGTCTTTTTGCAATAAGGGCTTCAAGTTGAGTAGCTTCCGCCTCATCTTCTTCTAGATATTTTCTTGCTTTTTCATACCATGATAGTTTCTTTGAGGAGTTCTCTCTTGGATCATACCTTTGTTTACCTTTTACAAAGGCACTAGCTTTGAATGCAGATTCAGTCTTGGGGGGTGCATCTCCAAACTCAACCAATTCAAATGCAGCTAATTTTCCAACCAATTGATCTCTTGTGATATTTGATAAAGATCTGAATTCTTCAATAGTAGCAACCTTGTGTTTGTAAGCAGGAGGTAGGGATCTGAGAACTTTGGTAACAATCTCATCTTCATCCAAGGTTCCACTAGCACACCTAATGCCACAAACAAGCTCATTTATTTTGGCATAAATCTAGTGATATTCTCATTTTCATTCATCTTCAGGATTTCAAATTTTCCTTTCAGACTCTATAGCTTGGCACATTTAACATATTTGTCTCCATGTAGAAGTTCCAGTTTTGACCAAATCTCATATGCAATTTTTAAATCCATAACATTTGTCAGCTCTGAATCAGATAAGACACTTAGTAAGGCTTCTTAAACTCGAAGATTATCTTTACCATCTCTGATTTCATCTACAGTTGTCAGACCATTCTTTGGAGGAACATATTTCTTTGTAGTTATGGTCCAATATTGCATTCCCATATTATTGCAAGTGACATTCCATTAGCTTTTCCAAAGAGCGTAGTTTGTTCCATCAAACCTCAGACTATCCTTTTTGTAGGAAGACATCCTGGATCTCCTTAAGCAATTAAGCTCTTTTAGAGAAACTTAGCTCTGATACCAATTGTTTATTTTAGGACAGACAACTGAGAGGGGGGGTGAATTAGTTGTCACAAAAACTTTATTTTCTTTAGACACTTAAATCCTTCTTCTATTTCTACAGCATAATAATGATTCAATCATGGAAGCACAATGCAATAGCTCAAGAGAATAAACACATTAACACATATGACATAAAGATTTTAACATGGAAAACTCGGTTAATGGAAAAATCATGGGGTGACTAACCCAAGATTGTATTCTCTGTTAAAAGAATAAGAAGAACAAAATGACACTTGCCAATTAGGGCTCACTGCCCGAGCACACTACTCACAAGAGGCCCATTGCCTACATGAGACACACTATCTACATAATAATATAAATATTATATACTTGAACTGGAGATTAGCATCTTCACCATGCTTGAGACAGTTCCGTTTAAGCTCAACACTTCTGATCTGCTTTTCACTCTTCTCCTCTCTACCACTTTCTCATCTCTACCAAGGATACTTTGAAATGACTTCACAAATATTATTTATACAAGACATTGACTTTGGGATAATCATCAAAGTCGGCACAACATACTTTATTTTATTATAGAGCAATTACAAAAATATAACTTGATTTGTTACAAAGACTTCATGCGTATCACCACACTGTCGGCCACACATATCTAGGACTTCAATCTTCTTTGAGGAACACGCCATGCTTCGTAGAACATCTTCAAGATGATTTGCAAGATGCGTAAAACATTTGGTTGGCCATGACTAGGAAGAACACCATCACCCAAGAGTAAATCTTTAATTACAAGCTCAATCTTCAATGTGGACCGCCAACATAAACTAGACACAATCTAGAGACCCCCACAAGCTTGCCTAAATCACCAAGAACATCCACACCACTTCTGCTTACTTAAATCATTCGCATCTTCATCTGAAATCTCAAGAACACAGTCTGTCATCACTGTCACATTAGAATAAATGCTTGCGGACCTCCAGACCATGAACCAATTGAGTTGTCAATTCACATTGGCTTCCTAAACATTCTACCAAATCTGCAGAACATGATATTGCATTTTTCAGATCTCACCGGACCTATTTGTGTCACTCTATCACCTCTGAACAACTGCCATAACTAGTTTTACTCATATGGCCATAACTTCTTCAAATCTTCATGTAGACCTCTCAAATCTTGATTGGATCATCTTTGGACACATATCTACAAACCCTTTGATGCACATTCTCTGATCTTCATCTAGCTGGGATCTTCACTTCATAGAGCATCACTGTCTTCACTATTTCTGATATGAGTAATTTTCTCAATATCCTCAGCACACAGCTCATCCAATCCTTGACATTAATGCAATAGGAGTATGTTGACATCAATGACAACATCGATTGGGCCCATACTTGCAACAGATAGATCATTTTTATCTTCATACTATACTTATATACATGATAATTATACTTTTATGCATGTATTTGGTAATACAATGATTGATAGAGCTAAATACTCGTTTGATTCATGTCATACCTATTATACCTCATTCCATGTTTTTTCATGTGCTTTTATATCATTTTATTTGTGGTTGTATAGAATGTGTTACTCATGATTCTCATTCTTCCCCTTTTACTGGCACTTCCTTAGTGGATCCTATAGATTTTTCTATGCATCATAATGATATAATACTTTTTTATGTTCATGGGGACTCTCCTTTGGATCCTTTCTACTTTCTTATGACGTATCTTTGATTTATTATATAGTACATTTTGATACACCTTCTATTGAACAAATGACTTAAATATGTATAGAAATGGAGAACATGAAGATCTTTGACGATTTTTACTTGGTATATGTGAGGATAGAGTGCCACTAGTTTCTTCTACATCTTTTATGTCCTCTACTATTACACATGATATGCATACACATATGGATGCAAAACATGTTGTAAGTCGATAATAAGGCCATGCATCCTTTACATTCACTTCATTATTTTATGAACATTTTTTATTTTGTACAATTTTCTAGACTCTATGTCCAATGGATTTTTCTAGATTCTACTTCCTTGTGAGCAAGAATACCTTTGAGCATTGCTAGTAAATGTATTGAAAAAACACTACCTTCTAAAATAATCATGCCCATAGGAAGGAGTTGTATTTGTATAATTATTTCATTTTCATAAGGACCACAAGGCTCAAAATATTCATTTCATTTCAAATAAATTCTAAGGTCCACAACCTCTACAACGAAGTGGTTTATGCACCATTAGATAAAAAGAATGAAAGGAACATGTTCATTAGTGATAGACAATTCACTAACAATTGAATAAGGTCCATAGATAGTTTGTCTCTTTCAATTTTGACATAGAAGATTCACACATCAAATCTTGGAGAGTTCAAATAAAAGGGTGGAAGGTCACAATTTAGTGACATCATAACAATAATGACCATTAGATTAAATGCTATCTTGGTAGATCTAATGCCCTATGGGGTAAGAAGAAAAAAATTATGGTGTTAGAAAGAGATCAACACTATTGGATAGTGTAGCAAGGATGGGGCCAATATGATGCGGGAGCATCCAGTGGTGTAAGGGCAATCTTGCATCACCCAAAAAAAAGATGTGTTTCAAAATTGTTGATGTTCTTTCCATTTATTTTCAAAATTTGTGGTTCTGGTTCCATAATCACTTAAATAATGATGTAGAACTTTTAATTTTTCCAAACTGCTAAAAATAGCAACTTGTTATTTTTAGAAAGTTTGCATTTGGGTATAGATTGAAGTAAAAATTTATAGGAAGCTTCATAACTAAAAAATAAGACCTTTGGTGAAGGAATCACACAAAGATCATTTGCGAGTTAAAAGATATTAAAGTTTCTGTTTCCTGAAAAATGTCTGAAAATTATTCAAACTCAGGTTTGAGGCACTAAATAGTCCCATACAGGCTTGAAAATGGCCTGAACCAACAGAGTGGGTTCCTAGCACATAGAGCACTCTGTGATCTTTTCGACGCATAAAAGGGTTCGTCAATCGAACACCCGGATCAAAAGTTATGGCTCCTGGAAGTTGACCTATTTTTGGAGGGAGATGCAAATTTTAAAATTAGGTTGTTGGCCACCAAAAAGGCTATTAATAACCATTTTTGGGAACCCTGGGTAGTAATAGAGTTAAGGGGGAAGGTGTAGAGTCAAGAATAGGCGGGAAAACAAAAACCCTAGTTGATTTGGGGTTATAAAAGGCTAATTATTCCAGAGTCTTGTGATAAGAAGTTGTAATGTGTTGCAGCCTATGGAGGGTTGATTCCTCTGATTGTATTTGAGCTTCTGTAATGTAATAAGTTGTCCAAATAAATAAAGAGAGTTCTATTTTCTATGTGCAATTTCTGTTATTGTGTGTTTTATGATTTACCCCCTTCATCAAGTGGTATCAAAGTAAGGGTTCCTGAGTGTGTAGGCAGATCACCGACCGTGAGGCAGTTTGCACTAGGACCTGAGGTTGTGGGTTTGTTACAGAGATTAAGATGCCTCCATGAAGAAATTGTATTGGGAGGAATACTTTGACATGAGAGGGTTTAAAGCCCTACAAAAGCAAATCGATGCATTGCAAGAGGAGCTACGAAGAGGGTTTGAGCTGAGAACAAGAGAAGAAAGTGAAGATGAAGCTGAAGAAGAGCTATTTGAGGAAGAACACGAAGCTGTAGGAGATCTTGCAGAAGTTAGGTTGTTGAGAGCCATTTCTAAGATTGGAAAGAGGCCTAGGATTGAAGTTTCTACAAATTCTAGAGATTTGAATCCATAACAACTTATTGATTGGATAATGACATGGAGGAGTATTTCAAGTATGAAGATGTGGAGGACCCAGATTGGGTCAAGTTTGCAAAAACAAAGTTGAAGGGCCATGCAAATATTTGGTGGAAGGAGGTCCAATTAGAGAGGAACACAAGAGGGAAATGAAAGATCACTAGATGGGATCGGATGGTGGAGAAACTGAAGAAGAAATTCATTCCTGTGGACTATGAGATGGAGTTGCTGAAGAAGCTGCAAGGATTGAAGTAAGGTAACAAGTCTATTAAGGAGTATACAGAAGAGTTTTATAAGATTACTATTAGGACAGGCCATGCAGAGGCCAACAAGGAGAAGGTAGCCCATTACATTAATGGGTTGAGGCCAAGTATTCAAAAGGAGCTAAGCCTGCTCAGAATGACCACCATAGAAGATGCGTACCAGTTTTCCTTGAAAGTGGAAGAGAAGCTGGATAAAAGATTTGACAAGCAAAGGGGAAGAGGTCAAGGCAGAAGGACTAGTGGAAGACCCTATGGGGGCCAAAATGAAGATTCAAGAAAAACTGAAGAAGCTAGCACCAGTCAAAATCAGAGAGGAGATAATACCTACTGCCCTTGTGACCAAAACAATGGTGAGCAAAGAGGAAGAGGCAGACTTGGGCAAGGGCCTGGAAGAGGAGGTTTCAAAGGAACCTGTTTCCAATGTGGAGAAGAAAAGCATCAAGCATACGAGTGTCCACAACATCAAGGAATGACAAATAGAAGACCTGAAGGTGCATGAGTTGCACATGTAGATGAAGATGCACAATTTGAGTATTTTGAAGATACTGAAAGGGGAGAAACCCTAGTTGTTAGAAGAACTTTGTTGAATGAGGAGAAAGAACCCAATCAGAGGAAGAGTTTATTCCGCACAAGGTGCAAATGTGAAGGTAAGTGTTGTGATATTATTATTGATAGTGGAAGCACTGATAATCTTGTTTCTGAGGAGATGGTTGACAAGTTGAAGTTGACAAGAAGAAAGCATCCGCATCCATATTAGATTGCATGGTTGTAGAAGGACCATAGAGCTTTAGTCAATGAGCAGTGTTTCGTGAAGTTCAAGATTGGTGACTACCATGATGAGGTGTTGTGTGACATCATACCGATGGGTGCATGTCATATGTTATGAGGGAGGCCGTGGCAGTATGATAGGAGCGCTATTCATGATGGCCATGCAAACACATATTCCCTAACAAAGGATGGAGTTTGTCAAAAATTGAAGCCCTTGAAGGAGGTGGAAGAAAAGGTATGTAGTACTGCCAAAATTTTCTTGGTAGATGGTAGAAAATTTTTGGAGGGTATGAAGCATGAGCATCATTGCTTTGCATTGATTCCTAAGATTAGTCAAGAGAAATGTGAAGATGTACCAACAAAAGTCTTAGATATGTTAGAAGAATTTTAGGATATTATCTCTGATAATGTACTGGAAGGTTTACCACCGGTGAGGAAGATAAGTCACCAAATGGATTTGATACCTAGAGCTAGTTTGCCGAATAAGACAGCCCATAGAATGACTCCTGCAGAGAGTGAAGAGCTAAATAGACAAGTTCAAGAGCTGTTAAGGAAGGGATTGATAAGGGAGAGCCTACGTCCATGTGCAGTACCTGCAGTACTAGCACCAAACAAAGATGGAGAGTGGAGAATGTGTATAGATTCTCGAGCCATAAATAAGATCATGATCAAGTATAGGTTTCCATTGCCAAGAATGGATGACATAATGGATTGTTTGAGTGGAGCCAAGTACTTCACAAAGTTTGACCTGAAGTGTGGGTATCACCAGATCCGAATCAAAGAAGGAGATGAATGGAAGACAACCTTCAAGACAAAGGAGGGTTTGTATGAGTGGTTAGTCATGCCATTTGGGCTAACCAATGCATCGAGCACATTCATGTGGCTTATGAGCGAGGTACTAAAAGAATTTTTGGGAAGTTTTGTTATTATTTATTTAGATGATATTTTGATTTTTAGTAAGACTTGGGATGAGCATATGATGCATATCAAAAGAGTTTTGGAGAAGCTGAGGGAGGAGAAGTTGTTGATCAATCTGAAGAAATGTAGCTTTGCAAAGGAGTTGGTATAGTTGGGATTTGTTGTCTCAGAGGAAGGTCTTAAGATGGACCCAGAGAAGGTGAGTGGCCTACACCAAGGAGTGTCACATAGGTAAGATCTTTTCATGGTTTGGCAAGTTTTTACAGAAAGTTTATCAAAATTTTTAGTAGCATTTGTGCACCCCTAACTGAGACAATGAGATGGGATAGAAAAGAGTTTAGATGGACTAAAGGAGCAGACAAAAGTTTTGACACAATGAAGTAGAAATTTATAGAGCATCCTGTTTTGGCACTTCCAGATTTCAATAAGGTATTCCAGGTAGATTGTGATGCTAGTGGCAGTACTATAGGAGTTGTTTTGAGCCAAGAAGGTAAGCCCATTGCCTATTTTAGTGAGAAGCTTAATGATGCCAAGAAAAAGTATTCAGTTTATGATCAGGAGTTTTATGAAATAGTTTAGGCTTTGAAGAAATGGAGACATTATTTGATGCCAAAGGAGTTTATTTTATATACTGATCATCAGGCATTGTAGTATCTTAATAGTCAAGGAAAGTTGAACCAGAGGCACTTAAAATGGGTTGAGTTTTTGCAGAGCTATACTTTTGTTTTGAAGCACACGAGTGGGAAGTCCAACAGAGTTGCCGATGCCTTGAGCAGAAGGTAAAATTTGTTGGCGGAAATGAAGATAGAGGTTGTTGGGTTCGATGAGCTCAAAAGTTTGTATCCTGAAGATCCAAATTTTGTAGAGGCTTGGAAAGCTTGTTTGGAACCTGTTACTTTAGACAAGACAAAATGGTTGGATTTCATAATCCAAGATGGCATGTTGTTTAGAGGAAGCTAGTTGTGCATTCCAAGGAGTTCCATGAGAGAGAACTTGATTAAGGAGAAGCATAGTGGGGGATTGGCTAGACACTTTGGTCGAGATAAGACCATTGCTATTGTTGGTGAAAATTATTATTGGCCACAGTTGTAGCAGGATGTGAGAAAATTTGTACAGAGTTACAGAGTGTGTCAAATGGCAAAAGGAACAAGTCAGAATACAGGGCTATATCAGCCATTACCTGTACTGGAGAAGCCATGGGATGATAGTAGTATGGATTTTGTTCTTGGTTTACCAAGGACACAGAGAGGACATGATTCTATTTTTGTGGTGGTGGATAGATTCTTGAAGATGGCACATTTTATTCCTTGTAGGAAGACTAATGATGTTGTTCATATTGCAGAGTTATTTTTCAGGGAGATGGTGAGATTACATGGTCTACCAAAGAGCATAGTTTTAGATTGAGATACGAAGTTTGTTGGTTATTTCTGGAGGACATTGTGGAAGAAGTTGAAGATAGATTTGAAGTTCAGTTCTGAACACCATCCACAAACTGATGGATAGATCGAAGTGGTGAATAGGAGTTTGGGTAGCTTGCTACGATGCTTAGTAGGAGATAAGCCCAAGGGATGGGATTTGATTTTACCATAGGCAGAATTTGTTTACAACAATTTTGTCAATAGGAGTACGAGTAAATCACCATTCTAGATTGTATATGTAAAAAGTCCAAGAAATGCTTTAGAGTTAAGGAATCTAGACAAAAGAGAAAAGACAAGTGCAGAGGCTGAAGACTTTGTAGAACACATGAAGAATTTGCATGAAGAGGTGAAAAAGCACATTAATAAGATGAATATTTAGTACAAGGCTAAGGTGGATTAGAAGAGGAGATATAAGGAATTCTAGGTAGGAGATGAAGTCATGGTTCACTTGAGAAAAGAAAGGTTCCCAATTGGAACATACAATAAGATGAAAATGAAGAAATTTAGACCATGCAAAATTTTGAAGAAACATGATTCAGGAAATGCATATGAGGTAGAGCTGCTAAGTGGGATTAACATTTTCCCTATTTTCAACATTGCTGATTTATCAGAATATCATGAAGGTGGAGCAGACGATGGACCATCAGAGGAACAGTGGAGTATTTCGGCATCTACTTAACGGAGGAGATATAAGAGATCTCAGGTAGTCGTGTGGGAAGAAGTACTTGGAATAGGCAATATGAACAATACCTGGTGAAATGGAAAGGAAGGCTTGTTGAAGATTCTTCTTGGTTGTCCAAGGAAGAGGTTGACCATTTGGGTTTTCCTCACACAAACACCTGAGACGTAACAGGGTCACTTCTTAAATTACCCTAGGTGTTTGATGCAGGAGCATCTAGTGGTGTAAGGGCAATCTTGCATCACCCAAAAAAATATGTGTTTCAAAATTGTTGATGTTCTTTCCATTTCTTTTTAAAATTTGTGGTTCTGGTTCCATAATCGCTTGAATAATGATGTAGAACTTTCAGTTTTTCCAAACTGCTAAAAATAGCAACCTGCTATTTTTAGAAAGTTTGCATTTGGGCACAGATTGAAGTAAAAATTTACAGGAAGCTTCATAATTAAAAAATAAGACCTTTGGTGAAGGAATCACGCAAAGATCATTTGCGAGCTGAAAGATATTAAAGTTTCCATTTCCTAAAAAATGCCTAAAAATTATTCAAACTCAAGTTTGAGGCACTAAATGGTCCCATACGGGCTCGAAAATGGCTATAACCATCAAAGCTGGTTCTTAGCACATAGATCACTCTGTGAGATTTTTGACACATAAAACGGTTCGTCAATTAGACACGCAGATCAAAAGTTATGGCTCCCAGAAGTTGACCTATTTTTGGAGGGAGATGCAAATTTTAAAATTAGGTTGTTGGCCGCCAAAAAGACTATTAATAACCATTTTTAGGAACCCTGGGAAGTAGTAGAGTTAAGGGGGAAGGTGTAGAGTCAATAATAGGAAGGAAGATAGAAACCCTAGCTGATTTGGGGTTACAGAAGGCCGATGATTCTAGAGTCTTGTGATAGGAAGCTGTAATGTGTTGCAGCCTGTGGAGGGTTGATTCCTCTGATTGTATTTGAGCTTCTGTAATGTAATAAGTTGTTCAAATCATTAAAGAGAGTTCTATTTTCTGTGTGCAATTTTTGTTGTTGTGTGTTTTATGATTTACCCCCTTCATCACAATAAGTGTAAATTGACAAAAAAAAAGAATAAAGGCAAAGGTCACTTAGAAAAAACAAGAATGAGCTCCATGGACACATGATATACCAACTTTCATCCAAGGTTTGATTGAATATTATTAGATAGAAAAGGTCTATGGAACATAGATCTTGATATTGTAGCATTATATAGAGTTCTATACTTGAGTTTCCCAAATTCTTGGCAAGATTTCATAAGTTCCAAGAGAGAAATATGAAATGAGCAAGTTCTTATGGGAACACTACAAGATAAAGTGCATGTCATTGACAATTATAAAGTAGAATAAATCCATAAAGGCTCATGTAGGCAAATGTAGAAGATTATAATCAACATCAAAGACTTCTACAAGTTAATCAACAAAGAAATAAGAGATTTTCTACCTTTCAAGTATAGCAATCTGATATAGAAGTGGAAGCTAGTAACTATTGAGACTTTGGATGTTCATGCATGATTTTTTTGATCATGGTTGAGCAATGGAAGCTTATGGAAAGCTTTCTTGCATTTATGTCATCGAGGGGATCAATGGTATAGTTGTTTTGATCAAAAAGAGTATCGTCACCATCATTGTCAAGGGGATTTTGATTTTAATTATGATAAGGGGACTCATAAAAATAAAATGGATTTAAGGTTTCCATGATTGCCACTTTGGATTTTTGATGACTTGATTTTGAGATGATGTGATTTTTGGGTGATTTGTGTTAGGAATTGCATGCAGAAGATATCAATTAAATAAAAATAAAGATTAAATAGAGGAATGAAAATACACAAATAATAATAGCGAGAGACATTTTTTAATGTGGTTCACCCAAACTTGGGCTACATCCACCAATAGAGAGTCCAATATTATTATCCAGCAAATCAAACTGATTACAACCAACAATCCTTGCAACTCAATACTGCTACAAATGCTACAATACAATATCAATAGAAACCCTAACCCTTAGCCATTTTTATCAAAACTTATGTTAGTTACAAAAAAGGGTTTTTTATGTCGGCCAATGGAAAAATAACTCCCAACGCCTTTATAAAATAATAGGCAATTTTTGCTTCAAGGGCACTACCCCCGACCCCTCGGTTGGGGGCGTTGTGTTGGATCTAGGGCATACAACTGAGAGGGGGGGGGTGAATCAGTTGTATAAAACTTACTCTTACTTTAAACACTTGATTGTTCTTTGTTAGTTAACAGCATATCAATTAACCATCTATGAAAGCATAATGCATAAACTCAGAGCAGATGAACATCAACACATTGAACACCAAGATTTTGACGTGGAAAACCCAGTTAAGGGAAAAACCACGGGGTGATTAACCCAAGAATTATTCTCTGTTAGAAGAATAAAGAAGAATGAATGGCACATGCCAATTAGGGCTCATTGCCCGAGCACACTGCTCACAAAGAGGCCCACTGCCTACAAGGAGACACACTGTCTACAAAGTGATAAGAATCACAGTCTTGAACTGGAGATTGACATCTCTACCATGTCTGGATCAGTTCCATTTAAGCCCAAAAACTTCTGCTCTGCCTTTCACACTTCTCTTCACTATGCCACACTCATCCACACAATCCACACTCTGAAATGAACTCACAAACCGTTATTTATACAAGACATCGACTTAGGAACAAACATCTAAGTCGGCAAACAACCATAAGAGTATCCGCAAGATGAATAACACATCCGGTCGGCCATCACAAAAACATTCGCAGGATGAACAACTCATCCGGTCGGCTAAACAGAGCAAGAACTTCATCCGGAAGAATAACTTCAATTCCGGGCTCTACTATCAATGTGGACCAACAACACAACCTAAACATGATCCAAGAACCTTCACAAGCCTACCTGAATGACCGGATACATCCGCACTTCCTCTACTTACTGGAATCTCTTGTCTTCCTCATCCAGAACTTCAAGAACACAGTCTGTCGCCACTGTCATAATGCAAAAGGTACTTTCGGACCTCCAAATCATACACAAATCAGGATGACACATCACAAGGACATCCCAAACACTTCCTTCCAATCCGCAGATTAGGATAATACAATTCCGGACCTCACCGGACCTTTTTGTGATCCTCTGTCACCTCTGAATACTTGCCGGAACCGGTTCTACACCGACAGCCACAACTCCTTCAGATCTTCATGCGGACCTCTGAAATCTTAACTGAAGCATCTCAAGACTCATATCTACAAACCCTTTAATCCGCATCCTTCGGTTCTCAACCTATACAATACATTTGCCTTCTTCTCATCACTGTTCCTGACTGAGGCTAATTTTCTCAATGTCCTCAGCACACAGCTCATCCAATCCTTCTTGTCAATGCAATATGAGTATGTTGACATCAATGACAACACTGGCTCACCTCATACTTGCAACAATCTCCCCCTTTGTCATTGATGGCAACATATGATGTGAAAAACCATTAAGACAAGAACTTCTCTTTTCTGTCACAGCTCCCCCTATCAACAACAACTTTTCACATGTCTTCTTTTACTGCTCCCCGTTTGATCATCAACCACTTGTTTTTCACATGTCTTCTCTCCCCCTTTGACATCAATGGCAAAGGGCTCATACTTGCAATTCTCATACATCAGAATCATACCAGCTGCTCCCCCTTAGTTGCAGCTCCCCATCATCAATCCGGATCACAAGATATGACTGTGATATCCACCGGACTGATGCACATCAGTGCATCCTAGTTCATCACCGGAGGGGCCATGACCCCTAACTTCTCCCGGAGATATTCAAAAGAGTCCTTGGGAAGAGGTTTAGTAAAGATATCTGCAATCTGATCCTTGGAGGGAACATACTCCAATCTGACTTCTTCCTTGTTCACTTGTTCTCTCAAGAAGTGAAACTTGATAGATATGTGCTTAGTCTTAGAATGCAATACCGGATTCTTAGAAATATTAATTGCACTTGAATTATCACAGAAAATTGTGATAGGCTCCTCATATTCAACTTTAATGTCTCTTAGCATCTGCTTCATCCATAAGATTTGAGTGCAACTACCTGCTGCTGCAATGTATTCTGCTTCAGTTGTAGACATAGATATTGCATCTTGTTTCTTGCTTAACCAAGAAACCAATCTCTTCCCCAAAAAGAATGCTCCACCACTAGTGCTCTTCCGGTCATCCACATCTCCTGCCCAATCTGCATTTGTGTAAGCATGAAGAGAGAAATCCGGATCTCTAGGGTACCATAGACCATACTCAACTGTTCCTTTCAAGTACCTAAAAATTCTTTTGATTGCCATAACATGAGATTCTCTAGGATCAGCCTGGAATCTTGCCACAAGACCAACAACCTGCATTATATCTGGTCTAGTCTGAGTGAGATACAACAATCCACCAATCATTGATCTATACTTTGTCTGATCTGCCTTTGGAGAATCATCATCTTTGCTTAACTTACATCCGGTTGCCATAGGAGTGTTCATTGGCTTTGAGTCTTCCATACCAAATTTCCTTAACAATTCTTTCACATATTTGGTCTGAGAAATGAAGATCCCTTCTTTTGTTTGAGTAATTTGTAGACCCAAGAAGAAATTCATTTCACCAAGCATAGACATTTCAAAATCACTTTTCATCTGATTTGCAAAAGTTTTGCACATACTATCTCTTCCTCCAAAAATGATATCATCCACAAACACTTCAACAATCAAAATATTTTCATGATCAATTTTGAAATATAAGTTACTGTCAGCAGTACCTTTGTTGAATCCAATCTGCACAAGATGCTTATCCAACCTTTCATACCATGCTCTTGGGGCTTGCTTTAGTCCATACAATGCTTTTTTTAACTTGCAGACCATGTCATCATTATCAGACAATTGAAATCCATCCGGTTGTTCAATGTAAACTTCTTCTTCCAGATCACCATTTAGGAAAGCAGACTTGACATCCATCTGATATACCTTGAAGTCTTTGAAGGTAGCAAATGCAAGAAGTAATCTGACTGCTTCAATTCTTGCCACCGGAGCAAAAGTCTCTTCAAAGTCAATTCCTTCTATTTGAGAGTACCCTTTGCAGACCAATCTAGCTTTGTTTCTGATTACTTCACCAGCTTCATTTAGTTTGTTCCGGAAGACCCACTTGGTTCCAATTACATTCCTGTCTCTAGGTCTGGGAACAAGATCCCAAGTATGATTTTTCTCAATTTGCATCAATTCATCTTCCATTGCTTTGGTCCAGTTTTCATCATTGCAGGCTTCATTTATTGTTTTAGGTTCAATCTTTGAAATCAGACAACATTCATCCTGATTTTGAGCAACATTCCTTCTAGTTTGTACACCTTTGCTTCTGTCACCTATGATCTGATCTTCAGAGTGGTTCAGTCTTACATACCTTGGAATTTTGGGAGTATCCTGTACTGCTGTTTCTTGATCAGGCTCATTCAAACCTATCTCTTCTTCCTGATTTACCGGATCAGGCTGACTCTGTCTCACCGGAGAGGATTGAGTTCCTTGAACACTGTCTTGGTCATCTTCATCAAACTCATAAAATCTTGAAGGCTTCTCAATTCCTTAATCAACTTTCACATTGGTGCTTTCTATCATCTTCCTCAATCTCTTATTGTAACACCGGTATGCTTTGCTTTGAGTGGAGTAACCCAAGAAAATTCCTTCATCACTTCTAGCATCAAACTTTCCTAGATCTTCATCTCTTTTAATATAACACTTGCTACCAAATACTCTGAAATATTTCACAGTAGGAGTGATGCCAAACCAAAGTTCATAGGGGGTCTTACCGGTGTTGTTTCTGATTTGAACTCGATTGAGAGTGTAGACTGCAGTGCTGATAGATTCTTTCCAAAACATCTGAGGAACATTTGCTTCCAACATCATTGTCCTGGCAGCTTCCTGGATGGTCCGGTTCTTTCTCTCAACTACTCCATTCTGCTGTGGAGTCCTAGGAGCAGACAACTGTCTCCTTATACCTTGCTTCTCACAAAAGTCAATGAACTCACCAGATGTAAATTCACCACCTCTATCAGACCTTAGACACTTTAGTTTCAATCCGGTTTGATTCTCTACCATAGCTTTGAAGATTTTGAACTTCTCAAATGCTTCTGATTTTTCTTTTAGAAAGGTAACCCACATCATCTGGGAATGATCATCAATTAACAACATGAAATATCTATCACCTTGCAGACTCTTGATTCTTGTCGGACCACAGAGATCAGTATGTACTAATTCCAACAATCCGGTAGAAGACTGATCTTTGCTTTTGAAAGAGACTCTGCTTTGTTTACCTAACTGACATTCTTTGCACACACTATTTGTAGGTTTCATCAATTTTGGAAGATCTCTTACAGCCTGAGTATTGCTTATCTTGATGATGTTATCAAAATTTACATGACACATTCTTCTATGCCATAACCAACTCTGATCAATTTGAACAAACAAACAACTTTTATTTGAACCAACCAGATGAAAGATATTACCTTTTGTCTGAGTACCGGATGCAATTTCAGTTCCGGAGCTTGTAAAGATTCTGCATTTTCCATTCTTGAACCGGAGATCATAGCCTTTGTCCACTAACTGACCAACACTGAGAAGATTGTGCTTCAATCCTTCAACATATAGTACATTACCTGTTTTTCTCTTTCCATCAAAGGAAATAGTTCCCCTACCTCTGATTCTGCCAGCAGAATTGTCACCAAACTTTACCATTCCTCCTTCATATCTTTCCAAATCTAAGAACTTATTCTTGTCACTAGTCATATGGTGAGAACATCCACTGTCAATAACCCAATCATCCTTTTCTTCCACTTGAGCAGCCAAAGATTTTTCAACAACTTTGTGATTGACAGATTCAGAGAGTATTGAATCTTCTTCCTTGATGGCAATAAACACCCACTCATTTCCAGATTTGCTTCCTAGTTCTGATTCATCATCTGTTACTCCTTCATTGTCATCTTCTTCATGAACATAATAGCAATTCTTTTGAAACCTTTGTCTGTTAGTATTAGACCTTGCAGATCTTTCCGGACATCTTGAAGCAAAATGACCAATCTTATTGCAGTTGAAACACTTAAAGGGTAGTTTTCCTTCATACTTACCAGATCCTCTTGGCAGTCTCTTTGCAATGAGGGCTTCAAGTTGAGCTGTTTCTGCTTCTTCTTCTTCCATGTCTCTTCTTGCTTGATCATACCATGACATCTTCCTTGATGAGTTTTCTCCCGGATCAAATCTTTGTTTGCCTTTCACATAGGTACTGGCTTTGAAAGTAGATTCAGTCTTGGGAGGATCATCTCCAAACTCAGTCATTTCAAATGCAGCTAGTTTGCCAGCCAGTTGTTCTCTTGTGATAGTTGTGTGGGCTCTGAATTCATCAATGGCAGCAACCTTGATTTTGTAGGCAGCAGGAAGGGATCTTAGGATTTTGCAGACAATCTCATTTTCATCTAGAGTTCCACCAGCATTTCTAATTCCACATACCAGCTCATTCACTCTTGGCATAAAGGTAGTGATGTTTTCATCATCTCTCATTTTCAATCTTTCAAATTTCCCTTTCAGACTTTGCAACCTTGCACTTTTGACAAACTCATCTCCTTCATACAGAAGTTCCAGTTTAGTCAGGATCTCATATGCAGTTGTTAGGTCAATAACATTCGAGAGATCTGAGTCATTCAATGCGCTTAGAAGAGCTTCCTTGGTCCGCAGATTGTTTTCAGCTTCTGTGATTTCATTCAGAGTTGTCGGACCACCTTGTGGAGGTACATATGGTTTTGAAACCATAGCCAAGTATGCTTTTCCCATACATTCCAAGTGACACTTCATGCGACCTTTCCAAAGAGTGAAGTTGGTTCCATCGAACTTCGGACTATCCTTCTTGTAAGACGACATCCTGGATCTCCTTAAGCGGTTAAGCTCCTTTCAGAGGAACTTGGCTCTGATACCAATTGTTGGATCTAGGGCATACAACTGAGAGGGGGGGTGAATCAGTTGTATAAAACTTACTCTTACTTTAAACACTTGATTGTTCTTTGTTAGTTAACAGCATATCAATTAACCATCTATGAAAGCATAATGCATAAACTCAGAGTAGATGAACATCAACACATTGAACACCAAGATTTTGATGTGGAAAACCCGGTTAAGGGAAAAACCACGGGGTGATTAACCCAAGAATTATTCTCTGTTAGAAGAATAAAGAAGAATGAATGGCACATGCCAATTAGGGCTCACTGCCCAAGCACACTGCTCACAAAGAGGCCCACTGCCTACAAGGAGACACACTGTCTACAAAGTGATAAGAATCACAGTCTTGAACTGGAGATTGACATCTCTACCATGTCCGGATCAGTTCCATTGAAGCCCAAAAACTTCTGCTCTGCCTTTCACACTTCTCTTCACTATGCCACACTCATCCACACAATCCACACTCTGAAATGAACTCACAAACTGTTATTTATACAAGACATCGACTTAGGAACAAACATCTAAGTCGGCAAACAACCATAAGAGTATCCGTAAGATGAATAACACATCCGGTCGGCCGTCACAAGAACATTCACAGGATGAACAACTCATCCGGTCGGCTAAACAGAGCAAGAACTTCATCCGGAAGAATAACTTCAATTCCGGGCTCTACTATCAATGCGGACCAACAACACAACCTAAACATGATCCAAGAACCTTCACAAGCCTGCCTGAATGACCGGAGACATCCGCACTTCCTCTACTTACTGGAATCTCTTGTCTTCCTCATCCGGAACTTCAAGAACACAGTCTGTCGCCACTGTCATAATGCAAAAGGTACTTCCGGACCTCCAAATCATACACAAATCAGGATGACACATCACAAGGACATCCCAAACACTTCCTTCCAATCCGCAGATTAGGATAATACAATTCCTAACCTCACCGGACCTTTTTGTGATCCTCTGTCACCTCTGAATACTTGCTGGAACCGGTTCTACACCGACAGCCACAACTCCTTCAGATCTTCATGCGGACCTCTGAAATCTTAACTGAAGCATCTCAAGACTCATATCTACAAACCCTTTAATCCGCATCCTCCAGTTCTCAACCTATACAATACATTTGCCTTCTTCTCATCACTGTTCCTGACTGAGGCTAATTTTCTCAATGTCCTCAGCACACAGCTCATCCAATCCTTCTTGTCAATGCAATATGAGTATGTTGACATCAATGACAACACTGGCTCACCTCATACTTGCAACACGTTGCCCCCAGATCCCCACGATGGGCTCCATCCTCGAGCTCTTGTTGGGGGGATTGTTACAAGTATGGGCCTAACTGGTGTTGTAATTGATGTCAACATATTCCTGTCACATTGATGATAAGGATTGGATGAGTTGTATGCTGAGGATATTGAGAAAATTAGTCCTATCAGGAACATAGAAGAATAGTGAAGACAATGAGGTGAAGATCCCAGCTAACATGAAGATCAAAGGGTGTGGATCAAAGCGTTTGTAGATATGTCTTTTAAGATGATCCAGTAAAGATTTGAGAGGTCCGCATGAAGATTTGAAGAAGTTATGACCACTTGAGTAAAACTGGTTTTGGTAGATGTTCAGAGGTGACAGAGTGACACAGATAGGTCTGGTGAGATCCAGAAATGCAATATCTTGTTCTGTGGATTTGATGGAGTGTTTAGGAAGTCAATGTGAATTGACAACTCAATTGGTTCGTGGTCTAGAGGTCCGCAAGCATCTATTCCAATATAACAGTGACGACAAACTGTGTTCTTGAAGTTTCAGATGAAGGAGAGGATGATTTCAGTAAGCAGAAAGTAGTGTGGATGTTCTTGATGATTCAAGCAAGCTTGTGGATGTCTTTGGATTGTCTAGTTCATGTTGGTGGTCCACATTGAAGATTGAGATCGTAATTAAAGAATTACTTCCGGATGATGATGTTCTTCCTAAGTCTGGCTGACCGGATGAGTTACACATCCTGCGGATGATCTTGAAGATGTTTTGTGAAGCATGACATGTTCCTATAAGAAGATTGAAGTCCCAGATCTGTGTAGCTGATAGTGTGTTGATCCGCGTGAAGTCTTTTTGTAATTAGTCATGATGTATTTATGTATTTGCTTTGTAATGTATGCCGACTTGGATGATTATCCCTAAGTTAAATGTCTTGTATAAATAAGAGGTTGTGAAGTCATTTCAAAAGTATCTAGTGGAGATGAGAGTGTGGTAGAGAGAAGAGAAGCGAAAGGTAGAGAAGAAGTATTGGGCTTAAATAGAACCGACTCAAGCATGGTGAGGATGCTATTCTTTAGTTCAAGTATGTAATATTTATTATTCTATAGACAGTGTGTCTCCTGTAGGTAGTGGGCCTCTTGTGAGTAGTGTGCTCAGGCAGTGAGCCTAATTGGCATGTGCCATTTTGTTCTTCTTATTATTTTAACATAGAATACAATATTGGGCTATTCACCCCATGGCTTTTCCCTTAACTAGGTTTTCCACATTAAAATCTTGGTGTCTCATGTGTTAATGTGTTTCTACTCTTGAATTGTTGCATTATGTTTTCATGATTGATTTATTATTATACTGCTGAATTACAAAGAGGATTTAAGTGATTAATTGTAAGAAAGTTTTGGACAACTGATTCACCCCCCTCTTAGTTGTCTGTCCTGAATCCAACAATTGGTATCAAAGCTAGTTCCTCTAAAAGAGCTTAACTACTTGAGGAGATCCAGGATGTCATCCTACAAGAAGGATAGTCCAACATTTGATGGAACCAATTTTACTCTTTGGAAAAGTCACATGGAATGTCACTTACAATGTATGGGAATGCAATATTGGATCATGGCTTTAAAGAAGTATGTTCCTCCATAGAATGGTCTGAGTACCGTAGATGAAATCAAAGATGCTGAAAACAATCTCCAGACTAAAGAAGCACTACTAAGTGCCCTATCTGATTCAGAGCTGACAAATGTTATTGATCTAAAAACTGCATATGAGATTTGGCAAAAACTGGAACTTTTGCATGAAGGAGACAAGTATGTTAAATGTGCCAAGCTATAGAGTCTAAAAAGAAAATTCAAAAACCTGAAGACGAGAGAAGATGAAAATATCACAACATTTATGCCAAGAGTAAATGAGCTTGTGTGTTGCATTAAATGTGTTGGTGGAATCTTGGATGAAGATGAGATTGTTGCCAAAGTTCTTAGATCCCTTCCTGATTCTTACAAGTAGAAGGTTGCTCTATTGAAGAATTCAGATCTTTCTCAAAAATCACAAGAGATCAACTAGTTGGTAAATTAGCTGCATTTGAATTGGCTGAGTTTGGAGATGCACCCCCCAAGACTGAATCTACTTTCAAAGCTAGTGCCTCTGTAAAAGGAAAACAAAAGGTTGATCCAGGAGAGAACTCTTCAAAGAAACTATCATGGTATGAAAAAACAAGAAAAGATTTGGAAGAAGATGAAGTAGAAGTTGCTCAACTTGAAGCCCTTATTGCAAAAAGACTGCCAAGAGGATCCAGTAAGTATGAAGGGAAATTACCTTTTAAATGTTTTAACTGCAACAAGATTGGTCATTTTGCCTCAAGGTGTTTGGAAAGATTTTCAAGGCCAAATCCTAACAGATCAAGATTCTAAAAGAAATGTTACTATGTTCATGAAGATGATGATGATGGAGTAACAAATCATGAATCAGAGACAGGGAACAAATTCAGAAGTGACTAGGTGTTTATTGCCATCAAGGAAGAAGATCCAATGCCTTCTGAATCTATCAATCATAAAATGGTAGAAAGAGCTCTAGCTGCCCAAGTTGAAGAAAATGATGATTGGATCATTGACAGTGGATGTTCCCACCATATGACAGGTGACAAAAATAAGTTCATAGATTTGGAAAGATATGAAGGAGGAGTGGTAAACTTTGGTGATAATTCTGCTGGTAGAATCAGAGGTAGAGGAACTATTTCTTTTGATGGAAAGAACAAAACCAGTAATGTACTGTATGTTGAAGGTCTGAAGTACAATCTTCTTAGTGTTGGACAGTTGGTGGGCAAAGGCTATGATCTCTGATTCAAAAATGGAAAATGCAAGATCTTTGAAAGTTTCAAAATAGAGATTGCATCCGGTACTCAAACAAAAGGTAATACTTCCACTTGGTTGGTACTGGTAAAAGTTTTTTTTTGTTCAAATTGATCAGAGTTGGTTGTGGCATAGGAGAATGTGTCATGAGAATTTTGATAATATCATCAAGATAAGCAACACTCAGGCTGTAAGAGATCTTCCTAGACTAGTGAACCTACTAAGAGTTTGTACAAAGAATGTTAGTTGGGTAAGCAAAGTAGGGTTACATTCAAAAGTAAGGAAAAATCTTCTATCGGATTATTGGACTTAGTTCATATTGATCTATGTGGTCTGGCAAGAATCAGGAGTGTGCAAGGTGATAGATACTTTATGTTATTAATTGATCACCACTCCTGGATGATGTGGGTGACTTTTCTGAAAGAGAAATCAGAGGCTCTTGAGAAGTTTAAAATATTCAAGGCTATGGTAAAGAATGAAACTAGATTGAACATAAAATGTCTGAGGTCTGATAGAGGTGGATAATTCACATATGGTGAGTTCATAGAATTCTGTGAGAAACATGGGATAAAAAGACAATTGTCTGCTCCAAGGACCCCACATCAGAATGGAGTAGTGGAGAGAAAGAACCAGACCATCCAGGAAGCATCTAGAACCATGATGATGGAAGCAAATGTTCCTCAGATCTACTAGTGAGAAGCTGTAAGCACTGTAGTCTATACTCTTAATTGAGTACAAATCAGAAGCAATACTGGTAAGACTCCTTATGAACTCTGGTTTGGCATCACTCCCACTGTGAATTATTTCAAAGTCTTTGGTAGCAAATGTTACATTAAAAGAGATGAAGATCTAGGCAAATTTGATGCTAGAAGTGATGAAGGAATATTCTTGGGTTATTCTACTCAAAGCAAAGCGTATCGGTGTTATAACAAGAGATTGAGAAAGATTATAGAAAGTACAAATGTGAAGGTTGATGAAGGTATTGAAAAACCCTCAAGGTTTTATGAATATGATGAAGATGATTAGAATGATGTTTTGGTTCAAGAAGTCCAAGCCCCTTCTAAAATTTAGATCTAGACTGATCTGAAAAATCAGGAAGAAGAGATAAGTTTGAATGAACCTGTTCAAGAATTAGAAGTACAAGAAAGTCCCAAAATTCCTAGTTATGTAAGACTGAATCACTCTAAAGATCAGATCATAGGTGATAAAAGCAAAGGTGTTCAAACAAGAAGAAAGATTACTTAAGACTCAGAAGAGTATTGTCTAATTTCAAAGATTGAACCAAAGTTAGTGAATGAGGCATGCAATGATGAAAGATGGACTAAAGCAATGGAGGAAGAGCTAATGCAAATTGAGAAAAATCACACTTGGGATCTTGTTCCCAGGCCCAGAAATAAGAATGTGATTGGGACCAAATGGTTCTTCTGGAATAAACTGAATGAAGATGGTGAAGTAGTTAGAAACAAAGCCAGATTTGTCTGTAAGGGTTACTCTCAAGTAGGAGTTGATTTTGAAGAAACATTTGCTCTGGTGGCAAGAATTGAAGCAGTTAGATTATTTATTGCCTTTGCTTCCTTCAAGGACTTCAAAGTATATCAAATGGATGTCAAGTCTGCCTTCTTGAATGATGACTTGGAAGAAGAAGTTTATATTGAACAACCAGATCGATTCTAATTGTCTGATCATGGTTATATGGTCTGTAAGATGAAGAAAGCACTATATGGACTCAAACAAGCCCCAAGAGTCTGGTATGAAAGATTGGATAAGCATCTTTTGAAGATTGGTTTCAACAAAGGTACTGTTGACAATAACTTATACTTCAAAATTGATCATGAAAATATCTTAATTGTTGAAGTGTTTGTTGATGATATCATTTTTGGAGGAAGAGATAGTATGTGCAAAACTTTTGCAAATCAAATGAAAAGTGAATTTGAGATGTCCATGTTTGGGGAAATGAATTTCTTCTTGGGACTGCAAATCATTCAAATAAAGAAAGGAATCTTCATTTCATAGACCAAATATGTGAAAGAATTGTTGAAGAAATTTGGGATCGAAGACTCAAAACCAATGAGTACTCCCATGGCAACTGGATGTAAATTGAGCAAAGTTGATAACTCTCCTAAGACTAATTAGAAAATGTTCAGGTCAATGATTGGAGGATTATTGTATCTCACTCAAACTAGACCTGACATTATGAATGTTGTTGGTCTCGTTGCTAGATTTCGAGCTGATCCTAGAGAATCTCATGTCATGGCAATTAAGAGGATTCTTAGATATCTAAAAAGGACAGTTGAGTATGGCTTATGGTATCCTAAAGACCATGATTTCTCTCTTCATGCATATACAGATGCGGATTGGGTAGGAGATGTGGATGACCGGAAGAGTACCAGTGGTGGAGCATTCTTTTTGGGGAAAAGATTGGTTTCTTGGTTGAGAAAGAAACAAGAGGCAATATCTCTATCCACTGCAGAAGAAGAATATATTGCAGTAGTAGGTAGTTGCACTCAAGTATTGTGGATGAAGCAAATGTTAAGAGACATCAGAGTGGAGTATGAGGAACCTATCACAATCTTCTGTGATAATTCAAGTGCAATAAATATATCAAAAAATCTAGTGTTTCATTCAAAGACAAAACATATATGCATCAAGTTTCACTTTTTGAGAGAGCAAGTGAACAAGAATGAAGTAAAATTAGAGTTTGTACCTTCCAAGGATTAGATTGCAGATATTTTTACTAAATCTCTACCTAAGGACTCTTTTGAGTATCTCAGGGAGAAGTTAGCGGTTATTACTCCTCCTTCGGTTCTGAGTTAAGGTGCACTGATGTGCATCAGTTCGGTGGATCTCACAGTCATATCTTGTGGTCTGGATTGATGTTGGGAAGCTGCTACTTAGGGGGAGCAGCTAGTATGATGCAAGTATGTGCCCTTTGCCATTGATGTCAAAGGGGGAGAGAAGACATGTGAAAAACAAGTGGTTTCTGATCAAAGGAGGAGCAATAAATGAAGAGAAGACATGTGAATGGTTGTTGTTGATAGGGGGAGTTATGTCAGTGAGGAGAAGTTCTTGTCTTGATGGTTAAAATAGTTTTTCGCATCATATGTTGCCATCAATGATAAAGGGGGAGATTGATGCAAGTATGGGCCTAATTGGTGTTGTCATTGATGTCAACATACTCCTGTCACATTGATTATAAGGATTGGATGAGTTGTATGCTGAGGATATTGAGAAAATTAGTCCTATCAGGAACAAAGAAGAACAATGAAGATAGCGAGGTGAAGATCCCAGCTAAGATGAAGATCAGAGGGTGTGGATCAAAGGGTTTGTAGATATGTGTCTTAATATGATCCGATAAAGATTTGAGAGGTCCGCATGAAGATTTGAAGAAGTTATGGCCACTTGAGTAAAACCAGTTCTGGCAGATGTTTAGAGGTGACAGAGTGACATAGATAGGTCCGGTGAGATCCAGAAATGTAATATCTTGTTCTACGGATTTGGTGGTGTTTAGGAAGTCAATGTGAATTGACAACTCAATTAGTTCAAGGTCTGGAGGTCTGTAAGCATCTACTCCAATATAACAGTGATGACAGACTATGTTCTTGAGATTCTGAATGAAGGAGAGGATGATTTCAGTAAGCAGAAAGTAGTGTGGATGTTCTTGGTGATTCAAGTAAGCTTGTGGAGGTCTTTGGATTGTGTCTAGTTTGTGTTTGTGGTCGGCATTGAAGATTGAGCTCGTAATTGAAGAATTACTTCCGGATGATGATGTTCTTCCTAAGTCTGGCTGACTGGATGAGTTACACATCCTGCAGATGATCTTGAAGATGTTCTGTGAAGCATGGCATGTTCCTATAATAAGATTGAAGTCCCAGATCTGTGTAGCTGACAGTGTGTTGATCTGCGTGAAGTCTTTTTGTAATTATTCATGATGTACTTATGTATTTGCTTTGTAATGTATGCTGACTTGGATGATTATCCCTAAGTCAAATGTCTTGTATAAATAAGAGGTTGTGAAGTCATTTCAAAAGTATCTAGTGGAGATGAGAGTGTGGTAGAGAGAAGAGAAGCGAAAGGTAGAGTAGAGATATTGGGCTTAAATGGAACTGACTCAAGCATGGTGAAGATGCTATTCTTTAGTTCAAGTATGTAATATTTATTATTCTGTAGACAGTGTGTCTCCTGTAGGCAGTGGGCCTCTTGTGAGCAGTGTGCTCGGGCAATAAGCCCTAATTGGCATGTGCCATTTTGTTCTTCTTATTCTTTTAATAGAGAATACAATCTTAGGTTAGTCACCTCATGGTTTTTCCCTTAACCGGGTCTTTCACGTTAAAATCTTGGTGTCTCATGTGTTAATGTGTTTCTGCTCTTGAATTGTTGCATTATGTTTTCATGATTGATTTATTATTATGCTGTTGAATTACAAAGAGGATTTGAGTGATTAATTGTAAGAAAGTTTCAGACAACTGATTCACCCCCCCTCTCAGTTGTCTATCCTGAATCCAATAGGGATAAGCCCCTCGGGCCCCGCAAGAGGGGATCTGCCCCCTGTACTCCCCCGTTAAATAATTTGGGGGGAAATTGCACCGATAAAAGTGGGGAAAATTTAACCTCTGAGTTTGATTAGGCTCCATATAACAACAATTTGATGACTTTAGATTTTAGAGGCTTGGATCTTAAGATTTTCTTTGATATCAAAGGATTTTCAACTTTGGATTTGAGAAGTTAGGTCTAGGACATTAGGTAGCTTGATGATGGATTTGATCAAGGTCAAGGATGCATGGCACTTGATGTTTGGTTTAACTGATTGGGTTTAGATGAGGGTGGATTTGGTATTGATTGAGGGGATTAGGCTAATGACCCTAGATGACTTGATGTTATGTTGATTACGGGTGATGAGGTCTTAAGACCCTTGATGTTTGATGTTGATTTTTGTTTTGGATTGAGGTTTGATTGATTGATTATTTGAATAAGGCCTAGGACCTTGGAGGATGATTGATTTTGACTTGGGATGATGCTTGACTTAAGATTTGGAATTTGAGGGATTAGGTCAAGGACCCTTGATGATGGGTCATTTGATGTTTGATGGGGTTGAGAGAATTTGATTAGGGTGAGGATTTGATTGGATGGACTTGGGTTGATTGGATGAATAATGATTTTGATTGAAATGAAGTTACAAGGCCATATTGGATTTTAAGTTGGAAGTGGGATTAGGGTGCAATACTTTGGATTAGGTGATTGATTGGATGATTTTGTGATTTAGAATAGGTGCAAAGGTCAGATAATGATTGGTTGATGAATGTTTAAGGGCATAAGGTACTTAAGAAAAATTGATTGGGATTGACAATTTATTTTTTGGGATATGATTGGTGGCGTATGGATGAGGGTTGAGTTGGATTAGGCATAAAAGCCCTTGGATGATGATTGATTTGATTTGGGATTAAGGTGAAAGACCTTGTTTAGTTTGGATGATGATTTATTAATGGGGGATTGGTTGGACTAAGGTGCAAAGACATTGGATTAGGTGATTGATTAGATAATATTATGTAATGAGGATTAGGTGCAAAGACCTTGATTAGATTTGATTGATTTTGATGCCTATGCTTAGGGAAGCCAAGTCTTTAAGCATGGTTTTATTTAAGTTGATGGTTTTGGATCTTGGTTTGTGAAGTTTTGGATGGGGATAAATGTGGAAGATGGTTAGATTTTTGATTTGGGACTTTCAAATTTAGAGTTTGGATTATGGTTCAAATTATGATTTGTAAGTTGGATTAAGGTGCAAGTCCTTGTTTGATGATTGATTTTGGAGTGGATTAAGGTACATCACTTTGTGGGATGTTGATTTTGGTAACTTGATGGGGGTTTGATGTTGATTTTGGATGTTGTATTGGTTTCAAATGAATATCTTTTGGATGATTTTGGATTATGAGAAATTGATGGTTTTAGATTTGGGTTGGGGGTTGGATTTTACTTTTGGTTTATGGGTTTTGGAATTTAAGGATTTGGATTGGATTGATTTGGAAGATTTAGGGTTGGAGATGGATTTTTATGTGATTGGGGAATGGAGTTGATGTGGAATTGATTTAGGATGATTAGATCACATGGATTTTTGAGACCTAGAAGTTTAGAGAGTTGGATTACAGATTGTGGATTGGAATTACCTAGGACCTTGGATAGATTTGATGAGGAGATTTTTGATCTTTGGATGAATGGATGTCATGTGGAGTGAGGGTATGGGATTTTGGTTCTTAGATTCAAATTTGAGGGACTTGCAACCTTTGTCTTGGAAGTATTTTTAGACTTTTTGGACCTTTTAATTTTGTGGATTTTGAAGATTTTGCAAGTGTGTTTGGATTTTTAGGAGGATTGCATGGGGTTCACACAATTGAAGACATACCAAGCACATCAACAAGCCTAATTTATCCAAGTGGGTGTGTATACACTTTTAAGCCCACCAATAATGCCTTGTCTAGGCATAGAATGTAAGGCTTATGAAGAGGCACTAACTATTTTTATCCTCAAGATCACACAATGGTGTGAAAGGAGAGCATACATGACCTATAATCTCATTTCTACAGGCACGTAGTGATTAACTTTCTCATTCTAACCATTAATAGATGCATTACAAGCATATATGGTCGAAAGGTTCTATCTAGGATAAACAAGGTGTACTAGTGGATGTACTCAATATACCTTGCCATACTAGAGGCCAATGCCCATGAACAAGAGGGATTTATACAAGCATGCGGTTGGCGTAAAATCCCTTCCCACTTCACCTTCTCCCCTCAAGTGGACAACAAGGTTGTGCTAAACATGATAGGCCTCCTTTGAGGCAAGTCTTTCGATTCTCACCCCCTTTATATACCCCAATGGAATGCATGGTTTAGGTCATCCCCCTTGGTGATGAAATCCAAAGGTAGGCCTGCTAAAAGGAAACAAAAAGAAGATTAGGTGTTTTTGATCTCCAAGATCGCCTTTTAGTGTGAGGAGAGAGCATACACACCTATGATTCTTAGGTGAACACAAAAGTGATTATTATTTTTTTTTAATTCCCAAGACCACCTTTTAGTGTGAGGGAAAAGAATACACACCTAAGAATTCACATAAACATGCCACACATGTTCATTGACCTTAAGCATGCAAAGGTGAAGGATTGAAGATTAACATGCACAAAGGGGTGTTATTGATTCCCAAGTTCACCTTTCAATGTGAGGGAAGAGCATACACACATCTGAAGATGCACTAACCCTCCAAACAATGTTTAATTTTCCTTAAAGGAAACTAAAAATTAGTGGGAAAAATAATTCGTTGACAAGTGTGTTGTAGCCATAAAAAGTTAGTAGTTGGATAAACATAAGCCTACACTAGTAGAATTTTGGCAAATAAATGACTACGTGACTAAAAATTTTAGTCACAACAACTAAAAATGATTAAATTCGAGTCATTTTTTGCAACACAACTATAAATGACTAAATAATTAATCACACAAGTAAAAATTAGAAAGAGAAGGAAATTAAAAAAATATTTCGAATTGGAAAGAGGGAAATTTAGAGAGGGAAATTTTTTCCATGAAAAATAATTCAAACAAAAGAAACCTGACCGCCTCTATGCTCAAGACATTGTTCATGCATTGGATGCACTATATAGGGGTTGAATTCGTGCTCAAAAATAGGTAAGGCTCATTGATGTCCCTCTTTTTGCATTGATGAATTGGAACAAAATCACTTGAAGATGTTAATTTTATTGTATTTTGTTAAATTCTATACTGGGCAGACCCATTTCAGGGGGATTTCCCGAAAGTGATAGAAGAGTTTCTATAGAAGGGCATGGCTAGATGCATTACATTCAATCACTGAGGAACCTTACTAGTAGGTCTGGTATTCATGCATTTTTTAAACTATATTTTTTTTTGTGTTGGTTACTCTATTTCAGTTATGCCCATTTGCCAGATTCTATAAATACAGACACCGAAATCTAATTCAATCTATTGACTGTTAATACTCAATCAATACCCCACTCTTATTAGGGATCAGGGTTTCAAAGCTCAGTTGTGAAGGATAAGGGTTTCACCTAATTGTAGAACTGCCTATATCTTACAAACTTTTTAAAAAGAGAACAACAAATAATCTTATATTGCTTAATACCCATTTTAGTTTCTGCCAGCCCTATCATAGTTTAGTCCCCTAAATAGTCATTATTGTGTTGAAGTATTGGTTATTAATACTAGTGTTGGTGTGTTTTGAAAAGTATTCAATATGCTTCGTTGTTAAAATGGGGTTTGATTTTTCTTAATTGGGGGTCATCTTAGGTGGTTCATCTTGGCTTAAAATGCCCAAGTGATGAGCTTGCAGATCAATCTAGGGTTTCTAGCTTTTTTTTCTATGATATGGAAGTCACCCTTTTGGATGTTTCTCTCCTTGATGACCGTCTAACTAAAATGTCCTTTTAGCATGATGATTATTACTTTTTTTAAAATAGAAAGTTCATAGTTTATAATACTTAAAAATCATCAATCTTTTTGCCATTTCTATGATCTGAAAGCAAATAATAAGCACTCAAGAAAGAATAAAAAATAACAAAGTCAATTAATATGGCAGCCTAAAATAAGCCTCAAACAATACAAGGAAACAAGGATTACAACCTAGTTTGAAGTCTTTCCCAAAATTTTGAATCAAGAGTAAACCACTAATGATAAGAAACAATAATAGGAAACATGGTTTAGAACTTGGTCCCCATAAATTGTTGACACAAAGCAACCTAAAGAAAAAAGAAACTAAAAGATGACATTTTTAAATAATCAGAGCTCTATAATTGTTTAATTATGATTAAGTACATGTACATGCTAAGCCTTCTCTATACGATGCACAGTATTGGGATGCCCAATGTGTTGATGATTACCACCACTATGAGGATGCTCAACAGGATTCATTGCCACACCACGAACCTTGGGCCAACAGTTTCTTTTGACCCTATATTTGTGATATGCATTGCTAGCTTTGAGCATTGGATTTTCTATCCTTCCACCACCAGTAAATTGACCAATCATGGATCTACAACTACTTGTCACAATCTTCTTAGCTCCAGATGGAAGATTTAACCTTTAAATTGAAACCAATTTCCAAGACTCATCAAACAAGGCTATTAAAAATTTGCAAAATAAAAAATTACACAAATCTGAACATTAAGAGAGAACTTAGATAATTGTTCCAAAATTATTTCCACTACCTTTGGAATAACTGCATTTATCAGCTCACTATAACCTTGGAAAAAAATTAAGCATAGAAATATGCCATAAGTCTCCACAAGGTGTACAAATAGAACTTAAAATAGTTTGAAAATAATTTGGAAAAAGCCACCATCCATAGGACATCACAACAGATGCATCACATGTTTGTTGCTAGACAAAAAGCAAGATGATAAACAAAAATGATAATGAGTCAAGGGGAACATCAAGAAGCAGTACATTCAAATTAAATTTCAACCAACTACTAAATGAGCACAACCCACTTTGACTTGTCATAAGTTCAAAATATTAGAATAGATACATTTTTATGTCTATAAAGGTGACAACAATCCTGTTGGCAAGAAACACTGTGTGGCTTCATGAATGTTGTCATTGATGGCAACAAAGTCCATCCCACACATCCGCAAGACATGGTATGTCTATACCGGAAGTCAGATTGAAGAGTATTTTGGTTCGGTGACCAAGAACAGAGCATGCAGCAAGGTCTGACAATCAGGTCTGGATCTCTCAGAGGAAGTATCTTAGCAAAGTGTGCACTTGGGGAAGTCAAGAGGAGTACCATGACTGATACATTCCAGAGATTGAGCCTCTGGTGATGAAAGAGTGAAGAGATATGAGCACCTAAGTGTTGGGTTCCTGTTTGGCAGAGTAGACTGAGGAAGAACTAATTGGCAGAACATTAGACCTTAATCCAGATGAGAAATTGATGGTGATCAAGTTTCTTGAGGGATAATTCATGGTTAGCTGACATGATTGATGAATTCTATAAGTATCTCTTTGGTACGCATCACTTAGTATGTAAGGATTCAACCAACAGATCAGAGTTTGGGAAAATATTTAGTATTCCGGATGCCGACTAGAAAGGTGTTGAAATCCTTGGTGCAGATATATATATATATATATATACCAGATGGATTTAGATGTGAAGGTGTGTGTGGTGTGTTGTGTTGTGCGAAGAAAAGTAGAGAATAGTGTGGAAGCAACAATACAGGTCCGGTTGTAACAGGACAACAGCAACAAAGAAGAGGAAGAATGAAGTGCAGTAGATCAGTGTATTGAGCCTAACTGGAACTGAACCTCAACATATGTGGATGCTTCTCATCAGTTCAAACACCTGGTTACTTTCTTTATACCTTGTAGATAGTGAGTCTCTTATAGGCAGTGAGCCTCTTGTGAGCAGTGTGCTCGGGCAGTGAGCCCTAATTGGCAAGTGCCATTTTGTACTTCTATTCTTTTAATAGAGAATACAATCCTGGGTTAGTCACCCTGTGGTTTTTCCCTTAATAGGGTTTTCCACGTCAAAATCATTGTGTTATGTGTAATAATTTTATTTCTGCTTTTATGATTATGCATTCTTATATGATTTGATGCTGCACTAGTTGTTAAAGAGGAACAAGAAGTTAAAATAATTAAGATAACTGATTCACCCCCCTCTCAGTTATCAACAATTGGTATCAGAGCCAAGTTCCTCTAAACAGAGCCTAACAACTTGAGGAAGATCTAGGAATCTCAATGGATATGTATGGTTTGAAGCAACAACTTCAGTCTGCCTTAGATGATCTTGAGCAGTCTCACTCTAAAGTTAATGACTTAAAGGAAAGACTCAAACAAAGCTGATGATTTCATAAGTGAACTAAAAGAGAAATTGAGCATCTCTATGAAAAAGAGAAAGAAACTACTTCAACAACTAGCAAGTCAAAATGAAGCCAATAATACTGATGAAGATCTAAATGAGAAGAACAAGTTATGTGAGAAGCTATCAAAAGAGGTCATTATGGTAAGACATGAAATGGAATTAGGGGTTATGAAATTCACCCAAGAAATTGAAGAGAAAAGAAAAATTGAAGATGATCTAAGACAATCTCTTAAGGAGTAGTTATAAGACTGCCACAAAATGGATAGAATAATCAGACATCTAGAATCTGATCTTGAAGAAGCTAGAGATAATGAAGAACAACTTGAGAATCAGAATGAAACTCTTAAGAGGGATCTTCAAATAGCAAATGAATACAAAGAGAAATTCAAGATAAGCTTTGCTCAACTTGAAGTTCTTCTTGAAAGCCAAAAGATGGTAGATGACAAGCAAGGCTTGGGGTACGAGAAAGGTGAAAGCTCCAGATCCAGTCAAAAGAACTCTGGATTAGGAAATCCAAGGAACAGGCCTAGAAGACCGATGGTAAGGCAACCAAATGCTCAAAGATATCCATCCTTCAATGGATATTGCCACAATTGCAATAACTTTGGTCATAAAATAAATCAGTGTGGAAGAAGAATGACTCAGACTAATTCATCCTTCTCCAGACAGTGTTTTAACTGCAGAAGGTATGGTCACAAATCTCATGAATGTAGAAATTTGCAAATAAATAATTCATTTAATGGTAGATGCTTTACATGCAATAGAATGGGACATATGGCTAATCAATGTAGATCAATAGGATACTGGTCAAATATGCAAAGAAATGTTGTTTGCTACAATTGCAATAGATCCGGTCATATTGCTAAATTTTGCAAAAGTAAGAATCAGGACAAAGAGGGTCTGGTGCATCATAATAAAAACCAAGACAAAGGAAAAGGAAAAGTGAATGTGGAAGAAATTCAAAGGGAGATGAACAAGATTTGGGTAAAGAGAAGTACATAAAATGTTGGGGATGGATCCGCACCAAAATCTGATGCTGATATTTCTTCTGAAAACTAAATAGATGAGCTCTGGCTCAGGGGGAGTCACAAAAGAAAACAATTTCCCCCAGCCAGTTAATTAGTGCCTGAAATTGGCACATGGAAAGTTGCGGATCAAAAGGGCTCTCAGAGAAACATCTAAATAACCCTTGGTAAAGATATAAAAGGTCCGCAAGGAGTTTTGAAAAGGTTAATCATCCAAGATTAATCCAGTTTGACAGCCATCCAGCAAAAGCAGGACTCTCACAGTTAGATCCGGTATAATTCAAAATTGAAATATTTGGATTTGCGGTTAGATGGAATGATTGGAGAAAGGGAGATACTTTGTAAGTTATCATTCTAGGTGCATCTTAGTGATCTAGAAAGATCTCTCTCAGAACAAGAAAACAAGGCAACCGGAATAACTTAACTTGTGCATTTATTACAAAATGGAATTAGGGTTTGCGTAGAAATAAAAGGGTTCTTTTGTTCATCATTTGTACATTTGCATTCGAGAAGAAGAGAGGAGCTCTCCAACAAAATTGTCTCAAGCCTCTCAAAGATCAACTACAGAAGTTGATTCATCCAGCTATCCGATCCGGCTCATATCGTGAACCCTAGAAGCGTAAAAGGTATTTTCTGCTCTTGAAGATCCCTCTAAATCTTTTAAAAGATGGCTACTCTGAATGTTGTGAAGATCACTGATAGGTCATGCCCTAAATTCAAGAAACATCCCTACAAATCCCTAGAAGTTGATCCCCTAGGCACATTTTCTGGCATTCCACATGGGGTTTTGCATGTAGAAGATGTTAGGGCATACATTCATGTGAACATTGAAGAATTTAGGGAATCCAAGCTGATGGATATCTACCACAAGCAGTTAATAGATGAATCATTTGAACTCAAACCTCAGTACAAAGCCATCCAGGATAAGCATTTCAGATATTGCATCCATTTCCCCTGTTTTGCAGAAGATGAATGGGTCTGGTATGTTCTAAGTAGAATGCATGACAACTTTATGTGGTTGATAAGGCCATTTAAGATAACCAAGGATGCAATTAGGGCGGTAACTGGATTACACTCATCCAGTGGATTGCCTACTCTCAAATCAGTCAAAAACCAAACTGTGAGTGAGGCTACCGGATCAAAATTTGACAAGAGAGCAATGACTATAGAAGATATCACTGATCTGGATATCAAGTTTGCATCTATGATGATTGGCTATAAGATATATCACTCCAGTAGGGAGAATTTTGTATCCAGAACTGCAATCTATGCTACTTATCAGATGTTAAGAGAGAATGTGGATTATGACCTTTGTGAGATTCTTCTGAGCCAACTGTTGGAAAACCTACAAAAGATCAAGAAGGATAAGAACTAATTCAAGTATGGTGGGCTAATACTGTGTTTGTTCTTTTACTTCATGAATGACCTACCCGGATCCAGTGGTTGGATATGGCAAAATGACAGACCAGTAGCCATACAAATTAGAGATTATATGCATGGGCTTGGTGATACCAAGGCAAATAATACAACACTCTGTGGATACTTCAAGAACTTTCAAAGTATGATGCAAGATAGAGAAAGAATTCCCCAATCATTGGTTGAGAAGTACAAGGATACAATGTGCTTTATGATAGACACTGATCAATGCTTGATGGAGGCAGTGGAACCGAGAATAGTATGGATCATGCCAATGGGGTATGAGGTTGATGAGAAAATCCTAGAGCTACAAATCCAACACCTGCTGAGTCAGCCCAAGGACCCTAAGGCAGAAAGGTTTGGAACCTTCCAAGAGCTGAGTGTAAAAGTTCATGTTGAACTGAGACAACCTAAGATCAAGAGAAAAGTAAGAAGGGAAGTAGAAGAATTTGCCAAGAGGCATGGAATATCAAAGGAGGCAGTTGATGCCAACAGAGAGAAGATGGAAAGGGCAGAGAAAGAAAGTGCTCCGGTGCAAGCCCCCTCCCAGACCAAATCCTCTAGAAGCTCTATACCTGCCACCTCTAAGAGCCAAAAAGCATAAAAATTGGAAGCCCAAACATCTGAAAAGGGAGAGAAGAGAACAAAGAAAAAGGCAACAAGGTCCTATACAAGTCAAAAGGATGATGAAGAAACTAAGACCAATGAGGAAGTAAAGAAAATGAAGAAGAAGAAGAAAACTTCCGGTGAACCCTCTACCAGTCATAACAAGGAAGAAGAGGCAAAATAATTCATTCAAAAGCCTACTCTCTGCATTGATGATATCATCAAATTAGTTACTGTGGATGGAAACCTGCAACCGATGACTGAATTTTATGATAAATATAATGAAGCCGATCAGAAGATCTTGCAAGATGCCACAGCCAGGTATCTAAACATCTATAACAAGGCATTCATTGAAATTATATATCTGATTCCTGAAAGTTTAGAAAAGGAACTTGAAATGAGAAAGAACAATGCCATGACAAAAGACCTAGAAATCTGGGAGCAGATTGCTATCCAACTCTATCCCTCCATCACTCCAAAGCAAATAAGCATGATCTTAAAAGATTGCAAGGATGAGTTCTGAAGTAAATCTGGAATGAATAAGCTTATGATCGGAGAGACTGATCAGGTGGCTAAAGAGATTGAAGACATCCTCAGGAATGCCTATAAAGATTCAATATTCCTGTTATAGAGGACTTAGGTGATGAACCCTCTGTCACGAATGATGAAGGACTCAGTACATCAAAGGAAGATCCTACGGAGAAAAATGTAGAAGAATCAAAAGAGATGGATAAAGAGAAAGCTAAGGACTTAGATTCTTTTGTTCCAGAAGAGGAAGCTCATGGAGAAGTAGACACCTCTCTTCTGGATCCCCCTGCAGACTCCAGAATTGAAGGGAAAGAAAGAAAAGAAGAGAGCATCAATCAAGGAGAAGAAGTGAAGGGAAGAGAAGATGGTCAAACAAAGAAGACCACAAGTGACAGTACTGAGGCTGCAGAAGGGAAGAAAACTCTGTCTCCGGTAAGAGACACTGCAAAAGAAGTCAAAGACTTCCTAACAAAAGAAATGATGGAATTAGATGAACCAAAGCTACTTCAAGGACCATTCAATTTTGATTCCCTATCTCCGGTCCAGACAATGAAGGTAGCATCTTTTGCTCACGCCAAAGCAAAAGAAAAGCTTCTGAAGTCTCACATGGAAGATTGTGAGCTAATAGAGATTGCATCCGGTGTGCTAGAGAAAATCATGCCATCCTTCCAAAAGGATCCTTCGGCCTCCACATCTGGCAATCTAAAGTCTCTTGTTAATTCTGTTAATACACATTTTGACTCTTTAGAGAAAGCAGCAGAAGAGAAGGTCCGAAAGGAGTTTTTGGGTAAAAGATTCTCTGAAGTACAAGGGATAATAACAAATGGTAGGAGAACTATGGATATTGGGATAAAGAGCTTAGAAAATGCTCTTAAAGATGGAGGAGAAATATATAAATTTTGTTTATCCTGGTCTAAAGTGACAAGGATATTGAGAAGAAAGTGAAAGAGCAAGAGGATAAATTGTCAAGTGTATCTCAGAATTTTGATCCTCTCACCACATCCATAATAAACTAGGAATGTCAGACTATTACCATTCTAAATGAACTAAAGAAACTTGAAAAGGAAAGGAAGAATATAATAAGTAGGATGGGTGAACTTAGAGGGATAATTATGCCTAAATTAGAGGCCATGCATGAGGCCCTAACTGATGCTCAAACCATAGCCCGGACTAGTGATCTGACAGATCTAAAGAGGGCATAAGCCTTTGCATTCCTGTTGAGTGGTCACATCTCAATTTTAGACAGAATGAAGCATAGTTGGGCAACATAATTTGTCCAGTTGAAGACAACTTTTGCAGACATCCTTCAGTATATGTAAGTATCACATATATATATACTTATGCAGTTAAGTATAGTTGGATTTTTGGGAATTTTGATGTGCGGATTCTACCCTTTGCCATTGATGTCAAAGGGGGAGTGAGGAGTAGGGAAAAATGTGGAATCTAGCTAAGGGGGAGCTCCAGAAAAAGTGTACTTTGGAACAGAGCATCAACCAAGGGGGAGTGTAGTGTGACAGTCATTTTTCACTAAGTGTTGCCATCAATGCCAAAGGGGGAGATTGTTGGCAAGAGACACTGTGTGGCTTCATGAATGTTGTCATTGATGGCAACAAAGTCCATCCCACACATTTGCAAGACATGGTATGTCTATACCGGAAGTCAGATTGAAGATTATTTTGGTCTGGTGACCAAGAACAGAGCATGCAGCAAGGTCTGACAATCAGGTCCGGATCTCTCAGATGAAGTATCTCAGCAAAGTGTGGACTTGGGGAAGTCAAGAAGAGTACCATGACTGATATATTCCAGAGATTGAGCCTCCGGTGATGAAAGAGTGAAGAGATATGAGCACCTAAGTGTTGGGTTCCTGTTTGGCAGAGTAGATTGAGGAAGAACTGACTGGTAGAACATCAGACCTTAATCTGGATGAGAAATTGATGGTGATCAAGTTTCTTGAGGGATCATTCATGGTTAGCTGACATGATTGATGACTTCTATAAGTATCTCTTTGGTACACATCACTTAGTATGCAAGGATTCAACCGATAGATTAGAGTTTGGGAAACTATTTAGTATTCTAGATGCTGACTAGAAAGGTGTTGAAATCCTTGGTGCGGATATATATACCAGATGGATTTAGATGTGAAGGTGTGTGTGGTGTGTTGTGTTGTGCAAAGAAAAGCAGAGAATAGTGTGGAAGCAGCAATACAGGTCTGGTATGTAACAGGACAACAACAACAAAGAAGAGGAAGAATGAAGTGCAGTAGATCAGTGTATTAAGCCTAACCAAAACTAAACCTCAGCATATGTGGATGCTTCTCATCAGTTCAAACACCTAGTTACTTTCTTTATACCTTCTAGACATTGAGTCTCTTGTAGGCAGTGAGCCTCTTGTGAGCAGTGTGCTCAGGCAGTGAGCCCTAATTGACAAGTGCCATTTTGTACTTCTATTCTTTTAACAGAGAATACAATCTTTGGTTAGTCACCCCGTGGCTTTTCCCTTAATAGGGTTTTCCATGTCAAAATCATTGTTTATGTGTAATGATTTTATTTCTACTTTATGATTATGCATGCTTATATGATTTGATGCTGCACTAGTTGTTAAAGAGGAACAAGAAGTTAAAATAATTAAGATAACTGATTCACCTCCCCCCCCCATCTCAGTTATCAACAAATCCAACAATGGATCAAATGTTTCAGATTGAAATGTAATAGAAATACATTGCAGATGACAACAATCAAATTTGAAATTACTCAGCTCATAAAAGAATAGTGGAGAAAAGGCAGAAAAAGTGTTCTTTGATTTGATTGGGTCAATGAGAAATATTGTCTCCAAAATTCAACTATATCACCATGTCTTTGGCAACTTCGTTACTAATACCTTGGCCAACATTATTACACAAATTAAGAGCATTATGGGCAAAAATAAAAATTGATTTGAGGCTTCACTAAGATAGCTTGACAAAGAGAAATGGTATATCTTAATAAGACATGCATATGACCACAGAGATGGGATAATTCCAAAAGCTAAAACAGATCATACATCTAGACACAATCCACAAAATGCTATTAATGGTGATATCATCTAGGATACCAATAGGCATTGAAAAAATGAGATTAGTAGTGATTGTCTATTGTTTTGACTTATTTTAACAAATGAGTTTCTAATGTGAAGTGTCAACCAAGGATTTTATTACCATTCTATTGACTGTCATTTTCTAAGTCATGACTATCAATTTTGAACCAAATGAGGCATTCCAATGCTTTGGCTTTGGGGGCTCATGATTTTATTGATTGCCTGTGATAGAGTTGCTTGTCGTGTCTGCTTTTATGACTTCAAGGAACACACAAAATCAATAATAGAAACAAGATAGGATGGAAACTATTGGAGCCAATGGGCCATAGATGTAAAATTAAAGTGAATGTCTAAGCATGGATAATGATCTTTTATTTTGTTGCTTCTAATTATATTTGTTTAGCTGTCAAGGGGGTGTAAGTCATGGCATAGCTCTATATCTCTTTATTGCCTTAAGGTAGATCCTCACATGATTCTTATCTTGGTAGTAGGGGTATCTCAACACCAAAAATTATTTAGAATCCCACTCCTTCATGAAATGTAATGACTACAAACTACTATCCCTTGACTTATCTCTACTATAAAGACAACTCTATGGAACATGAAGAGGGTGTAAGTCATGACTTGGCTATGTTTAAGAAAGTTCGTAGTTTGTTCTATCTCCATTTTAGAAATATTGTCTCAAAAATTTAACTATATAACCATGACTTATTCCTTGCCATAGTACCACAAATTGTTTCTTTGACCATCACGGGACCGCGATATACTAAACATCACTTGAAGCCTTTCACCGCACTATCGTACTCCTTCATTGAAACTATCATGGGGCCGCAGTATTCAACACTTACATAACTTAAACTCCTTATACCACTATACCACAAGCCTCACTTGAGGCTGCCGCCGGGGTGCGGTGTACTGTTTTCCTCTGTTCCTTCTTATTTCCGTATTGCAAGCCTCACTTGAGGCCGCCATAGGGGTGTGATGTACTATTTTCCTTTGCCCCTTCTTACCACACTACCACTAGTTATTCTCTTGATTGTTGTGGGACTGCGATGAAGTATCATATGCCACTTAAATTTATACCGCTAGCTCGCCACTTCATTTTGAGACCACTGCGGGGCTATGATAATCGATCTCTACATACCGCAATGCTGCAAGTGCAATCTCTTCATGCTGCGGGATAGTGATAACTGCTCCCTTGTTATCTTTGGTTCCCACACACTTGCCAAGACCTTTTGAGTGACCTGCGGGATTGTGGTGAGAGACAAAAACACATCAATGGTCAAAAATACAAATATCTTTCACATGGACTCGGTATGGGGTGCCTATGAATGACTCTTGGAATAATTTTAAAAGAAATATAGATCCCTAAGATGGATTTATGGAAGGAAATTTGCATGGATTTATGGATTTATAAAATGTTCTTTTATCAAATGTATGAAGGTATCTTTATTGTAGGTTATTTTCCCTATATTATTTATTCTTGGTTTGAACTCCTTGATTTTGTGGTTTTTTGTTAGGACCTAGAGATTTCATATGCAGGACCACCTACAAGGCACCAAAGGAGTCACTTGGATCATGACTTAGGAGCTGGTTAGTATTCATTGAGTGGTATAATGGTGGTTGAACTATCCTGGTCTATACAACTAAGAGATATACTTGTGTGCTTTGTAGTTTGTTTGTTTAATTTTTTGATGCTTAGAAAAACATCATAAATAGATAGGATGATATTTTTTGTAATTTATTCCTTCAATCACTTGTCATAGGTCTAGTTGGAGGTACCAGAGCTAGTGGAATAGAGGGCGTACCTTATCTGCCTATTTATTCAAGCATAAATGTTGCAAGTTCCACTTCGGATCACCAAAGCCTTCACAAAAATATATGCACAAAATTCAATAATGAAGAATTTATGCACAAATTATCTTTTGAATGATGCACAAAGCCTCCACTACAACATCGCACTGTTGCTTCCCAACAATAAACCATGCGGTGGAGGCTTTGTGCATCATTCAAAAGAGAATTTGTGCATAAATTCTTCATTATTGAATTTTGTGCAGAAATTTTTGTGAAGGCTTTGGTGATCCAAAGTGGAACTTGCAACTATAATATCTGATAAAAATCTACTTCCAAATATGCTTTTGATGGATGTTCATATCCTCATCCAAAGCTCCAATTCACACACAGGTAGGAAGGACACTTTCAAAGGTTGAGGAGTTGGGCTTTACACCCACTGGTTGCATTTTCTTAAAATTTTCTAAGGACTTTTTAGAAAAACCCATTTTAAACATATCCTTTAATCATGGTGTTCCATGATATCACATTTCTTTGAGGCATTTTTTGAAACAGTTTGCTTGCCTTGTCTATGCTTCCACATTTTCATGTATGTCTAGCAGGGCACTTGTAACTACAACATATGACAAAAAAATCCCTACTGTTATGCTTTGATGGATGTCCCTTCATTATTAATGGATATCTGATGTAGTGCACATTATTATAGTGCAAGCCTATTTTTCAGATTGTTTCATTTAACATCACCAATATTCTCCACAAGAACATTGTCCCTATTTTAAATGATGGAAATGGTTCACATCTCTCAGAATAATTTCTCTTGCAACAATCTTGGAGATGAACTTAGATGCAGTGTGAAAATCAAAACATACTTGAAGGTTCTTAAAAACTCTAATGGTTGTACCAAGGGCCATGTTTAACAAACCAAATGCAATTGCTAACTATTCACTATGGTGGTAGATAAATGATTCTTTTTTCTTCTATTCCACAACATTAAGTAAAAGTCTTGAATCTGGAAATATCCTATTGCCTTCATTTGCCAAGCCAATTTCTCTAATTTTGCATAGCTCTCCCATGTTTGTGGATATGATCTATCTCCTACACAAAAAAGCATGTACCATTTTATGCCCTTTAATCTAACTACATGCAGGTATCTTTTTAATTCCTCTATCTTTAATCAATCTCCTTACTATTTGAACCTCACCATACCTGCCCGCTTCTTCATAGATGTGTTAGAGAAGAACATAAGTTGCAACATTTTTAGGATCCAACTAAAAAGCAGTGTTGTTGGAATACTCAACCTACATTCAAATTCTAAATTCTGGGAAATAATATACAATAAATAGATTGATGGCTATTTGGACAGTGAAATTATTAGCTTTCTTAGAAATTAACTGAACTATCTAGAAGGATTATTTTAATTAAAGAGGATTTTGTGGTTATTTTTGTAACAATGATTAACAATGATTTTACAGTGTAGCTAGCTTGGTATTTTCATTCAAGATACTATTAGTGTAGGTTTTTATTTCTTAGTTGGGTTATTTATTTTTCCCTATATTCCTAGGTTTTTCCTACAGTTCTATTAATCTCGCTTAGGTTAATAAAGCATGTCTTATTAGGTGAGTGGTTGCGATGTGTCACCTTCCTACATGTGAGCATCCATTAACTATCTTGGGAAGATACTTTTCTATCTTTAGTCTGATAGATGGTTGCTCCTGATTGGTCGATGTTGCCACCTCCTCCCTCTTCCTAGTCTATATAAGCATGCTACCTGGCTTGTATTTCATATCTTCTGATTTTACATCCTCTTAATGCTATTTTGCTTCTAGCATTTGCATTACTCTCTTGGAGACTAACTCTATGTTGCTATTTTGATTTCGTATCATTTGCATTCATAGTTTAAATATCTATTCGTTTGCACTAGTTTTTTGGGTTAATAATCTTTTCAGATTCTAACATGGTATCAGAGCCTTGCTATGTGCAAGAGTAGATTTTACTTTCCATATTTAAGAGATTCGGGGGGGGCTAATAAATCTTATTTCAATTTTTCAAAAAACCCAGTATGCTCTTCTCTTGCATCTTCGGATGATCTTGAGAATCAGAAAAGTTTGATGGAAACTTTTTTAATCTCTAGGGTTTGCACATGTGTTTTATGAAATCTGGGTGATTGCAGCATTTCTAGTTATACTGGAAGCATTTCTGGCTGTTCCAACATGTCCAGGAGGCTTGAGAAAGTCAGATTTGGCTTTTGTTTTACCGAAATCAGAGATCGTCATACACAGTTGCGAAACTGGGGTTTCAAGCTCAAATCTGACAAACCAACTTGCATATTTGGTATTTTCAATCAATATTGCAGGTTCCATCATGCTTTTTCTTGTCTTAGGTAGCTTATTCAGCCTTTGCATGTCATTTGTTGGTTGCTGGGGTCATTTTTGTTGTTAAAGGTGTTCTGTTTACATTAGAACTACATCTTCTGTACATCAGCAAGAAAAACGCCTTTTGGGTTTTGTTCGCAACACAGAAAAAACCATCTAGGTATCTTTTCATTTTTGCATGTAGTCTATATATTTTGCAAAAATGTGCTCAGAAAGCTACAGCAAGACCCCTCTTTGTTGGCAGTTGCAATTTTGAAGGCAGTTTTCAAATGCTCCGTTCTTGCTCATACGGACTCCTTTTCCCACGATTTTTTTTTTATTTTGGCTATTTTTTCATGCTCTATGCACTAGTGCAGACATTTTTTGATTTTGATGCCAAGATTTTTTAGAAATTGCAGATTCTCAGTCGTGACATTGCACAGTTCTCGTTTTGGGAACTTCAGAAGATCATAACTTTCACCTACGACCTCATGTTGAGGCGATTCTTTTTTTGAAAGTGCATGATTTTTTGAGAAGATCGCAGTGGTGCTATTTATTTCTTTGGATATTATGCTAAAGTTGTATTTTCAGTAAATGTTCTTCATGAGGGTTTTGTAATGCATTGAAATCAAGACCACTTAGTATTTCTTGCTAGTGGTAGTTGTAAACGCACTAATATAAAGTGCCAAATCATATTTTCTTGGGGGGGTTATTTGATTGAGTGAAAAGGGGGGGTTGTCTTGGTTGGGTTCTCTTCTTTTCGGCACTTCTTCTCTGCATTTCTTCATCATGGATCAAACAAATCTGCCCATCCTAACTCCATACAATTGCTTTGAGTGGAAATCACACATGACAATTCACTTAAGGAAAGCTAGATTAAATAGGATAACTATGGGACTTGAAACTGAACCTGCTAAAGATGAAGATAAGCCTAAGTGGTTTACAAAATGTGATGAGGCATATTGAACATTGTGTTTGTTTGTTTCTCCTGATTTGCTCTTTCACATTGAGTCTTTGAATACACCAAATGAAATCTGGAGAAAGCTAGAAAAACTATTTGGCACAAAAGATTCAATGAGGGGTCATATGTTAGAAAATGAACTAATTAGTTTAAGTCCAGGCAATTTCAGCACAATCCAGGATTTCTTCACTAAATTGAAATCACTAAGGCTGCAGTTAAAACAATGTGGAATTGAAAAGAAAGATGAACAATTGATTCTTAGTATTCTCTCTAAGCTAAGTTCAGAATATTCTGTGTTTGTTTCTACTTTCTATGCTACTAGGGGTGCACTTGGTACTCAATTCACCATGCCATCTTTAGATGATTTTGCTGTCAATCTCACTCGGGAATAGGACAAGCTAATCCAGATGGGCACTCTCAAGTCCTCTAAGTCACATGCCTCAGCTACCAACCAAGGCACAAAAGAATAGAAAGGACAAAGTAGTAACAACAATAGTAAGGATAAGAAACAAAAGAATAGCAAGGAGAAGAAGGATCATATATCGGTTGCTTCAAAAGAAACTAATGAGACCCAATCTTCCAAGGGAGACAAGCCTAAGAAAGAGAGGGTCCAATGTGCCTATTGTAAAAGACCCGTTCATGATGAACATAAATGTCTGAAGAAACAAATTGATCACTTGACACACATTCTTGAGAATAATAATATCAGTGTTCCTAAACAAAGTTCTAATGAGGGGTCTAACAAGGCAAAAGAAAACAAGGGGAAAGGAAAGGGCAAGGCCCTTGTTGCAGTTGCTTCTTCACCATCCACTTGGGTTCTTGATTCGGGTGCTTCACACATGGCTTCATCTAAGGAAGAACTTGCATCTTTGGAGCTGTGTACTATGCCTTCTATTTTGATGGGTGATGACACTCCTGTTGAGGTGTGTGGGAGAGGGTCTGTTGATGTGGGGGATGGCACATTCCATGATGTTCTTTGTGTGCCCTCATTATCAACTAATCTCCTATCGATATACCAGATCACTCACACAGGTTCAGGCAAGTGGGTTGAGTTCACTCCTGATTTAGTGGAGATTCGTGAGTTGCATAGTGGTTCTACAGTTGCAGTTGGGAGTGCAGATCATCAGTCACGACTCTATCTATTTTCTCACTTTGTTCCTAATCCTCCTTCGACTGTTTTGCTCACTCATTCTAATGATGTGAGTAGATTATGGCATGAGCAGTTTGGCCATCTTAACTTTCGCTACTTGCAGCAGCTCAACCAACAGAGCATGGTCATAGGGTTGCCTTCAGTTCAGTTTTCAGGTGGTGTTTGCCAAGGTTGCATTCTTGGTAAGCATCCTAAGGAAAAGTTTGACAAAGGTAAGGCATGGAGAGCTTCACAGATATTGGAGTTAGTTCACAGTGATTTGGCTGGTCCATTTCAGCATCCTTCTTTCAGCAGGGCCCGATATGTCCTCACATTCATTGATGACTTTTCTCGATATACTTGGGTGTCTTTCTCAAACAGAAGTCAGAGGTATTTGATCATTTTCAGGACTTCAAAACTTTTGTAGAGAAGTAATTTGGGAAATCCATCAAAGTTTTGCGCACTGACAATGGTGGTGAGTATGTCAACCATTGATTTGAGAGGTTTTGCACTTCAGAAGGGATTGATTTGCAGCATTCAGTTCCATACAATCGTCAGCAGAATGGTGTTGCAGAATGGAAGAATATGTCCTTGAAGGAAATGGTGAACTGCATGATTCACTCTAGATCTCTTGCACCATAGTATTGGGCAAAGGCCATTAACTGTGCTTGTTATATCCAGAACCGTGTTCCTCATCGAGCCTTGAAGGGAGTCACTCCTTTTGAAGCTTGAAGCGGTTAGAAACCATCAGTTAAGCACTTTCAAGTTTTTGGTTCTCCTGCATGGGCCCACATTCCTGTAGAGAAACTTAAGGCCTTGGATCCGCAGAGCAGACCTTGCATATTTGTAGGTTATCCTGATGGTGTGAAGGGTTATCGGTTGCTCCACCCTACTACACATGAGTTGTTCATTGAGAGGAGTGTTTAGTTTGAGGAGGGCTCTTCGAGCTCACTTTCTATCACTTCTCCAATTCCCACTTTGACATTGGAGTCACTTGGGATACATGACAGATCTTCTGATGAGTTAGATTCACATGAGAAGTCTTCTACCTCCACTTTTGATGCAGAGAGCGATTCAGAAGACTCACCTCCTTCCTCTCCTAGTCATCATTCAGAGGTTGATGATTCTCCTCCAGATTCTCCATCTTCTGGTCCACTTTGGGCTAGACAGACCTTGCAGTCTGCAGGTGATTAGGTTGGGGATCCATCAGACACCAGGCAGACTCATTCACAGTTTCAGGATGCTCCACATGTCTTCATTGCTACTGTCTCAAATCCATAATCTTTTCATGAGGCTTCTGGTATTCTTGAGTGGGATACAACTATGTAGGAGGAGTATAGTTCCTTGATGAGGAACCACACTTGGGATCTTGTCCCTCTTCCTAAGGGAAGAAAACTTGTTCGATGTAAGTGGATCTGTCAGACAAAATTTGTAGCAGATGGGTTGGTTGACAAGCATAAGGCTCACTTGGTCGCCAAAGGATTCTCCCAGGTTCCTGGGATTGACTACTCTGAGAATTTTGCACCAGTTGCCTGAATGCATTCCATCCAACTTGTTCTTGCCATTGCTGCAGCTAGTCATTGGGAAGTACACTAGATTGATGTGAAGAGTGCTTTTCTTCACAGTGACCTTCAGGAGGAGATCTGCATGGAGCAGCCACAGGGTTTCCTTCAGGATTCTTCACTTGTGTGCCATCTTCAGAAGTCTCTCTATGGCCTCAAATAGGCTCCTCGGGCCTGGTATGCCAAAATGGACTCCTTCCTTCTATCAGTTGGGTTCACTCGGTGTCATTCTAATCCTAATGTCTACATTCTGCAGCAGGATGATTCACTCCTATTTCTGGTTCTGTATGTTGATGACTTGCTGATCACAGGGAGTTCTTCATCCACCATTGGGGCTGTCAAAACTGCCCTTCATGATAGGTTTTTGATGACTGACTTGGGCTTGTTGCATTACTTTCTCAGGATTGAGATCTTTCAGTCTCCTTTCGGGATCACCATCACATAGTCCAAGTATGCTCTAGATTTTCTCTCGAGGTTTCATATGGCTGACTATAAGCCTGCTTTGACTCCCTTTCTTTCTGGAGTCAAACTTGAGGCTCAATGTTCTTCTCCACTTGTTGATGGCACTTTGTACCGACAGCTTGTTGGGAGTCTCATTTATCTAACTCATACAAGACCTAACATTTCATATGCTGTAGGCATGGTCTCTTGATTCATGCAGGAGCCTCATGAGCTACACTGGAAAGCAGCCAAGCGGATCCTTCACTACATTCAGGGTTCTCACAGTTTTGGGATTCACTATGTAGCGGGCATTGAGCTTGACTTAGTGGGCTACACAGATTCAGATTGGGTGGGCAATTCTCAGGATCACAAGTCTACTTCAGGTTACAGCTTCTCACTTGGTTCAGGTCATGTTTGTTGGTCGAGCAAGAAGCAATTTGCTATTGCTCTATCTTCTACTAAGGCCAAGTATCAGGGGGCTATGAATGCCGCCACTGAGGCCATTTGGCTTAAGAATCTTCTCACTGAGTTTGGTATCCAGATCAAATGGCCATCAGTCATATTTTGTGACAACCAGAGTGCCATTTAGATCTCACGGAATCTGGTCCATCATCAGCGGACCAAACACATAGAGGTCCACATGCACTACATCCGGGAGCTCATCCATGGCCACGTCATCGACCTTCGCTCCTGTCTGACTTCTGAGCAGGTTGCTGATATCTTCACCAAACCCTTCACTGAGAGCAAGTTCCTTCATTTGTGAGCTTTGCTGGGGGTGCGAGATGCTTCATCTTCTGGGGGGGCTTCTTCCTTTCACTCAGAGTCCTAACTCTCTCTACTTTGGGGGGTTCTCTTCTTTCTCTATTTTGGGAGGGGGCTTTTCTCTCTCTTTGGGGGGGAATTTTCTGTACATGGGTACCTCATCAGGCTTGATTTTTCGGGACCCATTTCTACGTCCACCTAAGCTTCGCTTATGGGGGGTGTTAGTGTAGGTTTTTATTTCCTAGTTGGGTTATTTATTTTTCCCTATATTCCTAGGTTTTTCCTACACTTCTATTAATCTCGCTTAGGTTAATAAAGCATGTCCTATTAGGTGAGTGGTTGTGAGGTGTCACCTTCCTACATGTGAGCATCCATTAGCTATCTTGGAAAGATACTTTGCTATCTTTAGTCCAATAGATGGTTGCTCCTGATTGGTTGGTGTTGCCACCTCCTCCCTCTTCCTAGTCTATATAAGCATGCTACCTAGCTTGTATTTCGTATCTTTTGCTTTTGCATCCTCTTAATGATATTTTGCTTCTAGCATTTGCATTACTCTCTTGGAGACTAACTCTGTGTTGCTATTTTGATTTTGTATCATTTGCATTCATAGTTTAAATATCTATTTGTTTGCACTAGTTTTATGGGTTAATAATCTTTTCAGATTCTAACAGATACAAGTCATCAAAGTCAAGCACATACCAAGAAGATGGTACCTACTTCAAACCCTCAACCTCACTTAGTTTAGTATGCTTACATGGGGATATTAAGGAAGTTGCTAAACAATTAATATATATCATTTGAAGTTTGTGAAGGAGAATCCTGTGAGATCCAATATGGCAGTGGATCAATATCTGGTTTCTTAAGTAAAGATGATGTCATAGTTGGGAAACTTGTGAAACATCAGGTTAGTAATTTTTGGATGTTAAGGCTTCCCAGTTGGATATCAAAAATCTTTTCTCATCAACTTAATTTGGAATTTATGTATAATTAATGGATTCTTTCATGGTGCAGGTCTTTACTGAGACAACACATGAACTAGGGTTGACATTTTTTTTTGAATTGGTAAGGATGCTTAGAGCATCATAATATATTAGTATTAATAAAAACATTTTTACATATTACAAAAACAACCCTTCTTGGCCAAAAAGATAACATAACAGAGCATTTTAACTAAGAGCCCTAAATAGAGCTACAAATCTAAAAGGCCTTTTCTGGCAAAAAAGGAAACCAAAGTTACAACGAAGCCAAAAACTTAAAATAGAAAGAGTGGTTCACATGCTGTCCATATTTAAATCCACAACCCTAACCCCTAGTTGGATTCTCTACAGAAAGGACTATGTCATCATTGGTGAAGGGAACTACCGATGGTTGGAAATTTGACAAGAAGCTCCATACATTGAATAATTCTTCTATTCTTTCCCTCTTGGACCTTTCAAATGTAGAATTATGAATCTGCAGTGAATTATCAAAGAGCTCTTTATTACCTAATTGTAAAGTTGAAATCATATCTTGATAAACACAGTTAAAATTGGGTTTATTAATGATATCTTCACGAAGGAAGAGTCCCCCTACCAACGCTGAGCCATCATGGAGATTATAAGTAGCAAAAGCTTCAAATAGTTTGACATTTGGGACTAGATAGTCATGAACAAACATTGATGCTATCCTTTTAACCTTATCAACCTGATGAAATAAGTCCATCACATTTCAGAGAAAATGAGATACTAGATGCGAAGCATAACATACCTTGGATTGCAGAAGAAAATATCTATCACATACATCTATCAAAGCATCCTCCATCGTCTCTTCATCGAGCAGTTTGAAGGCCCTAGACATGAAATCTAAGTTGATGCTTCTGTGCATTAGTTGTTCCCATGGTTGAATAGGCAAATGAAGTCGACAATTGCGGGGATAGATAGACATTGAAGATACACAACAAGAGCAAAATGAAGAGGCAAGAATGAAATAATGACATAGATACCATGGTCTCTTGCATAAAAAGAGGATATCATGAGCCAACATAATGAATTGAAGTCATTCAAGCCAGTGGGGAAATAAAACCAAGGCAGATGAGATCCAAATGTGGATTATATTGCTTAGCTCCCAACACTCCTCTTACAAAGCATTCAATGAATATAATCAAAGGGACATGTGTGAAGCGAACAATTAATGCCAGAAGGAAATCTACATAGATTGCAAGCTTCAAAATGACTAAATATACTACTAATTCATGTCAATTAATAATTAAATTGACTAAATATACATAAATCAATGAACAACAAATAAATATGACTAAATATATGACTAGTGTTAAATCAATGAATAAAAATGACCAAATATACTACCAAATTGATTAAAATGATGATTAAAATAATTAATGACTAAATACACTACCAATGGACAAAAATCAGTGAATAAAAATGACTAAATAAGCCAATTAACAACCAATGACTAAATATATTAGTGAATAAAAAACAACTAAATAAGTGACCAGATTACAACAATCAACAACTAAATATACTACCAAATCAATCAATCAAAGCAACCAATACATGACTAAAAATGATTTAGTCATCAATTTGGTCGCATTATAAATGACTAGAAATAAACTACTAATGGTCATGTGACCATGTTTGGTCATTTAGAAGCAGTTTTTAGTGGTTTTTTTAGTAACATATTGTTGTTTTTGTACTAGGGCTTGGACCAACCATTTTTGATGCAAAGAGGCATTAGTAGAAAGCGTAAGAAAAATATGCAAGGATGTGTTTCAAATTGATATACCTAATTATTATGATCAAAATGACAAAAAGGACCTAGCCCAATGCGAAGGTGGTGGAACCAACTATCCATCACCTATAAAAATGCAAAATTTGGCTATGTTGGTTGAAATGTAGATTAGTTTTAATAAAAGGGTCTGTTTGAAAAAATAAAAAAAGGGGGTGGGGTGGATAGGTTAGAGGACTAGGTGGGTTGGGGTTGAGTGGTGGACTAGAGGGTTGCTGGGTGGTGGAGAGCAGGGAAGGATGGTGCATGTGGAGTGGGGATGGTGGAGTAGCCGAGCCAAGCAGCTAGGGTGGAGGGTGAGTGAAGGGATCCATAGAGGGGAGTGGGAAGAGTGGATCTCAAGGTGGAGGGATCTATAAAGTGATTAAAGGGAAGGGGAGAGTGATGGAGGCCATGTGAGGGAGGCATAGGGTAGTGGCATGAAAGGCACAAAGGAGAGGGTTTAGTGGTATAGGGATTGCATAGGAGCAAGGTGTTCGGGGTGGTTGGGAATAGGACAAGTGAGCTAAGAATGGGATGAGGGGTCTAGTAGGTCCTAGGTTGGGGGATGAGAGGGTGTAGGGTGTCTGTGGGTGGAGTGGGGGAAATGAGATGAGTGAGTAGTAGACAGGGTGTTTGTTGGGGTCGGGGTAGGTCTTAGGTTGAGGTGGGGTAGTGTGTGGGGTAGGCTTTAGGATTTTTTTAATTTTTTTAAATTAGATTAGAGAAATAAGGAAGATAAATAAAATAATGCAAACTTAGAGAAACATTATACCTTCCATGTTGAGATTGATGTGCTCCTTGACTTGTTGATGGAGAGGATGTGTTAGGACCTACAAAATCCTTAGGGTTCTTGGTGTTAATAATTTGAACATTTTTACCTGAGAATTAAAACCCTTGGTCTTAATTTCAAATTTAGCTGAAAGATCTAATTTATTAGTGGCCTATTTAATAGGTGGTTGACCCTTAAGTGTTGTAGTGGAAGCCCACTTCCTCGGTGTGTTACTGACGCCTTAGTCTTGAGTTACCACCTTAAGTTGTTTTATTTTAATCTTTTACCTACGTGTTGAATAGTTTAAATGTTGTGGCCCCTGCCCATTGTCTAGGTGTCAAGTTCTCACTGCATTGCAAGCAAATGCTCTTTGCGCAACTTCATTCTAAACCAACATGCTTGAAGTTGTGCTGATGCACTAGCATCGACGTGTGTTTTAGAAAGGTTTGACCCTTTAAGTAATATTTCTGATGGTACAAGCCTATCCCATCCCAACACATGGTTTCATTTCATTGCTTTAGTGCTAAGCCTTGTTCCCAATGTAACTTTACTCCAGACTTTATGCCAAAGGTTGTACCAATGTGTTGGTCAACATCTATCATACAGAGGCTATCCTAATCCTTGATGGACCCCACTTGAATGTTTTAGTTTTCAAGAGATTATCCTGCACCGCTATGGTGTTATGAACCTATCTTATTGTGCCATGTGGTACCCTTTTTTTTCTCTTATGCTAGTCATTGGTCTCATCGCAACTTTTCTCTAGGCCTCTCAGCTCGAGGTTGTGATGATGTACTATTGTGATGCGTGTCCCCAATGATTGCCTTATTACTAAGTGGGCTCTACTGGGTGTATGTTCTTGTGGTGGCTAGCACATTTTAACTGGTCATGAATTTTCTATTGATGTAAGAGAAATAACTCAGTATGGTGGTGCCAGATGGAAAGATCTTATTTTTGCATGAACGATCACCTATAGCATAGATTTTAAGTATATTTCCCATCTCAAAGCTATGTCAGTGCATTCTAATGACACACGTTATATGTATTGATTAGATCTGACAGTGAGGATAGTTGTGGGCTAGACATGTGTCATTACTTGGTTGCAATCCATGGTTTCCTTATAGTGCCACTTTGATAAAGGTGTTTTTAATGTTTCTTGTGCTGGTGCGCTATCTGTTGATTTGAGGCCCCTCAGGATCGATGGTTGACATTCAAAGACACTTGCATTTTGTGGCATGTCACTCAAAGCTTGGCTCGTTCGGGTATTCAATGCTACAAATGATTGAGTCAAGTCGTGTATTGACTGCATTTAATGTTTAGGGTTCTATTCATTGTGAATATTGAAGGAATTGATTAGGCATGAATTGCAATTGTGTACTACATTGTTGTCTCCTATTTTAAAGTTGTCAGGAGTTGCTATAATGAGTATGTTTTGAGATCTCCCTTAAAACTAAGTAGGAATTTACTAGGTTTATAAGAAACTATAGGCATTCTATTTTCCTTGGTGAATTTTCTAAATCATGCCTTCATATCGTGAGAATTTCCTATCATTATTGAAAATCCCAAATTGCAAAATGAGTCAGGGTTCATCTCGGGCTAGTAAGGGAAAACATGGTTTGGCATAAGACCTTATGAGCCAACTTCTTGGCTCTAATAAAAGATACAAGCATGCCTAGGGTACAGGGATACTTTCAGACATGATTTATGATCATTTTGATTCAATCAGAGATGCTAGTATTCTAGTGTAGGGGTGGGATCTTTTCCAATTATGTTATTTGTTGGAAAGAGACACTGATATGTAGTAGACTAGAGTGTTGTCATTGATGGAAACAAGGAAAAGAGCATCTATCACAAGGGAAAAGAGATACTATTCCAAAAGACAATCCTAATCTGGCAACAAGGCACCAAGCATTATGGTCCGGAAGCCCTAAATTGGCTAAGTATTGGAAGTGTTCAGGTATGAGACAAAAAAAAGATCAGTATTCCTCCACAAGTGAAAATATGAAGATGCAACTCAGGTATGATGTTCACAGTTATATATTGATGTTACATTCTAGTAATCAAGTCATGACTTCCTCCGGAAGTCATCTGATGAAAAGGCTAAGTCTGGGTCAGCAGAAGTAAGACAGAAACAATGAACGATGCAGAATGAAGTGGTCCACATTCCTCCACATTGGCATGTTTTATTCTGTGGTTCTGAAGTAAGATAGAGATAGGTCATGACTATCAGAATACAAGTTTGTATCTCTGGAAGTGCAACAGATCTTATTCTACAGGCTCTCCAATACCTGCATCCAGTATGACAGTGCTACAGTGTGATAGGGCAATAGTTCTAAGATCCGCATTTTGGCATACAGATTTATCTTGTTCTATAGAGTTGAAGACATGTTAAGAGATCATTAATGATTTCTGAATATGATTCATGAAGTCCCATTTGATCCGCAGCATGAGTTGTGATGTGACAGAGGAACCTATCATATATGTTATTAAGGAACAAGTTGACATGCTAGTTAAATCCTTATGTGGAGAAGAAATATGAGCTGGATGATAAATGTAAGTGGTTGTATGATTAGAGCTGACACATATGAAGACATGTACATGATGGTTTGGACCCGCATTGAAGATTTAACACAAGAACAAGCCAACAAGATATAACACTTGGTATACATGTTTCATAGTTTGCTTGCCGACCTAATCATGAGAAAGATTTAGTTGCGGATATAAATAGAGGATGGATTTCGGTGTTTGACCTGAGTGTAGTGTGATGCAATGTATGTGGATGCGAAATATGTGAAGATAGAGTGGCCGCAGAAAATGAAGAGAAATCTTGAGCATATGTAAGAGTAGAGTAGAGAAACAAGGGTAGACTGAAATGAAGAGTTCTGAGTCAGTGTTTATGAACTTAATTGGAACTATAACCATGCATATGTAGATGTAATCACAATAGTTCATCTTTGGTAGTGAGCCAACCTTCTTCTTTCTTCTTCTAATTGGCAGTGAGCCTTTTCTCTTGAGCAGTGAGGTCTGGGCAGTAAGCCCCAAGGCAATGAGCCTCTTGTAATTCGGTATTGTGCTATAATAATATATTGAGAGCTAACACTCTCTGTGATTTTTCCCTCCTTGGGTTTTCCATGTAAAAATCCTGGTGTTCATGTGTTATGTCTTTGTGGTTTCTGTTCATTTGTTTAATTTGCTTTCACATAATTGAATTTGGTAAATGGAAAAAAGAGCAAGTGCATAAATGGTTTTGTAGAACACTAATTCACCCCCCCTTTCAGTGTTCATCGTATTCAACAATTGGTATCAGAGCCAAGTCCCTTGGAAAAAGCCTAACAACTTGAGGAAGATCTGGAAGGAGTTCTCATGGAAACCAAAAGGTATCTCACTTATCCTGAAGCAAGTCATCATGGTAGCATTCATATTGGTGATCATGTATATGTTGACAATGAACAATTTCAAGCGGCTCTAGAAGATCTTGACAACTCTAAAGCAGACATCAAGGAGTTAGAAGCAAAAATCAAGGAAGTAGATGATTGCATTCTGAAACTAAAGGAGCACCTCAACAAATCTTAGGAAAGGAGGAAAGAATTATGTGAGCAACTAAATCAAGCAAATTAGTCTACAAATAAACTCCTTAAATTGATTGAAGAAAAGAACCAAACTAAGGAACATCTGAATCAAGTTGTGAAGGACAAGTCTATTGAATGTGACAAACTGGCAAAAGAAGTTTTGCTCTTAAGGTGTGATCTAGAAGCAACCAACAGTTACAAAGAAAAGTTTAAAACTAGCCCTGCAAAACTTGATGGATTACTTGCAAGTCAAAAGAGTCTTGATGATAAACAAGTTTGGGATTTGAAAAGGGAGAAGTCTGATATGTTAGATCAGGAAGAAGTAGAAACCATCCATCAAGGAATCAAGGAAAAAGACCTAGAAAACCTCTGGTTAGACAACCAAATGCTCAAAGGTACCCATCTTTCAATGACTATTGTTTTAAATGCAATAAGTATGGTCATAAGGCTACTTAGTGTAGAAGTAGAATGAATAAAAATGTTCCATCTTTTTTTGGTCAATGTTTCAATTGCAAAAAGAGTGGTTATAAAACAAATGAGTGCAAAAGTGTGTCAAGAAATGTGCCAAACTATTCAAGGAATGGCCAATCTTTCAATGGCAAGTGTTTTGCATGCAATAGATTTGGGCATATGGCTAACTAATGTAGATCAAGGCCAAATTCAAATGCCAGAAGAAATCAAGGTCAGAGAAATGTTGTTTGTTACAATTGCAACAAGTTCATACACCTTGCTAGATTCTACAGAAGTAGAAATGTGGAAAGAGTTATCCTACACAATAGAGGAAAATAGAGCAGAAAGATGTTAAAGGAGAAAATAAAGTTGATCTGGTGGAAACCAAGAAGGAGATGAGCATGATATGGATAAAAAAGGATGTGAATGAGGTCAAGGATGGATCCACACTAGCGTCTAGTGGAGATACTTCCTCTGGGAAGTAAATTGGAAGTTCTGGCTCAAGGGGAACTGCATTGAAAATCTAAATCCCCCAACCAAGTGATATGTGCTAGAATCTGGCACAAAGATATGATGAAGAATTTGTCTTAAAGAATCTCATGAAGGAAAAACCAAAAGGAATAGGTTTAGTATGATGAATTGTGAAGCAATCCTAACTTACTGTGTCTATCAAAAGAAGTTAGATAGCTTTTTGGAGCATCAGCATTAATGACAGACAGGGTTTGACAAACAAAGTAAAAAGTGCCTTGATTCATGAAATAATCACATCTTAGTTAAGTTGTCCAGTATTTGAGGAAGAGGTGAAGCAGTCTCAGAGGATCTACAACAATTCTCAGTGATTCTAAGAAAATCCAAGTAAACCCTAATTCGATGAAAGAGGTATTTTTTTGGTTGAAAACCCTAATTGCTAAGTTTTTGAATTGGCAAAATGTTTAGTCCTCAATTAGTTGAGATAACTGAAAAACCTCGTCCCAAACTCAACAAAAAATTTGTTAAATCACCGAAAAATGATTCTATTGGAGCTTTTCAACCATCCAAAGCAGAGTCTTGTGTTTGGAAGATATTCAAACCTACATTCATGTGAATTTACAAGAATATGACCACATGAATATGGGTAAACTCTATTTGGATGAACTGACTACAGTTGATGTTGATTTAAAAGATGAGTACAAAGTCTTGAGAGAAAAGAATTTAGATGCATGGTTGGATTTTTCTGCAGTTCCAAATGAGAAATGGGTAAAGTATGTTCTGAGCAGAATTCATGATGAGTTTATGTGGCTTGATGAACCATACAAAATAACCAAAGTAGAAATCAAAGCTATAACGGGTATGTGTTCCTCTGGTAAGATCGTAGGATTGAAGAAAATCAAGAATAATCTGGTAATGCAGCTAACGAGAGCTAAATTTGACTAAAGGGCACTCACTATGGATGATATCAAGGATTTGACTGTTAGATTCACATCAATGGTTATTGGCTACAAAATATACTGCTCAAGTTGTGAGAACTCTATATCAGCATTAGCCATTTACACAGCTTATGATATGATCAAGAACAAAACTAATTACAACCTTTGTGAACTATTACGGGATGAACTAATGGAAAACATGAAAAGAACAAAATAAACCAACTATCCCTTCAAATATGGAACATTAATTATTTGCCTACTTTTCTACTTTTTGTAGGATATTCTTGGATTGGGACAAATTGACTGGGTAGATGATGCATCGGTAGCCACACAAATAGGAAATCACTTACAGAATCTGGGAAATGCAGCTAAGCAAAATGAAGTCCTAGAAGAATACTTTACAAACTTTCAAGAGAAGATGACATGCAAGGTCTGAATACCTAAAAGTGTGATAAAGAAATATGAGAAGAGCATTGTATTCATGGTAAACAAAGACAAATGTTTCATGGAAGCTATGGAACCAAGGATTGCATAGGTTCCTCCATTGGGTTATGAGACTATAGAAGATATGTTGACTGAGTTGACCAATACATTATTGAGCTAGCCAAAAGATAACAAAGAAAGGAAGTTTGGAACATTCAGAGAATTAACTTCTAAGTCTGGCATGGAACCTAAAAAGACAAAAAAATTAGAAAAGAAGTCAAGAACCAAAACAAAAACCATAAGTGTTCCTGCAGACAAGACATCAAAAGATGTAGAAAGAAAACTTGAAAAGCTTGATTCAGAAAAGCCCACTACAACCTCTGGGAAAAGAGCAAGGGATTCATCTATCACCACTGAAGTAGAGAAAGACAAGCAGAATGAGGAGAACAAAAGAACAAAATTTCTATCTAGTGGATTGAAGGAAATGGCTAGAGACACTCCAACCATCCCTGTCTCGACCAACTATGCTAGACAACTTTTGGCTGAACAACAAAATGCTCAAATCTCAGACTCTTTGGAAGTACTAAAGGGCCCAATCAACCTAAACTCAATGTCTCCATTATAGAAGTTGAATTTTGGAAAGGTTGTGCAAGAAAAATCCCAAGAAGAAATGTTGAAGACATTTATACAAGACAAAGAGATCATTGATGCAACATCTAACATTTTGGAGAAGCTGGTGGCTTCACACAGTAAGGATGCATCTATATCATCATCTAATTAGCTCAAGAGCTTAATAAGATTTGTAAATACTAACTTTGAATCATTTGAAAAGTCCATTGATATTAAAGTCAGAAAGGAATTTGAAGATAGAAATGTTGGTGGAACTAAAAACCAAACTAGTTAATGACAAAGCACTGTTAGCCAGTAATGCCAAAGAATTAGAGAATGCCTTCAAGGAAGCATGTGATGTGTATAAGTTCTTCCTATCTTGGCTTGAAGTTACCAAGGAACTTGATGAGAAAGTCAAAGACATGGAGCTCCAATTGACAAAAATCATTAAGTCTTATGATCCATTAATCGACCCCATCAAAAACATAGAAAAGCAAATATCAGTCATACAAAATGATATAAGTGATATATTGAGCAAAAAGGAAGAAAATAGAGTATGTCAGTTGAGAAGACTAATAATCCCTAAAATAGAATGCATGGAAAAACTAATCTCAGAGGCCTCAAAAATTCAGAGATTGTCCAACACACCCACAAATACACAGATGACAGAGAATCAAATACTCCAAATAAATAACAAAATTCAAATGCTAGATAACACAAAGAAAGATTGGGACAAAGTGTTGGATCAAATCAAGGATATCTTTAGTGACATTCTGCAATCCATAAAGAACTAAGTCAAGGAATGTATCCAGGCGGCATAATACAGAAATTTTTGCAATTTTGACATAGGTTTTGACTCCGACACATACACCTTTGCCATTGATGTCAAAGGGGGAGAAGAAGATCAGTGAAAAATGGGAGAAACAACTAAGGGGGAGAAAAAATATATATAGTGTATATAGCAAGGGGGAGAAGACAAGCATTTTTCGCTAAGTGTTGCCATCAATGCGAAAGGGGGAGATTGTTGGCAAGAGACATTGATGTGTAGTAGACTATAGAATAAGATCCACATTTTGGCATACATATTTATCTTGTTCTGCAGAGTTGAAGACATGTTAAGAGATCAATAATGATTGCTGAATATGATTCATGAAGTCCCATTTGGTCCGCAACATGAGTTGTGATGTGATAGAGGAACCTATCATATATGTTATTAAGGAACAAGTCGACATGCTAGTTAAATCCTTATGCAGAGAAGAAATATGATCTGGATGATAAATGTAAGTGGTTGTACGATTAGAGCTGACACATATGAAGACATGTACATGATTGTTTGGATCTGCATTGAATATTTAACATAAGAACAAGCCGACAGGATATAACACTTGGTATACATGTTTCACAGTTTGCTTGCCGACCCGATCATGAGAAAGATTTAGTTGTGGATATAAATAAAGGATGGATTTTGGTGTTTGAGCTAAGTGTAGTGTGATGTGATGTATGTGGATGCAAAATATGTGAAGATAGAGTGGCCGTATCAAATGAAGAGAAATCTTGAGCATATGTAAGAGCAGAGCAGAGAAACATGGGTAGACTGAAATGAAGATTTCCGAGTCAGTGTTTATGAACTTAATTGGAACTGTTGGTGCCTGATTTCACTGTCAGTTTCTGAGCAATTTTCATGCAGGCACCTTCCCTAAAAATCCAAAAAAAAAAAGGTTCTAAGTCTTTGGGCCTCCTCAGCATGTTTTAACATCAGCATCATATTTTCTTTGGAGGAGGTCATCATCATCATGTTTCCAGACATCACCCTGATGTTGCTTACAAGGGTCATCATATTTTCTGTCAGCATGATCTTTCGCTGGGGTGATATTCTAACATCGGGTGATCTTGGTTAAGATCATCCTGATGATGTTGCTGCAAAGTCCTAAGTATGACCCGATCTTCATTGGGGTCATCATATTTGAACATCGGGTGATCTTAGTCAAGATCATCCTGATGTTGTTTTATCACTTCATGTTCATTGTTTTATCACCCTGATGATGCTGACGTCATTCTTATGTCAGGGTGATATCCGTTTTTCTACCTATCTGCATCATGATATTTCCGAAGGGAGATATTCGCCTGTCGGCTTCATGCATTGTCCAATGGGGGTGATCATTTCAAATATCAGTCACATATTCATATATCAGCCCGATCTTATAGTGGAGCTACAGTGCAGCATGATATGTGTGCATCAGGATGATATTTCCAAATATCCGGTTATCTTCCGAATATCATCCTGATGCCGATGTATGGTGACGTCATCAAGGTCCGGGGGGGTCATATTTCTAACACTGATCATCTTGTGGAGATCCCCCGATATTTGCAAACATGACGATGACGTCATCCAAATATGAGGAGGTGCGCGATAGGCAGATATGCTGATGACGTCAGCAGGATATGACAGTGACGTCATCAGGATGTTCATCGGCCAGACATTTGGTATCGGCTGAGCAGGAGGATCTTCCTCCGATGGATCAGGTTGTGCCAATGAAGGCGATTATCATGCAGGTGATATTGCGATGATGATGCTGATGTCAGGGTGATATTTCAAGCAACAGGATATCATGCTGTTGGAGGATGATGATGAAGGCTTATACTAGTGTCGTCAGGAGCAAAAGCACTGACATCATATATGCTCGCGACCTAGTATATAAAGTGTTGAAAAGGTCGCCGCGGGGTGCATGTGGGATAATTGATATCCTACATATTTTCAAATATCACGATGAGGTATTTTGGCGGGAAACGGTTGCGATGCACTGTTTGATGTTTTCCCAAGGCCGCGGGTTGGTGCGCCATTAATGGCGATTGTTGCAGAGGTATGGACGGATCTGGTACCCGATTGAAGGTGTACATCAACGGACAGTGGCGCAGGGCTCGAGGTTTCTTCCTGTCTCCTCCCCTACCTACTGCATTCATGTTTGGGCGCCAATCTGGTAATGCATTGAGCGCCATTTTTCTGATACTGTGTATCTGGCGGGTTTTTTGGTCAACCATGTAATTAATTGCTGTGGTACACTTTCTGGCTATTATAAGTAGACTGTGTTACCATTTTTCAGGTTGTTGAAAACTGGACATTTTGGCTCTGTAATAAGATACAACTAGTTTTGGTTGCTCTGTGCAGCAAAACTTGTGAGTTTATGTATCTCCTGTTGTACGTTTTGGCATGAATCCACTGATTTCATGGTTAATCTTATATGAATAATGCTATGTTTGCATGTGTTATGCTGATTCTATCTCCAGTTTTGCATGTATCTTTCTTCCTGCAATAGGGATGCCATAAGTATCGACAGCTTAACACTCTGTATTGGGAGATATTTGTAAGGCAGGTATCATGTGTATCCCCCTGAAACCTAGTTTTAGCTATTCATGCTGATCATTCACAGGTGTATGTCTACCGACTCCAAGCCCTGGATAGGCACCAATCTAGCTCTGTGTTGAGGTTATACACCATGTCCAGCTTTGCATCCAAACACCATTTCAAACCATCTCTCCCTTCCATCTGTTAGTTGTAGGATTAGGAGTAGGAAACCCTTGCATGCTCTCATCCCTAACCAGACATATATGTCCAAGAACGTTGCCCACCTTGTGATCTATCATACAGATCTTGGTCCATACATGAGAGTATTCTGCCTGTTGTTGTCAAGTTAGATCTTTCTATCTTTGAGCTAGTCAAGGTTACATCTTGAGTTATAGGGATACCCCCCTTGGTGCGGCAGAACCAGAAGTGAAGGGGAGGAGCTCACGCAACCTCCTGTATTAGTTGGCTGAATCTGCCTGTGCATTAGAAGTGGCAAACCCTAATGCTGATTCAGAAGAAAAACCAACAGGAACTATAACCATGCATATGTAGATGTAATCACAATAGTTCATCTTTGGTAGTGAGCCAACCTTCTTCTTTCTTCTTCTAATTGGCAGTGAGCCTTTTCTCTTGAGCAGTGAGGTCTGGGCAGTAAGCCCCAAGGCAATGAGCCTCTTGTAATTCGGTATTGTGCTATAATAATATATTGAGAGCTAACACTCTCTGTGATTTTTCCCTCCTTGGGTTTTCCATGTAAAAATCCTGGTGTTCATGTGTTATGTCTTTGTGGTTTCTGTTCATTTGTTTAATCTACTTTCACATAATTGAATTTGGTAAATGGAAAAAAGAGCAAGTGCATAAATGGTTTTGTAGAACACTAATTCACCCCCCTCTTAGTGTTCATTGTATTCAACATTATTAGCGCCATTCTTTTGACAAATTAATTTCTAATATATGGTAGTAGGGGCTTGGAAAGATAGTGGTCCCTAATGTCTTTATAAATGTAGACTTGATCCAAGCCATCTGTAAGAACTACAATGCTAAGGATGGAACATTGTATAACCACTAGGGTGTGCCATTGCTACAGATAAATAGGAATATGATTGTGGAGGTTTTTAACCTTAACCCTATGACAGATGTTGAAATCAATATTGGTGACTTGCATAAAGAATGCAATAGAGATACTATAAGGAGGCAGAACAATGATGAAAATGAAGTATTAACTAAAGAGCAGGCTACATAATTATATTTTGGATCAGGTTTCAATGCTAAGTTTGAAACCTTAAGCTATTTGGGCAGTTACTCCCAATGAGAATAAGCCCCAAGTTGCTAAAGATATTAGTGAGCTCACAGGAAACTTGATTATTAGAAGATTAAGTAACACAAATGCCCCTCAGGTGGCCTCTTTAGTTGTGAATACAACACTGTTAAGTGAGGCTGCCTCTAAGAAGCTGCAGGAGCCAATGAAAAATTGAAGAGTGATCATGTGAAATTGATGCATGAATATAACAAGCTAAGGTCACTTGTTCCTCCCTTGAGTATTGCAATGGATCCTACTACCCCTTCTAGCAGTTTAGGAGATGTGTTTGGGTAGGAAAATGATGCTCCCAGAATTGTAGATTTAAAGGAGTTAAATAAAAGGTATGATACATTGGCTAAAGTGAAGGAAGAAAATAGAAAGGAGCATATTGTGTTGGTTGGAAATCTTTTGTATCATAGAATGGAAAATATTTTACACAAATTTGATGATGTGTGGGTATGTCATAGTAATTTGCAAAAGGCTTGCAATGACTTTGTCAATAGTGAACTAGCCTTAAAAGATATTTTGAGCACTTGGACTCCACGTATGCAAGTGATAGGCCACATATACAACAACTCAAGGTTTGAGCATGATGTTCTAGCTAGAATATCAAGTACGTAGGAAATCATAGGGCTCCTAAATGACATCTCAACATTCCAAAGTAGACTTGAGGTGATGTTGAAAGAAAAATTAAACGCTTTCAAGTCCCTTGAAAAGTGTTCATTGCCATCAGTACTTGACAGCGACGACACAGATAAATTATTGAATGATTGTAAAGCTGAGTTTTGTAATGTTATACCTGCTCTTGTCACATCTATTGCACAAGAAGATAAAATCAACCCACTCCTCTACAATACTGAGATGGACAAGTTGTTCGAGTTGGAGTTAGGGATCAACAATTTTATTAAGAAGGCTAAAGTACTTTTAGATGCCAGGTATGTCTCTTATACTCAAAAGATGGCAAGATCCTACAACATCAGTGGCCATCAAAAGAGGAATTTGTTGACTGGGTGCAAAAGTACATGGTATGATGTAGACTTACTGCATCACCTAAACCTTTTGAAATCTTTGGGGCGTATGTGCTAGTACTGCACTCGGTGATGCAAAATTATAGGTGGCACATTTTATAGATAAGGAGATATTAATGAGATGAAACAAGGATCAAGAGTAGCACTTATGGCTATTTTTTATCTAATTTTGGCTATAAAAGGACATTGTGCATTTGAGGAATATATCAGTTTGGTTTTTATCTTTTCCAAGGAAGTCAAATTTTGTTTTTCCTTTCATCAAAGGAATAATAGTAATCCTTGTGTTTGTAAAAGGTTTTTCATTATTCTCTTGGTTACAGTTATGCAATTTCAAAAATAGAGAAGTATGGAAATCCTTTAAAGAATGGGAGGAATCAGAAAGAGAGGCTTTCTGAGTTCTTCTATCCATGCCGGTTGATGTGGGAGAGACCTTCACATGCTAGGAGCAATGTATGCTCTTTAATGCCATATTGTTCCTCCTCGGTGGCCTCACTCTGCAAATTAATGATGTTGGTCATGTTATGTGAGCATCCTCTCCTCGTATCGACAACCTGGTGTGGTTTAGGCATTGTTGATGGATCCTTGGTGGAGTTTGCATCTAAGAGGTATGAAATGGATTTATCTTTTGATTCCTAGTCTTTGACACCTGTGAACATAGCATAAAGTTTCAAGAGAGGAGTGCTTTCCAGCTCATACTCTACCTTCGTGGCAACTAGTGGTAGTTGATTTCAACTTCGGTGGATCAAGAGTGTACTTTGGGTGGTCCATGAAGATTTTTCAACTGCTTGTGCTTCGTCCCCCTGGGAATGAGCTTCGGGAAATTATCATCGGACAGTTCACTCATGGTTCAACCATTTTGTTACTCTATTTTCTTGGTAATGAGTGAAATTGTAACATGTGTTGCTCAACAGTGAGCTTCGTAACACTCCCTTCTTCTATAAAAGGGATGCACTTGATTTGTAAAAGGGTTGGAAAAATTATGGGATGTTTGAAGTTTTTTAGTAAATTGTATTAGGGTTAAACAAGTTTGTGTATCATGTGTAAATCTTTGTAATGACATTTTTCTGATTAAGCATCTATGAAAAGCATGTGACATTGTGGAATTTGTCTCCATTTTGTATTGTAAACTTCTCTATGAAAATAATAATCAAGAATTACTATTTTCTTTATGCACATTTGCTATTGTAAACTGTTCTGTGTTAGATTTTGTACAAGGAATAAAGTAAAGATTTCACTGAAATGGTGAGGTTGTTTACAATGCAATAGGATCACTAAGTATGAATTATTTTTATGTCTGCCATGCGTAGGTCAATGTTGTTGTCAAGAGAATAATGCCCATTGAGGCCAAATTGATCATCATATAATATTTAATGTCAGGATAAAGCATTATACAACATATAGACTTTGTTTTCCCTGAACAAGCATCGATTACACTTTAAATTTCTCCCAACCATAAAATTCTTTAAAATGACAAATCTAAATCCTATAGTAATTAATAGTTAATTATTTGCATTTTCCATACTAGGTCTTCAAGATTACAAGGAGTAGGCCATATGGGTGTTTAATCTTTGTTTTCCTTGTTATTATGTATGAGAGATTATATCTTCTTGACACTATAATCTAAAGTTGTGTATCATTTTGATTAAGTGTCCAAAAGGGGAACCCACCAACACTTTGCAAAGCTTGAAGTGCAGGGCAGATCACTATAAAATCTATCATTTGTTTGCCATTCTGTCATTAGTTTTAGCCATAGGAATTGAGAAACCTTGAGAAACTAGTGAATTACAAATTGGGAAACCAATAGAATGAATGTTGATTAAGCGAAGGATTTGTAAAGTTATTAAAAAACTAAGTTTCTCACCACACAAACCTTTGTTGCACTAATGGTGGTTGAGCTCAAAGGATTTGGCATTGATGAGGGTGAATGTGGTTTCTCACTTGGATAGCATGACCATGTATTCAAAGAAGACTTGAAAATGGCTTATGCAAGGGTCCATTTATAGATTTTGGATGAGGAGGATCAATGGATTAGATTGATTATTGAGATCAATGGCTACAGATGAATGAGAGTTAAGAATGGATGAGAGGCCTCCAAGTGTCACCTTGTGATTGATGCACATTAGGAGGTACATGATTCAAGGGATTTGGATGGTGGAGATTTTCTAGATTGAATGGATGGACAAGATTTGTTGAGAGGATTTTATGGAGCCTTGTGCATGCATGGAGTGATGAGCAAGGTTGACTTGGCTAATGATGCTTAGGATTGTGCAAGTGATTAATTAGTTGATTAAGTGATTGTTTAATCAACTAATGTTTTGAAGGGGAAAATATGATAAATTTGTATTTATTTAATTTTTGGTAATGACAAATTTAATTAAATAAATGAATTTATTCAATTAAGGTTGAGCATTAGAAAATGATGTTGAAATGATTTATGTAATTAAATAAATGATTGTAATTTATTTAATTAATGCTAGGATGATAGTCAAATTGGTTAATTAAATAAGTAATTTATTTAAACAATGTTAGAAGGGGAGATATGTGAGATGAATCAAGTGATAGTACTGTTAGAAATGAAGGTGCAACAACACAACGAAAATCTGATTCAAACCTTTTTTATGTGCTTTAAACAATGTAGAATCAATGTATATTGCAACAGAAATTAAAACCCACTACACAAAAATAACATGCACTAAGAACTGAACACATAACACAGCATATAACGTGGAGAAAACCCTTTCGGGTAAAAAACTCCACCAAGAAAAGAGGTTCCAAGTTATATTATCTTCAAATATGAGATTACAATACATGCACTTCCTCTCTTTTCTCCAGTCTTCAATCCAACAGCCCCTGTTACTCTCAACTCTGATAAAAATGTAGTACACCTATCCTTATAAAAGGGGGTTGCCTTCCAGGGCAAGAAAACTGACATAATATCAATCGTCAGATCTATGACCTAATGACAGACAGTCCATATTTACAATGATAAAATATAAATAAAATGTGTTTTGGGGGCGTTGCCCCCGGACCCCCATTGGGGCGAGTGACCCCCAAACCCCCGCTAGGGGGATGATCCCCCCAGACCCCTCACAGGGGGGAAACCCCTGCGACCCCCCATCACAGACGAGTTAGCGTCGAGGACCAAATATAAACATGTAGCTGAAACAAGACCGCTGCTGGTGAAACCTTTCATCCCTTATAGGTGATTTACAAACAATATTATGAGTAATTAATTACATAGGATTTACAAGGTTAATGGCACCTTAATCTGAATAGGTACGATGTGGTCAAATTTGGGTGTCTACAATAAGTATTATGAAATATATAAATATTGGATAATAATTATTAGTATAACATTTGTAGTAGGCATGAGTTTTCTAAGGGAGAGGACCTAGTAGTTGAGCACCCTAACTTGGCACCTCTCAAAATCATACGTGGCAATTTCATATTACTCCCAATTTTTTACAACTTAGTTGGCAAGGCCCCTCCTTATAACTAAGGTTTCAAGTCCACATCATCAAATATGATGCCACATTAGCATGCTTTTTGTTGAGGCATCCATAAAGACTAAAAAAAGGGTAGATCGATAGTTGTTCATTAAGTCATGTTTTGTTGGTGTGTTGATGTGGCATGACATGATTTGTTGCTTTTTATATCAAGAATATATTTCATTCAATTATAAGTACTTATGGTCATCGCTAACAACTTTGAAGTCACAACTACTAGTGCTATACTTTTAAAAATATTGGGCATTAAATCCACAAATACTATCACAATTATTGGAACATGCTCAACTAGTGGGTCCTCTCCCCTATATTCCATGAAGACGGTTTCTAGCTTTTGGATTCAATTGTGTTTAGTTTTTGGCATGAAATAAACAAACAAAGGGGAATCTAAAAGTTCGAAATCATAAATTTATAGTGTATAATTAATGAAGGATGTTGACATGACATAAAATATTATACCAATTTAGAAAAATTAAAAAGTGGGCTAATAATACATATTTTAAGCACTTGCCAATCATAACAAATAAGAGATAATGGTAATTAGTATAGTATTTAAATGGTGATATGACTTCTCATGAGTCACATCACTATGATATTGATACTAAATGTTGGAGACACTTGCCATTATTATATTGTATTGTAAAAATTATTATTAATATTTTCTTGGTCTACATATAGGTTGTAATAAGAACTCAAATTTTTTATCTAATAATATTTAAGATAAGTGATATTTTAATCATTTTCATTAAAAAATGTATATTTTATTTTATCAACAATAAAAAATAGATAATTAAAATAAAAAATAATTAGAAAGTACAAATAATAATTAGTTAAAAATTATCCATCACTATAGTTACCTAAATACTAATAAGTAATTTAAATTTTAAACATTTTGATAATTTCATTTAATATTATTTGTTTGGATGGAGCCTTAACTAACCCCTGTCCAACATTTTACAGTAAGAGCCACCCCCAACATAAAATACTAACACATTGACCACACCATGTTTATAGTTTAAACTCTTCCCTTCACTAGTTTATGGTGACCAAATAACTTTTATTTTTCTTTTAAGTTGTTCCTACTTAACAATTCATGCTAATTCTCTCTCTTTGTGTAAGGGTTTATTCTCTAATTTGATCGATACAATAATAATAATAATATTTTTTTAATGGTGGACGAACTTTAGATAGTGTTAAAGATATAGTTTTTCTTTATTGCTAAAATCTTAAGTGGCATAGTCTTACAAATATTATCATGTGATTTTGTTTAATTTTTAGATCTTTTGTAAGTGACATGTGGACATTATTCCATTGTATTACAATAATTGGCATAAAGGTAGTCACTTTATCGTGTAATAATTAGTCATGTAAATTATATGAACACAAACCTAAAATGTGGCTTCACTATTCATCTTGGATATCAAGATTTACAAAGGTTGATTGCAAATCTTGACGCGTTTAAAAGGTTATCATGACCTAACCAACATCAAAGACAAGTAATCTGTGTGTACGGAACAATGTCTAATACTTCATTGGATTTAACACAGATTTAGTAAATTGAAATAGTTAAGATAGAAATAAGAGCTTTTTTTGGTTTATGATGTGATGTTAATTTTTTAACGAATTGAATCAATTAAAATGTTGTTAAAAAAATAATTGAAAAATAAAATTAGATTAGGGATATGAGATAGATGATTTTTAGACATTTTGATGTTTGAGATTAGGCTATGTACATGGTTTAATCCTATAACACTTTATATTGGCACATATTAGTTTGTTGTAGGTTTTGACTACTAGAATTTGTTAAACCTATTCACTTATGTTTATACTTGTATTTGAGAAACTAATGGTGTTGAAAATCACCTTTTAGGGCTTCCTACAGGTAGAGGGAAGATCCTTGACTTTCTTGCTGGTAGTCAATCCTCGTGGCCAATGTAACAAAATCAAATAGATGCAAAATAAAGTATGCAAATGGTGATGCAATTGAAACTAAGTAAATTGGGATTGATATGCAACTAAGACTGACTTTTTGTGACTGCACACAATGTGCTAATTGTTCACTATTAAAATGACCTACCATGATGTTCTTAAATACAAGTCCTAGACATACAACTCAAAGCCTTTGGTGTCAATCTAAGGGTGAAAGTCACATTCTTAGAAAATCAACTAGAAGTGGGATATTTTTAAAAACTAGAAAACTAGACCACATACATGCTCTTATTTAAAATAAAGGACCACAAATGCGACCTATTTTATGAAGAGAAAAAATTTCAAAAAAAAAATTCCTAATTTACTTTAAAAGATTAAACATATAAGAGTGATGATTTAAAATTAAGATCAACTATTACACTAAAAAGATACAATATATACAAAGATTATAGAATTATCAATATAATATAAGATAAAATAAAAATATAAAAATACAAAATATACATTTTTATACCTTATAATTTGTAATTTCACACCAATTTCTTATGGGGTTTGGAGGGGCAACTTTATTGTGTTTGGACTCCCAAAATTTGATATGGGCTTTCTTGAGGAGGATATATTATTGTTATTTTGTTAAGAATGTAAATGAAGGGTTGCAAATTTCCAAATGCTCATTAATTGTGACGAGTATCTCATGAAATTTGAGTTCATAAACTATGAATATGATAATGAATTATTAGTCTATATAATACTCTCAACAAGGTTCGTGAAGAATGCATATGTATGCATTTACTCAACCTACATATATTGTGGCGTGTTCTCCCAAAGAGGGATATCACCAATTCTTTAAAACTTCATTGATGAAATATAGCGGCCTTCGTAGATATACGTGTGATTAATGTTCACCATGTAAATAAGCAATTCAACATGAAATTAAGCCAATGGTTGACATAGGTAATGGAGTGTACAATTGACAATTGTTCTTACATTTAGATTTTATAGATAAATAGTTTTTGGATTGATTTACACTATTTCTTTTGGTCGATGAAAATGGTCTAGGGTGTCATACCCGTTATATTGATCATATCAAACTTATATGAGGGGCTGCTCTAGAATGGAGGTGTAATAAGCTATAACTCTCGAGGGATAGTAAATTACATCAAATCTAGAACTACTAACAAAGTCAAATTGTTCTAATCCTAAAGCCCAAAGGGCATGTGATCATAATCTAGACAAAAATCTCCATTATATTCTAGTATATATAGTCATCATACATATACCATCCTGTGTAAACTTTTGTCATGGCTTACTTTAGACATCCTCCCTACTATTCGTAGCCTTCTCTTCACTTAGTGCTGCAAAGGACCAATCAATTCTAGTGGAAGGAGCAACTCTAGTCACAAACTTGAGAAACTTGATTGACTATTTTGCTTGTTGCTTTTGCTTTTCATCATTTTATCCAATTACAGAGATCACAAACAGAGTCTAGGAGCTCATGAATGTTGCACCACATGGGTTAAGCCCCTTCTCATTAAGAAAATCTCAATCTAGTGACAACCTCATCTAATACCTCCCTCAATTCCTACCTCCATTATGGCTTGATCAATGCTTCTACCATCACTTGAATTATATCTTTTGCTTCCCCTACTTCTAGGAAAACTTTCACAAGCATGGAAGAAACATTGATGTTAACTCTATACATGTGATTTGTCACCATGCAATGATCTCTAAGTATTGTTTTGATAGCATGGATGATGATGATGGTGTTAGTCTTGAAAACCTTCTTCAACCTTAATCTACCACTTCTTTGCCAATAGCCTTATTGTTGTATTCATTTTGATAAGCTACCAACATCGGTGGAAATGTGAGCTCAAGATATCAAATATAGACCCTTGGAAGTTGCTAGATATGCACCAAGTCATGATTATCAGGAGCCCTCTTGGTATTGGCTTGATGTCTCACATGTGTGAAGGCCAGTCTATCAGGGTCATCATCAATGCAACGACTTGTGCCAAACAACTGTGGTTAATGCATCTTCCACCTTTGGATGTTAATATTTAACAAGTTGACGATGTTGTTGAAAGAGAGGTTGAGGGGGACACAATTCCCTTCTGAGCTACTAATTATACATTCAATTTTTCCATCTATTGCATGATTCACAAGGGAGTCCTCATGTTGATCAATCTACCTATATATATGTTTTTTAGTGAAGGTCATGAGTGAATCTAGAAGAGGCTATATTTGCCTTATTATGTTATTGATCTTCCAATTGGTAGATCCTCTTTTTCTAATGGTGTTCACAATAACCATTGATTTCCCTTAAATCTATACTTGCTTCACTATGAATTGCTTGCAAACCTACAAACCAAAAAGTAGTGCATGTTCCTTAGCTTTGCTGTTAGTCCCTAAAGATAGCTTCTTGGATGTGATGCTGGTCAATTTCCAATTGTGATCCTTGATTATGCATGCAACTCCTGAGATCCTTGGATTACCCATAGATGCACCATCAAAGTTTCATGTGAACCATCCCTCAGGTGGTGCAATCCATCTGATACCCACTCTTGGATTTAATAGGGGATTAGCTCATCCAACCCATGAACGAGGGTTGATTTATTAACATATATTATTTTGAAGTATTTTATAATTTTAAAAATAATTTATTTATCGATATTTTCTTCAAATTTTTAAAAATATTAATTAATATAATGTTTAGACTTTAAAAAGACAAGCACCTATTATTTAAGATATTACTCAAGATAAAAGATGAGTTATATTAGTCAATTTGCAACTTAAGGGCATCTATAAATTAAAGGTTAGTTGGTGCAGGAGCACCTACCTGACAGCTGGCCTCCATGAGGCAGTTAGTTTGTTATAGGTCTTGTTAATGTTTCCAAGAAGGTCTTATAAGACCAATGCATGTAATAAGGTCCAAGTTGACTGTGCTTTTCTATTTTTAGGTAGTTTGTTATGACAACTGATGACAGCTGTATAGTTTGTTAGTTCAGTTGGATCCTCCCAGCCGCTTGGAAGCTCCCAGCCGCTGGGAATCGAGTGGTAGTACTTGCAAGCAGTTCCTATTTATGTAGTAGGATCGGTTGGTCTTAGGACAGATAGACAGATAGAGAGGTAGATACAGATTGAGGAGTTAGATTTCAGAGTGAGACAGAGTACTGTATTTGCATCTTTTGAAATCAATAAAGAGATCCTGTTTGTGTCAATTTTCTGTTTGGATTCCATTGTGTAATCGAGTTGCTATTCTGGTGGTTACATGGATTCACTGATCCATTCCACCGGTTGATTCATCGAATCGGTGGAATGGCTATGTACAATAGTTTAGGATTTAGTTTGCATTTTCTGTTTGTTCACATGTATGTTTGCAGGATCGCAGTCGAGAGGTGTTGAGAACCCTAGCATGGGCATGTGCTAGGTCATGCTGGTTGTTAGAGTCTGGAAAGTTGTCCAGGAAGCAGATTGGGTCACCTCAGGAGGTTCGGCGGATCGAAATTTGCTAAGGTTGGAAAATCCATCGCAACGGCATCATCAGGATATTTCTGTGTATATCCTGTAGTTACTTCAGGTGTCATCTGAGTAGATGGAGGTGAGCATGATGCAGTAGTTTGCATAAGGTGAATGCACATTGGGGTGATGATCGCAAGGTGTTGCCGAGGAAGAGTATATCGGCATAAGTTAGTCGATCGGGTTGACAATTCCATCGCGGGCCGATAATGTTAAGTTTGGCCGACAGCAGGATATTGGAGGAGCTGCATATGACGTCATCGTCATCAGGATAATCGTCATCAGGACATTCCGAAATATCACCCGATAAAGGTTTATCCTGCTGACCCTAAGTGTTTTGGCATAGGCGTAAGGCATTGGGAAGTTAAGTGGATCGTGAGAGGAATATTTGGCAGAATATTCGTCATCAGTATAAAGTTGAGTATCATCATCAGGATGTTTCAATATGATCGGATAAGTCATATCCTGATGCTGTTGTTTAAGTAGTCGGATATCGGGGTGACGTAAGCATCGAAGGAAAGGTGCGTGAAGTGTCATCATCAGGATATATGGGAGGAACCGGATATTTTATATCCTGCTGATGAAGATGATGTCGAACATCATGATGCTGTAGATAGAGGTTGGCGGTAAGATGAACAGTGATCGTCAGGAGGATGATTGCGCTAGCCGAATATGATGATGCTGCTGACAGGCGAAAGGTCGAAGGTTTGTCTGCAGGAGGATATCGGTCGGCAGAGAAAATATGATGATGCTGACAGTGTTAACAAAAATATGATGATGATGAAGGGTTGTAGACATACAGGCTGTATGTCAAGGTTTTAGTGTGGATGCCTCTTCATCATAGTGGATTAATGGCTTTTCCATCCTATTTGTAAGCTTCTGTTGCATTTCCTCTGCATCATAGTGGTATCAGAGCAAAGGAAGGATCTTATGGAAAAGATCAGGGTATATCAGGATGTCAGATGAAGAAGGAACATCTGAGATTCCGGCAAGAATGACCAACGTTGAGTTGGCAGTTCTGGTAAAGAAACAGATTGCAGAGAGCAAGGCCGTGAAGGCTCAGAATCAGGAATTGAAGGATGAGTTAGAGAAGTTGAGGAACAGAGTAGGTTCTGGTAGAGAAGAAGATAGGGAAGAAGAAGAGATCCCTATTTGGAATGAGGAGGTCGTTCCTGCAGACCAGAGACCACTGTTGAACGCCCTCAAAGCCATGGAGAGGAGAACCATGGATGTGAAATTAGATTTGCCAGTGTTTACAGGAAAGATGGAACCTGATTCAGTGATGGAGTGGATAGACTCCTTGAACAATTTCTTTGAAACAGAGGAGATACCAGAACACCAGAGGGTGAAAATAGCCCAGTCAAAAATGAAAGAAGCTGCCTTGACATGGTGGAATTTTGTCCAAGATGATAGAGTACAGGAAGGAAAGCGTAGAGTCACTACATGGAAGAAAATGATGGCATTAGTAAAGGAAGCTTATGTCCCATTGGATTACAGTATCCAATTACACAAGAGGAAGCAAAACCTGAAGCAGAAGGAGCTAGATGTCAGCTCATATACAGAAGAATTCATGAAACTTTGTGTGAAAACAAAGGTAAAGGAAAGTGAAGAAGAGAAGGTAGCCAGATACCTTAATGGATTGAGGTTCAATATTCAGGAAGATTTAAGTCTGCATAATCCAGATACAGTTCAGAAATGCTTTCAGTTGGCATTGAAAGTGGAAGAGAAGTTAAAGAGAAAACAAGAACAACATAATAGAGGAAGAGGAAACAATATGAGGGGAAGAGGATCAGCCCCTACAACAAGGCAAACCAATGAGGGTCAAGAAGACACTGGTAAAGGACAGGGACAGTCTGATTTCAGAGGTGGATGGAAAGGTAATAGAGGCAGATTTGGAAGTGGTAGAGGTTCTGCTACATTTTCAGGAAAGTGTTACACCTGTGGTGAGTTTGGTCATCCATTTTTCAAATGTCCAGAAAGCAAAGGTTCATCATCTAGAAATGACAGAACGAATGACAAGAGAGTACAACTTGTGCAAGAAGAGAAAGTAGAGCAAAGTGTGCAAAGTTTAAACACTTATCAAGATAGAGTTCCTGACAATTATGGATATCCTGAGAAGGGAGAAGCATTGATGCTTAGGAGAATTAGTTTGCAGGCATCAAAGGATATGATGCAAAGAAGAGCTCTTTTCAAGACCACATGCAAGAGCAAAGGTAAAGTATGTAAGGTTGTCATTGATACTGGTTCAACAGACAACATGGTCTCTCAGGAAATGGTGGATAAACTGAATTTGGAAAGGATTCCACACCATCACCCTTACAAGGCATCTTGGGTGAGTGATAGTCAATCACTTTTTGTATATGAACAGGCATATGTTGATTTTCAGATTGGAGCATATCATGATAGAGTTTTGTGTGACATTTTGCCCATGGAATGTTGTCACCTACTGTTGGGTAGGCCATGGCAATTTGATAGGAGGGTACTGTATGATGGGTATGCTAATACCTACACCATCAAGAAAGATGGGAAAACTATTATGTTGATGCCATTGCAGGAAGATGCTGCAGCACAGGAGGCGGCCAAAATCATTTTAGTGGGAAAGAAGGAGTTTGTGCATAGGCCTATAGCAGCAGGCATAAAGGCAGTTGAGGACACTGCAGGGAAAGAAGTTGTTAAGGACAACAGTTTCAAGACAGTTTCAGTTTTGACTGACAGAGGTCAGCAGCAGGTTCAGAAACAGGTTTACAAACAACCACCAGTTGAGAGGGGTGACAAGGATGTTGTCATAGTTGGGACTATTGTTTGTCCTATAAGAGTTGAAAGGAAGATAGGATTGAACATTTCAGAAGTTCAAGAGGTAGGTATTCAGACAGAGGTTCTGGTAAGACAACCTGACAAACACAAGGTATGTGTGAGAAGGGCCTACATTGCCAGGCCTAAGGGTTTACTTGCAAGACAGCAAGTTACAGTTCAGAAATATTGGAGCAGCCAAGAGACAGTAGAGGATAAAGCTAGAATAGGTCAGAACACTGACATGACAAAGTGTAAAGGTGGAGGACTTCCACAACCTAACTCATGGGACATGAGTTCTTTTCTGTTGGGGAGTATGGTGCAGGAGCACCTACCTGACAGCTGGCCTCCATGAGGCAGTTAGTTTGTTATAGGTCTTGTTAATGTTTCCAAGAAGGTCTTATAAGACCAATGCATGTAATAAGGTCCAAGTTGACCGTGCTTTTCTATTTTTAGGTAGTTTGTTATGACAGCTGATGACAGCTGTATAGTTTGTTAGTTCAGTTGGATCCTCCCAGCCGCTTGGAAGCTCCCAGCCGCTGGGAATCGAGTGGTAGTACTCGTAAGTAGTTCCTATTTATGTAGTAGGATTGGTTGGTCTTAGGACAGATAGACAGATAGAGAGGTAGATACAGATTGAGGAGTTAGATTTCAGAGTGAGACAGAGTATTGTATTTGCATCTTTTGAAATCAATAAAGAGATCCTGTTTGTGTCAATTTTCTGTTTGGATTCCATTGTGTAATTGAGTTGCTGTTCTGGTGGTTACATGGATTCACTGATCCATTCCACCGGTTGATTCATCGAATCGGTGGAATGGCTATGTACAATAGTTTAGGATTTAGTTTGCATTTTCTATTTGTTCACATGTATGTTTGTAGGATCGCAGTCGAGAGGTGTTGTGAACCCTAGCATGGGCATGTGCTAGGTCGTGCTGGTTGTTAGAGTTTGGAAAGTTGTCCAGGAAGCAGATCGGGTCACCTCAGGAGGTTCGGCGGATCAAAATTTGCTAAGGTTGGAAAATCCATCGTAACGGCATCATCAGGATATTTCTGTGTATATCCTATAGTTACTTTAGGTGTCATCTAAGTAGATGGAGGTGAGCATGATGCAGTAGTTTGCATAAGGTGAATGTGCATTGGGGTGATGATCGCAAGGTGTTGCCGAGGAAGAGTATATCGGCATAAGTTAGTCGATCAGGTTGACAATTCCATCGCAGGCCGATAATGTTAAGTTTGGCCGACAGCAGGATATTGGAGGAGCTGCATATGACGTCATCGTCATCAGGATAATCGTCATCAGGACATTCCGAAATATCACCCGATAAAGGTTTATCCTGCTGACCCTAAGTGTTTTGGCATAGGCGTAAGGCATCGGGAAGTTAAGTGGATCGTGAGAGGAATATTCGGCAGAATATTCATCATCAGTATAAAGTTGAGTATCATCATCAGGATGTTTCAATATGACCAGATAAGTCATATCCTGATGCTATTGTTTAAGTAGTCAGATATCGGGGTAACGTAAGCATCGAAGGAAAGGTGCGTGAAGTGTCGTCATCAGGATATATGGGAGGAACCGGATATTTTATATCCTGCTGATGAAGATGATGTCAAACATCATGATGCTGTAGATAGAGGTTGGCGGTAAGATGAACAGTGATCGTCAGGAGGATGATTGCGCTAGCCGAATATGATGATGCTGCTGACAAGCGAAAGGTCGAAGGTTTGTCTGCAGGAGGATATCGGTCGGCAGAGAAAATATGATGATGCTGACAGTGTTAACGAAAATATGATGATGATGAAGGGTTGTAGACATACAGGCTATATGTCAAGGTTTTAGTGTGGATGCCTCTGCATCATAGTGGATTAATGGCTTTTCCATCCTATTTGTAAGCTTCTGTTGCGTTTCCTCTGCATCATTAGTTATCTATAAATATCATTCCTCAAAATCTTATTGATCCACCTCAAAATGAGGTTCAAGGTAGAAGCCTACCATTAGTTTGTTGCTATGGCTAGATAGAGCATGACCTCTACTCCAAACCATCCTTTCTATGTTGTTGTTGCTACTCCACTAATGCAAGTTGCACTATTGGGTTATGTGAGAACCCCCTATATGCATGATGATCTTGACCAAGATACTTCCCTCCTTGAAATGGAAACTCTTCCTCATTCAAAATTGTCTACAACCCCTAATTCTATGTACCACCCCACTTTGTTTGAACTAGTCAAATGGAATAGAGTGACGTTGACATCTATACACAAACTTGTAGATGACCAACAATAGATTCTCTCATCATGAATATGATTCAAGAGGTGAATCCCTCAAAGTATAGCTTCCAAATGAGATTCTTAGCATAATTTATGATTGCAAACAACATGTTATCATCTTGTTTTTCCTACTCCATCAGAGAGAGAGAGTTCTATAAGTGAGAAAAAATAAAATATGAGATCTAGGGATAGGGTATAGAGTGAATTAGAGGCTCAAGGAAAGGGTATATATCATGTATATTTAGCTTCATCTAGTATGCTCAATCAACCATTCATTATGACACACAAGTGATTTATGGGTAGATATGTGCCTCTTGCTCATGCTACCCCATGTAGGTTGAATTCTCTTTTTTAAATATGACAATTTGATTATTTCTAGAAAACATAACTACCTAGTTGGGTTGTCTTATTTGGTGTAAGAACAAATCTAATAAGTTCTATAGTTTGAGTGTCCAACCTAGGGATTATGTTGAGCTTCATCGTACTCAATCTTTTCCTAAAAGTATCAAGCTATATAGCCTTGATTTTAAAGAGAGAAGATTTTGGTGTATCTCAAGAAGCCAAATGTCTACTTTTACTACCAAAAAGAGGGGCATCTCAATCAAGAATGGTTGATTCACAAACCTAAACCTTCCAAACCTCCTAGGCTCTTAAATCAAAATTTCCCTTCTCTCCCCCTCCCATCCTCCCTCTAATGATTCTCCCTAAAACCATATACATCCCTTCCTCTAGCTCAATCCCCAAACCCACACTCCTTTATGCCTCATCACTCCTCCTTTCCCTCCTTACAACAGGTCCTTTTATGATGTCATCCTTGATAATGGGTGGTAGATGATTAAGAAATGAAAAAAACTTTATTCTACCTCTATTATACTCACCCATCCTCCTCCATAATTGTCCCCTCAAACCATCTCTTTTCTCCTTCATTTCCCTCTACTCCTTGAGTCCCCTCCCATATCCTTCAAACCTTGATCCCTTTTCCCCTACCATCAATCTTGTTCTCCCCTTGTTAGTTTCCACAATATAGATGAAGAAGACCATCGGGTTGCCATCTCTAATAGGTTCCTTGTTAGGAATAACATGCATAAGATATCAATTAAATGTAGATAAAGATTAAACAGAGGAATGAAAAATACCCAGAAATAAAATAGCGAGAGATAATTTTAACGTGGTTCACCCAAACTCAGGTTACATCCACCAACAGAGATTCCAATATTATTATCCAGCAAACATAGAACTAATTACAACCAACAATCTCTTGCAACTCAATACCGTTGCAATGTGCTACAATACAATATCAATAAAAACCTTAATCCTAAGCCATTTTTTTTATCAAGACTTTTGTTGGTTAGAAAAATAAGGTTTTATATGTCAGCCAATAGAAAAAATAATTGTCGACGCCTTTATAAAATAATAGGCAATTTTTTCTTTGGGGGCACTGCCCCCAGATCCCCACCATGGGCTCCAGCCTTGGGCCCTCGGGGGATCATCTTGTCAGGCCCCACAAGAGGGGATCCACACCCCTTCCAATTCCTCCATTAATTAATTTGGGGGTAAAACACACCAACAAATGTGGGGAAAATTTAACCTCTGAGTTTGATTGGGCTCCATATAACAACAATCTCCCACTTAGAGATTGATCAGACTCCACACCATATCATCTCCCACTTAGAGATTGATCATAACATTGCTGCCCCTATAGCTTCCATTGGAAATAAGCACCCGAGACCCTGTTGTTCTGGTTTTATTGTTTTCAATCTTGAAGGCCAACCGAAGCTAAAGAGGAGCTCAGCTTCTCCCTTGTCACCGCCTTCATAAACATATCCGTTGGATTTTCATCTATATGTATCTTTTCCAGCCTTAACTGTCCATCCTCCAACATTGACTGAATGAAGTGATACCTCAGCTGTATGTGTTTGGTCTTTGAATGCAAGACAAAATTCTTAGAAAGATGTATGGTACTCTGGCTATCCGTAAACAAATAACTATTAGCTTGTTATTTTCCTAATTCTTCCATGAAAAATTTCAGCCATATCATCTCCTTGCTTGCCTTTGTTGCAGCTACATACTTTACCTCCATGGTGGATAAAGTAACCACCTTTTGCAACCTTGAGATCCAACTCATTGCTGTCCCACCTACAGTAAAGACATAACCTGTTGTACTTCACCTGGTATCAATATCCCCTACCAAATCTGAGTCCACATAGCCTATTAAATCAGTATTAGAGCCCCCAAAACATAAATGTTTATTGGATGTACCTCTCAAATATCTGAGAATCCATTTTATCACATTCCAATGCTCCAATATGAGATTACTCATATACCTGCTTATAACTCCTACAACATGTGCAATATCTGGTCTCATGCATACCATGGCATACATTAAACTTACTACAGCTGAAGCAGATGGTATCTTAGACATTTTGTCTTCCTCCTCTTGTGTCTTTGGACAAATTTCCTTAGTTAATTTCAAATGACTAGGTAAAGGTGTGCTGACAGCTTTTGCATTCTCCACATGGAATCTCTGCAACACCTTTTCAACATAATCAGTCTAAGATAGAGTCAATTTTCTATTCTTCCTATCTCTACAAATTCTCATACCAAGGATTTGTTTCACTACCCCCAATTCTTTCATAGCAAATGATTTTGCTAACTGCTATTTTAACTCACTTATGTGATCCATGTTAGACCCCGCTACAAGCATGTCATCAACATATAAACATAAAATAATGTAGCTATCATTATCCAACCTCTTAAAATAAACACAATGGTCAGAATTACACCAGCTGTAGCCTTGCTCAGCCATACAACTATCAAATTTCAAGTACCATTACCAAGGTGTTTGTTTCAAGCCAAGTAAACTTTTCTTCAATCTACACACCAGTTTCTCCTTACCTTTAACCTCAAATATGTGTGGCTATTCCATATATATCTCCTCCAAATCACCATGGAGAAAGGCAGTTTTCACATCTAGTTGTTCCAAATGCAAATCTTTGGTAGCCACAATACTTAAAACACTACGAATAGAAGTCATTTTAACAACCGGAGAAAAAATCTCATCAAAATCAATGCCCTTTTTCTGTGCAAATCCTTTTACAACTAACCTAGCTTTAAATCTGTTCTTACCTCCATCTTCCTCTTTCAGCCTATAAACCTATTTGTTTGGTAAAGCCTTTTTACCTGTAGGCAACTTGCATAATTCCCAAATCTAATTTTTTAGCAAGGAATCCATTTCTTCTTCCATTGCATGCTCCCACTGAACCTTTGTATCCACCTGCATAGCTTCATCATACCCTTCCAGTTCACCAGCATCTGATAACAAAATAGAATACAAAGAGGGAGAAAACCTTTCAGGAGGTGTACTTATCCTTGTTGATTGTCTAACATTCACTAGAGTTTGTGGTATTTGTTGGTGTTGTTGCAGAGCATGAGGAACCACTGGAACATCACTGTCTGGACTATCATCCAACACCACATAATCCTTTTCTTTCTTCTCATGTTGTTGTAACTAATCTTTGTACAACACGTTCTCATTGAATACAACATCCTTATTTCTCACAATTTTCAGATTTTCAAAATCCCAAAGCCTATAACCAAATTCATCAATGCCATATCCAACAAAGATACAATTTTTTGATTCAGCATCTAGCTTGGTTCTATTTTTAGAATCTACATGTGCAAATGCTTCACATTTGAAGGTTTTGAGAAAATAATAACTCACCTTCTTACCTGCCCATGCTTCCTGTGGAATACCACAACCCAAAGGAACTGAAGGACCTTTGTTAATTAAATATACAACGGTATTGATAGCCTCTACCCACATGTTTAAAGGCAGCTCAACATGCAATCTCATGCTCCTTGCATGCTCCATTATTGTCCTATTCATGTGCTCAGCCACTCCATTCTCCTATGGAGTCCCTGGAACTATTTCTTGCCTATGAATTCCATTAAAGGAACAATAATCCTCAAATTCTTTGTTGCAATACTCACCACCATTATCATATCTGAGACATTTTAATCTTTTACCCGTCTCATTCTCAACCAAGATTCTCCATTTCTTAAATGTTTCAAATACATTAGATTTATGCCTAAGGAAATAAATCCAAACCTTCCTAGTTGCATCATCTATGAATGTAACATAATATCGAGAGCCACCGAGAGAAGATACCTGAGCTGGTCCCTATACATTTGTATGTACAAGCTCCAACTTTTCATCTTTCTTTTGCTTCTCATCCTTGAGAAAACTAACTCGCTTTTGTTTTCCATACACACAACTTTCACAGAGATCCATATTAATACATTTCAGACCCGGTAAAGCTTTCTTAGAATGAAGTACCTTCATACCTTTCTCACTCATATGCCCAAGTCTGTTATGCCATAGTGCTGTGTTAGAACCTGCAACAACTATTTCAAACTCTACCTACGAACCCACAACAATTGTTCCTAAATCTGTTTGAGTTTTCTCTGCAACAACTAAAGTAGAAGGAATATTATGACTTGTACAAAGATATAAGGTGCCTACTTTCACACCTTTTGCTACTATTAAGGCACCTCTTGTAACCTTCCAATTTTTATCATAAAAAGTAACTATGTAACCTTCATCACCTAGCTGCCCTACTGAAATTAAATTCCTACTTAGCCTTGGAATGTGCCTTACCTCTTGTAGTAGCCAATGATTCCCATTCTACAACCTAATCTTAATTCTCCCCTTTCCAACAATCTGACAGGGTTCATTATCTCCCAAATAAACCAACCCAAAATCCACTTGGACATAATCAAGAAAATAACTTCTATGGGGTGTAGCATGAAATGAGGCCCCTGAATCTAAAACCCATGAATCATCAGTATTATCTAGGGAAAGAATCAAAGCATCATCTTCAGATTTATTATTTACCACATTTGCCTCCTTATTTCCTTCTTGTTTGTCTCCTTTATTCTTTCGAGACCAACAATCTTTCTTTAGATGACTTGGTTTCCCACAGTACTAGCAATCCTTATTTCCTTTGGATTGGGACCTCTTATCCTTTGATTTTCTATGTGACTTCCCATGACCTCCAGAACCTTTTCCTCCCTCCTTTGATCTGCCCCTACTCTCTACATTCAAAACGCTACCTGATGTGGATCCACCTAATCTTTTCCTATGAATTTCCTCACTCAGAATAACACCAACAACATCATCAAATTTCAGTGTATTCAAACTAGAAACACAATTACTAACCACCATTACCAAACTATTCCAACTTTTAGGCAAAGAACATAATATCAAGAGAGCTCTAACTTCATCGAAATTTACATTTACAAAAGTCAATTGACTGGTATGTGTTAAAATCATTTAAATGATCAGTAACTGATCCACCTTCTACCATTTTCATATTAAAAAAACTGTTCATAAGAAATACCTTATTCAAAGCAGATGGCTTTTCATATAACTTTGCCAATGTCTGCATTAACTCATTTGTTGTCTTTGCTTTTGAAATATTGAATGCCACTGATGGTGCCAGACACAAACAAATGCTTCCTAGTACCTTTCTATCTAGAAGTTCCCAATCGTCATCAGTCATTTCTATCAATTTCTTGGCTTTCCCTTGCAACAGCCTCCATAAATCCTTCTAATAGAGATAATCCTCCACTTAACCGTGAGATTCCCACTCAACCTTCTTGTAGAGGATAATCGAACACAACCTTCTCTGATACCACTTGTTAGGAATAGCATGCATAAGACATCAATTAAATGTAGATAAAGATTAAATAGAGGAATGAAAAATACACAAAAATAAAATAGCGAGAGACAATTTTAACGCGGTTCACCCAAACTTGGGCTACATCCACCAACAAAGAGTCCAATATTATTATCCAGCAAACATAGAACTGACTACAAGCAACAATCTCTTGCAACTCAATACCGTTACAATGTGCTACAATACAATATCAACAGAAACCCTAACCCTAAGCTATTTTTTTATCAAGACTTATGTTGGTTACAAAAATAAGGTTTTATAAGCAATTTTTTCTTTAGGGGTGCTGCCCCTGAGCCCTTGAATATGGTGCTGCCCCCAACAACCCCCACTAGGGGCGTTGCCCCCAAACCCCCATCGTGGGCTCTGCCCCCAGGCCCCCGCTGAGGGGGTCCTCCCCCCAGGCCTTGGAAGAGGGGCTCCTTACCCCTTCCAATTCCTCCATTAATTAATTTGTGGGGAAAACACGCTGACAAAAGTGGGGAAAATTTAACCTCTGAGTTTGATTAGGCTCCATCTAACAACATTCCTATCCTTGAATTTAGAAACTAAATTGCTCCAACCTTTTTCCCCATGAATATCTCCATCCTTTCCTATAATTTACAAGGGTTTCCTGTAACTCATAAGTACTAGGTGTTGCCAATATAGTCAAGAGACACTACTGATAGAATGTTGTCATTGATGGCAACAAGGTTTGGCAAAGGTCCGAAAGACTAACTTAGTCAAAATGGCTAAGTAATGGGCAAGCTACAGAGTATCAGAGATTGGGTTAGTATGCCTCCGTAGTTGAAGATCATTACATGCGGTTTAGGTATGTTGTTCATTGATATTTGGTGATCACATTTTCCAATGTTCAAATTATGACTTCCTCCAGAAGTCATATGGTGAATTGTCTAAGTTCAGATGAACAAAGTTAAGCCTGAAACAATGTAAAGCATTTGAGTATTTTGGTCTGCATTCCTCCACTGTTGAGTATTTTGATTTGCAGTTCTAAGGCAATGTAGAGACATGTCATAAGCATCTAAATTCAAAGTTGTAGCACTTGAAGTCCACTCGATCATATTTGACAAGCTTTTTAGTATGAACTTCTAGTCTAACAATATTTCTCTGTGATAGAACAACAATTCTGAGATCCGCATTTCTTTATGAAAGAATATTATGCTCCACGATTCTGAAGGTACGCTAAGATGTCCATAATGAGTGTTGTCTATGATTTTGAGAGTCTCATATGGTCCGCATTGGAAGTTTTGGTATGACAATTGAACTGATCAGGTGTATACTTAAGGGATAAGCCAACATGCAAGTTAGATCTATATGTGGTGAGGATATATTATTTGAAGAATTAATCCAAGTGATTAATGATTGATGCTGACCTATATGAAGACTATTGTATGTTTGTTTGGGTCCGCATTCCTATTTGTGCACAAGATCAAGTTGACAAGGTATAACACTTGTATACACGTTCATGTCTAGCTTGCCGACCTAATTGTGAGATGAATCTTGTTGTGGATATATATACTCAATAGATTTTAGTGTTGGGAGTGTAATAGTGTGTGAATATAATGTGAATTCCATGATTGTGCGACCTAAGGCAGTTCTGTGATTAGCAAAAGGAGAGTAAAGGCAGAAGGATAGAAGTATATGTGAAGCAGAGCAGAAAAATAGGGTAGATAGTATGAAGTCCTTTGAATATGTATTGAGAAAATTAGTACTACACCACAACATTTTGTAGATGCACCTATAGCAGTCCTCTCCTGGCAGTGAGCCACTTCTTTCTATATTCTCTTCTCTTCTATTTGGCAGTGAGCCACTTCTTTCTATATTCTCTTCTCTTCTATTTGGCAGTGATCCTAATGTAGTGAGCACTTCTTTGGATAGTAAGTCCTTGGGTAGTGAGCCCTAAGGCAGTGAGACTTCATGTAATTTGGTATTGCCATTTTAATATATTGTGAACTAACACTCACCATGGTTTTTGTCCTTTTGGGTTTTCCACATAAAATCCTGGTGCCTATGTGTTATGAATTTGTGGCTGCTCTTCTTGTGTTTACTTTGCTTTCATGTTATTGAATTTGGTAAATGGATTAATGAATATGTGAATGAAAAGTTTTTAAGAATACTGATTCACCCCCCCTCTCAGTATTCTTTGTAATCAACACTAGGAAAAAAATTCTATTCACTAGAAACAAGATGTTATGTTTTTGCAAGATTTCAAAGTTTTAGTGGCCCGATTAGAATGGGCCCTACAATTCTTTTCCAAGGAAATCCATTATTTTGGACCTCTCATGAAGATGGGGGTTCTATTCTTTTTTATCCCCATGGATCACCAAACACATTATTACCACAGGTGAGGACACTACTCACAATTCTATTTGGTGCACAATGCTTATTCAAAGACACACTATTGTATTATGCTCTAACTTTTCCCATAAAAATTATAAAGGTTGTGCCACTTTATGGGATTGGATGTGATCTCATCTTCTCATTTAAGACCAGGGTCTTAGATGATATATAAACATGACATGACACTTCAAAGACTACAATCATTGCATTTCTACCAAACTTTCTTAACATGAATTTGACTTGGCTCATATATCATAACTCTATGAGTCTCTAACCATCTCTTGAGTAAGTTCCCTAGCAACCTTCATTGGTACACATGGTAAAATTGTAGAGATGAAATACATGGAAAGTTAAGTTGGCCTGATAGGTTATATGTCTCCCACAACCTCCAACTATTCCCCAACACCTAGGGCTTATTGGTCCAATTGGAACTTTTAGCCAAACTATTAGATCACCTCTTCATTTTCACCACATTGTCACTCTTCTCCACCTATCATTCCACCAATCGCCTCTTCAAGATTAATGTTTTCCACTTGTAGAACTCAGAATGCTTGTATCCTTTATTGCTATCTATAACTCCCTTCATAAACTTTAAGATGTTGAGTAATAGTTGGCTTGGTGGACTAATGCTTCACACAATGTGCCTCCTTTATCCGCTCCTATGGTAGAAGACTTGCTTAGAAACATAAGTGCAAAGAGAAGAACCTCTAAGAATAGTTGGAAGAGACATAAATTTTTGGCTGTCAACCCTTCAAATACCATCATACAAAATGGCCTAGTAATTAGAAAAGACAAGCTCAAAAAACTTGACACCTATAAAGGTCAAGGATTTTGAATATTTTCTTAGCTACATTGGATCAAGGAAGAAAACCATGGCTCCAAATTATTCTTTCAAATTCTCAAACAAAATCATAAACAAGAACACATAGCCATCACCATGTGTGATGAGGGTACCCTACACTCAATCCTTGTTGAGCTCCACCAACGTTTTCATGCTCATTACCATAAACTATTTCAAGTTAAATTCATATTGGATGACTATGAAACAATACTGAAAGAAACAATCAATGATTTCATACCTCTAAGATAGATCCCAGTTATAATCATCATCTTTACTAGTAATTATCTCTTGAGGAGTGGAGAAATCCTTCTCCATGGTGAGGGAAAAGAGTCTAGGGATTGATGGGTTCATTGCTAAATTATCCAAGTCCATGTGGCATCATATTAAAGATGATTTCTACCGAGTTTACTTAGAGGCATCTTGTAAAGGAACTCTTGGTCCCAACATGAACATGTTGCAAGTATGTGGTAACCAGTGTTGTCATTGATGTCAACATGCTTGTGTTGTCATTAGTGTCAACTGTGTCTTCTGATATTGCTAATTGCTTCTTGATTGAGTTGTCATGTTAAGGTGATTTGAATGACTTGAAGAAGTGTTGATGCTGCTAGCATATTGTTCATGTTACTAATTTTTTTTAAAAAATTCACTTGGTAAACTTTTTAATGTGATCGGCAATGCTGGTGCGACACGCCCTCTGGCTCCATGTGAATGCTTTTGCCTGGAGCAATGAACTAGTGAGCCCACAACACGGGGGACCTCATCCCCTAGCAAGAACACTTCAAACCCGTGAGCTCGTTGGCCCAGCAAAGGCGTAAAGCCTACAAGCTAGTTGGCCCAGCGAGGGTTTGAACTTTGGTGGCCGCCACTACAACCGAGTGACTTAACCACCAAACCACGCCCTTATCGGCGTTCATGTTATTGAGTTTCCAAGTGCTTTTGAGAAATTTTTGTCTCCAAGTGGAAATAGTGTGTTGCAGAGTATTCTGGCTTGCAGGATACTGTCTGAGTTTTTGCTCCGCATTTATTCTATATTGAAGACTAGAGTGTGAGATTTGGATATGTTTTAGAGAAGTGTTTGAAGATTCTAAATCCAAAATTTGGTGGTCTAGATCGCAGTGCAATAGAAGTTATGTTCACTAGTTTGAAGACTGTAATTGACAGAGTTTCTAGGTTGTGCAAAGGTGTCTAGGAGAAAGTAATTTGCTTCGTATTTCTCCACAGAGTGGTTTTAGGTGATGTGGTTCTAGACATATGTTAATAAGGTCCTTAGGTATCTTATTTCCAAAGGATTTTTTATCAGGAGACATTCAAAAGCACATTGTAATCACCAGGAATAACCGCACGATCTCTAACCACTCTATCAAGAAGATTCTTCAAACCAGAGCACAAGAACAACACTGTCAGCTACTATCATAAAGAAAGGATATCTTGAGGACCACCAAATCATGAACCATTGGAGTTGAAGGTACTTATCATCATTTTAGACTTAACTCTAGAACCACATATCATAATACTTCAATGCAGAGGAATGTGGAGCAAAATACATTCTCCCTGTCACCAGTGAATACTCAGAAAAAACAATTTTCACTTTGGTGATCATAACTCACTCAATTCTTCATACTGGAGGCTCCAACTTGGAGCATAGTATCTTCAGACATGCATCTAAATAACTTTCAATCCACAGACAAGAATATCCAGTCTACAAGAAATGTGGAGCAATCTACTGAACTGTTCTGCTGTATCAAAAATACTTATTATCTTCAACACTTAACTCATTACAAGCAAGCATCAAAACAAGAGCACAATTGACACCAATGACAGCACATATATGTTGACATCAATGACAACACTAGTTAGACACATAATTGCAACAATCTCCCCCTTTTTCATTGATGGAAACATATGATGTGAAAAACTGTAATGACCATCAAGACAAGATACTCCCCCTTTCTTTTTACACATCTACACTCTTTCTCCCCCTAAGTTTTTCACATGATTTCTCTCCCCCTTTGACATTAATGGAAAAGAGCACATACTTGCACTCTATTGCTTTGATCACATTACTTTTTCATGAATACTGTAACACTTACTACTCTTTGTCAGGAACACATATCAGGAACACTTGCTACCCCCCTGAGAGGTAGCTCTCAAAACATCAATCTAGATCAAAGAATGAGACTTTGGATACCATTAGACTAATGCATTCTTATGCATCTTAGTTCAGAGCAGGAAGGGTAATAACCCCTAACTTTTCTCTGAGATACTCAAAAGTATCCTTAGGCAGAGGCTTAGTGAAAATATCTACAATTTGATCCTTTGTGGACACATATTCCATCTTTACTTCATTTTCTATCACCTTCTCTCTCAAAAAGTGATACCTTATTGATATATGCTTTATTCTTGAGTGCATCATTGGATTCTTTGAAATGTTTATGGCACTTGTATTGTCACAAAAGATTGCAATTGGATCTTCATACACAACTCTTATATCCTTCAAAGTCTGCTTCATCCACAATACTTGAGTGCAACAACATGTTGCTGCAATATACTCTGCTTCTGCAGTAGACAAGGAGATCGAATCTTGTTTCTTACTTAGCCATGAAACCAATCTATTACCCAAGAAGAAAGCACCTCCACTTGTACTCTTTTTGTCATCAACATCTTCAGCCCAATCTGCATCTGTATAAGCACTGAGAGTGAAATCATTATCCTTTGGATACCATAAGCCATGATTTGATGTGCCTTTCAAATACCTCAATATTCTCTTGATTGTCATCACATGTGATTCTCTTGACTGTCATCACATGTGATTCTCTAGGATCTTCATGAAATCTTGCCACAAGACATATTGCATGCATTATATCAGGTTTGCTTTGAGTTAGATAAAGTAATCCTCCAATCATAGATCTATACCTTTTCTGATCAGTCTTAGGTGATTCATCAGTTTTGCTTAATTTACTTCCAGTCACCATGGGAGTACATACTGGTTTGGAGTCCTCCATCCTGAATTTCTTCAATAACTTTTTCACATACTTAGACTAAGAAATGAAGATTCCTTTATCTGATTGAGTAATTTGCATACCTAGAAAGAAATTCATTTCACCAAACATAGACATCTCAAATTTATTTTGCATTTCACCTGCAAACTTCATGCACATACCTTCATTTCCTCCAAAAATAATGTCATCAATGAAGACTTCAACAATCAGGATTTGATTATCATTGATTTTGAAATAGAGATTACTGTCAACAGTACCTTTATTGAACCCTAATTGCAAAAGATACTTGTCTAACCTTGCATACCATGGTCCAAGGGCTTGCTTTAGTCCATATGATGCCTTTTTCAATCTGCACACCATATCACCTTGGTTTGATAACTAAAATCCTTCTGGTTGCTCAATGTAAACTTCCTCTTCCAATTCACCATTCAAGAATGCAGACTTCACATCCATCTGATACATTTTGAAATATTTGTGAGCTACAAATGCCAGGAATATTTTGATTGCTTCAATCCTAGCCATTGGAGCAAAAGTCTCTTCAAAATCTATTCCTTCAATTTGAGAATATCCTTTGCACACAAGCCTTTCTTTGTTCCTTACAACTTCTCCATTTTAATTCGGATTGTTTCTGAAAACTCATTTAGTTCCAATGACATTCTTATCAGCAGGTCTAGGAACCAAATCCCAAGTTTGATTCTTCTCAATCTACATCAATTCTTCTTCCATGGCTTTTACCCAATTTTCATCATTGCAAGTTTCATTCACAGTTTTTGGTTCAACTTTTGAAAGCAAACGGTAATTCACTTGTTCTTCTGTAGCTCTTTCCCTTGTCAGCACACCTTTGTTTTTGTCAGTAAAGGGTCTACAGACAGTAACTTGTATATCAAGTTAAGCAAAGATCAAATCATGATTATTGAGGTCTATGTAGATGATATAATCTTTGGTGGAAATGAAGATATGTGTAAGAATTTTGTAGATGAGATGCAAAAAGAATTTGAGATGTCATTGTGTGGTGAGATGAACTTTTTTGGATTGCAAATTAATCAGACAGATATGGGAATTTTCATTTCATAATCAAGTATGTCAAGGAATTGTTGAAGAAGTTTGGAATGGAAGAATCTAAATCAGTTTGTACTCCCATGACAACTAGTTGCAAGCTCAACAAAGATGATGAATCCCTTAAGGCTGATCAAAGCAAATATAGATCAATGATTGGAGGATTACTATACCTAACTACTACCAGATCGGATATCATGCATGTAGTCTATCTTGTGGCAAGATTTCAAGTAGATCCTAGAGAGTCACATGTTATGACAGTAAAGAGAATATTTAGGTATTTGAAGGGTACTCTAGATCATGGTTTGTGGTATCCTAAGAACAATGAATTCAACCTAAGTGCCTACACAGATGCAGATTGGGCCGGATGTGTAGATGATAGGAAAAGTACAAGTGGTGGTGTGTTCTTTCTTGGAGATAGAGCTTTGTCATGGCAAAGAAAGAAGCATGATTCAATATCATTATCTACTGCAGAAGTAGAGTACACTGCAACAACATCATGTTGTACACAAGCGCTATGGATGAGACAAACTCTGAAGGATATCCAAGTTTGATTATAAGGATCCAATTCCCATTTTCTATGACAATACTAGTGCCATTAACATTTCAAGAACCCAGTGATGCATTCGAGGACAAAGCATATTTTTATTAGATATCACTTTCTAAGAGAGAAGGTTGCAGAGAAAGAAGTGAAGTTTTAAGTATTGTTGGGAATTAAGGTATCTCAACCTTTGCAATTTCCTAGCATTATTCATTTAATTGTATATTTATTTATTGCCTAATATTGTATTTACTTGCACATTCAGTTTGGTCACTTAGTTGAGGTGGCACGGTGACATGTCATCTTACTTGGAATGTGACTTGGATGGTCAAGTCAAACCTACATGGATTTGGGATTTGAGGTGGCACTAATATGCCACGTGTCGGCACCTTGTGGTATGTGGAAGAGGATATTCCATATGATAGAATCTATGACGCGTAAGAGCCAAGTTTGGAGATTCCTATGACAAGTGGTGACAAGTGTCAGTGAGTATCTTTGCATGAGGGAAAGGCATCTTTGGGCGCCCAAGTTGGGCTATGACATGTTGTAAGAGGAATATACTATATTTAGCATTGTATGACAGATTCTCTTACAACATTTAAGATTATCATGTTGTAGTTTTTTATGACAGTTGTAAGATGCGTAAGAGCATCTGTCATAGTCTATTTTTTAGCCTTGAAGTGCTCCATGTTGGGAAAGTTAAATATGCATGTATGACAGATGTAAGAGATGTATTTTCAGCTTGGACAAGTGTCCTTTGATGTGGGATTATGGCCATGTGGCCAAGGTGGATGCCTATCTCAAGAACCTTACATAATATGCCTTATATCTCTATAAAATGCATTGTTTTGGAGTTGTAGTTGTATAGTGTTTTATAGGTACTGTTATGTTTCCAGAATCACTCCAGAAATGACATTTGAAGACTCTTTGAAGAACTTGCATTGCAATTGTATTGTAAACTGTTATTGTTTTAGATAATACATTGTGTAAGTTTTAGAGTGGGGTTTTTTACCTGAAAAGGTTTTCCCCATGATACATCTTGTGTCAATCTCTTATGTGTTGTGTTGCTGCTGTAATTTCTTATGTTATATGTTTAACATTGTTGCAATTGTAAGGATTAAAATGAATTTGCATACATTTCTCCTCATTAGATTGGTGTATGAAGTGTGTTCCATGTACCTTGCTTCCTTTCAGTTGGTATCAAAGCTTGATCACCTTTGATCCTACTTGTTGGGTAGGGGTTTTTTGAGCTAATCTTCAATTGAGTGGGAGTCTATGCAGAGTATTCTATGATCTTGTTGTGGTGAGAAGATGGTAGGCACATCTAGTATAATTGAATTGGAAAAGTTTAATGGCAGCAATTTTGAGTTGTGGAAACTCAAAATGGAAGACATGCTTGTTGACAAAGATCTATGGGAAACAATTTCTAGTGTAAAACCAGTGGCAATGTCACAAGATGATTGGGATCTCAAGGATCAGAAAGCTAAGGGTCTTGTGAGACTCTATTTGGCTGACTCTATCTTGTTAAACCCCTACCTTTGATTTGGCCATGAGGAGAAGACTGTGAAGGAGCAGTGGAAGAAACTTGGTAATGTTTATTAGGCCAAATCCCTAGTAAACAAGTTTTTCCTATGAAAGAAGCTATATTCTCTAAGGATGGAAGATACAGATCTGTTGCAGACCATATGAATTCTTTTAACATGCTAGTTGCATAGTTGACATCTATTGGTGTGAAAATGGAGGAGGATGATCGTTGCATGACCTTGCTTTGTTCTTTTCCAGACTCGTGGGATCATCTTGTTATGGCCATTGGGAGTATAGTATCCACTTTTGAAATGGATGAAGTGGTGTCTTCACTATTATCTGAAGAGATGCAGAGAAAGTCATCCGAGTCGGTCAAAGAGGCTCTTGCGGTTTGTGGAAGACCTAAAGAAAAAGGGAAAAAGAAAAACAAGCAATCTAAAAAGGGCAAATCCAAATCTCGTGGGAGATTCAAATCTCCTAGAAAGTCCAAGGTAGTGTGTTGGAATTGTGGAAAAATTGGGTGCTTCCGAAAGGAGTGCAAAGAGGAGAAGAAGAAAAAGAAGAAGAACTCTGATTCTGATTCTGACAAGTTGCAAGATAATGGTGATACTTTTGTTGCAGCCTTGGCCACCCATGCATTTGAAGATGAGTGGTTGATTGACTCTAGTGCTTCTTTCCACTTGACCTCTCATTGAGGCTAGTTTACAAAGTATGAAGAATATGATGGTGGGAAGGTGTGCCTAGGTGATGACTCTCACTTGAAGATAGTTGGGTGTGGAAGAGTCTTGATTCGATTCCTTGATGGACAAGTGAACAAGATCTATGGAGTGATGCACATCCTTGGTTTAGCATGAAACCTACTCTCTGTAAGTAATTTGAATGATACAGAAGTGCAGGTTGTCTTCTCAGGTGGAGGATGCAAGATGACAAGAGGATCCAAGGTGTTTGCTAAGGGTACTCAGAGAGGTACTCTGTTTTAGCTGGATACATGCACTACTTAGTGCAATATCTCTTTTTTTTTGAAGAAAAGACCTTCAGATTCTTTATCCTCACCATTGGAACCCATAATGAAAAAGACTGTTGCTTCTACTTTCGATGGTAGTGCTTTCTAGGTAACTAAGGGTGCTCATGCTTTGGAAATGAAACTTCCTGCTAAAAAGACATTGTTGTGGCATAAGAGACTTGGCCACATTGGTGAGAAGGGTCTTAGGGCCCTGAATAATAAAAACCTCGTCGAGGGGTTAAATGATTGTAATATCGAGTTTGACTTTTTTGAACATTGTATATATGGAAAACAAAACCATGTTCAGTTTTCCTCTAGTTCTCACAAGTCTTCTAGTATTTTAGATCTTATTCATTCTGATGTGTTTGGTCCTGTGTGTTACCTTTTCATTCACCCCTATTCAATTTTTCGTGATCCTTCCCTTAGCAAAAAAATTGACTTACCATCTTCCCTTATTGGTCATGTGTTTGTCTCTTAAGTCGGCACCTTGTTTTTAAAAATTTTCCCACCTATCATCTTATGTGTGAAATTACTGAAGAGTTTGAACTTGAACCCTTTCCACAGTTCAAGAGTTCAAGAGTTCAATGGTTCAATGGTTCAAGATTTAATGTTTCTTGAAAAGTCGTTCAATTGTTGGTCGGTCTGTGTAACTCATCTTGTATCTTTGAACCTTCGAGTTGAACCTCATTTCAATGGTTCAAGAGTTCAACGGTTCAATGAGTCAACATTCAATGCTTCTCAAAAAGTCATGTACCCTTGTTCCCTTTGTGTAATTCAACTTGTATCTTTGAACCTTATTTCAAAGGTTCAAAGGTTCAACGTTCCGTGACTATAGTCTCATTTCTTCCCAAAGCCTTCTTTAAGTCAAAATTAGTGGGAGACTTAGAGGGAGATTTATCCGAAACTTATTATGAAGTAGAAAGTTCTAACGTCTGAAAGGTTATGGATAATAATTACACATTAAGGTCATGTGTGAGAAATGATTGCAATTAATACATCTGTCAGAGTTCATGTCCTATCAAGCATTTTCAGCACGTATTATTTCAGCTAGTAATTATTCGACCTAGTTTAATGCCTTTATGAAGAAAGAACAAGCCAATTTTAGCAAATAAACACATAGGGTGATGCAAGAGGAGAGCAACGTTGGAGGTATAAGATTTTTATTGCCCAGTTTGACAGTAACTTTTGATCCATTGAAGGCGAGTTTGACTTTTCCCATAGTTGATTTCATTACTTTGTTGGAAATGAGAATCATTTTGCATTTCTAGTGTTATTAAAGAAGTTCAAAGCATTTTCACTGTATTTGTTCAGTCTGTAGCCATGAAATCTGCCTGTTTTGGTTTTGAACATGGTTCAAGCCTTATTTATTCCCTTCCCGAATTTGGGGATACCTCTTTAGTTCAATATGATTTAGAAGATTTTAAGGAGAGGGTTAAAAATCCTGTCAACTCCTATGATGGAGAAAATAGCAGAGAGTGGTTTAGTCAAAGCTACAGATTTTCCCATGGTGGTACAATGTCTCGAATTAGTTCTAGAATACATGAGTAGATATGACCCCCAAAATAGGTGTATTAGAACTGCAAATGGCAATGTGTTATTGCATGTCAATAGACAAACCCTAATAGATGTGATGAAAATTCTGCCCAAGGAGCCATACTCTAACCTCGGTATTACTTCCTCTTATGGTCATTTTTCATTAAAGAAAGAAAACTACAGGAGTGTAATTGCCAAAAATTGGTTATTGAAATTTCAAAAAGGAGGGTCAAGACTGCCCAGGGAATTAACAAGGGAACATATGATACTAGAAATTAAAGACATCATGGTATTGTTACACAGGGTGAAAGGTAGTTCTCAAGCATTTTATTGGGAAGACTGGATGTATTTCTTCATCCAAGTGATCCTCCAAGGAGAACAATATTTGGATTGGGCAGAAATTATAGCCGAATGTTTGCATCAGGGTCTGAGTAATTGTTTAGGGAATAAGGATTTTTATGTCCTCATATCTCTTCTATTGCCTGGCATCTACAAGACAATGGGGAGGGCTACCTCATGCACCCCTGGTTGAGGATAGCAAAATTTATGATTATCATTCACAATTATAGATGCAAAATTGTTATGAGAATTATAGGAGGGTTAATGATGTTTTTACTGGAAGAATGACTTGTGAACTGGCAGACAATATCAATAAGAGAATGTCTGATGAAGCTATGCAGCTGATCAGTATTTATGGTAGTTTCTTTATCTAGTTTCCCAAATTTACTTATATCAGAGTTGGTGGTTTTGATGGCCAACCCGTGAAGTTGCCTAGGTATGTTTTTGACTGCTTTGTGTTGATGTAAGTTTGCAGGCAACTAGCCCAAGTGGATAAGAAATTACCAATGAAAAAGGAATCTGGTATATCTTTTCCCATCAAACTTGGACACTATTCATGCAAGTCAATTTCTGACTCTTTGAATTTGGAAGTGGGCCTAAAAAAGTTTAATTTTTAGTACTATACTGCCAGGCCCCAGTTCGACAGCAAAGGCTTTGCTAGGGACAATTTGGATTTTGGAATGAGATTTTCACACATTCCTCAAATGGAGGACTATTGGGAGGATTGTTCAGATGAATTTGAAGTCAGAAAGAGGCTTTGGTGTAGGTTCTCCTTAGGGCAAATAGTTACCCTCAATTTAAATATGAATATTTCTAGAATAGTTGATAATGAGGAACAGGTAATTGATCCTCAATTTGAACAGATAAAACAATTACCTATTCCAAAAATTGATTGGGATAAAGATGAAGAGGATCGGATTGAGGTTAGAACCCTCTCGGTAATAAGGAGAACTAAGAAATGGTTGAGGGAACGTAGACTGGAAGAAGTTCAAAATAAAGGTTCCCAGCAATGTGCACCAATGGCTGAATCACCATCTCCAATAAGCTCTTCTAATCAGCTTATTACTATCTATGATGTAGGTACTCCCAAGCCAAAAACTGGAAGGGGTCCTTTCATCAAAGAGTCCAAGAAAGCCCTTACAACTATTCTACCTCCTCATGCCATTAGATCAAGAACTAAAAGTAGGAAGAAGGAGTAGATTTCTGAAAGAATAGTTGTGGACTTAAATTCTGAAGAGGATTCAGGAGAAGCAACAGGTGATAAAGAGTTTGATTCACCAATGGTAGAGGAGATTAGTGCAAATCAACAAGCAAAGGTAACTTCAGATTCTGTCGATCTAATGGTGATATCAAATGTACCTTCTAAACAATTGAATCCTGGTAAAGAAGTTCCGATCCTTGCACCCAAATGGTTGGAAAGTTCAATCAGTGATAAAATAAAAATAGTTCCATTTTCATTGCCATTGGAGGACATGGTTAGCAAGTGTCTAGGAAAGACTCCTAAATCCAAGAAGCTGAAAACAACATCCAGAGTCGACATTGACCCTAATACAGGGAACTGGAGTGCAGAAATAGCCCGGCTGACAACTGATGAGGAAGTTCAAGATCCCACAATTCAAGATTTCACAATAGAAAAAATTGATCTTGGGACTGCATCTTGTGCCGTGGATGTGCATCATCTTGAAGCATCTACCAAAAGGATAGTTAGCCGTACCTGGAAGGATGAGAAAGATAGGAGGAAGTTGAAACAAACCTTACGATTGATGGCAGAGTATATCGATGCCATTCATAATCCAAACCCACAACCTATTTCCCAACTACCCCTGTCTTTTGACCCTAAATCTCTAGTCAATCAGAAAATGCTAGATCAGATACACATGAACAAAATGGTGACCAAAGTATTTGATGATTGGTTGGACAGTATTATCTAGAAGGGTACAGAGTACATTAATGAATTGAAAAATATATATGATGAAACTATGGCTACTGTCAAAGATTTGAAGACACATAATGCTTCATGGGTAAAAGAGGAAGGAAAATGGATGAATGTGATAAACCAAATTGATGAAGTTCAGAAATATGGGGTAACAAAGTTTTTATCGGAGAAGAATTTGACAAGTCTAAACGATGATATATTGATGTAAGCAAGAGAAATATCGAATGGAGGAATTCAGTATCCAGACAAGGACGGATTGAATTTACAAAAATGATCAAAGAAATAACTGAGTTCACTCAATCCTTACAACATGATTTGCAATGTATTGATGTGAAATATATAAAAGATGATGGGAAGCCAGAAAAGGATATCGATACTGTGGTTCAATCATTTAGACAGAAAATCAGTTTTGTTAAAGAAAATGATAACCTATTAATCAAGGATTTCTCTCAGCTATCAAAGGTAGAATCACTTCTTCACCTTTGTGTCGATGCGCTCCTGGAGCACACGGAGAAAGTGGAAAAAATTTGAAGATAAAAGGATGTTTGGAAAGGAAGGGTTAAACACATTGGCATCCCCAATTTCTCGAAAATCTAGGAATTTGTTACCGCATGTCAGGAGTGGAAGGTGCAACGTGTCTCTTCTACCGAACAAAGCAAGTCTAGAGATTCCAATCTGCTGCCTCAACCTTGATCTTGTTTACATAATTTCTTTATTTAGTTATTCAGTTGGAATTATGTTTAAAAGAAACTTTGTCATTTAATGAGCTTGTAAGAGACTAAATCCCATATGGGTCAGAGTTTGTTTTAACTCTGGGTTTTAAAGAACAGTTAATTAGGGTAACTATATATATGTTTTTAGTTGTTAAAACTAATATACAGAATAGTGAAGAAGAAGACAGGAGAATTTTAGAGCTAAACTTCTTTGTTTTACAATATATGTGATGATTGTTTGAAGAATTTTCATCTGTGAGTGAAAAGAAGAAATGATTGCTACATACTTAAATCTATGTGTTTAAGTATTTGAAATTGGTTTTCTGTGTGAACTCTCCTTTCAAGTGGCAATTATTCTTTCATTGGATAACTCATCATATGTGTTTCATCTTTTGCTGGTTTAGTAATATATGGATTTATATGTCTGATTATTGTTGAGGATAGAATCTATGTGTTCTATCACTAAATAATGTTATATGGAGAAGAGATACTGCATTCATAGCATGATGTTGTATGAATGTTATTTTTCCTTAAACGCTTTTTGGTTAAAAGTGTGTCTGAATGATTAAAATAGTTTGAATTCATTGAAGATTTTAAAGGGAGATGTACCTTAATTTAGAGAGGAATTATCCCTTATAATTCACTCATTTGTTGTTTAACTCATTTGTTCTCAAAGAAAGGGTTATAGAGTCAGAACAAAATATTTTTTTTTAGAATAGGACAAATCTGTTAACCAACAGTTTTTGGCGACTCTACTGGGGATACCGAAGTCATTTGTTAAAAGATTAGTCACCTTAATATGAAGCAACAATGGTGCTTCCTCATGAAAATATAATTCCTATTCTTCAGCCTAATCTTGGTTTTCAAGACGAGTAGGAAGATATAATTGGTTAGTTAAACACTCTTGCATGGCGCACTAGTTGAAACATTGAGGACTATAGAAGGGCCAGCTGAGTATTAGAAAAAGAAGAAGAATTGGCAGATAATTTTAGATTGTTATTACTCAGGCAAAGGAGGTAAGCAAAAAATGTAGTAAGAAATCAAGCCCCTGAAGTTTGAAGAGGTCAAGAGTAGCTTAGAAACTAATATCATAAGTTGGAGTCCAGAATATATACAAGGTCTTTGAGGAGAGAAGGAGTTGAAGATCCTATTTTTCAAACACTGCAAAGCCTTAATTTTCCCTATATCTCTACTCCTATTAGAAGAGCTAGAAGTAGACCTCCTAGCCCTCCTAAGCCTTTTGCATCCTTTGTCTGTCAAGCCTTAACTCTTTCTGGTACTATCATTCCCTCTGCCATAAGTTTTCTTCCAATGGCCCAACCTTGGGGAGGAGCTATAGGGCATCTAAACCTAGGGGCTAATCTGAATCCTCTGCCTAAAAATGCAAGGGAAAACTTACCCAAATTTAATGGAGATGGAAGACAATCACCAGATGAACATTTGAGTGCTTTTGCCGTAGCATGTGGTGTGTTAGGTGTGAAACATCAAGATGTAGCCATAATTCTTTTTGTGCAAACTCTAACTAAAACTGTAGCAGAATGGTTTTATCATCTAACTGACTCTTCAATTACAAACTAGAATGAGATGAAAACTGCATTTGAAAACAGGTTCAAAAGCGCAGAAGATGAACATTCCCTTCTTGCTCAATTGACATAGCTCAAGAAAGAAATACATGAGCCTATGAGGGAATTTATAGCCAAATTCAATAGAATTGTGCACAAAATCCCAAATGCTAAAAGGCCAACTCCTGAGAATCAGAAATGTTTCTTTTTTAATTCTATTCCTCTTGATATTAGTTTTCATCTTAGAAGAGGTGCAGTTGCCGACTTAGCAATTGCACAAACCTTGGTAGTTGGGTTAGAAGATGATCTTATTATGGCTGGGAAATGGAAGAAAGAAGTCCAAGTACCTAATGCTCATCCCTCATCTTCTACAGATCATGTGGTTCAAAGACTAGTTAATGATATGATTGCCCTAAAAAGACAGTTACCTAAGGCTGGTACTTCATTTCAACAACCATATCAAGATGTCAACAAGAGAAATTTCAATCAACAGACAAATACTGGTAGGACATTACCACTTACATCAGCACAACCAAGGTTAACTATTGAAGCTCCTCCTGGAAGAGGAAATATGTGTGCCTTTCATTTAACTACTAATCATGACATAAATTCTTGTCTAGAGATGCTTAGATATGCTCAAATGGCCACCACTCAAGATGTATTGGGAGAGATTACTGAGGAAGAAAGGAACTTTGGGGAACCTGGCGACTCTGAAATACACTTCCTAGAATATGAATCAGATTCAGAAAGAGGAGGTGAAATATTGGTTACTCTTGAAGATCCTTCATGTGCTATGCTTACCAGAAGTCAGAAGAAACTGAGATTTTCTAATACTCAAGAAGTACCTGTTAAAGGTAAGGAGCCTCTTACTAGAACCCCTGACATTAATTTGAAGGCCCAAGAAGTTAAATTGTTACATAGGAATGATCGTGAAACTTCTTTTGATATTATAGAATTTTACAAGTCTACAAAGATTCAAATATCCCCTACTGAATATCTTAAGTTGAACCCCAAAGAACTTGATAAATTGATTAAATATATCAAAGGTGATCCTTCACAAATTGAGCCCAAAAGTCAACTAAATGTTAGTGCTGAGTCTCCAATTGCCCAATTATTTGCTTCTCCACCTACATCACCCAAGCATACTCCTAAAATGACTATTGACTTAGATAATGATACTTCTTATAGGGTTGATATGAAACCCAACTGATTTTATGTTTCTTTATTCATAAATGGCCATAAACTCAGTAATTGTATTATAGACTCAAATGCCTCTGATAATATCATGCCTTCTTCTATAGCCAAAGCCTTGGGCCTATCCCTTAAAAAAACATTTGGTAGGTGTTACTCCATCGATGGTAAACGGATTTCTTTGCTTGGGCAAATCAAAGATGCATGGGTCGCCCTTGCAGCCTATCCTGATAAAAAAGTGAAATTGACTATCTGTTGGTCATGATGTTAGTCATTCACAAACATAGAATAAAAGTTACACAACAACCTTTACTCATCTTGAAAGATACGATGAATTCAAAGAATTCATAATCCCAAGTCTCCGTTGATTAGGTCTTAATCTACTGACGTTACTCAGTGGTTGATGTGTGTTGCTGTTTTCCATTTAGGGGCCTTACGTGTTTCTGCACTGTTCATCATCATCATCTTCAAATATTTTGCTCTGGATGTTTGCTCCGCATAAGTATTCAACAATTCTACCTCTGCACTGTAAATTTAGTCAAATAATGTGCCTACAGGCTGATATTTGCATGATTTCTACCATTATTTATGATTCCTTGCATGATATTTTCAATACTACATGCATTTAACTCAAATATGCTAATGATCTTCAGTTACCTACAGGATTTCAGCATATTTCACTGTTTCTGCTTGTTATTTATCATGATTTGCAGTTATGGTGATGAATTAATGAAATTGAAAAAGGAAAAAGGGTTAAAGAATGAGATTCCCAAAACTACTGGACTTAGATCACTGATTCACATACAAGCTCCCATACTTGCAATGAAAAGAAGGAAAACTAGAAATCATACTTCACCAGGACATTCCACAAATCCGCATGATCTAGTGCAAATCTTCAAAGGAAAAGTTGACAACAACATGTAATGAAATGAAAGCGCTTCCAGTTGAACACAGCATTCACCAGTACATATCCAGAAATCAACAAGAAGATTACGTAAAATTTACAATCAGGATATAATCTGAAACTTCATATCCATTCAGTATGCTCAAGAATAGGTACATTTACAGTGATCTGAAGAAAGAACCTTGACATTTCAACAATTCTATCCTCATTAGTCTCAGTAATCCGATCTCCTAATTGATTCTACAGTAATTGACTTTTTGCGCCAGATGCGTCTGTGTATTCTAATGTATTCCCCCCTTTAATGACAAGCTCTGGCTCTTATATAGAACAACTGCCAAAAAACGGTTACAACGATCCAAGGATCAGGATCCTCTCATAACAAACAACGGTCCAGATGAAAAGCACATGCTTCGCCAGTTAGCAAATGCATAGCTGGCACATAATATTCCAGCATCTTCAACTTGATTCGGTCTCCAGCTGGCGAACAACATACTTGACAATATCCTCCTCATTTCTAGCCCATGTTGACTCCATGCGCAACTTTGTAATCATCAGCTTCAGCAGCAGCTCTAACAGCATCATGACTTCAATGCTCAGCTTAAGCAGCATCATCATGTCTTCAATGTTCAGCTTCAGCAGCATCATCATGTCTTCCTGCAAGTAAACAGACAAACATTAAGTTCATCATCATGTGGATAAACAACAGGAAGTAAAACGTTTTATTAAACAAGCCCCCAAAAATGCGCAGCTACAGGCAATCGGGCTCCAAATTTCCATCGTTTCATGTTTTTGCCCATTTCCTTGTATATCGGGTTCAAAATATGATCATGATGATCTCAAATTATACAAGGAAATAATCGCCCTTCAACCAAATTACTTCATACCTGGCTCTGCATCATCATCATATTTGCATCGGCGTGACCACATATGACCAGGTTGACAATATTACCTTAGGCCGACGGCAACAGTTATACCGACGCCGAAAATCATGATGATGACCAACTCCTATGTCTTCTATCCAGCTGCAGGATATTGCGAACTATGATGCTCCTCCCCTCCGAATGCTCTGATGAAAAACACATCAGGATGTTTTGTTTCTGCATATTCAGGGAAGAAAGACATCATCGTCATCATCATGATGAAGACAAACATGAGGACTTGGAAAATTGATCCTGCCGCTGAGGAATATCATGATGACGTCATCGTCATCATCAGGCTTCAATAAAATGCAAAGGGATGACGTCATCGTCATGTTTCGTTAAGATTAGGAGATAAATGGAATATCGGGTTCCCCCCAAGGAAGATGATCGCGTGGATGAATGCAATATGACCCTTTTCGGCCAAGGCTATCCTCTTAAAAGATCATGATGATGAACATCATCATCATCATATCCGCACTGGGTGATTAAAAAAAATGATCCTGCTGAAGGTCCTGATGACGTCATCAGGATATCCGGGGCTTGTGTTAATCTTCGAACATGACGTCATCGTCATCATCATATTGGCGAAATGGATCACGCCTTGGAAAATATCCTGCCGAAGGAGAAAGGTGATGGTGATGTCATCGTCATCATCATATTTGCAAAAGGTTATACTTGTCGGCAGGATGATATTATGAACTGTCGGGAGAGACGAACAAGATCATGATGATCTTGTTCAACAAGACTAAGGAATGAAAAAATACCCTCCGCTTCGAAAGATAAGGTGATCATCATGATCACGCAAAAGGAGATCAGGAGGATATTGCGAAATGCGATCCTGCCCCGAAATATCATGATGATGATGTTCATCAGGACTTTGACGTGCGCGCGCAAATTATGCAGATGGTGGGTTTCTTAAGCAAGGTGATATTGATCATCAGCATGATATTATAATATGCTCGCGATGTTGGAATATCATGATGCTCGCTTGACGGGTAAAACACACTAGCACTTAAGATTGACGTCCGGATGTTTCGGGACTGCATGATTTTATCAGGTGATAGAATAAGATCATGATGATGATCTTTGGCGACACAAAAGACCGCCCGACGGGGACAACCTACTATGACTTAAACTTGACGTCCGGATGTTTCGGGACTCAGGATATTATCGGGGGGCTTTTCAAATATCATGATGATGATGTTCATCATACAGCAATTATCAGGTTTTGACCAAAGCTTTGACTGTTCACAACTCCCTCATATGGACGAATTTTCAAGTGATGTAAAAGGCAAACCTGCATGGAATTTCAAGCTCTTTCTAAACATGAGGTCATAGAAACAAAATATGAACTTTGACAAACTAACCTCATGATGATGACCTACCTCATCCTGACCTTCATGATGATGATGCACCTGACCTATTTTTACCAAACCGCCAGAAAGCAGACAACACAAGCCAAAACAAAAGTTGGGTCCCTGTTTTGCCAAGTCAAAATGGGGCGTGTTGTGTAACCACACAACACTATCTTGGTAGCATATATTCCTACTAGTTATGGGATGCTTTTGAGCAGGACCTTTTGCAAAGACTTAGGTGGGGAGATTAAATTGGATTGGTCAGAAGCTACAATCCTAGTGGGAAAGCAGAAAGTTAAACTAGAACCTGAACCTAAATGCAAGTTTACTGTGTATCCTTCTGATGATCCTAAATCTCAAATCCTATTTGAAGAATGTGAATTTGGAAATTACTTTCTCTCTTCTGAAGACATGAAGGAAGAGTCTACCCCAAAATCTACTCATTCAGATGATCTATGGACCATGGAATTTGATGGTAGTTATGCCACCATTGGTTCAGGAGCAGGGGTTGTTTTGATCTCACTTGAAGGTAAAAATTTTCCTTACTCTTTCAAGTTAGAATTTAAAAATACTAATAACACTGCAGAGTATGAGGCCTTATTGCTTGGGATAAATGAAGCCAAAGAAAAGGGGGTAAAGATGCTCAGAGCTAAAGGAGATGCATAATTGATTGTTAAATAGGTGAGGCATTTTTTCAGTTAAAAATGAAAGATTGAGACATTACAAGAACAGGGTTTGGGATGAGATACAATATTTTGATGCCTTTTCTATTAAAGCAATTCCCAGAGATCAAAATACACAGGCGGATTCTCTAGCAGTGTCAACTTCCCTTCTTCTCCCACACCCTAATTTCAAAAGGGATTCATATAGAATACAATTGATCTACCGTCCTAATGTCCCAGACAATGCTGAAAATTGGCAAGTTTTTGAGAATGACAGATAGATTAGAAACTTTTTAGAGAATGCTGAAATGTTCTTGGGGACTTATTTTGAAGGTTTTGAATTAGAATGTAAAGAATTTTGTCCTGATCCATGGATTAATTCAAAGGATGATGTAATTCGGTTAAAGGGAAACAAAATCCCTAGAGGACTGGTCTCTCTGGAACATTTATTCACTTAGCAAGATGAATATACCAAAGACAAACTTGCTCACAATCCTGACAAATTGGGAGATTATGAAAAGATAAACATTGGGAGTAAAACTAATCCTAAATGGATTTTCATTGGTAGGTGTTGCTCGCCAGAGGAGAAAAACAAATTGATTAATCTATTGATTAGGTATAAATATGTCTTTGCTTGGTGCTATGATGACCTGAAAGATTTTAGGGGTGGGCAATTTCAACATCATATTCCTTTAAAAGCAAATACAATTCCATTCAGGCAAAAGTTGAGAAACTACAACCCAAAAGTTGCTAAAGCTATCTTTAAAGAAATTGACAAAATGTTGAAAGCCAGGATTATTTATCCAATTCATCACTCCACCTGGGTGGCAAACATTGTCCCAGTATGCAAAAAAAATGGAGAAATAAGGATTTGTGTTGATTTTAGGAATCTGAACCAAGCCAGTTTGAAAGATAATTATCCTTTACCTATGATGGATCACATTTTACAAATAGTTGCTGGATCAGAGATGATGTCCATGTTAGACGAATTCTCAGGTTATAATCAAATAAGTGTGGCTCCAGCCGATCAACATAAAACTGCTTTTATTACACCCTGGGGAACTTTTGCTTATAATCGTATGCCCTTTGGTTTGATTAATGTTGGTACAACTTTCCAACGGGCGATGAATTCATCCTTTAGAGAGCTTAAAGATAAAACTATTGTCATTTATCTTGATGATTTGACTATTTTCTCAAGAAGAAGAGAAGATCATTTGAAAGACCTTGAGACTATTTTACAAAGGTGTCGAAGTCATGGGATATCTCTTAATCCTAAGAAGTCAGTTTTCTGTGTTACAGAAGGTAAGTTATTGGGACATTTAGTCTCAAAGGAGGGAATCAAGATTGATCAAGAAAGGGTCAGAGCAATACAACAGCTAAGTCTTCCTTCTAATAAGATTGGAGTTAAGTCTTTCTTTGGCCAGATTAATTTCCTCAGAAGGTTCATTCCTGATTTGGCTGAGATTACGAAGCATATTGTGGGAATGATGAGCGAAAAATAGGCATTCAAATGGAACGAAGCTACTAAAAAAACATTTGAAGATATTAAAAAAGTGATTGCACAAACACCTACTTTGGTAAACCCTGATTTCCAGAAAGATTTTATTATTTATTGTTATGCTTCAGAACATACCATGTCTGGTATCTTGTTACAGAAAAATGAATTGAATGTAGAAGCCCCAATAGCATTTATGAGTGTTCCCCTTAAGAAGCATGAACTTCAATATTCTTTAACTAAGAAGCAAGCTTTCGCTATGGTAAAGGCTATCAAACAGTTTAGATATTACATACTACACTCTCATTCAATTGTATTTGTCCCTAGTTCAGCTGTAAAACGCATTCTGACTCAACAAGATGTTGGGATGAATAAAAGAGCAACATGGGTTACTAAGATTCAAGAATATGACTTGGAGATTAGGCCAACTAAATTAGTTAGAGGCCAGGGCCTATGCAAATTGATTGTTGAAAGTAAAGAAGAAGAAGAAGAACTTCCCACTGTCTTATTGGTAAGTTTACAAGATCCATGGTTCCTGAATGTGGCACATTATCTTACTTATGGAGATTGTCCCAATCACTTATCCCCGAAGGAGAAAAGGAATTTGAAGTTAAAAGTAGCTAAATATGTCATTTGGGGTGATGTTTTACACAAAAAGGGACTTGATGGAACCTTTCTAAGATGTGTTGACAAAGAACAACTGTTGATAACTGAGAGGGGGGGGGTGAATCAGTTATCCTAATTATTTCCCTTATTAAACTTTCCTTTTAATTGAAGCAGCATAAAATCAAACACAAATCATAAACCATGAAATAAGAAACACATGACACAGTATTTTTGACGTGGAAACCCTGTTAAGGGAGAAAACCACGGGGTGATTAACCCAAGAATTATTCTCTGTTAGAAGAATAGGAAATTACAAAAATGGCACTTGCCAATTAGGGCTCACTGCCCGAGCACACTGCTCACAAGAGGCTCACTGCCTACAAGAAGACACACTGTCTTACAAAGTGATTAGAATCACAGTCTTGAACTGATTGGAAGCATCTGCATATGCTGGAGTTCAGTTCCGGTTAGGTTCAGTATACTGATCTGCTGCACTTCATCTTTCCTCTGTTCTTTAGTCTGCTGTCCTTTCACATACCGGATCTTTCTTGTTACTTCTGCTCTACTCTGGACTTGTTCGCATATTCTCACATACATTCACACCCTTTTACAACTAAATCCATCCTCTATATATATCCGCACAAGTAATTTCATCACCTTTCTAGTCGGCATCCGGAACAGTCTAGTTTCTTACAAACTTAGTTCTGTCGGCTGAATCCTTGCTCACCAAGCAATGCGGATCAAGTGTATACTTGTAGATATCATCAATTATGTCGGCCAAACATGATTCATGCCTCCGCAACCTTTATCATCATCTGTAACACATCCGGAAAGTAGTCTGATACTCTGTCAGTCAGTTCTTCCTCTGTTTTCACTGTCTCTCAGGAATCCGGTACTCAACTATTCATATCTTTTTCCTTGTCCAACTCCGGAGGCTAAATCCTTGGAATATACCACTCAAGATAGTCCTCTTGACTTCCCCAGATCCGCACTGCACCAAGACACTTCCTCTGAGAGAACCGGACCAATCTGTCGGACCTTGCCACATGCTCTGTTCTTGTTCACCGGACCACAACAATCTTCAATCTGACTTCCGGTAGAGACATATCATGACTTGCGGATATGTGGGATGACCTTTGTTGCCATCAATGACAACAACCATGAATCCATATAGTGTCTCTTGCCAACAATCTCCCCCTTTGGCATTGATGGCAACACTTAGTGAAAAATGACTAAGTGTTTACACTATGCTCCCCCTTTGCTGATGCTCTGTCTTTATATACAATTTCCGGAACTCCCCCTGAGTTGGATTCCTCATTTTTCACTGCTCCTCACTCCCCCTTTGACATCAATGGCAAAGGGTAGGGTCCGCACACCAAAATTTTCAAAAATTTTCTATATATAGCCGCATATTTACATACTCACATATACTGCAGAATGTCTGCAAAGGATGTCTGCAGTTGAACCATTTCAGTAGCCCAACTTAGCTTCATTCTGTCCAAGATTGAAATGTGACCACTCAACAAAAATGCAAAAGCTTCTGCCCGCCTGAGATCTGTCGGATCTTTTGTATGGGCGGTGGTCTGGGCATCACTGATGGCCTCATGCATAGTTTCCAACTTAGGGACTATAATCCTTCTAAGTTCTCCCATCCGGTTGGTAATGTTCTTCCTCTCCTTCTCAAGATTCTTTATTTCATTCAAGACTGCAATAGTCTGACATTCTTGATTTATTATAGAGGAAGAGAGAGGATCAAAACTTTGAGATAAGCTTTGAAGCTTGTCCTGTTCCTCTTTTATTTTCTTGTCAATTGCTGCTGTTGCCTTTGACCAAGATATACAAAATTTGTAGATGTCACCGCCATCCTTAAGAGCATTTTCTAAGCTCTTTATTCCAATGCTTACAATCTTCCTATCCTTAGAGATTAAATCTAATATTTCAGAAAATCTCTTATCCAAAAATTCCTTCCGGACCTTGTCTTCAGCTGATTTTTCTAGAGAATTAAAATGTGTATCAATACTGCTGACTAAGGTTTTTAGATTACCGGAAGTGGAGGCTGTCGGATCTATTTGGATTGATGGCATGATCTTTACAAGTACTCCGGAAGCAGCCTCTATCAACTCACAGTCTTCCATATGAGACTTCAGGAGCTTTTCATTTGCCTTGGCATTTGCAAATGAAGCTATCTTCATTGTTTGTACCGGAGAGAGAGAGTCAAAATCAAATGGACCTTTTAGAAGCTCCGGTTCATCAATCTCTAGAGTTTCTTTGCTCAAAAATTGTTGAACAGTTTGTGCAGTGTCTCTTGCCGGAGACAGATGTTTCTTTTCTTCTGCAGTCTTAGAACTGTCAACCTCTTTGTCTGTCACCACTGCTTCCTTCTCCTGCAATTGCTCTTCTTCTTTGGATCCGGAGACTGTAGGGGAAACCGGAGGAGAGATGCTTGCTTGTTCATGGGTCACTTCTTCTGGAGCAGAGGGTCCCAAGTCCTCACTTGTCTGTTCAGGGCTCACTTCTTCCGGAACAGAAGATTCCAAGTCAGCAGCTGTTTCTGCACCTAAGTCCTCTACAACAGGAAGATTGAACCTTTTGAAGGCCTTCCGGAGGATCTCCTCTGTCTCTTGTGCCACTTTGTCAGTCTCACCAAGCATGAGCTGATTCATCCTGGCTTTACTTCTGAACTCATCTCTGCAGTCCTTGAAGATCATGTTCATTGTCTTGGGATCAATTTGAGGATATAGCTGAATAGCTATCTGCTCCCGGATCTCAAGATCTTTGGCATGCGCATTATTCTTTCTTACTTCCATTTCCTTCTCTAGGCTTTTAGGAATGAGAGATATGATCTCAATGAAAGCCTTATTGTATGTGTTCAGATATTTAACTGTGGCTTCCTGCAGAGTCTTTTGGTCTGCCTCACTGAAATCATCATAGGATTCAGTCATTGGTTGAAGGTTTCCATCCACCGTGACCGACTTGATTATGCTCTCTAGTGACAGAGTGGGCTTTTCAACAGTTACCTCTGCCATTTCCTCCTTGTCTTGGCCTGTGGAGGGCTTACCGGATCCTTTCTTTTTCTGTTTCTTTACTTCTCTTACTCCTTCATCTGATTCTGTCTCCTCTTCATCCTTTTGGCTTTCATAAGCCCTTGATGCTTTTGTCTTGGATCTTTTACCGGATGCCTGGACTTCCGGTTTTGAGCTTTTGGTTGTGGAAGGTGCAGATCTCTTTGATGATCTGGTCCGGGTGGGGGTTTCAACCGGAGCACTTTCTTTGCTTTTCTCTTCTTCCTCAGCCTTTCTCCTCTTTTCCCGGCTGGCATCAAGTGCCTCTTTTGAGATGCCTAGGCCTTGAGCAATGTGCTCTACTTCTTTTCTCACTTTTCTTTTAATCTCAGGTTCCCTGAGTTCTACATGTAATTTCACGCTCAGCTCCTCAAAGGTTCCAAACCTTTCTGCCTTAGGATCTTTGGGCTGACTTAGCATGTGTTGAACATGCAGCTCTACTATCTGTTCATCAACTTCATACCCCATGGGCATGATCCAGACAGTCCTTGGCTCCACTGCCTCCATTAGGCACTGATCAGTGTCAACCATAAAACATACTGAGTCCTTGTATTTCTCAATGAGAGACTGGGGAATTCTCTCTCTTGCTTGCATCATGCTCTGAAAGTTTTTGAAGTATCCCCATAGAGCTGTATTTCTCGCTTTTGCATCCCCAAGTCCATGCAAATAGTCTCTTATCTGGACTGCAACAGGTTTGTCATTCTGCCATACCCATCCACTTGTTCCGGGTAGCTCATTCATGAAGTAAAAGAAGAGACATACAATGAGAGTACCATACTTAAAGGAGTTCTTCTTGTCTTTCTTGATTTTCTGTACATTTTCCATCAATTGGCTTAGTAGTAGTTCACAAAGATCATAATCTGCATTCTTTCTTAGCATTTCATATGCTGTGTATATTGCAGTTCCGGATACAGAATTCTCCCTGCTGGAGTGATAGATCTTGTATCCTATGATCATTGATGCATATTTGATATCCGGATCCGAAATATCTTCAATGGTCATTGCTCTCTTATCATATTTTGATCCGGTGGCTTCAGTTACAACGTTGTTCTTGACAGATTTGAGGATAGGTACCCCCCCGAAAGAGTATAGACCAGTTACTGCTCTAATTGCTTCTTTTGTGATCTTACAGGGTCTATCTAGCCAAAGGAAGTTGTCATGCATCCTGCTCAGTACATACCGGACCCATTCATCTTCTTCAAAGCTAGGGAAATGAATGAATTGCTCAAATTGTTTCTTCTGGATACCCTTATACTCTGGTTTGAGCTCAAAAGCATTGTCTATCAGTTGCTTGTGATAGAGGTCTCTTAATTTGAATTCCCCAAATTCCTCAATGTTTGCGTGTATGTAAACCCTAATATCTTCAGTATGTAAGACTCCGTGGGGAACACTAGAGAAGGCTCCTAGTGGATCTACCTCCAACGATTTGTAGGGATGTTTCTTGAATGAGGGGCGAGGTCTATCAGAGATCTTAACTATGTTTGGAGTAGCCATTCTTCAAAGATTTGCAGTGAGGCAATGAAAAACGAAGAATACCTTATGCGCCTTCGGTTTGCACGGAGTGGTTGGATTGATTTCTTTATGCAATAGCTTCGGCAGGAGATCCTTGGTGTGCTTGATGATCCTTGTTGCAGAGCTCCACTATTCGCTTCTTCTCAAGTGTAGAATGAGCAGATAACTTTTGAGAAATCCCTTATATTGCTCCGCAAACCCTAATATCTGTCTGCAATAAATGCTTCACCTGCATTATTCCGGTTTACCATGTCTGGACAGCTTGGAGTATCCCGGATTAGTCCTGATCACTGAATATCATCCGGATCTTTAAATCATGAATAAATCTAGGTAACATATTACAAGAACATCCCAAACACTTTGTCCAATCCGCAAGACAAGATCGTGCACTTCCGGATCTCTCCGGACCTTTTTGTAATCCTTTATCATACCGGAGCACCTCCCTGAACAGGTCTAACTTAATCGAACACAGCTTCTTCATAACTCCATGCGGACCTCTGAAAACTTGACTGAAGCATCTCAGGACTTATATCTATAAACCCTTTAATCCGCATCTTGTGCCACATCCGGCACAACTTGTTTGGCTGGGGGAACAGAATCTTCTTTGAGTCTCCCCCTGAGCCTGAGCTCACTTTTTAATTTCCGGAAGAAATATCAGCACCAGAATCTGGTGCGGATCCAACCTCTACATTCTCTGAGCTTTTCTTCACCCAAATCTTGCTCATCTGATTCCTAACTTCATCCGCATTCATCTTTTGTTTACCCTTGTCTTGATTCTGATTATACACCGGACCTCTTTTGTCCTGATTCTTGTTTCTGCAGACTTTAGCATTATGACCGGACCTATTGCAGATTTGACAAATAACATTTCTTTGCATATTTAACTGATATCCCCTTGATCTGCATTGATTAGCCATATGACCTACTCTATTGCATGTAAAGCATCTACCTTTGAATGATTTGTTTACTTGCATAATTCTGCATTCATGGGATTTGTGTCCATACCTTTTGCAGTTGAAGCACTGTCCGGAGAAGGATGAATTAATCTGATTCATTCTCATTCTGCATTGATTAGCTTTGTGACCAAAATGGTTGCAGCTGTGGCAGTATCCATTGAAGGATGGATATTTTTGAGCATTTGGCTGTCTTACCGGAGGTCTTCTAGGCCTGCTCCTTGGATTTTCTGATCCAAGATTCTTCTGACCGGATCCGGAGCTTTCTCCTTTCTCATATCCCAAGCCATACTTGTCATCTGTCCTCTTTTGACTTCCAAGAAGAACTTCAAGTTGAGCAGAACTTATCTTGAATTTCTCTTTATATTCATTTGCTGTTTGAAGGTCTCTTTTGAGAGAGGCAATTTGATCCTCAAGTTTTCCTTCATTATCTTTGGAATCTTCAAGATCAGATTCAAGGTGTCTGATAATCCTGTCCATCTGGTGGCATTCTTCTGATTTTCCCTTAAGAGATTGTTTTAGATTGTCTTCAGCCTTTCTTTTTTCTTCAATCTCTTGAGTGAACTTTATAGTTCCTGATTCCATTTCATGTCTTAACATGATGACTTCTTTTGATAACTTTTCACATAACTTGGTTTGCTCAGTCAATTCTTCATTTGTATTGCTTTCTTCACTTTGTCTTGCCAACTGTTGGAGCAGCTCCTTTCTCTTTTTCATAGAGAGACTTAATTTGTCTTTTAATTCCCTCATGAATTCATCAGCCTGTTTGAGTCTTTCTCTTAATTCACTGACTTCAGAATTTGACTGTTCAAGATCCTCAAGGGCAGTCTTGAGTTGCTCCTTTAAACCATATGCATCCATTTGAAATCCCAGATCTTCCTCAAGCTGTTAGGCTCTATTAGGAGGAACCTCGCTCTGATACCAATTGTTGATAACTGAGAGGGGGGGGGGTGAATCAGTTATCCTAATTATTTCCCTTATTAAACTTTCCTTTTAATTGAAGCAGCATAAAATCAAACACAAATCATAAACCATGAAATAAGAAACACATGACACAGTATTTTTGACGTGGAAACCCTGTTAAGGGAGAAAACCACGGGGTGATTAACCCAAGAATTATTCTCTGTTAGAAGAATAGGAAATTACAAAAATGGCACTTGCCAATTAGGGCTCACTGCCCGAGCACACTGCTCACAAGAGGCTCACTGCCTACAAGAAGACACACTGTCTTACAAAGTGATTAGAATCACAGTCTTGAACTGATTGGAAGCATCTGCATATGCTGGAGTTCAGTTCCGGTTAGGTTCAGTATACTGATCTGCTGCACTTCATCTTTCCTCTGTTCTTTAGTCTGCTGTCCTTTCACATACCGGATCTTTCTTGTTACTTCTGCTCTACTCTGGACTTGTTCGCATATTCTCACATACATTCACACCCTTTTACAACTAAATCCATCCTCTATATATATCCGCACAAGTAATTTCATCACCTTTCTAGTCGGCATCCGGAACAGTCTAGTTTCTTACAAACTTAGTTCTGTCGGCTGAATCCTTGCTCACCAAGCAATGCGGATCAAGTGTATACTTGTAGATATCATCAATTATGTCGGCCAAACATGATTCATGCCTCCGCAACCTTTATCATCATCTGTAACACATCCGGAAAGTAGTCTGATACTCTGTCAGTCAGTTCTTCCTCTGTTTTCACTGTCTCTCAGGAATCCGGTACTCAACTATTCATATCTTTTTCCTTGTCCAACTCCGGAGGCTAAATCCTTGGAATATACCACTCAAGATAGTCCTCTTGACTTCCCCAGATCCGCACTGCACCAAGACACTTCCTCTGAGAGAACCGGACCAATCTGTCGGACCTTGCCACATGCTCTGTTCTTGTTCACCGGACCACAACAATCTTCAATCTGACTTCCGGTAGAGACATATCATGACTTGCGGATATGTGGGATGACCTTTGTTGCCATCAATGACAACAACCATGAATCCATATAGTGTCTCTTGCCAACAACAACAACACAAGCTTTTGGAAGTTTTTCATGATGAAGCCTGCGGTGGACATTTTTCTTCTTAAGTCACAGCCTTCAAAATCCTTAGAAATTGTTATTATTGGCCAGGCATGTTCAAAGATGCATACAGATGGGTGGCTAATTGTGAAAAATGCAAAATGTTTTCAGGAAGACCACAACTTGCAGCATTGCCTCTGAGGCCTGTTGTGATTGAAGAACCTTTAAAACAATCGGGCTTAGATTTCATTGGACCTCTTTCACCACCTTCGAGTGCCGGGCATACACAGATTTTAATAGAGACAGACTATTTTACGAAATGGGTTGAAGCAGTCCCTGTGAAGAGAACCACTTCAGAAGTAGTATGTAATTTTCTTAGAGAAAATATACTGGTACATTTTGGTGTTCCTTAGAAGCTTGTGGAGATAACGCTACCAACTTTTCTTCAATTGAACTTACTTCTTTTTGTTATGAGCATAGTATCTCTCTTTCTCACTCATCAGATTATTACCCTCAAGGGAATGGACAAGCTGAGTCCAGTAAGAAAAATCTGATAGCCATCATGAGGAAATTGGTGAGTGATAATCCTAAAGATTGGCATAAGAGGTTGTACGAAGCGCTTTGGGCTGGGTAACTCCAAAAGGGCAATAGGAATGGCGCCTTTTGAGCTGGTTTATGGAATAGGAGCTCAGTTATCATTACCTCTGGAATTATCTGTAGCCAAATTACAAAATGTCATTGAAGATCAATATTTTCAAGATTCCATGGAAAAGAGAGTTATGTACTTAACTAGGATCGAGGGGGAAAGGGATGAACTGGTTGATCATATTATCACTCATCAAGCTAGGGTTAAGAAGATTTTTGATCAGAAATCAAGGCCTAGAAAATTCATGGAAGGAGATGAAGTGGTGCTGTGGGATAAGAGGAGAGAACCTAAAGGAGCACATGGCAAGTTTGATTCACTTTGGAAAGGGCCATTCAAAATTCATCAGGTATTAGGCCCTAATTCTTTCCAATTGGAATATCCAGATGGATCTGTTCTACCCCTGTCCTATAATAGACAAGATCTTAAATTGTATCAACTGTAAAATAGGTGTCCCCTATTTTGTACATAATCTTTCCTTGTTTTGTCATGTGCTGTCGTTTTCCTTTTCTAGTTTTGGTTTGCCTTGGTTCTTTTTCTTCCATCCTTGTGTTTCAGTTTATGCATAACAAGATTTTCTAAGTTCTCTAGATTTTGTTATAAAATGATGTCCCCAGTCAGGGCTAATGTTACCTTTTCATTCACCCCTATTCAATTTTTTGTGATCCTTCCCTTAGCAAAAAAATTAACTTACCATCTTCCCTTATTGGTCATGTGTTTGTCTCTTAAGTCGGCGCCTTATTTTTAAAAAATTTCCCTCCTGTTGTCTTATGTGTGAAATTACTGAAGAGTTGAACCTTCAAACTTGAACCCTTTCCACAGTTCAAGAATTCAATGGTTCAAGAGTTCAAGAGTTCAATGGTTCAAAATTTTATGTTTCTTGAAAAGTCATTCAACTGTTGGTCGGTTTGTGTAACTCATCTTGTATCTTTGAACCTTCGAGTTGAACCTCATTTCAATGGTTCAAGAGTTCAATAGTTCAATGAGTCAACATTCAATGCTTCTCGAAAAGTCATGTACCCTTGGTCCCTTTGTGTAATTCAACTTGTATTTTTGAACCTCATTTCAAAGGTTCAAAGGTTCAACGTTCCATGACTATAGTCTCATTTCTTCCCGAAGCCTTATTTAAGTCAAAAATTAGCGGGAGACTTAGAGGGAGATTTATCTGAAACTTATTATGAAGCAGAAAGTTCTAACGTCTGAAAGGTTATGGATAATAATTACACATCAAGGTCATGTGCGAGAAATGATTGCAATTAATACATCTGTCAGAGTTCATGTCTTATCAAGCATTTTCAGCACGTATTATTTCAGCTAGTAATTATTCGACCTGGTTTAATGCCTTTATGAAGAAAGAACAAGCCAATTTTAGCAAATAAACACATAGGGTGATGCAAGAGGAGAGCAGCGTTGGAGGTATAAGATTTTTATTACCCAATTTGACAGTAATTTCTGATCCATTGAAGGCGAGTTCAACATTTCCCATAGCTGATTTCATTACTTTGTTGGAAAGGAGAATCATTTTGTGTTTCTGGTGTTATTAAAGAAGTTCAAAGCATTTTCACTGTATTTTTTCAGTCTGTAGCCATGAAATCTGCTTGTTTTGGTTTTGAACATGGTTCAAGCCTTATTTATTCCCTTCCTAAATTTGGGGATACCTCTTTAGTTCAAGATGATTTAGAAGATTTTAAGGGGAGGGTTAAAAATCCTATGTCAACTCCTATGATGGAGAAAATAGTAGAGAGTGGTTTAGTCGAAGCTGCGGCTTTTCCCATGGTGGTACAATGTCCCGAATTAGTTCTGGAATGCATGAGTAGATACGACCCCCAAAATAGGTGTATCAGAATTGCGGATGACAATGTGTTATTGCATGTCAATAGACAAACCCTAATAGATGTGATGAAAATTATGCCCAAGGAGCCATACTCTGACCTCGGTATTACTTCCTCTTATGGTCATTTTTCATTAAAGAAAGCAAACTACAGGAGTGTAATTGCTAGAAATTGGTTACTAAAATTTCAAAAAGGAGGTTCAAGACTACCCAGGGCATTAACAAGGGAACATATGATACCATAAATTAAAGACATCATGGTATTGTTACACAGGGTGAAAGGTAGTTCTCAGGATTTTATTGGGAAGACTGGATGTATTTCTTCATCCAAGTGATCCTCTAAGGCAAAAAATATTTGGATTGGGTAGAAATTATAGCCGAATGTTTGCATTAGGGTCTAAGTAATTGTTTAGGGAATAAAGATTTTTATATGTCCTCATATCTCTTCTATTGCCTGGCGTCTACAAGACAATGGGGAGGGCTACCTCATGCACCCCTGGTTGATGACAACAAAATTTATGATTATTATTCACAATTACATATGCAAAATTGTTATGAGAATTTAGGAGGGTTAATGATGTTTTTACTGGAAGAATGACTTATGAACTAGCAGACAATATCAATAAGAGAATGTTCGATGAAGCTATGCAGCTGATCAGTATTTATGGCAGTTTCTTTATCTAGTTTCCCAAATTTACTTATATCAGAGTTGGTGGTTTTGATGGCCAACTCGTGAAGCTGCCCAGGTATGTTTTTGACTGCTTTATGTTGATAGAAGTTTGCAGGCATCTAGCCCATGTGGATAAGAAATTCCCAATGAAAAAGGAATCTGGTATATCTTTTCCCATCGAACTTGGACACTATTCATGCTAGTCAATTTCTAACTCTTTGAATTTAGAAGTGGGCCTAAAAAAGGTTCAATTTTTAGTACTATACTGCCAGGCCCCAGTTCGACAGCAAAGGCTTTGCCAGGGACAATTTGGATTTTGGAATGGGATTTTCACACATTCCTCAAATGGAGGACTATTGGGAGGATTGTTCAGATGAATTTGAAGTCAGAAAGAGGCTTTGGTGTAGGTTCTCCTTAGGGTAAATAGTTACCCTCAATTTAAATATGAATATTTCTGGAATAGTTGATAATGAGGAACAGGTAATTGATCCTCAATTTGAATAGATAAAACAATTACCTATTCCATAAATTGATTGGGATAAAGATGAAGAGGATTGAATTGAGGTTAGAATCCTCCTGGTAATAAGGAGAACTAAGAAATGGTTGAGGGAACGTAGACTGGAGGAAGTTCAAAATAAAGGTTCCCAGCAATGTGCACCAATGGCTGAATCACCATCTCCAATAAGCTCTTCTAATCGGCTTATTACTATCTGTGATGTAGGTACTCCCAAGCCAAAAACTGGAAGGGCTCTTGTCATCAAAGAGTCCAAGAAAGCCCTTACAACTATTCTACCTCCTCGTGCCACTAGATCAAGAACTAAAAGCAGGAAGAAGAAGCAGATTTCTAAAAGAATAGTTGTGGACTTAAATTCTAAAGAGGATCTAGGAGAAGCAACAGGTGATAAAGAGTTTGATTCACCAATGGTAGAGGAGATTAGTGCAAATCAACAAGCAGAGGTAACTTCAGATTCTGTCGATTTGATGGTGATATCAAATGTGCCTTCTGAACAATTGAATCCTGGTAAAGAAGTTCCAGTCCTTGCACCCAAATGGTTGGAAAGTTCAATCAGTGATAAAAGAAAAATAGTTCCATTTTCATTGCCATTGGAGGACATGGTTAGCAAGTGTCTAGGAAAGACTCTTAAATCCAAGAAGCTGAAAACAACATCCAGAGTCGACATTGACCCTATTAGAGGGAACTGGAGTGTAGAAATAGCCCAGCCGACAACTGATGAGGAAGTTCAAGATCCCACAGTTCAAGATTTCACAATAGAAAAAATTGATCTTGGGACTACATCTTGTGCCGCGGATGTGCATCATCTTGAAGCATCTACCAAAAGGATAGTCAGCCGTACTTGGAAGGATGAGAAAGATAAGAGGAAGTTGAAACAGACCTTATGATCTATGGTAGAGTATATCGATGCCATTCATAATCCAAACCCACAACCTATTTCCCAACTACCCCTGTCTTTTGACCCTAAATCTCTGGTCAATTAGAAAATGTTAGATCAGATACATAGGAACAAAATGGTGACCAAAGTATTTGATGATTGGTTGGACGGTATTATCCAGAAGGGTACAGAGTACATTAATGAATTGAAAAATACATATGATGAAACTATGGCTACTATCGAAGGTTTGAAGACACAGAATGCTTCATGGGTAAAAGAGGAAGGAAAATGGATGAATATGATAAACCAAATTGATGAAGTTTAGAAATATGGGGTAATAAAGTTTTTATCGGAGAAGAATTTGACAAGTCTAAACGATGATATATTGATGTAAGCAAGAGAAATATCGAATGGAGGAATTCAGTATCTAGACAAGGACGAATTGAATTTACAAAAATGATCAAAGAAATAACTGAGTTCATTCAATCCTTACAACATGATTTACAATGTATTGATGTGAAATATATAAAAGATGATGGGGAGCCGAAAAAGAATATTGATACTGTGGTTCAATTATTCATAGATAAAATTAGTTTTGTTAAAGAAAATGATAACCTATTAATCAAGGATCTCTCTTGGGTATTAAAGGTAGAATCACTTCTTCACCTCTGTGTCGATGCGCTCCTGGAGCATGCGGAGAAAGTGGCAAAAATTCAAAGAGAAAAGGATGTTTGGAAAGGAAGGGTTAAACACATTGGCATCCCCAATTTCTCAAAAATCTAGGAATTTGTTACCGCATGTCAGGAGTGGAAGGCGCAACGTGTCTCTTCGACCGAACAAAGCAAGTCTGGAGATTCCAATCCGCTGCCTCAACCTTGATCTTGTTTACATAATTTCTTTATTCAGTTGGAATTATGTTTAAAAGAAACTTCGTCTTTTAATGAGCTTGTAAGAGACTAAATCCCGTATGGGTCAGAGTTTGTTTTAACTCTGGGTTTTAAAGAATAGTTAATTAGGGTAACTATATATGTTTTTAGTTGTTAAAACTAATATACAGAATAGTGAAGAAGAAGACAGGAGAATTTTAGAGCTAAACTTCTTTGTTTTACAATATATGTGATGATTGTTTGAAGAATTTTCATCTATGAGTGAAAAGAAGAAATGATTGTTGCATACTTAAATCTATGTGTTTAAGTATTTGAAATCAGGTTTCTGTGTGAACTCTCCTTTCAAGTGGTAATTATTCTTTCATTGGATAACTCATCATATGTGTTTCATCTTTTCCTGGTTTAGTAATATATGTATTTATATGTTTGATTATTGTTGAGGATAGAATCTGTGTGTTCTATCACTAAATAATGTTATATGGAGGAAAGATACCAAATTCATAGCATGATGATGTATGAATGTTAGTTTGCCTTAAACGCTTTCTCGTTAAAAGTGTCTCTGAATGATTAAAATAGTTTGAATTCATTGAAGATTTTAAAGGGAGCTGTACCTTAATTCAGAGAGGAATTATCCTTGATAATTCACTCATTTGTTGTTTAACTCATTTGTTCTCAAAGAAAGGGTTATAGAGTCAGAACAAAATATGTTTTTTTAGAACATGACAAATCTGTTAACCAACACTGTGAATGTTCCTTTGATCTCTAAATCTATATATTTTGTATCATTCGTTGACGATTATAGTAGAAGGACATGGGTTTATTTTCTCAGAAGCAAATCTGAAGTCTTTAGTCAGTTCAAAGAGTTTAAAGCTTTTGTTGAGAATTAGACTAGTAAAAAGATTAAGTGTTTGAGAATTGACAACAGTGGTGAGTTTTATTCAACAGAGTTTGATAAGTTCTATAAAGAACATGGGATTGAAAGACATAAGACAACTCCTTACACCCTGCAGCAAAAATGGAGTTGTAGAAAGGATGAATAGAACATTGATAAAGAGGGCTAGGAGTATGCTTAGTATTGCTAGCCTCGAACAAAAGTTTTGGGTTGAAGCTGCAGCCAATGCCTGCTATCTAGTTAACAGATCTCCTACTTCAGCACTCATTGATAAGACACCCATAGAAGTGTGGTCTGGTAAGAAACCGTCATTGAGACATCTTCATGTTTTTGGTTGTGAGGCATATGCACATGTACTGAAGGAGAAGAGGTCAAAATTGGAGAACAAGGTAGTTAAGTGTATCTTCATTGGCTATGGTGTTGGTGTGAAAGGGTACAAGATTTGGGATCCTGTGGCTAAAAAAGTCTTGTATAGCAGAAGTGTTATCTTTAGAGAGGTAACACCTTCTCTTGTTGTTTTATAACTAGAAGAGAAAGAAAAGAAATAGGATGTGGTTTAGTGTCCTACTACCCCCGAGAAGACTAAACTGAAAGACCCTATTGGACCTGATGATGAGGAGAGCTCTAGCAGCTCTAAAAGTTTAGAAGAAGAAGTAGAACTTCCACCTCAGCCTTTGAGAAGGTCCACATGAAACAAGAAGCAACATGAGAGGTTTGGTTATACATTGCTTGATTCTAGTTGTGATTTTGCTTTGGTTACTAACACTGATGAGCCTAGAACTGTGATAGAGGCTATGGGCATGAAAGATATAGGTTCCTGGAAGAAGGCCATGGAAGATGAGATGGCTTCTTTGGAAAAGAATAAAACTTGTGACTTGGTACCTTTGCCTGATGGACGAAAACCTGTTAGATGTAAATGGGTGTTCAAGAAGAAATTTGGTGCAGATGGTAGTGTTGAGAAGTATAAGGCCAGATTGGTTGCAAAGAGGTATTCACAAGTGGAGGGAATTGATTATGGTGAAATTTTCTCTCCCATTGCAAAGCAGACATGTATTCGACTCCTATTGTCTCTTGCAGTAGCTTATGATTTAGAAGTGGAACAAATGGATGTGAAGACAACTTTCCTTCATGGTGACTTGGAGGAAGAAATCTTCACAGCTAGAGCACTACATAGTGAAAGGTAAAGAAAATTTGGTTTGCAAGTTAAAGAAGTCTTTGTATGGATTGAAAAAATATCCTAGGATGTGGTACTTGAAGTTTGATGCCTTTGTGTTGTCTATTGGATTTCTAAGATTGAAATCAGATAATTGTGTGTATTACAAGTTTGACAATGATTGTATTCTCATTATTGCACTGTATATTGATGATATGTTGCTGATTGGGAATGATAAGAATATGATTTCTGATTTGAAGTCTTAGTTGTTAGCACAGTTTGAAATCAAATACTTAGGGGCAGCCAGGTACATTCTGGGAATGGAGATTCAAAGAGACAGGGCAAACAAAAAACTTTGGTTAGGCTAGAGTAAGTATGTTAACACTGTGTTGGAGAGATTCAGTATGGTGGATTGCAGACTGTTGACTATTCCTATCATGATGGGGACAAAGTTATCTGTAGATGATTGTCCAAGCAGTGGGAGTCCTTAGTTAGATTATGGCTAATCCTAGACGGGTACATTGGGATGCAGTGAAAAGAGTGTTCATATATTTGAGGGGTACTTTCAAGTATTCCTTAGGTTATCATGGTTATCCTACTGGACCTCAGCATTCTGTGAGTATTCATGGATTTGTGGATTTTGATTAGGCAGGTGACATCAGGAGATCCACTAGTGCTTATGTGTTTACCATGTTTGGTGGTGCTATTAGTTGGATGAGTAAGAGACAACCTGTGGTTGCTTTGTCCATGATAGAAGTAGAGTATATGGTAGCAACTCATGCTTGTAAGGAAGCCATTTGGCTTAAGAGGTTGTGTTTAGATGTTAGTTTTGATATAGGATAGATTACTATCTGTTGTGACAGTCAGAGTGCAATTTTCTTAGCAAAGAATCCTACTTTCCATGCTAGAACAAAGCATATTGATGTTCAGTTTCATTTTGTTCGAGATATGGTAGAAGATGGGAAGGTGATGTTGGAAAAATTAGACACTTTGAAGAATGTTGCAGATGCATTGACTAAACCAATGGGCGTAGAGAAGTTCAGATGGTGTTCGGAGTCTATGGCCTCTTGGCCCCTAACAGTTAAATTTTGTCATTTCTTTTGGCTCTTGCAAGGTGTTTGACAAGTAGGAGAATGTTGGGAATTAAGGTGTCTCAACCTTTGCAATTTCCTAGCATTATTCATTTAATTGTATATTTATTTATTGCCTAATATTGTATTTACTTGCACATTTAGTTTGGTCACTTAGTTGAGGTGGCACAGTGACATGTCATTTTACTTGGAATGTGACTTAGATGGTCAAGTCAAACCTACATGGATTTGGGCATTCCATTTGAGGTGGCACTAATATGCCATGTATCAGCACCTTGTGGTATGTGGAAGAGGATATTCATTATGACATAATCTATGATGCGTAAGAGCCAAGTTTGGAGATTCCTATGACAAGGGGTGACAAGTGTCGGTGAGTATCTTTGCATGAGGGAAAGACATCTTTGGGCACCCAAGTTGGGCTATGACATGTTGTAAGAGGAATATGCTATATTTAGCATTGTATGACAGATTCACTTACAACATTTAAGATTATCATGTTGCAATTTTTTATGACAGTTGTAAGATGCATAAGAGCATTTGTCATAGTCTATTTTTTAGCCTTGGAGTGCTCCATGTTGGGAAAGTCAAATCTGCATGTATGACAGATGTAAGAGATGTATTTGTAGCTTGGACAAGTGTCCTTTGATGTGGGATAATGGCCATGTGGCCAAGGTGGAATCCTATCTCAAGAAACTTCTAGAATATGCCTTGTATCTCTATAAAATGCATTGTTTTGGAGTTGTAGTTGTATAGTGTTTTTACAGGTACTGTTATGCTACTGGAATCAGTCTAGAAATGACATTTAAAAACTCTTGGAAGAACTTGCATTGCAAGTGCATTGTAAACTATTATTGTTTTAGATAATACATTGTGCAGGTTTTAGAGTGTGGGGTTTTTTACCTGAAAAGGTTTTCCCCCCGATACATCTTGTGTCAATCTCTTATGTGTTGTATTGCTGCTGTAATTTCTTATGTTATATCTTTAACATTGCTGCAATTGTAAGCATTAAAATGAATTTGCATACATTTCCCCTCATTAGATTGGTGTAGGAAGTGTGTTCTGTGTACCTTGCTTCCTTTCAAGTATGTGCCTACAAAAGATCAGATTGCTAACATTTTCACCAAGGCTCTTCCTAAGGATACATTTGAGTATCTCCGGTTGAAGTTAGGGGTTATTACCCCTCTTGTGTTGCACTAGATGTATGAGGAAGTGCATCAGTCTAGTGTGGTTCAGGAGTCATTCTTTTCTGGACTGATGATGGAGGCTACCTCTTAGGGGGAGCAGGTAGTGACATTGGAGAATGTTGCAATCAGAGGGAAGTATTTAGAGCAGTTAAGAACAAGTGCAAGTATGTGCAGTATCATATTCAAGGAGAGAAAGTTTCAAGGTGTGTCACCCTTTTCCATTGATGTCAAAGGGGGAGAGAGTTCATGTGAAAAAAAAGAGAGAGTACGATGTATAAAAGAAAGGGGGAGAATAAGATTAGTGCAGAATTGTGTCATGATATTTTTTCACATCATATGTTGCCATCAATGACAAAGGGGGAGATTGTTGCAAGTATGTACTAATCAGTGTTGTCATTGATGTCAACATGATTGTGTTGTCATTAGTGTCACTTGTGTCTTCTGATATTGCTGATTGTTGCTTGATTGAGTTTGTAGACACCCAAAATTGACCTAATTATCATTAGTATAAAACATCGCATTACTTATCATCTACATTTGTCTAACATACTTGAGCAATTTCCCTATCACTTATTTCTTCTATTAATTAAATAAATTCATATTTATTTAATTAATTCATTATCTATTTCTTCTAAGCTATAATTAAATAATCTTTAATTATTTAATTATCTCATACTTCTATCTATTTTAATTAAATAAATCTTATTTATTTAATTAAATTTTTTTTTTATAATCCCACTTTCCAATTAATTAAATTAATTTTATTTATTTTATTAATTTCCCTTATCATTTATCTTCATAAGCTGATATGTGTGCCTCTTTCATTAAAAAACATGTGTGGTACTACATCTTTTATTTAATATCTTTCATATGTAGTACTTTTTATGTACACGGTCACACATAAGCCTTATCTTCCCTCCACTTGTCATCTACACATTCATCTATGATTATCATTTAATCTTAGTCATTCACATAGCCACCAAATCTCCACCGTTGATTGATTTTGGTTGAGTTCTATATAAACATAATCTCATTCCATACTACATCGATCCAACATTTTTTATATAGTGTCTACATTATCATCTTGAGCATACTAAGCACTTTAGCATCCATCTAGCATATTATAATTATCATCCATCAATCATGGCAGCTTTTATCTTCATAATTGTTTATTGTTGAGAAGTAATCCACATCATAAACAAGGAACATATAATCTAGGTGATTTTGTTCTTGAATTGTATGCTTTTGATTTCACTTGGATTCGATTCTTTGATGGTGGTAGGATTAGGTTTTCAATTATATGCTTGATCTTATTAACCTAATTTTTGCCTATCACATTTTGGCATGCCCAGTGGGACCCACGTTCTTGATTAACTCTGTTGTTTGAAGTTGATTTTTGTGAAGATCAGATTTTTCGAGCGCTTACGGTAAGTTTCAGTCACTTTTGAGTGAAAACCAGTCGCTTCCAGAACATACGCATCACTTTTAAGTCTAAATCTGTCGCTTTCAGCATTTTCTGGATCACTTCTGAGCAAACAGTAGTTGCTTACAACCCTTTTTGCATCACTTTTAAGCCAAAAATGGTCGCATCTGTCATAATTTGCATTGCTTTTAACCTAAAACTGATCACTTCTGGATGTCTGGATCACTTTCTGCAAACTAGGGTTTTCTGTTTATATGTTATTTTTTTGCAGATCTGGGTCACTTATGAGAGATAACAGTTCACATCTCTATTTTTTGCATCGCTTTTGCACCTTATTATTTCGCATCTGGGTCATTCTGCATCACTTCTAAATAGTAACATTTTGCTTTCAACCAAACATAGATCACTTTTGATAAATAGTTGATTGCCTCTGGTAACTGTGCCACTTTCAATTTTATTATTTTCAGTTCAGTTTTCTTAGGTACTAATCAGTTATTTGTGCAGCATCTTATCAATTGTCCAAGAAAATGAGGTTGTGAAACTACTAACATATCTGTTGCAGCTTTGATCGGTCCATTACATTATATTTTATCACTAATTTAAGAACATTTGGGCTTGGTGCTTAAAAAGAATCATTGTTTGCTCCGTGCTTGATTTATCTTTTTTGGATTGCTTGTTGTGCATGTTTGTAACCCAAATTTAATAACAAAAGTATCCTCTCTCCTTGCTTATCAAATGGATCTTGGATGTATGAGAACTTGTTATTATCTTTAGAGGGCCTGCCTTCCCAGTGTGAGAAGGGGTATGACCCAAGTGGTAATGGGCTAAAGCCAAGTCCTTCTAAACTGCTATATAAGAAAAGTGTTTGTGTCGAAAGCCACAAACAACAGGTGTTGTTGTGTTATACCGACAACCAACCTCCCCCAAAACCCTCCAAGGCATAACCCTTGAAGGTTGGGAGACTCCATAACGGAGAGTAGCACTGCCGCACGTATAGCCACCCAAACGAATGCCCTTGCTAGCAACCTTGTGTAGTAGCCAAAAACCTTCTATTTGTTGACACAAAAGGTAGGACCTTTGAAGCCGTCCTGATTCTCGTGGTTCTTAGTAGAGATAGTAGGGATAATCCTAAGGTTTGGTCAGGGGACAAGCCTTGGAAAACCTGGATCTTGGTATGTGTGAGAAGTGAGTGCCGTGGAGAGGAACTGGTGCTACCAAGATCCTGAAGCTAGCCACCTTGAATAGGCATGGCAGGGGGACTCAACAAATATAGTCCTTTCCTAGCCTAGGTTGTACAAGTTTGTGATTATTATGAGTGTGAGTGACTGAAATCACTATTTTCTTGTCAAAGACATAATTCAAACATATTTCCTAATAGACATAGATCACCTTTGAACCTTAATTACTCACCTATAGAAACCCAAATCACTTTTAAATAGTAGTTATTCGCTTCTTGCAAAATCCAAACTAATTTTAACCCACAACTGATCACTTCTGGCAAACCTACATCGCTTTTAAACAACAGTAAATCGCTTTTGACCTATAAGTGACCGCCTTTGGTAAACTTGCTTGCCTCTGGTCAACACTATAGTCTGTCATATGAAACATAACTAGATCATTTTTGAGCTATTATCTATCACTTTTGGCCTTATCTGATTCGCTTTTGAGCTATCATCAGTCACTTCTAGTCAAATATCAGGAATAAGTATCCATCCAGCCTAATCAGTCACACTTTCAGACATTCTTAGCTCTATAATAAGCTTTTATATAGTCTTCTGAGCATCCACAGCCACCTGAGCATTGCCTCCTATGTTGAGCATATCAATCCATAGGACTTTTTTGAGCTTCCATCCTTTTGAGACCCCAAAACAACAACCAATCGGCAAAACCAACAACCCATCCTTTTGAGACCCCAAAACAACAACCAACTGGCAAAACCAACAACCAAACATTATCCTTTTGGCTTTACTTAGCCCTAGCAAAACTAGCAAACAACATCAACAACCATCTTTTCCCTTGAGTGTGTGAGCTATCCTCTAGGGAAGTTTATCAACAAACAACCAACAAACAACCAAGCAACCAGAAAACTAACAAAACAAACCAATACCAAACAATCAGCAAACCATCACCTTTTAGGTTTCAATCCTCACAAGCTAAAGTCCAATTTTCAACATCAATCATCATGCCTCAAACTAGGAGCCAATATAGAGCTGAAATGGAAGAAAAATTGTGAGCTGAGATAGAAGCCAAGATGTAACAATCCTGATCAACACCCCTTAGAGATGCAACTCAATTTACAATCGGCATGCCTTCTCACATGTTTGTGCCCGACAGATACATCGTTGGACCGTCCTCTTCACAACAAGTGCAACCTCAAACATTTTTAGAGACTTATGAAGAGCAATCCCAAGAGGACTTATCAGAATTTAGAGATACACATGTATGGGATCAATTTGAGAAGCTTGTTTTATCTGATCCTAATCACTACTTCTTGTAATTAGCACATATGGGAGCCAAATTACCAAGTGACTTTGACATATCCGCTATTCGAGAACATGATCCAAACACTCCCACTGTTGTTGCCAAGGGACCATCCACTATAGCCACACCATCTCATACCATGTCCATGCTACAAAATCAACATTCCAATGCACCACGCTCGGAGTACACTCTAGAACCTTTGATAACTCCAACCGATGTACTTCCTTTTCTTTTGCAAAATTTGAGCGTTCCACCTTTCCATGTTCCATAACTTATGCCTTCTCCTACCATGATCGTATCTCGATCTCAAGTAACACAAGATGTCCATGTTGCACAAGTGCAAACTCCTCAAGCATCACAAGCTATCCCAATATCGCAAACTCCACAACTTTCGCAAGCTATCCAAACACCACAAACCATACAAGTTTCATAGCCATTGCAATCCGCTACTCCCATTGCATCACATGTGGAAACCACATCCCATATTCCTATCACTGCTAATATGGTCTCCACGATTTCCACGGATCCATCCAACACACCATACAACCCTAATGTTAGTCTTATTGACATGAGTGACCCGCCTATTGTTTCACAAGCTAATCCTAGCACTGTTGTCTCTTATGTTGATCAACTTACATCACTTCTTCCATCCTCCTATAATCCTTTGCAAACCATCAATCCGTCTTCTACAACCCAAGGATTACCCATCGTCACCCAACATATGACATATACCAATCCTCATGTTGTCCAAAACACAAACCCAAATGTCCATCCTTCTTCCGCATCCACCAATCCTTCCATCACTTACCATATTACAAACCCAACTCTGAATTCACAACCATATACTAACGCCAATCCATCTTCCACTTCCCATGTGATGCAAACCCTTGGTGCTAATTCATCGCAATATGCCCAACCACCACTTGTGTCTTAAGGACAACAATCCTCAAACACATATGTGTCACATACTAATCCTTTGACATATACTATGAGCACACAACCTCAACAAATGGTCATGTCCTCATACATCCTGCAATAGCAACCACAATATACATCATATTACACTTCACCTCTGAATCATCAACCTCCTTTGCAACAACAACACCTTTCTCAAGCAGATGTTGAACAAATGATTAACAAGGCAGTAGGACAAACCAAGAAAACATTTTCCTTCGGAGATATATGTGCATACCCATTTGACAAATCACTTCATATGACACCTTTTCCGCAACACTTTGAAATTCCACAATTTGACAAATATAAAGGAAAAGGAAATCTGGAGGAACATCTTAGAGCATTCTTTGTTGCATGTCCCGATGTTGCTCAAGACGATACATATCTTTTGAGACTATTTTCCCGAAGCTTAGCAGGACAAGCTCTTGAATGGTTCTCTCATTTACCTTCAGGAATTAAGTTTTTTGCGGAATTAGAAAATAAATTTTGATCACATTTAGCTTTTAACATTGAACATGAAGTGAACATGAATGACCTTGTCAACAACAAACAACGCAATGGTGAAGCTTTCTCCTCATTTACTCAATGGTTGCGTAATATGGCTAGCAAACTATCATGGAAATCCCTAAGAAATAACAACTTGATATCTTCGTCCAAAATCTTCATCCTGAGCTTTCATTCCAACTACAATTGTAAAGTGCTTGCACCTTTGATGAACTTGTTTCCAAAGGAACCATCATTGAATGCACTTTAATTGCTACGGGTACTATCAAGATTTTCAAAGATAACAAAGACAATCCTTAAAACTCCAACAATAGATCTCGCTTTTGGAACAAGAACAAGAATGTTGTTAATGATGGTATCGTGGATGCAAAGAACACACAAACAATGAAATCTCCTATTAACATTCAAGCTGCATCGATAGCAAATCAACCTTTTCAACGAAACCAACTAAGAACAAATCCAACACATCGACGACAATTTACTCCTTTAGCGGAACCTATGGAGGTAGTCTTTTGAAAACTTGTCCAAGCAGGAGATATCATATTACCGGACGCACCACCCAATGGTGAACCACTCTTCAAAGCTCCTTGGTACAAAGAGAATGACTATTGCGACTACCATAGAGTCAAGAGACACAAAACAAATGGTTGTATGCACTTAAAACATGTCATTCAAGATTGCATCGATCAAGGTTTAATTAAAATCACACCTCCAACATCACAACCTACACAGAAACTGACATCAAACTATGATTTAGATGCTTTCAAGAATCCACTTCCATCTCATGACAAACCAAGTAATCGTCATACGAGGAATGCCATCCATTACAATTATGAGTCATCCACGATTGGCCGCATTGACCAAGCCCGCATTTCTACCATTACTATCCAAGGCAAAGCACCTGATTATGTTGTAACTACTAGAAGAGGCCATGTTACCATTCAAGGAGCACCTGTTAATCCTCCTCAACCGTCCTCTAGCTACAATATCCTTGATCACCTTGACAAAACACCTGCACATATCTCCATCCTTGAATTGCTTCACATATCACCCGCCCACAAGGCTATACTTGATAATGCATTACAGGAATCCTCGGTGCCTAATAATATCGATACTACACAATTCCAATATACGGTAGCTAGCATTGTAGCTCCTTGCCACCTAACTTTCTCTAACAAAGATCTTTGACCATTTATCAAACCATCACATAACGAAGGCCTCCATATAGAAGTATTCGTCAACCAACACCGTATCAAACGAATCTTAGTGGATGGTGGAGTTGGTCTTAATATATGTTCCTTAAAACTAATAAAACAATTGGGATATTCTGAGAAAGATGTTGACACTTCTAAGGTCATTACTATCAAAGCATATGATGATGCCAGGAGAGATACTAAAGGAATTATTCACTTGTCTATTCAAGTTGGTTCAGTCACTACTAACACCCTTTGTCAAGTCCTTGATATCAAGCTTCTTTATGACATCATCCTTGGCCACCCATGGATCCATACCCTCAAAGCAGTTCCTTCTACATACCATCAATGTCTCAAATTTCCACATAACAGTGTTGAAGTTACTATCCATGCCGATCCTAATCCATTTGAGTTTTGTTGTGCCTTTTAAGCTAAATATCATAGCCCTAACTGCATTCCTATCAACACCGAAGCATATCCATCTTCATCTTATGTAGACCCATCTATCCTACTCAAGCCATCATCTAGCAAAGCCACTTCAAATCTCTGTATCAAGTACACTGAACATGGTCTAGGTGAGTACACATTGTAAGAATCTTGTTGTGTTGGAACTCTTCCCTTGTCTCCCAAATCTCATGGAAAACCTTCTACATCCAAGGCATCTTTATCTACAGCCGTTATAAAAGCACCACTAATAGTATTCATTAAAGGTGGATTCCCTGATGATGAAGACATTGATGACATTAATTCTTGGATATTCTATAATGAGAATGACCAAGTACAACTTGAAGTGGAGAGATATAACAATGGGTTCCGCATTAGTAAGAACATGGGCTACAAAGGACATGGTGGATTGGGATCATAGGGACAAGGACCTATTGAACCCATTGTTGTGTCTAAGAAGTTTAATAAGCAAGGCCTTGGCTTTCAGCCAGAGGTACCGCCTTCCAAAGACATTAAGTGCATTTCTGATATGGTAGCCGAACCTTCTTCTTTAGGAGAGACTTCTAATTCAGATACCATCGATGACTCCTCCCTTCATATCACTGACCTTTTTCAAAAAACCTCCATCTTCATGATCTCTACCACTCCCTCTAGCCAAAACTGTTCATCCGTTACCCTTTCATTTGTATATCCTAACCTCATCGATTGGGACCAACAAGGGGCACCTATATTGGACACATTTGAAAATGATGAAGCTATTGTTGAATTCATGGGATTACGACAAGGCATTCCATTGGGTGATCATAAAGTAGGTTTCATGATGGATCTCCCTAAACTAGCATATTTTGGCAGAAGCATCAAATCCTTCAGTCACAAAAGTGAAATAAATAGAATAAAAAAAGACAGGTCACTAGGTGAAAACTGAAAGGCACCTCTTGACCATGAAAAAGTAAAAATAAAGGATGTATCCAAGGATAAAAACCTCCCTGAGGCACCTAAGGATGGGGGATTTGATCTTCCGGTCACCATTGATTATCATGAAAAATCAACAGTGCTAGTTGAAAAATCTCAAGACATGAACTTGGGCACAAAGTAGAATTTGAAGATCACATATTTGGCAGCATCATTACCAGAGTAGGAAAGAAGAAGTTTCACATCATTCTTCATAAAAAGATCTATCAATTTTGCATGGACTTATGCTAACATGCTGGGTCTAGGTCCATCACTTGTAGTACAACATTTAGTAGTATCTCCTAATGTAAAACCTGTCAAACAAAAACTGTGCAAAATGCATCTGCAAATAGCTCTATTGGTTAAGGCATAGATTCATAAGCTATTAGAAGAAAAGTTCATAAGGCCTATTGATTATCCAGAATGGGTTTCAAACTTGGTACCTGTAGTAAAACCTGATGGATGAGTTCGTTGTTGCATAGATTTAAGAGATCTCAATAAAGCATGCCCTAAAGATGACTTTCCACTACCAAGCCTAGACAACATCGTAGATCTCATAGTTGGACATGAAATGCTATCCTTGATGGATGAATTCTCAGGATATAACCAAATCAGAATAGTAAAGGAAGATCAAGACAAAACATCATTCATTTGTCCATGGGGTACATACTGTTGGGTTGTAATGCGTTTTGGTCTCAAGAATGCTGGAGCTACTTATCAATGAGCCATGACAGTTATTTTCCATGAACTTTTCCACACTATCATGGAAGATTATGTTGATGATATTCTAGGAAAATCCAAGACAAGAGAAGAGCATCTATAGGTATTAGCACAAATCTTTGATCGACTAGAGAAGTATCAAGTCAGACTGAACCCAAAGAAGTGTGTATTTGGTGTAACATTAGGTAAATTGTTGGGATACATTGTGTCTCATCGAGGAATAGAAGTGGACCTTGACAAAGTAAAAGCTATCATGTAAATGCCTCCACCATCAAATTTGAAGCAGCTTCTTAGTCTACAAGGAAGGTTACAATCCATTCGCAGATTTATCTCACAACTGACAGATAAGTGTCATCCTTTTCAACATCTCCTTCGCAAGGGTGAATCTTTTAAGTTGGGTGAAAAATGTCAACAGGTCTTTGACAAGATAAAAGAATATATAGAAACACCTCCTGTGTTAGTACCTCTTGTACTGGATTAACCACTATTTCTCTACATATCTTCAACAACAGCAGCATTGGGTGCCCTTCTAGCTCAGCATGATGATTTAGGAAAAGAACAAGCCATTTACTATATCAGCAGAACTCTTGTGGGATATGAACTTAACTATTCACCTATGGAAAAAGCATGCTTAGCATTGGTGTTTGCTTCCCAAAAGTTGCGACATTATATGTTAAACCAAACAACAAAGCTCATATCTAATGTTGATCCACTCAAATATCTTCTCTCCAAAGCAATTCTTACGGGAAGATTAGCAAAATGGGTTATGATCTTAAGTAAATTTGACATACAATATGTGGATCGCAAGGCCATAAAAGGACAAGTTATCACTAATCAGTTAGCTATAGCACCTATCATAGATATTCATCCAATACATCCAGAGTTCCCTAATGAATTATTCAATCTAACTTCACCAACATTGTGGCAACTATATTTTGATGGATCTTACACACAACATGGATCAGGAGTAGGGATATTGTTTGTTACCCATCAAGGAGATTGTATCCCGAAATCATATAGAATTACATTTCTATGTACCAATAACATAGCAGAATATGAAACTTTAATCACAAGATTACACATGGTAGTACAGTGGTCTATTAAATAATTACAAGTTTTTGGTGATTCTCAATTAGTCATCAAATAGGTCTTAGATGAGTACTAAACAAAAGATAAGAAGCTTCTTCTATATAAGGTAATGGTTGATGATTTCAAGAAGTACTTTGATAGTATCACCTTTGAATAGATTCCAAGGATACAAAACAAAGTAGCAGATGCTATGGCTATGATTGGATCTCTTCTAGACATGTTGTCCAATACACATAAATGTGAGTTTTTGGTTGAATAGCTTCTGATTCCAATATTTGAAGTTATGATCTTATATGTGAGATTGTTGGTCCCAATTCACCTTGGTATGAGGACATATATGAGTATCTCTATAATTAAACCTTTATCCGTCGAGCCTCTTGCTACACTATCCTAGGAGACACCCTATATTGTCGGAGTCTTGATGGTATCCTTCTTAGATGTCTTGATTCGGAGGAAGCAAAGGTTGCCCTACATGAAATACATGAAGGTGTCTGTAGATCGCATTCCACTGGCCCTAGTCTTGTTAAGAAACTTCTACAAGATGGATACTATTGGCCAACTATGGAGAAAGATGCACATAAATTTGCAAAGAGATGTCTACAATGTCAGAAACATGGGGATCTAATACATGCACTAGCACATGAACTTTAGCCTATCACTACTCCTTGGCCCTTCTCGTAGTGGGGACTTGATCTCATAGGTAAAATCCATCCTACTTCATCAAATGGTCATAAGTTTATCATAACTGCCACTGAGTACTTCACAAAATGGGTGGAAGCAATACCAATGACTTATATTACTGGCAAGCAAATATCTAAGTTCATCTTACACTATATCATTTGTCGATATGGAGTTCCTCAAGCCATCGTCACTGATAATGGTCATCCTTTCAAGAACCAAGAGGTTAGAGATCTTTGTAACAAGTTCCATATCCAACATAGATTCTCTACACCCTACTATCCTCAAAGTAATGGCCAAGTTGAGTCTTCTATCAAAACAATAATCAAGATCCTTAAAAAGATAGTCAATGAAGCTGGTCGTGATTGGCACCTACAACTTAATCCTACATTATGGGCTTATAGAACAAGTATATGAACTCCCACTGGTGCTACACCTTATGCTCTTGTGTATGGCACTGAAGCTATTTTACCTATTGAGGTTGAGATACCCTCATTGTGAGTATCTCTACAACATACTATCTTAGATGAAGAATATAGAGTATCCAAACTCCATGATCTTGAGCTATTAGATGAATGGTGTCTTACAGCACTCAATCATCTCCAAGTCTATCAAAATCAGCTACACCGCAGCTACAACAAGAAGATCAAAGAATGAAGATTTCAAGTTGGAGATCTTGTCCTTAAAGAAAATCAAAGGAATCAACAACATCTGAGAAACAAGGAAAGTTTGAACCTAATTGGCTTGGTCCTTTTGTCATCACATCAGTCTATGGGTTAGGAGCATACAATCTCTCCACAGCTGAAGGCATTCCCTTGGATGAACCAGTCAACAACATTCATCTCAAGAATTTCTACCCATGAGTCTCAGCATATCCCATTACAAAAAAAAACCATTCAATAGTGAAAACCACTTTGTGGTGCTTTGGATGACAAAAAAATATAGTACAAGATAAATAATTCATCCTCTGGTGAAAACCTGGAAAACAGGCACTATGTGTAGAGACCAGCCTCCATCATTCACTTCGTTTGTTTGATCACAACTTTTCATGACATCCATCTATTATCCTACCTCCATAATCCACTACTATCCTATATAAACCATTATCCCTTATCCATCCATAATAAAAGCCTTTCTACCCTTTGCCTCTGCCATGCTAGCTTTCATAGTTTGGACTTTGTTGGGGTTAAGATATCATTTGGCACCTTAGCATACTATCCGCATGACCACATCCACCATAGCGTCTTCCTAATAATCTTCATCCCACACTGGGGGCACTTGGTAAAACCTTATTTGGAAGTGGATATCTATAGCTCTAGCTCATAACATTTTAACCAAAACACAACAAACATCTGAAACCAAAGCCAAAGCACAACAATCACCAAAAACATCAAAACAACAAAACATCTAAAAAAACCCCAAAAATCAAAACATCCCAAAACTCCAAGCAACAAAGTTGATCCTTTGACATCAACCATCAACACAATAAGTAAGAACTACATCATGGCTCTATCATTCAAAGCCTTGATCCCGTGGATACAGGGTATGTAGGCAATCTGAGATGTAAATGAAGCACTCTGATTTAGGCATAGACGATAGCTCCTCTCCTATCATTCCATCTTTCATCTTTCTTCTAATCATCCTCCAATCTTCCATCTCCCTTTCTTCTATCTTTCATCACTTACATCATCAATAAACCCATAACTACATATTCATCATGTCTCATCACTATCATAATGTGCTTTAATCCCGTGGACACAAGGTCTGTAGGCTTTCTAGAATATGAAGGAAGTATCTAGTATGCAAGCACAGATGATCCACCCCATCTTCATCTTCTTTCATCTTCCATTTTCTTCTCTTTAACTAGCTCAAGCAAGAAATAGACTATTCACATCAGAGAAAGTTCAAGCACTTTAACAAATCAAGGATAAGCCAGAAGCTATTTGTCCACATGCCTTAAGCCAACATTTGCTCTAGCATTTTATCAACATCTTTAGCCTTCAACATGATGCAGCTTTCCTCTCAACAAGATGCTAGCTTAATCCATCCAAGAGTACTTAAATTTGGCAAGAGAACATGATGACATTATCTTTTGTTTTATCTTTTGTCCCTTTCCCATGCCTAATCAAGACTGTCTTGATCTATCTATATCTTGGTATGTTGTGATGAAGTAAGGAATCAGGCATGGTCATATTGCTTTCATATGTTGTGTCTATGGGATGATCTTATTCTCTTCCTATGCGTATTGGTATCTTGTACGTGTTGGGATTAGCATCTTACATATCAATATCTCTTGCATCTGAGAAGCTAAACAATCTCTTATGCATTGAGACTATTCTATGTTAAGAACTAGCTCCATACATATAACCAGCAAGGTGTCATTATGTGTAGTGGAGATAAGCTCAAACCTTTGCTTGTAGCGTCAAAGTCCATCCCAAAACACTAGCTACTATTCATATCCTATGTATGGTGGTTCAACATCTTGACCTCATGTGTTTAGACAAGATTGTAGTATGCTAGTTATGCATTGGATATCTCGACACCTTGGTCCTTTATACCCTGGTGCATAACATCCATATGCTATATCAAACATAAGGATTGCATTTCTTTATTTCTGATCAATTATTTTAAAAAAAGCTGTCATATCATTTCTCCATTACATCACCATCCTATATAGTCTTCAACCAAGATCAATCATCTTCATTTCGTCCTCCTTGTCTGTTTTCATCATTTCCCTCATCCTCATCCTACAAAACAAGTGTGTTAGGCATACATAGGTCCATATCATATCATTATCACTACCATCTATATATTTACATTATCATAATAACCTTATTACCATACATTACCATTAGCATAAGACATTTCCATTATTACCATTTGAATATTCATATCATCTGCATCACATAATAACAAATGCATCCATAATCATTACATCATAAGTAACCAAAGCCATCATCATATATATATCATATGTGTCAATATACAAGTGTTTTCAAATACAACATGGGCTATCCATGAGCCATCAAAAGAATGTATGTACAATCAACTCATGGGCCTCATCATGATACAATACAATACAACAAAACAAGGCAACCCTAGTGACTACTGGTAGCCCCCTCACCCTGTCCACCTATACTGGGTCCTGTACCTAGTCTCCCATCTCTAGGAGGTCCCATCACCAAAGCCACAGACCATGATCCTCCTATCCTCTGTGAAGCTGAAGCCCCTGACCTGCTCCTATAGCTAGGTTGTCTTTGCTTCACTGGCATTGCTCCATGATACAAGCCTCTGTAGTACTTAGCCTCATCTTGTGCCCTCCTCAGCTCACCCTGCGACTGAGTCAACTATGTAGCTAGATATATTGTGGCTCCATCTATCCCCAATACAACTACTACTCTATCTCTCTCTAGTGTCATATCTTGTAATTGTTGCACAACTGTATCCCTCTCAACTCTCACCATCTGTACCTGTTATATGGATGCATCTCTCTTATCTCTAATAGCCTATATCTGCTACAATTCTATATCTCTCTCAGCTGTAACTAGCTGCATCCCTCTCTCTCGTCACCCTAGCTAGACTACCATCATCCTGCCCATCACCTCCCTGTGCTCTAGCCTGCAGCTGTGCCTGGTATGTCTGAGCCTGTGCTCTAGCATGCCACAATCCTATCACCACCTGATGATGGTATATCTCCATCCTCCTCAGCCTCATCTAAGCACACTGTCTCCATCTCCTCTCCTCTCTAATCCTCTGCCTCAACTGTTGAATACCCACATCATCATCCCCTAACATCTGTCTTGCTGGTTGTGCCAATACCTATGGCTGAGCCTGAACCTGTCCCTATACCTAAATACCTGGAGCTGCTGGCACAACTACCTGTGCTGGTGGAGCTCATCGCTGCCTCCTCCTAACTAGCCTCTCCATCCCAATCTCCCCAATCTCCCCAAGCCTCATCAGTCGAGTCGGCCTAGCTGTAACCCAGTGTGCATCATAATCTGGTAAAGTCCCAAGATCTGCAGGACCCTGCCTCCACTGCCACATAACTGGCTGTAATCCATCCCTCTCTGCCAAAGCTGTGTCAACCACAATCTCTAGCCCCCAATCAAACACCTCCTACTGTGTCCTCCCAAAAATGGCATCCCCTACTGGTGTTGCCTGTGGAATCCTGAACTGCCTCAACACCCTCTTGGGCAAATAGCACTCGATAATGTATATGTCGCAACCAAAAATGTATCTTACCTACCTAGCATAGACAAGCTCTGCATCTTCCTCATCCCATCTCTCACATGATAGCCATGGCCTCCATACAAATTTATCCACCTCATCCAAAGTCCACCTCCAGTATACTATCCCTCGCCACTGCCAATAGGTAAGAACTCCCCTATACATCCTCGTATATGGCTCTCCCCGTACCCTAGCCACCCATCCACCTGGTCTCGTCACTGAAATGTGTTCAAATGCCCATACATGTAACACTGTGACTCCAACTAACATACTCGCTCCAAACATATATGCGCAATCATGCAAATAATGATATAACTATCCTAGTACACACTCAGCCCATGCATATCTGGTACCATAGGAGAACATCCCCTCCATCACTATCCCCCATCCAACTGGAAAGCCTCTCACTCACCTATCTCCAACTAGTCATCTGCTAATAGCCACCACTACCCATTGTAGCCTATCACATAGCTCCTCCATCCTAGCCATAGGAATCTCTGAGCCTTTAGCCCCAATGTTTGGAGTCCTGAATAATCATCAAAATGCTGCTGGACCCATGTTAGGATCATAATCTACTTAGTCTCCATTAATTGGGATGCATAGAATCCGGAACACATACTCTAGTGTAATAGTCACCTCTCCCATTGGCAATAAGAACGAACTGTGGTCACTCCTCCATCTCTCAACCATACATGTCATTAGTCCTCAATGCACCTGCACTGGCTCTAACCTCGACACATGCTCTAATCCAAGGATCTCTAGCACTAGCTGCTCCTCTGCATCAAGTAATATGACCAATCACAAATCCCTAGGATGTGGCTCTCATGACAACAATGGTGGTATTATATCCTACATCATTCTGCTCACCGTATCAGTCTTTGTGCTAAACAATATGATATTTTGCCTGCTAAAAATTGCCTATCTCTACTAAAAGCGACTCGATTTTCTATAAGCGCTAGCATTTTGATCATAAGCGAACCATTTCACTATAAGTGCTTGTTCTCTCCCTAAAAGTGAGCTATTTACCCTAAGTGAGCGACTGTCACTTACAAGTGGAGCTATATCTCTAAAGGTGCACATTTTTTGCCTAAAAGTGACTCATTTGCTATATGCAAGGGCTTGTCCTTTACAAGCGAGCTACTTTCCTATATGCGTCTATTTTTTAACCATAAGCAATGTGTTTCTCTCTTATGCACATTTTTCCTATCTATTTGACCTAGCCGACCATAAGCAACTTGCTTTTTCAATAAGTGCCTACTCCGAGCCTATATGCGAGCTACACTACCATAAGCGACTCCTTTTCCTACACAAGCGACCTGAACTGTCTATCCTAACACCTAGTCGCTTTTGGTGACGTGTGTGCATTTATTACACTTCTAGCCTACAAAAATCATGTATTTAGTAAAAGTTTCGATACATACCGGTATGCCTACTCCTGCTGGTTGCCCATGTGTCCTCACTTGCTCGGCATGATGATCTCTGCATGGAATCACCATCATGATAGCTCTCCAACTCTCATTGCACCACAACTCTAAGGAGCTCTAGATTTCTGAACACAAATGAGCACAAATGAGCCTATTTTCCCTTGAGGGACCTACTTATAACACCTTGCCAAAACCCTAATTGTTCTATATCAAAGCCTATTTTCTTCAGAACCGTCCCAGTTAACCCCACCCAACCCTATTTTCTTCATGTCAACCTTGTTTCTAGCCTTTCATCTTTTTGCGAGCCAACCCATCCCTTCCTAGTTAGCCTAGCTTACCTCTTGAGGGGGCATAACCTTGTTTATCAAGCGAATATCATATCTTCTTTGACACAACGCTCTAACGAACATTGTATCAAAGAGAGGCAAAATGTAGACACCCAAAATTGACCTAATTATCATTAGTATAAAATATCGCATTACTTATCATCTACATTTGTCTAACATACTTGAGCAATTTCCCTATAACTTATTTCTTCTATTAATTAAATAAATTCATATTTATTTAATTAATTCATTATCTATTTCTTCTAAGCTATAATTAAATAATCTTTAATTATTTAATTATCTCTTACTTCTATCTATTTTAATTAAATAAATCTTATTTATTTAATTAAAAAATTCCTTCACAATCCCACTTTCCAATTAATTAAATAAATTTTATTTATTTAATTAATTTCCCTTATCATTTATCTTCATAAGCTGACATGTGTAGTACTACATCTTTTATTTAATATCTTTCACATATAGTACTTTTTATGTACACAGTCACGCATAAGCCTTATCTTCCCTCCACTTGTCATCTACACATTCATCTATGATTATCATTTAATCTTAGCCATTCACATAGCCACCAAATCTCCACCATTGATTGATTTTGGTTGAGTTCTATATAAACACCCTCTTATTCCATACTACATCGATCCAACATTTTTCATATAGCATCTACATTATCATCTTGAAAATATTGAGCACTTTAGCATCCATCTAGCATATTATCATTATCATCCATCAATCATGGCATCTTTTATCTTCATAATTGTTCATTGTTGAGAAGCAATCCACATCATAAACAAGGAATCATATAATCTAGGTGATTTTGTTCTTGAATTGTATGCTTTTGATTTCACTTGGATTCGATTCTTTGATGGTGGTAGGATTAGGTTTTCAATTATATGCTTGATCTTATTAACCTAATTTTTACCTATCACAGAGTTGTCATGTTAAGGGGATTTGAATGACTTGAATAGCTTTTGATGATGCTAGCATATTGTTCATGTTGCTAAGTTTCTAAGTGCTTTTGAGAAAATTTGCTCTCCAAGTGGAAACAATGTGTTGCAGAGTATTCTGGCTTGCAGGATATTGTCTGAGTTTTTGCTCCACATCTGTGTTGAAGACCAGAGTGTGATATTTGGATATGTTTCAGAGAAGTATTTTAAGATGCTAAATCCAAAATTTGGTGGTCTGAATCGCAGTGCAGTAGAAGTTATGTTCACCAGTTTAAAGACTATAATTGACAAAGTTTCTGGGTTGTGCAGAGGTGTTTGGGAGAAAGTATTTTGCTCCAAATTTCTCCGTAGAGTGGTTTTAGGTGATGCAGTTATGGACATATGTTTATAAGGTCCTTAGATATCTTCATTCCAAAGGATTTGTGATTTGGTGCTCCATAAAGCAAGTTATTGAGTAGCAGAACTTAGCAGTGTTGATTGTAAGCTATCTTCAAGTGAGATTTATTGTCTTGAAGTGAAACTTGTAGCTAGATTTGTTGGCTCCCAGGTGATTTTATGTTGTTCTTGGATGTCTCCAGATCATGTTGAAGGTTTGTGCTTAGTCTACAAGTTATGGTTATGTTCTTGGAAGTGTGTGCATAAAGATCCTAGTGTTAACACCAGTTTTGGCTGACCTGGTTGTTTACACTCTTTGTGAAGGTGCTTCGTGGATTGTGGAAGTGTGCTAAAGTGTGTGAAGATGTGTTTAGGTTTGAGCTAATATATGAAGTGGTCCTCCTTCATTTATTTTCTCTGCACGTTTTTTTAGGCCCAGACTTGATTTGAATTGCGTATGTTTAACGACCTTGGAGACTGTTCCAAAGGTTGTAGATTGTATTGCCGACCTTGATGTATTTTCCAAGGTTGATGATTGGTATAAATAAATGTAATGAATCTGTGTAGTGTGTGGGTATACGAAGATAAAAGTGTTTGTGTTGTGAGGTAGCGAAGGTGATATGTATTGTGCTTCATTGGAACTGAACTTGTCATGCCCACATTTCCCATGCGGTCACGACATGCATCACATGTGTCATGTCCATATTTGTCATGTGGTTATGACACGAAATATCAAAAATTTTCCCACGCTTCCCTAGAAACCCCCTTGCACGCGTAAGTGTGCTCGGTGGCGTACACTTAAGGCGTAAACAATACTGTTGTCAGTGGGATAATACGCACACGTGCACATACCCAAATACAAGAAGACCAACAAGGGGGTCATCGTGATGTAGTTAATGTTGCTACAAGGGTTAAACTTACTAACCTACTAAACCCTAAATTCTGGAAAAATCCAGTAGCATAACGCCTCACGGGAGTGAGTGGGGTTTATAGCACTAACACTAATTTGATCACAAGGTTTCCAGATAGGGTTAATAAATTTCTTACAACTCACTAATTACATTGGAATACAAATGATTAAGATAATTGTACATTTTCCAACAAGGTCTGAACATTTGTTGTCCTTCCCATTTCTCTAAAATTTAATTTTAATTTGTTCTCTTTCACATTCTCTATCAATCAGAGTTATCACTACACCCTTTACATTATTCCTAATTTCTTGGTAGATCAGTTCTCTATCAATCAGAATTATCACTGTATCCTTTACATTATTCCTAATTTCTTGGTAGATCAGATCACTTAAATAGGACTTACTAACTTCGCTTGATGAAGTCCACTAGGTTTCCGCTCTAGGTTTAATTCAACGTTTGAATTAATTTTGTTAATTAAATTGCCCCCAATCAGGATTAACTGAATGTTAAATCTTCATTAGTACTCTTAGCCCTATTCTGGAAAAGCCACGCATTTTCTCCTCTTTATTTTCACTTTTATCTTTCTTTCTCTTTTTCTCTCATTTTTCTCAATTGGTCATTTTCTCAAATTACAGGTTGAGTTTAAATGGCCACATATGAAATGCATATGATGGCTTAATTTATTTAAAAAGATATAAATACACACACACACACATATATATGCTATGTATTATATCACCAAGTTTTCTTTTATGAATATATATATATATATATATATATATATATATTTATATATATACATATTGCTTTTAATGACTCATAGTTTTTCTATAAATATAATATATATATATATTTTGCTTTTAATGAATCATAGTTTTTTATAAATATTATATATATATATACATTTATATTTTATTGTGCTACAAAATTTGGCTTCCTTTATATATACAAATGAATATTGTTTTATTCCCATATATATATTTTTTGAATCACATTGAAACCCTAAGATATTTTCATTTAGCTTATGCAGGGTCAATGGAGGGTGGTAGTGGCATGGAGGAGGCCGCAAGTGGAGGTCATGGGCAGAGGGAGGCCGTGCGAAGGTTCTAAGGGAGGTCACAGGTGGAGGTAGCAACAGGGAGCGATGAAGGAAGAGCAGAGGAGGTTGCAGTGCTGGAGAGTCCTGCGCGGGGGTCACGGGAGTAGGGGAAGGTGGAGTTGTGAGGAGGGTGGACTTCGTAGAGGGCTGCGGGGTTAGTAATTAGCGGGGAGTGTGGGGAGGGGGCGGAGCCCCCACCCACATCCCACAACGTGGGGTGTGGGTGGGGGCTCCACCCCCTCCCCACACCCATTGCAATGACAACGACAGTGGGGGGGTTCGAACCCCCCACCACTCTATTTCAAATTTCATTTTAAAAAAAAAAAAACAATTTAGAACCACAATTCGTGGCTACAAATGCACAGTCCCCTGTGTACACTCAGAAAATCATATATTTTTTATATTATTATTTTATTTGTAATTTTTTTTAAATTAATTTAAGTTTCAACTATATATATATAATTTCATATTTCACAGTTTACTATCTATTGAATACACACAGACAAAATTTTAAATTTCATAGTTTATTAATTATTAAATATACATAGTTTGTTTAATATAAAAAAAATCTAACTATATATATATATATATAAAGATATATATATATATATTCATAATATGACTTCTCAAGTGTTATAAGAAAAATACAAAAAGAATCATTTTTCTACTTTAATTCTTGTAAATACATTCATTTAAAACACTCACTTAAATGTAATAATATACCTTTTTAACTTTAACCTTCCTTCTAAATATTCATAGACTTCTTAATTTAAACAAATTTGTAAAATATGCAACATATATATATATATATATATATATATATATATATATATATATATATATATATATAAAGGAAAGAATAATAATATATATTTAAAGGAAAGAATAATACAATTAATTTAGATAGTTCAAATCTATCACAACTACTAATTTTCTCTTTTGCTACGATTATGGTATGCAATCTTCACGTTTAACACAAAATAAAACCCACAACTTCATAACTAACCAAATTGAGATTTCAACATGTCATCCAATGAAATAGATTATAACTATCTTTCTTCATTTCATCCTTTGAATAATTATACATTTAAACTAACAATTTTCTAACTTTCATTTCAATGATAAGTGTCCAACACACACAACTTCAAGAATGTAATTTTACAACCAAAGAAGAGAACCGAGTTCTCATCCTGACAACTAACAATGGTAATGTCTCTAAGAAGGCCAAGCTCTCTCTCATGAGCTTTAAGAGTAAAGGAAAATAAAATATTTTCCAAGATAAGAAATTTCTTCAACTTCACTCTAAGCTCCAAGGAACCTGCATATCACACAATGGAAAGAAACACCACACATCTTGCTCTCCTCCCTACCATAGACCCACAAGAGAGTCACCCCCGAGCTAGGGAGGTCATCCACACACCTAGGAAACTCAAATCCACTTCACAACAAGACAACAAACATCTCAAAAATACAATATTACACCTGTGGATATTTACAACACACAACTCAACCAAGGTGAGTTTAAAAGGGGTAGGAGAGTGGACACACTCAACTCTAGAGTGCCACTACTTCAAAATATGTCAACACAATTTTTCTCATGGCCTCAAGCCAACATGATAACAAAATTTCCAAAGGAGTTCATATTTTGGCTCTCAAGCGATATAACAAATTACTCAAAATCACATAAAATGCCCTCAAGGCTTTCAACATCCCAAAACAAGGTAATGACCTTGAGGAGGATCACTCCTCCTCTCACACATTCATCATGCAAGCAAATTGAAATACAAGGGGAAGGCCTTAGCCTTGAAAACCAACCTTTAAAAGCCCTAATATGGAAGAAGTTGATGTCGAGCTCCTTTAAAATCTCCTCCAACATAAGCCAACAAACTCCCTCTATCCTTTTTCCCAAAACAATTTCCAACAATAAAAATTCTCAAAAATTCAACAACCCCTCACCTTATCCCAAGTGGGATTAAAATAAGCCCAATCCATGAGCTTAGAGGAATGGGGAGGTGACACTTGTCACCTCCTCACTCTTCCTCCCAACCACTAGCATGTCCCAAGGGATGGGTGTTGACACATGTCTCTCACCCATCCCCAACGTCTCCCTCACCCCTTACCACATGTCCTCTCTCCAACACATGGGAGAGAAAAGGGGAGTTAAAGAGGGAAAGGGTGACACATGTCTCCCCTTCCTTTCCTCTCATGAAGGACCACACAACTCCAAGGGTACTCTCACCAATTGTGAGAGAGACTTGAAGTCAAGTCCTCCATAATTGGTGGGTCTTGGAGTCATCTCTAACCTTGGGAAGAGAAAAGGGATGGGTTTGAGTGTTGGTACCACTCATCCTATCCCTCCGATGCCTCCAAATTCATCACTTAACTTCAGTGTGAAGTTAAGGTGACCATATGGAGGTTTACCAAGGGTTACCCAAGTCAAAAGGGACCCTAGACCCATGGGGTATAACCCAGGGTCAAGTTAAAACACATGAAAAGGGTCTCCAAAAATTTAAAATTTAAAAATGAAATTCAAAGACAATTCTTACAACACATATCATAATTCAAATTAAAAGAGGGTAGACTCAACCCAATTAACCTTATGCAAATTAACATTAAAACATTACATCATACACAGAGTTGATCTTGGTTCCTTGTGGAACTAGATCGGCTTCACAAGGGATTACAACATCAAGTGTGGGATGATCTCCAGTATCTGTGGTTTGTTAGCAATACCTACACACTCAATTGCAAAGTTAATTCCACATATAAATATCATAGCTAAAGCAATTTAAAACATGCATTCCCATAAAGGAAATCACATTACAATTTTCTAACTAATATCACCCAATTAGTTTTCCTTTAATATAGAGCATCTATCTAACATTACCCAATTAGTTTTCCTATAATATAAACATCTATCTAACATCACCCAATTAGTTTTCCTATAAAATAAACATCTATCTAACATCACCCAATTTGTTTTCTCTTAATACAAGCATCTATCTAACATCACCCAATTAGTTTTCCTTTAAAATAAACATCTAAAAGTTTGGGAATCCAGGATCAACAGTCCCACAATAATAAAAGTATCAGCAACAGTAAGGTAAATAGTCACATGAATGGAAATAAAAAAGGCAGGCCTCACAGAACTCATGCATGTGGTAGATGCTATCATATTAGTTCATGGCAGTGAGACACCCCTTGATAGTGAGACACCCTTTGGAAATGAGCCTATTGCAATGAGCCCTTTGGATGTGATCCTCTTTGTAATTCAGTATTGATACTACATTATATTGTGAGCTAATTGTCACCGTGGTTTTTCCCTTTTAGGGTTTTCCACGTAAAAATCTAGTGTTCTCTTGTGCATGGTGTTGATATGATTATATTTTTGTTATTTGTTTTTCATATTTAATCATCGTAACCAAATTAAGGTTTAAGTTAATTGATGTGGATGTGTTTGTGAAGGCTTAAAGTTTTGATACAATTGATTCACCCCCCTTCTCAGTTGTCTTGTGCACTCAACAGAACAAAGGTCTTATCAATCCCATCTCTAAAGGAAAACAATATGATACCATACTTAGATGGTGTATACACCTAAACATGACATGACTCTACCTAAATAAATATCTTAAATATTTATTTCATCTTTATATTCCTCTATCAATAAATAAATAAATCAATTTATTTATTTGATTCATTTTCTCCCATTAATTGAATAAATTACATTTTTTTAATTAATTTCATCAATAGAAACTTTATTCTTTTAAATAATTAAATAATTTTAATTATTTAATTAAATCATCCATTCTTCGAAATTTAAATAAATTGCAAATTTATTTAAATTAAATCTAAATCCCCAAAAATAAAATATAATTAAATATTTTATTTATTCTTCCAAATCATGTGCAAGTAATTAAATAAATTTATTTATTTAATTACGCTTTCTTATCTTCTAAAAATAAATCTTCCTTGTCATGCAAAAGCAAAAGCTGAGTTAACTGATTTAAAGAAACTTTGTTTTTATCAACAAAACTCTTAAATTAGAAAAATATATTCTAATTTAAGAAATAAAAGCTCATCCTCATCAAGAAAGTAGTTAACTCAACAAAGCATCTTTTTGAATGCCACATGTCCTTCTTCTATTTGCGCACATTCTCTCGAACATCCTCTACCATTGATCTTCTCTCACACAATCCTATAAATACCCCTCTATCCTTCCATTTTAGATACCAAGCTTTCAAGTAAACTTATGCTGCAGAATCCATAGCACGCCATTGGCACCCTCACTATCACATCCATCATTATCTATTTCACATTTGTTGAAGCTCACCTTGTTAGACTTAGGGCACACAACTGAGAGGGGGGGTGAATCAGTTGTGCAAAAATTTCTCTTAATTAAACACTTAATTCCACTTTGCAATTTAGCAGTCTAATAATAAATCAGTCATGGAAACACAATGCAACAAATTAAGAGCAGAAACATATCAACACATGAGACACCAAGATTTTGACGTGGAAAACCCAGTTAAGGGAAAAACTATGGGGTGATTAACCCAAGAATGTATTCTCTATTAGAAGAATAGAAAGAAAAATATGGCACATGCCAATTAGGGCTCATTGCCCGAGCACACTACTCACAAGAGGCTCACTACCTACAAGAGACACACTGTCTACAAAGAAATAAGTATCACCTACTCGAACTGGAAGATAGCATCTTCACTATGCTTGAATCAGTTCCATTTAAGCCCAATACTTTTGCTTTGCCTTTCGCTCTCCTCCTTGCTACCACACACTCATCTCTACAAGGACAACTTTGAAATGACTTCGTAACCCCTTATTTATACAAGACATCAACTTAGGAATAATCATCTAAGTCGGCAAACATCTACCAGAACATCCACAAGATGTGTAACTTATCCGATCGGCCAGTCTCAGGAAGAACACCATCATCTGGAGGTTATTCGTCAATAGTGAGCTCCAACTCTAATGCAGACCACTAACACACACTGGACACAACCCAAAGTCCTTCATAAGGTTGCCTGAATCACCAAGAACATCCGCACTTCATCTGCATACTGAAATCCTTCTCTCTTTCATTCGGAGCCTCAAGAACATAGTCTGTCACCACTGTCACCAATGAATGGATACTTTCGGACCTTCAATTTATGAACCAATCAAGTTGACACATCACAAGGACTTCCTCAACACTATCTCAAATCCATAGAGTAGGAAATTGTACTTCTGGATCTCACCGGACCTGTCTGTGTCACTCTGTTACCTCTGAACACCTACCGAAACCAATTTTACTTGAGCGGCCACAACTTCTTCATATCTTCATGCGGACCTCTAAAATCGCTATTAGATCACCTCAAGACACATATCTACAAACCCTTTAATCCATATCCTCTGATCCTCTTCCTATCTTGGACTTTTGCCTTATTGTCATTACTGATCTTCACTGTTCTTGATTGAGACTAATTTTCTCAATATCTTTAGCACACAGCTCATCGAATCCTTATCATTAATGTAACAAGAGTATGTTGACATCAATGAAAACACAGGTTAGGCCCATACTTGCAACAATCTCCCCCTTTGTCATTGATGGCAACATATGATGTGAAAAACTGTTTGGACTATCAAGACAAGAACTTCTCCTCACTATCACAACTCCCCCTATCAGCAACAACCATTCACATGTCTTCTCTCCTTTTACTACTCCCCCTTTGATCAGCAATGACTTGTTTTTCACATGTCTTCTCTCCCCCTTTGACATCAATGGCAAAGGGCACATACTTGCAGTTCCAACACTTCAGAATCATACCTGGTGCTCCCCCTGAGTAGCAGCTCCCCATCAATCCAGATCACAAGATATGATTGTGATATCCAACGGACTGATGCACCTCAGTGCACCTTAGTTCATCACCAGAGGGGCAATACCCCTAACTTCTCCCTGAGATACTCAAAAGAGTCCTTAGGTAGAGGTTTAGTAAAGATGTCTGTAATCTAATCCTTGGAGGGCACAAACTCCAATCTGACTTCATTCTTGTTCACTTGCTCTCTCAAAAAGTGAAACTTGATGGATATGTGTTTAGTCTTTGAATTCAACACTAGATTCTTAGATATATTTATAGCACTTGAATTATCACAGAAGATTGTGATAGGTTCTTCATACTCTACTTTGATATCTCTTAGCATCTGCTTCATCCATAAAACTTGAGTGCAACTACCTGCTACTGCAATATATTCTACTTCAGTTGTAGATAGAGATATTGCCTCTTATTTCTTGCTTAGCCAAGAAACCAATCTCTTCCCCAAAAAGAATGCTCCACCACTGGTACTCTTCCGGTCATCCACATCTCCTACCCAATCCGCATCAGTATATGCATGAAGAGAAAAATCATGATCTCTAGGATACCATAGACCATACTCAACTGTCCCTTTTAGATATCTAAAAATCCTCTTGATTTCCATGACATGAGATTCTCTAGGATTAGCCTGAAATCTAGCAACAAGACCAACAATCTGCATAATGTCTGTTCTAGTTTGAGTAAGATACAACAGTCCTCCAATCATTGACTCGTACTTTGTTTGATCAGCCTTAGGAGAATCATCATCTTTGCTCAATTTACATCCGGTTGCCATGGGAGTATTCATTGGTTTTGAGTCTTCGATCCCAAATTTCTTCAACAATTCTTTCACATATTTTGTTTGAGAAATGAAGATTCCTTTCTTTGTTTGAGTGATTTGTAGACCCAAGAAGAAATTCATTTCATCAAGCATGGACATCTCAAATTCACTTTTCATTTGATTTGCAAAAGTTTTACACATACTATCTCTTCCTCTAAAAATGATATCATCAACAAACACTTCAACAATCAGGATGTTTTCATGATCAATTTTGAAATACAAATTACTGTCAGCAGTACCTTTGTTGAAACCAATCTTCAAAAGATGCTTATCCAATCTTTCATACCAGGTTCTTGGGGCTTGCTTCAGTCCATACAGTGCTTTCTTTAACTTGCAGACCATATCACCATGATCAGACAATTGAAATGCATCTGGTTGCTCAATGTATACTTCTTCTTCCAAGTCACCATTTAGGAAGGCAGACTTGACATCCATCTGCTATACCTTGAAATCCTTGAAAGTAGCAAAAGCAAGAAATAATATGACTGCTTCAATTCTTGCCACTAGAGCAAAAGTTTCTTCAAAATCAACTCCTTCTATTTGAGAGTAACCCTTGTAGACCAATTTGGCTTTATTTATGATAACTTCACCAATTTCATTTAGTTTGTTCTGGAAGACCCATTTGGTTCCAATCACATTTTTGTTTCTAGGTCTGGGAACAAGATCCCAAGTGTGATTTTTCTCAATTTGCATCAACTCTTCCTCCATTGCTTTAGTCCAATTTTCATCATTGCAAGCTTCATTCACTATCTTAGGTTCAATTTTTGAAATCAGACAATACTCATCTGAGTTTTGAGCAATTTTCTGTCTTGTTTGTACACCTTTGCTTTTATCACCTATGATCTGATCTTCAGAGTGATTCAGTCTTACATACCTAGGCACTTTAGGAGTTGCATTTCTGCTTCTTGATCAGGTTCATTCAAACTTATCTCTTCTTCTTGATTTATCAGATCAATCTAGATCTGAATCTCAGAAGAGGCTTGGGCTCCTTGAGTTAGAACACCATTCTGATCATCTTCATCATATTCATAGAATCTTGAGGGTTTTTCAATTCCTTCATCAACCTTCACATTTGTACTTTCTATCATCTTTCTCAGTCTCTTGTTATAACACCGGTATGCTTTTCTTTGAGTAGAGTAACCCAAGAATATTCCTTCATCACTTCTAGCATCAAACTTTCCTAGATCTTCATCTCTTTTGATGTAACATTTGCTACCAAAGACTCTAAAATACCTCACAGTAGGAGTGATGCCAAACCAAAGTTCATAAGGAGTCTTACTGGTATTGTTTCTGATTTGAACTCGATTGAGTGTATAGACTGTAGTACTGATGACTTCTCTCCAATAGATCTGAGGAACATTTGCTTCTATCATCATTGTCCTAGATGCTTCCTGGATAGTCCGGTTCTTTCTCTCAATTACTCCATTCTACTGTGGGGTCCTAGGAGTAGACAACTGTCTCTTGATTCCATGCTTCTCACAGAACTCTATGAACTCACCTGATGTGAATTCTCCACCTATTTCAGACCTTAGACACTTCAATTTTAATGCGGTTTCATTCTCTACCATAGGCTTGAATATTTTAAATTTCTCAAGAGCTTCTGATTTCTCTTTTAGAAAGGTTACCCACATCATCCGGGAATAGTCATCAATTAGTAGCATGAAGTATCTATCACCTTGAATAGTCCTGATTCTTGCCAGACCACAAAGATCAGTATGAACTAAGTCCAATAATCTGGTAGAAGACAGTTCCTTACTTTTGAATGTGACTCTTCTCAGCTTACCCAACTGACATTCTTTGCACAAGCTGTTAGAAGGTTTCACCAATTTTGGAAGATCTCTTATAGCCTGAGTATTGCTTATCTTGATGATATTATCAAAATTCACATGACACATCCTCCTATGCCACAACCAACTCTGATCAATTTGAACAAATAAGCAACTTTTACTAGTACCAACCAAGTGAAAGATATTACCTTTAGTTTGAGTACGAGATGCAATCTCTGTTCCAGAACTTTCAAAGATCTTGTATTTTCCATTCTTGAATTGGAGATCATAGCCTTTGTCCACCAACTGTCCAACACTGAGAAGATTGTGCTTCAAACCTTCAACATACAGTACATTACTAGTTTTGTTCCTTCCATCAAGAGAAATAGTTCCTCTACCTCTGATTCTACCAGTAGAATTATCACCAAACTTTACCACTCCTCCTTCATACCTTTTCAAATCTATGAACTTATTTTTGTCACCTGTCATATGGTGAGAGCAACCACTATCAATGACCCAATCATCCTTTTCTTCAACTTGGGCAGCCAGAGCTCTTTCCACAGTCTTATGATTGACAGTTACAGAAGACATTGGATCTTCTTCCTTGATGGCAATGAACACCCATTCCTTTCTGGATTTGTTTCCTATCTCTGATTGATCATCTGTTACTCCTTCATTATCATCATCTTCATGTACATAATAACAGTTCTTTTGGAACCTTGGCTTGTTAGGGTTTTGCCTTGAAAACCTTTTCGGACACCTTGAGGAAAAATGATCAATCTTATTGTAGTTAAAACACTTAAAAGGTAATTTTCCTTCATACTTACCGGATCCTCTTGGCAGCCTCTTTGCAATAAGGGCTTCAAGTTGAGCAGTTTCTACTTCTTCCTCCAGATCTTTTCTTGCTTTTTCATACCATGATAGCTTCCTTGATGAATTCTCTCTTGGATCAAACCTTTTTTTACCTTTAATAGAGGCACTGTCTTTGAATGCAAATTCAATCTTGGGGGGGTCATCTCCAAACTCTGTCATTTCAAATGCAGCCAATTTTCTAGCCAATTGATCTCTTGTGACAGTTGTATGGGCTCTGAATTCTTCAATTGCAGTAGCCTTGATTTTGTAAGAAGCAGGAAGGGATCTGAGAATTTTGCCAACAATCTCATCTTCATCCAAGACTCCACCAGCATTCCTAATTCCACAAACAAGCTCATTTACTCTTGGCATAAAAGTAGTGATGTTTTCATCTTCTCTCGTCTTCAGATTTTTGAATTTTCCTTTCAGACTTTGTAACCTTGCACTTTTGACATACTTGTCTCCTTCATGCAGAAGTTCCAATTTTTGCCCTATCTCAAAAGCAGTTGGTAGGTCAATAACATTTGAGAGCTCTGTATTAGATAATGCACTTAGAAGAGCCTCTATAGTCTGCAAGTTGTTTTCAGCATCTATGATTTCATTTTGGGTTTTCGGACCACCCTGTGGAGGTACATACTATGTTGTAACCATGGTCTAGTACGCCACTCCCATACATCTCAAGTGACATTTCATGCGACCTTTCCAGAGATTAAAATTGGTTCCATCAAACTTCGAACTATCCTTCTTGTAAGATGACATCCTGGATCTCCTCAAGCGGTTAAGCTCTTTTAGAGGAACTTAGCTCTGATACCAATTGTTAGACTTAGGGCACACAACTGAGAGGGGGGGTGAATCAGTTGTGCAAAACTTTCTCTTAATTAGACACTTAATTCCACTTTTCAATTTAGTAGTCTAATAATAAATCAGTCATGGAAACACAATGCAACAAATTAAGAGTAGAAACATATCAACACATGAGACACCAAAATTTTGACGTGGAAAACCTGGTTAAGGGAAAAACCATGGGGTGATTAACCCAAGAATGTATTCTTTGTTAGAAGAATAGAAAGAACAATATGGTACATGCCAATTAGGGCTCACTTCCTACAAGAGACACACTATCTACAAAGAAATAAGTATCACCTACTTGAACTGGAAGATAGCAGCTTCACTATGCTTGAATCAGTTCCATTTAAGCCCAACACTTCTGCTCTGCCTTTCACTCTCCTCCTTGCTACCACACACTCATCTCTACAAGGACAACTTTGAAATGACTTCGCAACCCCTTATTTATACAAGACATCAACTTAGGAATAATCATCTAAGTCGGCAAACATCTACCAGAACATCCACAAGATGTGTAACTTATCCGGTCAGCTAGTCTCAGGAAGAACACCATCATCCGGAGGTTATTCTTCAATAGCGAGCTCCAACTCTAATGCGGACCACTAACACATGTTGGACATAATCCAAAGTCCTTCACAAGGTTGCCTGAATCACCAAGAACGTCTGTACTTCATCTGCATACTGAAATCCTTGTCTCTTTCATCCGGAGCCTCAAGAACACAGTCTGTCACCAATGAATGGATACTTCCAAACCTTCAATTCATGAACCAATCGAGTTGACACATCACAAGGACTTCCTCAACACTATCTCAAATTAGCAAAGCAGGAAACTGTACTTCTGGATCTCACTGGACTTGTCTATGTCACTCTATTACCTCTGAACACCTACTGAAACTGGTTTTACTTGAGCGTCCACAACTTCTTCATATCTTCATGCGGACCTCTGAAATTGCTACTAGATCACCTCAAGACACATATCTACAAACCCTTTAATCCATATCCTCTGATCCTCTTCCTATCTTGGATTTTTGCCTTATTGTCATTACTGATCTTCACTATTCCTAATTGAGACTAATTTTCTTGATATCCTCAGCACACAGCTCATCCAATCCTTATCATTAATGTAACAGGAGTATGTTGACATCAATGACAACACAGGTTAGGCCCATACTTGCAACACACCTTCTACACAATAAGTATCCAAGCCATTTCTCTTTTTCCATCTTGAGGAATTAAAGCAAGGAAGCAAGCTTCCTAAGGGCTACATTCATCACTAAAGATCAAATAGGAATAGGCAAACAATGGAAATCGCGAGGTAAAAAGGTTGTGAGTATCACTTTCTTATTTTAAATCTTCTTTACTTGCACATTCCATTGATGTTTTTGGATTTTTATAATTCATTTTGATTATCCCATTTTACCCATCACATTTCTAGCACCCACTGTGGGGCCTTTGCCCCAAATCTAACCAAAAAATTGAGTTTCTGAGTGATAGGTTCCGTACAGATTTCGTACAGGCTTCAAATAGGTTCAGGCGATGCATCTGATCGATCCTGAGGTGTATCTACAACCTATTCTGACACATGCAACTTCCGACGCATACATCCTCTGAGCCAACGCATCTACAATCTGTTACAGTGCATGCAAAGTTCTGCCGCATACACCTTCTAAGCCAACGCATTTACAACCTATTTCAGCACATGCAAAGTTTCAGTGCATACATCCTCTGAGTTGGTGCATCTACAATCTATTTTGGCAGCCATAGTACTCCGGTGCATACACCCACAGACACGATGGTTATATCCTTTTTTACGATGCATCTATAGAAATGACACATTTGTCTCTTATTCCTACGCTTTTGACACTTGTCTTACTGCATTTGTAACGCTGCACTTACAGTCTCTATTTCTGTGCATACAGACTATTAACCAACACATCTGTTCTTCATTGTGATTTTAGGATCTCTCGTAATTGTCAGATTAATGCTAATGTTTGTCTTGCAGGATTAGAAGCTGGATAGATCATTTAGCTGCACTAATTAACTCATCTTAGATTAATTAGGGGAAAAAGTAAAAAAATGCATGCATACAAATCTCACATAGTTCTTAATTAGGAGGATAGTAATGAACATCACTGCTATCTTTCTTAGTTTAGAACATTGCTATCTCACAAAGGGAAATGAACCATTGCTATCTTTAACCACTTCAAAGTTAACAAATGTGTGAGTGCCCAAGTAGATAACACATTTAGTTTTTTTCCTTTTAAATAGGATTGGATTAACCACTATTTTCTGTGTCTGTTGAATGACAATAGGCTTATGCTCTCCCCTTTAGTGGGTGACCAAAATGCTAGACTTGTTATTCCTTGTGTATAACCTTTAGAGGGGCTTGCCCTTGGATGCCCACCTATCCAAGTGGGAATGACCCTAAGTGGAAATAGGCTAAAGCCAAGCCCTACCGATCCACTTTAAATAAATTGTACTTGAGGTGAAAGCTTCCTGCAACGAGTGCCGCTGTGTTACACTGACAACCAACCTCCCCCAAAACCCTCCAAGGCGTAACCCTTGGAGGCTGGGAGACTCCATAACGAAGAGTAGCACTGCCGCATGTGTAACCACTCAAAAGGTTGCCTTGGATACTTAGCCATTGTTTAGTATACCAAAATCCCCTATTTATTGGTGTAAAAGGTGGAACCTTTGAAGCGGTCCTGATTCATGTGATTCTTAGTAGAGGTAGTAGGGACAATCCTATGGTTCGGTGGGGGTACGATCCTAAGGAAACCCAGATCTGGTATGCATGATAAGTGAGTACCATGGAGGGGAGCCAGTACTACCAGATCCTGGAGCTACACGCTTTGAATATGCATAGCTATGAGACTCAACAAACACTATCCTTTCTAGCCTAGGTTGTAATTGTTATCGTGTCAAAAAGTCCAAAATACAAAAAAAATAATAAAAGATAAAAATCATGAAAACTTCTATGTGCTTGCTGTGTCTTTATTTGCCATAATTAAAAATTAGAATTCAAAAAGACCAAGTTTTCAACCAAAAATAGATTTTTTTTGAAAAACGTGCCAAAAACTTTATAGAATCAAAACTGAAAACTAGAATGGTGCATCTGTTGTGACCTGCGGTGCATACACTTAGATTTGCTGTGCATTTGATCACTATAATTGCACATATAAAAATTACCAGATTTGCGCATTTGCTTTGACCTGTGGTGCTTTTAAATTATGTTCTGGCACATTTATTGCTACGTATCCAATCCAGAGAGCTATTCCGCACTTCCTAGGAGAAAAACTATCAACTTTTCAAAAACCCATTTCAAACTTGTCTAAGTTTTTCCAAGATCTGATTAGAATCGTGCAAGTCAACCATTTCGCTCTTCTTCCACACCATAGCTGCTTTTCCCACACTACACCATCCAAAACTTCACAAAAATTCTTCCAAAATCCAACAAGGTTAGAACCAAGCTATTCTTGATCACATCAAACCTCAAACAAACTAGTGAGTCTCTAATATCAAGGATCAATCATCCTTTTCTCTTGGAACTCCATGTTGGGACAGGAAAATTTAAAAAAGATTTCTTGTATCCTTACTCACCCATATCCGACCAAATCATAAAACATTATGCCCAAAATCATAATAATAAGAGGGTTCAAATTTCCTGATATCGGAAAGAACTCATGTTGGTTATACTGATCCATGAGAAACTAGTTGAAATGGCTATCGACATGAGAATAAGGATCAGGGAGAATGTTTTGGAAGATGCCGATGGAGAAAGTGGCATCGATGACCTTTCATCGGAAAGAAAACACGTGGTCACGCCGATTGGTATAATGAAAGACTATTGGAGAATACTCTGAAAACCCTCCCGATAATGTAAGTCATACCAATGCAGGAGTTCGGTAGGACTCTCACCGATCATCTAGTGGAACGGAGGAAACTAGCAGTCATCGGTAGGAGATAAGCATCGGAATGAAAAATTGAGAAGTTTCTAATACTCTAATGTCTCAATGATTAATGAAAAGTGTTTCGGTATAAGTTATGCCGATATGTATGAAACATAAGAACCATAGGCGAAAGCAAGTAGATCGGAACAAAGCTTACAAGTCTAGCCAAAGCAATACTCACAACGATGTCAATGACATGTTGTGAAGGTCTCTCTGATCCAAGGATATAAAAGGCTATCGGGGAAACAACCATGATCAGGTGACTTGAAATAAGTTATCCCGATAACATATCTTACTCCGATAACAATGAGGATCATGCTCATCGACAAGACTCTCACCGATAGTCACATCAGGGACACTTGATATATCGAAAAAGAATGTTATTCACACAGTGATGAAGAAAGTCATGCCGATGGCAACTATGCCCACTTCCACATTGGGTAAAGCGTGAAGATATCCTACCGATACAAATTTACTTATGAAGTATGACATCAAAGAGACAATTGAAAGGTTATAGCGATTGATTCATGAACAAACGTTCGCGCCATAAGAAGATATTAAAGTTGCCCTGACTTTATGAAAATCATGCCGATGAGAGAAGTTATGACGATGTGACATTTCACAACGATCAAGAAAATTGAAATGCTCGAACAATTAATTGCAGACGAGGAAGAAATCCTCTGAGATACCATTTGAAATCATTGCAATTAAGTTTGAGAGAATTGTCTGGGAAGAGCCTACAAGTAGAGATTTGAAGCCAAAAATAGGGGAATTCGATCAGATCCTCTGATAACAGGTACCCATATATTAACTTCTATGTAGTAGCTTACAATTTGAATTTGAAGTCCAAAATTAAAATGGAAACTTCGGGGAAAGGAAAGGGTAGAAAATCATAGGGTGATACAAGTAAACCTAAAAAATAGAAAATTGACAAAACCCTTGAAGAGAAAACAAAAGAGAGAAAACTGAACTAAGACTTGATTGATCAACTACCAGGATCAACTCCCAAAGCCTGAAGGTCTGCACAACTTAGGGCAGAAGTAGAGAAACTAGAAGACAAGTGTAGATACCTTGGGAATGTTTTGACTCCAATTAGAGGCTATGAGCTTTTCAAATTCCATTACAACAGAAGAATTAGGAATTTTCCAGTAACAAACCCATGGCATTTGAATTTGGGTAAATTAGTTGTTCATGATGTGTTTCTAAATGCTGAACTCCAACTTCTTACTAAATAGTATAACCCAAGTCTTAAGGCTATATGCAACCCACAAGGGGAGCCTATTATACACTTGTCAAAAAATTCCATCTGTGAAGTTTTTGACTTAGATGATTTATGTATTGTCCCCATTGTTTATGAGGATTTGGAAAAGGAGTACTGGAGAATGGACACTACTTATAATGGATGGAGGTTGCCTATTCACAGACCTAGGGTAGAGAGAGAATTGGTGCCTCTCAGTGAGGATGATGGCCCTCCTTCTCATGTGCCATTATTTGAACCCTACATACAATATACTTACTACTCTGTGGGTCAGGTCCTAGGATCAGAGGTCCCTGACTTCATGACAATTCCTCTGATGGTCATAGCTACTGACATTCAGTGCCATAATGCCAGGTAGTTTGATTATGATGCCTATATTTTTAATAGAATTGACTTTGGTTTGGCTGGAATAAAGAACAATGCCCCATCAGTTTCCTTTGAACATTACTCACTTCTCATGCACATGGTGCTCTATTATGGCCAGGAAGTGGGGTTATGGCCAAATTAATTCAAAGTTGTTCCAGTAGACCAGAGGGGGCATAAGTCACCTGTATAGATGTGGACCAGAATATGGGATAGCAGGTATGCCCATTCTAGCTATATGCAATTTGAAGAATATTGTGTGAAAGTGTTATATAGATATTTTGGTCATCCATGTGAGTATTCAATCTCAAATGAAATAAAGAGGTTCCTTAGACCAAAAGATTTTGGTGGTCCTCCTACTGTTACTCACAACTGGGGAGACTAGTACTGTTTTGAGGATGCTACCATGGTTAGAGTGTATGGTTTTGAGGACACCCCCTTTATCTTGCCTAAGACTGTCCCTGATAGAATTACCTGTTGGCAAGAGACACTATATGGATTCATTATTTTTGTCATTGATGGCAACAAAGTTCACCCCACACATCCGCAGGACATGGTATGTCTCTATCGGAAGTCAGGGTGAAGAATGTTGTGGTCCAGTAAACAGGAACAGAGCATGTGGCGAGGTCCAATAGACAGGTCTGGATCTCTCAGAGGAAGTATCTTGGTGAAGTGCGGATTTGGAGAAGTCAAGAGGACTACGTTGAGTGATAGATTCGAAGGTTTTAGCCTCCGGTGATAGATGAGGTAAAAGATATGAATACTTGAGTACCGGATTCCTAAGTGACAGTGTGAACAGAGGAAGAACTGACTGATAGAACAACAGAATATTTTCCGGATGTGTTTTTGATGGTGGTAAAGGTTATGAAGACATGAATTATGTTTGGCCGACATGATTAATGATTTCTACAAGTATATGCTTGATCCGCATTACTTGATGTGCAAGGATTCAGCCGACAGAATAGAGTTTGTGAAAAGATTAACTGTTCTGGGTGCCGACTAGGAAGATAATGAAATCACTTGTGTGGATATATATAGGATGGATTTAGTTGTGAGAGGTGTGTTTTGGAGATATGTGATGTGTGAATAAAACCAAAGTAGAGCAGAAACAATAAGGAAGGTCCGGTATGTGAAAGGGAAGCAGCATAAGAGAAGAGGAAAGATGAAGTGCAGCAGATCAGTATACTGAGCCTAACCAAAACTGAACTCCAGCATATGTGGATGCTACCAATCAGTTCAAGTATTGTATAACACTATTTTGTAGATAGTGTGTCTCTTTGTAGGCAGTGTGCCTCCTTGTGAGCAGTGTGCTCGGGCAGTGAGCCCTAATTGGCAAGTGCCATTTTGTATTTCCATTCTTCTAACAGAGAATACAATCTTGGGTTAATCACTCCGTGGTTTTCTCCCTTAACAGGGTTTCCACGTCAAAAATACTGTGTCATGTGTATTTCCATTTCATGAATATGTTTGCTCATTTGGTTTAATATTACATTGATTGTTAATAAAGTTCACAAATTAGAAATAAATAGGATAACTGATTCACCCCCCCTCTCAGTTATCAACAATTGGTATCAGAGCCAAGTTCCTCCTAAACAGAGCCTAACAACTTGAGGAAGATCTAGGAATTCAAATGGATGCATATGGTTTAAGGGAGCAACTCAAGACTGCCCTTGATGATCTTGAACAGTCAAACTCTAAAGTCAATGAATTAAAGGAAAGACTCAAACAGGCTGATGATTTCATGAGAGAACTAGAAGACAAATTAAGTCTCTCTATGAAAAAGAGAAAGGAGCCGCTTCAGCAATTGGCAAGACAAGGTGAAGCAAATAATGCAAGTGAAGAGCTGAAGGAAAAAACTGAGTTGTGTGAAAAGTTATCAAAAGAAATCATTATGGTAAGACATGAAATGGAATCAGGAGTCATGAAGTTTACCCAAGAAGTTGAAGAGAAAAGAAAAACTAAAGATAATCTAAGACAATCTCTCAAGGAGAAATTAGAAGATTGCCACCAGATGGATAGAATTATCAGACATCTTGAATCTAATTTTGAAGATGCTAAAGATAATGAAGAAAAACTTGAGAATCAAATTGTCTCTCTCAAAAGGGATCTTCAAACAACAAATGAGTATAAAGAGAAATTCAAGATAAGTTCTGCTCAACTTGAAGTTCTTCTTGGAAGTCAAAAGAAGGTAGATGACAAGTGTGGTTTGGGATATGAGAAAGAAGAAAGCTTTGGATCTGGTCAGAAGAGTTTTGGATCAGAAAATCCATGGAACAGGCCTAGAAGACCTCTGGTAAGACAGCCTAATGCTCAAAGATATCCATCCTTCAATGGATACTGCCACAATTGCAATCACTTTGGTCACAAAGCTAATCAGTGCAAAAAGAGAATGAATTAGACTAATTCATCCTTCTCTAGACAGTGTTTTAACTGCAAAAGGTATGGTCACAAATCTCATGAATGCAGAATTATGCAAATGAACAAATCATTCAATGGTAGATGCTTTGCATGGAATAGAATAGGTCATATGGATAATCAATGTAGATCAAGAGGATATCAATCCAATATGCAAAGAAATGTTGTTTGTCAAATTTGTAATAGATCTGGTCATATTACAAAATTCTGTAGAAGCAAGAATCAGGACAAAAGAGGTCCGATATATCATGGACAGAATCAAGATAAGGGGAAACAAAAGGTGAATGCGGATGAAGTTAAAAGTGAGATGAACAAGATTTAGGTAAAGAAGAATATAGAGAATATAGAGGATGGATCCGCACCAGACTCTGGTGCTGATATTGCTTCCAAAAATTAAGAGATGAGCTCTGGCTTAGGGGGAGACACAAAGAAAAACTTGTTCTCCCAGCCAGTCAATTGGTGCCTGAAATTGGCACATGTGAAGCTGCGGATCAAATGGTTTCTAGAGAAACATGTAAAGAAGGTTAGGTAAAGATCTGAGAGATCAAGAAAATTTAAAAAGTTTAATTCCTTCAAGATTGGTCCGGTTAAACAAGTCTTCCAGGAAAATAGGGTTCTCACAAGGTTGGCTTGGTATGGATCCAAATTGAAATAGCCTAATCTATAGATATATGAGATGATCAGGAGAAGAAGTGGACATTGTGATTCATCACTAACATTGATCACAAAGGCATCATAATAATCCAGATGAGTTGCTTCCTTCTTGAACAAGGAAAACTAGGCAAACCAGAATGAATTAGGTTGCACATTTATTGCAGGGTGAAAATTAGGGCTTCTTGGAATAAAAGAGTTCATTTGTCTATCACTTACACACTTGTACACTCACATGTGAAGAAGGAAGAAAAGGATCTCTGCAAAGAACTTCTCCCAAAAGATCAAGGCAACTCTTCATACAGCTCTATTCAGATTTCTTCGTGTGTCCTAACCTGCGTAAAAGGTATTTATTGTTCTTGATGTCCTTCAGTAAGATTGTTTGATGATGGCTACTCTGAATATAGTAAAGATCTCTGATAGACCTCGACCCTCATTTAAGAAACATCCATATAAATCCTTGGAGGTAGATCCCCTAGGAGCATTTTCCAGTGTTCTGCATGGTGTTTTGCATACAAAAGACATTAGGGTTTACATACATGCAAATTTTGAAGAGTTTGGGGAATTCAAACTAAGAGATATCTATCACAAACAAATGTTAGATGATTCATTTGAGCTCAAACCCCAATACAAGGGCCTCTGGATTAAGCACTTTGCACAATTCATACATTTCCCCTGTTTTAGTGAGGATGAATCGGGCAGGTACGTTTTGAGCAGAATTCACGACAACTTCATGTGGTTAAATGGACCATTCAAAATCACAAAAGATGCCATTAGGGCAGTTACCGGATTACACTCATCCGGTGGGATTCCTATTCTTAAATCTGTGAAGAATCAAACTGTGAGTGAGGCTACCAGATCCAAGTTTGACAAAAGAGCAATGACAGTAGATGACATCTCTGATCCAGATGTCAAGTTTGCCTCCATGATCATTGGGTACAAAATATATCATTCTAGCAGGGCAAATTCTGTACCTGGAACTGCCATCTACACCACATATGAAATGCTAAGAAAGGATGCAGACTATGATCTTTGCCAGCTTCTCTTGAACCAACTCATGGAGAATCTGCAGAAAATAAAGAAAGATAAAAAGAATTCATTCAAGTATGGTGGATTGATATTGTGCTTATTCTTCTACTTTATGAATGAGCTTCCCGGATCTAGTGGCTGGGTATGGGAGAATGATAGACCAGTGGCTATCCAAATCAGAGATTATTTGCATGGACTTGGTGACAACAAAGCACAAAATACAGCTCTATGGGGATACTTCAAGAATTTCCAGAACATGATGCAAGCAAGAGAAAGGATTCCCCAGTCTCTTGTTGAAAAATACAAAGACAATTTGTTTTATGGTAGAGACTGATCAGTGCCTAATGGAGGCAGTACAACCAAGAACTATATGGATCATGCCCATGGGGTATGAAGTTGATGAACAAATTGTGGAGCTACATGTTCAACGCATGCTAAGTCAGCCTAAGGATCCAAAGGCAGAAAGGTTTGGAACCTTTGAGGAGTTGAGTATAAAAATTCATGTTGAACTCAGAGAACTAGAGATCAAGAGGAAGGTGAGAAAAGAAGTAGAAAATATTGGTCAAGGCCTTGGCATCTCAAAGGAGGCACTTGATGCCCACAAGAAAAGGATGGAAAGGGCTGAGGAAGAGAAGAAAGAGGAAGAAAAGAAAAGCAAGGAAAGTGCTCTGGTAGAAACCTCAACCCGGACCAGATCATCAAAGAGATCTGCACCTGTTACAGCCAAAAGCTCAAGAACATCAAAACTGGAAGTCCAGGCATCTGGCAAAAGAGAGAAAAGATCCAAGACAAAAGCCACAAGGGCTTATGCAAGTCAAAGAGATGAAGAGGAAACTGAATCAGATGAGGGGGTAAAGGTAATAAAGAAGTAGAAGAAGAAAGGATCCGGTAAACCCTCCACAGGCCAAGACAAGGAAGAAATGACAGAGGAATTTGTTGAAAAGCCCACCCTGTCTCTAAAAAGTGTAATCAAATCAGTCACTGTGGATGGAAACCTTCAACCAATGGCTGAATTCTATGATGATTACAATGAGGCTGACCAAAAGATCCTGCAGGAAGCTACAATCAGGTATCTAAACATATACAATAAGGCTTTCATTGAAATTATATCTCTAATTCCTAAGAGCCTAGAAAAGGAGTTAGAAATAAGAAAAAACAATACCATGGAAAAAGACATTGAGATCCGGGAACAGATAGCTATTCAGCTATATCTTGCAATCAATCCCAAAACAATGAATATGATATTCAAAGATTGCAAGGATGAATCAGCTCATGCTTGGTGAAACTGACAAGGTGGCAAAAGAGATTGAAGAGATTCTCCAGAATACTCTTAAAAAGTTCAACATTCCTATCACAGAGGACTCTGGTAAAGAGAAGACCTTAGTATCCCCTATTCTGGAAGAAGTGGCTCATGGACAAACAAATATCTCTCCTCCAGTTTCCCCTATAGCTTCCAGATCTAAAGGAGAGGACACAATATAGGAGAAAGAAGCAAGAGCAAAGGAGAAAGAAGCAGAGGTGAAGGAAAAAGAAGATGATAGTGAAAAAATTGTGCAAGGAGAGGAAGCTCCAAAAGACCGTTCAGTGACTGCAGAAGAGAAGAAACATCTATCTCTGGCAAGAGACACTGCACAAACTGTCCAAGAATTCCTGAGCAAAGAAACAATGGAGATTGATGAACCGGAGCTTCTACAAGGTCCATTCAATTTTGATTCTCTTTCTCTGGTATAGACAATGAAGATTGCTTCATTTGCCAATGCAAAGGTCAAAGAAAAACTCCTAAAGTCTCACATGGAAGACTGTGAGTTGATAGAAGCTACTTCCGGAGTGCTTGAAAAAATTATGCCATTGGTTCAGAAAGATCCCACAGCCTCCACTTCTGGTAATATCAAAACTCTAGTCAGCAGTGTTAATACACATTTTGATTCACTAGAGAAGTCAGTAGAAGATAAGTAATTTCTTGCAAAAAGATTATCAGAGGTACAAGGGTTGATAAGTAATGATAGGAGAAATATGAGTATAGGGATAAAGAGCTTAGAAAATGCTCTTATAGATGGCGGAAAAATATACAAATTTTGTATTTCATGGTCCAAAGCAACAGTAGAGATTGAGAAGAAAATAAAAGAGCAAGAGGATAAACTACTAAGTTTGTCTCAAAGTTTTGATCCTCTCTCTTCCTCCATAGTCAATCAAGAGTGTCAGACTATTGCAATCACAAATGCAATAAAGAATTTTGAGAAGGAAAGGAAGAACATGATCAGCAGGATGGGTGAACTTAGGAGGATCATTGTCCCTAAGTTAGAGGCCATGCATGAGGCCATAAGTGAAGCTCAAATCACAGCCCAGACAAATGATCCGACAGATCTTAAGAGGGTAGAAGCTTTTGCATTTTTGTTGAGTGGTCACATCTCAATTTTGGATAGAATGAAGCAAAGTTGGGCTGCAGAACTCATCCAACTAAAAATAACTTTTGCAGACATACTGCAGTATATGTAAGTATTCCATATATATATACTTATGCGGCTAAGTATAGTAAATTTTTTTGAAAATTTTGGTGTGCGGACCCTACCCTTTGCCATTGATGTCAAAGGGGGAGTGAAGAGTAGTGAAAAATAAGAAATCCAACTAAGGGGGAGCTCCAGAAAATGTATATAAAAACATAGCATCAGCCAAGGGGGAGCATAGTGTAAACACTTAGTCATTTTTCACTAAGTGTTGCCATCAATGCCAAAGGGGGAGATTGTTGGCAAGAGACACTATATGGATTCATTATTATTGTCATTGATGGCAACAAAGTTCATCCCACACATCCGCAGGACATGGTATGTCTCTACCGAAAGTTAGAGTGAAGAATGTTGTGGTCCGGTAAACAGGAATAGAGCATGTGGCGAGGTCCAACAGACAGGTCCGGATCTCTCAGAGGAAGTATCTTGGTGAAGTGTGGATTTGGAGAAGTCAAGAGGACTACTTTAAGTGATAGATTCCAAGGTTTTAGCCTCCGGTGATAGATGAGGTAAAAGATATGAATACTTGAGTACCGGGTTCCTGAGTGACAGTGTGAACAAAGGAAGAACTGACTGACAGAACATCAGACTATTTTTCGGATGTGTTTCTGATGGTGGTAAAGGTTATGAAGACATGAATTATGTTTGGTTGACATGATTAATGATTTCTACAAATATATGCTTGATCTGCATTACTTGATGTGCAAGGATTCAGCCGACAGAACAGAGTTTGTGAAAAGATTAATTGTTCCGGGTGCCGACTAGGAAGATAATGAAATCACTTGTGTGGATATATATATAGGATGGATTTAGTTGTGAGCAGTGTGTTTTGGAGATATGTGATGTGCGAATAAAAGCAGAGCAGAGCAGAAATAATAAGGAAGGTCCGGTATGTGAAAGGGAAGCAACATAAGAGAAGAGGAAAGATGAAGTGTAGCAGATCGGTATACTGAGCCTAACCAGAACTGAACTCTAGCATTTGTGGATGCTACCAATCAGTTCAAGTATTGTATAACACTCTTTTGTAGACAGTGTGTCTCTTTGTAGGCAGTATGCCTCCTTGTGAGCAGTGTGCTCGGGCAGTGAGCCCTAATTGGCAAGTGCCATTTTGTATTTCCATTCTTCTAACAGAGAATACAATCTTGGGTTAATCACCCCATGGTTTTCTCCCTTAACAGGGTTTCCACGTCAAAAATACTATGTCATGTGTATTTCCATTTCATGAGTATGTTTGCTCATTTGGTTTAATATTACATTGATTGTTTTTGATTATATAAGGCGGCTAAACAAGGGGCCGAACCCTTAACAAAAGCAGAGAGGCCCGAAGACAAAACAGGGCCTTACACTAGAAACAGCATATACCACCAGTACATAATGCCAGCAGAACCAGCGAAACTAGCAACTAACACTAAAGCCAAAAAATAGAGTAACAGAGTATCAACAGTAAAATAACAAAGACAGAGGAGACCACAGCTCTCCTTACTAGACCATAGATTTAATAATAGCATCCACTGGTTCAGCCAAATCATCACTATCAATATTAACAATAACTCCCAAATACTTCATCACAGAGAGGTTAAGGAGAGTAGAGGTTCTGAGCACAATGGAGAGAACCCGTTCCAACTTTGCAATGCAGACCCGCAGACCTGCAAGATTAGTCCCTAGACCATCATCAGTCTCCATAGCATCCTTAGCTTCTTCCACAAACATATCGCCCGCTTTGTCAGCATGTCCAGCAGAGTCAGCTATTTCCTCCCCTGAATCATGCGTTTCCTATTTGTCTTCCTCATCCCTGAAATATCCTGAATCTCCACATCCCTGTCGTCCTCCCCCTGGTGGATTCATCCGAGCCGCTCTTAGAATAGTCAATTAATTTGGCAGAGGGAGCCGACTTGCTAGCAATATGCCCAGACCGCCGAACTGCAGAAGAAAACCCCTCCCCACAAGCCTTCACAGAGGAATCCTTTCGCTGTCCCACCGGGGTCCTACCAAGGGTTTTAGGGGTCTCAACCACAGTTTTCCCAGTACCCATATCACCAGTAACCTTCTACCTTTTACCCTTCTTAGAAATAGTCGGGCCCGGGGAATCGACAGGATTAGCCACAGGAGTACAAACTTCAGCAGTATTGATAGGAACAGGGGAGGGCCCGGGTTCAACAACATCAGGAATATCCTTAGGGTTAGAGGAGGGCTCGCCATCCCCACTAGTGGCAGGAATGGACTTAGAGGGCTCGAGGGCAAGATGATGATTATACAAACAGAGAATAAGGCCCTGGTGGAGAGGGATAGGCTTCAGAGCAGGGTTTTTAGCCATTTTCGCCCGAACCCTAAGGACAGAACACTCGAGGGAAGAAAGCAAATAAAAAGGAAAACTAATTTTAACATTGCGACAGAAATGATTTAACAGGGGGAGGTGGTAGTTATAAAACCTGGTAAAACGCCCCTCGAAGGTAAAGTATTTCATGAGGATAAAACAAATAGCGTCCCATGGCTTTGGCAGCTTGGCTCTGTCAAAACTGCCCTGGTATGGGACCAATTCTTCACCATCTCCGAGGAAGAGCTGCTGGCTGGAGAGGTCCACAATTTTAGTTTTGCGTTGCAGCTTCAAACCCTGGGTAGACATACCGGTGGCCATAGCTATTACGTGTTCAGAAACTTCAAATTTAATGCCACCGACCGAAACCCATCTATTCTGCCAAGACCGCGCAAACTACTTAGAAAGAGCTTCATTGTAACCATTAAGCCTCTCCAAATAGGGGCTAATCCCACCCTCCTTGCAGTAATGCCAAGCAACCAAATTGTCCCATAATTCACAGCACGAGATAGGTTCAGTTCTAATTCTGTCACCCCCCATCGCAGTATGACAGCGCATTCCACAGAGACCCCCAGACTCCTTATTCTTAACAGGAGAATTACAATCATTAACAAGGCAGGTAATGTGGGTAATAACATCACACACAATCTCATAATAATGGGAGGCCTTACAGACATCAATCCCATGCTTAACCATAATTATGCGGCACAAGCCATGATGATCCGGCCATCCTCTCACCTTATGAGAAAGAGGAGCGGATTTGACAGCAGAAAAAGTACAAAAGGACGTGTACTTCAAGGGACACGTCAGCCCCTTCCCAAGGAACTGACAGTATGAGCTATCTTTCGAACACATCAGCCTCATCGAAACCCAGCCACGTCTTTAAGAATAAGATTCTTAATATTCAAAGGAAGGTAATCAAATTGGCGCCAAACCCTCCAATTTGAAAAACGCTGTCCGAGATCAGCACAAGCGTCTGCCACACCATTAACCTCACGGTAAATATGAGAGATATGCACATTAATAAACCTTTGCAAGAGAAGCTGAATATCTCTGATAATGTCTTTCAGCTGGATACCAACATTCAACTTATTAGTTATGGCATCGATGACCATTTTAGAATCTCCCTGAATCTCCAAATTCTGCATATGAAGAGATATGGCCAATTTAAGCCCCCAGAGAAGAGCCATAGCCTCAGCATAGTTATTGCTATGACAACCCAGACCTCCAGCATAAACAGCAAACATCCACCCTCTATTATCATGGATGATCCCTCCCCCACTAGCTGTACCAGTAAGCTTAGAGGCCCCATCAAAATTGAGCTTCATCCAGTTAGAAATCAGAGGCTGCCATTTAGTGTTAAGTCATTGTAACAGTTTAGTATTGTTATAGGCCAGAATATGGTTGAGAACCTTCCAGTTTACCGTAATTTGTTCTTCCTCTGGGGTCAGAGGTTTCTCCGCAGTGCGGATATGTGCCGAAGTAACACTCTCCACAAGAGTCTTAATGAAAGTATGAGAGACCTGAGAGACCTCTCGAGTAGTATCCCTAAAGATCTGATGGTTGCGCTCTTTCCACAAAGTCCAACTCAAACATGACAGAGTCTGATTCCATAACTCAATGAGCCAAGGATGGGAGAAGGGAGGATACCAATTGTTAATGACTTCCAGGATATCAGAGTTGCAAGCCCACTGAATACCAAAATTACTGAGGATAAGGCTTCAAATGTCCTTAGCAAAGTTACAATGAAAAAATAAATGAGAAACCATTTCCTCCTTTTCACAACATAGACAGCATCTGTTGACCAAGGTGAAACTTCGCTTCTGCAAATTATCTTGGGTCAAAATTTTGTTATGAACAGAGGCCCACCAGAACATGTTAATTTTCGGGATCAGTTTGTGGTTCCAGACTTTTCTCCATATCTCCTTTCTATGAAGCTCAGGAACCAATAAGTGATAGGCAGACTTAACAGAGAATCAGCCATTTTTATCTGCCCACCAAAATTGCTCATCTTCACGAGGGAAGAGGGGAATTCTAACTTCCTGAATCAACTTTTGAACCAACTGAGCTTTAGAAGCAAGGTCAGGGCGATGGGGACAGCAATCCAACAAATTCCTCCAACTCCTGTGACCATTATTGTTGGATATATAATCACTGACCTTATGGCCAAAAAACTGAGTAGCAATGCCAGCAATCGCACCCATATCCCTCTGAGAGATAAGAGCCTTGTCTTTAAGCCAAATATCAGTCCAAAACTTGATACCCAAACCATTTCCCAGCTTCCAACGGATCCCTTGCATGAGAAGATTTCTAGATTGCAACATTTTGTTCCAGATGACCGATCCCTTAGGAAGACCTTCTTGTTGGAGGAAGTTAGACCAATCAGTGACATGCAAATATTTGGCTTGCATGATTTGTCCCCAATCTTTCTAATGATGGATCAAATTCCAATTAATTTTGGAAAGCAGGGCTTTGTTCATATTCCTTATGTTACAGATATTAAGACCTCCATGGGATTTAGGAAGACAAACTTTGTCCCAGCTGACCAGGGACATTCGTTGTTTATCTTCAGCTCCCGTCCATAAAAATTTTCTTTTGAATCTGTTCCAACTTAGCAGCAAAAGAAGCAAGAATTTTGAAAAGAGAAAGGAAATAGGTGGGAATACATTGCAAGGAAGCCTGAAGAAGCTGCAATTTGCCAGCACTACTGAGGACTTTGCCCTTCCAACCAATCAATTTCCGTTGGGTTCTTTCCAAAAGGCTATTCCAGAAATTTGGGGAAACTTCTTTAACTGTAAAGGGAAGACCCAGATAGATAGAAGGGAGAACATCTTCAGCACAATCAAGGATATGGATGATTTTTTGATGGAGAGAAGTGGGAGTATTAAAAAAATACACATTACTCTTTTGGAAGTTAATGCTTTGCCCAGAAGCAAGGGCATAGAGGTTCAAAATAGTCTTCCATCTCCGAGCTTCAATCACCGAAGAGGTGCCAAAAAGAAGGGTATCATCAACAAATTGCTGCACAGACATAGGGGCAAGGGAGGAAGCAGGTTTAATGCCCACAAGGTGTTTAGAGACCACGTTATATTGAATGAATCTCCCAAGCGCCTCAGCCATTATGATAAACAAGTAGGGAGAAAGGGGATCCCCCTGCCGGAGACCACGCGAGGAGGAGAAAAAACCCCGAGGAATCCCATTAACCAATATAGAAAATTTGGCGGAGGAGACAGCCGTCCAGATGAGGAGATGCATTTTGTCATTAAACCCAAATTTTCTAAGAACTTGAAACAGAAAATTCTAAGAGACCCTATCATAGGCTTTAGAGATATCCAACTTAAGGGCCATACTCGGAAGTCTGCTCTTCTCCATGGAATGAATAGTTTCATGGGTGGAGATCACAGCATCCAAAATTTGTTGCCCAGGTACGAAGCCTTTTTGAGAAGGAGAGATGATTTTGTCAAGAAAAGGTTGAAGTCTCATGACAAGGACTTTGGTACAAAGCTTATAGACAGTATTACACAAGCTGATAGGTCGAAAATCAGAAAGATTTGTAGGTTTCAACTTTTTAGGGACAAGGACAATAAAGGTGTTGTTGAGCTACTTTAAGAGCTTACAAGTTTTAAAGAAATCCTGAACCATAGCAGTGAGATCTACCCCCACAATATCCCAGTACTCCTGAAAAAAGATAGGAGGGAAGCCATTCAGACCCGGAGCTTTAAAAGAACCCATAGAGAATAAAACAGCACGAACCTCCTCCTCAGAAATAGGCCTCAGCATTTCCATATTGTCGTCCTCAGTTATGAGAGAGGGGATATTGTCAATAAACTGCTTAGTAGCCCTGTCATTATCAGCACCAGTGGCCAGTTCAGTCAACAAGTCCTAAAAAAATAACACAGCTTGTTCCCCAATCTCATTGTCCTCAGTGATAACATCCCCATTGTCCAAACACAGTTTTGTGATGGAGTTAGCCTTCCTATGTTTCATGGCAGAAATATGGAAAAAGGCAGTATTGCGATCTCCCTCCTTAAGCCACTGAACCCGGGATTTTTGCTTCCAAAAGACCTCTTCATGGCCCATAAGATTCTTCCATCCCGAAATCAGATCATGTTCTTGCTTAGAAGTATCTTCGGACACATCACCTTGAGCAATCCGCTGTTGAATATCCTCAAGTTTTCCAGCTAAAGTTTTCTTCTGCCAAAACACATGACCAAAACTGAGTCTATTCCATCCCTGAACCTCCTGTTTAATATGCAGCAGCTTCTTAACTAAACGGAACATAGGAGTACCCTGGATAGGAATTTGCCACCATTGGGTCACCAGTTGCCTGAAATCCTTATGCTTAATCCACATAGCTTCAAATCTGAAAGGGAAAGGACCCTGATGACAAGAATCATGCCAATGGAGGAAAATAGGGCAATGATCAGATATTGTTCGCGGAAAAGCCTGCAATTGCATCTTATGATGATTATCCCAGTTACTCGAAATAAGAACCCTGTCTAATTTAACCTGGATCAAATGGTCCCCACGTCTCCTGTTGGACCAGGTAAAAATCTGATTTTGAAGCTCCACATCAAGAAGTCCCCAATCATTAATAAACTTAGCCAAATCAAACATGTTGTCAGAGTAATCAAGGTTCCCACCATATTTCTCAGAGGGATACAAAGGAGTATTGAAGTCACCAGCCAACATCCATTTGGAACGTGGAGCCTGGGTCAGGGTAAGACTATCGCTGAGCTCTGGTGTTAGGAGCATAAATATTGATGAGATACCAGTTAAAAGAGGGTAAAGAGAAATTGGTAACTAGGAAATGCTTGTCAGAAGCCACAAGGGAGCCCCGAAATTTCATACTGTTCCACATAGTAACAATCCCGCCAGAAGCCCCAATAGCAGGGCTAATACAAAACTCGGCCTTAGGCCATATGTAATCAGCAATTTTCTTAAAGTTTTCCTCAGTCATCTTGACCTCCTGTAGAAGCAAAATGTCTAACTTGTTATCCAAAATATAGTTTTTGACCTCGAATTGTTTTGAAGGGCTATTGAAACCCCTCAGATTCTAGGATAAGATCCTCATTTTAAAGGTTTGAGGGAGGAGACCTCCAGAGTTTTCTGCTTACCATTGGCAATTTCCTTAGCAATCTCTCGTTGCCGAGTTTCTTGAATGGTTGGCCTCCCTTGTTTTGAGTCAGTGCCAACATCAACAGTCTTCTTTCCGTTACAAGTCTTCCTCTTAGGGGTAATCCAGCCTTTAGGATCATTCGTACTACCACTGGGACCAATGTCAACTGTCAGGGAAGGATCAACAATATGATCATCAACTACCCACACGTTCCTGGTTAACTCAAGGTCATTAGCATCTAAGGGAACATCAGAGGAAGCCTGTAGATCCATGGCTTTATCATCTTCAACCAACTCATTGATCAAAAGATCCTATATTTCACCCTCCTCACATCCAAAAGAATTCTGTCGGACTATCTGCCTAATAGTGTCAAAAGCCTCATTCTGACAACCTATTTCTAGAAGCTGTTCAGCATTCTCCTCCAACAAAGTAGAATCCTTATGAGTCTCAGCCGTCAGGTTTGTCTTGTCCTTAGCCTATTCAGGATGGTCTTCTAGGAAAGCATTTTCTGCATTACCCTATTGCAAGTATGAGGTGAACCAGTGTTGTCATTGATGTCAACATACTCATATTACATTGACAAGAAGGATTGGATGAGCTGTGTGTTGAGGATATTGAGAAAATTACCCTCAGTTAGGAACAGTGAAGAACAGTGATGAGAAGAAGGCAAATATATTGGATAGGTTGAAAACCGGAGGATGCGGATTAAAGGGTTTGCAGATATGAGTCTTGAGATGCTTTAGTCAAGTTTTCAGAGGTCCGCATGAAGACCTGAAGAAGTTATGGCTATCTGTGTGAAACCGGTTCCGGCAAGTGCTTAGAGGTGACAGAGGATCACAGAAAGGTCCGGTGAGGTCCGGGATTGTACAATCCTAATCTGCGGATTGGAAAGAGTATTTGGGATGTCCTTGTGATGTGCCATCTCGAGTTGTGTATGATTTGGAGGTTCGGAAGTACCTCTTGCATTATGACAGTGGCGACAGACTGTGTTCTTGAAGTTCCGGATAAGGAGGATAAGAGATTTCAGTAAGTAAAGGAAATGCGGACGTACCTGGTCATTCAGACAGGCTTGTGAAGGTTCTTGGATCATGTTGAGATTGTGTTATTGGTCCGCATTGATAATGTATGATTTGAAGGTCCGGAAGTACCTTCTACAGTGGCGACAGACTGTGTTCTTGAAGTTTCGGATGAGGAAGACAAGAGATTCCAGCAAGTAAGGAAGTGTGGATGTATCCAGACATTCAGGCAGGCTTGTGAAGTTTTCTGGATCGTGTTGAGGTTGTGTTGTTGATCCGCATTGATAGTAGAGCCTGGAATTGAAGTTATTCTTCCGGATGAAGTTCTTGCTCTGTTTAGCCGACCGGATGAGTTGTTCATCCTGCGAATGTTCTTGCGGTGGCCGACCGGATGTGTTATTCATCTTGCGGATACTCTTATGATTGTTTGCCGACTTAGATGTTTGATCCTAAGTCGATGTCTTGTATAAATAACGGTCTGTGAGTTCATTTCGAGGTGTGGTGTGTGTGGATGAGTGTGGCATAGCGAAGAGAAGTGCGAAAGGTAGAACAGAGGTTTTTGGGCTTAATTGGAACTGATCCAGACATGGTAGAGATGTCATTCTCCAGTTCAAGACTGTGATTTTTATCACTTTGTAGACAGTGTGTCTCCTTGTAGGTAGTGGGCCTCTTTGTGAGCAGTGTGCTCGGGCAGTGAGCCCTAATTGGCATGTGCCATTCATTTTTCTTTATTCTTCTAATAGAGAATAATTCTTGGGTTAATCACCCCGTGGTTTTTCCCTTAACCGGGTTTTCCACGTCAAAATCTTGGTGTTCAATGTGTTGATACTTATCTGCTCTTGTGTTTATGTATTATGCTTTCATGGATGATTAATTGATATGCTGCTAACTAACAACAAGAATCAAGTGTTGAAAGAACAAGAAGTTTTATACAACTGATTCACCCCCCCCTCCTCAGTTGTATGCCCTAGATCCAACAATTGGTATCAGAGCTAAGTTCCTCTGATAGGAGCTTAACCGCTTGAGGAGATCCAGGATGTCGTCATACAAGAAGGATAGTCCGAAGTTCGATGGAACCAACTTCACTCTCTGGAAAGGTCGCATGAAGTGTCACTTGGAATGTATGGGAAAAGCATACTTGGCTATGGTTTCAAAACCATATGTACCTCCACAAGGTGGTCCGACAACTCTGAATGAAATCACAGAAGCTGAAAACAATCTGTGGACCAAGGAAGCTCTTCTAAGCGCATTGAATGACTCAGATCTCTCGAATGTTATTGACCTACCAACTGCATATGAGATCCTGACTAAACTGGAACTTTTGTATGAAGGAGATGAGTTTGTCAAAAGTGCAAGGTTGCAAAGTCTGAAAGGGAAATTTGAAAGATTGAAAATGAGAGATGATGAAAACATCACTACCTTTATGCCAAGAGTGAATGAGCTGGTATGTGGAATCAGAAATGCTAGTGGAACTTTAGATGAAAATGAGATTGTCTGCAAAATCCTAAGATCCCTTCCTGCTGCCTACAAAATCAAGGTTGCTGCCATTGATGAATTCAGAGCCCACACAACTGTCACAAGAGAACAACTAGCTGGCAAACTAGCTGCATTTGAAATGACCGAGTTTGGAGATGATCCTCCCAAGACTGAATCTACTTTCAAAGCCAGTGCCTATGTGAAAGGCAAACAGAGATTTGACCCGGGAGAAAACTCATCAAGGAAAATGTCATGGTATGATCAAGCAAGAAGAGACATGGAAGAAGAAGAAGTAGAAACAGCTCAACTTGAAGCCCTCATTGCAAAGAGACTGCCAAGAGGATCTGGTAAGTATGAAGGAAAACTACCCTTTAAGTGTTTCAACTGCAATAAGATTGGTCATTTTGCTTCAAGATGTCCAGAAAGATCTACAAGGTCTAATACTAACAGACAAAGGTTTCAAAAGAATTGCTATTATGTTCACGAAGAAGATGACAATGAAGGAGTAACAGATGATGAATCAGAACTAGGAAGCAAATCCAGAAATGAGTGGGTGTTTATTGCCATCAAGGAAGAAGATTCAATACTCTCTGAATCTGTCAATCACAAAGTTGTTGAAAAAGCTTTGGCTGCTCAAGTGGAAGAAAAGGATGATTGGGTTATTGACAGTGGATGTTCTCACCATATGACTGGTGACAAGAATAAGTTCTTGAATTTGGAAAGGTATGAAGGAGGAATGGTAAAGTTTGGTGACAATTCTGCTGGCAGAATCAAAGGGAGGGGAACTATTTCCTTCGATGGAAAGAGCAAAACAGGTAACGTACTGTATGTTGAAGGATTGAAGCACAATCTTCTTAGTGTTGGTCAGTTAGTGGACAAAGGCTATGATCTCCAGTTCAAAAATGGAAAATGCAGAATCTTTACAAGCTCCGGAACCGAGATTGCATCCGGTACTCAGACAAAAGGTAATATCTTTCATCTGGTTGGTTCAAATAAAAGTTGTTTGTTTGCTCAAATTGATCAGAGTTGGTTATGGCATAGAAGAATGTGCCATGTAAATTTTGATAACATCATCAAGATAAGCAATACTCAGGCCGTAAGAGATCTTCCAAAATTGATGAAACCTACAAATAATTTGTGCAAAGAATGTCAGCTAGGTAAACAAAGCAGAGTCTCTTTCAAAAGCAAAGATCAGTCTTCTACCGGATTGTTGGAATTAGTACATACTGATCTCTGTGGTCCGACAAGAATCAAGAGTCTGCAAGGTGATAGATATTTCATGTTGTTAATTGATGATCATTCCCGAATGATGTGGGTTACCTTTCTAAAAGAAAAATCAGAAGCATTTGAGAAGTTCAAGATCTTCAAAGCTATGGTAGAGAATCAAACCGGATTGAAACTAAAGTGTCTAAGGTCTGATAGAGGTGGTGAATTTACATCTGGTGAGTTCATTAATTTTTGTGAGAAGCAGGGTATAAGGAGACAGCTGTCTGCTCCTAGGACTCCACAGCAGAATGGAGTGGTTGAGAGAAAGAACCGGACCATTCAGGAAGCTGCCAGGACAATGATGTTGGAAGCAAATGTTCCTCAAATGTTTTGGAAGGAAGCTATCAGCACTGCAGTCTACACTCTCAATCGAGTTCAAATCAGAAACAACACCGGTAAGACCCCCTATGAACTCTGGTTTGGCATCACTCCTACTGTGAAATATTTCAGAGTATTTGGTAGCAAGTGTTATATTAAAAGAGATGAAGATCTAGGAAAGTTTGATGCTAGAAGTGATGAAGGAATTTTCTTGGGTTACTCCACTCAAAGCAAAGCATACCGATGTTACAATAAGAGATTAAGGAAGATGATAGAAAGCACCAATGTGAAAGTTGATGAAGGAATTGAGAAGCCTTCAAGATTTTATGAGTTTGATGAAGATGACCAAGACAGTGTTCAAGGACCTCAATCCTCTCTGGTGAGAGAGAGTCAGCCTGATCCGGTAAATCAGGAAGAAGAGATAGGTTTGAATGAGCCTGATCAAGAAGCAGTAGTGCAGGATACTCCCAAAATTCCAAGGTATGTAAGACTGAACCACTCTGAAGATCAGATCATAGGTGACAAAAGCAAAGGTGTACAAACTAGAAGGAATGTTGCTCAAAATCAGGATGAATGTTGTCTGATTTCAAAGATTTAACCTAAAACAATAAATGAAGCCTGCAATGATGAAAACTGGACCAAAGAAATGGAAGATGAATTGATGTAAATTGAGAAAAATCATACTTGGGATCTTGTTCCCAGACCTAGAGACAGGAATGTAATTGGAACCAAGTGGGTCTTCCGGAACAAACTAAATGAAGCTGGTGAAGTAATCAGAAACAAAGCTAGATTGGTCTGCAAAGGCTACTCTCAAATAGAAGGAATTGACTTTGAAGAGACTTTTGCTCCGGTGGCAAGAATTGAAGCAGTCAGATTACTTCTTGCATTTTCTGCCTTCAAAGACTTCAAGGTATATCAGATGGATGTCAAATCTGCCTTCCTAAATGGTGATCTGGAAGAAGAAGTCTACATTGAACAACCGGATGGATTTCAATTGTCTGATAATGATGATATGGTCTGCAAGTTGAAGAAAGCTTTGTATGGATTGAAGCAAGCCCCAAGAGCATGGTATGAAAGGTTGGATAAGCATCTTGTGCAGATTGGATTCAACAAAGGTACTGCTGACAGTAACTTATATTTCAAAATTGATCATGAAAACATATTGATTGTTGAAGTGTTTGTGGATGATATCATTTTTGGAGGAAGAGATAGTATGTGCAAAACTTTTGCAAATCAGATGAAAAGTGAGTTTGAAATGTCTATGCTTGGTGAAATGAATTTCTTCTTGGGTCTGCAAATTACTCAAACAAAAGAAGGGATCTTCATTTCTCAGACTAAATATGTGAAAGAATTGTTAAGGAAATTTGGTATGGAAGACTCAAAACCTATGAACACTCCTATGGCAACCGGATGTAAGTTAAGCAAAGATGATGACTCTCCAAAGGCAGATCAGACAAAATATAGATCAATGATTGGTGGATTGTTGTATCTCACTCAAACTAGACCAGATATAATGCAGGCTGTTGGTCTTGTGGCAAGATTCCAGGCTAATCCTAGAGAATCTCATGTTATGGCAATCAAAAGAATTTTTAGGTACTTGAAAGGAACAGTTGAGTATGGTCTATGGTACCCTAGAGATCCGGATTTCTCTCTTCATGCTTACACAGATGCAGATTGGGCAAGAGATGTGGATGACCGGAAGAGCACTAGTGGTGGAGCATTCTTTTTGGGGAAGAGATTGGTTTCTTGGCTAAGCAAGAAACAAGATGCAATATCTCTGTCTACAACTGAAGCAGAATACATTGCAGCAGCAGGTAGTTGCACTCAAATCTTATGGATGAAGCAGATGCTAAGAGACATCAAAGTTGAATATGAGGAGCCTATCACAATTTTCTGTGATAATTCAAGTGCAATTAATATTTCTAAGAATCCGGTATTGCACTCTAAGACTAAGCACATATCTATCAAATTTCACTTTTTGAGAGAACAAGTAAACAAGGAAGAAGTCAGATTGGAGTATGTTCCCTCCAAGGATCAGATTGCAGATATCTTTACAAAACCTCTTCCCAAGGACTCTTTTGAATATCTCCGGGAAAAGTTAGGGGTCATGGCCCCTCCGGTGATAAACTAAGATGCACTGATGTGCATCAGTCCGGTGGATATCACAGTCATATCTTGTGATCCGGATTGATGATGGGGAGCTGCTACTAAGGGGAGCAGCTGGTATGATTCTGATGTATTAGAATTGCAAGTATGAGCCCTTTGCCATTGATGTCAAAGGGGGAGAGAAGACATGTGAAAAACAAGTGGTTAATGATCAAAGGGGGAGAGAAGACATGTAAAAAGTTGTTGTTGATAGGGGGAGCTGTGACAGAAAGGAGAAGTTCTTGTCTTGATGGTTTTTCACATCATATGTTGCCATCAATGACAAAGGGGGAGATTGTTGCAAGTATGAGGTGAACCAGTGTTGTCATTGATGTCAACATACTCATATTACATTGACAAGAAGGATTGGATGAGCTGTGTGTTGAGGATATTAAGAAAATTACCCTCAGTCAGGAACAGTGAAGAACAGTGATGAGAAGAAGGCAAATATATTGGATAGGTTGAAAACCGGAGGATGCGGATTAAAGGGTTTGCAGATATGAGTCTTGAGATGCTTCAGTCAAGTTTTCAGAGGTCCACATGAAGACCTGAAGAAGTTATGGCTGTCTGTGTGAAACCGGTTCCGGCAAGTGCTTAGAGGTGACAGAGGATCACAGAAAGGTCCGGTGAGGTCCGGGATTGTACAATCCTAATCTGCGGATTGGAAAGAGTATTTGGGATGTCCTTGTGATGTACCATCTCAAGTTGTGTATGATTTGGAGGTCCGGAAGTACCTCTTGCATTATGACAGTGGCGACAGACTGTGTTCTTGAAGTTCCGGATAAGGAGGATAAGAGATTTCAGTAAGTAAAGGAAATGCAGACGTACCTGGTCATTCAGACAGGCTTGTGAAGGTTCTTGGATCATGTTGAGATTGTGTTATTGGTCCGCATTGATAATGTATGATTTGAAGGTCCGGAAGTACCTTCTACAGTGGCGACAGACTGTGTTCTTGAAGTTCCGGATGAGGAAGACAAGAGATTCCAGCAAGTAAAGGAAGTGCGGATGTATCCAGACATTCAGGCAGGCTTGTGAAGTTTTCTGGATCGTGTTGAGGTTGTGTTGTTGATCCGCATTGATAGTAGAGCCCAGAATTGAAGTTATTCTTCCGGATGAAGTTCTTGCTCTGTTTAGCCGACCGAATGAGTTGTTCATCCTGCGAATGTTCTTGCGATGGCCGACCGGATGTGTTATTCATCTTGCGGATACTCTTATGATTGTTTGCCGACTTAGATGTTTGATCCTAAGTCGATGTCTTGTATAAATAACGGTCTGTGAGTTCATTTCGAGGTGTGGTGTGTGTGGATGAGTGTGGCATAGCGAAGAGAAGTGCGAAAGGCAGAACAGAGGTTTTTGGGCTTAATTGGAACTGATCCGGACATGGTAGAGATGTCATTCTCCAGTTCAAGACTGTGATTTTTATCACTTTGTAGACAGTGTGTCTCCTTGTAGGCAGTGGGCCTCTTTGTGAGTAGTGTGCTCGGGCAGTGAGCCCTAATTGGCATGTGCCATTCATTTTTCTTTATTCTTCTAACAGAGAATAATTCTTGGGTTAATCACCCCGTGGTTTTTCCCTTAACTGGGTTTTCCATGTCAAAATCTTGGTGTTCAATGTGTTGATACTTATCTGCTCTTGTGTTTATGTATTATGCTTTCATGGATGATTAATTGATATGCTGCTAACTAACAACAAGAATCAAGTGTTGAAAGAACAAGAAGTTTTATACAACTGATTCACCCCCCCCCTCTCAGTTGTATGCCCTAGATCCAACATACCCCCCATTCCCTGATGGTCAGGGGAAACAACTGTTTGTGTGTGGTCCTCAACCTCATTATGGGATTCAGTCTGGCAAACCGTGGTCTTATTTTTACATTGAGTCATTATGTGGCCCTTCTTCTTGCAAATTTGACAGAAGGTGGTAGCATTTTCATAAAGGATTGGCTGGGTCCATACCCCATATTTGGAGTTTAACACAATGGACACAGGAAGGGTTTGGTTTATCTCCACATTGACACAAAAACGGGCAAAAACACAGTAGGATTGAGTACGGGTAGTATGGTCCATAGTAACAAACTGGCTAAAAGAGTTACCAATAGCAGAAAAATCTTTTCGTCCCAGAATTCTAAGGGAAACCCAGGTAAACGAACCCAAACAGGAGCAGATTTATTGAGATCCGAGCTAGGGTCAAACCCAGGTTTCCATTGGCATAAAGCAAGCGAGTGCGACCCATAAAGCCAGGGTCCCCTAGCAAGAGTAGCAATCATATCCTCCCTACTGGTAAATTTAAACAGGAATACGCCTCTTGCCATAGCAATGACCGAAACACTACCCTTAACTCTCCAGTGAGAGGAAACCCATTTACGGACCATCTCAATATTAAGACAAAAGGAAAAAAATTTACCTACCAGAGCAAGATCCATGTTTGCCACAATTTCTTCAACCAGACCATCCAGAATAACCAGAGCCGTGCCATCTGCAGAAACTTTTTGGACAGGTATACCTGTCATGCATTTAGAAGACCCCACCGGTTCCCCTGTAACCGCTTGTTTCCATCTGTTAGACGGAGTGTCCGCCATCACAGCCCTAGAGGTACTACCCAAGGCAGCCGCCTCCATTGACATCGAAAGCAGTCAAAGGTAAAAACCCTAAAAAACCCTAAGCAACCATGGAAAGTAGAGCGCCAGTACTTTACATTGATTGTTAATAAAGTTCACAAAGTAGAAATAATTAGGATAACTGATTCACCCCCCCTCTCAGTTATCAACATTACCTACTTAGAAATAGTTAGGCAAATGCATTGTTCTAATGTGGTGCATATGAGCTCACATGACAAACAGTCTTTTATGCCTAGTACTCTGTGTTTTGGGGATTTCACTGTGGTATCTAAGGAGGGTTATAGTCTCATCATGGATAAACTAATGCGCTACAATATGAGGTGTATTGAGGCAAGGAAAGGGTTTGATCCTGAGGGTTTTATTGACCTTGATTGGAGAAAATAGAACCTTAGTGGATACACACATGTCCCCTATCCACACGATGACATCATCAGAAATTTGGAAGAGATTGAAGTAGAATTGGTGGTTGAGAAATACTATAGGGATTTAGATGAGAAAAGGAAATAGCTTGCATAGATTAAGGTGTTATCTTCTAGTGATGAAGAACCTGTAGAACAAGATGAGCCACATCAATAGACAACAAGAATGTCAAAATGAAAGATGCAACAATATCAGTCTCCTATTATAGTACATGATGAGGAGGGGTCTGCTGATGAAGACCCAAGACAAATAGCATATGATTCTTTTATTTTTGATGATAAATTTATTCATTCTAAAGAATTCAAATCATTTTTATATAAATGCAAGGGGAAAGAAACCAAAGAATTAGTTGATGATGTCTCTGCCAACAATGAGAAACAATTACTTGATATGTTGAAAGAAACAGTGTATAATGAACTACAAGATATGACCCCTAGTAAGGGTAGACAACTGCTCAACGAAGTAGGGGTAATGATTTTTCCTAGCCTTGATTTGAATTCTTCTCTAGTATTTGATAGTTTTCTACATAATATAGATGATAAATACAAGCTCACTCTAGAAGGTGTCACAGAAGTTTATATGGGCACAAAATATAACAATGATGAAAATTCATTGATGATATGGGCTTTGTATCCTCCCCATAAGAAGATAGCTATTATAGACACTGAGAAGACTTTTGGCCATGTCATGACTTTGAAGGTAGGGGAGACTGACCCCTTGATCACTGCAGACATTAGCATGAATGTTGCAAAGTTGAATAAGGCACAGGCTCAGATGTTAATCAAAGAAAGAGAAGCATACAAACTGAGTTGTGAGAGATTAACCAAAGAAAATGACTATTTGAAAGATGTTGTTAAGAGCACCTTCAGAGGATTAGTAAAGACATTAACTCAGGGTGAAAGCTCACAGAGCATCCAATCACCATCCATCGACCAGATAACTCAAATTTAGATTAATACACTGACCACAGTACTCCAGAACAATCATACCAACATGATGCATTAGCTGAACCAATTTTGGGATAATTATTCTCAAAATTACAACTCCAAGAGCATGAGAGGCTTGACAAAAGGCTGTAGGAGAAATTAAATGGAGTATGGAGTAAAGATACTTCTACCTCTAGTGCAAAAGAATTGATCGAGCAGCATCAGAAGTATTATGATCAACTTAAGACTGATGCCAAAGAATGTGTTGAAGTCTCAAAAGCAGGAGTGCCCACGTTGTTCAAGAGCGATAAAGAATTAAAGAGCAAAGAGGAATGGAGCAGATATTGTCAAACAATAATGCATGAAGCCTTAGAAGCTCTTAAGGACAAAGACTTTGCATCTGGGGAAGTCTGCAAGCATTTAGAGAGGATGGTTATGATGGATGTGATCACAAGGAATGCTATTGAATTTACCGATTCACACCATAGCTAGGAGTACTTAGACCACATTGCTCAGCTATACTTGTGGTTGAATAGGGCCTAAGCATTGTTGTTTTATGGTTGTTATGTTAACTCTTGTTAATTCCCAAAAAGACTTCTTAAAGAGTTGTCTTTTCACAAGCATTTCTATATAAGTTCAAACATATGATGCTAAATTATCATCATCAGTAGAATATAATACATTCAATTTACAATGTTTTCAAAAGACCATGTTGCAAGTATATTATTGATGAAGTAAATTGGAGTTCTCTGATCTTGTGGTTTTATTCTGGCATTAATTGTTTGTTAAATTTACTCAATTGTGTGGTTGTCTCCAGTTCTGTATTTCCTTGTTATTCAGATTAATATATCAAGTATATATTTAATTTGTTAGTACACATTTGCTGTAGTTGTGTGATTTGATTAATAGGTTTCCATTAGAGGGATTAAAATCCTTATGATCAGTCACAGTAACCTAGAAGTGTTAGTTTGGATTACTAAGAAGAACCATATAATTAGGATTGCCATTCTGTCTCCAAGTTAATATTATCTATTATTCTTGCATATTTCATTCAATTGGTTCCTTCAAGAAAGGATTAAATTACCTTCTGGTGAATAACAAGAAATCTGATTATATTGGTTGGATTATTAAGAAGAGTTTGTCAGTCATCTCCTTGCAAGTTTATACAAGCTATAAACTAAAATATTGTGTCAAACAGTTAGAGTTACTGCCCATTATAAGCCACTAGTCTTAGTCTTCCATTTGACTCTGTTTACCCAACAAGGCACTGGTCTTATTTCAATACATCATTCAAAATCCTTTTATTAGCACAATTATTCACCTTGATATTTATTATACAATTTATACCAACCACTTATTAGATATTAGATATAGAATTAGTTAGCAAGCTTTCATCTCTTCTACACCAATTGCCACTATAGGTAGATTCATTTACTTAGTCACAACAATTACACTTAGTCTGCTTTAATTTCCAAGGTTCACCCGCCTAGGTGTAGTAGGACCTAAAGTGCAGGGAGTCATCAAACCCTAAAGGTTGATTCCATTGCGTTAGTTCAAAAACATTGCGAATCTAAGCATAGAGCTTGGCATCCTCTTAGGATTAGCAACCTGCATTTTTGAGACCTAACACTCCACTAGTGGCTTGTCCAAGACTAGTCTACATCAAGTAAATGGATTTCTATCATCCTTACTTTGACTATCATTTTGTACACCCAACTTGTTTGACACTAATTAGATCTAAGGAGAACCTTGCTCAAATCTTGACACATTCTAGCAGCCCTTGTTCAAAACTTTCAAACTCGCTCCATCCCATCTCTCGTCACCTTGCATGTTCTTAACGAGGTCCCAAAAACAAAAATAGATTGAAACGGCTAAGAAAACTATTCTGACCTCTCACAATAGTGATGAGGAAATTTCTATGGAAGAGGTCCTCCAAACACAACAAGACCGAAGGTTTCAACGCATAATGGATAAGGTACTTGCCCAAGACCCTACTAAATTCTTTCTTCACTTAGCACAACAAAGAGTCAAGCTCCCTAAAGATTTTGACGTAGAACCTCTAAAAGGACCTAAGGAAGAAAGAAACCCTAAGGGAAGCACACACGAGGAAATACCCACAGACAAAAGCAAAGAAACCATTGATTCTATAGATGCCTTAAGCTTAATGACCCAACAAATCCAAGCTTTACAACAACAATTCATAGACATGCAAACAAGAGCATCAACTAAGCATTATTCCCTAGAGGATATTTCACCATATCCTTTTGATAGAACCTTGATCATGATACCTTTCTGCTCTAAATTTGAGGTGCCAAAATTTGATAAATATCAAGGAAAGGGTGATCCAAGGGATCACATTAGGGAATTTAATGTTGCATGTCTTGAAGTCACCCACAATGTTACTTATCTTATGTGACTATTTCCAAGAAGCTTAGGAGGACAAGCCATGGAGTGGTTTTCTAGACTACCACCTGGCATTAGAACTTTTAACGAACTTGTGGAAAAATTTGTCACACACTTCTCCTACAATATTGAGCATGACACCTCAATCTTAGTCCTTTGTAACACCAAGCAAAAAGGTGGAGAATCTTTCGCCACCTTCCTACAAAGATGGAGATAGTTGGCAAGTAAGTGCCCACATCAAATGCCTAAAAAACAAATCCTGGAAATGTTTGTCCATAACTTACAAACTGACCTAAGCTATCAGATACAAATCCAATGTCCTACTTCCTTTAGTAAGGTCATTGAGATGGGCCTAATCATCGAAAATGCTTTAATCGCAAAGGGTCAAATAAAGATTTATAAGGGCACTCCTAGTACCAATATCAACATAGATAAACCAAGATTCTGGACAAAGAACAAAAACATTATGAACAATGGGGTGGTAGATGCCAAGAATACGGCACCAAAAAAACCAATCTTCAACTTATTGAATCCTCAAAACAACTCCCCGCAAAACAAACCAAGAAACACTAAATCACGGTTTACAAATTTTCAACCTAGGAGAAAATTCACACCTTTGGGAGAATCATTGGAAACCTCCCTATGGAAGTTAATCACAAGTAAGAACATAAACACTTCCAACGGCATAGGAATATGAACCAAAAGTCAAACCTCCTTGGTGGAACGACAACGATTTCTATGAGTACCACCGAAACAGGGGGCACAAGACCAATGACTGCATTGCACTCAAGCTGTCATGCCCACATTTCCCATGCGGTCGCAACACACAACACACATGTCATGTCCACATTTGTCATGTGGTCATGACACGAACTACAAAAAACTTTTCTACCTATCCCTAGGAACCCCCTCGCATGCGTCTACGTGCTCGGTGGCAATACGCATAAGGCGTAAACATGTCAATATAACCACGATGGTGAAAGCCATCTAGGGGGTATGTGACATGTAGTATGTTGCTTCTAGGGTTAGACTAATTTTAATCTAAACCCTAAGTTTCCTAGGTGAAGATGATTCTACTAACATCAAGCCCTAACTTATCTCAGGTCTAAAAAAAATCAAAAAGTGATTAAGTAGAACCAATGGCAAGATGGTGCATGATTAAAGTGGAATGATGAATTAAAGATAAATAAAACATCGCATAAAATAAACCCTAGGAATTTGGCAAAATTTTGACAGCATAACTCATTATTGATAATCGAAATAACAATTTTAAAATAAATCATCAAGAAGGGATTAAATAAAATTTAAGAATTAAAAATCAAAATTTAAATTGAATCTTAAGAACAAGTTCAAGACGATAAAAATAAAATAAAATAAAATGAATTTCGAGTCCGTTAATAAACATAATTTTGACAATTATGTTTATTATCAAACTCGGAAAATAGAGAAGGGAAGAGGTTATGGAACTCATTCCCGTAAAATAATATTAAAATAGATAATTAATAACAAGGGAAGAAAATCTCTCCAGGGAAAAATAAAATAGATAGCCCCATTAAAGTGAATTTAAAAACAAGGGAAAAAAAAATACTCTTTCCCATTAAAATAAAAATCATTTTCCCAAAACAAGTTTATCTATCAAGGCAATAAACAAAAAAAAGCCAAAATCACACTAGAATTAGGCAAATCTTAAAAAAAAATACAAAATGTGATAAAAGTAAAGTAAAATGGGAATTTAAAAATGAGCAATAAAATAAACTCTCACAAAACCCCTTGCCCTAACTCATCTTTTGAAAATTGGTTTTAAAAAAAAATGGAAAAGCCTTAATTAAAAAAAAACACTAAGTTTTCAAAATGAAAACCCTATTCTTATTTTCTATGTTTTCTCTCCTCTTGTTTGCCCTAATCTCATTATTCTCTTCTCTCTCTTTTTCTCTTGTTTTGTTCTCTATTTTTTTGCAGGTTAGGGTTTGGAGTCTACAATGGAGGCCATGCAAATGCCCACAGAGGTCTGCATAACCAGTAATAGTGTTATTTATATATATATGTGTAAATATAATTAGTATCCCTCTTTTTTTTTGTGTAACAGTCTACCAAAAAAAACATGCTTGTTGTGCAGGGGATAGGGCCGATGGTGGCCAGAAGGTGGAGGGGTAGAGAGAGTGGCAGCGCCGTTCTGCGCAGGGGAGAAGGTGAAGGGGGCCACGAGTCAGCGGACCACAGGTGGTGCTGGGGAGCATGGGAGGTAGCGGACAGAGACACCGTGGAAGGGGAGGTTAGGGTTTGCATGACGCGGCAGAGTCTACGTGATGAACGGGAGTCTGGAGTTGTGGGCCGTGGGTGGCGCGGTGTCAAAGTATGGGGACTGTGTGGGTTCTGTGGACAAGGGCACTGCAAAGGTTGGGCGCAGTGGGAGTCATGGTGGTTTGGGGGTGTGGGATGGGAGACGGAGCCTCCACCCACACCCGTGGGTTTGGGTGGAGGCTCCATCTCCCATCCCACACCCCTTATGTTTTGTATAAATGGGACTATGGGCGCTACAGCCCATAGTCCAAATCTATATATTTTTTTATCTCTTTTTTTTTTGTAAAACTTAAAAACTGTAATATATGCAGCCCAACCACAGTCTTTAAACCCTCTGTAATTATTTTAATATATATATACATACAAAAATGTATATATATATTCTCAACTCTATAACATCAGTTTGTAAAACAATTTTAACTGAAAAATAACATTTCTCTACTAATGCTTGTTTTTGTATATATACTATATGCACACACACACACACACACATATATATATAAGTGTATATATAGTATACATACATCAAATTTTACTTCTATATTTTCTTTCTTTTTATCACAGCATTTACACTGTTAGATCTAGGGCACACAACTGAGAGGGGGGGTGAATTAGTTGTACAAAAACTTGCTTCTACTTCAAACACTTGATTCTTCTTTGTTACTTAATAGCATATCAATTAACCATCCATGAAAGCATAATGCATAAACACAAGAGCAGATAAACATCAACACATTGGACACCAAGATTTTGACGTGGAAAACCCGGTTAAGGGAAAAACCACGGGGTCATTAACCCAAGGATTATTCTCTGTTAGAAGAATAAGAAAAATGAATGGCACATGCCAATTGGGGCTCACTGCCTGAGCACACTGCTCATAAAGAGGCACACTGCGTACAAGAGACACACTGTCTACAAAGTGATAAGAATCACAAAATTGAACTGGAGATTGACATCTTTACCATGTCTGGATCAGTTCCATTTAAGCCCGAGATACTTCTGCTCTGCCCTACGCTCTTTCGCTATACCCCTCTCATCTGCTAATCCACACACTTTGAAATGAACTCACAAGCCTTTATTTATACAAGACATCGACTTAGGAACAATCATCTAAGTTGGCAATCAACCATAAGGACATCTGTAAGATGATTAATACATCTGGTTGGCCACCACAAGAACATTCGCAAGATGAACAACTCATCCGGTCGGCTAGTCTGAGCAAGAACTTCATCTAGAAGAATATCTTTAATTCCGGGCTCTACCACTAATGCGGACCGACAACATAACCTCAACATGATCCAAGAACCTTCACGAGCTTGCTTGATTAACCAGGTACATCCGCACTTCCTCTACTCACTAGAATCTCTTCTCCTCTTCATCCAGAACTTCAAGAACACAGTCTGTCGCCACTGTCATACTGAAGAAGGTGCTTTTGGACCTCCAAACTTTGTACAAACTGATAAGACACATCACAAGGACATCCCAAACACTCCTTCCAATCCACAGAGTCTGACAATGCTCCTCCGGATCTCACCGGACCTTTTTGTAACACTCTGTCACTCCGGAACAGCTCCCGAAACCGGTTCTACTTGATCGATCACAACTTTTTCATATCTTCATGCGGACCTCTGAAATCTTAATTGGAATATCTCAAGACTCATATCTACAAACCCTTTATCCGCATCCTCTAATTCTCAACCTATTGAGTACATTTGCCTTCTTCTTATCACTATTCTTCACTATTCCTGATTGAGACTACTTTTCTTAATATCCTCAACACACAGCTCATCCAAACCTTCTTACCAATTCAATATGAGTATGTTGACATCAATGACAACACTGGTTAACCTCATACTTGCAACAATCTCCCCCTTTGTCATTGATGGCAACATATAATGTGAAAAACCATCAAGACAAGAACTTCTCTTTTCTGTCATAGCTCCCCCTATCAACAACTCTTCACATGTCTTCTCTTCCTTTACTACTCCCCCTTTGATCATCAACCACTTGTTTTTCACATGTCTTCTCTCCCCCTTTGACATCAATGGCAAAGGGCTCATACTTGCACTTGTAACATATCAGAATCATACCAGCTACTCCCCCTTAGTAGCAGCTCCCCATCATCAATCTAGATCACAAGATGTGACTATGATATCCACTGGACTGATGCACATCAGTGCATCCTAGTTCATCACCGGAGGGGCCATGACCCCTAACTTCTCCCGGAGATACTCAAAAGAGTCCTTGGGGAGAGGTTTAGTAAAAATATTTGCAATTTGATCCTTGGAGGGTACATACTCCAATCTAACTTCATCCTTGTTCACTTGTTCTCTCAGAAAGTGAAACTTGATAGATATGTACTTGGTCTTAGAATGCAATACCGGATTCTTAGAAATATTAATTAAACTTGAATTATCACAGAAAATTGTGATAGGCTCCTCATATTCAACTTTAATGTCTCTTAGCATCTGCTTCATCCATAAGATTTGAGTGCAACTACCTACTGCTGCAATGTATTTTGCTTCAGTTGTAGATAGAGATATTGCATCTTGTTTCTTGCTTAGCTAAGAAACCAATCTCTTTCCCAAAAAGAATGCTCCACCACTGGTGCTCTTCCGGTCATCCACATCTCTTGCCCAATCTACATCTGTATATGCATGGAGAGAGAAATCTGGATCTCTAGGATACCATAGACCATACTCAATTGTTCCTTTCAAGTACCTAAAACTTCTTTTGATTGCCATAACATGAGATTCTCTAGGATCAGCCTGAAATCTTGCCACAAGACCAATAGCCTGCATTATATCTGGTCTAGTCTGAGTGAGATACAACAATCCACCAATCATTGATCTATACTTTGTCTGATCTGCCTTTGGAGAGTCATCATCTTTGCTCAACTTACATCCGGTTGCCATAGGAGTGTTCATTGGCTTTGAATCTTCCATATCAAATTTCCTCAACAATTCTTTCACATATTTGGTCTGAGAAATGAAGATCCCTTTCTTTGTTTGAGTAATTTGCAGACCCAAGAAGAAATTCATTTCACCAAGCATAGACATTTCAAACTCACTTTTCATCTGATTTGCAAAAGTTTTGCACGTACTATCTCTTCCTCCAAAAATGATATCATCCACAAACACTTCAACAATCAAAATGTTTTCATGATCAATTTTGAAATATAAGTTACTGTCAGCAGTACCTTTGTTGAATCCAATCTACACAAGATGCTTATCCAACCTTTCATACCATGCTCTTGGGGCTTGCTTCAATCCATACAGTGCTTTCTTCAACTTGCAGACCATATCATCATTATCAGACAACTGAAATCCATCCGGTTGTTCAATGTATACTTCTTCTTCCAAATCACCATTTAGGAAGGCAGACTTGACATCCATCTAATATACCTTGAAGTCGTTGAAGGCAGCATATGCAAGAAATAATCTGACTACTTCAATTCTTGCTACCGGAGCAAAGGTTTCTTCAAAATCAATTCCTTCTATTTGAGAGTAGCCTTTGCAGACCAATCTGGCTTTGTTTCTGATAACTTCACCAACCTCATTTAGTTTGTTCTGGAAGACCCATTTGGTTCCAATCACATTCTTGTTTCTAGGTCTGGGAACAAGATCCCAAGTGTGATTTTTCTCAATTTGCATCAACTCTTCTTCCATTGCTTTTGTCCAATTTTCATTATTGCATGCTTCATTTATTGTCTTAGGTTCAATCTTTGAAATCAAACAACATTCATCTGAATTTTGAGCAATTTTCCTCCTTGTTTGTACCCCTTTGCTTTTGTTACCTATGATCTAATCTTCAGAGTGATTTAAAGTTACATACCTTGGAACTTTGGGAGTCTCTTGCACTGCTGTTTCTTGATCAGGTTCATTCAGACAAACCTCTTCTTCCTGGTTTAGTGAATCAGTCTAAATCTGACTTTCAGGAAGGGATTGAGTTCCTTGAATCAGAGCATCATCTTAATCATCTTCATCATATTCATAAAACCTTGAGGGCTTCTCAATTCCTTCATCAACCTTCACATTTGTACTTTCTATCATCTTTTTCAGCCTCTTATTGTAACACCGGTATGCTTTGCTTTAAGTGGAGTAACCCAAGAAAATTCCTTCATCACTTCTAGCATCAAACTTTCCTAGATCTTCATCTCTTTTGATGTAACACTTGCTACCAAATACTCTGAAATATCTCATAGTAGGAGTTATACCAAACCAAAGTTCATAAGGAGTCTTACTGGTATTGTTTCTAATTTGAACTCGGTTAAGAGTGTAGACTACAGTGCTGACAGCTTCTTTCCAAAACATCTGAGGAACATTTGCTTCCATCATCATTGTCCTGGAAGCTTCCTGGATGGTCCGGTTCTTTCTCTCAACTACTCCATTTTGTTGTGGAGTCCTAGGAGCAGACGATTGTCTCTTTATGCCATGCTTCTCACAAAAGTCTATGAATTCACCGGATGTGAATTCACCACCTCTATCAGACCTTAGACACTTTAGTTTCAATCCGGTTTGATTCTCTACCATAGCTTTGAAGATTTTGAACTTCTCAAGGGCTTCTGATTTCTCTTTTAGGAAGGTAACCCACATCATCTGGGAATGGTCATCAATTAGCAACATGAAATATCTATCACCTTGCATACTCTTGATTCTTGTTGGACCACAGAGATCAATATGTACTAATTCCAACAATCCAGTAGTGGACTGATCCTTGCTTTTGAAAGAGACTCTGCTCTGTTTACCTAGTTGACATTCTTTGCACAAACTATTTGTAGGTTTCACCAATTTTGGAAGATCTCTTACAGCCTGAATATTGCTTATCTTGATGATGTTATCAAAATTTACATGACACATCCTTCTATGCCATAGCCAACTCTAATCAACTTGAACGAACAGACAACTTTTATTTGAACCAACCAGATGGAAGATATTACCTTTAGTTTGAGTACCAGATGTAATCTCAGTTCTGGAGCTTGTAAAGATTCCGCATCTTCCATTCTTGAACCGAAGATCATAGCCTTTATCCACTAACTGACCAACACTGAGAAGATTGTGCTTCAATCCTTCCACACATAGTACATTACCAGTTTTGCTCTTTCCATCAAAAGAAATAGTTCCCCTACCTCTGATTCTGCCAGCAGAATTGTCACCAAACTTTACCATTCCTCCTTCATACTTTTCCAAATCTAAGAACTTGTTCTTGTCACCAGTCATATGGTGAGAGCATCCACTGTCAATAACCCAATCATCCTTTTCTTCAATTTGGGCAGCCAAAGCTCTTTCTACAACCTTATGATTGACAGATTTAGAGGATATTGAATCTTCTTCCTTGATGGCAATAAACACCCATTCATTTCCAGATTTGCTTCCTATTTCTGATTCATCATCTGTTACTCCTTCATTGTCATCTTCTTCATGAACATAATAGCAGTTCTTTTGAAACCTTTGTTTGTTGGTATTAGACCTTGCAGATCTTTCCAGACATCTTGAAGCAAAATGACCAATCTTATTGCAGTTGAAGCACTTAAAGGGTAGTTTTCCTTCATACTTACTAGATCCTCTTGGCAGTCTTTTTGCAATGAGGACTTCAAGTTGAGTTGTTTCTACTTCTTCCTCTTCCATATCTTTCCTTGCTTGTTCATACCATGATGGCTTCCTTGAAGAGTTCTCTCTTGGATCAAATATTTGTTTGCCTTTCACATAGGCACTGGCTTTGAATATAGATTCAGTCTTGGGGGGATCATCTCCAAACTCAATCATTTCAAATGCACCCAGTTTGCCAGCCAGTTGCTCTCTTGTGACAGTTGTATGGGCTCTGAATTCATCAATGGCAGAAACCTTGATTTTGTAGGCAGCAGGAAGGGATCTAAGAATTTTGCAAACAATTTCATTTTCATCCAGAACTCCACCAGCATTCCTGATTCCACACACTAGCTCATTCACTCTTGGCATAAAGGTAGTGATATTTTCATCATCTCTCATCTTCAATCTTTCAAATTTCCCTTTTAGACTTTGCAACCTTGCACTCTTGACAAAATCATCTCCTTCATATAGAAGTTCCAGTTTAGTCTAGATCTCATATGCAGTTGGGAGGTCAATAACATTTGAGAGATCTGAGTCATTCAATGTGCTTAGAAGAGCTTCCTTGGTCTGCAAATTGTTTTCAGCATCTGTGATTTCATTCAGAGTTGTCGAACCACCCTGTGGAGGTACATATGGTTTTGAGACCATGGCTAGGTATGCTTTTCCCATACACTCCAAGTGACATTTCATGTGACCTTTCCAGAGAGTGAATTTGGTTCCATCAAACTTTGGACTATCCTTCTTGTATGATGACATCCTGGATCTCCTCAAGCGGTTAAGCTTCTTTTAGAGGAACTTAGCTCTGATACCAATTTTTAGATCTAGGCCACACAACTGAGAGGGGGGGTGAATCAGTTGTACAAAAACTTGCTTCTACTTCAAACACTTGATTCTTCTTTGTTAGTTAATAGCATATCAATTAACCATCTATGAAAGCATAATGCATAAACACAAGAGCAGATAAACATCAACACATTGGACACCAAGATTTTGACGTGGAAAACCCGGTTAAGGGAAAAACCACGGGGTCATTAACCCAAGGATTATTCTCTGTTAGAAGAATAAGAAAAATGAATGGCACATGCCAATTGGGGCTCATTGCTTGAGCACACTGCTCACAAAGAGGCACACTGCCTACAAGAGACACACTATCTACAAAGTGATAAGAATCACAAACTTGAACTGGAGATTGACATCTTTACCATGTCTGGATCAGTTCCATTTAAGCCTGAGATACTTTTGCTCTGCCCTACACTCTTTCACTATACCCCTCTCATCCGCTAATCCACACACTTTGAAATGAACTCACAAACCTTTATTTATACAAGACATCAACTTAGGAACAATCATCTAAGTCGGCAATCAACCATAAGGACATCCGCAAGATGATTAATACATCCAGTCGGCCACCACAAGAACATTCACAAGATGAACAACTCATCTGGTCAGCTAGTCTGAGCAAGAACTTCATCTGGAAGAATATCTTCAATTCTGGCCTCTACCACCAATACAGACTGACAACATAACCTCAACATGATCCAAGAACCTTCACAAGCTTGCCTGATTAACCAGGTACATCTGCACTTCCTCTACTCACTGGAATCTCTTCTCCTCTTCATCCAAAACTTCAAGAACACAGTTTGTCGCCATTGTCATACTGAAGAAGGTTCTTTCGTACCTCCAAACTTTGTACAAACCGAGAAGACACATCACAAGGACATCCCAAACACTCCTTCCAATCTACAGAGTCTAACAATGCTCCTCCAGATCTCACCGGACCTTTTTGTAACACTCTGTCACTCCGGAACAGCTCCCAGAACCGGTTCTACTTGACCGATCACAACTTTTTTATATCTTCATGCGGACCTCTGAAATCTTAACTGGAATATCTCAAGACTTATGTCAACAAACCCTTTAATCTGCATCCTCTAATTCTCAACCTATTGAGTACATTTGCCTTCTTCTTATCACTGTTCTTCATTGTTCCTGATTGAGACTACTTTTCTTAATATCCTCAACACATAGCTCATCCAAACCTTCTTACCAATTCAATATGAGTATGTTGACATCGATGACAACACTGGTTAACCTCATACTTGCAACATACACAATATGTAAAAAAAATAAACATCAACCAGGTTCCCAAACAGAATGCATGTATATACACTTATACATATACAAACCTCATATATGCGTATGTATAATTATATATACAAACTTTGGACTCTCATTCTTACTAACACAAACTCTTGGTTAAACAAATAATACTAAATTTCCATTTCAGAATCATAACTAATATAGATTTTCTTTGCACATAGATAAACAGAAATATGTTTGTCTCTCCTCTTTTTTTTCTTTTAAAACTTGTAAGGAAAAATTTATTGCAACTTCCATTAAATACATAGTAGCATACAACCTTGAACAACAACCTATTAACAAACATTTCAAGCAATCTTGATAGAAAATAACTCTCTTGAACCTCTATGCAAGAATAGAAAACTAATTTAAATTCCTCCTTTTTTTGTATGCAATAAAATTCATTTAACAACTAATGCATATTTTTTTTGTAAGAAAACAAAACATGATAGAATACAAATAAAATTCCTCATGCACTTCTCAAATCATAACTCACAGCATAGAAAATATAAACAGCCTTTTGATTGAATACTAAGAATATTTTCCATACAACATTTATTATAGCCCACTTCATGGCAAAATAACTAAACATAATTTTACAAGAATAAAATACAATAAGGCCATAATGGCCATGGCTCCAACAACCAACACAAAGAGACTATAAGAACACCAAAATGTACTCCTCTCAACTCCATTCCTCATTGAAACACCTGCAAAATAAAATACGACCAAAAGAATAACCCAGCCACTTCGAAATGCCCTCCTCCCTACTGTAGACCCGCAAGTGGGTCACCCCCAAGCTAGGGAGGTAGGGATTCACACAGGGCAACATTCCACAACAAAATCAAACACAGAAAACACAAAAACAACCCATAGGTTTAACAAAAAACTTAACTCATGAAAATGAGTTTAATGAGGGTAGGGAATGGACCCCTCTACTTCAAAGGCCACCCAAATAATAAAAATACCAATCTCGTGGCCTCAAGCCAAAAATCTCAAAAAAATCCCAACTCTCCAATATCACAAATAATCTCCATGGCACTCTTGCCATTTTAAAACATTCTCCACAACAATGAGAAGCCCTCAAGGCATAAATATCACAATATGGGAGTGACCTCAAGGAGGTTTCTTTCCCCTACCCAAACAAGTTAAGCATTACCTCCAAATGGAGGTGCTCTCACCATACTCCCATCCCACACAAAAATAATGAAAACAACAAAACAAGCAAAAACTACAACACATCACATTAAATAAGCAAGGTGAAGAAAACATAGCTTAAGAGGCTTACCTTCAAAGCCCTATAATGGAAGCACATTTGGTGAAGAGCTCCAAGCTTTCCCAAATCTTCCAATCTCCAAGAATTCCTCTAACTCTCCCAAACTCCTCCAAAATAGAAAGAAACTTAAAATTTCTAGAACACCACACTCCTCAACAAGAGGAGATAATATAGGCCATCAATTTGGCCTTGAGGAATGAGAAGGTGACACTTGTCACCTTCTCCTTCCTCCTCCAATGCCACTTGCAAGGGAGAGGAAGTGTGAGGATGACAAGTGTCATCCTCCCATTCCATCTCAATCCTCACCTTATCCACTTGTGCTCTCACACGTGTGAGAGGACAAGTGGTGAGGTGGCATTCCCACTCAAACCTCCAAGAGGATAAGGGATGCCATATGGCATCCTCTTATTCTCTCAAAGAGCCATCTTCCTCCAAGATGCTCTCACACATGTGTGAGAGTCTTGGAGGAAGTCCCCACACACTTGGGAGTCTTGGAGACCTCCCATGTCTTCCTTGGGAAAGGATTCCCAAGCTTTAGGAAGGGAGATGATTCTTTCCCAAGGCATGACTCATCTCCCACCTTCCCTAATTTCAAATTTCGTCACTTTGACTAAACCATAGTTTAGAGTGACCAAAAGTGAGTTAATCCAAGGGTTAGATAGTCCAAGTTGACCCTAGACCCCTGGGTAACCACCTAGGGTAACTTTTGGGACACTAAGGTTCACAAAGGGGTCATAAATCCACTTTAAATGGCCTCAAAAAATAAAATAAATACCAAGTGGTGTAACTCAATTAAAATTTATACAACACTCAATTATTAATTAATTTAAACAAGGGTACTATGGCCAAAATAATAAAATTAAATCAAGCACTTAAATCACATTCAATTTCAAACGTGATCCTTATCCCTCTTGGGAATGGATCAGTTTTACAGGGGATAACATAGTGTGAATTCTACCTCCAATTTCCCATGGCTAGGGAGTGTAAAACTCGCACATCTCGATCAAGTGTCAATCATATCATGAAAAATCATAGCCAAGGCAATTGAAATTAAATTCACGCAATCGAATACAACAATAATCATCAATACATAATTCCAAATTAAACTGCATTTTTCAATCACATGTCAAATAGTCCACATCACATAAATAACTAGAATCTCATCACAAAACATCATCTAATATATCTCATATGTCGAATCACAAATTATCATCAAATTTGATCAAATTGAATCACATATGTCTAGTCAATGTCCTATCATAATCAGGAGATAAAATCAAGTTTGCATAATGAAACCATAGTCACTAAAAGTTTGATAATGTCATCAACACAAGGAAGGTAAAAATAATCAGCCTCACACAAGCACACCATCCAATTTTTGATCAAGAAAAACAAAGTGTCACTTGACGGACATACCTCTAATATTCAAGGATCCTCTTCCTAACTATGAGTAGGGAGGGTCTTCCAACCAAAACAATGGTGGAACTAACAATGCCAATTACACAAACATGTCCTTTGACTATGTTGTAAACCACATCTCAGAAAGTGATTCATGCATCAACGTGATCACTATAAACAAAGATTCAGATTGTAATGTTACCACGCACAATAATAGAGTCACTCTTAGAGGAGCCCCCGCCTCTCCAGCTAATCAGTATAGTATCTTGGATCAACTTCATAAGACACCAACACATATCTCCATTCTAGAACTTCTGCGTCTGTCCCTGTCCCATAGGGCCATACTTGACAAAGATTTATCAGAAGCCTCCATCCTAATGAACCTTGTTGAAGAACAATTTCAAACCATGGTAGGTCACATTACCTCACCTCACTCCCTATCATTCACTGAAAAGGATGATATGTCAATTACCCAACCTCATAACGCCTCTCTTCATATCGAAGCCTTCATCCACAAACACAAGATAAAAAGGGTTCTTATCGATAGAGGAACTAGTTTGAATATTTGCACCTTGAAGCTAATCCTTGCATTGGGGTTTGCGGAGAAAGCTATAGATCCAAAAAAAGAAAATCACTATCAAAGCCTACGATGAGGAGGAGAGAACTTCCAAGGGAACTGTTACCTTACCAATCAGAGTGGGACCTATAGTAAAAGATGTGGCATGCCAAGTCCTTGATATGGAGCTAGCATATAATATTCTTCTTGGGAGACCATGGATACATGCTCTGAAAGTAGTGCCATCAACATACCACCAGTGTATCAAATTCCCCTATGAAGGTCAAGAGATCACCATACAGGGTGACCCCAATCCATTTCAGTATTGTAACTCCATTCAATCTAAACTTGAAGTTGTGATTCTTAATAACCGTGCTTCTGCTTCATCTTCCTCTTGTGTTGACCCAGATTCACTTGCTTCCACTTCAAAGGCATCCCAACCTAACCTCAGACTCAAAGATAAAGGCCTGGGTGAGTACACAATCTCCCAATCCCTCTGTTTGGCACAACTCCCCTAACTCCCAGATCATATGGAAGACCTACCCTGAGCAAATCCAAAGTAGACAAAACTACCAAAGGTCTATTTATCAAATGGGGAATCCTTGAAGATGAGAGTGATGAAAAGGATATCCTACAATGGTTATATAAGGATGAAGGCAATTCATCAACACAACAAGACCATTACACCACTATACAAACTGAACAATACGGTCAAGGATTCCAAATGCTACAATGGATGGGGTATGAAGGACATGGTCTGCTCGGTTCAAGAAAAGATGGTATCACTGAACCCATCCAACCTCATACCTTAACAGCTTGAAACACTACAGGGCTAGGTTACATTAGCACAATAAGAACCAATAGAGCAAATAAGAATAAAGGCAAACAACCAGAAACATCTGCTAGTAATCTGGTTGATCAAATTCAACAACTATAACTAGGGAGTGAGACTGATTCCAACGAATATGAATGGGATAGCCTCTCTGAGCTATCTTGTGATGAAAATGGTATCAATGTTGTCCATGAGTATGACCCAACCCATGCAAATGAGAGATGAGGTCCAAGGGCTAGACCACTAGAGTCTGAACCACATAATAACAATAGTGAAAGTCATGAGGAAAGAATGATACCCCCCTTGACAGATCCACTAATAGAGAGTACCATCGTAGACTTTGTCTGTGCTTATAATGACCACCACAACAACTCTATCTTAACCATCAATACCATCAAACCAGACCAACCCAATGACCCCTTACCATTGTTGCACCCTAAACTCATAGATTGGGACTTACAAGACACTGCCCCTAAGCTCAATACCTTTCAGAACGATGAAGCCATCATAGACTATCTTGAGATTAGAGATCATATACCTACAGGGGACCACAGAGCTGGCTATGCCATAGAACTCAACGACAAGGCCTATTCTAGAGAGAGTTCCAAGCCTTTTAGTCTCAAAAATGTCAAAATGAAATAAAGATCTAATGGTGAAAACCGCTCTGTGGTAGTGTTAGACCATGAAAAAAGTAAAAATATAGACGTATCCAACAGTAAAAACCTCTCTGAGGCACCAAAGGATGTGTTGTGATGCTCACAACATGGCCCATTTTACTCCTTAGCAAAATGAGGACCCTTGTTGTGGCTGTTGCTTTTGCTTTTGTGTGTGTGGGTCTGTTGGGTGGTAAAAGGGAAAAAGAGAGTGAAAGTTACAAACCTTGTTGAAAACAAAGAAAAAATAGCATTAAGTACCAGAGTAGAATATGGGTGGATTCCTTGTCAAAAATGAGTGAGGGTTGCTTTTTGAACTATGTTAAAATTCAAAATATTTTGCAAGATATGTATGTTTTTGGTAAAATGTATAATGGGAGGGTTTGTATGTTGCATATACAAAGCTACTTGTATATCAGGTCATTGCATAAGTCGGGTTTTGGCATATCATTATACTTGTATGCATTTTGTTAACACTTTATTTTTACATACAAGCCAAGTCCGTGGAGTTCAAAGTTTAAATAAACAATCGGCTAAGTCTATCGGATGTATTTTATTGCTTGTATGTTTGAAGTGAAAGGAAATATACAAGGAAATGTACAACATGATATACATGCCATGGATTCGAAAAAGTATTAAAGTTGGTTTTATTATTGTATACTTCGCACTTTGTATATGTATTCTTCGGAGACATACAAGTCGGACCTGATGGATTTCAAAGTTTGAATGAATAATTGGTTGAGTCCGTTGAATGTATTTTAGGTTTGTATGTTTGGCGAAAGAGAAACATACAACATGATATACAACGGGAATATACATAGAGTGGAACCGGAAAGAATATGAAATAAGGTTAAGTTGTTGTATGTTTTGCTCTTTGTATGTATGTTTCAGAGACATACATTTTTATATACATACAATGCAGAATTCAGGAAAGGGTAAAATTTGGTTAATGCAATGTATCTTGACTTAATGTATATCAGATGATGCATTGCACTTTGTAGATGTCACGGAACCAAAAGTGGATAAACTGTGGTTTATAAAGTTGGAGTCCGGAAGGACATACAAAAGAGTTTGTATGTATCTTGGGCTTTGTATCTAAAGGTTTGATACAAGTGGTATATGCATCGCAGAGATACAAAGGGGGAAAGTAATGTGGGCTCCACAACTCATCGGCGTGAGTAAGCCTATCAGAAAAAAATTTGTAGATCATACCGATCTTACACCTCTCGGTGATAGATACTTTTTGACAGGAATCACTGGCACTCTCATCGATAAAAAGAGCATCGGGCAGATATGTGTGGTCGAAGTGGGTTTTTTAGATTGCCTTGACTAAGTGAGTTACTCCGATGAAGAGCGTCAGGCAGATATGTGTGGTTGGAGTGGGTTTTTTAGATCACCCCGACTAAGTGAGTTACTCCGATGAAGAGCGTCAGGCAGATATGTGTGGTTGGAGTGGCTTTTTTAGATCACCCTGACTAAGTGAGTTACTCCAATGATGAAGGTATACAAGCCGATATACAAAGTGAAAGATGCAAGTTAAAGATACAATGCGGATGCGAAAAGAGAATTAAATACAAAAAAGTCTTTGTATGATTAAATGTTTGTATGTTAAAATATACAAAGAGAACATACAAAAGGAACATATAAGGAAACAGGTATGTATTCACAGTTTAACTAACGATAAAAAAGGGAAGTTTAAAAATGCATGAACACTGCAACTAAAGGCCGAATTAATGGTGCATTAATTGTTGTAATTAATGCTCATCTAACATTCTGAAGAGGTGTAAATTGACAAAGATGGTGTGAATTTTAAATCCATTTTCTATGTCTGTTTGCAGGTATGCAGGTAGATATTAAGGCAGAGCATTAATGGCGATGACATCACAAAGTGAGGATTGGATCACAAAAGAAGCGAGAGGAGTAAAGGCTTTCAATTAGAAGAAATATGCAGGTGGAAGGAAACATTATTAAAAGAGCAACAAAAGATATTTTGGTGGTTGTTAGGATTTCCAAAGGGCATCCTTACGCTCAGTATGGGTATGCTGCTCAGGGATTTTTTTTTTGCGGGATTTGTTTTCCATCGATTGATGCTACACTTGGAGTATGGACCATTGATTTGACTAGGGTTTTGTGGCTGTATTGGGGATAATCAAATCTATATATTGAGCCTCTTTACTCTGTAATGACCTACACAGGGATTTATAGAACAGAGTTGGAAATTGTAGTTAACAGTTTTAGAAGAGCATTTTAGTTTAGAGTAGAAGGAGGTCACCTGTGTCTGTGATAAGGAATGCGTGGAACATCTAGCTTCCTTACTGTATCTATAAGACATTTTGTAAGTTTTCTGTAAGTTGATTAAAGAAGCAATGAGTCATTCATACATTGTAAATCATATATGACTGTGTGTTTTGAATATAAATGAATCTAGAATTCTGCGTCTATATTCAGAGTGTCTTCTGGCTCTTCTTTGTATTTGAAATATTATCTCTCCAAAAGCTTTCAATCTTTAATGTATGTTCGTGAAAATACTCAGGGCTTACATTTAAAGGTTTAGTCTGTGGATTTAATCAAGTTTGCTGTACTACTTACAATGTGCATAACAGAACATTTAGATCCTATCGTAGAATGAAGTTTAATTTAGATTTCTCTAACTTTTCCCAAACATTTGAAATATTTAGCTTAAATGTAGAGATTTAAAGGAGATTGTCTAATTATTTGAAGGAAACAATAACAACTAAGTTGATATCAGACAATTTTCATAATATTTGAAAAGAAAAGCTTGTGTTAATATAAATCATATAAAACTTTGTGATAACAGTAACAAATTTATGCAAAGGAAATGAAGAAAATATTGATATTTGTGATATTTTGCATAATTCGAGTCCAATGAGTCATAAAAACACCTTAAATCAAGTAAGGCCCCTTGCATATTACAGCTTCACATCAACCTACTGAATTGTCCAACAGGTCAAGACCTGACCATACAAAAACTTGGGATTAAGTAATCTTCATTGATTTCTTCATATCTTTCAAGACAGTTAGGTTCATTTTTTGTGAATTTTAACTTTTGTTATGAATGTGTAAAAACAATCATCAACAATTTTTGGTGCTAGAAGGAGGGCCTGATTGGAGTTAGGGTTTGTTCTAAGTAAAGTTGTCTCATAACAGTAACAGAGTGACTAGGTCTAGATCCAGTTTAGAAGATATATTTGTGCAATTACCTGATAAAAGGCAAAGTAAGAGTCCTTTGATTTGGAATCCCAGAATATCACACACAAGAGGTTCATCTGGAATGCCTCCTGGATCACTTTTTAGTATCCATAACATTGTGAGTCCCGATAGTTCTTCATTTAGATCTTTGAATCTTGGTTCAGGTCCTCCCAGGAATCCTATTCCACCAAGAAATCTAGGTATTCCCCAAGGTTCAAGTCAAGCACAAGTACCTGAAATGACTTACTTTAATGTTAATTCTCCCATACAGTTCACTGATTATCATGAGATGCCAAAAAATCTTGTAAAGATATGTCCTAAATATCAATTACCTTAGGATCCAGAAGATCACATTAGAATATTCAAAGAGGCATGCTTTAGGGCTAGGTTAGAATATGAGGATGTTGTGTGTAGGTTGTTTCCTTACACCTTCAATGAGCAGGCTTCTAACTGGTATGTTAACTTGCCTAACGGTTACATTTCTTCTTGGGCACTTATGGAAGAAACATTTTTGTCTAGATTTAGAGGGCCAATTGATCCTTCCACCTTACATCACAAATTGGCTACAATTAAGAGAGGTGAAGGAGAGCTGATTGATAATTTTAATGTTATATTTCAAAAGGATTATTCTAGGTTAGTAGCTCCTTACACAGTAAATGCAGATACATTGTTAGCCATGTATTATGTTGCCTTAGATCCATTAACTGCTATGTTTGTCAAAAGAAAGGCTGACATAGATACAATATCCAAAGCTTATAAGGAGGCAGCCTCAATAAACCAGGAGATGAGGCAAACAACTTATAATCCATTTCCTAATGGAGGAAATCTTGGGATGCAAAGTCAAACACAATCATGGAATGGAACCCCTACACATAATACTCCATTATTAAATCCAGTTCCTACATACACACCTGTGTACAATCCTGCCCCAATCCAAGCCATAGCTCCTTATACTGGTAGCACTGCCAATAATAATCAGAGTAATGGTCAATCTTTCTTCCAACCTCCTCAGAATACATTTGTGGCAAAGGCACAAGAGGAAAGAGAAGAAATCAAAGAAATCACTGCACACTTGAGAAGATTGACTACTGAAACGACACAACTGAGAAATGAGAATCTCTATGGTAGAAAAAACCAAGGATACAGTCAAAACCATAACCAAAGCTATAGTCAAAACTACAACCTAAACCATAACCAGAATCATAATCAAAATTATAACCAGGGTCAAAGTTCAAATCAAAACTAGAATTACAATCAGAATCAAAATCATAATCCAGGACATCCAAGGCAAAATAGAGGACCTGTGGTAGATAACAGGGCCTAGGGTAATAACAACAAAAATCAAAATCAGCCAAGGACACCTAAGACATGGAACACAGGGCCAAATAATGGCACTCTATCTTCTCCATTTGAGAATTTAGATAATCAAGATACAAAACAAACAACTGGAATTCAAATGGCTAATACATCATTGAAGAATTGGTGCAGATTTCATAATACCAATACCCATGCTGAACTAGATTGTCCTCAATTCCATTTAGCAGCCAGTATTTTCAATGTAGATGTACAGGCTCCCACTTCTGAGTTTCTCATTCCCAAAGGTAATGAAGTAGTGCCCTCAGGATATGAGACTGCTTTAGTCTTAGATACTTTTACCTTTGCAACTGGAGAAGAAGAGGATCAATTGTTAGAGGATGAACCTTATTTTTGTGAAAACCTATATCCTGAATTAGCCTTTGTACTAAATGCATTTCAGTTTCCCTTTGAAATTGAAAATGAGGCATTCTATGAAACAGAAGAGGTACAGGCTTTTCAACAGTCAAACAAAAACCACACCTACAATTTGAGAAATAACACTAGGCCAGGAGGTCCTTTCACTACTTCCACTCCTCCTAACAATTTCAATACTCCCCCAGATCAGAACGCTAGTAATAATCCTACTATACTGAAGGCTAATTATCATGCAAATAATGGAACAATAGCACAAAAGGTCCAAACAGTTAAAACAAAGACAATAGAAACAATGAGATTGATGAGTTATTTATCTGAAGAGATAAAGAAAATTAAGGTCAGTATACCTTTGTGTGAATTATTGAAAAGTCCAGGGGTCACAAATGCTTTCATAGAGTCCTTGGATACATCTGTGACAGGTGAGGTTTCTGCTGATGTGAATGTTCCTAGTAGAGATTCACAACCCAAATAAAAGAGTAAGAAAATTGAGTAGCCTTCCAACACTAATGTGGTGATGTATGTAGATAAGAAAGAAGCCCCTCCTTTCCTGCTAACCATTAGAATATTTGGAAAGAACATACATAATTGTATGGTAGATTTTGGTGCATCAGCTAATGTAATGCCTTTAGGGATATGCAAAAATTTAGGGCTGACTCCTACTAAATCTGTTAAGGTTGTTACACAGTTGGATAAAACTGAGGTTAATGTGATAGGAGAATTAATGCATATTCAAATGCAATTAGCATCAGATCCTAGGGTGAGTCAATTTATTGACATTCAGGTAGTAGATATACCTGTGAATTATGGGATGTTGTTGAGTAGAGACTGGTCTAAAACATTGAATGGATATATGGCCACTGATTTTTCACATATGTGGTTACCTTGGAGAGGTGTTCCAAATCAGACTAGGATAGAAGCTGAACCTAGGATGAAACACATGATTACAGAATACAATAGGACTAATGAGATATTGTACACTTCTATTCAACCTAGTGTTTATAGAATCACTAACAAGGGAGTACAAATTGAAGAAATCCTGATGTTAAATTTTAGAGAAAAACATGTCATTAAGGAAACCGTATTATTCATTGAGTCTGATGGAAACTCTTCTAATGAAGAAAGCAATGCAATAAACGGTTTCAGTTAGGTAATTAGACAAGGAATGGAAAAGTGCATGGAACAAAATATTCTAGTTCAATGCAAATTGTATAAAAACATGTGTAGAGTTCATGATAAGCCTCATTCTGAAGAAACTTGTGGAATGTGTAGAGACATTATTGAATATCAATACATAAAATGCACAAAGGGAATAGGAATGCAAAAAGGAAAGGTTAATCCTAATCAACCAGAGAAATACTTTCAGAATAAGATAGATGTGTTGATCCTAAATTTAAAAGAAGAAACAAAGGACAAGAGTATTTGTCTTTCTGATTTACAAACTGAAAGTATAACTATGCAAGTAGGTCAAAATGAATTGCCCATAAATGAACAAGATAGCACCAACTGATCCCTTGTGACACCTGAATGGGCTCTGAATTCTTCAATGGCAGCAACCTTGTATTTGTAAGAACCAGGAAGGGATTTGAGAACTTTACCAACAATCTCATCTTCATCCAAGACTCCACCAGCACATCTAATGCCACAAACAAGCTCATTTACTCTTGGCATAAAAGTAGTGATATTTTCATCATCTCTCATCTTCATATTTTCAAATTTTCCTTTTAGACTCTGTAGCCTGGCACATTTAACATACTTGTCTCCTTCATGCAGAAGTTCTAGTTTTTCTCAAATCTCAAAAGCAGTTTGTAGGTCAACAACATTTGACAACTCTAAATCAGACAAGGCACTTAGAAGAGCTTCTTTAGTCTACAGATTGTTTTCAGCATCTGTGATTTCATTTGCACTTTTTGGACCACCCTGTGGAGTGTACTTTATCGAAGCCATGGCCCAATACTGCATTCCCATACATTGCATGTGACTTTTCCAAATATTAAAATTGGTTCCATCAAACTTTAGACTATCCTTCTTGTAGAACAACATCCTGGATCTCCTCAAGCGGTTAAGCTTTTTTAGAGGAACTTAGCTCTAATACCAATTGTTGGATTTAGGACAAACAACTGAGAGGGGGGGTGAATCAGTTGTTCAAAACTTTCTTGCAATTAACCACTTAAATCCTTTTCTTAATTCAGCATTACAAAGATAAATCAATCATGAAACTTAATGCAACAATTCAAGACCAGAAACACATTCACACATATGACACCAAGATTTTTGATGTGGAAAACCTGGTTAAGGGAAAAACCACGGGGTGATTAACCCAAGATTGTATTCTTTGTTAGAAGAATAGAAAGAACAAAAATGGCACATGCCAATTAGGGTTCACTGCCCGAGCACACTGCTCACAAGAGGCTCACTGCCTATAGGAGACACATTGTCTATAGAATAATAAGTATTACATACTTGAACTGAAGAATAGGATCTTCACCATGCTTGAGTTAGTTCCATTTAAGCCCAAAAACTTCTGCTCTGCCTTTCTCTCTCCTCTTCTCTACCACACTCTCATCTCCACAAGACACTTTGAAATGACTTTACAATCCCTTATTTGTACAAGACATCGACTTAGGAATTATCATCCAAGTCGGCATACATTATAGAGAAAATACAAAAATACATCATGATTAATTACAAAAGACTTCACGTGGATCAACACACTGTCGGCCACACAGAACTGAGACTTCAATCTTCTTCTAGGAACACACCAATTCATCACATAACATCTTCAAGATCATCCACAAGAGGTGTAACTCATCCAGTCGACTAGACTTATGAAGAACACCATCATCCGGAAGTAATTCTTCAAATACAAGCTCAAACTTTAATGCGGACCACCAACATGAACTGGACATGATCCAAAGACCTCCACAAGCTTGCCTAAATCACCAGGAACATCCGCACTATATCTTCTTACTAGAATCATTCTCTCCTTCATCCGGAACCTTAAGAACATAGTCTGTCATCACTGCCATAATGTAATAGATTCTTGCGGACCTCTAGACCACGATCTAATTGATTTGTCAACTCACATTGACTTCCTACACACTCCAAATCTGTAGAATAAGATATTTCATTTCTGAATCTCACCGGACCTTTCTGTATTACTCTGTCACGTCTGAACATTTGCCAGAACTAGTTTTACTTGAGTGGCCATAACTTCTTCAGATCTTCATGCAGACCTCTGAAATTATTACTGGATCATCTTAAGACATATATCTACAAACCCTTTGATGCGCATCCTATGAGCTTCATTTTATCTTGGATCTTTACCTCATTGACTTCACTGTTCTTCTTTGTTCTTGATATGACTAATTTTTTGAATATCCTCAGCATACAGCTCATCCAATCCTTATCATTAATGCAACAGGAGTATGTTGACATCAATGACAACACCGGTTAGGCCCATACTTGCAACAATCTTCCCCTTTGTCATTGATGGTAACATATGATGTGAAAAACTATTTTGACCATCAAGATAAGAACTTTTTCTTACTGACATAACTCCCCCTATCAACAACAACCATTCACATGTCTTCTCTTCCTTTACTGCTCCCCGTTTGATCAACAACCACTTGTTTTTCACATGTCTTCTCTCCCTCTTTGACATCAATGGAAAAGGGCACATACTTGCAACTCCACCACTTCAGAACCATACCAGCTGCTCCCCTTGAGTAGCAGCTCTCCAACATCAATCCGGACCACAAGATATGACTGTGATATCCACCAGACTAATGCACATCAGTGCACCTTAGTTCATCACCGAAGGGGTAATACCCCTAACTTCTCCCTGAGATACTCAAAAGAGTCCTTAGGTAGAGGTTTTGTAAAGATATCTGCAATCTGATCCTTGGAGGGCACAAACTCCAATCTAACTTCATTCTTGTTCACTTGCTCTCTCAAAAAGTGAAACTTGATTGATATATGTTTAGTCTTTAAATGCAACACCGGATTCTTTGAGATGTTAATTGCACTTGAGTTATCACAAAAGATTGTGATAGGTTCCTCATACTCCACTCTGATGTCTCTTAGCATCTGCTTCATCCACAAAACTTGAGTGCAACTACCTACTGCTACAATATATTCTGCTTCAGCTGTGGATAGAGATATTGCCTCTTGTTTCTTGCTTAGCCAAGAAACCAATCTATTCCCTAAAAAGAATGCTCCACCACTGGTACTCTTCCGGTCATCCACATCTCCTACCCAATCCACATCTATATATGCATGAAGAGAGAAATCATGATCTCTAGGATACCACAGACCATACTCAACTATCCCTTTTAGATATCTAAAAATCCTCTTGATTGCTATGACATGAGATTCTCTAGGATCAGGTTGGAATCTAGCAACAAGATCAACAACATTCATAATGTCAGGTCTAGTTTGAGTGAGATACAACAATCCTCCAATCATTGACCTATACTTTTTCTAATCAACCTTAGGTGAGTCATCATCTTTTCTTAATTTGCATCTGGTTGCCATGGGAGTATTCATTGGCTTTGAGTCTTCCATCCCTAATTTCTTCAACAATTCTTTCACATATTTGGTCTGAGAAATGAAGATTCCTTTTTTTGTTTGAGTGATTTGTAGACCCAAGAAGAAATTCATTTCCCCAAGCATGGACATTTCAAATTCACTTTTCATTTGATTTGCAAAAGTTTTGCACATACCATCTCTTCCTCCAAAAATGATATCATCAACAAACACTTCAACTATCAAGATGTTTTCATGATCAATTTTGAAATACAAATTACTTTCAGCAATACCTTTGTTGAAACCAATCTTCAAAAGATGCTTATGCAATCTTTCATGCTAGGCTCTTGGGGCTTGCTTGAGTCCATACAATGCTTTCTTCAACTTGCAGACCGTATCACCATGATAAGACAATTGAAATCCATCTGGTTGCTCAATGTATACTTCTTCTTCCAAGTCACCATTCAATAAGGCAGACTTGACATCCACATGATATACATTGAAATCCTTGAAGGCAGCAAAAGCAAGAAATAATCTGACTGCTTCAATTCTTGCCACAGGAGAAAAAGTTTCTTCAAAATCAACTCCTTCTATTTGAGAGTAACCCTTGCAGACCAATTTGGTTTTATTTTTGATTACTTCACCAACTTCATTTAGTTTGTTCTGGAAGACCCATTTGGTTCCAATCACATTCTTGTTTCTAGGTCTGGGAACAAGATCACAAGTGTAATTTTTCTCAATTTGTATTAGCTCTTCCTCCATTGCTTTAGTCCAATTTTTATCATTGCAAGCTTCATTCACTGTCTTAGGTTCAATCTTTGAAATCATACAATACTCTTCTGAATCTTGAGCAATCCTTCTTCTTGTTTGTACACCTTTACTTTTATCACCTATGATCTGATCCTTAGAGTGATTCAGTTTTACATACCTGGGAATTTAGGATTTTCTTGTACTTCTACCTCTTGAACAGGTTCATCCAAATTTATCTCTTCTTCCTGGTTTACTGGATCAGTTTGAATCTGAATCTCAAAAGGGGCTTGGACTCCTTGGATTAAAACATTAATCTGATCATCTTCATCATATTCATAAAACCTTGAGGGGTTTTCAATCCCTTCATCAAACTTCACATTTGTACTTTCTATAATCTTTCTCAATCTCTTGTTATAACACCGGTATGCTTTGCTTTGAGTAGAATAACCCAAGAATATTCCTTCATCACTTCTAGCATCAAATCTACCTAGATCTTCATCTCTTTTAATGTAACATTTGCTACTAAATACTCTAAAATACCTCACAGTGGGAGTGATGCCAAACCAAAGTTCATAAGGAGTCTTACCGGTATTGCTTCTGATTTGTACCCAATTGAGAGTATAGATTGCAGTGCTTACAGCTTCTCTCCAATAGATCTGAGGAATATTTGCTTCCATCATAATGGTTCTAGATGCTTCCTGGATGGTCCGGTTCTTTCTCTCCACTACTCCATTCTGCTGTGGAGTCCTAGGAACAGACAACTGTCTTTTTAATCCATGTTTCTCACAAAATTCTTTGAACTCACCGGATGTGAATTCTCCACCTCTATCAGATCTCAGACATTTCAATTTTAATCCAGTTTCATTTTCTACCATAGCCTTGTATATTTTGAATTTCTCAAGAGCTTCAAATTTCTCTTTTAGAAAAGTTACCCACATCATCCAGGAGTAGTCATCAATCAATAACATGAATTATCTATCACCTTGCACACTCCTGATTCTTGTCGGACCACATAGGTCAGTATGGACTAAGTCCAATAATCCGGTAGAAGATTGTTCTTTGCTTTTGAATGAGCTTCTACTCTACTTACCCAACTGACACTCTTTGCACAAGCTATTTGTAGGTTTCACCAATTTTGGAAGATCTCTTACAGCCTGAGTGTTGCTTATCTTGATGATGTTATCAAAATTCACATGACACATTCTCCTATGCCATAGCCAACTCTAATCAATTTGAACAAATAGACACAATTTACTAGTACCAACCAAATGGAAGATATTACCTTTTGTTTGAGTACCGAATGTAATCTCTGATCTGGAGCTTTCAAAGATCTTGCATTTTCCATTCTTGAATCAGAGATCATAGCATTTGTCCACCAATTGTCCAACACTGAGAAGATTGTGCTTCAATCCTTCAACATATAGTACATTACCAGTTTTGTTCTTTCCATCAAAAGAAATAGTTCCTCTACCTCTGATTCTACCAGCAGAATTATCACCAAATTTTACAACTCCTCCTTCATACCTTTCCAAATCTATAAACTTGTTATTGTCACCTGTCATATGGTGGGAGCATCCACTGTCAATGACCCAATCATCCTTTTCTTCAACTTGGGCAGCCAGAGCTCTTTCCACAACTTTATGGTTGATAGATTCAGAGGGCATTGGATCTTCTTCCTTGATGGCAATAAGCACCCAGTCACTTTCAGATTTGTTTCCTATCTTTGATTCATCATTTATTACTCCATCATCATCATCTTCATGAACATAGTAGCATTTCTTTTGGAACCTCGATCTGTTAGGATTTGGCCTTGAAAATCTTTCTGGACACCTTGAGGCAAAATGACCAATCTTGTTGTAGTTAAAACACTTAAAAGGTAATTTCCCTTCATACTTACCAGATCCTCTTGGCAGTCTTTTTGCAATAAGGGCTTCAAGTTGAGCAGTTTTTGCTTCTTCTTCTTCCAAGTCTTTTCTTGCTTTTTCATACCATGATAGTTTCCTTGAAGAGTTCTCTTTCGGATCAAACCTTTGTTTGCCTTTTACAGATGCACTAGCTTTGAATGTAGATTCAATCTTGGGGGGACATCTCCAAACTCAGTCAATTCAAATGCAGCCAATTTACCAACCAATTGATCTCTTGTGACACCTTAATGGGCTCTAAATTCTTCAATCAACAACCTTGTATTTGTAAGAATTAGGAAGGGATCTAAGAACTTTGCCAACAATCAAATCTTCATCCAAGACTCCACCAACACCTCTGATGTTGCAAACAAGCTCATTTACTCTTGGCATAAAAGTAGTGATATTTTCATCATCTCTCATCTTCAGATTTTTGAATTTTCCTTTTAGACTCTATAGCCTAGTACATTTAACATATTTGTCTCCTTCATGTGGAAGTTCCATTTTTTCCCAAATCTCAAAAGCAATTTGTAGGTCAACAACATTTGACAGCTTTGAATCAGATAGGGCACTTAGAAGAGCTTCTTTAGTCCGTAGGTTATTTTCAGCATTTGTGATTTCATTTGCACTTTTTGGACCACCCTGTGGAGGAGTGTACTTTGTTGAAGCCATGGACCACTACTGGATTCCCATACATTGCAAGTGACATTGTATGTGACTTTTCCAAAGATTAAAATTGGTTCCATCAAACTTTGGACTATCCTTCTTGTAGGATGACATCCTAGATCTCCTCAAGCAGTTAAGCTTTTTTAGAAGAACTTAGCTCTATTACCAATTGTTGGATTTAGGACAAACAACTGAGAGGGGGGGTGAATCAGTTGTTCAAAACTTTCTTGCAATTAACCACTTAAATCATTTTCTTAATTCATCATTACAAAGATAAATCAATCATGAAACTTAATGCAACAATTCAAGACCAAAAACACATTCACACATATGACACCAAGATTTTTGACGTGGAAAACTCGGTTAAGGGAAAAACCATGGGGTGATTAACCCAAGATTGTATTCTCTGTTAGAAGAATAGAAAGAATAAAAATGGCACATGCCAATTAGAGCTCACTGCCTGAGCACACTGCTCACAAGAGGCTCACTGCCTATAGGAGACACATTGTCTACAGAATAATAAGTATTACATACTTGAACTGAAGAATAGCATCTTCACCATGCTTGAGTCAGTTCCATTTAAGCCCAAAAACTTCTGCTCTACCTTTCGCTCTCCTGCTCTCTACCACACTCTCATCTCCACAAGACACTTTGAAATGACTTTACAATCCCTTATTTATACAAGACATCAACTTAGGAATTATCATCCAAGTTGGCATATGTTATAGAGAAAATACAAAAATACATCATGATTAATTACAAAAGACTTCACACGGATCAACACATTGTTGGCCACATAGAACTGAGACTTCAATCTTCTTCTAGGAACACGCCAATTCATCACATAACATCTTCAAGATCATCCGCAGGAGGTGTAACTCATCCGGTCGGCCAAAATTATGAAGAACACCATCATCTAGAAGTAATTCTTCAAATGCGAGCTCAACCTTCAATGCGGACCACCAACACAAACTGGACACGATCCAAAGACCTCCACAAGCTTGCCTGAACCACCAAGAACATCTGCACTACATCTTCTTACTGGAATCATTCTCTCCTTCATCTGGAACCTCAAGAACATAGTTTGTCATCTCTATCATAATGGAATAGATGCTTGCAGACCTCCATACCATGATCCAATTGATTTGTCAACTCACATTGACTTCCTACACACTCCACCAAATCTGTAGAACAAGATATTTCATTTCCGGATCTCACCGAAACTTTCTGTATTACTCTGTCACCTCTAAACATCTGCTAGAACCAGTTTTACTTGAGTGGCCATAACTTCTTCAGATCTTCATGCAGACCTCTGAAATCTTTACTGGATTATCTTAAGACATATATCTACAAACCCTTTGATGCACATCCTCTAAGATTCATTTTATCTTGGATCTTTACCTCATTGACTTCACTGTTCTTCTTTTTTCCTGATATGACTAATTTTCTCAATATCCTCAGCATACAGCTCATCCAATCCTTATCATTAATGCAACAGGAGTATGTTGACATCAATGACAACACTGGTTAGGCCCATACTTGCAACAATAATCAACCTAAAAAGTAATTTCTTACCTAAGAGAGTGATCGAGTTAGAATAGATTTTTGACTTTGATGGGGTAGTAAGACAGAAAGATTTGCCCAAAACTAAGGGAGATAAGTGTGATCCATATAACCTTGGAACAGAGCAGAGTCCACAAAATGTACTTATTAGAAAGGCTTGCTCTGAAGAGTTGAGAAAAGAAATTATGGATGTTCTGAAAGAGCACAGACATGTCATAGCATGGATGTATGAAGATTTGAAAACATATGATACATCCATCATAACTCATGTGATACCCCTGAAACCAGATGTTAAGCCATTTAGGTAGAAGCAAAGGCTTGTGAATGCTATTTTAGAGCCTTTAATCTTCAAAGAAGTGAAAAAATTGTTGTCTGCCAGAATAATTTTCCTAGTCAGATATTCAGCCTGGGTAGCTAATTTAGTACCTATGAGAAAGAAAAGTGGAGACATTAGGTTATGTGTGGATTTTAGAAATTTGAACAAGGCATCTAAAAAAGATAGTTATCCCCTGCCTCCAATAGATGAAGCGTTGCAAGCAGTGAATGGGGCTAAAAAGATGTCTTTCTTGGATGGATTCTTAGGATATAACCAGGTCTTAATAGATAAAGAGGATAGATTAAAGACCACTTTTACTTGTAAATGGGGAAATTATGCATACAGAAGAATGCCTTTTGGTCTAATCAATGCAGGTGCCATTTTTTAGTGAGCCATGGACATTGCATTCTGTGGATTGTCAGGTAAGTGCATTGCTGTTTATATGGATGATTTAACTGTTTACTCTAAAGATGCATCCACTCATGCTGAAGATCTGAGAAGAGTACTTAAAAGATGTGAAAGGTACAGGATTTCCTTTAACCCAAAGAAATGTTCATTTGGCGTAACTGAAGGAAAATTATTAGGACATGTCATTGTTAGACTTAGGGCGGACAACTGAGAGGGGGGGTGAATCAGTGGTACAAAAATTTCTTCCAACTAAACACTTAACTCCACTTTGCAATTCAGCATAATAATAAATCAATCATGGAAACATAATGCAATGAATCAAGAGCATAAACACATCAACACATGAGACACCAAGATTTTGACGTGGAAAACCTGGTTAAGGGGAAAAACCACGGGGTGATTAACCCAAGATTGTATTCTCTGTTAGAAGAATAGAAAGAACAAATGGCACATGCCAATTAGGGCTCACTGCCCGAGCACACTGCCACAAGAGGCCCACTACTTATAGGAGACACATTGTTTACAAAGAAATAAGTATCACCTACTTGAACTGGAAAATAGCATCATGCTTGAATTAGTTCCATTTAAGCCCAATACTTCTGCTCTGTCTTTCACTCTCCTCCTCGCTACCACACACTCATCTCCACTAGGACACATTTGAAATAACTTTGCAATCCCTTATTTATACAAGACATCAACTTAGGAATGATCATCTAAGTCGGCAAACATCAACAAGAACATCCGCAGGATGTGTAACTCATCCGGTTAGCTAATCTTAGGAAGAACACCATCATCCAGAAGTTATTCCTCAATTACGAGCTCCAACTTCAATACAGACCACCAACACAAACTCGACACAATCCAAAGACCTCCACAAGCTTGCCTAAATCACCAAGAACATCCAAAATTCATCTGCTTACTGAAATCCTTCTCCCCTTCATCTAGAACCTCAAGAACACAGTCTGTCATTACTGTCATAAAGGAATAGATGCTTGCGAACCTTCAAACCATGAACCAATTGAGTTGCTACTTCACAAATACTTCCTCAACACTCCCTCAAATCCGTAGAATAGGATACTGCATTTCTGGATCTCACCGAACCTATCTGTATCACTCTGTCACCACTGAACATCTGCCAGAACCAGTTTTACTTGAGCAGCCACAACTTCTTCTGATCTTCATACAGACCTTTGAAATCTCTACTAGACCACCTTAAGACACATATCTAAAAACCCTTTAAACCGCATCGTCTGATTATCATCATATCTTAGACTTTTACATTACTGTCATCACTATTCTTCACTGTTCCTAATTGAGACTAATTTTCTCAATATCCTCAGCACACAGCTCATCCAATCCTTATCATTAATGCAACAGGAGTATGTTGACATCAATGACAACACTGGTTAGGCCCATACTTGCAACAATCTCCCCCTTTGTCATTAATGGCAATATATGATGTGAAAAACTGTTTTAACCATCAAGACAATAACTTCTCCTCACTGTCACAACTCCCCCTATTAGCAACAACCATTCACATGTCTTCTCTCCCTTTATTGCTCCCCCTTTGATTAGCAACCACTTTTTTTTCACATGTCTTCTCTCCCCCTTTGACATCAATGGCAAAGGGCACATACTTGCAATTCCACCACTTCAGAATCATACCTGCTACTCCCCCTGAGTAGCAGCTCCCCATCATCAATCTAGACCACAAGATGTGACTGTGATATCCACCGGATTGATGCACATCAGTGCACCTTAATTTATCACCGGAGGGGAAATAACCCTTAACTTCTTGAGATACTCAAAAGAGTCCTTAGGTAGAGGTTTAGTAAAGATGTCTGTAACTTGATCCTTGGAAGGCACAAACTCCAATCTGACTTCATTCTTGTTTACTTGCTCTCTCAAAAAGTGAAACTTGATGGATATGTGTTTAGTCTTTGAATGCAACACTGGATTCTTAGATATATTTATTGCACTTGAATTATCACAAAAGATTGTGATAGGTTCCTCATACTCCACTTTGATATCTCTTAGCATCTGCTTCATCCAAAAAACTTGAGTGCAACTACCTGCTGCTGCAATATATTCTGCTTCAGTTGTAGACAGAGATATTGCCTCTTGTTTCTTGCTTATCCAAGAAACCAATCTCTTCCCCAAAAAGAATGCTCCACCACTGGTATTCTTCCGGTCATCCACATCTCTTGCCCAATCTGCATCTGTATATGCATGAAGCAAGAAATCATGATCTCTAGGATACCACAGACCATACTCAACTGTCTCTTTTAGATATCTAAAAATCCTCTTGATTGCCACGACATGAGATTCTCTAGGATCATCCTGGAATCTAACAACAAGACCAACAACCTGCATAATGTCTGGTCTAGTTTGAGTGAGATACAACAGTCCTCTAATCATTGACCTATACTTTGTCTGATCAGCCTTAGGAGAGTCATCATATTTGCTCAACTTACATCCAGTTGCCATGGGAGTATTTTGTTGGTGCCTGAATGAATATTCAGATTTCAAGCAACTAATCTTGCAGGCACCTTCCCAAAAAATCCAAAAAAGTTCTAAGTCAGGGTTTCTATCACCCTGATATTCTTGCGGGGGCTCATATATTTCAATATGACCTGATATTCCACCTGGGGGGTGATTTTTCAAATATTAGCCATCTTAAGGAAGATCACCCCGATGCTGTTGTAGAGTTTCAATATGACCCGATATTCTGAGGGGGGGTCATGTTTCAAATGTTAGGTGATCTTAGTTATGATCACCCCTATGTTGTTTTATCACCTCATGTTCGCAAGATCACCCCGAGGTGCGGACATCAATTTTACAGTGAGGGATGATATCTACCTGTCAGTTTGACTTCATATTTCTTACGGGGGGTGATATCACAAATATCAGTTATCTTCCAAAGATCACCCCGATGTTACGTCGAAGTTTTACATAGCCCGATATTCTTGTGGAGGGTCATATTCTCAAGCATCAGTCATCTTACAAATATCACCCCTGCCATGGCATATTACCCTTTGTAATATGACGATGATGTCATCTGATCTGGTGGGATGCATCATGTGGTCTTCAGCATGATATTATCAGCAAATATGATGGGGGTCCCGCCGATTGCTGATGAGGACATGAGAAAGTATAGGTGGATCATCGGTGAAGCATTTGGCATGAATATGATGAGGAGGATTTTTCTCCGATGCATCAGGTTGCACTGATGAGGTTGGTCATCGGGGTGATATTTTTTATAAGGGTGATATTTCACATCGGGGTGATGTGAAATACCAGGTGATGTTTCTTATTGGGTGATGCAGTCATTAGGGTGATGTGAAATATCGGGGTGATATTTCATATCAGGATTATCATGCAGGAGGATGATGATGAGGTATATGCTGGTGTCATTGGGAGCAAAATCACCAACATCATATATGCTCACAGCCTAGCTTATAAAGTGTCGAGGAGGTCGCTGTGGGGTGAATGTGGGATAATTTGTTCTCACATAATCTGAATAATCAAGGTCATATTTCTTGGCAGGAAAAGTTGCAAAATGCACAGTCCACTGCATTCCCAAGGCCATGGGTTGGTATTCCATTAATGGTAGATGTTACAGGGTATGGGCAAAGGCATGGATGGATCAAGTACCCGATTGAAGTTGTGAATCCCCAGGCAGCAGTGCAGAGCTTGAGTTCAACCACCCTATCTCCTCTCTCACCTGCTGCATTCAATGTTGAGCACCATCTTCTCATGATGCACTGTATCTAGCAAATTTTGAGTCAACCATGTGATTAATGATGAGTACACCTTCCTTGTTGTATATAGAAGATCGTGTTACTCATTTGAAGGTTGTTGAAGACCAGGGCATTTTTGTGTGAATAGCGAAAAACAGGGCATTTCTCTATTGTTCTATCTCATTTTGGAGTTTATGAGTTGCATCATGAATGTACATTGTAGATATTTTTAGTTTCATGTCATTTTATATGAAAAATGCTCTTATACATGTGTTTAGGTGCTTGTCTCCATGTGTTGTATGCATTTCCTTCTTTTGAATCTGGCTGCTAAGGGTTTCTCAGATTCTAGGGTATAGATTTATGTATCACATGCTTCATCGCTAACTTCCATTCAAGGAGTGGATTAAACTATTTTAGGTGAAGTATGGAGAAGGTTGTATGTTAGCAAGGATATCTGTAAGTAGAGGCAGCTAAATACCCATTCTTGGGTTATGTTTGTAAGGAAAGCATCAATTCCAACCCCTTGAAACTTGAATCCAAAATGCAATCCATTCTTTTGTATACGTCTAGTTGACTCCTTTCCCTAAGATAGGCACCAGTTTGCTCCTAGGTTAGTAGTTAAGACCCAAAACCCCTTGTCTTGCATCCAAAGCATAAAATCCATCTTTTCATATCTTCCATCATGTTAGTTGTAGGAGTAGGATTAGGACCCCTGCATACTCTCATCCACAATCAAACAAATATGTCCAAGAATGTTGCCAAACTTGTGATGTATCATGTACATCTCAGTCCACACATGAGAGTATTCTGCTTGTTGTTGTCAAGCTAAATCTTTCCATCATTGGGTGAGTCAAATGTTACATCTTTAGCTTTAGGGATACCCCCCTTGGTGTGGCAGAACCAGAAGTGAAGGGGAGGCAGCTCACGCAACCTCCTGTATTCGTTGGTTGAATCTGCCTGTGCATTGGAACTGGCAAACCCTCTGCTGATTTAGAAGAAAAAACCAACAAAATAGCGAATCTGCTGGGGAGAGTCAAGTGTTTTAAAGGCTGGAAGATCTAGTTTCCAGTGAAGTTGTTGCAGCAATACCAAACAATAACCATGTGGTGCTCTATTGGTGTGATGAACCGAGGAAACAAAAGGTGCCTTGTTGATATTCTGTCTTCTTTGTGAGAGGTGGTGAATCTATTGATTGAACCTATCAATGCTACAACATATTTCTAGGTATTCATCTTTTGATTCAAAAATAATGATTCAAACAGAGCAACAGTCCTGGTTGTATGCTCAGAAAAGGCCATTCTTTATGGAAAGATATAAAGCCTTAAATTTCAAAGGAATATATGGTTACCCAAATGTTATTCCCAATAAGATTAGAAAATGTTTGCCAAAATACAGTGGATTAAATTCTGAGTCAGCAAACAAACATCTGCAAATTTTTTGTAATTTGATAGAAGATTATGAAGTTGAGGCTGAAGATGTAGTAATGAGACTCCTTGTTCAGTTATTAGAGGATGATGCTAGGGTCTGGTTTTTAGACTTGCTTGTGTGTTCAGTTTCTTCATGGGTAGATTTAGAAATTGCATTCCTAGAGCAGTTTGGTGAAAGATTTGATTTATCCTCATTGATCATACATTTCATGAACATCCAAAAGGAAGATGAGGAACTGGTTCCAGCCTTTAATCTTAGGTTTATTAAGTTGCTCAAGCAGGACCCTGAATATATGAGACCCAATAATGCATTGTGCTTGACAATTTATTTGGCTGCATTTGATAAGAAAATGAGTTATAGATTGAGAGAAAAAGAACCAACTACACTTCAGCAAGCTTTCAAATTTTCTATGGATATTGAAAATAATCAGAAATATGGAATGCCAGTAGGTTTCATGGCTGCAAGTTTTCAAAATAGTTTTCAAGGTGAATGTATTTCTACTTTCCCAGTGTGTTCATTGAGAGATGATTCTGTAAAGGGTAATATATCTCACAATAATGGGTGCAGCCATGATGTGATGCATAAACATGAAGAAAATGTTGTAGAAAATGTAGGCACATCCTATAATGGTGAGGACAAAGATTGTTCTCAGCCTCTAGAAGAAAAGCCTGCAGATGCAAAATTCTCTTCAAATGATGAAATGAAAGATGTACATGAAGTTGTATCTTGCAGCAATAGGCATATCCTAGTTATTCCTGATTATTTATACGAAATGGATATGCAAAGCTTCACTCTGAATATAGAGGATACTGCTTCAAGGGATGACAGTGAATATGTTACTGACTGTCAGCATTCAAATGCATATATGAGCCTTTTAGATGATGAAATATATATGGATGTTGAATATGAGTGTTTCCTTGGAGATTTTGATCACCTTCACAGTGCAGAGGTTGAAAATTTTTCTTTTGATTATCAGTGCATTAGTGAAGAGGAAAAATAGGGTCACTATTCAGATGTGAATGAACATGTTGCAGATGTGTGTACTCATACAGTTGGGGATACTATTGGTTGCAGGGGTAATTATGAAGCTTTCAGTGCAGGGTTGCATTCTAAATTATTTAGGCTTTCTTTTGAGACATTCCAGGTGGACCTTAATGATAAATTTGCTGATCACAATGATGATGGCTATCTGAATGTTTATAAAGATAAATATGATTATGAGATGCTGCTTGTGCCTAAATATTGCATGTTTGATACAGAGGAGCTCTTATTTTTTGAAGAAGGGCTAAATTCTGATGTGGATTCATTTGTTTCATGTGAGTCTGTTAGTTTTCCAAGAAACATCAGTGACTCATATGATGATGATGACATTCTACAGCTGATGATAATGCATGCTGATGAATCTTGTTGTAGATTTATCAAGGAAAGAGAAGTGAGCAGCAGCATAATCAATTGCAATGCTGGGTGTTGCAGATAGCAAAATGCTTTCAGGCTTCATTTGAAGAAATCAAAAGAAAATCAAGTGTTTGACAAAGGAAAATTCTGGTTTTTCCTTTTTGGTGGCCCTGGGCCACCATGTTTAAAAAAAATAATGTGTTTGTGATGTAGGTTGGTGCAAGTTTGACTTTGTGCCCAATGGATAAGGGACTGGTCTGCATCCCATAGATCTATGGTTCTCGCCATGCCTGCAAGAGGCATGCATCCCTAGACAGAGCCAATGTTGGTGCCTGCATGAATATTTAGATTTCAAGCAACCAATCTTGCAGGCACCTTCCCAAAAAATCCAAAAAGTTTTAAGTCAGGGTTTCTGTCACCCTGATATTCTTGCGGGGGTTCATATATTTCAATATGACTTGATATTCCGCCCGAGGGGTGATTTTTCAAATATCAGTCATCTTAAGGAAGATCACCCCGATGCTACTGCAGAGTTTCAGTATGACCCGATATTCTAAGGGGGGGGTCATGTTTCAAATGTCAGGTGATCTTAGTTATGATCACCCCTATGTTGTTTTATCACCTCATGTTTGCAAGATCACCCCAAGGTGTGGACGTCAATTTTATAGTGAGGGATGATATCTACTTGTCAGTCTGACTTCATATTTCTTGTGGGGGGTGATATCACAAATATCAGTTATCTTCCAAAGATCACCCCGATGTTGCGTCAACGTTTTACATAGCCTGATATTCTTGCGGAGGGTCATATTCTCAAGCATCAGTCATCTTACGAATATCACCCCTGTCGTGGGATATCACCCTTTACAATATGATGGTGACATCATCTGATCTGGTGGGATGCATCATGTGGTCTTCGGCATGATATTATCAGCAGATATGATGGGGTTCTGCCGATCGCCGATGAGGACATGAGCAAGTACAGGTGGATCATCGGTGAAGCATTTGGTATGAATATGATGAGGAGGATTATTCTCTGATGCATCAGGTTGCACCGATGAGGTTGGTCATCGGGGTGATATTTCTTATCAGGGTGATATTTCCAATAAGGGTGATATTTCATATCGGGGTGATGTGAAATATCAGGTGATGTTTCTTATTGGGTGTTGTGAAATATCAGGGTGATATTTCATATCAGGATTATCATGCAGGAGGATGATGACGAGGTATATGCTAGCGTCGTTGGGAGCAAAATCATCGACATCATATATGCTCACAGCCTAGCTTATAAGGTGTCAAGGAGGTCACTGTGGGGTGAATGTGGGATAATTTGTTCTCACATAATTTGAATAATTAGGGTCATATTTCTTGGCAGGAAAAGTTGCAAAACATACAGTCCATTGCATTCCCAAGGCCGTAGGTTGGTATGCCATTAATGGCAGATGTTACAAGGTATGGGTGAAGGCATGGATGGATCAAGTACCCAATTGAAGTTCTGAATCCCTAGGCGGCGGCGCAGAGCTCGAGTTCAACCACCCTATCTCCTCTGCCACCTGCTGCATTCAATGTTGAGCGCCATCTTCTCATGATGCACTGTATCTGGCAAATTTTGAGTCAACCATGTGATTAATGCTGAGTACACCTTCCTTGCTATATATAGCAGATGGTGTTACTCATTTGAAGGTTGTTGAAGACCTGGGCATTTTTGTTTGAATAGCAAAAAACAGGGCATTTCCCTATTGTTCTATCTCATTTTGGAGTTTATGAGTTGCATCATGAATGTACATTGCAAATATTTTTAGTTTCATGTCATTTTATATGAAAAATGCTCTTATGAATGTGTTTAGTTGCTTGTCTCCATGTGTTGTATGCATTTCCTTCTTTTGAATCTAGCTGCTAAGGGTTTCTCAGATTCTAGGTTATAGATTTCTGTATCACATGCTTCATTTCTAACTTCCATTCAAGGAGTGGATTAAACTATTTTAGGTGAAGTATGGAGAAGGTTGTATGTCAGCAAGGATATCTGTAAGTAGAGGTAGCTAAATACCCATTCTTGGGTGATGTTTGTAAGGTAAGCATCAGTTCCAACCCCTTGAAACTTGAATCCAAAATGCAATCCATTCTTTTGTATACGTCTAGTTGACTCCTTTCCCTAAGATAGGCACTGGTCTGCTCCTGGGTTAGTAGTTATGACCCAAAACCCCTTGTCTTGCATCCAAAGCATAAAATCCATCTTTTCATATCTTCCATCCTATTAGTTGTAGGAGTAAGATTAGGACCCCTGCATACTCTCATCCACAATTAGACAAATATGTCCAAGAATGTTGCCAAACTTGTGATGTATCATGTACATCTTGGTCCACACATGAGAGTATTCTACCTGTTGTTGTCAAGCTAAATCTTTCCATCATTGGGTGAGTCAAATGTTACATCTTTAGCTTTAGGGATACCCCCCTTGGTGTGGTAAAACCAAAAGTGAAGGGGAGGTAGCTCACGCAACCTCCTATATTAGTTGGCTGAATCTGCCTATGCATTGGAACTGGCAAACCCTCTTTTGATTCAGAAGAAAAAACTAACATATTCATTAGTTTTGAGTCTTCCATCCCAAATTTCTTCAACAATTCTTTCACATATTTGGTCTGAGAAATGAAGATTCCTTTCTTTGTTTGAGTGATTTGCAGACCCAAGAAGAAATTCATTTCTCCAAGCATGGACATCTCAAACTAACTTTTCATTTGATTTGCAAAAGTTTTACACATACTATCTCTTCCTCCAAAAATGATATCATCAACAAACACTTCAACAATCAAGATGTTTTCATGATCAATTTTGAAATATAAATTACTATCAGCAATACCTTTGTTGAAACCAATCTTTAAAAGATTCTTATCCAATCTTTCATACCAGGCTCTTGGGGCTTGCTTTAGTCCATATAGTGCTTTCTTCAACTTGCAGACCATATCACCATGATCAGACAATTGAAATCCATATGGTTGCTCTATGTACACTTCTTCTTCCAAGTCACCATTCAGAAAGGCAGACTTGACATCCATCTAATATATCTTGAAATCCTTGAAGGTAGCAAAGGCAAGAAATAATCTGACTGCTTCAATTCTTGCCACCGGAGCAAAAGTTTCTTTAAAATCAACTCCTTCTATTTGAGAGTATTCCTTGCAAACCAATCTAGCTTTATTTTTGATTACTTCACCAACTTTATTCAGTTTGTTCCGGAAGACCCATTTTGTTTGAATCACATTCTTGTTTCTAGGTCTGGGAACAAGATCCCAAGTGTGATTTTTCTCAATTTGCATCAGCTCTTCCTCCATTGCTTTAGCCCAGTTTTCATCATTGCAAGCTTCATTCACTGTCTTAGTTTCGATCTTTGAAATTAGACAATACTCTTCTGAATCTTGAGCAATTCTCCTTCTTATTTGTACTCCTTTGCTTTTATCACCTATGATCTGATCTTCAGTGGTTCAGTCTTACACACCTGGGAACTTTGGGAAATTCTTGCACTTCTCAATCTTGATCAGGCTCATTGAAACTCATCTCTTCTTCCTGAATTACCAGATTAGTTTGGATCTAACTTACAGAGGAGGCTTGGGCTCCTTGAATCAGAACACCATTCTGATCATCTTCATCATATTCATAAAACCTTGAGGGTTTTTCAATTCCTTCATCAACCTTCACATTTGTACTTTCAATCATTTTTCTTAGTCTCTTGTTATAACATCGGTATGCTTTTCTATGAGTAGAGTAACCCAAGAATATTACTTCATCACTTCTAGCATCAAACTTTCATAGATATTCATCTCTTTTAATGTAACACTTGCTACCAAAGACTCTGAAATACCTCACAATAGGAGTGATGCCAAACCAAAGTTCATAAGGAGTCTTACCAGTATTGCTTCTGATTTCTACTCGATTGAGAGTATAGACTGCAGTGCTGACAACTTCTCTCCAATAGACCTGAGGAACATTTGCTTCCATCATCATGGTCCTAGATGCTTCTTGGATGGTCCAGTTCTTTCTCTCAACTACTCCATTCTACCGTGGAGTCCTAGGAGTAGACAACTGTCTCTTAATTCCATGTTTCTCATAGAAATCTATGAAGTCACCGGATGTGAATTCTCCACCTCTATCAGACTTTAGACATTTAAATTTTAATCCAGTTTCATTCTCTACCATAGCCTTGAATATTTTAAATTTCTCAAGAGCTTCTGATTTCTCTTTTAGAAAGGTTACCCACATCATCTGGGAATAGTCATCAATTAGTAACATGAAGTATCTATCACCTTGCATACTCCTGATTCTTGCTGGACCACAAAGATCAGTATGAACTAAGTCCAATAATCCAGAGGAAGATTGTTCCTTGCTTTTGAATGAGACTCTCCTTTGTTTTCCCAAATGACATTCCTTGCACAAACTATTTGAAGGCTTCACCAATTTTGGAAGATCTCTTACAGCCCGAGTATTGCTTATCTTGATGATATTATCAAAATTCAGATGACACATTCTCCTATGCCATAACCAACTCTGATCAATTTGAACAAATAAACAACTTTTACTAGTACCAACTAAATGGAAGATGTTACCTTTTGTTTGGGTACCGTATGCAATCTCTGTTCTAGAACTCTCAAAGATCTTGCATTTCCCATTCTTGAATCTACGATCATAGCCTTTGTCCACCAACTGTCCAACACTAAGAAGATTGTGCTTCAATCCTTCAACATATAGTACATTACCAGTTTTGTTCCTTCCATCAAAAGAAATAGTTCCTCTACCTTTGATTCTACCAGCAGAATTATCACTAAATTTTACCACTCCTCCTTTATACCTTTCCAAATCTATGAACTTACTTTTGTCACTTGTCATATGGTGAGAGCATCCACTATTAATGACCCAATCATCATTTTCTTCAACTTGGGTAGCCAGAGCTCTTTCTATAACTTTATGATTGACAGATTCAGAGGGCATTGGATCTTCTTCCTTGATTGAAATGAACACCCAGTCACTTCCAGATTTGTTTCCTATCTCTGATTCATCATCTGTTACTCCTTCATTGTCATCTTCTTCATGAACATAGTAACAATTCTTTTGGAACCTTGATCTGTTAGGATCTGGCCTTGAAAATCTTTCTGGACAGCTTGAGGCAAAATGACCAATCTTATTATAGTTAAAACACTTAAAAGACAATTTTCCTTCATACTTACCAGATCCTCTTGGTAGTCTATTTGCAATAAGGGCTTCAAGTTGAGAAGTTTCTACTTCTTCTTCTTCCAGGTCTTTTCTTGCTTTTTCATACCATGACATTTTCCTTGATGAGTTCTCTCCCGGATCAAACCTTTGTTTACCTTTTACAGAGGCACTGGCTTTGAATGCAGATTCAGTCTTGGGGGGATCATCTCCAAACTCAGTCATTTCAAATGCATCCAATTGATCTCTTGTGACAGTTGTATGGGCTTTGAATTCTTCAATGGCAGCAACCTTGATTTTATAAGAAGCAGGTAGGGATCTGAGAATTTTGCCAACAATCTCATTTTCATCTAAGACTCCACCAGCATTTCTAATTCCACAAACAAGCTCATTTACTCTGGGCATAAAAGTAGTGATATTTTCATCTTCTCTCATCTTTAGATTTTCAAATTTTTCTTTCAGACTTTGTGACCTTGCACATTTAACATCCTTGTCTCCTTCATGCAGAAGTTCCAGTTTTTCCCAAATCTCAAAAGTAGTTGTTAGGTCAATAACATTTGAAAGCTCTGAATTAGATAATGCACTTAGAAGAGCTTCTATAGTCCAAAGATTATTTTTAGCATCTATGATTTCATTTGGGGTTTTCAGACCACCCTATGGAGGTGTATACTTTGTTGTGACCATGGTCTAGTATGCCATTCCCATACATTGCAAGTCACATTTCATGTGACCTTTCCAAAGATTAAAATTGGTTCCATCAAACTTCAGACTATCCTTCTTGTAAGACGTCATTTTGGATCTCCTCAAGCAGTTAAGCTCCTTTTAGAGGAACTTGGCTCTGATACCAATTGTTAGACTTAGGGTGGACAACTGAGAGGGGGGGTGAATCAATTGTACAAAACTTTCTTCCAATTAAACACTTAACTCCACTTTGCAATTCAACATAATAATAAATCAATCATGGAAACATAATGCAATGAATCAAGAGCATAAACACATCAACACATGAGACACTAAGATTTTGACATGGAAAACCTGGTTAAGGGAAAAACCACAGGGTGATTAACCCAAGATTGTATTCTCTGTTAGAGGAATAAAAAGAACAAATGGCACGTGTCAATTAGGGCTCACTGCCTGAGCACACTTCTTACAAGAAGCCCACTGCCTACAGGAGACACACTGTCTACAAAGAAATAAATATCACCTACTTGAACTGGAAAATAGCATCTTCACCATGCTTGAATCAGTTCCATTTAAGCCCAATACTTCTTCTCTGCCTTTCTCTCTCCTCCTCGCTACCACACACTCATCTCCACTAGGACACATTTGAAATGACTTCGTAATCCCTTATTTATACAAGACATCAACTTAGGAATGATCATCTAAGTTGGCAAACATCAACAAGAACATCCGCAGGATGTGTAACTCATCCAGTCAGCCAATCTCAGGAAGAACACCATCATCCAGAAGTTATTCCTCAATTACAAGCTCCAACTTCAATGTGGACCACCAACATGAACTAGACACAATCCAAAACCTCCACAAGCTTTCCTGAATCACCAAGAACATCCAAACTTCATCTACCTACTGAAATCCTTCTCCCCTTCATCTGAAACCTCAAGAACACAGTTTGTCATTACTGTCATAAAGGAATAGATGCTTGCAGACCTTCAAACCATGAACCAATCAAGTTGATACTTCAAAAAGACTTCCTCAACACTCCCTCAAATCCACAGAAGAGGATACTGCATTTTCGGATCTCATCGGACCTATCTGTATCACTCTGTCACCACTAAACATCTGCTGGAACCAGTTTTACTTGAGCAGCCACAACTTATTCTGATCTTCATACGGACCTCTGAAATCTCTACTGGACCACCTTAAGACACATATCTACAAACCCTTTAAACTGCATCCTCTCATTCTCATCGTATCTTGGACTTTTACCTTACTGTCATCATTGTTCTTCATTGTTCCTGATTGAGACTAATTTTCTCAATATCCTCAGCACACAACTCATCCAATCCTTATCATTAATGCAATAGGAGTATGTTGACATCAATTACAACACTGGTTAGGCCCATACTTGCAATAGTCATTTCTGAAAATGGGATATCTATTGATCCTAATAGAATAGAAGGAATAAAGAAATTGCAGTTACCAAACACTAAGAAAGAACTAAAGTCATTTTTTGGTAAGATTAATTTGTTCAGGAAGTTTATTGCAGGGTTTGTAGAAATTGTCCAACCATTGAATGCCATGCTGAAGAAGGATGCAAAGATAGAATGGACACCAATAGCTAAAGCTGCATTTGAAGATATTAAGGAGGCCATTTCTAATGCTCCTATGTTGACAAATCTAGATTATACAAATCCATTTTACATCTATTCTTTTGTATCTTCACATTCAGTTGCAGCTGCTTTGACACAAAAGGGAGAAGACAACGAAGAAAAACCCATAGCTTTCATGAGTGCACCTTTGAAGGATGCACAGCTGAAATATCTTGATACAGAAAGATAGACATTTGCATTAGTAAGAGCAGTGAAAAAGTTTAGACATTATATCTTACATAGTTAGGTTAAAGCCATAGTACCAGACGTAGCCGTGAAGATGTTACTGATGCAGAATGAGCCTGGAGAGAAAAGAGCTAAATGGATTACAACATTGCAAGAGTTTGATATGGAAATTATTCTAATAAAGTTGGTCAGAGGACAAGCATTAGTGAAGACCATAGCAAACACAGATCCAAATGTGGTGAAACAGCAGTATTTGTTGAATACTAATGATGCATCAGGGTGGTATGATGATTTGAACACTTTTCTAATATCAGGCAAATATCCAAGTAAGATGAAATCTTCTCAGAGGAGAGCTTTAAAGATTAAAGCACATAAGTACATGGTACAAGGAGATCTTCTATTCAAGAAGAACCATGAAGGAATATATTTAAAATGTTTAAACAGAGTTGAAGCAGATAATGTGTTGTCAGAATTACATGATAAGTATGGAACAGATCATGGTTCCCATTTAGCTACAACACATAAGATATTGAGAGCAGGATACTATTGGCCTACAATGTTTAAGGATACAGAGAGTCACATTAGAAGTTGCCACACCTATCAAACTACAGCAAATAAAGGAAGGAATCAGGCTAATCCATTACAGCCAGTGATTGAGTCTAGACCATTTGCACAATGCTGTTTAGATTTAATTGGGGTCATAAATCCTCTGTCATCTACAGGACATAAGTTTATACTGACAGTAACTAACTATTGTAAAAGGTGGACTGAAGCCACATGTTGCAAGTTCTCTACTACTGAGGTCATTATCAAGTTCCTTGAAGAAAACATCATAACTAGGTTTGGAACTCCATATTCACTGGTATGTGATAATGACCTTACCTTTTCTTCTCTAAAATTTTCTTAATGGGCATTTAAATATGGGATAGTTTTAAAGTTTTCTTCAAATTATTATCCTCAAGGGAATGGGTTAGCTAAGTCCACAAACAAAATTTTATTGGATATAATCAAGAAGCTAACTGAAAAGAATCCTAGAGAGTGGAACACATTGTTGAAATTTGCGCTATGGGTAGATAGGACTAAGGTTAAGTTAGCCTTAGGCAATCCACCTTATCACTTAGTTTATGGGACTGATCCCATACTTCTAGTGAATTTAAGAATACTAGTCTGGAAGTTTGCTAATGAATATTTAGGCTATGATGAGCATAGAGAGGCCAGAATAATACAAATGTTACAATTAGATGAGAAAAGAGATCAAGCCATTGAGAAATTCGCCAAACATCAAGCAGTAGTCAAGAGATGGTTTGATAAAAGAGCAAGAGTCAAAATATTTAGAATATTAGACTTAGTGCTATGCTGGGATAAAGCACATGAAAAGAAAGGGAATCATGAAAAATTTGACAAATTATGGTTAGGTCCATTACAGGTCACATAAATAATTGGAGACAATACTTTCAGGTTCAAGACCTTGACTGGGGAAGATGTGCCATTACCAGTTAATGGCCAACACTTGAAACATTACTTTCAAGCTTGAGGTGAGGGCAGTTAGTTTTTGTGTATCATAATGTAAATAATGTACAGTTTTGGGTTGTTTTTTTTGTTTTGTTTTTTTTTGTTTCGCTGTTGTTTTTGTTTTGTTCTTTTGTTTTCGTTTTGTTGTGTTTGTTGGTTTGTGTGTTGTGTTGTGTTGTCTTAGTAGGGATGCTAGTTTTGCTTTGAAGTATGTAGAAGAAGACTGACAACCACTAAAAATAATAGAAAATTTAGAACATTCAGGTCAATTATTTGAAATTTATGCATAACTTGTTGTGACTGTCATGAATGTAGAAAGTTGTTTGACTCGTGAAATTTTGTATTCAATAACTGTGGGTTGCGTATTCAAGGGAAGTTTCTCACAATGACACACCTAAAATCCTTGGGTTTTTTGAACATACCAGTGTAGATATTAGGTGAAAAATCAGAGGTCACCCTTTCTACCATTACAATTCTCAGCTTAATTTTAGCAAGTGATCATTCCTTGCATCATGAAGTTACAACTGTAATATCTTATGAAATCTCTATCAAATACAAAAAATATAAAATAATAAAATGGTTTTTACTAAAAATCTAGATTAAGCCATCTAAGTAACTCTACCGAGGCTATAGATGCTTGCTAGCAGTGGGGCTCTACTTAGGAGAATTGTAACGATAACCTTGTCAAGGCTATGGACGCCTGCTAGTAGCAAGGCTCTATCCGGTTGGCTATGAGGGAATGACATCAACTATGTAGGCTAATATCAGTCACTGGTTTGTTCAACTAATTTTCAAGATGAGGATTATTAATCACGTGCACCCACTTAAACTGAAGGGAAGATTCATGCACCTTATTAAATACATTAAGTCTCAAGTTGGATAATGATTTGCAGAAAAGATAGTTGGAAGTTATGAATTTATTTCATTTAGTTTTCTTTAATGGTTTTAATTTGATTGTTTTGTTTGGTTGCTAGTTGTTGTGATGCTCACAACACGACCCATTTTACTCCTTAGCAAAATGAGGACCCCTGTTGTGGCCGTTGCTTTTGCTTTTGTGTGTGTGGGTCTGTTGGGTGGTAAAAGGGAAAAAGAGAGTGAAAGTTACAAACCTTGTTGAAAACAAAGAAAAAATAGCATTAAGTACTAGAATAGAACATGGTTGGATTCCTTGTCAAAAATGAGTGAGGGTTGCTTTTTGAACTATGTTAAAATTCACAAAATTTTGCAAGATATGTATGTTTTTGGTAAAATGTACAATGGGAGGGTTTGTATGTTGCATTTACAAAGCTGCTTGTATATTGGGTCGTTGCATAAGTCACATGTGGGAGTTGTTGGGTTTTGGCATATCATTATACTTGTATGCATTTTGTTAACACTTTATTTTTACTTACAAGCCGGGTCCGTGGAGTTCAAAGTTTAAATAAACAATCGTCTGAGTCTATCAGATTTATTTTATTACTTGTATGTTTGAAGTGAAAGGAAATATACAAGGAAATGTACAACATGATATACATGCCGTGGATTCAAAAAAGTATTAAAGTTGGTTTTTATTATTGTATACTTCACACTTTGTATATGTATGCTTCGGAGACATACAAGTCGGACCCGACGAATTTCAAAGTTTGAATGAATAATTGGTTGAGTCCATTGAATGTATTTTAGGTTTGTATGTTTCGCAAAAGCGAAACATACAATGTGATATACAACGGGAATATACATAGCATGGAACCAAAAAGAATATGAAATAAGGTTAAGTTGTATGTTTCACTCTTTGTATGTATGTTTCAGAGACATACATTTTAATATACATATAATGCAGAATTCAGGAAAGGGTAAAATTTGGTTAATGCAATGTATCTTGACTTAATGTATATCAGATGATGCATTGCACTTTGTACATGTTGCGGAACTGAAAGTGGATAAACTGTGGTTTATAAAGTTGGAGTCTGGAAGGACATACAAAAGAGTTTGTATGTATCTTGGGCTTTGTATCTAAAGGTTTGATACAAGTGTTATATGCATTGCAGAGATACAAAGGGGCAAATTAATGTGGGCTCCACCACTCATCGGTGTGAGTAAGCCTGTCTAAACAAAATTTGTAGATCATTCTGATCTTATGCCTCTCGGTGATAGATACTTTTTGACAGGACTCACTGGCACTCTCACCGATAAAAAGAGTGTCAGGTAGATATGGGTGGTCAGAGTGGGTTTTTTAGATCGCCTCGACTAAGTGAGTTACTCCGATGAAGAGTGTCAGGTAGATATGTGTGGTCAGAGTGGGTTTTTTAGATCGCCCTGACTAAGAGAGTTACTCCGATGAAGAGCATCGGGAAGATATGTGTGGTTAGAGTGGGTTTTTTAGATCACCCCGATTAAGTGAGTTACTCTGATGATGAAGGCATACAAGCCGATATACAAAGCGAAAGATGCAAGTTAAAGATACAGCGCGGATACGAAAAGAGAATTAAATACAGAAAAGTCTTTGTATGATTAAATGTTTGTATGTTAAAATATACAAAGAGAACATACAAAAGGAACATACAAGGAAACGGGTATGTATACACAGTTTAACTAACAATAAAAAAGGGAAGTTTAAAAATGCATGAACACTGCAACTGAAGGCCGAATTAATGGCGCATTAATTGTTGTAATTAATGCCCATCTAACATTCTAAAGAGGTGTAAATTGATGAAGGTGGTGTGAATTTTAAATCCATTTTCTATGTTTGTTTGCAGGTATGCAAGTAGATATTAAGGTGGAGCTTTAATGGCGATGACATCACAAAGGATGGATCGGATCACAAAAGAAGCGAGATGAGTAAAGGCTTTCAATGAGAAGAAATATGCAGGTGGAAGGAAACATTATTAAAAGAGCTACAGAAGATATTTTGGTGGCTATTAGGGTTTCCAAAGGGCATCCTTACACTCAGTATGGGTATGCTGCTCAGGGATTTTTTTTGGCAGGATTTGTTTTCCACCGATTGATGTTACACTTAGAGTATGGACTGTTGATTTGACTAGGGTTTTGTGGCTGTATTAGGGATAATCAAATCTATATATTGAGTGCCTTTACTCTGTAATGACCTACACAGGGATTTATAGAACAGAGCTAGAAATTGTAGTTAACAGTTTTAGAAGAGCATTTTAGTTTAGAGTAGAAGGAGGTCTCCTGTGTCTGCAATAAGGAATGCATGGAACATCTAGCTTCCTTACTGTATCTGTAAGATGTTTTGTAAGTTTTCTGTAAGTTGATTAATGAAGCAATGAGTCATTCATACATTGTAAATCATATATGACTGTGTGTTTTGAATATAAATGAATCTAGAATTTTGCGTCTATATTCAGAGTGTCTTCTGGCTCTTCTTTGCATTTGAAATATTATCTCTCCAAAAGCTTGCAATCTTTAATGTATGTTCGTGAAAATACTCAAGGCTTACATTTAAAGGTTTAGTCTGTGGATTTAATCAAGTTTGCTATACTACTTACAATGTGCATAACAGAACATTTAGATCCTATAGTAGAATGAAGTTTAATTTAGATTTCTCTAACTTTTCCCAAACATTTGAAATATTTAGCTTAAACGCAGAGATTTAAAGGAGATTGTTTGATTATTTGAAGGAAACAATAGCAACTAAGTTGATATCAGACAATTTTCATAATATTTGAAAAGAAAAGCTTGTGTTAATATAAATCATATAAAGCTTTGTGATAACAGTAACAAATTTATGCAAAGGAAATGAAGAAAATATTGATATTTGTGATATTTTGCATAATTTGTGTCCAGTGAGTCATAAAAACACCTTAAATCAAGTAAGGCCCCTTGCATATTACAGCTTCACATCAACCTGTTGAATTGTCCAACAAGTCAAGACTTGACCGTACAGAAACTTGGGATTAAGTAATCTTCATTGATTTCTTCATATCTTTCAAGACAGTTAGGTTCATTTTTTGTGAATTTTAACTTTTGTTATGAATGTGTAAAACAATCATCAATAGGATGGAAGGCTTAACCCTCTACCCAATCTTACACATCAGGAGAGATCTTCAGTCTTGATAGAACCAGTAGAGCTGATCAATGTTAGCATAGGTGATAATCCCAGAATGATTCATATGGCACAGTCTCTAACTGCACAAGAAAAGCCAACATTCACTAAATTATTCAAAAGAAAACAAATCAACTTTGCTTGGACATATGCGGACATGCCAGGGCTAGATCTGAATCTCATAATGCATCACTTATCCTTATCTCTAGGAGCCAAACCAGTAAAGCAAAAACTTAGAAAGATGCACCCACATGTGGCCCTCATGGTGAAAGAAGAGCTGAAGAAATTGTTATATGTTGGATTCATCAGACCAATAGAGTATCCTAAGTAGATTTCAAACATAGTATCAATTGCCAAACCAGATGGCAGAGTCTGAATATCCAATGACTTTAGAGAGCTGAACAAAGTTTGTCCAAAAGATTATTTCCCCCTGGCAAACATTGACATTATTGTAGATCTCATAGCAGGGTACACCATGCTATCACTAATGGATGGTTTTTTCGGATACAACCAGATAAAAATTGCACCTAGAGACCAACACAAGACTGCATTCACATGTCCTTGGGGCACCTATTGTTGGTGTGTCATGCCATTTGGTTTGAAAAATGCCTGTGCAACATATTAGAGAGCTATGACCACAATCTTCCACGACATGATGCACACTATAATGGAAGACTATGTTGATGACATTCTGGCAAAATTACTCACAAGAGAAGGACACCTGGAAGTACTGGACAAAATCTTCAAAAGACTGGAATAGTTTAATGCACGCCTCAATCTGAAGAAGTGCGTGTTTGGAGTTACCTCAGGCAAGTTACCCGGGTACATAGTGACTTCCAACGGAATCGAAGTTGACCTAGCTAAGGTAAAAGCCATCATGGAAATGCCACCTCCTAAGAACCTCACTCAGCTAAGGTCTCTACAGGGAAAACCACAATCTATCAGAAGGTTCATTTCTCAGTTGGCAGACAAGTGCCACCCATTTTTCCACCTTCTACATAAGAATGTCCCTTTCAAATGGAATGATTCATGTGAGCAGGCATTTCAGCAGTTAAAAGAATACCTAATGAAACCACCTATATTGATGCCACTGATTCAGGGTAAACCTCTACTGTTGTATATCTCGGCTACACCAACAGCTCTGGGAGCTCTCCTCACACAGCAAAATTATGAAGGGAAAGAACAAGCAATCTACTATATCAGCCAAACACTTGTTGGGTATGAACTACAATACATGCCAATTGAAAGAGCATGTCTCGTTGTGGTCTTCGCCTCACAAAAATGGAGACATTACATGTTGTCACATTCTATCAAACTAGTAGCAAAAATTGATCCACTCAAGTACATACTCGACAAAGCAGCCCTAACAAGTAGATTATCCAAATGGGTCATGCTTCTCAATGAATTCGACATCGAATATATAGACAGGAAAGCAATAAAAGGCCAAGTACTTGCAGATCAACTGGCTGATGCACCTGTAATAGATGATAGCCCTTTGAACTTTGAATTTCCAGATGAATCTATCTTTCACATAACCACAACAACCTGGAAAATGTATTTCGATGGCTCATATACTCAGCATGAATCAGGAGTAGGTATCTTGTTGATCACCCCTAGTGGCGACACCATTCCTAAATCATACAGATTACTCTTTCCTTGCACTAACAATGTGGTAGAGTATGGGGTCCTAGTCATTGGTATCAAGCTAGCCGTTGAATGGAATATCCAACAACTTCAGGTGTATGATGATTCACAGTTGGTCATAAATCAAGTAAATGATGACTACCAGACAAAAGATGAGAAATTAATCCCTTACAAATGGATGGTAGATGACTTCAAAGAATACTTTGTCAAGATCTCTTTTGAATAGATACAAAGGATTGAGAACAAAGCTGTAGATGCCATGGCAATGATTGCATCTCTCCTTGATATTCCAAATAATCAATCACGTTACAAGTTCTTGGTAGAGCTAGTGTCCTATCCTACATATGACACCCCTGAATCCCATATCATTTACCACATTGTTGGAACTGATTCCCCCCTCTATGGAAAAATATTTGCTTATCTTAAAGAGAATACCCTCCCACCTAATCTCTCTAGTAACCAAAAATGAACCTTCATCCATCAGGCATCTCGGTATGCCATTATCGCCAATACCCTATATTGCAGAGGTCTCGATGGTACTCTCCTTAGATGTCTCGATAGTGAGGAATATCAAACTACCTTGAATAAAGTGCACAACGGTATATATGGGACCCATTCTAGTGGCCCTACCCTAGCCAAGAAACTCATATGCATGGGATACTACTGGCCAACCATGGAAAAAGATTCCTATCATCTTGTAAAGAAGTGCAAGAAGTGCCAAATCCATAGGAACCTGATACATGCACCAGCATAGGAGCCGCAGCCATTAATGACTCCTTGGCCTTTCTATCAGTGGGGACTCGACTTAGTGGGCAAGATTCACCCACCTTCATCTAGCGACCATAAATTCATAATCACCACCACTAAGTACTTTACAAAGTGGATTGAAGTCATGCCTTTAGCAAATATCACAGGCAAGCAGATTGCCTCCTTTTTCTTGAACTATATCATTTGTCGCTATGGTATGCCTTCGTTCATTATCATGGATAATGGATGACCTATTGTTTGGTTACACAACACACCCCATTTTGCCTTGACAAAATAGGGACCCAACTTTTTTTTGCTGCTTTGGCTTGTTGTTTTCTGCTTTGGGTGGTTTAGTAAAATCAGTCATGCATGTAACCCTACAAGAGAGTGGATATGTCCCCATGATGAGGTCAGTTTTCAAAGATAGTATTTCACATTATTAACCTCATGGTTGGAAAGTGCATAAAATTCCAAGCAGGTTTGCCTTTTGGATCACCCCAAAATTGTCTAAGGGAAGAAAGTTATGTTGAGTCAAAGTTTGGTCAAACCTGATATTCTGAAGAGGGGGGATCATATTTCAAACATTAGTCACCTTAGACAAGATCACCCTGATATTATATTATCACTTGATAATCACTTGATCCGTGAAGTGCGGACGTCAATTTTATGTAATAGCTAATATCTACCCATCAAACAACTTCAATTATCTTGCGGGATGTCATATTTTTAATATCAGTCATATTACAAATATCACCCTCTTCACAAATATCACCCAATGTAAATATGATGGTGATGTCATCTAAGTTCAATGAATGAAGAAATCAATATGATGATGATGTCATTATTCCATTCTATCCTGCGGAGGAATATATCTGATGACCATTATATTCTTTAATATGATGTTGACATCATTAAAACACAACTATTAAACAACGTCCCTGACATAATGACATCACCTTGATCTATTCCGAGGGGGGTCATTTTATTTGCGGAGTCATATTTTGAACATCCCCTGATCTTAATTTCATGACCCGATATACATGTGGTCAACGTTGACCATATCACCTGATCTTCTTTTGCATTAGTTTTGCCGCTCAAGGGTCGGGGTCATATTTTGAATATCACCCAATCTTTCAAAGATCACCCCCCTCCTTGTCTCCTGACTTAAATACAATTAAATGCGGTAGATAGATTCCTACCAATTACAAATACAAATCAAACAGTTGGCAGTATCCATGGATTTCCTGCAGAAGATCAATGGATTTAATTGGCCCAACGTAGTTTTACCCTAATTTGCCCTACAGATGTGTTTAAAGGTAATTTTCATTTACCTTGAGAAAAAGAAATAAATTACAGAGTGGAGAAGTCAAACCCTCATACAACTACCTGTTAATGGATTAGATCCTTTAGCATAACGGAATGGGTTGTCTCCAGTATTCATAGCCCTTTTTCATAATCAGTCATCTAATCTAGGAGGAAAGCACTGTCAGGAAAGTAACTAAAAACCCTCCTGTTGTCATTTTCTGCATGTTCAGGTAGAGTTTATATGCTTTCCTATGGTTTGGCTATGTGAATATGCATATCATGATGAAGTAAAGAATAATAGATAGAGTATGCATGATGCTATAGAAATACATAATGTTGTATGAATGCATCTGGACATTATAAGGTAAGATAAATCATGTTTGTTGCAGGAATCCATGGTAGATCTTAGAAGGAATAGGTCTGACTCAGAGTTTCTCAAGCCTATGTTTGTTCAGCCCGAGGGGGTACAATTTAAGTATGGCGTCATTGGTGATACTCACCAAGGAAATATGGAAGTGACAACATGGTCAACATGAGTAGATCATGATAAGGATAATCCCATTTTGGATGGGATATATGTTTTAGGAATGTGGCATGTAGCTGGTTTTCTATATGCCATGGATACCCTAGAGTTGGTAGTGGAATGTGCCAGGAATTATAACCCTGAGATCAGGAGGGTCGAGAAGCATGGAAGAATATATGCAGACTTTTCAATCAAGGGCATTGCCGCCACTTTTAATCTGCTAGTTGGAAAGAAGGTGGTATGTGTGGATCTATGCAAGCTGGAAATAGAATACAATAATAATAAGAAGAATGCAAGGAAGATGATGTATCAATGGAGGTCAAAGAGCAGCACCTACATTGCCTCAGCCAAATTACCCGTACATTTATATAAGTTTGATTTTGATGATGAGTACCACTATATGATTGCCTTGCTGAGCAAGATGACAGGTAAACCTCATGCTGGGGATTTTGAGAACTGGATGTTTGGAATCATCCAAATAGTCCTATATGTAGATAACAAGCCATTATGGGCCAAGATCATCAGTGACGCACTAGATGAAGGGATGAGGAACCTCAAAGGCCAGACATGCTTGTTTTATATGACATTATATGTGGTATATTCATGTGCTTATAAGGGAACCTTTGATGCCTTGAAGATAGTGGGTAAGGCTGGCAGTGATGTAGATGATGTCCACATATAGGATCACTATCCTCAGCTATAGAGAAAAGATTACGTCCTGGACTACAAACTAGTAAATGATGCATTCTCTATGCATCTGGTCAGAACCATGGAGGAGGACAGAACCAAGAGGCTGAGCATGGAAGTTCAGGAAGTTGTTTATAGACATGGGGCCTAGTTTATCCAGTTTGCCATCTCTTCATATATCAGGATAGAGGGATTTGAAGGACAACCCCTTATGTTTCCAAGATACCCTACTGATGGGGTTGTCTTGATGGAATTTGTTAGGCAGGTGTCTACTATAGTTGAAGCTTACAAAGCACAAAAGAAGATACCTCTAGTGTTATTTACAGTATCTATGGGCTGGTATATGTGCTCAGACTTAGAGAGCATAAAACATGTCATGGGAGGGCTAAAATTGATGTATTTGCAACCATTTACTTTGGGTAGATCTTATGATCCCTATTACAGGATGCAGAAAATAGTAGGAAAATTGATACATCAGAAGCATTTGGAAGATTTCTAGACCAACTGTGAGGATGAAGCTGAGGTGAGAAGAAGGAAGTACCAAAGACTCACCTTGAATAAAATAAAGACCTTTGACTACATCCCAGTACCAGCACACCTGAGGAAGGATGATGGGAAGATTATGTCCAATGAATATGAGGACAAGAAGGTGTACAATGATACCATATCAGCCCCTGATCTTACACAACTGGAGGATATATCCCTGGATCAACTGACAGGTGGGGTAATATAGTTAACCCAAGCTTGGGTGGATGAAGAAATAAACTGATTGAAGAAAAGGGGTGTTGCTCTTACAGTTGATGCCAAAAAGAAAAGGTAGGAAATAGCTGATGAGGAATATGATGACTTCCTCAGTGAGGAGAAAATCCAATGGAGAGAGATTGCCCACACAAAAATAAAGGAAGGGTCCCCCTAGAGGTAAGAAAACTGAAGATGAACCAAAGGGGGTGATAATTGAAAGGATTTCCACACCAGCTACAGGTGCACCTACATCAGCTCAGGCATCCGCATCATCTGCACAACCTCCTGTTGAAAAGCCAAAGACAGATGATTTTGAGGCCAGCTATTGAAACTACAGAAGTGTAGGTAGAAGGCCGTGCCTTGCAACAGGAAGTGGAAGAGGGCATCCCTTTGGATGAAGAGCAGGTAAATAAGGAACCTATAGGTGATGACCTCATAATGACCAGTAATAAAAGGAAGGCGATGCCACTAATGTCACCACCCAAGAAGCAAAGAACATCCATGCGGGGGGATATTAGGGCTGACCCTATTGTATCGAGAGGAGCTAGTGGTGAAGCATTTAGGAAGGAACTGCAATATGATGTTCCACTTCCCACCATAATAAAGTTCAAAACTGAGAAGGTAGAGGTACAAACAAGAGAAGTATTCAAAGCAAGTCAAGGTGGTCCTTTCTCCTTGGAGGACACCGTGGACTTATCTAATGATGAAGTCATTCAAAGTGTGGCCTCTCAACGAATGGAGACTCTCGCTTCCAACACTTGCATGACCCCTCATGGGACCCCATTAGCACAGATGGTGGTGTTGGAAGAAATAAGACAAACAGAGGAGGAAGTAAAACAAGGTAGCCCAGAGAGGGCAGCCCAACAGATAGAGCTTGATAAGTTGGTTGAGCAAGTAACTAGCCCTGCCATTGTAGATTTAACATATAGGGGTGATGTAAGCCCTAAGGATAAAGTAGGTGCACCTGATGAAACAGAGAAGAACAAAGTGGCTAAGCAGGTAGAAAAGGAAAGCACTGCTCTTGATATGGCTCAGCAACAACATGAGATACTTGCAGAGCCAAAAATAGTAGAAGTTCAACAGAAGACCGGAGGTGATAAAGATATATCAAGTGCTGTTGCTGTTCAAACTTAGGAAGATCTAGGAGATGCCTCAGGATCAAAAGATAAATTAGGTCATGAGGACCCAAAGCCATAGGATATCAGTGCATCAGGTACAGAATAAGAAATGACCCAAGATCAGGGTGATGCACAAGGCCAACACACACAGACATCCGTAGATGTCAATATGCCTCAGGATGAGGAATGTAATAAAGAAAATGAAAGTCAGAAGAAGGGAGTATAGGATCAGGCACATGATCATAATGTGGACATTCAACAGGATCCTCCTTTGTAGAAGGAAACCCCTCAGCAAGAAGAAATGCAACAAGATCCCCCTCATGTAGAACTACATGAGGAAGAAATTAAGAAAGTGCCTTCTCCATCAAGAATAGAAGTAGAAACTAGAGAACATGACAGACATGATGTTGATAAAGATCATCAAGGGTCTGGAGATGATGTGCCTCAATGGCTAGAGAGATAAATAGGCATGGAACAAAGGTCTGAAATTCAAGAATTTGATGTTTCCACCTTGTTTGTTAAAACAATGATGAAGCCGAAGAGGAAGGCCAGAATGACATCGACCATAAAGAGAGATCCTACTATAGGCAAAAGGGCTGCACAGGTAGCACTTCCCACGGTTGAGAAAGTGAAAGGCAAGATCATCCTAGAGGAATTCCAAATCACAATTGTTGATTTGGGTTTTGCCAATGAGGACCAGGAAGATCAAGAAGGGAAGGAAATTATTGATTCTTTGACCCAAAGGGTAAAGAAGGAGAAAGAGAAAAATAAAATGCATAAGGAGCACATTACTTAGCTGCATTCTTACATAAAAAGGCTGATTAACCTTGATAATACACCATTTGATCTGATAGTCCCATTGACTATCATATCCCAGGAGGAGGTCACTAAACTAGACCTAATGAGACATGAGGCAATGATCATGGAAAAATGGATGCTGTCAACTCTCATTGGAGCTGAGGATGTTTTGAGAACCTCACTACATAGGTGGAATTCTTTAAGCGGTTTAAAGAGAAAAGTAGATAAAATGCAAAATGAAACAGGAAAACGTTCATTCCAATTGGAAAAGGACTTGACTGCTTTAAGTGAAATGAAGAGAATAGATCCACAAGTATTGATAAATAATCAAGTGTTGAACAATAATGCTGCCTTGCTGATAAGCATATGGTATGAAGATATCAGGTTTGAATGTGATATCTTGAAGAAATGCAGTGGCAAGCTCAGGGATATAAGCATAAAGCTGCACAACATAATGATACATGAAGCAGAGATCCTTGAGGCTCTAAAGGGTAAAATAGAGGGAAATAAAAAATCAGGATGCAAACTTTGCTATCATGGCTCTACATGATAATTTCAAGTCCGTAGAAGATGACCCCCTCACCCACCTAACGGAGGAAGTGATGCCTAAAATCATGAGGATAAAAGTCAAAGTAGAAACTTATAATGAGACTTTGAACAACAAGAAAGGTAAGCTAGAGGCTCTCAAGGCCAAGTTCCAGTCTCATAGACATGTCATAACAAAAGCCAGAATCCAAGATAGGGTAGAGGTGGATAAAATAGTACAGGCATATGAGCACATCAGGACAGTGATGAAGGTCCACATATAGGACGATATACATCAAAGCGCCAGTGATACTAAAAGTAATGAAGATGATAACCATGATGAAGAAGAAGAAAATGAAGAGGAGGAAACTGAAGAATGAATGAAGATGCATCACCAAGAAGACATATGCATAAGGTACTCATAAACAATGAGTCATACAGATGGTTACTAGCTGGCAACTTGTGCCACGAGGAAGAGTTGACTAAGTCATAGGGTAATTGTCAACCATTGATCTTAATAGACAAATCTTGACTGCTGGTCAATTGTAACTGCCTCCTCACCTTATTCTATAAAAGGTGCAGGGGTGCAATATTTTGAACATTCAAAACTTAATTGAAATTTGATTGCTGAAATTTCAGGACTCATTTCAAAGTTGTTGTAAATGTACATGTTATGCATACTAAATGAAAGAGAAGCATATTTGATTACAAATCATCATAAATCTTGAGTAATCTATGTTTGAAATCTAGATATATGCATTGATCAGTTGTGTCCCTTGGAGTGATTTTCAGTCTGCATGTGTTGTTTTCATTCCTAATTCATTTCAAGTTACCATCAACCATATCTAGCTGTGGAACATCTTGGTGACCTATGGTTTGATTTCTTCTCTTCATGAACGTATCTTGTATGTATGTGATTCAATGACTAAAGATTCACTAAAAGTAGAAGTATTCTTTTAAATTTCTTTAAATTTCATTATAGATGATCTCCATAATTGCAAATAATAGAGAATCAAAAGTAAATAACATGAAATATGTTGATATCCCATAGATAATTGAAAATACATAGCATATTTAGAGTAAAAGCATGTCAAATTGACAAGTATCATACAAATTCAAACAAATATCCATGAAATGCATAGAAATATCTACTTATAGATACATCATTTGAATAAGTATACAATGTAGAAGAAAGAACAAGTTCATAGTGACCAATGATCAGAAGAATTAATCAAACCTGTAAATATATCAGCTATCTTTGAAAATAAAGTAGAGTTAACCTCTCTGTGGAGTGAATTTACAGGAAACAGTGCAATAATGATCATCTAGAAAAATGTAAGACCCCTTGAAATGGAAAACAACATGTCACATCAACCTCTAAGTAATGTCAGACGATCATGACCTGATCAATGGAGACTTGGAGTCATCAACTTATCCTAAGATGATCGTAGTTTACAAGATAATAAAGGTTTGTTGTGCAAATTTTTATGCATGTTGTTATGACTAACAATCATCATCAACATAAATTGGTGCTAGAAGGAGGGCCTTCATCAGTAGGTTTGTCTGATTTGATGACACAGATAGAAAGGTAATATACACGCAGCCTTGTATTTCAAGTCATATTCAAAGATTTTTTGTTTTTGAGTCTGTGTATGCTTGTCTTTTGCAAAGTTTTCAAAATTTGAGCATAAATATTTCAAGCTTTGTGATTGCTCACCATGATATTTCAAAGATAGGCTCTATTTCAAGTAAATTTGCTAAAAGCTTAGAGGTAATTTGCTTAAGAGACTTGATATCCCATTGCTTGTGTTCAAAAGTCTCATATCACCACATATTTGCATCATTTCTGCAAAGATTGCATAAATATCTAGTTAGTTTTAGATTCAGATCATAAATATAGCCTTTGCTCAAGTGCATTAGCTAATCTTTATAGTAAACAAGCCAAACTTTCTTAAATTCAAGAAATCCTAGCTCTCAGGCCAAATACCAGGTCCACATCAGTGAACTCTTTGAAGAATTGCCTATCCAGGGATTTAGACCTAGAACAATAGATATTCATCATTCTCCTGGTTCTAGTGCGTCAGGAGCTTCACTAGAACATACTCCTATAACTCCTATCACATTGTAAACACCTATAGGACCACCTATCACATCTCAAGTCCAACCTCCACCAGTCACAATGTCATTCTTTACTGCAGAGTCACCTCTAACTTTCACTACATATCATCCTTTACCTAAAAATCCTAACAAGATCTGTCCTAAATATCATCCATATCAAGATGCTAATGATCACATTAGAACATTCAAGGAATCCTATTGTAGGGCTAGAATTGAACATCAGGATGTGGTATGCAGGTTATTTCCATTTTCCTTAAGGGAAGAGGCATATAACTAGTATATTAGTCTTGGTCAAGGTTCAGTCAGTTCATGGGCTGCCTTGGAGAAAGCCTTTAAGGATAGATTCAAAATACCTATAGATCCTTCAATGAATTATCATCTGTTTGCCACAATCAAGAGATTTGAAGGAGAACCTATTGCTAATTTCAATGTAAGATTTGAAAAGATGCTCTCAAAACTAGTTGCTCCCTATACTGTAATAGATGAAGCTGCTAGGAGTATATACTGCTCAGCCTTAGATCCCCTGACTTCTATGTTTATCAGAAGGACACATCCTAGTGTCACAACCTTGACAGAAGCTTTTGAGGAAGCTGTCAAAGTCAGTCAGCAGTTGATCCCTACTCCAACACCTAATGTTGCATTTCTTACACTCCCTGCTTATCCTACATATCCTGCTCAGCAACAGACCAATGGAGCCATGATACCTCCAGCTATAATGCCAAGTCCTTTACAGATACCTCCACTCAGTATCATGCCACCTCCAAAGGGAAATGGCCAAATGTCACAATATCCAGGACATACACTGGTACCTTAGGTTGTGGAATAGTCTAATAACAATAACAATGGATCTTCCTTCTTTAAACCTCAAACAGAGAATGTAGTAGCCAAAGTTCAAGAAGAAAAGGAAGAAATTAAAGAGATATCAGCACAACTGAGGAAACTCACCATTGAGATCACTCATTTAAGGAGTTAAAATTTCTATTCTCAACAAAATTAGAATAGAGGATATGCCAATGATAGACCTAATTATCTTGATAGGGGATATAATAACAATTACAATAACAACAATGGTAACAATAATCCTCCTAGATAGCCTAGAGTGTGGAATACTAGGCCAAACAATGGTTCTCTGCCATCACCCCTAGATAATCAGCCGCCTAGTGAACCTAAGCAGACCACTAGAGTGAACCTGGTAGAGGAAGCTCTTACAAACTGGTATAAGATACATAATAGCAATGCTCATGCAGAGATGGATTGTCCTCAGTTTAGGATAGCTACCAGTATATTCCAAACTGAAGTATCTAATACTGTAGGTAATCCAACTTGTGTTGAAGGAAATGAAATTGTCCCCTATGGATATGATTATGTTCTTCTATTAGAATGTTTCACCAATCATCCTCATCAGTGGACAATGTCACCTCATGAGAATTACACCCTAGCATGTGAAGAGTCAGCCATGGCTTTTGAAACCAATTATGTTTTTCCATTTGAAATGAGAATGAGCCATTAGTTGAACATGAAGAAGTACATGCTTATCAACAACAGTATTAAGGTAGACATAATTACAACCTAAGGAATAACTCCAACTGACCTACTAGTCCTTTGACTACATCCTTGCCTCTAAATAATTTCAACACTCCTCCTAATCCTAAGGCAATCAATAACCCTAAATTTCCTAAAGTTAATGCTCAGTACTTAGCACCACAGAATACAGTACCAAAAGTTGGTAATCAACCTCCTGAGTCTGATAAATTGGTCACATACTTATCAAATGAAATGAAAAAGATCAAGATCAGTCTATCATTGTCAGAACTACTCAAAACCCTAGCTATCAAGAAAGCCTTCATGAAATCCTTAGATGATCCTGCTCCAAAAGAGGATAATCATGCCTCAAGTCAGACTGGGAATAAAGATCATGCCATTAGGGATGTTAAACACAAAGCTCCAACCATTGTTCAAGCTGCAGAGACTTCACACATGACTCTTTACAGAGACAAAACTGAGTCACCTCCTTTTCTCCTTACCATAAGGATGTTCAGTAAGAATTTGCATAATTTTTTGTAGATTCAGGAGCATCTACTAATGTGATGCCTCTATCCATATACAATGCCTTAGGGTTCCATCCTACTAAGTCACTGAAGAAAGTAACACAATTAGATAAAACATAGGTGAGTGTAGTAGGAGAATTAACTCACATTCATATGAAGTTAGCATTAGATCCAAGAATCCAATACTACATTGATATTTAGGTAGTAGATGTACCTGATACCTATGGGATGCTTCTCAGCAAGGATTGGTCAAAAACACTCAATGGATACATGTCCACTAATTTTAGTCACATGTGGTTACCTTGGAAAGGAATACCTAATCAAATAAGGATAGATGCTAAACCTCGCATGAAACATATGATCACTGAATACAATAAAACCAATGAAATCATGTATGTAGATGTTGAACCCAGAGTCTACTCCATTAGACCCCAGACTGTCAAGATAGAGGAGATCCTCATGTATGATGTTCATGTTCATAATGATAATCTTTAGGATGATAGAATAATTTTGGAGTCTAATTATAGCTCTGAAAAGGAGATAGAAGTAGATCACTTCAAGAACTTTGAGATGCACTTGTCCAAAGAAGTGTAACATTGCCAATTGTTAAAGATGCATGTTCATGATGTTCTAATTGAAGGATGATGTAGGTTACATGATGAGGTACATTTTGAAAAGACCTTTGATGCTTGCTTAGACATGATGGAGCTGGAACAAGCATGTAGTGAGGCATCATCATCATCATCTGGGGTAAGTTCTACAAATAGTGATAGTGATACTAATTTTTGTTTATCATCTGCAGGAACAGAAGAAAGCACATATCATGATAAAAGTCCTATCCATATGATAGAAGAGATATTGGTGTGTAGCAAGAGTAAACCTAAAAGTAACAAGAAAATCACCCCAGGAACTAATTGCTTGGTTGAGTCAGATTATGAAATATCTGATGAATATAGAGACATTAATTTGTCCAAGTTTGAGGAATTTTTATCAAAACAAATTTAGAAGATGATATAGCAACAAAGATCTCCACAGGATGTCTTAATTGAGGGATGGTACAGGTTACATGAAGCACCACATTCAAAAACTACTTGTTCATTATGTTTGCATATTCTGAAAAGGTAGATGTTGCCCTATCCAAAAGATCCTCCTTCTTATGGTAAAGAAGAAGAAGAAATATCAGCTTCACATTAGCCAAATAAGGTGAAGTTTGAGAAAATTGAAACACCAAAATTAAAATGGATATCAAATGGTGTAGCTGCCAGAGCTAAAAAGAAAAGAGAGGGCCCATACAAGTCTTTAACTGAAGATAAGCCATGGATCCTCAAGTTTGATGGATCTAAATCAAAACAAGGGGCAGGAGTAGGAATATAGATTTTATTGATCTAGCTAGTAAATCCTACTTAGCAACATATAGATTACAATTCCCATGCACAAATAATGTGAGAGAGTATGAAGCCTTGATTCATGGGATATTGTTTGCACTCAGAAAGAAAGTAAAGATTCTGCATGTCTATGGAGACACATAATTGGTAGTAAGACAAGTAAGAGGTATATATTCTTGTAATTACAAGAAGTTGTCTAATTATAGACATAGGGTATGGGATCTGATAGAAGATTTTGATTCTTTTAACATCACCCATGTGCCTAGAGAACAAAATCATAGGGCAGATGCCTTGGCTCAAGCTGCAAGTACATTGTAACCATTGTCCATATCTGGTTTGAAGAGATTTTTAGTTGAATTAGTGTTAGTACCCTCTGTACCAAATAATGTAGTTAATCTTCAAGTATTTGATGATGACCAGCACATTTTAGACTTCATATCCAATAGAGATGTCTTTGACGCATAGATCATAGATGAAAGAAATGTGGAAGATCATATCTGGGAAGAAGAAGAGATCCTAGAGTTGCCCACTAACAAGATTCCTAAAGGAATGCTAGAATTGGAAAGAAAATTTGATTTAGACAACATGCTGAAATAGAAAGGTCTCCCTAAAGTAGATGGAGGAGAGTATTCACAAGTTAACATAGGACATGATGATGAAAAAAGGAATGTCCCGATTGGAAAAGTGTGTACAAAAGAAGAAATGGATGGGATAACCCAAGCACTTAAAGATTATATTCATGTTATTGTCTGGACATATGATGAGTTGAAAGCTTACGATACATCAATAAACACTCATACTATACCTTTAAAGCCAGATGTCAAGCCTTCTAGACATAAACAAAGACCTGTTAATGCTTTCCTAGAGCCCATCATTTTTGAAGAAGTTAAGAAATTGCTTAATGCCAAGATCATATTTCTTGTGAGACATTCCACATGGGTGGCTAACTTGGTCCCAGTAAGGAAGAAGAACGGTGACATTAGGTTGTGTGTAGACTTTAGAAATTTAAATAGAGCCTCTGAAAAGGATAACTATCCTTTGCCTTCTCTAGATGAGGTCTTGCAGATTGTAAATGGTGTAAAGATGTGTTGGCAAGAGACACTATATGGATTCATGGTTGTTGTCATTAATGGCAACAAAGGTCATCCCACATATCCGCAAGTCATGGTGTGTCTCTACCGGAAGTCAGAATGAAGATTGTTGTGGTCCAGTGAACAAGAACAGAGCATGTGGCAAGGTCCGACAGATTGGTCCAGATCTCTCAGAGGAAGTGTCTTGGTGTAGTGCGGATTTGGGGAAGTCAAGAGGACTACCTTGAGTAGTATATTCCAAGGATTTAGCCTCCGGTGATGAACAAAGAAAAAGATATGAATAGTTGAGTACCGGATTCCTGAGAGACAGTGAGAACAGAGGAAGAACTGACTGACAGAGTATCAGACTATTTTCTGGATGTGTTACTGTTGATGGTAAAGGTTGTGAAGGCATGAATCATGTTTGGCCGACATGATTAATGATATCTACAAGTATATGCTTGATCCGCATTACTTGATATGCAAGGATTCAGCCGATAGAACAGAGTTTGTGAGAAGATAGATTATTTCGGGTGCCGACTAGAGAGATAATGAAATCACTAGTGCGGATATATATAGAGGATGGATTTAGTTGTGAAAGGTGTGATGATGTGAAGGTGTATGCGAATAAATATAGAGCAGAGCAGAAGCAGTAAGAAAGATCCGGTATGTGAAAAGATAGCAGAATAAAGAACAGAGGAAAGATGAAGTGCAGCAGATCAGTATACTGAGCCTAACCGGAACTGAACTCCAGCATATGTAGATGCTTCCAATCAGTTCAAGTATTGTATAACATTCTTTTGTAGACAGTGTGTCTCCTTATAGGCAGTGTGCCTCTTTGTGAGCAGTGTGCTCGGGCAGTGAGCCCTAATTGGCAAGTGCCATTTTGTAATTCCTTATTCTTTTAACAGAGAATAATCTTTGGGTTAATCACCCCGTGGTTTTCTCCCTTAACCGGGTTTCCACGTCAAAAATACTATGTCATGTGTTTCTTATTTCATGGTAATGTTTGTTTGTTTGATTCAATGCTGCTTTGATTAATAAGAAAGTTCAAAAGAAGAAATAATTAGGATAACTGATTCACCCCCCCCCCTCTCAGTTATCAACAATTGGTATCAGAGCAAGGTTCCTCCTAATAGAGCCTAACAGCTTGAGGAAGATCTGGGAGTTCAAATGGATGCATATGGTTTAAGGGAGCAACTCAAGACTGCCCTTGAGGATCTTGAACAATCAAATTCTGAAGTCAATGAATTAAAGGAAAGACTCAAACAGGCTGATGAATTCATGAGAGAATTAAAGGACAAATTAAGTCTCTCTATGAAAAAGAGAAAGGAGCTGCTCCAACAATTGGCAAGACAAAGTGAAGAAAGCAATACAGATGAAGAATTGACTGAGAAAACCAAGTTATGTGAAAAATTATCAAAAGAAGTCATTATGTTAAGACATGAAATGGAATCAGGAACTATAAAGTTTACTCAAGAGATTGAAGAAAAAAGAAAAGCTGAAGACAATCTAAGACAATCTCTTAAAGAGAAATCAGAAGAATGCCACCAGATGGACAGGATTATCAGACATCTTGAATCTGATCTTGAAGATGCCAAACATAATGAAGAAAAACTTGAGGATCAAATTGTCTCTCTCAAAAGAGATCTTCAAACAGCAAATGAATATAAAGAAAAATTCAAGATAAGTTCTGCCCAACTTGAAGTACTTCTTGGAAGTCAAAAGAGGACAGATGACAAGTATGGTTTGGGATATGATAAAGGAGAAAGCTCCGAATCCGATCAAAAGAATTTTGGATCAGAAAATCCAAGGAATAGGCCTAGAAGACCTCCGGTAAGACAGCCCAATGCTCAAAGATATCCATCTTTCAATGGATACTGCCACAGCTGCAATCACTTTGGTCACAAAGCTAATCAGTGCAGAAAAAGGATGAATCAAACTAATCCATCCTTCTCCGGACAGTGCTTTAATTGCAAAAGGTATGGACACAAGTCTCATGAATGCAAAAATATGCAAGTAAACAAATCATTCAATGGTAGATGTTTTACATGCAATAGAGTAGGTCATATGGCTAATCAATGTAGATCAAGAGGTTATCAGTCAAATATGCAAAGAAATGTTATTTGCCAAATCTGTAATAGGTCCGGTCATAATGCTAAAGTCTGCAGAAGCAAGAATCAGGACAAAAGAGGTCCGGTGTATAATCAGAATCAAGACAAGGGTAAACAAAAGATGAATGCGGATGAAGTTAGGAATCAGATGAACAAGATTTGGGTGAAGAAAAGTTCAGAGAATGTAGAGGTTGGATCCGCACCAGACTCTGGTGCTAATATTTCTTCCAGAAATTAAAAAGTGAGCTCTGGCTCAGGGGGAGACTCAAAGAAAATCCTGTTCCCCCAGCCAATCAAGTGGTGCTGGATGTGATACAAGATGCGGAGTAAAGGGTTTGAAGATATAAGTCCTGAGATGATCCAGACAAGATTTCAGAGGTCCGCATGAAGATGCAAAGAAGTTGTGATCGATCAAGTAAGACCTATTCCGGGAGATGCTCCGGAATGACAGAGGACTACAAAAGGGTCCGGAGAGATCCAGAAGTACATTATTTTGCTCTGTGGACTGGACAGAATGTTTGGGATGTTCTTGTAATGTGTCATCTCGATTTATTCATGATTGAAAGATCTGCATGATGTTCATAGATCAGAACTGATCCGGGATACTCCAAGCTATCCAGATAAGGCAAACCGGAATAATATAGGTGGAGCATTTATTGCAAACAGATATTAGGGTTTGTGAAATGATATAAGGGATTTCTCAACAATCACTTGATCATTCCACATCCAAGAAGAAGCGAAGAGCGGAGGTCTGCAACAAAATTCATCAAGTTCACCGAAGATCTCCTACCGAAGTCATTACATACAGAAATCAATCCAGCCACTCCGTGCAATCGAAGACGCAAAAGGTAGTTTCCACTTTCGATATCCTGCTACAAATCTTTTGAAGAAATGGCTACTCCAAATATAGTAAAAATCTCAGATAGGCCCCGACCTGAATTTAAGAAACATCCATACAAGTCATTGGAGGTAGATCCCTTAGGAGCATTTTCCAGTGTTCCTCATGGAGTTTTACACACAGAAGACATTAGGGTTTACATACATGCAAGCATTGAGGAATTCAGGGAATTCAAATTGAGAGATCTCTATCACAAACAACTGATAGACAATGCTTTTGAGCTTAAACCAGAGTACAAGGGTATCCAGAAGAAACAGTTTGATCAATTCATTCATTTCCCCTGCTTTGAAGAAGAAGAATGGGTCCGATATGTATTGAGCAGAATACATGACAACTTCCTATGGCTGGATAGACCCTACAAAATCACAAAAGAGGCAATTAGGGCAGTAACTGGTCTATACTCTTCCAGAGGGATACCTATTCTCAAATCTGTCAAGAACAACATTGTAACTGAGGCCACCGGATCAAAATTTGATAAGAGGGCAATGACCATTGAAGATATTTCGGATCCGGATATCAAGTATGCATCCATGATAATAGGATACAAGATCTATCACGCCAGCAGGGAGAATTCTGTATCCGCAACTGCAGTGTATACTGCCTATGAAATGCTAAGGAAGAATGCAGAATATGATCTCTGCGAACTACTCTTAAGCCAATTAATGGAAAATATACAGAAAATCAAGAAGGACAAGAAGAATTCCTTTAAGTATGGTACTCTTATATTATGTCTATTCTTCTACTTCATGAATGAGCTGCCCGGATCAAGTGGATGGGCATGGCAGAATGACAAACCTGTTGCAGTCCAAATAAGAGACTATCTACATGGGCTTGGGGATGCCAAAGCAAGAAATACAGCCCTATGGGGATACTTCAAAAACTTCCAAAGCATGATGCAAGCAAGAGAAAGAATTCCCCAGTCTCTTGTTGAAAAATACAAAGACTCAGTGTGCTTTATGGTGGACACTGATCAGTGCCTAATGGAGGCAGTGGAGCCAAGGACTGTCTGGATCATGCCCATGGGGTATGAAGTGGATGAACAAATAGTGGAGCTGCATGTTCAACACATGCTAAGTCAGCCCAAAGATCCAAAGGCAGAAAGGTTTGGAACCTTTGAGGAGCTGAGTGTAAAGATACATGTAGAACTCAGGGAACCTGAAATAAAGAGGAAGGTGAGAAAAGAAGTAGAGCATATTGCTCAAGGCCTAGGCATCTCAAAAGAGGCACTTGATGCCAGCTGGGAAAAGAGGAGAAAGGCTGAGGAAGAAAAGAAAAGTAAAGAAAGTGTTCCGGTTGAAACTTCCACCCGGACCAGATCATCAAAAAGATCTGCACCTCCCACAACCAAAAGTTCAAAACCAGAAGTCCAGGCATCCGGTGAAAGATCTAAGACAAAAGCCACAAGGGCTTATGAAAGCCAAAAGGATGAAGAGGAAACTGAGTCAGATGAGGGAGTAAAAGAAATAAAGAAGCAGAAGAAGAAAGGATCTGGGAAACCCTCCACAGGCCAAGACAAGGAAGAAATGGCAGAGGAATTTGCTGAAAAGCCCACTTTGTCTCTAGACAGTGTAGTCAAATCAGTCACTATGGATGGGAACCTTCAACCGGTGGCTGAATTCTATGATGACTACAATGAGGCAGATCAAAAGATCCTGCAAGAAGCTATAATAAGGTAATTGAACATCTACAATAAAGCTTTTATTGAGATTATCTCTGAAATCCCAAAGAGCCTAGAGATGGAATTAGAGATAAGAAAGAACAATGCCATGGCAAAAGACCTTGAGATCAGGGAACAGATAGCTATTCAGCTATATCCTTCAATTGATCACAAAACAATGAACATGGTATTCAAAGACTGCAAGGATGAATCAGCATATGCTTGGTAAGACCGACAAGGTAGCCAAGGACACTGAAGAGATTCTCTGGAAAACCTTCAAAAGGTTTAATCTTCCTGTTGTAGAGGACTTAGGTGCAGAAACAGCTGTGGACTCAGAATCATCTGCTCCGGAAGAAGTGGCCCTTGAACAGACTAACATCTCTCCTCCGGTTTCCCCTACAGTGTCCGGATCCCAAGAAGAAGAGAAACTACAGGAGAAAGAAGCAACAGTTCAAGAAAAAGAGGTTGACAGCACCAAGGATGCAGAGAAAGAGAAGACCCCAACAGAGAAAACCACAACTGAAAGTGGTAAGAGTAAGGAAGGAGAAAAGATTCCAAAGGACAAAACTGCAGAAGAGAAGAAACATCTGTCTCCGACAAGAGACACTGCACAAACTGTTCAAGAATTCTTGACAAAAGCCACTATAGAAATTGATGAACCGGACCTGCTAAAAGGACCATTAGATTTTGACTCTTTGTCACTGGTACAAACAATGAAAATAGCCTCATTTGCAAATGAGAAAGTCAAAGAGAAACTACTGAAATCTCACATGGAAGACTGTGAGCTTATGGAGGTAGCATCTGGAGTGCCGGAAAAGATCATGCCATCTTTTCAGAAGGATCCCACAGCCTCCTCTTCTGGTAATCTCAAAACCTTAGTCAGCAGTGTTAATACACATTTTGAATCTCTAGAAAAATCAGCCGAAGAAAAGGTCCGGAAGGAGTTTTTGGATAAAAGGTTCTCCGAGGTTCAGGGTTTGATCATTAATGATAGGAGAAACATGAACATTGGGATAAAGAGCTTAGAAAATGCTCTTAAGGATGGCAGTGAAATATACAAATTTTGTATCTCCTGGTCCAAGGTAACAGTGGACATTGAGAAGAAAATAAAAGAGCAAGAGGACACACTACTCAGCTTGTCTCAAAGTTTTGATCCTCTTTCTTCCTCTATAACAAATGAAGAATGTCAGACTATTGCAGTCTTGAGTGAAATCAAGAAATTGGAGAAGGAAAGGAAAAATAGAATAAGCAGGTTGAGTGAGCTCAGGGGGTTAATTGTCCCTAAGCTAGAGGCCATGCATGAGGCCATAGCAGAAGCTCAAATCACAGCCCAGACAAGTGATCCGAAAGATCTAAAAAGGGCAGATGCATTTGCATTTTTGTTGAGTGGTCACATTTCAATTTTGGATAGAATGAAGCAAAGTTGGGCTACAGAACTGATCCAACTGAAGACATCTTTTGCAGACATTCTTCAGTATATGTGAGTATGTAAATATGCGGCTATGTATAGAAAATTTTTGAAAATTTTGGTGTGCGGACCCTACCCTTTGCCATTGATGTCAAAGGGGGAGTGAGGAGCAGTGAAAAATGAGGAATCCAACTAAGGGGGAGTTCCGGAAATTGTATATAAAGATAGAGCATCAGCCAAGGGGGAGCATAGTGTAAACACTTAGTCATTTTTCACTAAGTGTTGCCATCAATGCCAAAGGGGGAGATTGTTGGCAAGAGACACTATATGGATTCATGGTTGTTGTCATTGATGGCAACAAAGGTCATCCCACATATTCGCAAGTCATGGTGTGTCTCTACCGGAAGTCAGAATGAAGATTGTTGTGGTCCAGTGAACAAGAACAGAGCATATGGCAAGGTCCGACAGATTGGTCCGGATCTCTCAGAGGAAGTGTCTTGGTGCAGTGTGGATTTGGGGAAGTCAAGAGGACTACCTTGAGTAGTATATTCCAAGGATTTAGCCTCCGGTGATGAACAAAGAAAAAGATATGAATAGTTGAGTACCGGATTCCTGAGAGACAGTGAGAACAGAGGAAGAACTGACTGACAGAGTATCAGACTATTTTCTGGATGTGTTACTGTTGATGGTAAAGGTTGTGAAGGCATGATTCATGTTTGGCCGACATGATTAATGATATCTACAAGTATATGCTTGATCCGCATTACTTGATATGCAAGGATTCAGCCGACAGAACAGAGTTTGTGAGAAGATAGATTATTCCGGGTGCCGACTAGAAAGATAATGAAATCACTAGTGCGGATATATATAGAGGATGGATTTAGTTGTGAAAGGTGTGATGATGTGAAGGTGTATGCGAATAAATATAGAGCAGAGCAGAAGCAGTAAGAAAGATCCGGTATGTGAAAAGATAGCAGAATAAAGAACAGAGGAAAGATGAAGTGTAGCAGATCAGTATACTAAGCCTAACGGGAACTGAACTCCAGCATATGTAGATGCTTCCAATCAGTTCAAGTATTGTATAACATTCTTTTGTAGACAGTGTGTCTCCTTGTAGGCAGTGTGCCTCTTTGTGAGCAGTGTGCTCGGGCAGTGAGCCCTAATTGGCAAGTGCCATTTTGTAATTCCTTATTCTTTTAACAGAGAATAATCTTTGGGTTAATCACCCCGTGGTTTTCTCCCTTAACCGGGTTTCCACGTCAAAAATACTGTGTCATGTGTTTCTTATTTCATGGTAATGTTTGTTTGTTTGATTCAATGCTGCTTTGATTAATAAGAAAGTTCAAAAGAAGAAATAATTAGGATAACTGATTCACCCCCCCCTCTCAGTTATCAACAAGATGATGTCATTTTTGGATGGTTTTTCAGGTTACAACCAAGTGATGGTAGACAAGATAGATTAAAGACTGCATTCACCACTAAGTGCGAAATGTTCACCTATAGGCGCATGCCTTTTGGATTGATAAATGGTGGAGCCACATTCCAGCGAGTGATGGATATAGCCTTCAGAGGGCTAATTGGTAAATGCATCATCATATACATGGATGACTTGACAATTTTCTCTAAAGAGAGAGAGAATCATGTGGAAGACCTCAGGAAGGTATTAAAGAAATGTGAACATTATGGAATATCCCTAAACCCTAAGAAATACATATTTGGGGTAACCACAGGGAAGTTATTAGGTCACCTGATAACAGAGAATGGGATCATCATCGACCTTGAGAGAGTAGAATCAATCATGAAGATACAGCTTCCTGGGAGTAAGAAGGAACTCAAATCTTATTTTGGTAATATCAATTTCATTAGAAAATTCATTACTAGTTTTGCAGATATTGTTAGACCATTGAATGCCATGCACAAGAAGGATGCCAAAATTGAGTGGACACCTGAAGCTAGAGTAGCTTTTGAAGATATCAAGAAAGCTATATCTAATGCTCCTGTTCTAATTAGTCCAGATTATACCAAAGATTTTTACATTTACTTGTTTGCTTCAAAGCATACGTCTACAACAGTACTAACACAAAGAAATGAGGCTAAAGAAGAAAAGCCAATAGCCTTCATGAGTTATCCTTTCAGGGATGTAGAACTCAGATACATGGATGTTGAAAGACAAGCACTTTCTCTGGTCTAAGCACTCAAGAAGTTTAGACATTACATCTTGAGAAGTAAAGTGATCACTGTAGTACCAGATGCAACAGTAAAGATGCTTTTAATGCAAAGTGAACCAGGTGAAAAGAGAGCCAAATGGATAACTATCCTCCAAGAGTATGATATGGACATAATACCCATGAAATTAGTGAGAGGACAAGCATTGAGTCAGATGATATCTGAAATTGATCCTAACATCATGTCATAAATATAAAGGAAACTGGAGAATGGTATTTAGACATCAGGCATATCTTGATTACTAGAAGATGCCCTTCAAGATTGTTGGCCTCACAGAGAAGAGCCTTGAAGATAAGATCACAAAAATACATGATAAAAGGAGGAATCCTTTTCAATAAGAACTATGAGGGAATATACCTTAGATGCCTAGAAAGGCAAGAAGCAAACAAAGTGTTAGCAGAATTACATGACAAGTTTCGAATCGCACATGGATCATATTTAGCTACCACTCATGCTATCCTTAGGGCAGGGTATTACTAGCCAACTATTTTTAAAGATACTGCTGAACACATCAAATGTTGTCATATATGTCAAGTTGCTGCAAATAGAGAAAGGTATGCTTCTCAGCCCTTGCAACTAGTGATGGAGATGCGCCCATTTGCTGAATGGGGGATGGATTTCATAGGACCTATCAACCCTCCATCATCTTTAGGCCAAAGGTATGTGTTGATTGTTACTGATTATTGTACCAGGTTGACTAAAGCTGTTAGCAGTAAGACATGCAATGCTAAGGATGTAATCAAGTTCTTGGAAAGCAACATAGTAACCAGGTATGGAGTTCCTTATGCGTTAGTATGTGACAATGGGTCTATCTTTGCATTAATAAGATTATCAAGTTTGGCTTTTGACCATGGAATTAGTTTAAAGTTTTCTTCAAATTACTATCCTCAAGGGAATGGATTAGCAGAATCCACAAATAAGAATTTGTTGAACATCATAAAGAAATTGATAGAAAATAACCCAAGGGAGTGGAATACCCTATTGAAGTATGTATTGTGGGTAGATAGAACCAGGATGAAGGCTGCATTAGGAAATTCTCCTTTTCACCTAGTATATGGGGTGGATCCCATCCTCCCTGTTAACCTAAAGATCCCCACATTATAGTTTGCACAAGAATATCTAGGTATAGATAACAAACAAGAAGTCAGGTTGCTTCAGTTGATGCACCTAGAAGAAAAAAGGAATAGAGCAATTGATCAATTTGCGAAACATCAAGCTATTGTCAAGCATTGGTTTGACAAAAGAGTGAGAGTTAAGGCTTTTAGAATTTCAGATTTATTCCTTATGTGGGATAAAGCACATGAAAGGAAAGGAGATCATGGTAAATTTGATAAACTTTGGATAGGTCCCTTTCAAGTTTTAGAAATCTTAGGAGACATCACCTACAGGCTTAAGACTTTAACCGGTGAGGATGTCCCATTACCAGTTAATGGACAGTTCCTCAAGCATTATTTTCAAGCCTAAAATAGTGTCATGTAAATCATGTGTATCTATTGTGTGGTTCCACAACATGCCCCATTTTGACTTGACAAAATAGGGACCCAACTTTTTCTTGCTGCTTTGGCTTGTTATTTTTCTGCTTTGAGCGGTTTGGTAAAATTAGTCATGCATGAACACCCTGCAAGGGGGTGCATATGTCACCATGATGAGTTTAGTTGTCAAAGTTAGTATTTCATATTATCAACCTCATGGTCGGAAAGTGCATAAAATTCCACATAGGTTTGCCTTTTGGATCACCCCTAAATTCTCTAAAGGGAGAAAGTTATGTTGAGTCAAAGTTTCAGTCAAGCCTAATATTCCGAGGGGAAGGGTCATATTTTAAATATCAGTCATATTAGATCAGATCACCCTGATATTGCATTATCACCTGATAATCACTTGATCTGCGAAGTGCAGATGTCAAATTTATGTAGAGGCTGATAGCTACCCATCATATTTGTAGGGGGTCATATTTTTAATATCCATCATCTTATGAATATCACCCTCTTCACAAATATCACCTTATGCCAATATGACGGTGACATCATCCAAGTCCAACAAATGAAAGAAATCACCTTGATGATGATGTCATTATTCCACTCTACCTCATGGAGGTATATATCCAACGACCACCCTATTCAATAACATGACGGTGACGTCATTAAAACATAACGATTAAACAAGGTCGTCGACATGGTGACGTCACCCCGATCTTTTTTGAGGGGGGTCATTTTATTTATGGGGTCATATTTCAAACATCCCCTGATCTTAAATTCATGACCTGATATACATGTGGTCAACGTTGACCACATCACCTAATTCCTTTGTATGTAGTTTTGCCGCTAAAAGGTGGGGGTCATATTTTGAATATCACCTAATCTTTCAAAGATCACCCCCTCCCCTATTTCCTCACATTAAAGACAATTAAATGCGGTAGATGGATTGCCCCCGATGACGAATACAAATCAAACACTTGGCATCATCCATGAATTCTTTGCAGAAGATCGACGGATTTAACCATACCAACATGGTTTCACTATAATTTGTCCTCTGGATGTGTTTAAAGGTAATTTTTGAAGGTTATTTTCATTTACCTTGGCAAAAAATGAGAAATTACAGAGCAGAGAAGTCAAACCCTCATACGGCTACCTATTAATGGACTAGATCTTTTAGCGTAACAGAACAGGTGATCTTCAGTATTTTCAGCCCTTTTTCGTAATCACCCATCTAACCTAGGAGGAAAGCATTGTTAGGTAAGTAATTGAAAGCCCTCCTGTTGTCATTTTATGCATGTTCAGGTAGGGTATATGTTCTTTCTTGTGGTTTGAATCTATGAATATGCATATCATGATGAAATAAAAAGTAATAGATAGAGTATGCATGATGTTGTAGAAGTACATAGTGTTGTATGAATGCATATAGACATTGCAGGGCAAGACGGATCAGGTTTATTGTAGGAGTCCATGGTGGATGTTAGGAGAAATAGATCTGAGGTAGAGTTCCTCAAGTCTATGTTTGTTTAGCCCGAGGGGGTACAGTTTAAGTATGGCGTCATTGTTGATACTCACCAAGCTGATACAGACCTGCGGCATGGTCAACAAGCATCGATCATGACAAGGATAATACCCTTCTGGATGCAATATATGTTTCAGAAATGTGGCATACAGCTGCTTGTCCATATGCCATGGACACCCCAGAGCTGGTTGTGGAATGTGCCAAAAATTATAATCCTGAGACTAGGCGGGTGGCGAAGCATGGAAGAGTATATGCTGACTTTTGAATTAAGGGCATCACCTCTACTTTTAATCTGCCAGTTAGAAAGAAGGTGGTAAGTGTAGATCTGCACAAGTTGGAAACAAAGTATAACAACAATAAGAAGAATGCAAGGAAGATGATGTATTAGTGGATGGTGCAGGAGCACCCCTACAAGACAGGATATTGTCCGCATGACAGGACATTAGTCTATTTTTAGCATGTTTGATTTCATAATGTAATAAGGTCCATTGGACCAATGCATATGTATTAGATCAGCCTAGGAGAGTGTGCAGGTAGTTAGAGTTCGTGATCAGGTAGTATGAGCTGTCCTCTCCCAGCCGCTTGGAAGCTCCCAGCCGCTGGGAATCGAGTTGGTAGTACTCATAGGATATTGCTATAAATAACTCAGATCAGTTAGGGTTTGATATCATAGAGAGTAGATGAGAGTAGTAGTTATGTTATGTTGTACTGGTGATTGAGTGAGTTCCAGAGATCAGTCCAGACATTGTGAAACATTGTTGTAGAAACAGGACATTTGTGTTTCATTTGAATAAGATCTCATCAACTACATTATCTGGTTTATCAGCTGTTTATGTTTTGATTTCTATTCTGATTACAAGTTGATGGATACTTTCAACCCTTCCACCGGTTGATTCTGTGAATCGGTGGAATGGTCATGTATGATAGTTTAGTTTGCATTTTAGTTTTCTGTTTATGCATTTCATTGTGTGGGAGATCGATCGGTAGCATGCTATGAATCAACCTAGCATCCTCATGTGCTAGGGTTAGGAAGATAAACTGTTAAGTTTTGATCTGAAGGTGATCCGGCCTGATCATCATGTTTTCTTTGTGAAAATTGTGCGGTTCTGTGAGTTTGCATGCAGCTGACGGATATACAGGGGTCTGCATGTGCTTTTCCAGTCGGAGTGAATCGCATCGTCTTCTGTGAGAATATCGCTATCCGGATCGGGTTATGAAGCTGACAAAAATTGCATGTTTCAAGTGCATCAGGATGATATAGGTTGGATATATACTTAGTGTGTATATCGTCATTAGGATCATCTTTCGTGTGTATCCATCATCCGCATATCGCTATCGTATGCGGAAGTGAAAGTTCATTTTTTGGTTAAGTACCGGAGAGGTCATCATCAGGATATTGAAAAGATCACCCGATATTTCATTATCATGCTGCGGAGGATATAAGGACCTTATATCCGGATGACATCATCATCAGGTGCATTGACATCATCATCAGGTGCATGTGACGTCATCGTCATCAGGATATTGCGAATATCACCCTATGCAAGTTTATCCTGCTGTCGCTAAGTGTTTTGGCATCGGCGTAAGTCATCGGCATAAAGTTTGATTAACATCATCAGGATGTTTCAATATGACCGGATAAGTCATATCCTGATGCTGTTGTTTGAGTAGTCAGATATCGGGGTGACGTAAGCATCGAAGGAAAGGTGCTTGAAGTTGTCGTCATCAGGATATATCGGAGGAACCGGATATTTTATATCCTGCTGATGAAGAGGATGCTGAACATCATGATGATGAAGATAGAGTTTGGCAGTATGATGAACAGTGAACATCAGGAGGATGTTTGCACTTGCTGAATATCATGATGCTGCTGACAGGCGAAAGGTGAAAGGCGATAAGGAAGTGAACAGTAGTTAGCAGGAGGATATTTCATGCCTCTTCGAAATATGATGATGCTATCTATGTTAGCAAGAAATATGATGATGATGATGAGCCGATAGGTATTATAACATGCTGGTTGTGTTAATAACTCCTCCTTCCCATTTGTAAGCTCCCGTTGCGTTTACCTCTGCATCAGTGGAGGTCAAAGAGCAGCACCTACACTGCCCCAGCTAAATAGCCCGTATATTTGTATAAATTTGATTTTGATGATGAGTACTAGTACATGATTACCCTGCTAAGCAGGATGACAGGTAAGCCTCATGCTGGAGATTTTGAGAATTGGATGTTTGGAATCATCCAGATGGTCCTATATATAGATAACAAGCCATTATGGGCCAAGATCATCAGTGATGCACTAGATGAAGGGATGAGGAACTTGGGATGCCAGGCATGCATGTTTCATATGACCTCATATGTTGTGTACTCATGTGCCTACAAAGGAACCTTTGATGCATTGAATGTAGTGGGTAAGGCTGGAGGTGATGCAGATGATGCCCACATTTGGGATCACTATCCTTAGTTACAGAGAAAGAATTACCTCCTAGATTACAAATTTGTAAATGATGCATTCTCTATGCATCTAGTTAGAACCATGGAGGAGGACAGAACCAAGAGATTGAGCATGGAATCTCAAGAAGTTATTTACAGACATGGTGCCTAGTTCATCCAGTTTGCCACATTTTCATATATAAGGGTAGAAGGATTTGAAGGACACCCCCTTATGCTACCAAGTTACCCTACTGATGGGGTTGTCCTGATGGAGTTTCTCAGACAAGTGTCTACCATAGTGGAGGCATACAAGGAACAAAAGAAGATACCTCTGGTATTATTTCCAGTGTCGATGGGCTGGTATATGTGCTCAAAATTAGAGACAATAAAACATGTCATGCGAGGATTGAAACTGATGTATCTGTAGCCATTTCCACTGGCCAGATCTTATGACCCCTATGGCAGGATATAGAAAATAGTGGGAAAACCTATTCATTAGAAGTGTCTAGAAGATTTCTGGACTAACTGTAAGGATAAAGCTGAGGTGAGGAGAAGGAAGTACTAGAGGCTCACCTTGAACCAGATAAAGACATTTGACTTCATCTCGGTGCCAGCACAACTAAAAAAAGATGATGGAAAAATTATGTCTAATGAATATGAAGACAAGAAGGTGTACAATGACACCATATCAGCCCCTAATCTAACACAGCTAGAGGATATATCCCTAGATCAGTTTATAGGTGGGGTGATACAGGTAACCCAGGCTTGGGTGGATGAACAAATAAATAGATTGAAGAAAAAGTGTGCACGACCCTTACAGTCTATGCCAAAAAGAAAAGGTAGAAAATACCAGATGAAGAATATGATGATTTCCTTGGGGAGAAAAGAAAGTCCAATGGGGAAAGGTTTCCCACAAAAAAATAGAGGAAGGGTCCCCCTAGAGGTAAGAAAACTAAATATGAACCTAAAGGGGTGATTATTGAAAGGATCGCCACACCAGCTGCAGGTGTATCAACATCAGGACAAGCATCCGCATCATCTACACAGCCTCTGATTGATAAGCCAAAGATAAAGAGAACTTTGAGGCTAGCTGTTGAAACTATAGAAGTGTAGGAGGAAGGCCAAACCTCACAACACGAAGAGGAAGAGGGTATCCCATTTGAGGAAGTGCAGGTAAACAAGGAACCTATAGGTGATGACTTGATGATGGTTAGTAGGAAGAGGAGGGCGATGCTGCTTATGTCACCACCCAAGAAGCAAAGAACATCCATGCAGGGTGATATCAGGGCTGACCCTATTGTATTAAGAGGAGCCGATGGTGAAATATTTAGGAAGGAACTACAGCATGATGTTCTCCTTCCCACCATAATAAAGTTGAAAAATGTAAAGGCAGAGAAACAAACAAAAGAAGCTATCAAAGTAGGTCAGGGTGGTCCTTTCTCTTTGGAGGACATCGTAGACCTATTAGATGATGAGGTTGTTCAGAATGTGGCCTCTCAAAGAATGGAGACTCTCACCTCTAGCACCCACATGACTCCACATGGCACCCCATTAGCACATATGGTGGTATTGGAGGAAGTGAAGCAAACTGAAGAAGTAAAACAAAGTAGCCCAGAGAGGGCAGTCCAACAGATATGGCTTGATAAGTTGGTTGATTAGGTGACTAGCCCTGCAGTTATAGAGTTAACATATAGGGGTGATGTAAGCCCTAAGGATAAAGCAAGCACACCTGATGAGATAGATAAGATTGAAGTGGTGAAGCTAATAGAAAAAGAAAGAACTGCTCCTAATATGGGTCAGCAACAACATGAGATACCCACCAAGCCAAAAATAGTAGAAGTCCAACAGAAAGGTAGGGATGATAAAGATACATCAGGTGATGCTACTCCCTAGACTTAGGGAGATTCGGAAGATGCCACAGGAACAAATGATAAATCATGTCATGAGGACCTTAAGCTAGAGGACATTGGTGCCTCGAGTGTAGAACAAGAAATGACCTAGGATCAGGGTGATGCATAGGGCCAACACACGTAGACAACAGATGATGTCAATATGCCTCAAGATGAGGAAAATGCTAAAGTGGATGAAATTCAGAAGGAGGGAGTACAAGATCAAGTGTAGGATCATAATGTGGACATTCCACAGGATCCTCCTTTATAGAAAGAGGGCCCTCAACAAGAAGAAATGCAACAAGATCCCCCTCATGAGGAACTCCATGAGGAAGAAACTAAGAAATCGCCATCTCCACCAAGAATAGAAGCAGATACTAGAGATTAGGGCATACATGATGTTGGCAAGGAACATTAGGGATCTGGAGATGACGTGTCTCAATGGTTGGAAAGAGAAATAGGTATGGAACCAGGGTCTAAAATTCAAGAATTTGATGTTTCCACCTTATTTGTAGAAACAATAATGAAGCCAAAGAGGAAGCCCAGATTGACATCGGCTATAAAGAGAGATCCTACTACATGTAGAAGGATTGTATATTTAGCACTTCCCACGGTAGAGAAAGAGAAGGGCAAGATCACTCTAGAGGAATTTTGAATCACAACTGTTAATTTGGGTTTTGCCAATGAGGACCATGAGGGTCAGGAAGGGAAGGATATTATTGATTCTTTGACCCAAAGGGTAAAGAAGGAGAAAGAGAAAAATAAGCAACATAAGGAGCACATTGCTCAGCTGCATTCAAACATAAAAGGGTTAATTAACCCTGGTAATACACCAGTTGATCCGGCAGTCCCATTGACTGTCATATCCTAGGAGGAGGTCACTAAGCTGGATCTCATGAAACATGTAGCCATGATCATGGAGAAATGGATGTTGTCATCCCTCACTGGAGCTAAGGATGTTTTGAGAACCTCCCTACAGAGGTGGAATTCTTTAAGCAGTTTAAAGAGAAGGGTAGACAAAATGCAAAATGAAATAGGGAAACAGGCATTCTAATTGGAAAAGGACTTGACTGCTTTAAGTGAAATGAAGAAGATTGATCCTTAAATCCTAATAAATAATCAAGTGTTGAATAATAACACTGCCCTCCTAATAGACATATGGTATGAAGATATCAGGTTTGAATGTGATATCTTGAAGAAATGTAGTGGCAAGCTCAGGGATATAAGTATAAAGCTGCATAGCATGATGGCTTATGAAGTAGAGATCTTTGAAGCTTTAGAAGGAAAGGTAGAGGGGAAGATTGAAAATCAAGACGTAGATTTTGCTATCAAAGCTCTGCATGATCATTTTCATCTGGTAGCTGATGACCCCCTCACCCACCTGACGAAAGAAGTAATGAATAAAATCATGAGGATAAACGTCAGGGTAGAAACTTATAATGAGACTCTAAACAACAGAAAAGGTAAGCTAGAATCACTCAAAGCTAAATTTCAATCTCATAAGCATGCCATAACAAAAGCCAAGACCCAAGATGGTGGAGAAGTAAATAAATTAGTGCAGGCATATGAGCATATCAGGATAGCGATGAAGGTCCATATGCAAGAGGATGTACATCAGGGTGATAGTGATACTGAAAGTAATGAAGATGATGACCATGATGAAGAAGAGGAACCTGAAGAATGAATAAAGATGCATCACCAAAGGAACATATGCATAAGGTACTCATAGAGAATGATTCATCCAGATGGTTGCTAGCTGGCAACCTGTGCAACAAGGAAGAGCTGACTGAGTCAAAGAGTAATTATCAACTATTGATCTTAATTGACAAATCTTGACCATAGGTCATTTGTAACTGCCTCCTCACCTTATTCTATAAAAGGTGCAGGGGTGCAATATTTTGAACATTCAAAACTTAATTGAAATTTGATTGTTGAAATTTCAGGACTCATTTCAAAGTTGTTGTAAATGTGCAGGCTATGGATACTAAATGAAAGAGAAGCATATTTGATTACAATTTATCATAAATCTTGAGTAATCCATGTTTGAAATATGGATACATGGATTGATCATCTACGTCCCTTGGAGTGCTTGTCAGTCTGCATGTGTTGTTTTCATTCTTAATTCCTTTGAAGTTAGCATCATCCATATCTAGCTGTGGAACATCCTGGTGACATATGGTTTGATTTCTTCTCTTCATGAATGTATCTTATATGTATGTGGTTCAGTGACTAAAGGTTCACTAAAATTAGAAGCATTGTTTTAAATTCCTTTCAATTTCATAACAGATCATCACCATAATTGCAAATAACATAGAATCAAAAGCAAATAACATGAAATATGCTGATATCCCATAGATACTTAAAAATACAGAGCATATTCAGAGTAAAATCATGTTAAATTGACAAATATCATGCAAATTTAGAAAAATACACAGGACATCCATGCTAATATCTACTTATAGACACATCATTTGAATAACTATACAGTGTAGAAGAAGGAGCAAGTTCATAGTGATCAATAATCAGAAGAGTTGATCAAACTTGCAAATATACTAGATGTCTTTGAAAATAGAGTAGAGTTAACCTCTCAGTGGAGTGAATTTACAGGAAACAATACAATACTGATCATCCAGACAAATGTAAGGCCCCTTGAAATGGAAGACAGCATGTCACATCAACCTCTGAGTAACGTCAAATGATCATGACCTGATCAACGGAGACTTGGAGTCATCAACTTATCCTAAGGTGATCATACTTTACAAGATAATAAAGGTTTGTTGTGCAAATTTTTATGCATGTTGTTATAACTAACAATCATCATCAACATAAATTGGTGCTACATCTACATAAATTAGCCTTTGAAATTTGATTATTAAAATTTCAAGACTCATTTCAAAGTTGTTGTAAATGTACATGTTATGCATACTGAATGAAACAGAAGCATATTTGATTATAAATTATCATAAATCTTGAGTAATTTGCATTTCAATCTGGATACATGCATTGATCAGCTGTGTCGCTTGGAGTGCTTGTTAGTTTGCATGTGTTGTTTACATGTAGTGGGTAAGGCTGGAGGTGATGCAGATCACTATCCTTAGTTACAGAGAAAGAATTACCTCCTAGATTACAAATTGGTAAATGATGCATTCTCTATGCATCTAGTCAGAACCATGGAGGAGGATAGAACCAAGAGACTGAGCATGGAAGCTCAGGAAGTTATTTATAGACATGGCACCTGGTTCATCTAGCTTGCCACATTTTCATATATAAGGATAGAAGGATTTGATGGACACCCCCTTATGCTACCAAGATACCCTACTTATGGGGTTGTCCTGATGGAGTTTCTCAGACAAGTGTCTACCATAGTGGAGGCATACAAGGAACAAAAGAAGATACCTCCAGTATTATTTCTAGTGTCTATGGGCTGGTATATGTGCTCAGAATTAGAGAGCATAAAACATGTCATGGGAGGATTGAAACTGATGTATCTGCAGCCATTTCCACTGGCCAGATCTTATGACCCCTATGGTAGGATGCAGAAATTAGTGGGAAAACCTATTCATTAGAAGCATCTGGAAGATTTCTGGACTGACTGTGAGGATGAAGTTGAGGTGAGGAGAAGGAAGTACCAGAGGCTCACCTTGAACTAGATAAAGACATATGACTGCATCTTGGTGCTAGCACAGCTGAAAAAAGATGATGGAAAAATTATGTCTAATGAATATGAAGACAAAAAGGTGTACAATGACACCATATCAGCCCCTAATCTAACATAGCTGGTGGACATATCCCTAGATCAATTTACAGGTGGGGTGATACAGTTAACCCAGGCTTGGGTGGATGAACAAATAAATAGATTGAAGAAAAAGGGTGTGGCCCTTACAATTGATGCCAAAAAGAAAAGGTAGGAAATACTAGATGAGGAATATGATGATTTCCTTGGGGAGAAAAGAAAGTCCAATGGGGAAAGGTTGCCGACATAGAAATAGAGGAAGGGTCCCCCTAGAGGTAAGAAAACTGAAGATGAACCTAAGGGGGTGATTATTGAAAAGATCGCCACACTAGCTGCAGGTGTATCAACATCAGGACAAGCATCCACATCATCTGCATAGCCTCTGATTGATAAGCCAAAGACAAAGAGAAATTTGAGGTCAGCTATTGAAACTACAGAAGTGCAGGAGGAAGGCCAAGCCTCATAGCATGAAGAGGAAGAGGGCATCCCATTTGAGGAAGTGTAGGTAAACAAGGAACCTGTAGGTGGTGACCCGATGATGGTCAGTAGGAAGAGGAGGGTGATGCCGCTGACGTCACCACCCAAGAAGCAAAGAACATCCATGCGGGGTGATATCAGGGTTGACCTTATTGTTTTAAGAGGAGCTGGTGGTGAAGTATTTAGGAAGGAACTACAGCATGATGTTCCTCTTCCCACCATAATAAAGTTTAAAACTGAAAAGGTATAGGAACAAACAAAAGAAGCTATCAAAGTAGGTTAGGGTGGTCCTTTCACTTTGGAGGACATTGTAGACCTATCAGATGATGAGGTTGTTCAGAATGTGGCCTCTCAAAGAATGGAGACTCTTGCCACCAGCACCCGCATGACTCCACATGGCACCCCATTAGCACAGATGGCGGTATTGGAAGAAGTGAAGCAAATCGAAGAAGTAAAACAAAGTAGCCCAGAGAGGGTAGCCTAACAGATAGGGCTTGATAAGTTGGTTGATTAGGTGACTAACCCTGTAGTTATAGATTTAAAATATAGGGGTGATGCAAGCCCTAAGGATAAAGCAAGCGCACCTGATGAGACAAAAAAGATTGAAGTAGTGAAGCTAATAGAAAAAGAAAGCACTGCTCCTGATATGGGTCAGCAACAGCATGAGATACCCATCGAACCAAAAATAGTAGAAGTCCAATAGAAAGGCGAGGGTGATAAAGATACATCAAGTGATGCTACTCCCCAAACTCAGGGAGATCCAGAAGATGCCATAGGAACAAATGATAAAATAGGTCATGAGGACCTTAAGCCACAAGACATCGACACCTCTGGTACGGAACAAGAAATGACCCAGGATTAGGGTAATGTACAGGACCAACACACGTAGACAGCCGATGATGTCAATATGCCTCAAGATGAGGAAAATGCTAAAGTGGATGAAAGTCAGAAGGAGGGAGTATAGGATCAGGTGTTGGATCATAATGTGGACATTCCATAGGATCCTCCTTTATAGAAAGAGGCCCATCAACAAGAAGAAATGCAACAAGATCCCCCTCATGAGGAACTCCATGAGGAAGAAACTAAGAAATCATCTTCTCCACCAAGAATAGAAGCAGATATTGGAGATCAGGGTAGACATGATGTTGGCAAGGAACATCAAGGATCTGGAGATGACATGCCTCAATGGTTGGAAAGAGAAATAGGTATGGAACTAGGGTCTGAAATTCAAGAATTTTATGTTTCCACCTTGTTTGTAGAAACAATAATGAAGCCAAAGAGGAAGGCTAGATTGACATCAGCTATAAAGAGAGATCCTTCTATAGGTAGAAGGACTGCATAGGTAGCACTTCCCACGGTAGAGAAAGAGAAGGGCAAGATCACCCTAGAGGAATTTCAAATCATAATTGTTGATTTGGGTTTTTCCAATGAGGGCCAGGAAGGTCAGGAAGGGAAGGATATTATTGATTCTTTGACCCAAAGGGTAAAGAAGGAGAAACAGAAAAATAAGTAGTATAAGGAGCACATTGCTTAGCTGCATTCATACATAAAAGGGTTAATTAACCCTGGCAATACACCAGTTGATCTGGCAGTCCCATTGACTATCATATCCCAGCAGGAGGTCACTAAGTTGGACCTCATGAAACATGAAGCCATGATCATGGAGAAATAGATGTTGTCATCCCTCACTGGAGATGAGGATGTTTTGAGAACCTCCCTACAGAGGTGGAATTCTTTAAGTAGTTTAAAGAGAAAGGTAGACAAAATGGAAAATGAAACAGGGAAACGATCATTCCAATTGGAAAAGGACTTGACTGCTTTAAGTGAAATGAAGAAGATTGATCCCCAAATCCTAATAAATAATCAAGTGTTGAATAAAAACACTTCCCTGCTGATAGACATATGGTATGAAGATATCAGGTTTGAATGTGATATCTTGAAAAAATGCAATGGCAAGCTTAGGGATATAAGTATAAAGCTGCACAACATGATGGCTTATGAAACAAAGATCCTTGAGGCTTTAGAAGGAAAGGTAGAGGGGAAGATTGAAAATTAGGATGTAGATTTTTCTATCAAAGCTCTGCATGATAATTTCAATCTGGTAGCTGATGATCCCCTCACCCACCTGACAGAAGAAGTAATGAATAAAATCATGAGGATAAAAGTCAGGGTAGAAACTTATAATGAGTCTCTCAGCAACAGAAAAGGTAAGCTGGAAGCACTCAAAGCTAAATTTTAGTCTCAGAAGCATGCCATAACAAAAGCCAAGACCCAAGATGGTAGAGAAGTAGATAAAATAGTGCAGACATATGAGCATATCAGGATAGCGATGAAGGTCCATATGGAGGAGGATGTACATTAGGGTGACAGTGATACTTAAAGTAATGAAGATGATGACCATGATGAAGAAGAAGAAAATGAAGAAGAGGAACCTGAAGAATGAATAAAGATGCATCACCAAAGGAACATATGCATAAGGTACTCATAGAGAATGAGTCATCTAGATGGTTTCTAGTTGGCAACCTGTGCAACAAGGAAGAGTTGACTGAGTCAAAGAGTAATTATCAACCGTTGATCTTAATTGACAAATCTTGATCATAGGTCATTTGTAACTGCCTCCTCACCTTATTCTATAAAAGGTGTAGGGGTGCAATATTTTGAACATTCGAAACTTAATTGAAATTTGATTATTAAAATTTCAGGACTCATTTCAAAGTTGTTGTAAATGTACATGTTATGCATATTGAATGAAAGAGAAGCATATTTGATTACAAATTATCATAAATCTTGAGTAATTTGCATTTGAATCTAGATACATGCATTGATCCGCTGTGTCCCTTGGAGTGCTTGTCAGTTTGCATGTGTTGTTTTCATTCCTAATTCCTTTGAAGTTAGCATCATCCATATCTAGTTGTGGAACATCCTGGTGACATATGGTTTGATTTCTTCTCTTCATGAATGCATCTTATATGTATGTGGTTCAGTGACTAAAGATTCACTAAAATTAGAAGCATTGTTTTAAATTCCTTTCAATTTCATAATAGATCATCACCATAATTGCAAATAACAGAGAATCAAAAGCAAATAACATGAAATGTGCTGATATCCCGTAGATACTTGAAAATATAGAGCATATTCAGAGTAAAAGCATGTTAAATTGACAAATATCATGCAAATTTAGACAAATACATAGGACGTCCATGCTAATATCTACTTATAGACACATCATTTGAATAAATATACAATGTAGAAGAAGGAGCAAGTTCATAGTGATCAATAATCAAAAGAATTGATCAAACTTGCAAATATACTAGATGTCTTTGAAAATAGAGTAGAGTTAACCTCTCTGTGGAGTGAATTTATAGGAAACAATACAATACTGATCATCCAGACAAATGTAAGGCCCCTTGAAATGGAAAACAACATGTCACATCAACCTCTAAGTAACATCAAACAATCATGACCTGATCAACGGAGACTTGGAGTCATCAACTTATCCTAAAATGATCATACTTTACAAGATAATAAAGGTTTGTTGTGCAAATTTTTATGCATGTTGTTATGACTAACAATCATCATCAACAGTATCATAGTGTGCATATTTGTATAGTTGTTTGTACATTTTTGTTTTGCTTGTTGAGTTTTGTTTTGGTTAGTCAAGATGATGCAACTCATCACCCTAAGAAAATAAGCAAATTGTTAAGATTCAAGTGATGAGAACAAATTCCTATATAGGTTATGACTCATTTTGAGAAGTATTGGTGATCAGGTCCGTAATATCCTTTTCATCAGGGTGCCTTTTCTTAACCAAAGTGATTTCTCACAATGACTGACCTAACAGCCTTGGGTTTGTGGAACACATATGTATAGGTGTTAAGTTAAAAATCTAAAGGGACTCCCTTGCTACCAATGCAATCTCCAACCTAAATCAGCAAGTGACCATGCCTTGCACATTAAGCTTACATGTTGACATCATATGAATATAAAGAATAAATATTGAAAATCCAAAAGAAATAAAAATTAGGCCATCTAAGTAACTCTACCGGGGCCATAGATGCCTGCTAGCAGTGGGGCTGTACTTAGGGGGATTGTATAGATAACCTTGCCGGGGCTATAGACGCCTGCTGGCAGCAAGGCTCTATCCAAGTTGGCTATGAGGGATGCTCCCAAACTATGTATCTTAACATCGGTTACTCATGTTTTCAACTCACTATCAAGATGAGGATAATTAATCATTTGCACACACGTGATCCTTTGCTAGCATTGTTACCATGATGAAAACCTTATCATTCAGAAAGATTATAATACTTATACTTAGAAAGAGTTAAAATACTATGTTAGAATGTGATCACATCACTTGAATCATTAGAATTTGGTTATGTTCTTTGGTGGCAAGTTGTTATGTGGTTACACAACACGCCCCATTTTGCCTTGACAAAATAGGGACCCAATGTTTTTTTGCTACTTTGGCTTGTTTATTTCTACTTTGGGCAGTTTGGTAAAATCAATCATGCATGTAACCCTGCAAGAGGGTGGATATGTTCCCATGATGAGGTTAGTTGTCAAAGACAGTATTTCACATTATTAACCTCATGGTTGGAAAGTGCATAAAATTCCAAGTAGGTTTGCCTTTTGGATCACCCCAAAATTGTCTAAGGGAAGAAAGTTATGTTGAGTCAAAGTTTGGTCAAACCCAATATTGTGAAGAGTGGGGGTCATATTTCAAACATTAGTCACCTTAGACAACATCACCTTGATATTATATTATCACCTGATAATCACTTGATCTGCAAAGTGCGGACGTCAATTTTACGTAATAGATGATATCTACCCGTCAAACGACTTCAGTTATCTTGCGGGGGGTCATATTTTTAATATCAAACATCTTATGAATATCACCCTCTTTGCAAATATCACCTAATCCAAATATGATGGTGACGTCATCTGAGTTCAATGAATGAAGAAATCAATATGATGATGACATCATTATTCCATTCTATCCCACGGAGGTATATATCCGATGACCATCATATTCTTTAAAATGACGGTGACGTCATTAAAACACAACTATTAAACAACGTCCCCTACATGGTGACATCACCCCAATTTTTTCCAAGGGGGGTCATTTTATTTGCGGGGTCATATTTTGAACATCCCTTGATCTTAATTTCATGACCTGATATACACGTGGTCAACGTTGACCACATCACCTGATCTTCTTTTACATTAGTTTTTCTGCTCAAGGGCAAGGGTCATTTTATCTAGAGGGGGTCATATTTTGAATATCACCTGATCTTTCGAAGATCACCCCCCTCCCTGTTTCCTAACATTAAATACAATTAAATGCGGTAGATGGATTCCCGCCGACTATGAATACAAATCAAGCACTTGGCAACATCCATGGATTTCCTGCAGAAGATCAATGGATTTAATCGACAAAACGTAGTTTTACCCTAATTTGCCTTATAGATGCGTTTAAAGGTTATTTTCATTTACCTTGCAAAAAAATGAGAAATTATAGAGTGGAGAAGTCAAACCCTCATACAGCTACCTATTAATGGATTAGATCCTTCAGCATAATGGAACGGGTGGTCTCTAGTATTTACAGTCCTTTTCCATAATTAGTCATCTAATCTAGGAGGAAAGCACTGTTAGGTAGGTAACTGAAAACCCTCCTGTTGTCATTTTCTGCATGTTCAGGTAGAGTTTATATGCTTTCCTGTAGTTTGGCTTTGTGAATATGCATATCATGATGAAGTAAAGAATAATAGATAGAGTATACATGATGCTGTAGAAATACATAATGCTGTATGAATGCATGTGGACATTGTAAGGTAAGACAAATCATGTTTGTTGCAGGAATCCATGGCGAATCTTAGAAGGAGTAGGTCTGACTCAAATTTTCTCAAGCCTATGTTTGTTTAGCCCAAGGGGGTACAATTTAAGTATGGTGACATTGGTGATACTCACCAAGGAAATACAAACTTGGTAGCATGGTCAACAAGAGTAGATCATGATAAGGATAATCCCATTCTGGATGGGGTATATGTTTCAGGAATGTGGCATGCAGCTAGTTTTCCATATGCCATGGATACCCCAGAGTTGGTAGTGGAATGTGCCAGGAATTATAACCTTGAGACCAGGCGGGTGGAGAAGCATGGAAGAATATATGCAGACTTTTCAATCAAGGGCATTACCGCCACTTTTAATCTGCCAGTTGGAAGGAAGGTGGTAAGTGTGGATCTACGCAAGCTGGAAATAGAATACAATAATAATAAGATGAATGCAAGGAAGAGGATGTATCAATGGAGGTCAAAGCGTAGCACCTACACTACCTCAGCCAAATTACCCGTACATTTATATAAGTTTGATTTTGATGATCAGTACCAGTATATGATTGCCCTGCTGAGTAGGATGACAGGTAAACCTCATTCTGGTAATTTTGAGAACTGGATGTTTGGAATCATCTAGATGGTCCTATATGTAGATAACAGGCCATTATGGGCCAAGATCATCAGTGACACACTAGATGAAGGGATGAGGAACTTTGGAGGCCATACATGCTTGTTTTATATGACCTCATATGTGGTATATTCATGTGCTTATAAGGGAACCTTTGATGCCTTGAAGATAATGGGTAAGGCTAGCGGTGATGTAGATGATGCCCACATATGAGATCACTATCCTTAGCTACAGAGAAAAGATTACCTCCTGGACTACAAACTAGTAGATGATGCATTCTCTATGCATCTGGTCAAAACCATCAAGGAGGACAGAACCAAGAGGCTGAGCATGGAAGCTCAGGAAGTTGTTTATAGACATGGGGCTTGGTTCATCTAGTTTGCCACCTTTTCATATATTAGGATAGAGGGATTTGAAGGACAACCCCTTATGTTTCCAAGATACCCTACTGATGGGGTTGTCTTGATGGAATTTGTCAGGTAGGTGTCTACCATAGTTGAAGCTTACAAAGCACAAAAGAAGAGACCTCCGATGTTATTTCTAGTGTCTATGGGCTGGTATATGTGCTCAGACTTGGAGAGCATAAAACATGTCATGGGAGGGCTAAAAATGATGTATCCGCAGCCATTTCCTTTGGCCAGATCTTATGATCCCTATGGTAGGATGTAGAAAATAGTAGGAAAACTGATACATCAAAAGGATCTGAAAGATTTCTAGACCGACTGTGAGGATGAAGCTAAGGTGAGAAGAAGGAAGTACCAGAGACTCACCTTGAACCAAATAAAGACCTTTGACTACATCCCAGTACCAGCACAGCTGAGGAAGGATGATGGAAAGATTATGTCCAATGAATATGAGGACAAGAAGGTGTACAATGACACCATATCAGCCCCTAAACTTACACAGTTGGAGGATATATCCCTGGATCAGCTAACAGGTGGGGTGATATAGTTAACCCAAGCTTGGGTGGATGAAGAAATAAATAGATTGAAGAAAAGGGGTGTTGCACTTACAGTTGATGACAAAAAGAAGAGGTAGGAAATAGCTGATGAGGAATATGATGACTTCCCCAGTGAGAAGAGAAAATCCAATGGAGAGAGATTGCCCACATAAAAAAAAGGAAGGGTCCCCCTAGAGGTAAGAAAATTGAAGATGAACCAAAGGGGGTGATAATTGAAAGGATTGCCATGCCAACTTTGGTGCATCTACATCAGCTCAGGCATCCACATCATCTGCACAACCTCCTGTTGAAAAGCCAAAGACAAAGAGGATTTTGAGGGTAGCTATTGAAACTATAGAAGTGTAGGTAGAAGGCCTTGCCTTGCAGCAAGAAGTGGAAGAGGGCATCCCTTTGGAAGAAGAGGAGGTAAATAAGGAACCTGTAGGTGATGACCTGATAATGACCAGTAAGAAAAGGAGGGCGATGTTGCTGACATCACCACCCAAGAAGCAAAGAACATCCATGGAGGGGGATATCAGGGCTAACCCTATTGTATTGAGAGGAGCCGGTGGTGAAGCATTTAGGAAGGAACTGCAACATAATGTTCCACTTCCCACCATAATAAAGTTCAAAACTGAGAAGGCAGAGGAACAAACAAGAGAAGTATTCAAAGCAAGTCAGGGTGGTCCTTTCTGCTTGGAGGACATCGTGGAATTATCTGATGATGAAGTCATTCAAAGTGTGGCCTCTCAATGAATGGAGACTCTCACTTCCAACACTTGCATGACTCCACATGGGACCCCGTTAGCATAGATGGCAGTGTTGGAAGAAATAAGGCAAATAGAGGAGGAAGTAAAACAAGGTAGCCCAGATAGGGCAGCCCAATAGATAGGGCTTGATAAGTTGGTTGAGCAGGTAACTAGCCCTGCCATTGTAGATTTAACATACAGGGGTGATGTAAGCCCTAAGGATAAAGTACATGCACCTAATCAAATAGAGAAGATTAAAGTGGCTAAGTAGGTAGAAAAGGAAAGCACTACCCCTGATATGGCTCAGCATCAACATGAGATACCCGCAAAGCCAAAACTAGTAGAAGTTCAACAAAATAGCGGAGGTTATAAAGATATATCAGGTGCTATTTATGTTCAAAGTCAGGAAGATTTGGGAGATGCCTTAGGAGCAAAAGATAAATTAGGTCGTGAGGACCCCAAGCCACAAGATATCAGTGCATCAGGTATAGAACAAGAAATGACCCAAGATCAGGGTGATGCATAAGGCCAACACACACAAACATCCATAGATGTCAATATGCCTCAGGATGAGGAATGTAATAAAGAAGATGAAAGTTAGAAGGAGGGAGTACAGGATCAGGCATAGGATCATAATGTGGACATTCCATAGGATCCTCCTTTGCAGAAGGAAACCCCTCAACAAGAAGAAATGCAACAAGATCCCCCTCATGAAGAACTACATGAGGAAGAAATTAAGAAAGTGCCTTCTCCACCAATAATAGAAGTAGAAACTGGAGAACAAGACATACATGATGTTGATAAAGATCATCAAGGGTCTAGAGATGATGTGCCTCAATGGCTAGAGAGAGAAATAGGCATGGAACAAGGGTCTGAAATTCAAGAATTTGATGTTTCCACCTTGTTTGCTGAAACAATGATGAAGCCAAAGAGGAAGGCCAGACTGACATCAGCCATAAAGAGAGATCCTTCTATAGGCAGAAGGACTGCACAGGTAGCACTTCCCACTATTGAGAAAGAGAAAGGCAAGATCACCTTAGAGGAATTCCAAATCACAACTGTTGATTTGGGTTTTGCCAATGAGGACCAGCAAGGTCAAGAATGGAAGGACATTATTGATTCTTTGACCCAAAGGGTAAAGAAGGAGAAAGAGAAAAATAAAATGCATAAGGAGCATGTTGCTCAGCTGCATTCTTACATAAAAAGGTTGATTAACCTTGATAATACACTAGTTGATCCGGCAGTCCCATTGACTGTCATATCCCAGGAGGAGGTCACTAAACTGGACCTAATGAGACATGAGGCAATGATCATGGAAAAATGGATGTTGTAAGCTCTCACTAGAGCTAAGGATGTTTTGAGAACCTCACTACAGAGGTGGAATTCTTTAAGCTGTTTAAAGAGAAAGGTAGATAAAATGCAAAATGAAACAGGAAAATAGTCATTCCAATTAGAAAAGGACCTGACTGATTTAAGTGAAATGAAGAGAATAAATCCACAAGTACTGATAAATAATCAAGTGTTGAATAATAATGCTGCCCTACTGATAAGCATATGGTATGAAGATATCAGGTTTGAATGTGATATCTTGAAGAAATGCAGTGGCAAGCTCAGGGATATAAGTATAAAGTTGTACAACATGATTGCACATGAAGTAGAGATCCTTGAGGCTCTGGAGGGTAAAATAGAGGGAAAGATCAAAAATTAGGATGCAAACTTTGCTATCAAGGCTCTGCATGATAATTTCAAATCTGTAGCAGATGACCCCCTCACCCACCTGATAGAGGAAGTGATGGATAAAATCATGAGGATAAAAGTCAAAGTAGAAACTTACAATGAGACTTTGAACAACAGGAAAGGTAAGTTGGAGGCTCTCAAGGCCAAGTTCCAGTCTCATAGACATGCCATAACAAAAGCCAGAATCGAAGATGGGGGAGAGGTGGATAAAATAGTATAGGCATATGAGCACATTAGGACAATGATGAAGGACCACATACAGGAGGATATACATCAAAGCACCAATGATACTGAAAGTAATGAAGATGATGACCATGATGAAGAAGAAGAAAATGAAGAGGAGGAACCTAAAGAATGAATGAAGATACATCACCAAGAAGACATATGCATAAGGTACTCATAAACAATGAGTCATACAGATGGTTGCCAGCTGGCAACCTGTGCCACGAGGAAGAGTTGACTAAGTCATAGGGTAATTGTCAACCGTTGATCTTAATAGACAAATCTTGACCGTCGGTCAATTGTAACTTCCTCCTCACCTTATTCTATAAAAGGTGCAGGGGTACAATATTTTGAACATTCGAAACTTAATTGAAATTTGATTGCTTAAATTTCAAGACTCGTTTCAAAATTGTAAATGTACATGTTATGCATACAATGAAAGAGAAGCATATTTGATTACAAATCATCATAAATCTTGAGTACTCTGTGTTTAAAATCTAGATATATGCATTGCTCAGCTACGTCCCTTGGAGTGCTTTTCAGTCTGCATGTGTTGTTTTCCTTCCTAATTCCTTTGAAGTTAGCATCAACCATATCTAGCTGTGGAACATCCTGGTGACCTATGGTTTGATTTCTTCTCTTCATGAATGTATCTTGTATGTATGTGATTCAATGACTAAAGATTCACTAAAAGTAGAAGTATTCTTTTAAATTTCTTTGAATTTCATAACAAATCATCTCCATAATTGCAAATAATAGAGAATCAAAAGTAAATAACATGAAATATGTTGGTATCCTGTATATAATTGAAAATATAGAGCATATTTAGAGTAAAAGCATATCAAATTGACAAATATCATGCAAATTCAAACAAATATCCATGAAATACATGCAAATATCTACTTATAGACACATCATTTGAATAAGTATACAGTGTAGAAGAAAGAACAAGTTCATAGTGATCAATGATCAGAAGAATTGATCAAACTTGCAAATATATCAGCTATCTTTGAAAATAAAGTAGAGTTAACCTCTATGTGGAGTGAATTTACATGAAACAGTATAATACTGATCATCTAGACAAATGTAAGACCCCTTGAAATGGAAAACAACATGTCACATCAACTTCTGAGTAACGTCATATGATCATGACCTGATCAACAGAGACTTGGAGTCATCAACTTATCCTAAGTTGATCGTACTTTACAAGATAATAAAGGTTTGTTGTCCAAATTTTTATGCATGTTGTTATGACTAACAATCATCATCAACATGACCCTTCAAAAATCAAGATGTTAAGGAGCTATGCGACAAATTCCATGTCTAGCACCACTTTTCAACCCCCTATTACCCCCAAGGCAATGGCCAAGTAGAGGCATCAAATAAAACTATCTTGAAAATCCTAAAGAAGACTGTCAATGATGCCAGCTGTGATTGGCATATGCAATTAAATTCCGTGTTGTGGGCCTATCGTACAAGCATCCACACACCCACAGGTGCAACACCATATTCCCTGGTCTACAGATCTGAAGCCATCTTGCCCATTGAAGTCGAGATCCCATTCTTGCAAGTTTTGTTAAAAGACCTCATATCTAATGAAGAATACAGAGTGTCCAGACTTCAAGAGTTTGAGCTACTCGAAGAGAGAAGGAAACATGCCTTTAATCACCTAAAAGCTTATCAACAACGTGAAAGGAAGCTAGGTGTGCGGAAATCGCTTCCTACACTAATATAATGAGGAGAGGGCTATGCAAATTCAAATTTATCCTAACTATTATAGAAATGTTAAACCATTAACATGAGATATTGTAGAAAAACACAAGAACCAAAAAGTAGAAAGAAGAAGAGAGACAAAGATTTACGGTGGGGAAAACCCTTATCAGGTGAAAAACCCCACACTCAGAAACCTACATAATGTATTAACAAATCTGAAAGAATGTTTACAATACACTTACAATGCAAGCTTTAATGGTCTTCAACACTCGTGTCTGGAGTCAATCTGGTAGCATAATAGTACCTGTAAACCTGTGTTACAAACTCCACCTCCAAGCACATGTTTAAATTGAAAATACAAGGCAATATTGGACCTATCTTGGAATGGGCGTCCAACATGGCTTCTTGGACCAAAACCCACACCTAAGGACAATTGGTCAACATTATATAATGTGCCTAACACTTGTCCATAGCTCCCATTCCAAAGAGGTCACCTATTTCCAAAATTGGCTATGACAGATGCTCTTATCACACTTACGACCGTCATAGAATCTGTCATAGCGGTTACAACTTATAGTTGTAAGAGAATCTGTCATACACATGCTATAAATAGCATATTCTCTTACAACATGTCATATTCCACCTTGGGGTGCCCAAATATGCCTTATTCAAAGATGCTTCATGACACATGTCATCACCTATCTTACAACCTTCTATTTTTGACTCTTACATGTCATAGATTCATCATAGGAATCTGTCATAACCGTTTCAGTCAAACATTCCCTTACACAACATGGAAGATGCTGACACATGGAAAAATTCTCTTACCACTAAGTGGGACGCCTATCTCCTCATGTGAAGACAAAATTACAAGTTGTCATATTCCATGTAGGATTGACACATCACCGTGCCACATCCCACAATATGACAATATGGAATTTACAAATATTTACAACATAGGTAATTAAATAATAAATACAAACATTATAAATGTAAGGAATTACCAAGGTTGAGACACCTTAATTCCCAACATTCTCCCACTTGTCGAACACCTTGTAAGAGCCAATAGAAAAATAGGATTTAACTGCTATAGGCCGAGAGGCCCATAGACTCTGAACACCATCTGAACTTCTCTGTGCTCACTGGTTTCCTCAATGCATCTGCAACATTCTTCAAAGTATCTACCTTCTCCAAATTTACCTTTCCATCCTCAACCATGTCTCGTACAAAGTGAAATTGAACATCAATGTGCTTGGTTCTAGCATGGAAAGTTGGATTCTTTGCAAGGCAAATTACACTCTGACTGTCAAAACTGATTGTGATCTGACTTGCATCAACACCAATATCAGAACACAATCTCTTAATCCAAATGGATTCCTTACAAGCATGAGTTTCTGCCATATACTTAGCTTCTATCATGGACAAAGCAACAATAGGTTATCACTTACTCATCCAACTAATAGCACCACCAAATAGTGTAAACACATAAGCACTGGTGGATCTCCTACTATCAATGTCACCTACCCAATCTGAATCCACAAATCCATGAATGTCAACGGAATGTGGAGGTCCTGTAACATTACCATGATAGCAAATAGAATACTTAGAAGTACCCCTCAAATATCTGAACACTCACTTAACTGCATCCCAATGAACCCATTTAGGATTAGCCATAAATTGACTAAGGACTCCCACTACTTGGGTAATGTTTGGTCTTGTACAGACCATAGCATACATCAAACTACCAACAGCACTAGCATAAGGTACTCTGCTCATGTCCTCCACCTCACTAGGAGATTTTGGACAATCCTCAATAGACAACTTTGTCCCCAAAGAAATGGGAACACACAATGGTCTACAATCTACCATGCTAAATCTGTCCAACACGGTCTTCACATACTTACTCTGGCTTAACCAAATTTTTCTGTTGGTTCTATCTCTTTTGATTTCCATTCCTAGAATGTACTTGGTTGCCCCTAAATCTTTCATTTCAAACTGTGCTAAAAACTAAGATTTAAAATCAGAAATCATATTCTTACTCTTCCCAATGAGAAACATATCATCAACATACAGTGTAACAATGAGAATACAATCACCATCAAATTTATAATACACACAGTGATCCAATTTCGATCTCACAAATCCAATTGACAACACAAAGGCATCAAACTTCAAGTACCATCTCCTAGGGGATTGCTTCAAACCATACAAAGACTTTTTAAGTTTGCAAACCAAATTTTCTTTTCCTTTCACCATGTAATGCTCTAGCTGTGACATGTAGATTTCTTCCTCCAAATCACCATGAAGGAAAGTTGTCTTCACATCCATCTGCTCTACCTCCAAGTCATAAGCTACTATAAGAGACAATAGGAATCGAATGGATGTTAGCTTTGCAACGGGAGAGAAGATCTCACCATAATCTATACCCTCCACTTGTGAATACCCCTTCACAACCAATCTAGCCTTATACTTCTCAACACTGCCATCTGCACCAATTTTCTTCTTGAACACCCATTTGCAGCCAATGGGTTTCCATCCAGGAGGCAAAGGCACGAAGTCCCAAGTTTGATTCTTTTCCAAAGAAGACATTTCTTCCTCCATGGCCTCTTTCCAGGAACCTGCATCCTTCATATACAAATCCTCTAATACAGTTCTAGGTTCATCACTGTTAGTGATCAAAGCATAAGCACAACTAGAATCAAGCAATGTAAAACCAAACCTTTCAGGTTGCTTTCTTATCCATGTAGACCTCTTCAAGAGCTGAGGTTGAGGTTCAGATTCTTCATCTGAGCTTTCAGAGCTGCTAGAGCTCTCCTCATCATAAGGTCCAACATTGTCCTTCTGTTTAGTCTTCTCAGGGGTGAGAGGAAACTAAACAACATTCTCTTTCTTTTCTTTTTCTTCTAGCTGCAAAACAGTGGAAGAAGGTGTAAGCTCTCTGAAGATGACACTTCTTCTTTACAACACTTTTTCAGCCACGGGGTCCCAAAGCTTGTATCCTTTCACACCAACACCATAGCCAATGAAGATACACTTAACCGTTTTGTTCTCCAACTTTAACCGCTTCTCCCTAGGCACATGTGCATATGCCTCACAACCAAAAAAATGAAGATGCCTTATTGAAGGCTTTCTACCAGACCACACCTCCATGGGTGTCTTTCCAACAAGAGCTTATGTAAGAGATCTATTTACCAGATAGCAAGCATTGGCAACAGCTTCAGCCCAAAAATTTTGTTCTAGGCCAGCTCCACTAAGCATACTCCTAGCCTTCTCCATTAGTGTCCTTTTCATCCTCTCTGCAACTCCATTTTTCTAGGGGGTGTATGGATTTGTCTTATGCCTTTCAATCCCAAGTTCCTTGCAATACTTATTGAATTCTATAGAACAAAACTCACCACTGTTGTTAGTTCTCAAACATTTAATCTTTTTACTAGTCTAATTTTTAGCAAAGGCTTTAAACTCCTTAAACTTGCTAGACTTCAGATTTGCTTCTAAGAAAATAAATCCATGTCCTTCTACTATAATCATCTATAAAAGATACAAAGTATATAGATTTTGATAATGAAAGAACATTAACATGACCAAACACATCAGAATGAATAAGGTCCAACATACCAGAAGACTTATGAGAACTTGAGTAAAACTGAACACGGTTTTGTTTTCCATAAATGCAATATTCACAAAAGTCAAACTCAAGATTACAATCATCTAACCCCTCAACAAGGTTCTTATTTTTTAGGGTACGTAGACCCTTCTCACCAATGTGGCCAAATCTCTTATGCCATAACATTGTCTTTTTAGTAGGAATTTTAACTTCCAATGCATGATTACAACCATCAAGACTAGAAATAATAGATTTCTTCACTGCTCATTCAGATGGTAGGGATGCAGTGACTGCTGCCCTCTTCCTTGAGTCAAAAGAACTATTGCATTGTGAAATGCATGCTTCTAGCTGAAACAGAGTACCTCTCCAAGTACCTTTAGCAAGCACCATAGATCCTCTAGTCATCTTGCATCCTTCTTTCTGAAAGACAACCTGCACACTTGCGTCATTCTAACTACTTACATAAAGTAGGTTTCGTGCTAAGCCTAGGATGTGCATAACCCCAGAGATCCCCTTCACTTGACCATCAAGGAATCAGATAGAGACTCTTCCACGACCAACAATCTTCAGATGAGAGTCGTCACCCAAATACACCTTTCCACCATCGAACTCCTCATACTTAGTGAACCAGTTTCGATGTGAGGTCATTTGGAATGATGCACTAGAGTCTATTAGAGACACATCATCAGGTGCATGGGTTTCCAGGGCTGCGATGAAAGCATTACCATCATCTTGTGACTTGTCAGAATCTAAATTAGGAGCTTTCTTCTTTTTCTTCTTCTCCTCTTTGCATTCCTTTCAGAAATGCCCAATTTTTCCATAGTTCCAACAAAGAGCCTTGGACTTTCTAGGAGATTTGGATCTCCCATGGGATTTGGATCTACCCTTCTCAACTTTCTTGTCCTTCTTCTTCCCTTTCTCCTTGGGTCTTCCACAAACTGCAAGGGCCTCTTTGGCTACTTCAGAAGACTTTCTCCACATCTCTTCAGACAATAGTGAAGAAACAACTTCTTCCATTTTGAATGTGGATGTGGTGCTTCCGATTACCATGACAAGATGATCCCATGAGTCTGGTAGAGAACAAAGCAGGGTCATACACCTATCCTCCTCCATCTTTACACCAATAAATGTCAATTATGCAACCAACATGTTGAAAGCATTCATATGTTTAGCAACGGATCCTGTGTCCTCCATTCGAAGAGAGTACAACTTATTTTTTAGAAAAAGTTTATTAACTAGGGATTTGGCTTGATACACATCCCCCAACTTATTCCAAAGTAGTTTTGTAGTAGTCTACTCATGGACATTTAACAACACAGAATCGAAAAGACTAAGTCTTATGAGACCCTTAGCCTTCCAATCCTTGAGATCCCATTCAGTTTGTGACATTGCAGCTGGTTTAGTTCCATTCACACTATCCCAAAAGTCTCGGTCAACAAGCATGTCTTCCATCTTGAGCTTCCATAGCTCAAAATTATTGCCATTGAACTTCTCCACTTCAAATCTTCTGAAAGTGCCTGTCATTTCCTTGCTGCAATAAGATACAGAATATTCTGCATAGACTCCCACTCAACCTAAGATTAGCTCAAAAACCCCTACCCAATAATTAGGACTAAAGGTGATCAAGCTCTGATACCAACTGAAAGGAAGCTAGGTGTGCGAAAATCACTTCCTACACTAATCTAATGAGGAGAGGGCTATGCAAATTCAAATTTATCCTAACTATTATAGTAATGTGAAACCATTAACATGAGATATTGCAGCAAAACACAAGAACCAGAAAGTAGATAGAAGAAGAGAGACAAAGATTTACGGTGGGGAAAACCCTTATCAAGTGAAAAACCCCACACTTAGAAACCTACACAATGTATTAACAAATCTGAAAGAATGTTTACAATACACTTGCAATGTAAGCTTCAATGGTCTTTGACACTCATGTCTAGAGTTAATCTAGCAACATAACAATAGCTGTAAACCTGTGTTACAAACTCCACCTCCAAGCACCTGTTTAAATAGAAAATACAAGGTAATATTGGACCTATCTTGGAATGAGCGTCCAACATGGCTTCTTGGACCAAAACCCACACCTAAGGACACTTGGTCAACATTGTAGAATGTGCTTGACACTTGTCCACAACTCCCATTCCAAAGAGGTAGCCTATTTCCAAAATGGGCTATGACAGATGCTCTTACGACACTTACAACCGTCATAGAATCTGTCATAGTGGTTACAACTTACAGATGTAAGAAAATCTATCATACACATGCTATAAATAGCATATTCTCTTACAACATGTCATATTCCACCTTGGGGCACCCAAATATGCCTTATTCAAAGATGCTTCATGACACATGTCATCACCTGTCTTACAACCTTCTATTTCTGACTCTTACATGTCATAGATTCGTCATAGGAATCCGTCATAATTGTTTCAGTCAAACATTCCCTTACACAACATGGAAGATGCAGACACATGGAAAAATTCTCCTACCACTAAGTGGGATGCCTATCTCCTCATGTGAGGACAAAATTACAAGTTGTCATATTCCATGTAGGATCGACACATCACCGTGCCACATCCCAGAATATGACAATATGGAATTTACAAATATTTACAACATAGGCAATTAAATAATAAATACAAACATTACAAATGTAAGGAATTACCAAGGTTGAGACACCTTAATTCCCAACACAACAGATGTCTCAAAGTTATAACCACAGGGTAAAACCCTGAGTATTCCAAGTTGGTGATCTAGTCCTCAGAGAGAATCCTAGAAATCAGCAAGATCGAGAGAAAAAAGGCAAGTTTGAACCCAACTGGCTAGGTCCCTATGTCATCATTGTAGCTTATGGGTCAGGAGCATATCAATTGGCTACATCTGAAGGTGAACTGTTTGATGATCCTATCAACAGCATGCATCTTTGCAAGTTCTACACCTAAAACCCCAATGCAAGGGAGTCCTTAAAAAATTCAATTTTTTTTTTGGAAAAGTGATAAAAAACAAACAAAAAAATCAAAAAAAATAGAAAAATAACAAAAAACAATTATCCTTTGGTGAAAACCTAGCAAACAAGCACCTGGGATAGGTACCATGATGAAAACCTAGCAAACAGGCATCATGTGTACTTTTAGCTTTCGTGCAAATAAAAGCAAGTGGTGAAAACCTAGTAAACAGGCGCTATATGCAACAAACCACTTCCTCCATCTATTGTGGCCTCATTTCTCTTGTATCCATCATATCGTTCATCTTGAACCAATCCTTTGAACCATTGTCAAACTACGTCACCTCTGAGCTATCACCTAGGCAAGGCCATTCTCAATGCACCCCCAAGGCTTCGCTCCACTCCGTTTCTTTCCTCTCCATTGCTTTGAGTGTCACATGTCCTGTTGTCCATGCCATTCTGCATCTATGCCATCGCCTAGGTCTTAGGTCCATCAGGTGCACCCCAAACTACGTTGCTTATGCATCATCACGTAGGCAAGGCCATTTAACAATGAGCCCCCAAGGCACTAGGTCAGTCCCTTAGGGTCCGTCTCTCCATGTCTGTTTGTCATATCACCCATAATAAGTTGATCCTTTGTCTAAACTAGGGGCAACTCCTCGACTTGGTTGCAGATTTGGATTCTTGAATGCCACTTTTTCTAAGAGGATACCAATAAAGGATTATGATACCTTTTTCTAGACAAGCATGTGCAGCAAAGCAAGCTTCCCAAAACAACAAAAATCTTGGTGCAAAAAAAGCATCAACTTGTCTGAAGCAACGCAAATGTGTACCGAAACACTCAGACTAATTCTATATCAATTATGGCAAAAAGACACATCTAATGCAAGAATGTTTTGTGAATAGGTTAACTTACAAAGTCTTGGATTTTTATTATTATGTCTTCCTATGCTACTCAAGGATGCAAAAAGCTAGAGATGCTATGATAGGGGCATAATCTTTTTCTTTGTCTGTTGTTTGTGGATCAAACTTTAGTAATGTGATGACTTTTGTCTAACAACATGATCAGCAAAAGATCATCGAGGACTTCAAAGGTCTGAACATGAAAAGGGAAATCCTTGTCTGTTGAAATGCAAGAAGTGCTCAGGTCATCTAGATTCAAGTTTGACTAGATCCTTGTATCAACTTGCTATATCAAAATCCATGTAAGGAATACTCAGGTCATCTCGGTCTAATTATACCTAGATGCTTGTATTTTCTTACAACATTTCAAAAAGAGAAAAGAAATAAAAAGTGCCCAATGATGAAAGAAAAGTACTTGTGCTCTAATGATGTCAAAGTATCCACATCCATCCCATATCCAAAAATCCATATTAGCCATGCAATAATAAAATCCTGCAGAGTATCAAATGAAAGCCCGTATCTCTTTCATTCCTTTTCTTTCGCCCATCTATATCATATCTATGTCGATTGAGTACATTTTGACATATCAAAAACATAGCATATATAACATATCATATCACATGAGATATTCATTCACATGATTAAATCATTTGCATAAAGAATTAGTACATTAGTTCATCCACATACATTTGCATCCATATATCATATAAAAAATCAAAAACATAGACAAATACATATAGAGCTGCATAATCATATCAATACCATTTACATTTGCATTAGCATATCATATCATCCTAATCCATCTAGTATGCATCACATATACAATGCATCATAAGATAGATTGCATCTATAACATATAAACACAAAACATATGCATATAGAACATCAATAACTGCATCATCATATAACCATAAAAACATGTCCAAATGTGCAATATATCAAAATATCTATCTATTTCTCAGGGTCATTACAAAAAGATAGTGGTACATGTCTTGGGGCAAAATAATACATAACAAGATATCTCAACCATAAAAAATGTGTACATCAAGCCAAAAAATTGGTACAAGTGTCAAAATCTGGCTAACCCTACTGATGTGGAGCATTGCTCCCTGCACTGTCCTCTCCTTTGTCACCCCCTAACTACTGGGGGCCTCTCACTGATGCTACAAAATGGGATCCACCTGCCCTCTGTGATGCCACAGACTGACTCCTGTAACTAGGCACACGATGGTCCGCCAACACTACCCCATGATATAATCCTCTATAGTACTGAGTCTGAGCCTACGCTCTGGCAAGCTCACCCTGTACCTGGGCTAGCTATGCCTTTGCCTACTACACCTGTGCAACCAAAAAGATCAAAGTACTATCTATACCCAGGGCTACCACTACTACATCTCTCTTTGCTTTGATTGCCCGCACACTCGCCAAGGCTGAGTCTCACTCTCTGGAGATCTCTGATATTCATCCTATGTCTACCTCTCTCTGAGACTCCACTGCTCTCAAGTGGGCTCTCAACTGCCTGACCTAACCTTGTAGTGCAATAATGGCCTATTGCTATAGGTCAGACTGCAGAGCCTACCCTGCCTGTCCCTGTCCCTATGCCATCTGATGTGCTAGCACCTACCCCTACACCTACTGTTGTACCACCTTCTATGGTGGCAACATCTATCTCTGTTGTACCACCTGCTATAATGGCACCTGTAGCCTATGGCTGCATAACCTCCTACTGACCCGAAGGTCCCTCCCTAGACCTCCTCCTCTGTCCTAGTCTACCTCCTCCTCCTCCATCTCCACCATCATCTCCCTGACCTCCTCTTCCCCCTCTGTCTCCTCCTCCTCCTGCCAGCTCCACCCTCGTCATCTGAATCCTCCTCGTCTATACGAGGAGCCAACTCTCCAGGTCCTGAATATCTAGGAAATGGATGAGCAGTGAATCACTCCTCATAATGTGGCATCATGCTTGCATCCACTATGTCCCTCCTCATAAGCCAAGCTACATAGGGTATCTGATGAAAGTCTGCCAAGGCCTCCTCATACAATGCCACGGGACCCCACCTAAATCTCTCTGCATGGGTCCTTGCAAATTGCGCCTACCCCTATGGCCTGCCCTGCACTCTGCCAAACTGCCTTTGTACTCTACTAACAATCTGATGCTCTAATATGTACCTCATCTTGCCAATAAGCCACCAAGTTTGGAAGCAGTACGACAACTCATTAGCCTCATCCTCCCATACCTCGCATTCTAGGTATGGATGCCAGATAACTAGATCCACATTATCTAGCGTGTGTATCCAATACTCGAGCTTCCCCAGCTTGTGCTAGGAAATCATGCCTGCATATCCATAGCTGTAGGGCTCACCTCTCTGCCTATGAAAAAGACATATTGATTGAGTGATAGCTATGTGCTCCCATAACCAAAACTGCAAAAGAGACACACCTGCTGACAAGCTGGCCCCTCTGTGATACATAACCTTGTGCATATCCCTGTACAAGTGTGCTAACATGCACACACCCCATGCATATACCAAGTCCTATCGGTAATCATGCTCTCCAACACCCTCCCCCGACCAGTTAGGAACCTGTGTGACCTCCTATCGGGGCATACTATGCCACTGATCAGTCCTGCCACTATCCCCGGGAAGTAGTCATAGCAGTCATGAATGTCCTGCCATGAAATCACCTGCTCAACTAGATCTGGGTCATCAAAATTCATCTACACTCATCCAATCCCACATCACACTGTGACTCGTACTCTACTAACTCTCCCTGAATAAGGAGGTGCAGAATCCTGTACACGTCCTCTAGAGTGATCGCCATCTCCTCGGTCGGTAGATGGAATGTCCCATCCTCGCTGTGGAATTACTCCACCACTGCATTCAGCAAACCGTGGTTCATGCGAACCTCGGGCATAAAACAAATGTAATGAAGACCCATAGCACCAAGAGCCTCACAGTCCATCTCTGTCAACATATACCACTGCAACAACGGCAAAGAGAACTGCTCTCGTGACATCAGGGTATCACAGATATCCTCCTGCAACCAAGCAAACAATAGCATCAAAGAAATCCATATACAAGAAAAACCTACTCAAAGCAATCAACCTATCCTGTCATTGACTTAACATATCAAATTAATCAAAATAGCATATCATCTCTTGACTAGATTCTCGGCAATCTCAGAGATCGTTTATCAATTGACGCACTGATCAAGGTGCCAATTGGGTTAATTTTATTAAGTCAATTGACTATCCTAGTGCAAATGTGTAGAACCTAGTGGCAAATGCACTGATCCATATCAGATGTGCCACTTCACCATGAATGCAGCAATCCTTGACGTGTATGCGCCGCTCTGGCACATGCACCGCTTCTAGTGTCACATGCGCAGTTCCACAGTGGATGCGCCAATTCCTAGGATGTATGCACACATCTATGATATGCGTCGTTAGATCTCTCAGATGCATGATTTCATGGCATATGCGCCATTTCAGGATGTATATGCACCAAACTGTAGTTCGGTGCATCTATCATAGCTATTTTTCCTAAGCATTTATGGGGCCTAATAAATGACTTTTACCGAGATTTGTCAAACTACATACCAGTGGTCTTGCCTTAGGTGGCCGATCGAACCGTCGAACTCACTCAAAACAGTGCTCCTTGCACAGAATATCCATATCTCTGTTGACTGCTCTAGCTCCTCTGCTCTACTAAGCTCTCAAAGACCAATCAACTAAGGACAAGTGTGCAAATGAATAAGACTTGTGGACCCAGTTCCTATATATAGCAAGTGCACCATGGCTGACTATGTGACAACTGTGACTACTTCCCATATCTGTTCCTCCAAACCATGTCCTATTTTTCTCCATCCTAACCCGCTTTCCACTTGCTTCTTCGTGAGATTATCCATCTCACGCTTTTTGCCATCTTCCCGTCCAATCTCCCAAGGGGGCATCCTGTCGTTAAACTTGTACCAGGGGCAAACTGGGGCATGTATCATTGTCAAAAATTCTTATTCTTTGAAACAACGTGATAAAACACATTACATCAAAGAGGGGCAAAATGTATACACCTAAAAATGACATGACTCTACCTAAATAAATATCTTAAATATTTATTTCATCTTTATATTCCTCTATCAATAAATAAATAAATCAATTTATTTATTTGATTCATTTTCTCTCATTAATTGAATAAATTACATTTAATTAATTAATTTCATCAATAGAAACTTTATTCTTCTAAATAATTAAATAATTTTAATTATTTAATTAAATCATCCATTCTTCCAAATTTAAACAAATTGTAAATTTATTTAAATTAAATCTAAATCCCCAAAAATAAAATATAATTAAATATTTTATTTTTTCTTCCAAATCATGTGCAAGTAATTAAATAAATTTATTTATTTAATTATGCTTTCTTGTCTTCTAAAAAATATTCAAAATCTTCTAAAAATAAATCTTCCTTGTCATGCAAAAGAAAAAGCTAAGTTAATTGATTTAAAGAAACTTTGTTTTTATCAACAAAACTCTTTAATCAGAAAAAATATATTCTAATTTAAGAAATAAAAGCTCATCCTCATCAAGAAAGCAGTTAACTCAATAAAGCATCTTTTTGAATGATACATGTCCTTCTATTCACGCACGTTCTCTCGAACATCCTCTACCATTGATCTTCTTATTTCTTCTACACTATTGATCTTCTCTCACACAATCCTATAAATACCCCTTTATCCTTCCATTTCACATAACAATCTTTCAAGTAAACTTATGCTACAGAATCCATAGTGCGCCATTGGTACCCTCACTATCACATCCATCATTATCCATTTCACATTGTGTTGAAGCTCACCTTCTACAGAATAAGTATCCAAGCCATTTCTCTTTTGCCATCTTGAGGAATTAAAGTGAGGAAGCAAGCTTCCTGAGGGCTACATTCATCACTGAAGATCAAATGGGAATAGGAGAACAATGGAAATCATGAGGTAAAAAGGTTGTGAGTATCACTTTCTTATTTTAAATCTTCTTTACTTGCACATTCCATTGATGTTTTTGGGTTTTTATAATTCATTTTGATTATCCCATTTTACCCATCACAGATGGCACCCAACCACCCTACTGAGTACTTAGGTAACAAAATCATTGCCAAAGCTATTGTACTCCACATAAAATTGGTTATTCAATTCATTTTCCATCCTAAACAAACTAACTCATTAGATGCAGATACATCTTGGATAATATCATTCTATCATGTGAAACTATTGAATGGGCCTAACAAACTATCAAACATGTCATCCTTGTCAAAATTTATTTAAACAAAGCCTATGACCATATCCAATGGTCCTTCATCCTCAAAATGCTCCACTAACATGGCTTTGGACCTTGCTTGATCTCCCATATCCAAATGCTATTTGTTGATGTTGACATCTACCTTGTTGTAATTGTCCCCCTCGCTTCTTTACTCTTTAATGCTACATCCACCACGGCTACCCACTAGAACCCTTCCACTATTATTACAACTTATACCTTGGGTTACCTTCTTCTCCATGCCAAGCACCTAGTAATGCTCCCTGGCATCACCCTACCCAACAACTCCTTTGTGTAAAACCTACATTTTGAATATGATAACCTCATTACTACGTCTATAATTGTACTACATTGAGATCGTAGTTCTCTATGCATAAGAAAAATATTTCTCAACAAAGTCCTCTCCTCCCCCTTCATGGATCCCTTTTGAATGGATACACATCAAACATAGAGTGATTAATTTATAGATTGGTATCCCCTTTGGTCTAGAAGTTTACTTGACTAACATTCAGAAATAGTTTATAAATCATCTAAAATCCAAACTCATGCATTAGGGTAAAAAATTCATCTCCTTTGCTAGTAGAGTGTAGGTGGCTAACATAAACTTCCTTGCCACCCATTTCTATTTCTCATTGTATTGGATTCCATCCAAGTGGTGCTATGCAAAGCTCTGTAAGCTTATCAAGCAAATTCTATGGTTTAAATGGGTTAGTACTTTAGTGATGCAAGAGCATCTGGGTCCTAGAGCAATCCTACATCACCCAAAAAAAATGTCCTTTCATTGTTTGTTGTTTTCTTCCTTGTTTTTACTTGCAGGAGTTGGTGATCAAGTTTCCTAAGAAATTCCTAAGGAATCAAGAAATTTGAGAGCTTCATCTTGTTAAGGAGCCAAATGGGTACTCACAGTTCAAGTTTGGTGAAATTCTGATCAAAATGGAGCAAGTTATGCGTTCGCAGAACTTTGGCCTACAATTGGATCAATGAGACTTTTGACCCCTTCCGGATGCCCTCAAAACTCTACTAAGTAACGTTGGACATCATTTTTTTGTCAGATGCATTTTTGGGAACTTTAGCACCCATCTGGATTTGTGGATCTTTTGCTCCTATCTAGATCTACAGGCTTTCAAACCCTATCAGATATATCCCGTAGCCATTTAGACCTCCACAATATCCTCATATCCATTGGGATCCTACATTTCTCCTCCTGACCTATTTTTGGATAAAAAAATTTAGTCAAGTGCATATTTCCTAATGACCCTCAGATCCCTGCAACATCCTAATGACCTAGAAAAGCCCGCAATACCCTGAAGATCCATGTTTCTCCACTAGCTTATAAAAAATGCTAGAAGATGCCAAAACAACAATTATAACAGCTTGCATTGTAGATCAAAGGAGCCAATAAGAGGTTGACACATGTCTCATCACGTATGGACATGGGGTGGTGGCCACGTTATACATTTTTTCTATATAGTAAGGATTTCACACTCGAGAGAGGAGGTTTTTTTACAACTTAGCTTCTTGACTTCTTCCATGACTTCTTTAGAAAGTTGAGTACTTTTTCAATAGCTAGGGTTTCAAGTGAAGGTTGGAATAGAATATCAAATGAACTCCATGAATGTTGTAAGTTTTAATGCCAAGGCATGTATGAAGGAAAACCCATATGATCAACTATAATGTCATGAATGCGAAACTCCTGTTGTAATGTTCTAGTTGCATGTATATAAAGGAAGTTTTAGATTTGTTGTTTGTAAGTTTAATTTTGATGTCTGGTTCAATAGTCTGTCAAGACCCCTAGACCTTGACCTACACCAAGTGGTATGAAAGACTAGGTTTTGAATTTCCTGAGACTATGGAAGTGTTGTACAAGGGACCCTAAGGAGATTGTTATAGGAAGAGTGGATAAGGAAAACCTACAATTGCAGAGGGCTTGCAAACATGGCACACCAAGCAAGAGGTAGAAGAGGAGCTGCTCCAAGAACTAGAGATGCAACATTAGTAGAGATGCTGAGAGGCATCACAGTTAGACTACATGCAATGGAGAGAACACAATACAAAAGAGTACTTGTAGAGGATGTGAGTGATAATGAATAAGAAGTCGGTGAAGAAGAAACAGAAGAAGGGGGAGATGACCTTGATAGAAGGTTTTTGAGTGCAATGACAAGAATTTCCAGAAAACCTCATGTAGAACTACTAATTTATAGTGGTTACCTGAATCCAGATGAGTTGATAGACTAGATTTAGAGGTGGATAAATATTTTGAGTTGGAATCCATAGTAGACCCCAGGAGGGTAAAACTTGTAGCTACAAGGCTAAAGGGACATGCATCTCTGTGGTGGGAACATGTGCAAGTTGAAAGATAGAAAAGGAAAGGAGAATATTAAAACCTAGGAGAGGATGATCACTAAGTTGAAGGAAAAGTTCTTACTAGTAGACCATCAAATCACCATGTACAAGATGTTGCGAAACCTCAAGCAAAGGGAGAAAAGTGTGCAAGACTACATAGAAGAGTTTTATATATTGAACATCAGGGTTGGTCACATTGAAGATGATGTTGAGAAGGTCTCTAGGTATGTTAATAGTTTTCATTATTCTATCCAAGATGAACCTAGCATTGTTAGAATTACTAGTGGAGAAGAAGCCTATCAATTTACATTGAAGGTAGAGGAAAAGATCTCTAGAAGACAGAATAGTTCTAGGGGAAGAGATGACCCATCAAGTGGAAGAGGGCAATCAAATCCTAGAGGTGGTTATCAGGATAAGCAAGGAGAAGCAAGTACTTCTCAGACCAATACTCAAGGAGGTAGATGAAGGAGTGATTACTCCAGAGACAGGAAATTTTGTAAGAGGAAGAGGAATATGATTTAGTGGAATATGTTTCTAGTGTGGATAAGCTAGACATAGGGAATTTGAATGTCCTCAAATACAATAGAGCAGTGGAAAGGGAAAGGACACTAGGGTCCATATAGAACAAGCTAAGGAGGAGAGTGTGGCAAGTGTAGCCTCACCAAAATTTAGAGAAGAACCAGAGGATGGAGAATCCTTGATGTTGAGGAGAGTTCTCCTAGAGCTAGAGAAGGTACAAGGGGAGCCAAAACTAAGAAGAAATTTGTTTAAAACTAGATGTAAGTCTGGAGGAAAATGTTGCAAGGTCATTATGGAGAGTGGAATCACTGACAACTTAGTGTTAGAAGAGATGGTGGAGAAATTGAAGCTGAAGAGGCTAAAACATCCAACTCCCTACAAGGTTTCTTGGCTACAGAGGGGACATCAATTGTTGGTAAGTGAACAATGCCTTGTTAATTTTTGCATTGGAAATTATAAAAGATGAAATAATGTGTTACATAATGCCAATGGATGCATGCCACATCCTATTAGGCAAACCTTGGCAATATGATAGGCATGCCATACATGATGGCAAAAATAATTACATTAAAATCAAGAAGGATGGAGTTGAGTATGTGTTGAATCCCTTGAAGGATAAGGATGAGGAGGTTGAAGAAACCAATAGGGTTTGTCTAGTGACTAGAAAATAGTTCCCGAAGGATATCAGAAAGGAGAAGGTATGTTTTTCCTTCCTACCTAAGGTTGCAGAGGTTAGGACAATAGAGAAAGGGGAAGAAATTCCCATAGAAGTCCAAGAAATTTTGAATGAATTCACCATTCTAATGAAGGACTTACTTGATGGATTATCTTCAACTAGAAGCATAAGTCACTGCATGGACTTGATACCGACTGCAAGCCTACCAAATAAGGCACCATATAGATGTTGGAGTAGGTGTGTTGTACACCTTTCATAACATTGGCATTATTTTATTATGTAAAATAAATATTTAATTGTGGTGCATCATGTGATGTGTTTAGCCACATTGGATATTTATTTGGATGCCACTTGTAAAAGTTGTATGTAACATTGAGTTAATTACTTTATTTGTAATTATTTGATTAATTGGGAAAACTTAGTACCAATAATCAAATGTGGGGTTGGTGGTTTTGTAGACACATGGTTTTGGAGAAAATGATATTGTAATACCACATGTTGTATTAGTGTGAGCTTATGTCTATAAAATCAAACACAAGGGTAGTTGTAGAGGTTGGACATTTTGGTTGAGTTAGCCATTTGGCTTGTTGGCTAGGTTGTAGCTTCTCTTGCAGGTTGGCTATGTGAGGGTTTGAAGCATGGCATGGGATGTATGGTTACATGCTTGTTCACATGGATTGTAGGTAGAGAGAGTTTGATGTTTCAGAGGTTATCTCTGCATATGTATTGGTGATTATTGTTGAATAATACATGAGAGATGCATGCTTTTGGAGGCTAGGTTTTTTCCTCTATGATAGTTTTCCTAGGGTATATCTTAATATGTCATAATTGATGGTATGATTGTCTATTTCTTTTGCATGTGGATTTCTGGTTTATTGCATATTGAATCTCTTATTGGGTTATGAGGAATTAGTCTATATGGATGCATATTTCCAACAATAGAATGACACCCATGGAAAATGAAGAAGTAAACAAACATGTGCAAGAGCTATTGGGTAAGGGACTAATTAGAAAGAGCCTAAGTCTATTACAAATATGTGCCTATGATGTGGTCATTGATGTTAACATGTCTCTTTGTCAGAAACAGTGAAGACAGTACAGTTAAGTAAAGTAGATTGCTCCACATTCCCAGTAAGACGAAGATCAGAATCTGGATATTAAAGGGTTTTGTAGAGGATTGTCTGAAGTTGCTCCAGTTAAGATTTGAGAAGTCTAAATGGAGGATTGGTGAAGTTATGGCCACCTGAGTAGAACTAGGTTTTACAATTGTTCAGAGGTAAAAAAGTGACATGAATTTGGTCTAGATTGCTCCGCATTGGAATATTATGGTCTGCGGTTCTAGAGGTATGTTTGGGATGTTGGTGTGTATCCTCAACTCAAGTGATTCGTGGTTTGGAGGTCTGCAAGCAATCTTTCTAGTGTGACAATCATGATAGTTAGTGTTCTTAAGTTCCTGTATGAAGATGCAAGTGATTCTGGTGATTTGAGGTGGTGCGGTTGTTCTTGTTGATTTTATTATGCTTGTGGAGGTCTCTGGATCATGTGCCTATTGTGTTGGTGGTCCGCATTGAGGATTGAGCTCGTAGTTGTAGATTTTTCCTTGGGTGTTGCTATTCTTTCCAGTCTTAGTCGACCGGATGCTTTGTGCATGTTATAGATGATCTAAGAGAAGCTCTATGGAGCGTGGCGTGTTGTTTGATGAATATTTGAGTTCTAGCTATGTTTGGTTGATAGTGTAGTGGTCTACATGTAGCATTTTGTATTAAGTCAAGTCTTGTGATTGTAATTGCTTGTAATGCCTATCTTGGAGAATGTTCCAGATAGATGATGGTAAGGCCAACTTTGATATTCATTCCACGTTGATGTCATGTATAAGTAAGTGTAATGAAGTTGTGTAAATGTGCTAATGTGTGTGAAGATGTGGAGGTAGAGAAGAAGTGTTTGGGGGTAGAGCAGAGGTGTTGTGAGCTTCAATGGAACTAAACCTTGGCATGGAGAAGATGTTGTTTCTCAGTTCGGCCTTTCACTGTTAACCATGTGAATATTTTTGTAGACATTGAGTCTCTTGGAGCAGTGAGATTTGGGTAGTGTGCCCGAAGGTAGGTGCCTTCCCATTTTTCTATTCTTTTAATAGAGAATAAATCTTGTGGGTTAACCCCCACCGTGGTTTTTCCCTTAACCGGGTTTCCACGTAAAAATCCTGGTGTTATGTGTGTTCATTGTGTTTCTGCTCATGTGTTGTTGATTCATGCTTTCATGGTTATATCATTAATATGTTAATAAGTGGTAAAGAAGAATAAATGCATCAAAAGATAAAGTTTTGACACAAGTGATTCACCCCCCCTCTCAGTTGTCTACCCTAATTTCAACAAAGTCCATGTGTTGTACCTACTATACTGGCACCTAAGAAAGATGGGAAATGGTGAATGTGCACTGATTCAAGGACTGTAAACAAGATAACCATTAATTACATGTTTCCATTGCCTTGAATGGATGACTTGATGGACTGCTTGATTGGAGAAATGTACTTCACCAAGATTGATTTGAAGAGTGGATACCACCAATTTAAAATTAGAGAAGGTGATGAATGGAAGATAGCATTCAAGACCAAGGATGGATTGTATGACTGGCTAGTGATGGCATTTGGGTTGACAAATGCACCCAACGCCTTTATGAGACGGATGAATGAGGTCATAAGCCCTTCCTTGGAAAATTTGTTATTGTTTATTTGGATGACATTATAGTTTTTATTAAATCAAAAGAGGAACACTTGATGCACCTAAGGCAGTTTTGTAGAGGTTAAGAGAAGATAAGTTTCTTGTAAACTTGGATAAATGTAGCTTTATGCAAAGGGAACTAGTATATCTAGGTTTTGTAGTGTCTAAAGAAGGTTTGAAGATGGTTCCCGAGAAGGTTAAGGTAATAATTGTTAGGAACCCTTGTTTAACCCTTCTCTTTACTTTGTTAGTATATTGCTGTTGGATGCATATGCTTTGTAAGTCGTCCCGTGAGTATATTGTATTATCCCACATTCATGGCAAGTAATAGTTGTTTAGATTAGACTTAGTATATAAGTACACATTAAGGCCAATGAAGGCATCCACGAGTTTGTTGTATTGAGCTTGCTCAAAGGAGGTTGCCCCCTTGAAGTGGCCTACGATCAATAAATTCCTTCTGTGTTCTACTATTATTGTTATTTCATGCATTTTCATTATTTTGTTGCAGGAGGTTCCTCTCATCTGGTATCAAAGCACTTTCTTGGGTTCACTGGGTGGAATTTGTGCCAAATTTTTTTCACAGTGGCCTACAAGCACTGTGATTATTGCAGTAGTTCTTTTTTCTTTGCATCTATATTGTTCATTTCAATTGTAGGTTCGGATTAGGGAATAATCCCTATCCGCTTAACTATGGGAAGTGCCTAAGCATAGCCCTAAAACTCATTGTGAGAAGTACCATAGAAACCCCAAAGTAGCTAGCCCATTGAGAGGACCTGCCAGCGAAAAGGGTAATGGCCCCTACCTGATTGACTAGTTCCCATCCATGAGGTAAACCAAGATTTGTCGTTTGTGAAAAAGCGGTTATAAGTTTTACTTGAGTCGTGGAGTGAGGGGTATTGCCCCAATATGCAAGTTGTTAGACAACATTGGTAGCCGAGTGAATCCCCTGAACCTTTAGGAAGCCGAACATACCTGGGGTCCATATCTATTAGCAGCTAAAAATTCACTAGAACCCCTGAAATTCCATTCTGCATATTTCCTTCCTTGAGGACACTTTCCCAAATTCCACTTATCGAAGCCAGAAATCCCACATTTGTTTATTTTTAGGGTTTTCCATAACTTCTTTGATTCTCACCTAATCGCCTTCAAATTTGCCATAGTGTTCATTTCCTATTTCTACTCCTTTGTCCCTTTTGGAAAAATTTTCCCATTCTTTCACCCCACTTCTGAAATCCCCATTTTCTACTTCCCTGTCCCTCAAAAAGTGTCCAAAACCTAGTCAAACCCCAATTACCCATCAGAGTTTTTCCCAAATCCAAATTTTCCTTTACTAAAAAAGTTTTTGTTTTTGTTTTTCTACCCATTCCCAAAAAAAAAAATCCTGGTTATGGTTGTCACCCAAGCAGGAGCAAAAAACATGGAGGATGAACTTGCAACCCTCAAGACCAAACTCCAAGATCTGGATGAAATTTTTTTTGGCCCCAATCTTCAGCATTTAGCCATGAACAATAGATGGCAGCCAGAGTCTTCTGCAGACACTCGGTTCTCTTCTTCCACCAATTTTCATGGGCTGAAGCTTGATTTTCCTCCCTTCAATGGTGATGATCTGACTGGATGCATATACCGGGTAGAACAATATTTCAGTTTACATAATACTTTTGATGTCAACAAAGTCCCACTTGCATCCTTTCATTTGGAACATGAAGCCCTTCAATGGTTCCGTTGGTCCATCAAGGCTCATGAAGAGCCAAAATGGATAGATTTTTGCAACGATTTGGCCCTAGTGCTTTTGATGACTTCACAGGAGCACTCACTAAACTTTGCCAAATTGGCACTGTGAGAGAATATCAGACAGAATTTGAGAAACTGGCCAATCACATAGAGGGATTGTCTGATGAATTCTTTAGGACTTGTTTTGTCAGTGGTTTGAAGGATGCAATCTAATCTGAGGTTAAAATGCTCCGTCCTAGCACAATGATGGAAGCCCTAGGGTTGGCTAAGTTGGCAGAGGACAATATCACAACTCAACAATGCTCCAAATCCACTTTTGTTCCATTCAGAAATATGGTTTCCCAAAGACCTCCAATCACACCAGCTCCTAGAACAACTCCTATCAAGCATTTGTCTGAAGCAGAGATGCGGGCACGTAGAGAAAAAGGGCTTTGTTATAATTGTGATGAGAAATTCACTCGGGGACATAGATGTGTTGAGAAAAAGCTCTATCTCTTGGATGTAGATTCTCTGCCTGTAACTGAAGTTTATGAAGATGCTCAGGATATAGTAGATGATCAGGTCGACATTCAACAGCCACCTATTGACCCTCCTTCTTAGGACGACCACCCAGAGATATATCTCCATGCTTTAGCAGGAGTCACCACCCCACAAACTATGCGGGTCAAGGGTTACTTAAAGAAGCTCCCTCTTACAATACTCATTGATTCTGGTAGCACTCATAACTTCATTGACCCTCGGATTGCCAAATAGGCTGATTGTTTTGTCCATCCTTGCTCCATCTTTGAAGTCATGATCGCCAATGGGGGCACCTTACCTTGCAAATGGAAGTGTTGCAATGTGCATATCTCTATTGGAGATTATAACTTGCACTCCAACATGTTTTCCTTGCCCTTAGGTGGATGTGATGTGGTTTTGGGCGCTCAATGGTTATGCACACTTGGACCCATCTTATGAGATTTTATTGAACTTTGGATGCAATTTTTAGACAATGGGAAAAAACACACATTGAAGGGCTTACAACCAGGGTCTCTCAGCATCATCAGTTCACATCACATGGAAAATCTCCTTAAGAAGAATTCACATGGTGTCATCGCTCAACTCCATTCCATTCAGATGCAACCATCAGTGGTCTCCACTACACCTTCGAATCTACAACAAATTTTGGATAGATATGCATGTGTCTTTGTTGAACCAGTGGGATTGCCACCTTCATGACCAAAGGACCATCGTATTCAGCTCCTTCCTAGAAGCGTTCCTCCCAACATCAGGCCCTATCGCTACCCATTTCACCAAATGACAGAGATTGAGATGCTCATTTAGGACTTACTAAAGCAAGGTATTATTCATCCTAGTACCAGTTCCTTTTCTTCACCAGTTCTTCTTGTCCAGAAAAAAGATGGGTCATGTTGTCTCTGCATTGACTTCTGAGCACTTAATCACATCACAATCAAGGATAAGTTTTTGATTCCTGTTGTTGATGAGCTTCATGGCGCTTATTTTTTCTCCAAGTTGGATCTTCATTCTGGGTATCACCAAATTCAGGTTCATGAGGATGATATCCCTAAAACGTCTTTTCGCACACATGATGGCCACTATGAGTTTTTGGTCATGCCCTTTGGCCTCACTAATGCTCCTTCCACATTCCAAGCATTGATGAATAAAATATTCTGACCCTACTTGCAGAAATTCATTTTGGTCTTCTTTGATGATATCCTCATCTATAGTAAAACATGGGCTGAGCATCTCCAGCATCTGGATCTTGTACTGCAACTTCTCTCTGATCATCATCTCTGTATAAAACAATCTAAATGTGTTTTTGGGCAGGAGGAAGTAGAGTATCTCGGGCATATTGTTTCAACCCAAGGGGTTCACGTGGATCCTATCAAAATAGATGCCATGAAAAATTGGCCGCATCCTCAGACACTCAAGAGCCTCTGTGGTTTTTTGGGATTGACTGGCTACTACCGCAAGTTTGTCAAGGATTATGGGAAGATTGCAGCTCCATTAACAACTTTGTTGAAAAAGGATGCTTTTACATAGACACCTGCTGCTGAGTGTGCATTTGAAAAACTAAAACAAGTTATGTGTACTACACCTGTTCTAGCTATGCCAGATTTTTCCAAGACCTTAACTATTGGGAGTGATGCTTGCGGCAATGGACTTGGTGTTGTTCTCCTTCAAGATGAACATCCCATTGCGTTCACTAGCAAAGCCCTTTCAGGTAAGAATTTAGTACTCTCTACATATGAGAAGGAAATGATGGCTATTTTGCATGCAGTACAGAAGTGGCGGCCATACCTATTAAGGAATCATTTCTGCATCAAGATTGATCACCAGAGTATGAAATTTTTCTTGGAACAACGGATCTCCTGCCCAGCACAATAGAAATGGGTTAGCAAACTCATGGGTTATGACTCTGAGATCACTTACAAGAAGGGTAAGGACAATATTGTGGCGGATGCTCTTTCTCACACATTTGATGACCAAGCTTCTCTTTCAACTATTTCTATGCCTGTTCCAAATTGGTTGGAATCTATTCAGCAGGGCTATGACAATGACTCTTCATTATCTCAAATCATCCAACAGTTGGCCAATAACCCTTCTACTGTACCGCATTACTCTTGGGATGGTGCCTCTCTGAGATACAAGGGTTGTCTAGTGCTTCCCCAGAGCACAGATCTTCAACAGACTATCTTCTATGAACCCCATGCTTCTCCATCGGTAGGGCACTCTGGGTTCCTCAAAACTTATGAGCAGGCACGGCATAACTTCTTTTGGAAGGGAATGAAAAGGGCAATTCACCAGATGGTGGCTGAATGTGATACCTACTAGCGCAACAAGGGTGAAATGACACTCCTTCCTGGATTGCTCAAACCCTTGCCCATCCCTACACGGATTTGGACAGATATTTCTATGGATTTCATTGAAGGGCTCCCTAAATCTGGAGGGAAGATAGTGATCTTGGTTGTGGTTGATTGCCTCTCCAAATATAGTCATTTTTGTGCCCTCAGCCATCCCTATATGACCTCCTCAGTCGCACAGATTTTCATGGATCAGATCTTTCGTCTTCATGGAATCCCTTCTTCCATTGTCTCAGATCATGATGCAACTTTCACCAGTCATTTTTGGACAGAACTATTTCGCCACATTGACACCAAATTGAAGATGAGTTTAGGGGGTATCACCCACAAATCGATGGTCAGACTGAAGTTATCAACAAATGTTTGGAAACTTATCTTCGTTGCTTCACCTCAGAACAACAGCATCAGTGGGCAAAGTGGCTCTCTCTCGCTGAATGGTGGTACAATATCTCCTACCACACTACATCTAAAATGACTCCATATGAAGTAGTCTATGGTCATGCGCCACCAGTGCTCCTTCCATACACCCCCATCAGTTCACTAGTTCAGGAAATTGACACGGTTCTCGGAACCCGAGATCATATTCTTCGCATTTTGTAGGACAATCTTCACATGGCAAGAAATCGAATGAAACAACAAGCTGATCAGCATCGTTCTGAGCGCACTTTTCAAGTAGGTGATATGGTTTTTCTTCGTCTACAGCCATACAAGCAATCCTCCCTAAAACTCAAAGGTCGTCATAAGCTGGCTCCAAAGTTCTATGGGCCATATAACATTCTTTAGAAGATTGGGTCAGTTGCTTATGAATTGGAGCTTCCTCCTCACATTCATCCAATATTTCATGTCTCTTGTCTAAAGAAATTTCTTGGCACCAACATGAGAGCACAAACTATTTTACCAAAACTGGATAACGAAGGATCCATCATTTTGGAGCCGGAGGCCATCCTCAATAGGTGCACTCGTCAGCTTCGCTCTCAATCCATCATAGAGGTATTAATTCAATGGCATGGAATGCAACCAGAGGATGCTACATGGGAACCACTCCTTCAGATTCAACAACAATTTTGACATCTTAAGCTTTGAGGACAAATCTTTTCTAAGAGGGAGGGGATGTTAGGAACCCATGTTTAACCCTTCTCTTTACTTTGTTAGTATATTGTTGTTGGACGCATATGCTTTGTAAGTCATCCTGTGAGTATATTGTATTGTCCCACATTCATGGGGAGTAATAGTTGTTTAGATTAGACTTAGTATATAAGTACGTGTTGAGGCCAATGAAGGCATCCACGAGTTTATTGTATTGAGTTTATTGTATTGAGCTTGCTCAAAGGAGGTTGCCCCCTCGAAGTGGCATGTGATCAATAAATTCCTTCTGTGTTCTGCTATTTCTGTTATTTCGTGTATTTTCATTATTTTGTTACAGGAGGTTCTTCTCAATAATAGATTGGCCTTCACCTAGGAGCATGTTTGAGGCCATAAGTTTCCATGGCTTAGCAAGCTTCTATAGGAAGTTCATAAGAAATTTTAGTGGAATATGTGCACCTATTACAAAAACAATGAAGGGTGTTAGGAAAGCATTTTAGTGGACAACTATAGTAGAAAAGAGCTTTTAGTTGTTTAAGAAGAAGGTGATAGAACAACTAGTGTTGGCTTTGCCAGACTTTGGCAAAGTGTTTCAAGTGGATTGTGATGCCAGTGGTAGTGCAATTGGGGGAGTGTTAAGTCAAGAAGGTAGACCTATTGCCTACTTCAGTGAGAAACTAAATGAGGCAAAGAGGAAGTACTCAGTTTATGACCAAGAATTCTATGCTATAGTGCAAGCCTTGAAGAAGTGGAGGCATTACTTGTTGTCAAATAAGTTTGTACTGCACATAGACAACCATGCCTTATAGTACATCAACAACTAAGGTAAGTTAAACCTAAGGCATATGAAATGGGTGGAGCTCTTGCAAATTTATTCTTTTGTCTTGAAACCTAGGAGTATTAAGTCAAACAAGGTAGCAAATGCACTCAGCAGAAGATGTTTATTGATGAATGAATTAAGGGTCAATGTTGTTGGCTTTGATGAAATGAAGGAGTTGTATCCTGATGATCTTGATTTTAGGGAAGCATGGACAACTAGTAGAAGTCCAGTGGAGGGAGACATGACTCCATGGTTAGAGTATTTCATCCAAGATGGCATGTTGTTCAAAGGACATAAATTGTGTATCTAATAAGAGAAAATCATAGTGGAGGCCTGAGTGGGAATTTTGGAATAGATAAGACATTGGCACAACTGAGTGAAGGTTATTTTTGGCTTGGAATGAGTGCGGATGTGAAGAGACTAGTACAAGGTTATAGAGTTTTCCAGCATGCTAAAGAAGCAAGACAAAACACAGGTCTATACTTGCCATTGCCTATACCAGAGAGACTATGGGAGCACCTGAGTATGGATTTTGTTTTGGGTTTACCTCAAACATAGAGAGGTAATGACTCAATTTTTGTTGTAATGGATAGATTTTCAAAGATGGTTCATTTCATACCATGTCATAAGATTAGTGATGCATCCCACATAGCTACATTGTTTTTCAAAGAGGTAGTCAGGCTGCATGGATTACCTAAGAGCATAGTCTCAGACATGGACACCAACTTTGTTGGCCATTTTGGCCTACATTGTGGAAGAAGATGGGCATTGAGTTATGATTCAGTTCATCCTATCATCCCTAGACTGATGGATAGACCAAGGTTGTGAACAAAAGTTTGGAAAACTTATTAAGATGTTTGGTGGGAGATAAACATCAATGGGATCTTATCTTGGCACAAGCAAGATTTGCCTATAACAATTCGATGAAAAGAAGTGCAGGAAAGAGTCTGTTCCAAATAGTTTATGGGTATAGCCCAAGAGGTGTTGATGAGCTAAGAGATGGGGCAAATTTAAACAAGAAGAGTGCTTTAGCAGAAAATTTTTTAGAATACATTCATGAGGTTCACAAGGAGGTAAAGGAAAAGCTAGTGAAAAGTGCTAGCAAATACAAAGAACATGCTGATATGCATAGGAGGGAACAAGAGTTCAAGGTAGGTGACTTAGTTTGGCACATGTGAGGAAAGAAAGGCTCCCATAGGGAACATAAAATAAGTTGAAATTTAAGAAAATAGGCCCATGCAAGGTGTTGAGGAAGTTCTCATCCAATGCCCATGAGATTGAGCTTCCAACAGGGATAGACATATCTCCCATTTTTAATGTTGCTGATCTAGACAAGTTCCATGAAGGAGAGACAAGTTTACAAGAGGTACATGCTCAAGTTTGCATGATGCACAAGGATGGCTAGATTAGTTACCGAAAAAGAAGATGGAAGAAGTAGATAGAGTGGTTAACTCCTAAGTGGCTAAAAGGACCAGGGGAAAGGACTACATGGAATACCTAGTCCAATGGAAGAACATAGTTGCAGATGAAGCTTCTTGGTTGAGTGCTGCAGAGCTAGTCAAGTATGTAGTTCTAGTTTTAGACTTGCCAAAATGTTCATGAGTTTCCAACTCATGGAACATTTCATTTATCTGGTGTGTCTAATGCAGGAGCATCCAAGTCCTAGAACAATCATACATCACCCAAAAAAATGTCCTTGCATTGTTTGTTGTTTTCTTCCTTACTTTTTCTTGTAGGAGTTGGTGATCAAGTTTCTTGAGAAATTCCTAAGGATTCATGGGAAAGTGAGGAGTTCATCTTGTTAAGGAGACAAATGGGTACTCACAATTCAAGTTTGGTGAAATTATGATAAAACAAAGTAGGTTATGCTTTGGCAGAACTTTGGCTTGCAATTGGATCAGCAGGACTTTTGACCCATGCTAGATACCCTAAAAAACTCCACGATGTCCCATTAGACTTCATTTTCCCGCCGAATGCCTTTTGCAAAACTTTAGCACCCATTTAGATTTGCGGACCTTTAGTGCATGTCCAGATCTGTGGACTTTCAGACCCCCTACTAGATATATCCCGTAGCCCTTTAAACCTTCGCAATATCCTGATATCCCTCAGGATCATGCATTTCTCCTCTCAACCTATTTTCAGCGAAGCTTTTCTAGTCAAGTGCATATATCCTAATGACCCTCGAATCCCTGCAACATCCTAATGACCTGTGAAAACCCACAATATCTTGTTGAGCTCTGTTTCTCCACCAGCTTGTCAAAAATGCCAGAAAACACCAAAATGACAGTTATAACGACTTGCATTGCAAATCAAAGGAGCCAATAAGAGGTTGGCATGTGTCTCATCACATTTGGACATGGGGTGGCAGCTACCTTATACATGTTTTCTATAAATTGAGGATTTCACACTTGGGAGACGAGGGTTTTTTTTTTTCTCATGACTTAGCTTCTTGACTTCTTCCATGACTTCTTTAGCAAGTCGACTACTTCTACAAAAGCTAGGGTTTCAAGTGAAGGTTGGAATATAATATTAGATTAACTTTATGAATGTTGTAAGGCTTAATGTAAGGGCATGTATGAAGGAAAACCCATATGATCAACTGTAATGTTCTAGTTGCAAGTGAACAAAGGAAGTTTCAGATTTATTGTTTGTAAGTTTAGTTTTGCTTCCTGGTTCAATAGTTTGTCAAGACCCCTGGACCCTAACTTGTACCATTTAGGTAAAGCCACCTTGTGGATCCATTGTATTCAATCCAAGACTAAAGGCAGATTGGGTATTACTGATACCAAAACCCAAGGAACCTATCTTGTCTCTAAATAGATCACTCATGCTATCTGAGAGGGAAAACTTGAAAATTCTAGTTAGACACTAAATAACTTCAACTATTGCTAAAGGGAAGTGGTTCAAGGTTCATTGGAAGGACAAGATCATTCTTGCGCCGTTCTTCAACCTCAAGGCTTCTTTTCCATTGCTTACTATGTGGAAGGATTCCTTGAACTCCATCCTTTTACTTGCCCATTATGCACTCTCCTCGAACACGTCAAACACATAAATTTGCATGTCCATGATCTCCCAACTATTAATTAATAAAATTACCATACTAGTTGTTCTCAACTAAGATCGTGAAAGCAATGGATTCATCTTTATGATCCCCAAAAAGTGTTCCCATGTATTTTTCTCCCTTATATTCGAAAGTCCCCACCTTAGGTTATAATCAAGTCTTCAAACAATAAGAAATCCCTACCAATTTTGACCTTTCAACGTTTATTAATAAAAAAATCATATATGCAATTTTGACTTTCCAAACCAGGTTTCCAATCACAATTCCCAAGGGGGAATAGGTTGGATGATTTCAAAATTTATGTCATAATCATTGATCTTGAATAGTTTTAATGATATTTTATTTAGTGGTGAGAAGATGCAACTCCACCTACTCATTGTCTAAGCCCACATCATTTGCTAAGGTAAGTGGAAACATCAATTCGTTTCATCATTTTAACCCACAATCCTCGACTCGAATATTTTCATTAACAATATAATACAATGAATTTACTTTAATAAAATTAAAATATTTTCATTAACAATTTAATACAATGAATGTACTTTAATCAAATTAAAAAAGCATACTCAAAGGTTGAATTTAATGATGATCACCTTTTAAATTCTATTAAGTTCAATTTTGTATGTTCGTTGAATTTAAATAAAAACTTAAAAGGGAGATGCGAGGGCACATGGTAGGATTTCTTTTTATGGACTTGTTTTTTCCAATGAGTGATTAAACCCTACATTAATTTATATGTCTAATCTAATGATTAAGCACTAAATTAGTATTAGTTAATATCAGGTTGATTAATTTTAAGAAATGAGATAAAAATGTGTTGAAAAGTATTTGTGAGATTTTTATGAGTTAATTCAAACTATAATAAAGGTTTTTATTGTAATGTTCCTTTTTCATAAATTTAGTTTTGAAGGATCCCACCCTTAATTCTTTGATAAGGATAGAGAATATTATTTTTGATTTTGGGGGCTCTAAGACTTATATTATTATTATTTTAATGTAATAGTTGTAAGTAATATTAAAATAATAGTATAATGGGGTGTTGGACTTTGGGAAGGAGTTATAATACCTAGACACTTGGTAGTCTTCTTATAATAGATGCCTATAACAAAATTGATTGATGAGTTACACAAAAAAATGGAGTTATTTTTGGAGGGATCTCGTTATTATGTTTTTAATTGCTATTTTGAGAGGTCAAATGGGGCGTTCAAGTTTATGCCTCCAATTTGGTCCCTATGCTACTATAAAATAATGTGTTTGATTTACCTTGAGGATTATTGCAAGTTTATTCCAGTTTTCTATCATGGTTTGAACCTTGTGTTTAACTATTGCATCTAAGGATTAAAATCCTTCAATTTTGGAGACAGTGGATGGAACCCTATTAGTTTCTTGGAGTTTAGAGGATGGAAACCCTTTGAATTCTTAAGGGTAGCTTCATACGAAGGTTGCATCTGCTCTTCAAGTTGGTTTTGGATTTTAGCATACATTTTGGTATTTCTAGTATTTTGGGCATTTCATAATATATTTGTATTTGCAATAGATTTGTATTTTTAGAAGTTTCAACACATTTGGGAAGCATATATTTATAAATGTTTGAAGCCACAATATATATTTTGTGGAGGAAGCTTTGTTTAGATCTTTTGAAGCTTTAAGCATTTTAATAATATTTGTGTTCTATATGTTTTAAGTCTTTCTTGGTATTTTTATTTATGGAAAAATTTGATAAAAGATGTTGCATATTTTATAATAAAATTTGTTGAGGCCGTCTTAGTGGTATCAAGACAAAAATGTTGCTAGCATATGGAAATGGATAGGAGTGGATGACCCATCATTGATGAAGAAAGATCAAAGTTCATACAAGATAACATAATCAACATCTAGATGAGATGACATCACATGACTGAGTTATTTGTAGCGGGCCAAGAAAGAATAGCAACAAGTCAGGAGAGGATGAATGAACTATTGACAATAATGAGATAAATTAAAATGAATACACCCACTACCATTCTATTACCTAACTAGCATAACACTAAAATTATTAATCCATAGAGTTGAAGTTTAACTCACAACAAAAAGATGTAACTCTTAAAGGTATGCCTGAGGGGTCACCATAGGTGATAATGACAAAAAGTATGGAAAGAACATTTTGGAAGGGACAAGTTGCTTGGTGATGAAGGGCATGCACATTATTTCATCTTCTTTTAAGCAACATAGATAGCATATTGATATTTAAACTCTTTTGGATAAGCATAGTATGGTGTTTAGTGATATGCCTCCATGATTTCCACTAGATAGAGGATTCCAACATATTATAGAGTTGGAACTAGGCTCAAACCATGTCATGATCACTCCTTACTACCAGCCATAGACATATAAGGAGGAGATAAAGAAGGCGATTAGGGAGTTGCTGAAAATGGGCTACATTAGACCCAACTCCAACCCCTTTTGCTTCACCAGTGGTACTTGTGAAGGATGGCACCATGAGGATGTGTATAGACTACAAATTCCTAAATAAAAACACAAAAAAATAGATATCCCATTCCTAGGATTGATGAGCTCATTGATGAGTTACATGGGGTGATCTAATCCTCGAAGATTGATTTGAGAAATTGGAATATCATTAGACTCATGTTTGCAAGGAGGATGTGCATAAGACAATACTTAAATTCTATTAGACTCTATGAGAATGAGAATCGAAGCCAAGATTTGTTGTTAGTGATAGATCATACGCACTCCAATCAATAAATGATCGAAGATCAAAATAATGGAATGGAGATATTATCTTGAAAGAGAGAAAACAAGAGACAACTGGAAGAGAATTTTGAGAATACTCACATTACTCTCACTGACTCCCCAAGAGGGGAGGTGAGAGAAGTATATATAGTAAATAATAGGCAAATACATCCAAGAGGTGTAATCTCCAACTACCCAAAATAGGTGGAATTTTTACCTACTTGGTAAAAGCCAACATACATGGTTATACCTACTCAGTAAAAGACAAATAAATGGTTATGAGAGGTGGCATAAAAATCCAAAAGAGGGTGTGAAACTCAACTATTCAAGTGTGGGAGAGAGTGACACATGTGGCTGATGGATTTAGCCATGTGGCCTCATAATAACCAAGTCTAATATAACCTAAGCAAGCTTAATAATGTGTAGGAAAAAGAAATATCCCTAAGGAAAATAAAAAACCTACACTAACATCCCATTTAAGTGTAGCTTAGGTGGGTGAAAAGATATGGGTCCCAACAAATGAATCCCGGTGAGGTACCCCTGTACAAAGAATGTTGGCAATATTATCATTGATGTCAAAGAGATTATTGTCATTGATGTCAAAGATGTATGGGAGATTATTGGTGAGTATTGTCATTGATGTCAAAGGAAATGTCAAAGAAGTGAAAGACAAGGATGACATTGCAACATTTGGAAATAAGAGTTGTAAGGCATAGCAAGTATAATTCAACGACAACAAGTAACTTCCGTATTTAGTCGTAATATCGTTGAGTTATTGGAGATGATGCAAGGCAAGGGGTTTCATGGTCTAAGGAACATGCTAACCATCATTATGATAGTGATATAACTATGTCTTGAAGGTTGGCTAGTAAACAACATGTAACACTTTCTCTTTCATAGTCGACTTCTTAATCTAACAAATCATCAAGTAAAGGGTGCCAAGAATATATATAAAATACTTGAGGTAGCGATTATCATTTGATAATAGGCAATGACTACATCTTACAAGAACAACGATGATATCCTAAAGGCAATGACTACATTTAAAGAGTAGCAAATTACATTCACAAATGCAATGATTATCATCCACATTTATAGAACAACGATTATCATATATATGTAGTGATTATATTTAAGAAAAATACAACTGACCCTTTTAGAAGAAAGTTTAAATTAAAGATTTAAACTTAGGCTGACCTACTTCCTTGAGAAAATTTGAAGGTTTACAAATAAATACTATGTAGGCCGATTTATCCTTTGGCACTAAGGTTTTTGAAGATTCAAAGTTGAATATTAATGAAAAGGCCGACTTCTTGTTTGATGTGTATACACCTAAAAATGGCTCGTGTGGAATTAAATAAATATTTTAATAGTTATTTTATTCTTGTTCATTTATCTATTGAATAAATATTCTAATTTATTTAATTGGTTCATTATTCCAAATAATTAAATAAAAATCAATTTATTTAATTAAGTATCCTAATTCCTCTAATATCATATCTAATTAAATAATCCTAAATTATTTAATTGCATCCTCTTAGTCAAAATCCTATGTTTAAATTACATGTCATTAATCCATATCATTTCCACCTCACTTTACACCTCACCATGTTGCACACATAATTGAATATTTTTAATATTTAATTATATAATTATCCTCACCCACATGTCCTATTTATCCTCTAACCATCCCTATTTCTTCTGCACATGTGTCTTATTATTTCTCAATCATCTCCATGGTCAAAGACACTTGTCTTTCAAAATCCTAGTTTATCTCTCACATTCCAACAAACAAGAGTCCTCCTTCCACAGTCTTCTCAAAGTCTTCCACTTTTAATTCATAGGTCTTTGTGAGCATCATGACATGTGGCTTATGGTTCCACATATTCCTCTACCTTGTAAATGTAGTAGGAACATCTCTCATGTTTGTCTCCCTCATCCCAACCAACTTCATCTCAACCATACACATCACATGACTTATTCTCCACCGTGGATCTTATGACACTTGGAATTGGTCCATCCTTAGCCTATAAAAGCAAGGTTCTCACACTTATTTTCTATCATCTCAAGCTTTAGCAAACTTATTCTGCCAAAATCATTCTAGCGTGCCTTTGGCTCATACTCTCATTTGTCATTTGCATCCATTAGCATCATAATCTCATCTAGATGTATATCCATATCATTATGATCTCCATCATTCATCTTAGTGTTGCATTGTAGGCTCACATTGCATAATCCTCCACAAAGCCATTCTCTGTTTGTCATTGTAAAACAACAAGGAAGTATACTTCTGAGAGCTCAATTACAATATACAAAGATCATTGAAGAGATAGGCAATAATGGAAGTCACAAGGTAAATCGGTTCAGCAAGGTATAATCTTTGGTTTATTGCATTTATCTTATTTTCATTGGAGTATTGAATATTTAAGTAGATTCTATAGTAGTTCAAATAATCAATCACATGATGTATTAATAATTTCAAAAAAATACATTCTCAATGTGGCCGACCATATATATTAAGCTCTCCTCACATGAGGACAAAATCATCCCACTAAAAGACAAATTTGTCATATATATAAATGGAGTAATGGAAAGGTGTGATTAGAGTAGTAAGGAAGAGTTACATTTGTTAATAAAGAGTTTCATTCCTTCATGAGGTTCACTATTGTTCAAGAATATATATATATATATATATATATATATATATATATATATATATATATATATATATATATATATATATATATATATATATATATATATATATATATATATATATATATATATATATATATATATAAGGACATTTGTGATGTATGGTGGAAAGTATGAGTGTGAAGAATAAAAGAATATCAGAAAGACACATTTAGATCTACATATGAGGAGTTAGAGGGAGATAATTAGAAGGGTATTAAAATGCATATATAGAACAGAAGATCATGCAGATATAGAGAAGAAGATTATGCAGATATAAAGGAGAAGATTATGCAATTATAGAAGAGGAGTTTATGGTAGATTTATAAAGAACAACATAAGCAGATTTGAAAAGGAGAACTTGCTGATTTGAATGTGATTGTTCATCATTCATTGAAGAGGACATTCACAAGAAGATAATGATCCTGTTGCATAGAAGGTTGGTGCCTTAACAAAAGATTGGTGCCTCTCGTTAAGTTGGTGCCTACAAATTGTGGGTATTGGTGTCTCTATTAGTTTGGTGCCTACAAATTGAGGGGATTGGTGTCTCCTGTAGGTTAGTGCCTAGGAATCTTGTAAAAGAGTGTTATATAAGCAATATTTTTCTATGGTTTTTTCCCATAAGGGTTTCCACGTAAATCTTTTGTTCTCCTTGTGTTACATAATTGATAGATCTTGTGTGTTTGATATTGCTATGGTTGTTAAGTTTTGAAAAGTAAAAAGATTGTACTATAGTGATTCACCCCCTCCTCTTAGTATAATTGTGTGCTCATCAATTGGTATTAGAGTGGGTTCCTTCGAATAGTTTAACTGCTAGAAGGAAGGTCTTAAGAGCACATAACTCTTCCTTTTCCTTTTCCCTTATTTCCTTTTCTTTTTGCCTATCATTGGTATCTTGCATGTCATAGATTTTGTCATAACTCTTACACATCATAAACCTCTTACGACACCCAAAAGATGCCGACACATGAAAAAAGTCTTCTACCACAAAGTGGGACACCTATCTCCTCATATAAGGCCAAAAACACATCTAATCACCTTCCATGTAGGATGACACATCACCATGCCAACTCCCACAAAGTGACAAAATAAGATTTGCATAGAAATTACAATAATAGGCCAAAATAAATATACAATTAAATAATAAATGCTAGGAACTTGAAAAGGTTGAGACACCTTAATTCCTAACATTCTCCCACTTGTTGAACACCTTTCAAGAGCCAATAGAATGACAAGATTTTAACTGTTAGGGGCCAAGAGGCCTATAGAATCTGAACACCATTTGAACTTCTCTGTGCTCATAGGTTTTGTCAAGGAATCTACAATAGTGTCAAATTTCTCCAAATTCACCTTCCCATCCTCTACCATGTTATGAACAAAATGGTACTGGACATTGATATGCTTAGTCCTCGCGTGGAAAGTGGGATTCTTCACCAAACATATGGCACTCTAGCTGTCACAACAAATGGTAGTCTTCCCTACATCAAACCCAATATCAGAACACAATCTCTTAAGCCAAATGGTTTCCTTACAAGCATTAGTAGCTACCATGTACTCTGCTTCTGTCGTGGACAAAGAGACCATAGGTTGTTGCTTACTCATCCAACTAATAGAACCACCAAACATAGTGAACACATAAGCACTGGTGGATCTCCTACCATCAATGTCACCTGCCCAATCAGAATCCACATATCCATAAATACTCACAGAATGCCGAGGTCCTATAGGATAACCATGATAAAATAGGGAATACTTGGAAGTACCCCACAAATATCTAAACACCCTCTTCACTACATCCTAATGTACCTATCCAGGATTAGCCACAAATCGACTAAGGACTCCCACTGCTTGGGCAATGTTTGGTCTTATACAGATCGTAGCATACATCAAGCTACCAACTGCACTAGCATAAGGAAGTCTACTCATAACCTCCATCTTAAAAGGAGACCTTAGACAATCTACAACAGATAACTTTGTCCCCATCGTAACAAGAACAGTCAAAGTTCTGCAATCTACCATGTTGAATCTCTCCAACATAGTGTTAGCATACTTACTCTAGCCTAACCAAAGTTTTCTATTTGCTCTATCTCTTCTAATCTCCATCCCCATAATGTACCTAGTTTCCCCTAGATTTTTCATTTCAAGTTGTGCTAACAATTGAGACTTCAAATCAGAAATCCAACTTTTTGTTGATAACTGAGAGGGGGGGTGAATCAGTTATCTGAATTATTTCTCTTTCTGAACTTTATTAATAATCAATGTAATATTAATTTAAATGAGCAAACATAACCATGAAATGGAAATACACGACACAATATTTTTGATGTGGAAACCCTGTTAAGGGAGAAAACCACGGGGTGATTAACCCAAGATTGTATTCTCTGTTAGAAGAATGGAAATACAAAATGGCACTTGCCAATTAGGGCTCACTGCCCAAGCACACTACTCACAAGAAGGCACACTGCCTACAAGAGACACACTGTCTACAAAATGAGTCTTATACAATACTTGAACTGATTGGTAGCATCCACATATGCTGGGGTTCAGTTCCGGTTAGGCTCAATACACTGATTTGCTGCACTTCATCTTTCCTCTTCTCTTATGCTACTTTCCTTTCACCTACCGGACCTTCCTTACTGCTTCTGTTCTGCTCTGCTTTTATTTGCACATCACATATCACAACAACACATCTCACAACTAAATCCATCCTATATATATATCCGCACAAGTGATTTCATCATCTTTCTAGTCGGCACTGGAATAGTCAATATTTTTAATAGACTTTGATCTGTCGGCTGAATCCTTGCATACCAAGTAATGCAGATCAAGGATATACATGTGGAAATCATTAACCATGTCGGCCAAACATAATGCATGCCTTCATAACCTTTACCAACATCAGTAACACATCCGGAATAATGTCTGATGTTCTACCAGTCAGTTCTTCCTCTGTTCACACTGCCAATCGGGAACCCGGTACTTAAGCATTCATATCTTTTTATCCTTTCCACACCGGAGGCTCAAACCTTAGAATCTATCAATCAATCCTCTTGACTTCCCCAAATCTGCACTTTACCAAGATACTTCCTCTGAGAGATCCAGACCTGTCTGTCAGACCTCGCCACATGCTCTGTTCTTGTTTATCGGACCACAACATTCTTCACTCTGACTTCCGGTAGAGACATACCATGTCCTGCGGATGTGTGGGATGAACTTTGTTGCCATCAATGACAACAATCATGAATCCATATAGTGTCTCTTGCCAACACTTTTACCATTCCCAATTAACAACATCTCATCGACATATAAAGCAATAATGAGAATGCAATCATTATCAAATTTATTATAAACACAATGATCTGATTTCGATCTCAGAAATCTAATACTCAACACAAAGGCATCAAACTTTTGGTACCACATCCTAGGATATTGCTTCAAACCATACAAAGACTTTTTTAACTTGCAAACTCAATTTTTTTTACCTTCAACAATGTAGTGTTCTGACTGTGACATATAAATCTCCTCCTCCAAGTCACCATGAAGGAATGTTGTCTTCACATCCATCTGCTCCACTTCTAAATCATACGCTTCTGCAAGAGATAACAGGAACCAAATAGACGTCAGCTTCCCAATGGGAGATAAAATCTCACCATATTCAATTCCCTCCACCTGAGAATACCCCTTCGCAACCTGTATACACCTAAAAAATGACATGACTCTACCTAAATAAATATTTTAAATATTTATTTCAACTTAATATTCCTCTATCAATAAATAAATAAAACAATTTATTTATTTGATTCATTTTCTCCCATTTAATTAAATAAATTAAATTTATTTAATTAATTTCATCTATATCAACTTTATTCTTCTAAATAATTAAATAATTTTAATTGTTTAATTAAATCATCCATTCTTCTAAATTTAAATAAAATGCAAATTTATTTAAATTAAAATCTTCAAAAAATAAAATATATTTAAATATTTTATTTATTCTTCCAAATTATCTACAAGTAATTAAATAAATTTATTTATTTAATTATGCTTTCTTATCTTCTAAAAAATCTTCAATATCTTCTAAAAATAAATTCTTCTTGTCATGCAAAAGCAAAAGTTGAGTTAACTGATTTAAAGCAACTTTGTTTTATCAACAAAACTCTTAAATTAGAAAAATATATTCTAATTTATGAAATAAAAACTCATCCTCATCAAGAAAGCAGTTAACTCAACAAAGCATCTTTTTGAATGACACGTCCTTTTGCTATTCATGCATGTTCTCTCAAACATTCTCCTCCATTGATCTCCTTATTTCTTCTACACCATTGATCTTCACTCACACAATCCTATAAATACAACCCTCTTCTTCTATTTCACATCATCAAGCTTTCGAGTAAACTTATGTTGCAAAATCCATAGCGTGCCATTGGTACCCCACTTTCACATACACCATTTATCATCCATTTCATATTGTGTTGAAGCTCATCTTCAACACAATGAGTATTCGAGCCATTTCTCCTTGTCATCTTGAGGAATCGAAGCAAGGAAGCAAGCTTCTTGAGGGCCATCTTCATCACCAAAAGATCAAGAAAGAATAGGCTAACAATGGAAATTGCAAGGTAAGAAGGTTGTGAGTATCTCTCTCTTATTTTAAATCCTTTATGTTTGCACATTCCATTTATGTTTTGGGTTTTTATTATTCATTTTGATTATCCCATTTTACCCATCACACAACCAATCTAGCCTTATATTTCTAAACATTGCCATCTACACCAAATTTATTTTTAAACACCCATTTGCATCCAACAGGTTTCCATCCTTCAAGAAAAGCCACCAAGTCCCAAATATTTTTCTTTTCAAAAGAAGCCATGTCCTCTTCCATGGCCTCCTTCTAGGAACTTGCATCTTTCATACCCATAGCCTCTTTCATATTTCTAGGCTCGTTAGTGTTAGAAATCAAGGAAAAAATACAACTAGAATCAAGCAATGAATAACCAAACCTCTTAGGTTGCCTCTTAATCCATGTAGACCTCCTCATAAGTTGACATGGAGCTTCTTCTTCTTCTTCTTCTAAACTTTCAGAGGTGCTAGAGCTCTCCTCATCATCAGGTCTAACAGATGTCTTTGGTTCAACTTTATCAGGGGTGGAAGGAAGCTGAACCGCATCCTCTTTCTTCTCTTTTTTCTCTGGCTGTAGAACAACAGAAGAAGGACTGCACTCTTTGAAGATCACACTTTTTCTATACAAAACTCTCTCAGCCACTAGATATCAAAGATTGTACCCTTTCACACTGATACCATAACTGATGATACATTTACTGCCTTATTCTCCAACTTAGACCCCTTCTCCTTAGGCACATGCGCATGTGCCTCACACCCAAATACTCAAATGTGTCTTAAGGAAGGGTTCTTACCAGACCACACCTCCATAGGTGTCTTATCAAAGAACGACAATGTAGGAGGCATGTTAACAAGGTAACAAGCGGTAGCAACAACTTCAGCCCAAAACTTTTGTTCAAGGCTAGCTCCACTTAGCATACTCCTAGTCCTCTCCATTAATGTTCTATTTATCCTTTCTGCAACTCCATTCTACTGAGGGGTATACGGAGTTGTCTTATGCCTCTCAATGCCTTATTCTTTACAGAACTTGTCAAAATCTGCTGAACATAACTCATGACCATTATTAGTTCTCAAACACTTAATCTTTCTATCCTTTTGATTCTCTACAAGAGCTTTGAAATCTTTGAATCTTAAAAAGACTTCAGATTTACTTCTAAGGAAACACACCCATGTCCTTATACTATAGTCATTAATAAATGAAAGAAAATATACAAATTTTGAAATCAAAGGAACATTAACAAGACCAAATACATTAGAATGAATCAAATCCAACACCTCAGAAGATTTGTGAGAACTAGAATAAAACTGAACATGGTTTTTGTTTTCCATGTATGCAATGTTCACAGAAATTGAACTCAAGGTTACAATCATTCATACCCTTAACGAGGTTTTTATTTTTTAGGGTCCTTAAACTCTTTTCACTAATGTGGGTAAGCCTTTGGTGCCATAACATTATCTTTTATACTGGAAGTTTCATCTCCATAGAATGAGCACCCTTGGGTACCTAGAAAGCATGACCATCGGAAGTAGATACAACAGTCTTCTTGGCTACTGATTCCAATGTTTAGGATGAAGACTCTAAAGCTCTCTTCTTTGAAACAGAGGCACTATTGCACTGAACCACACATGTATCAAGCTGAAATAGAGTGCCAATCTGAACACCCTTATATAGCACCATAGCTCCTCTAGTCATCTTGCATCCTCCATTAGAGAAAACAACCTGCACACCCACATCATTCAACGTACTTACAAAAAGAAGGTTCTATGCCAAACAAGGGATATGTACAACACCATTGATCCCATTCACTCATCCATTAGGGAATCAAATCAAGACTCTTCCAAGACCAACAATCTTCAGGTGAGAGTCATCACCTAAGTACACCTTCCCACCATCAAACTCTTCATACTTTAAAAACCAATCTTTGTGTGAGGTCATGTGAAAAGATGCACTGGAGTCAATTAGCCACACATTCTTAGATGCATGTGTTGCCAAGGCAGCGAAAAATGCTTCTCCATCTTCTTGAGATGACTTGTCAGAATCTAAATCATAGTTCTTCTTTTTCTTCTCCTCCTCCTTGTAGTCCTTGCAGAAATGACCAAGTTTGCTGCAATTCTAACATAGAGCCTTGGACTTTCCAGGAGACTTAGATCTGCCACGGGTTTTGGATCTTCCTTTGTATTCTTTCTTCTTGTCCTTTTTCTTTCCCTTCTCTTTAGGTCTACCACGAACCACAAGAGCCTCCTTAGCCTACTTGGAAGACTTTCTCTACATATCTTTAGACAACAACAAAGAAACCACTTCATCCATCTTGAAGGTGGCAGTGATACTCCCAATAGCCATGACAAGGTGGTTCCAGAAATCTGGTAAGGAACATAGTAATGTCATGCAACAATCCTCCTCCATTTACACCAACAGAGGTCAACTAGGAAAAAAGCATATTGAATGCATTTAGATGATGTGCGACAGATCCTCCATCTTCCATCCTTAGAGAATATAGTTTCTTTCGTTGGAATAGCTTGTTCACCAGGGATTTAGCCTCATAAACATCTCCAAGTTTCTTCCAAAGGTCTTTTGCAATCTTCTCTTCATGGATATTTAGGAGCACTAAATCAACCAAATAGAGTCTTATCAGACCCTTAGCCTTTCGATCCATCAAATCCCAATCTTCTTGTTTCATGCTCGATGGTTTGATATCGGATACTGCAAGCCATAAATCTCTACCCACCAACATGTCCTCCATCTTGAGTTTCCACAACTCAAAGTTGCCTCCATTGAATTTATCAATTTCAAATATCCCAAATGTGCTTTCCATCTTCTTCCTACAAAAAGATCACAAAATACTCTATGCAAACTCCCACTCAATCGAATATCAATACAAAAAACCCTCTACCCAACAACTAGGACCAAAACTAGCCAGGCTCTGATACCAATTGAAAGGAAGCAAGGTATGCGGAATAGCTTCCTACACCAAACTAATGGGGAGAGCATTATGCAAATTTTCTTAAATCTTTATAGTTACAGATATGTGGTACACATTAACAGAGATATTAAACAAACATCAAATACAAGAACAATGCCAAAGACACAAGATATACGTGGGGAAAACCCTTTCGGGTGAAAAACCCCACACTCCAAAACCTGCACAATGTAAATTATCAAATCCAATGTAGATTACAATACATTTGCAATGCAAGTTTTTTTAGTTCCCAAGATGTCAATTTTGGAGCAATTTCAACAACATTTTTGTACCTATAAAATGAACCATACAACTCCAAATCCAAGCACCTGTATAAATAGAGAAGTACTATGAATGGAGGAAGCTTCTAGAGAAAGTCAACACAAGAATCTCGTCCAAATCCATATGGTCCAATTTCCAAGACCATAAAACATGCGTATGACACTTGTAAGAGATTCCATTTCATCCCTTACAACCCCCAAACTTGGGCACCCCAAATTTTCCCAAAAAAGGTATGATAGATGCTCTTACAATGTCATAAAATCTATCATATATGACAACACTTACAACTAACTGTAAGAGAATCTGTCATAATTGACTATTAATAGAAGATTCTCTTACAACCTATCATAGTCAAACTTGGGCACCTATCTCCATGCAAGGATGTTTTCTCAAACTTGTCACACCTGTCATAGAATCTTCTATTTTTGGCTCTTGCATGTCATATATTCTGTCATAGGAATCTGTAATAACTCTTACATGTCATAAACCTCTTACAACACCCAAAAGATGCCGACACATGGCAAAAGTCTTCTACCACAAAGTGGGATGCCTATCTCCTCATATGAGGCCAAAAATACATCTAGTCACCTTCCATGTAGGATGACACATCACCATGCCAACTCCCACAAAGTGACAAAATAAGATTTGCATAGAAATTACAATAATAGGAAAAAATAAATATACAACTAAATAATAAATGCTAGGAACTTGCAAAGGTTGAGAACCTTAATTCCCAACAGGAGACAAATTTCTAAGTGAAAGAGAATAAGAGTATGATGAAAATATCGATATGAATTTAGAAGAAGAATATGGTGAAGATGAAGGAGTAGTTGATCTAGAAGCAAAACTCATTTCTGCACTAGATGAGATCAAGAGGCTTAAAAAGAAGAACTAGAAACTAGAGCTACAACTTCAAGAGGACAATGAATCTAATGTATAGTTTGTACGAAGCCTTAAAGAATCCAAGAAGGTAATCATTGAGCTAAAAATTTAGATCAAAGAAGGATACATGATTAAAGAGGAAGTGAGAATCCAATTAGAGAAAAAGGAAGAAATTTGCGAAAGATTAGAGTCTAAAATTGTCTTCTTGAACAAGGAATTGGAGAAAGAAAATGATCAATTGAACAAAGACCTAAAGAAGAAGAAAAGTATGGAAATGTTAGACAATAATCTTAATTTCCAAAGGCCAACTTATAATAAAGGTGGTATTAACTATGAAAAAAGTCAAAGCTCAAATCCCAAAGAGTCATCAAAGAAGAAAAATGAGGTAAAGCTAAAGAGTTATGCATATGCCCTCAAAAGCTCTATTACTAATAGAAATAAGAAGGAAAATAATGCTCTATAGAAAACCAACACTTCAATCAAGGACAATAATGATAAATTCAAAAGATCGTTACCTCCAAGGTGACCACACATGGCCAAGTTTCAACATTCTTTCTATGGTTATTATTATTATTGTAATAACTTTGGACATAAAGCAATAGATTGCTGGACACATGCAAGAAAATTTGGTTGGACCAAGAATAGAAGTTCTTATGAGTTTCCAAATATAAATTACAATATCATTGTTATAAATGCAACAACTTTGGTCACAAAGAAAGAGATTACAAAACACGTACAATAAATTATGGTTGGAACAAGAATAGAAGTTCTAATAAGTTGTCAAATAGAAATTACAACATAATATGTTATAAATGCAACAAATTTGGACATACAACACTTTTCTACAGAAGTGGTTTTGTAGAACCACTTAGACAAAGCAATAAGGTAGACACCCTTGGTAAGCATAAGGAAGGACCTGCAAAAGTATGGAAGAGGAAGCAAGATAATAAAAAAGAAAGTGATATATAAGACTCTCACAAAAAGATAAAAAAGGATGACCTTCTTTATTTAGTATCCATGGATAAGTGAAGGAATAATTGAAGGAATTCTCCATCTTGTAAGATGCATAGAAAATGGTGAGATATCAAAACAAGTTCCTGATTTGTTAAACTTAAGAAGATGACCCAAGTTATTTTTGGATAGTTATAGAGGAAGCATGTCACCCAAGCAACATAGAAACAAAGTATAGAGAAGAGAGGATATTGTAGTAGATGTGAGTATTGGCCACAAAGGAGATAAAGAGTTGAGTAACATGCTTATAAGGCATGGTGAAGAGATACAACAATGAGAAAAGAGAATATGAAAGTTGAAGAAGATGACATAGATGTTTCCCATGACCTATTTGTAGATGGAAGTATGAGTTTAGGGGGAGCTAATCATTGCATTATTTTTCAGCTCTGTGGAGAGAATGATATGGTAGTAGCAGACTCTATATTAGAAAGTTACCTTATAATGGAGTGATGGAGAATTGATGTCAAGATGATAGAGTCTAGATGGCTTGAGACAATGAAAGAAGGAAGAAATAATGATAAAGATGCTATGGGTGAGAGAATAGGAATGAGGATCACAAAGCTCTAACTTTTTATCATGAGAAGATATGAAGAAGATCATGATAAGGATGTTTCATAATGAGAGAGATTTCCAAAAGCCTAACAGGAGGATGAGAACAATCCAAACAAGTCTTTTCTTGAAGAGTAGTCTTGTGACAATTTTTCTAGAACATGTGCTGGCAAAAGCAAAAGAAATTGATAGTGGAAAGTTGGATGGTTGTGTTGATGCTTATGTTTGAATTCACATTAAAGGAGTTCCTATTGATGTAATAATTCCATAGAAGACATGGATGGAAGTATAATGAACATCCCTTTACCATTAATGTAAAAAAGGGAGAGTTATAGAAAGATGGAGAGTTACAACAAGGGAGAGTTATTGGTGCAATCACAGTTAGGAGGGTCCACAAAGTGAATAGTCTAGATAGTGCAGCAAGAGTAAACACAATAGAAACTAATCAAAGATAGGATGCAAATGCAGATTCAGTCATTCAGTATATCATAGATTAAAAATACAAACATGTCGGCAACATGCGGGCTTATAGATTAGGGCTCACAGGCCTGATTCATCAGTTACAATATATGTGTAAGATGTAGCTTTGAATCACCTTATAGAAAAAATTACTCAGACTAAAACTTCATATTATGATTCACTACTCTCCTAGGCATCTATTGCATGATTATATATCATTTCCAGATCACAAGATTCTTCCACGTCAGCCAAACAGATTAGAAACTCCAATGAAAGAGATGTAATGTGTGTACACAGATAGGTCAAACCTAAACATATGGGAATCCTCCAAAAGTGAATGAAATAATGTGTGGATCTCAGGGAAGGTCAGACACAATCCAAAGTTCCTCAAATGATGTGTTATTCAGCTCCACAATTTGTGAAATGCTCCATAATTTGTGAAATGCTCCACAAATCTTCTCCTTTAGTTGATTGTTTGAGACTATTAGGATGCTCTATTATGAGAAAACAATCAATTTTCTGATAGCGATATCTTTCCAGAAACTGATCCAAATGATTTGAGTTTTGGATATGATGTGCATGAAGATGTCTAGATGCTATGTTGATGGCCACCTTTCTAGTCACAGAATCAAAGAACTTCACAATGAATTCAAAAAATAGAGATTCAAAAATAATGATAGGAGATTAATAATTGAATACCCAAAATGACACAAAGAATGTATATGGAGATTCTTGTTAACATTGAAATCATAAAGATAGAATGTAAAATCTAACTCCTCATTATTCTATTCCATTATCAAAGTTTTACAAAATCTATGTATTGGCCTACAACAATCGACCTTTTCCTATATGGAGTCAAAAATAATAAATTTGCCTTTTCTTTGCATTCACACCAATACACCTCTTGATCCTCCATTCCTTCACAAATGATGTTAATTTTCTTTTCTACTCTACCCGCGAGGATGTTGATTCATTTTTCCTCTCCCCCAAACTTTCTAGTAACTGTCAGCCTATATTTTCCTTTGTTGCTGTCGATTCATCCTCCTTTGTCATGGGATGGTGGTGTCTTCTCATCTTCCCAAGCCAACTGTTCACATGCTCATATTCTTTCTAGGCGTAACGTCAGAAAATGTCCCCTTGGGGGCTTTTCCCTCATAAGGTTTAGCTCACGGGTCTTTAGAGTGCATTTAGGACATTTTAGTTCATATTTTAGCATCCCGATGGAATGAGACCTAAGTCCCATGGAAAATAGGACCTAGGTGGACCCCTTGAGCTGTACCCTCCCTAAAATAGGGGGAGAGGACTTGGGCGCCCATGCCCTAGTCTTCCCCTATTTTGGGGCAGCCCCAATTTCTGGGTGTCGGTTTATGACTGTTAGGTGGTTATTTTGTTGACACAGTAAAGTTTAATTTTTAAAATCTTGGCGGGAATGCTTGTAGGTGCACATATAAGCATGTGTAGGCATTAATTTGTAAAATAGATGATTACTAGCAAGCTATTATGTTCTTAGGGTGATTCAAGGCTTTCTATTGTGTTGCAAGAGCATACTTGTATGTTTTTTGTGTTGATATTTGCATATTTGAGCATCAATTTCCTCATGGCATGAAGAGCAACATCCTCCATGAGAGCTTCACTACAAGATGACATTATATTGCATTTTTTATCATTGATTCCTTTAGTTTTTGCCTCTGTCTCACAAGGGCACACACTCTTTGTTTGACAATGGTGTTTAGAGACTTAAGTGTCCTCTTGGGCTTGACTGAGGTAAGCCTCTAAACACGACAACCCCCAAACCAAGTCTTGTGATTGCAGGTTACAGGTGTTGCATTTGGGAAAAGTGGAGTTATAGGAAGAAGTGACATGAATCAAGGATTTGGGATCTAAAAAAAAGTTAGACAAAGGAGCACTTCCAGGACTAGGGCACCCGCAACAGTGTCCTCCATAGACAGATTTTGGGAAACAGGAGTTACAGGGCTGATCAGTGTTGGAAGGAGGTCCATATTACCCAAAAAAGAAGGTACCTTGGACTTGGCCGCTCACACCAGTGTCCCTACCTGTTCTACCTTAGAACCCTAAAAATAGGTATTCTGTGATTTGTCATTTTACTCCCGTCTGCAAGAGCTTTTTCCGTCTTTTGTCAATTTGTTGTCGTATTTGCATAATTAGGGTTTTAATGGTTAATTGGACATAAGAGAAGGAAAATTCATAATTAAGTTCCCTAATCCAAGTTTCCATTCATTTCCAAGTGACCTAGGGTATGATAGTGCTCGCCACTCGACCCTAGATCCGTCAATGTATGGTGGAGAGGCAGATTTAAACATCTAAACACTAAATCATTAACAAATCCAAATTTCTACCTAAAAATTTTGGTGAACCCTTATTTTTAGACTTAAATTACAACTTTCTGAGTGTTTGTATTTAGATTTGGATTGATTTCATTCATTCATTTGGTCATTCATTTTATTGCATTGAGAAAAATTCAAAAAAATTGAAAAATTGGAAAAATATAAAAAAATGCATTGTTTGGCTTACTAAACTGCATCAATTCTTCCTAAATTTTCCTAATTCATGATTTTTGCATTATATCTGATATAAACTATAGAAAAATATAAAAATTCAAAATTTTTCCTTGCATTTTCATCATTTAATTGCTAGGGTCTTGTGGAAATTTTGACAATTTTATATAACCTAGTAATTCCAAAATCTAGGGTTTGTAGACAAAATATTTTATCAGATTTTTCTACTGATTTTAGAGGCTAATTCAAATTTTCATTTGGATTTAGTCTTGCATTTTAGTTTGAATTTTCATTTATATTTAAAATATTTGCATTTTTACATAGAAAATTTCAACAAAAACTAGCAATTTTGATGCATTTTTATTAAATTTGCATGGGCATTTTGCATGTAAAGGCTTGAAAATAATTTTAAGATCTGAGAGTAAGTCAATTTAATCATAAATCAGACTTCAAATCATTTTCATAGTATTTTATCTCAAGATCTCAAACCTAGGGCTTCAAAAACAACGATTTTCACTAAATTTGGCCTTATCGACTTTATAAACTTGCACCATAGGCGTGTTGTGAAGAGTATTTTTGAATTAATTTTCTATTATCAGGGTAATAATTTTCTTCCCCTCATAAAAATCTTCACAACACCCTTTTATCGAGCTCTTGTAGTGAAAATTTGGCAAAAAACTACACATTTTGGCTATTTTGGCCCTAGGGTTTGACCTAGTTTGCACTCCAAGCGTGTTGTGATCAATTTTATGTATTGAGGTGACTGATATTATTGGTATTATTTTCTTTAACTCATAAAATTCCTTATACCACCTCCTTTTCTAGGTCTTGGAATGGAAAAACTGTGAAAAATAGCCTATTTTTGCTATATTTTCACTAGGATTTGACCTTAAGTGGTGCTAAAATCATGTTGTGTTGGGTATTTTAGCACCAAGTGGCTGTTATTACTGATATTATTTTCTTTCCATCTTAATTTTCCTCACAAAACCCTTTTCTATGCTCTTTTGCAGTGAATTTTGGTGAAAAAAGTACATATTTTGACATATTTTCACTATGTTTTGACTTGGCATTATCTTGGATTTGCATCAAAAGTGTGTTGAGAGTGATTATATTTCTGTTTTGGACTGATATCAGACATATAACTTTCTGTCCTTGACTTAAATCCTCATAGCACCTTTTAATTCATTCATTGGCGTTGAAAAGAGTACAAAAAATCAAGCATTTTGGTCGTCAATCATATCCTTCTCCTAGGATTTGTTCTCTTAGTTTGTGCAGTGTGTGTTGTATGCTTTTGTATAACCTTTATGACATTCTATCCTAAAAACAATATCCCTTTGACAAGAAGTAAAAGATTAATGGGATCTAGTGCTCTTGAAGAAGTCGGTACTTTAGACACCTTCTTTACAGAGGGAGAAAATCAAATTGTGCAAGATATTATACATTCTCCAACTTCAATGGAAAAATGAGCTTTTCTTGATGTTGATAACACTATTGAGGCAACAAGATATGTATCTAATGAGCAAATAGAAAAGTTGGATAAAGACTTGGCTGAATTTCAAACATTTATGGAAAATGAGAGAATAGCCGAAGAAGCCGTTCCTACAATTCATAATATAAGAGAATTGATAAAAGAAGGACAAGATGGTGTTCATGCACTTCATGGTCTAGCACATATTATACAAACCAATATCATTCTGGTAATCGAATGTGTGCAAATGATAAATAACACTTTATCACCATCTCATACTCAAGTTTCCATACCTATACCAAATACATGAGTATCCACTTTTACATCAACGATCTTAACAACTAATGCAAATGCTTGTAGTAATGCTACCACTAGTATTGGAATATCTAATGGCACTAATTACAAAGATGTGGGATTTAATTATCAAAATTTGATTCCTAAAGGGACATCTTCTATGAATAATTATTCTCAACCTCCTATCTATTCCACTCATTTCTAGATACCTATTACATACTCGCAACCATCTTCCACCTATCATTATGGCCAACCACCATTATCTCAGCCTCCACATATTGTATCTCAAGATCAATCACCCCCCCACCTTGGTTCTAATTCCTCACAACAAACTGTATCTCCCAATGATGCCATCCTAAACCAACTTTTACAGGGCATGACTGCTTTGCAACAAAAAGTAACAAATTTGACAAATTCTTCATAGCCTAGTCTACCAACATATGATGCTCGTAATCCATTATCCTACGCAATCTTAAGAACCCCTATGCCTGATAGGTTTGAGATTCCTCACTTTGAAAAATATGGTGGAAAAGGAGATCCTAATATCCATGTGGTAGCATTCACAACTATGTGTAGTGATTTTTATTTTGAAGAGGATTTGTTAGAAAAACTTTTCCCTCGATCTCTCAAAGATACTGCTTTAGAATAGTTTTGTTCATTGCCTCCGAATTCAATACACTCCTTTTTGCAGTTAATTGATCAATGTTTACAACATTTTCAAGCAAATATTGGACCCCAAGTCACTCTTATTGACTTGGTTCAATGCAAACAAGGTCCCAAAGAAAAGTTGACTGAATTCATTGGTCGATATCAAGGACTTTATGCACAAATTCAATATCAAATGAAAGATGAAGATGTTTAGAAGATATTCATTACAAATCTACAACCTAATATTGGTGATAAGATCCTCTTGATGAAGTATAACTCCTTTCAACACTTATGCACTTCTCTTTGTGATTATCAACTTTCGTCTAGTCAGTATGAAAACCAAAACTCATCGGCTCAAGGTGGTCAATCCATGGGCGGATCATTACAAAACAACTTTAAAAGGAACAATAATAGGGGTTTCATCAAGATCAATGGACCAAATACGAATGTGTCTGCTATAAATAATCCAAATAAAACATCGTATCAACCAAGAAAGTTTACTCCGATATCTGAGTCCTATCATTCTATCATGAATCAAGATGTGAATAATAACATTCTGAAGCTTCCCCTGATTAAGCTTGTTGATACTAGTAAATAAGGACCTAACTTTGATGGTAATACCTTTTGTCATTATCATCAGACACAAGGACATGACAATGAATGATGTATGCATCTTAAACATGAGATACAAGACCTTATTGATTCAAATGTCATCTAGGTATCAGGTGCGAATGACAATGGAAATAAGTCGGTTGCTCTGCCTAATCAGAATTTACAAATCTTTACTAATCCTTTTCCTAAGCATATTGAAAATAATATGGTGGAGCAAGATTTAGTGGAAGTAGACGAGAATGATTACTTGGATTATGATAGTATAGTGGGTATGACTGAAGTCGACAAGAAACAAATGGATAATCCACCTCGTCCATGAAAAAATGGAATGTATGCTGAAGTTCCTCCTCTGTTATCCCTATATGGATCAGGAGATAATCAAAATGCATCAGAAAAGAAAGAACAACAACTGCTATAGACAAGTAAGATGGTACATGATGATTCCCATTACTATTCTAGAAAGATTCAACAATGAAAACTCGCTAAAAATTAGAAAAGAGCAAGACTACAATCAGTAGTCAGAAATAATAGTGGTTCTCCCCCTCACAAACAACAAAAAGTCTCATTTAAACAAGGATTTAATGAACAAGCATCATATCATAACAAACAAGACTTTCATAAGAACCACTCAATTTTTTCTTTAAACATGATTGAGTACCTCTCCAAGAGGTTTGAGAGCCCCAAGATATAATATGAAGACACTACAGGTAAGTATCTCTAACCCTTTATCTCTCTCATGATGTGTCCCCCCATGATGTGTTATATGTTGTTTAGGCTTCTTGTAATCACCTTAGATTCTCCCATAAGGTTTGAGATACTAGGATACCACCTCTGTTGTGACCTTCTTCTATTTGTATCATCATTCTTCTATATTGCCTCTCTCTAATTTCATTGTTGTGTGTTGTGTCTTGCAAACATAGCGTCGTGGTTGGTGACTTCGGGGCACCCTCCTACGTGACTATCCCTAAGACACTTGTTTTCTCCTCTCTTATTTATTGTTTCCCTTCCTCTAGTGTTTCCACCTAGCAGGCAGATGATGATAAACATTTATACTGATGCGGACTTACTGTCCCTTTCGAGAGCAATCAACAAATGGACTTAGTTCCTAATATGACAATGGGGTTGTATATCTCATCTGATGCTTGGCTAGTGGAAGCACTCGTGCTTTCCACGTAGTGAATTTTATGATATTTCTATCACATTTACAAACCTTAACAATACTGCTGCTCCGTGCACCTTTGTTTGCCTTTGAATCTAGCCTTGGCGGTACTCAATTCGGAGAGCTTCGTGATATAACCCATGGTTATCGTCAAACTCTAAATTTGTTGTATAACCTTGGCTCTTTGTGCAGTTAATCATATGCATTGATGTTGTTTTTTATCATGATGTTGTAAACACTAACATGTTTCTTACAGGGATGTGTTTGTGGGAATATTTGGCGATCGTAAAGTACATGTCACCTCTAGGGGGCATGGGCTTTGCAAAAGTCGATGTTCCCTTGTGTGTTTTCTTCCTACCTTAACGTGATTGATATCGAAAACTGATATCAACCACCTTAAGGTGGGGGTATATATAAGGTAAGATGTCTGTTATAGATGTTAGCAATGTGTTTGACCTCAGATGTAGAGACTTACACCCCAGAGTATTGCATCATGCATCCTGAGCTTGTTTGCAATCAATCAATCAATCATGTAAGCCCTCTGCAGAGGCTGGATATCGAGCATATCCTTTTTCTTAAGCCCTCTGTGGAGGTAGGGATGGTGTATTTCTTAGAGTAGATTGCATCAGCCTATCATTTTCAAAAGTCCTTTGCGGAGGTAGGGACCAGTTCTGTGACTAAGTCAACCCTTAAGCGTGTCTTCAATGATTGTTGTGGTGAAGCCCAATCATCGGTGTGTACCTGTAATGTGCCTAAGATGGTGTTGGACCTAGAAATAGGTACACTCCATCGCTTGTCTACCGTGTTTTCTCCGTGTCTTCAAGTGTGTGTGTTTTGATGTGCTTGTTTTGTGTGGTGTGTTTGTTGCCCCATATGCAGAGACCAATGCCTTTGAGTAGTGCTTCATGCATTTGGGAGGTTTTACATGTGTGTTGCCCCATATATACAGAGACCAACACCCCTAAGTAGTGCTTCATGTATTATGGGAGGTTTGCTACTTTCCAGTACTTGCATTTGCATTTCATATATATGAGAAAAAGAAAAGAAAAGATATCATTCTTACCTTCCATGCATTAATGTGTCTTCTATGCATTGACTGTCTCCATCGTGTTCTACATGAATGTAACTATCTTCTCTGTGTTTTGCGTGCCTGTTACTATTTTCTATGTGATTGGTGTGTCTTCTCCATGCTTGGTATGTTTGTTGTGTTTGTGACCTTACTTTAATGCAGCTTCCTCCATGAGAGCTTCACTACAAGGTGACATTATATTGTGTTTTTATCATTGATTCCTTTGGTTTTTACCTCTGCCTCACAAGGGCATGCACTCTTTGTTTGACAACAGTGTTTGGAGACTTAAGTGTCCTCTGAGGCTTGACTGAGGCAAGCCTCTAAACACCACAACCCCCAAACCAAGTCTTGTGATTGCAGGTTATAGGTGTCACATTTGGGAAAAGTGGAGTTGTAGGAAGGAGTGGAAGGCATCAAGGATTTGGGATCTAAAGAAAAGTCAAACAAAGGAGTACTTCTAGGATTAGGGCACCCACAACAGTGTCCTCCACAGACAGATTTTGGGAAACAGGAGTTACAGGGCTGATCAGTGTCGAAAGGAGGTCCAAATTCCTTGAAAAAGTAGGTACCTTGGACTTTGGTGCCCGCACCAGTGTCCCCGACTATTCCGCCTCAGAACTCCAAAAATAGGTATTCTATGATTTGTCATTTTACTCCCATTTGCAAGAGCTTTTTCCGTCTTTCGTCAATTTGTTGTCGTATTTGCATAATTAGGGTTTTAATGGATAATTGGACACAAGAGAAGGAAAATTAATAATTAAATTCCCTAATCCAGGTTTCCCTTCATTTGCAAGTGACCTATGGTATGATAGTGCTCACCACTCGACCCTAGATCTGTCAATGTATGGTGGAGAGGCAGATTTAAACATCTAAACACTAAATCATTAACAAATCCAAATTTTCACCTAAACACCGAGTGTTGAGGAAATCCTTCATTGGTTCACTGCATCAACTCTTCAACTACTCTTCTCTGACTAAGAAATCCATCTGTTGGGGTTTGTAGAATAACCTATGATGGTTTAGAGCTCTTTTGAATTCGTTTCTGTCACACGGGTGACAGGAGCTTCAAAAAAAACTTGATCCCCCAGAACAAGCGATAGTGATAAGAAACACATGGCGACAGGAACTCCTCATCGAATTTTAACTTTAAATATGATTGGAGTTTAGAAGATAATGTTAGAAGACAAAGAGTCACCACATATTACAAAGAAAAAGCTAACAAAAAGAACCAAAACAACAAAAAGAAGAAAAACCAAAATTTTAGGGGAAGATGCCCTTGCATCAAACTCCCTGGGTGGAATGGATTCATGAGCTCCTGCTCATGAGGTCTACTACTGAATGACCCTTATTAATGATCTCATCCTCAGTGAGCCATTAAGCATCTTCAATGGGATGATTGCTCCATTTGATGAGATATTTGAAATACTCATGCTTATAGGTCTTCTTCAGCAACTGCTTGTCTAGAATGCATTCTATTTGTTGTGGAGTAGTGACTATCCCAGATTGTTCTTCCAAAGATGTAATTGCTGCTTCATTTCTATCTGCTACTATATCCCCCTTGTATGGATACAAATCTGCCACGTTGAAGATAGGAGATATATTTAGATCTGCAGGCAGTGATATCTCATAGGCATTAGCAGAAAATTTCCTAAGGATTTGGCATGGACCAATTTTCTTCATCTAAAGTTTATTGTATGCTCTAGTAGGAAATCTCTCCTTATGAAGATGTGCCAATACAAGGTCTCCAATCCAAAACTCTAACTATCTCCTCTTTTGATCAACATACTTTTTGTATTGTTGATTGTTGTCTTCAATGTTATGTTTTACCTTCTCCTTAATATCATGAATAACTTGAGCAAATTCCTCCCCATCTGCACTCCTCTTCTCCATACCAGCAAGATCATGAAGTTCAAATACACCTCTTGGGTGCATACCATACACCATATAGAAAGGACGAAATCTTGTGCTTTTGTTTAGGGAATCATTATATGCAAATTCAGCTTGTGCTAACATGAGATCCCAACTTCTAGGTGAACTACCAACAAGACACCTTAACAAATTACTAAGACTTCTATTGACAACCTTGGTCTGACCATCCATTTGTGGATGATAAGTAGAACTAAAATTCAGATTTGTGCCCAATTTCCTCCATAGAATCCTTAAACAATGACCCACAAACGTAGTATCCTCGTTAGAAATTATGCTTCTTGGAATACCATGTAGCCTTACAACTTCTTTAAAGAACAAATTGGCAATGTTAGTGGCATCACTATTCTTCTTGCAGGGTATGAAATGCACCATTTTCAAAAATTGATCTATCACAACAAAGATTGAATCATTGCCCCTTTGTGTACGAGGCAAACCCAAAACAAAATCCATACTCACTGAATCCCATGGCCTAGTTGGAACTAGTAATGGATGATAGAGCCCTACATTTTGACTTCTTCCCTTAGCATATTGATAAATTCTCCACCTTTCCACATATCTTTTCACATCTACCTTCGTCTTTGGCCAACAATAATCAGTGTTAAGCTGTAGAAAAGTTTTATCCTGCCTAAAGTGACCAACAAGACTACCACTATGCTTTTCCTTCAACAAATTATCTCTCATGGAGCCTCTAGGGATACACAACTTATTTTCCTTAAACAACAAACCTTCTTGAATCATGTAATCAATCCATGGCTCTTTATTTATGCAAATAGGATCATTGCAAGCTACAAATGCTTCTCCAAAATCTGCATCCTCTGCATACAATTCTTTCAAACCTTCAAACCCCACACTGTTAGTTTGTATCTCACACAACAATAAATTTTTCCTACTTAAGGAATCAACAACTTTAGTCATTTGACCACTCTTATGCTTCAAAACAAAGTTAAAACTCTGAATATACTCAACCCACTTAGCATGCCTTTGATTCAATTTATGTTGGTTGTTAATGAATTGCAAAGCATGGTTATCTATATACACATTGAACTCTTTGGGCAATAAATAATGTCTCCATTTATTAAGGGATTGAACTAAAGCATAAAACTCCAAATCATAAGAAGAATACTTTCATTTTGCCTCATTTAATTTGTCACTAAAATATGCAATTGGCTTTCCCTCTTGACTTAGGACTACCCCAATAGCTAACCCACTAGCATCACACTCTATTTGAAACACTTTATCAAAATTAGACAAAGCAAGTATGGGGTGTTAACTCACATTCTTTTTGAGAAATTTGATATTTCCTTCAGCCTCCTTAGTCCAAACAAATGGTCTTTTATGCCCTTTAATAGTCTCCACTATAGGTGCTACTACATGACTAAAATTGTTTATAAACTCCTATAAAAACTGGAAAGACCATGAAAACTCCTTACCTCCATGACACTTCTTGGTGATGGCCAATCAAGTATGGCATGAACCTTCTCCTTATCCATCTTCAACCCATCTTTTGACACCACAAAGCCCAAGTAAACTAGTTCAGTCTACATAAACACACACTTTTTCAAATTGATCTACAACTTCTCTTCATGTAGTCTCCTCATAACCTGCCTCAAATGCTCTATATGCTCCTCTTTGGACCTGCTAAACATCAAAATGTCATCCAAATATACAATCACAAATTTACCAAGGAATGGTTTCAAAACCTCATTCATTAGTCTCATAAAAGTACTAGGGGCATTAGGCAATCCAAAGGCATAACTAGCCACTCATACAACCCATCACTAGTCTTAAAGGCTATTTTCCATTCATCCCTCGGCCTGATTATTATTTGGTGATAGCCACTTTTCAAATCTATCTTAGAAAAATACATAGATCCACTCAAGCAATCCATTAAATCTTCAATTCTAGGTATGGGAAACCTATATCTTATTGTGATTTTATTAATTGCCCTTGAATAAGTACACATACGCCATTGTTCTCCTTTCTATAGAACCAACACTGTAGGAACAACACAAGGGCTTAGACTTTCCCTTATCAATCCCTTCTTCAAAAGGTCCTCCACTTGCTTCCTTGTCTCTTCATTTTCCATAGGTGATAACCTATATGCAGCTTTATTTGGAAGGCTAGCACCTGGAATCAAATCCATATGATGGCTAATACTTCTAATAGGAGGCAATTCATTAGGCAAATAAGTTGCAACAATGTCCATATTCTCATTCAAAATGTCTTGTATTTCAATAGGTAAATCCTCCAAATTTGTAGAAGTCATTACACATCTAGGTTTAGGAACCAAAGCATAACCAATTTCTTCATTCTTCAAATCATTCAAAAACTCCTTACCACTTACCATCATTACCTTACTACTACTGCTACAGCTGTTGTCCCCTTCTTTCTTGCTTATGGGTAGAAAGGTATGATTCTCTCCATCCTTCTCAATGGTATATGTGTTCTCCTTTCCATCATGCACCACTTTCTTATCAAATTGCCATAGTCTCCCAAGTAAAACATGACACACATCCATAAGCATTATATCACATAAAACACAATCTTTATAACTGCCAATCTGAAAATCAACATAGGCCTGCTCACTAACCAATATTTGATGACCTTTTTGTAACCAAGTCACTTTATATGGAGTGGGGTGTTTAATCCTTTTAAGATTCAACTTTTCTACCATCTCAATTGCAACAATATTATCATTGCTACCACTATCTATAATGAACTTACAACATTTACCTTGTGACTTACACCTGGTTTTGAACAATGCTCTCCTTTGAATTGTCTCTTGACTTTCTTTTTGTGGCTTCAACAACACCCTCTTAAGCATTAAAGATTCACATGATTCTGCTTCATCCTTGTGGTGTACTAGTGATCCCACACTCTTTTGATCAGCATGAACAGCTTGATTACTTCTCTCAAATTTTGAATGTCCTCCTTGTGATGATTCAAAGCATTCCCAACTCTTGTGCCCATATTGATTACGCTTAAAACATTTTCCTACAAATCCTCTTTCTCTACCTTGTGAACCTCCTCTCCCATAGGACCTTTCTCCTCTATTTTGATAACCACCTCTATCATTATTGGATGTCGCACTAGAACTTCCAATCTCTTCTCCTTGATGATGATACTGTCCCCTACTTGTTTGTTGTCCTCTACCTCTGAAACCTCTTCCTCTCTTCTTCTCTTGCTGACTTTGCTTCCTTTGCAACTTCTCCTCTGCCTTTAGGGCAAGTTGATAAGCCTCTTCTAGGATCCTAGGTGATAAAAGACTTGTTATCCTATTTTTTCCTCTGTTCAGAGCCAAATAGTCCACCTAGTATTTTCCTTGAAAGTCCCTCTTTAAGGTCCCTATAAAGCAAAAGTGCCAAATTTCCTAAGAAGCCTTGCCTAAAGAACCTTACCATTGGAAAGAGCTTGAAAAAATAGGCAGGTTTGCTTTTTATAGCACCCTGAAATTTAGCCAAACAAAGAAGTTATTCATGGTCAAAAGTTTGGGTCAACATATAGTTCAAATGTTCATTTGGCGGGCTTGCAGATCTCCATCGGCCTTAGAAGATGTTGAAAAAATTAGGTTTTATGCATTTTCTGAATGTATATCGGGCCAAGGAGAGACATATACATTTTGGGAATCTTCCGTAGGTCCCTGGGAATATTCCCAGTTTGTATATCAGTGATATGCAAGTGAGACATACAAGGTATATTGTGCATCTATCACATTTTTCTTCAAGTTTCCCCTTTTGTATGTTTGGAAGGTTTGTATGTTTGACTTTGTAATTTCAACATACAAGCAAATATACATTCGTTGGAAGGATGCAAGGGTAGATACAAGGATGGAATATACATTGCAGATCCCCAGAATATTCACTGAATGTATATTGGGTCTGCATGTATATTTGGCTCATACAATGGAGATATACAAGGAAAGAAATCTACAAAGCAAGAGATGCATTGCAGGGGATGCATTGCAGGAATATTCCCTCTTGTATATCGGGTTTCAAGTGCATTTTGTGTTGTATGTTTATACATGCAACAAAAGGGTACAAGGTTTTCAAACATGTAGGTGCATCCGCTACAGTGGAATGCACATTTGGCCTTGTATGTTTCTTTGTATATTTCGCTTGTATGTTTTGAATATACATGTGAAACATATAGAGAAACATACAAAGGCTGAATGTACAAGAGGTGGGGCCCGCGCGCATGCAAGGCTGATTGTATATCAGAGATACATTTGCTATAGTGGCTTGTATATTTTGCTTTGTATGTTTTCACATACAAAGCTGATATACAAACGTTTATATACAAGCCGGACCCGATTGCATTTTTAGTTTGTTTTATTAAAATTTTTAGGTCCGCCTTGTATATGGGTGATTGTATATTGTGATATACAAGTTAGTGATATACAAAGATCAGAGATACAGGCCAGACATGACAGAGCAGTCAAATACAGTTAATGGTCAGTTTGGGGTCTGCGGCTTGTATGTTTGCAGATACAAAGGAGGTTAGATACAACCTAGATTTCAAAATGTTTCCCATCTACTTTTTAAGAGTTTGAAGTTCGTGACTTGTATATACAAGGGCGATTGTATGCATATGTGAGTCGTGATTACAAAGGGCAAAATGTACATTTGCATGTGCTAGTTGTTTGTATATTTGCTTGTATCTTTGCATATAGAAGCCGATATGCAAGGGAGTTTTCAGCTAGACATGATGCATCGACAGCTTATTTTTGGGTCTTTTTTAAGGCCGATGGAGGGTGCAGTTCTTCAGCGATGGATCCTAGCTTTGGTACAGTGGCAAATTAGGAGGTGCCATGTGGTAGTGGTGAATGCATATACAAAGGCTCTTGCATATACAAGGCAATTTCAAATGCATCTTTCTGGAGCGATTGCAGAGGCCTTTTGGTGCCAAAGAGTAGAGATACATACAAAGGGGTTTGTACATGTAAAGTCAGATTCAGAGCTATCTTCAGAAGCTGATATACATGCAGATGCAGAAGTGATATATAGATAGGCAGTTGACCAGATTTTTGACTGCTTGTATCTTCCCCATTTTAGCAAATTTTGACATGTTGTAGGAGGCAAAAGTACATATTTTTCCCTCCTCTTTCATTTGAGTAGGTTTTTGGGGGGATTTTCCAATTTTCATTTTTCAGATCTGGCTTTGCATGTTTTAGCCAGCGTGATGTTTTAGTAGTGACATTTGATATTCAAACGTAGAAATTTGTTGCATTTATTGCTACAAATCGATGACTATGCAGCTTGCATTGAAGACCTAGAAAATATCTTCTATCTGCCCAGTTTCAGATCTTTTTGTGCCATAACTTCTTGCAGGTGGATGTCCCTTCAGGCAGAGATATTTTCTAATACACAGCCCATCGGCAAAATTGATGGGAAGGGGCTGAGGCCAAAATGAAATGATATATATACATGTAAAACCAGATGTATAGGTGTTGGTTGTTCTTCTGGGCTATTCTTTGTAATGGCTATTTGGCCTCTATGATCAATATAAACTAGTATTTTTGCCTCTCTCTTATTATTTTTTGGCTTGTGTTTGCTCTTCTAGACCTCTCTAAAATTAATATGGGTCTGTGTAATGTCTATCCAGCTATGAGATTATTACTGTGTCTATTCAGTTGTAGCCAAACACATTTAAATCTGGTGTATCACTTAGTTTATTTCAGCATTCCTTCTAACCCTTTTCCCAGTAAGCACTAGGTTTAGATGAATTTCTCTAAGCATTAGGCTTAGAGAGAGGAAGCCAGCCTTCTCTAGAGGTCTGATCTCATTTAGCAAAGTCCCACACTTAGAGATCACTCCCATGTTACTCCAGTTTGCAAAGGTTTCACAGTTGTATGCAAGGGTGCAAAACTAGGTGATAACAACTTTGGCACACCTGGTGGGACTGGGTTCGATGAACTTATCATCAAAATACTAAGATATTTGGTGTTTCTCTTAGTATTACCAGCCTTTGGAGGTAGTACAACAACACTATGGCGACTCTACTGAACGAATCAACTGGATTCAGCAGCCCAAGTACCTAAACAATTTTTAAAGATTAGGATTTTGGTGGTTTTCCTGGCCTATTCAGCTTCAAGAAGCATTGTAATCACCTGGCGACTCCCTCTCTGGTTTGTATCCAGTCTTTTCTGGGTTGCAGACCTATTTTTCTCTAATTCTAACATGTTTATGAATATCCAGCCTTTAGAGGCCATAGAATGTCACAATTTTACGGGAGTCATGGCTATTCCCCTACCCCTAATCCAAATTCCAGCTATTGGCCCCCATATCAGCAATACCAGGCCCCCAATGCCTCTGAATTTGCTCCAAACAACCCCTCTCCTCATTGTAGTCAGCAGTACCAGCAAGAGCATTTTCAAACCACTCTAGTCCATCCTTGTTTGCAGCCTGTCCATTCTTGTAGTCAGCCTTGTGAAACCCTTTATGCTCAAAATCAAGCCTGCAATCTCCCTAGTCAGTCCCAAAATGCTGATTTGGGTAGCATTAAAGGTTGGTTATTAGATTTCAAAAGGCACATGTTAGAAATAGATAGAGAAGCACAGTATAACAAGCAGCAGGAGGAGCTCGCCTACTAGGTTTTTTTGCACCAGCAGGAGGCAGAAAATAGAAGAGTGCATGAAAAGGAATGCTTGAACATGCAAATAAAAAGTTTCTCTCCTATTCCCAGCTTCAAGTAGGTCCATCCCCCAAACCAAGGTGAATCTGTGAATGTGGCTCAGGTTTCTATGTTATGGTAGCCTTCTTGGGCCAATCATCCTGGTTATAAAATGTCAAATCTTGTGAAGGCCAATCCTCTCATGCCAGTTCAAAATCAAGAGGAGGAAAGGGTTGTAGAATCCAGGCCTGTCATAATCCCAAGTTTTAGGCATCCCTCTGCCTTGAAGGTTCCAAGTTGGAAAGGGCCATCTCTTCCACCCTGCGAAAAACCTTCACCAAACATACAAATGGAAAAATGCTCTGGCATTCAGCCAACAAAAGAAGAGCAAAATAGGGTTTTGTTGGCTCCATGTCAAAGGTTGGAAACTCAGCCAACCCTCACTCTTCCAAATCCATTCTTTGAGGAGCAGGTTCCTAACTTCAGAATACCAAGCTTCAAGCATGATGAGTCTCTTGAATTGAATAGTCCAAGCTCCAGAGGGTCTCATCCACCAAAGGAACCTATACTTAAACAAGAGCAACCTAGACTCCATAAGTTTCCAGGTTTCAACGCCTATATGCCTTCACAAGCCCCTGTTCCTGTGCAAACTCAAGCTATCACTCTCCAAGAACAAATTTATATAGAACCCTCTTCCTTCCTAGAAATTCAAGAAGATATTTAGGCCTCTTTCCCTAATGCTATTTCAATTAAAAGTGGTGGGCAAGTTGTCTACCAGGATTTTTGGAAAGATGAGCCAAAAGAGGAGGTGGAAGAAGGTAAAACTAATGAGGAGCAGTTTGTTCCTACACTCACAAGGATGGAATTGTTTGAACCTATTGCACCTGTGAGTATTGTTAATGTCACATTAGAAATGGATGATGTTGCCCTACTTCATGAGCTATCCAACTACGTTGAAGATGAAGAATATGTGCAGCTGGTTGTGAACAGGCAGTAACAAGAGAATGCAGAAAATCATAACAAATTGCTACAGTTTGCGGCTGAGCATGACAGTGAGGTTCCAAACCATAAACAAGGCCAAACTTGCTGCCCTATGATAGATGGTATAGAGGCTGATTATGCTAATGTGCTTGAGGATCTCCCATGCTTATTGAAAATAATGAAGGGACTAAACATGGACAAGAGCAAATTAAAGATTTGTTCTTTGTTATCCAACAGGGATATCAACTTCTTGGTGGGGAAGTTTTCTCTTTTGAACATGTACAAGGCTCATTTTTTGAGCCTAAATCAGAAAATCATGAACATCTTGTTCATAAGGTACAGGCAGCCATATTTATAATGGAATCACATGAGTTAGAGTTTTTAGACCAGCAAGAAGAGGAAGATTGCAGCCATGATGACATTATGTCAGCTTTCTTGGATTCTTTGAGGGATGAAGGAAAAAACCATGAGGTCTCAGGTCACCTGTTTCTCACACAAGAGCAACATGATAGAAGGGTGGAGGTCACCATCATACCAAATGAAGAGCGAGAAGAGAAAAAATTAGAGCATTCAAGGGGATGCCCAATCAGGCATCTAGCCCAGCTGGAGACATATCAAGAGGAGTCACCACTTGTCATGCTTACCTCTAAGCATGAAGTTGAGCATCGAAATGGGTGGGATTAACCCATTTATTCACCACAAGTTAGCAACATCAACAATTAGTTCAGGTGGATAGGTGAGTTTATCTCCATTTTGTGGGGGGTGTTTTGTCAATTTGTCATATGTACATTTTCCCCTTATCTCTTTTTAACTACCCACAAGAATGGGAAACATTGTAAATTGTTAAGGAGGGGCAGTTATTTTAAAGAACCAGTTAATGTCTTTGTTTAAGGTCATGTCTGACTGGTTAGTTTAGAGTTAGAAGTAGGTTTCATTTTTGTTGTAGTTTTCCCTTTCCATAAGTGCTTCTGCACAGGCTACATTGTCATTAGGAGAATGCAGGCCCCTTCCCCTTTTTGAGTTTTGGAGGTAGGTTCTAGTTTTCCAGCACGTTTTAGGTGTGACTCCATGCCCAGTGGATGCAATAAGGCCACTGATCTTATGTTTAGCAGGCAAACATCCCATAGAGGTCGCCAGGAATGTTATCCTATTTTTTCTTCTGTTCAGAGCCAAATAGTCCACCTGGTATTTTCCTTGAAAGTCCCTCTTTAAGGTCCCTATAAAGCAAAAGTGCCAAATTTCCTAAGAAGCCTTGCCTAAAGAACCTTACCATTGGAAAGAGCTTGAAAAAATAGGCAGGTTTGCTTTTTACAACACCCTGAAATTTGGCCAAACAAAGAAGTTATTCATGGTCAAAAGTTTGGGTCAACATATAGTTCAAATGTTCATTTGGCGGGCTTGCAGATCTCCATCGGCCTTAGAAGATGTTGAAAAAATTAGGTTTTATGCATTTTCTGAATGTATATCGGGCTAAAGAGAGACATATACATTTTGGGAATCTTCCGCAGGTCCCTGGGAATATTCTCGGTTTGTATATTGGCGATATGCAAGTGAGACATACAAGGTATATTGTGCATATATCGCATTTTTCTTCAAGTTTGCCCTTTTGTATGTTTGGAAGGTTTGTATGTTTGCCTTTGTAATTTCAACATACAAGCAAATATACATTTGCTGGAAGGATGCAAGGGCAGATACAAGGATGGAATATACATCGCAGATCCCCAGAATATTCACTGAATGTATATTGGGTCTGCATGTATATTTGGCTCATACAATGGAGATATACAAGGAAAGAAATCTACAAAGCAGGAGATGCATTGCAGGGGATGCATTGTAGGAATATTCCCTCTTGTATATCAGGTTTCAAGTGCATTTTGTGTTGTATGTTTGTACGTGCAACAAAAGGGTACAAGGTTTTCAAACATGTAGGTGTATCCGCTATAGTGGAATGCACATTCGGCCTTGTATGTTTCTTTGTATATTTCACTTGTAAAACATACAGAGAAACATACAAAGGCCGAATGTGCAAGAGGTGGGGTCCACGCGCATGTAAGGTTGATTGTATATCAGAGATACAAGGGACCTTCGCTAGAGATACATTTGCTATAGTGGCTTGTATATTTTACTTTATATGTTTTCACATACAAAGCCGATATACAAACGTTTATATACAAGCTGGACCCGATTGCATTTTTAGCTTGTTTTATTAAAATTTTTGGGTCCGCCTTGTATATGGAAGATTGTATATTGTGATATACAAGTTAGTGATATACAAAGATCAGAGATACAGGCTAGACCTGATAGAGCAGTCAAATACAATTAATGGTCAGTTTGGGGTCCGCGGCTTGTATGTTAGCAGATACAAAGGAGGTTAGATACAACCCGGATTTCAAAATGTTTCCCATCTACTTTTTAAGAGTTTGAAGTCCGTGACTTGTATATACAAGGGCGATTGTATGCATATGCGAGTCACGATTACAAAGGGCAAAATGCACATTTGCATGCGCTAGTTGTTTGTATATTTGCTTGTATCTTTGCATATACAAGATGATATGCAAGGGAGTTTTCAGCCAGACATGATGCATCGGCAGCTTATTTTTGGGTCTTTCCGAAGGCTGATGGAGGGTGCAGTTCTTCAGCAATGGGTCCCGGTTTTGGTATAGCGGCAAATCAGGAGGTGTCATGTGGTAGTGGTGAATGCATATACAAAGGCTCTTGCATATACAAGGCAATTTCAAATGCATCTTTCTGGAGCGATTGCAGAGGCCTTTTGGCGCCAAAGAGAAGAGATACATACAAAGGGGTTTATACATGTAAATTTAGATTCAGAGATATCTTCAAAAGCCAATATACATGCAGATGCAGAAGCAATATATAGAGGTAGTTGACCAGATCTTTGACCACCTGTATCTTCCCCATTTCATCAAATTTTGACATGCTGTAGGAGGCAAAAGTACATATTTTTGCCTCCTCTTTCATTTGAGTAGGTTTTTGGGGGGATTTTCCAGTTTTCATTTTTTAGATTTGGCTTTGCAAGTTTTGGCCATCACGACATTTTAGCAGCAACATTTGATATTCAAACACAGATATTTGTTGCATTTATTGCTACAAATCGATGACTATGTAGCTTGCATTGAAGACCTGGAAAATATCTTCTATCTGCCCAGTTTCAGATCTTTTTATGCCATAACTTCTTGCAGGTGGACGTCCTTCAGGCAGAGATATTTTCTAATACATAGCCCATCGGTGAAATTGATGGGAAGGGGCTGAGGCCAAAATGAAATGATAGATATACATGTAAAACCAAATGTATAGGTGTTGGTTGTTCTTCTGGGCTATTCTTTGTAATGGCTATTTGGCCTCTATGATCAATATAAACTAATATTTTTGCCTCTCTTGTTATTTTTTGGCCTGTGTCTGCTCTTCTAGACCTCTCTAAAATTAATATGGGTCTGTGTAATGTCTGTCTAGCTATGAGATTATTACTGTGTCTATTCAGTTGCAGCCAAACACATTTAAATCTGGTGTATCACTTAGTTTATTTCAGCATTCCTTCTAACCCTTTTCCCAGCAAGCATTAGCACTAGGTTTAGATAAATTTCTCTGAGCATTTGGCTTAGAGAGAGGAAGCCGACCTTCTCTGGAGGTCTGATCTCATTTAGCAAGTCCCACACTTAGAGATCAGTCCCATGTTACTCTAGTTTGCAGAGGTTTCACAGCTGTATGCAAGGGTGCAAAACTGGGTGATAACAAGACTCATTTCATCTTGCAAACTATACCTAAGACCATTCACATATCGGGCTATTATCTCCACATCTTCCTTAGCATGCCCAAATATGATTAGTAACTTGTAGAATTCCTCTGTATAGTCTTTCACAGACATATCTTTCTGCTTCAAATTCTGCAATCTCTTAAAGAGATTAGCTTGATAATCACTTGGCAAAAATTTGGCCTTTAACTTGGCCACCATTCAATCCCAAGAGTTAATCTTTTCCTTATTTCTCCTTCTCTCAGTTTGGACAAAGTCCCACCACATGGCAGCATGACCCTTCAATCTGGTGTAGACAAACTTTACTCTTCTTTCCTCTGGTACACCCTCATAATCGAAATACTTATTTAAGTCATTAATCCAGTCTATCAAGTCTTCACCATTGAGGCTTCTGGCATAAGTTGGTACATCTATTTTAGGTCTAGAACCTATACTCATGACTGTCTTCAACAGTCTTTCATAAAATTCTTCTTCTTGATCCACCTGTCCTTCCTCATTCTCTTCTCTCTATTTGTCTTCCTCCTCATCACTTGCATCTTCATCATGAGGGGTTCGTCTTCTCTATGCCCTCTCTAGAGCTTCCATCCTTGCAACCAAATTCTGCAACAACTTAGGGTCACCATGGTCTCTTCTACCCCTACCTTGGCCTCCTCCTCAACCCATTCTTCTTGGAGGCATCTTGACCACTTACCACTGCCCAATCTCTTCTTGCTTTGATACCAATTAATGAGCACCTTTCTAGTCACAAAATCAAACTTCACAATGAATTCAAACAAATAGAGATTCAGAAATAGTGATAGAAGATTAATAATCAAATACTCAAAATGACATGAAGAATGTATATGTAGATTCTTATTAACATTGAAATCACAAAGATAGAATGTAAAATCTAACTCCTCACCATTCTATTCCTTTATCAAAGTGTTACAAAATCTATGTATTGGCTTGCAACAATCAGCTTTTTCCTATATGCAGTCAAAAACAACAAATTTGCTTTTTCTTTGCCTTCACACCAATACGCCTCTCAATCCTCTATTCCTTTGCAAATGATGTTACTTTTCTTTTCTGCTTTACCTACAAGGATGTTGATTCATTTTCCCTCTCACCCAAACTCTCCAACAACCATCAGCCTATATTTTCCTTTCCTGCTGTTGATTCGTCCTCCTCTATCATGGGACGATAGTGTCTTCTCATCTTCTCAAGCTAACTATTCACATGCTCTGATTATTTCCAGGCATTAAGTAAATCCTTTGTTGGTTCACTACAATGACTCTTCAACTGCTCTTCTCTGACTAAGCAATTCATCTATTAGGGTTTGCAGAATAACCTACAATGGTTTAGAGCCCTTTTGAATTCAATTCTATCACACAGGTGACAGGAGCTTCAAAACAAAACTTTATTCCCCAGAACAAGCAATAGTGACAGGAAACACATGGTGACAGGAACTCCTCATCAACTTTTAGCTTTACATATGATTGGAGTTTAGAAGACAATGTCAGAAGACAAAGAGTCACCACATAATTACAAAGAAAAAGCTAATAAAAAGAACCAAAACAACAAAAAGAAGAAAAACCAAAATTTTAGGGCAAGATGCCCCTGCATCATAAGCCTAGCTCTGCAAGGTCTAAAATGGAACTGTAACAGAATGCACACCAAAATACAAAAACTGCTATTGACTGAACTGACTGTATTGAACTAGGAAAATGAAAGAAAAAAATGAAATGCAAATAATTTTGGTTGATTCAAGATTAATCTTGAACCAGGGATGCTCTTGCATTAGACACCTGAGGTTATTGAAAAAGTGAGTTGCTCACTTTCCTGCGGCTAGAGGAAAACCAAGACAGTCCACCTTAGCCTAAGAAATCCAATATGAGTCTTCTTCCGGTCTGCCTTTCCACTTTACCAAATATTCCTTGTATTGCTTTCCTCTAGTACTGTGTCCAATTCTACTTTCCAAGATGTCTTTAATCTGCTCTGGTGCTTCTTGTGGTAACTACTTCTTCAAGTCTTCTTCAATGTTGTCACTAAACTCTGCTTCATGATACTGATATAGGTCTGCAATGTTGAAAATAGGTGATATACCCAATGTCTTTGGTAGCTCCACTTCATATGCATTTCCTGAATCAAACTTTTTGAGTATCCTACATGGTCTAAAATTCTTCATCTTCAACTTGTTATATGTCCCAACTAGAAATCTTTCTTTTCTCAAATATACCATCACTTCATCTCCAATTGCAAATTCTTTGTGTCTTCTCTTTTCATCTTCTTGTTCCTTATACTTACTATTCATCTCCTCTAAATGCTTCTTAACTTGAATATGCATTGTCTCCATATGTACTACAAATTCTTCTGCTTCTGTACTCTTTTCCTCCATGTTGATATCTCTCAATTATGTTACTCCTCTAGGGTTAATTCTGATCACAATCTCATATGGTGTTCTTCCTATACTCCTATTCACTGAATTATTAAATGCAAACTCTACTTGTGATATAGTCAAATCCTAATTTCCTACCTTCTCTCCAACCAAACATCTCAACAAGTTACCCAAACTCCTATTCACCACCTCTGTTTGTCCATTAGTCCGTGGATGAAATGTTGGACTAAACTTCAAGTTTGTCTTCATCTTCTTCCAAAGTGACCTCCAAAAGTATCCAAGAAATCTTGTATCTCTATCTAAAATTATGCTCTTAGGTAATCCACATAATCTCACAATCTCCTTGAAAAATAGGTCAGCCACATGAACTGCATTAGTTATCTTCTTACAAGGTATGAAATGTGCCATCTTTGAAAATCTATCCACCACTACAAATATTGAATCATGTCCTCTCCATGTCTTCAGCAATCCCATTATGAAATCCATGCTTATGTCTTCCCAAGGTCTTTCTGGTACTGTCAAAGATTTGTACAATCTAGTATTATGACTACTTCCTTTTGCAACTTGACATACTCTACAGCTTTGCACAAACTTCCTTACATTCTTATATATCTGAGGTCAAAAGTAGTTTTCACTTACCAAAGCCACTATCTTGTCAATTCCAAAATATATTACTAATCCACCACTGTGCTTCTCCTGTATCATATTATCTCTCATTGAACTCATAAGTATGCATAGCTGGTTTCCTTTGAATAACATTTCCTCCTGAATAAAATAGTCCAACCACTTACTTCTATCTATCACAATAGGTTCCTTACATGCTTTCTAGGGTTTTACAAAATCAAGGTTTTCTTCATATATGTTCTTCAACTCTTCAAATCCTAACACTTCAACTCTCATCTCTGTCAGCAAATTCCTTCTCCTACTCATTGCATCTGCAACTTTGTTTGATTTTCTACTCCTATTCTTCAATACAAAAGTGTAACTCTGTATGAACTCGACCCATCTTATATGTCTCTGATTCAACGTTCCTTGAATGTTAAGGTACTGCAAAGCTTGATGATTTGTATACAAGACAAACTCCTTAGGCAACAAATAATGTCTCCACTTCTTCAAGGCTTGAATTATGGCATAGAACTCCTGATCATAAACTGAATATCTTCTCCTTGCACCATTCAACTTCTCACTAAAATATGCTACGGGTCTACCTTCTTGACTTAACACTACTCCAATTGCATTTCCACTTGCATCACAATATACTTGAAATACTTTGTTGAAATCTGGTAATGCCAACACAAGTTTCTTTATCACTTTTTGCTTCAACAACTCAAAAGTTTTATCTACTCCTGATGTCAACTTAAAGTCTTTTCTGTCACCTCTCATTGTCTCTACCATAGGGTTACATACTAAACTAAAAATTTTGGTGAACTTCTGGTAGAAGCTAGCTAATCCATGAAATGATCTGACTTCTCCAATGCTCTTAGGTGTAGGCCATTCAAAAATTGCTCTAACTTTCTCAGGGTCCATCTTCAATCCTTCCGCAAAAATCACAAATCCTAAGTATACCAATTCTTCCTTCATTAAACTACACTTCTTAATGTTTATCAACAATTTCTCTTCTCTCAACCTCTGAAATACTTGTCTCAGGTGCCACAAATGTTCTTCTTTTGTCTTACTCAAAATCAAAATATCATCCAAATATACAATAACAAACTTACCCAAGAATTTCTTCAAGACTTCATTCATCAATATCATGAAAGTATTCGGTGCATTTGTCAATCCAAAAGGCATCACTAACCACTCATACAATCCTTCATTTGTCTTAAAAGCAATCTTCCATTCATCTCCTTCTTTGATTCTAATCTGATGGTATCCACTCTTCAAATCTATCTTTGTAAAATATTTTTCTTCACTTAAACAATCTATGTCATCCATCCTAGGCAAAGGAAATCTATGCTTAACTCTGATCTTGTTGATTTCTCTAGAGTCTGTACACATTCTCCATTCTCCATCCTTCTTCAATGCTAGCACTACAGGTACTACACAAGGGCTCAAACTTTCTCTAATCAAACCTTTCCTCAACAACTCATGTATCTGTCGATTCAGTTCTTCATTCTCTATCAGTGTCATTCTATGTGCTGCTTTGTTAAGCAAACTAGCTCCAAGTATAAGATCCATGGGATGACTAATACTCTTGATTGGTGGAAATCCTTCAGGTACATTATTTGATATGATGTCTTCATATTTTGTCAGCAACTTAGTTATATCCTCAGGTTGTGATTCTTTAGTCTCTATCTTTAGCTTTTCAGGCTTCTGAGGAATCAAAGCATAACACATATTCTCATGCCTCAAACCATCCATAAATTTTCTTCCATCTACCAAACAAATTATGGAATTCCCACATACTTCACTCTTAGGATCATCTTCCAAAGGAATCAAAGTAATTCTCTTTACATTTGATGTTATAGTATATGTATTCTTTCTCCCATCATGTATATCTTTCCTATCATACTGCCATGGTCTACCCAACAATATATGACAAACATCCACATGCATAATATCACACAATACTTCATCATGATAAGATCCAATATGAAATTTCACCAAACATTGTTCTCTCACCAGCACCTTATGATCATCCTGAATCCATGCTATCTAATATGGTTTAGGGTGTTTCAATCTTTCCAACTTCAGCTTAGTCACCATCTCCTCTAAAACCAAATTATCTGAACTACCACTATCAATTAAAATTTTACAACATTTACCACCTGATTTACATTTGGTCTTGAACAAACTTTTTCTCTGCGGTGGTTCCTCATTTGTCTATACATGAAATAGTGCTCTCCTCATGACAAGTGATTTTCCTTTCTTAGGTTTACCAACTAAACTGTGTAATCCAACAAATTCTTCTTCTACATAGGTTGTTCTTCCACTGTTCTCTACCTTCTTGCTTATACTTCCTTAGTTACATTCAAATGCTCTATGTCCTTCACTTCCACACTTAAAACAAGTTCCTTTGAATGTTCTCCTATTAGGTCCTCTTCCATCTCTTTTGTATCCTTCACTCCGGTATGAATTAGGGTTTCCTCTATGGTAGAAAGTTTTGTCATGTCTTCAGTATGAACTGCTATCTCCGTCTTCCTTCTTGAATGTGCTATCTTGTCTATTCTGCTCCGTAAATGATCTTTCTCCTCCAGATATGTAATGTGTGTACACGGATAGGTTGGACCTAAATAGATGGGAATCCTCCACAAGCGATTGAAATAATGTGCAGATCTCAGGGAAGGTTAGCCACGATCCAAAGTTCATCGAATGATGTGTAATTCAGCTCCACAAGTTGTGAAATGCTCTGCAAGTCTTCTCCTTTAGCTAATTGTCTGAGACTATCAGGATGTTCTGTTATGAGAAAATAGTCAATCTTCTGATAGCGATATCTTTCCAGAAACTAATCCAAATGATCTAAGTTTTGGATATGATGTGCATGAAGATCTCTAGATTCTAAGTCCAACTTTGTGATGTCTAAAATGGAACTATAGCAGAATGCAGACCAAAATACAAAAATTGTTACTGACTGAACTGGCTATACTGAAATGGGAAAATGAAAGAAAAAAAATGAAATGCAAATAGTTTTGGTTGATTCAAGATTTCTCTTGAACTAGGGATGCTCCTGCATTAGTTATAGGAAAAAGAGAATGATGCCATGTTGTGTGGTTACACAACATGCCCCATTTTGCCTTGACAAAGCAGGGACCCAACTTTTTTTGCTACTTTGGCTTGTTGTTTTCTGCTTTGGGCAGTTTGGTAAAATTAGTCATGCATGAATTCCCTGCAAGAGGGTGGATTTGTCACCATGATGAGGCCAGTTATCAAAGTTAGTAGTTTACATTATTAACCTCATGGTTGGAAAGTACGTATAATTCCAAGCAAGTTTGCCTTTTCGATCACCCCAAAATTGTCTAAGGGAAGAGAGCTATGTTGAGTCAAAGTTTGGTCAAACTTGATATCTAGAGTCGCGGGGGGTCATATTTCAAACATTAGTCATCTTAGATTAGATCACCCTGATATAGGATTATCACCTGATAATCTCCTGGTCCACGAGGTGCAGACGTCAACTTTAAGTAAGTCGATATTTACCAGTCAAGTCCCTTCAGTTATCTTGCGCGGTCATATTTTTAATATCAGTCATCTTATGAATATCACCCTCTTCGCATATATCATCCAATGCAAATATGACAGTGACATCATCCAAGTCCCATGAATGAAGTAAGTCACACTGATGATGATGTCATTATTCCATTCTATTCTATAGGGAGGTATATATTCGATGCCCATCATATTCCTTAACATGACAGTGACATCATTAAAACATAACTATTAAACAATGTCACTGACACGGTGATGTCACCCTGATCTTTTCCATGGGGGTCATTTTATATGTAGGGTCATATTTTGAACAACCCCTGATCTTAATTTCGTGACCCGATATACACATTGTCAATATTGACCACATCACCCGATTCTTTTGCATTCAATTTTGCTTCTCAAAGGCGGGGGGTCATTTTATCCAAAGGGGGGTCATATTTTGAATATCCCATATTTCAAAGATCACTCCCCCCTTTTGTTTCCTAAAATTAAATGCACTTAAATGTGGTAGATGAATTCCCACCGATTACAAATGTAGATTGAACACTTGGCAGCATCCATGAATTCCTTGCAGAAGATCAACGGATTTGATCAAGACAACGTAGTTTTACCCTAATTTGTCATGTTGATCTACTTTAAAGGTAAATTTTGAAGGTCATTTTCATTTACCTTGCAAAAAAAAGGATATTACAGAGCTTGGAAGTTAAACCCTCATAAAGCTACCTGTCAACAGATTGGATCCTTCAGCGTAACAGAATGAGTGATCTTCAGTATTCACAGTCCTTTTTGGTAATCAAGCATCTAATCCAGGAGGAAAGCACTATCAGGTAAGTAACTAAAAACACTCCTATTGTCATCTTCTGGGTTTTCATGGTAGAGTATTTGTTCTTTCCTGCGGTTTGGCTCTATGAATATACATATCATGACAAAGTAAAGAATAATAAATAATGCATGATGTTATAGAAATGCATGTGGATATTGTAGGGTGAATAGATCATGTTTATTGGAGGAAGCCATGGTAGATCTCAGAAGGAATAGGTCTGATTCATAGTTTCTCAAGCCCATGTTCATCCAGCTTGAGGGGGTGCAGTTTAAATACAGAGTCATTGGTGATACTCACCAAGGGGATACAAACTTGGCAACATGGTCAACAAGGGTGGATCATGATAAGGACAATCCCATTCTGGATGGGGTATATGTTTCAAGAATGTGGCATGCAGCTGGTTTTCTATATGCCATTAATACCCCAGAGCTAGTAGTGGAATGTGCCAGGAATTATAACCCTGAAACCAGGCGGGTGGAAAAACATGGAAGAATATATGTAGACTTCTCAATCAAGGGCATTACCACCACTTTTAATCAACCATTTGGGAAGAAGGTAGTAAGCGTGGACCTATGCAAGCTGGAAACAGAATACAATAATAAGAAGAAGAATGCAAAGAAGAGCATCTACCAGTGGAGGTCAAAGAGTAGCACCTATGTCACCTCAGCCAAATTACCCGTACATTTATATAAGTTTGATTTTGATGATGAGTAACAATAAATGATTGCCCTATTGAGCAAGATGACAGGTAAACCTCATGCTGGAAATTTTGAGAACTAGATGTTTGGGATCATCTAGATGGTCTTATATGTAGATAATAGGCAATTATGAGCCAAGATCATTAGTGATGCATTGGATGAAGGAATGAGGAACCTGGGAGGACAGACATGTTTGTTTTATATGACCTCATATGTGGTATACTCATGTGCATATAAGGGAACCTTTGATGCCTTGAAGACAGTGGGTAAGTCTGGTGGTGATGTTGATGATGCCCATATATGGGATCACTATCCCCAGTTACAAAGGAAAGATTACCTTTTGGACTACAAACTGGTAAATGATGCATTCTCTATGCATCTGGTCAGAACCATGGAGGAAGACAGGACTAAAAGGCTGAGCATGGAAGCTAAAAAAGTTGTTTATAGGCATGGGGCCTGGTTTATCCAGTTTGCCACCATTTCATACATCAGGATAGAGGGATTTGAAGGACAACCTCTTATGTTACCAAGATACCCTACTGATGGGGTTGTCTTGACAGAATTTGTTAGACATGTGTCTACAATAGTTGAAGCCTACAAGACATAAAAGAAGATACCTCCAGTGTTAATCCCAATATCTATGGGCTGGTATATGTGCTCAGACTCAAAGAGCATAAAACATGTCATGGGAGGGCTAAAATTGATGTATCTACAACCATTTCCCTTAGCCAGATCTTATGATCCTTATGGTAGGATGCAAAAAATATTAGGAAAATTGATACATCAGAAGCATCTAGAGGACTTCTGGACCAACTGTGATGATGAAGCTGAGGTGAGGAGAAGGAAGTACCAGAGGCTCACCTTAAATCAAATAAAGACCTTTGATTGCATCCCGGTGCCAGTGCAGCTGAGGAAGGATGATGGAAAGATTATGTCCAATGAATATGAGGACAAGAAGGTGTATAATGATACCATATCAGCCCCAGATCTTACATAGCCAGAGGATATATCCTTGGATCAGCTGACAGGTGGGCTGATCTAGTTAACTCAGGCCTAGGTGGAGGAATAAATAAATAGATTGAAGAAAAGGGGTGTTACCCTTACAGTTGATGAAAAAAGAAGAGGCAAGAAATATCTGATGAGGAATATGATGATTTCCCTAATGAGAAGAGAAAATCCAATGGGGAGAGGTTTCCTGCACAAAAACAAAGCAAAGGTCCCCCTAAGGGTAAGAAAAGTGAAGATGAGCCAAAGGGGGTGATAATAGAAAGGATTGCCATGTTAGCTGTAGGTGCATCTATATCAACTTAGGCATCTGCATCATCTGCATAGCCTCCTGTTGAAAAGCCAAAGACTAAGAGGATTTTGAGGCTAGCTGTTGAAACTACAGAAGTGCAGGTAGAGGGCTAGGCCTTGCAACAGGAAATGGGAGAAGGAATCCCTTTGGAAGAAGAGCAGGTAAATAAGGAACCTATAGGTGATGACATGATGGTGGTCAGTAACAAAAGGAGGATGATGCTGTTGACATCACCACCCAAAAATAAAAGAACCATGATAAGGAGGGATGTCAGGGCTGACCCTATTATGTTGAGAGGAGCCAGTGGTGAAGCATTTAGGAAGGAACTACAACATGATGTTCCGCTTCCCACCATAATAAAATTCAAAACTAAGAAGGCAGAGGAACAAACAAGAGAAGTGTTCAAGGCAAGTTAGGCTGGTCCTTTCTACTTGGAGGATACCGTGGACTTGTATGACGATGAGATAGTTCAAAGTGTGGTCTCTCAACGAATGGAGACTCTCACTTCCAACACCCACATGACCCCTCATGGGACCCCATTAGCACAGATGGCGGTGTTGGAAGAAATAAAGTAAATAGAGTGGGGAGTAAAACAAGGTAGCCCAGAGAGGACAGCCCAATAGATAGGGCATGATAATTTGGTTGAGCAGGTGACTAGCCCTGCAATTGTAGATTTAACATACAGGGGTGATGTAAGCCCTAAGGATAAAGCATGTGCACCTGATGAAACAAAGAAGATTAAAGTGGCCAAATAGGTAGAAAGAGAAAGCACTGCTCCTGATATGGGTCAACCTTAGCATGAGATACCCATAGAACTAAAAATAGTAGAAGTTCAACAAAAGAGTGGGAGTGATAAAGATATATCAGGTGCTACTACTGCTCAAACTCAGGGAGATCTGAGAGATGCTTCGAGAGTAGAAGATAAATCAGATCAGGAGGACCTTAACCCACAGGATATTGGTGTATCAGGTGGAGAACAAGAAATAACTCTTTATCAAGGTGATGCACAAGGGCCAAATACATAGACATCCACAGATGTCAATATGCCTCAAGATGAGGAAAACAATAAAGTGGATGAAAATTAGGAGGGAGTACAAGATCAATCGCAGGATCAGAATGTGGAAATTCCACAAGATCCTTCTTTGCAGAAGGAAGCCCCTCAGCAAGAAGAACTTCAACGAGATCCCCCTCATGAAGAAATACATGAGGAAGAAATCAAGAAGGTGCATTCTCCACCAAGAATAGAAGGAGATACTGGAGAATAGGGCAGGCATGATGTTGACAAAGATCATCAAGGATCTGGAGATGATGTGCCTCAATGGCTAGAAAGAGAAATAGGAATGTAATAAGGGTTTGAAATTCAAGAATTTGATGTTTCAACCTTGTTCGTTGAGACAATGATGAAGCCAAAAAGGAAGCCCAGATTAACATTAGCCATAAAGAGAGATCCTACTACAAGCAAAAGGTCTGCATAGGTAGCACTTCCCATGGTTGAGAAAGAGAAAGGTAAAATTAGCCTTGAAGAGTTCCAAATCACAACTATTGATTTGGGTTTTGCAAATGAGGACCAGGAAGGTCAAGAAGGGAAGGACATTATTGATTCTTTAACCCAAAGGGTGAAGAAGGAGAAAGAGAAAAATAAAATGCATAAGGAGCACATTGCTTAGCTACATTCTTACATAAAAGGGTTAATTAACCCTGATAATACACCATTTGATCTGATAGTCCCATTGACTGTCCTATCACAAGAATAGGTCACCAAGTTGGACCTAATGAAACATGAGGCAATGATCATGGAGAAATGGATGCTGTCAGCTCTCACTGGGGCTGAGGATGTATTGAGAAGCTCATTACAGAGATGGAATTCTTTGAGCAGTCTGAAGAGGAAGGTAGATAAAATACAAAATGATACACACAAATGGTCACTCCAATTGGAAAAGGACCTGAGTGCTCTAAGTGAAATGAAGAGAATTGATCCACATGTATTGATAAGCAATCAAGTGTTGGATAATAATACTGCCCTACTGATAGGCATATGGTATGAAGATGTTAGGTTTGAATGTGATATCTTGAAGAAGTGCAGCGGCAAGCTTAGGGATATTAGTATAAAGATGCACAACATGATGGCTTATGAAGCAGAGATCCTTGAGGCCTTGGAAGGAAAAATAGAGGGCAAAATTGAAAATCAGGATGCAAATTTTGCTATAAAAGCTTTGCATGATAATTTCAAGTCGGTAGTAGATGACCCCCTCACCCACCTGACAGAAGAATTAATGAATAAAATCATGAGGATAAAAGTCAAAGTAGAAACATATAATGAGACTTTGAACAATAGGAAAGGTAAGCTGGAAGCTCTCAAAGCTAAGTTCCAGTCTCATAAACATGCCATAACAAAATCTAGAATCCAAGATGGGGGAGAGGTGGATAAAATAGTACAAGCATATAAAAAAATCAGGACAACAGTAAAGGACCACATACAAGAGGATATATATCAAAGTGACAGTGATGCTGAAAGTGACGAAGATGAGAAGAACAATGAAGAAGAAGAAAATGAAGAAGAGGAACCTGAAGAATGAATGAAGATGCTTCACAAAGTGAACATATGCATAAGGTACTCATCAATAATGAGTCATACAGATGGTTGCCAGCTAGCAACCTATGCCATGAGGAAGAGTTGACTAAGTCATAGGGTAATTGTCAACCGTTGATCTTAATTGACAAATCTTGACCGTTGGTCAATTGTAACTGCCTCCTCACCTTATTCTATAAAAGATGTAGGGGTGAAATCTTATAAACATTCGAAACTTAATTGAAATTTGATTGCTAAGAAAATTTAGGACTCATTTCAAAGTTGTTGTAAATATACATGTTATGCATACTTAATGAAAGAGAAGCCATTTTGATTACAAATCATCATAAATATTGAGTAATCTGTGATTGAAATCTAGATATATCCATTGATTAGCTGTGCCCCTTGGAGTGCTTTTTAGTCTGCATGTATTGTTTTCATTCCTAGTTCCTTTGAAGTTAGCATCAACCATATCTAGCTGTGGAACATCCTGGTGACCTATGGTTTGATTTCTTCTCTTCATGAATGTATCTTGTATGTATGTGATTCAATGACTAAAGATTCACTAAAAGTAGAAGTATTCTTTTAAATTTCTTTGAATTTCATAACAAATCATCACCATAATTGTAAATAACAGAGAATCAAAAGCAAATAAAACATGAAATATGCAGATATCTCATAGATAATTGAAAATACAAAGCATATTTAGAGTAAAATCATGTCAAATTGATAAATATCATGCAAATTTAGATAAATATCCATGAAATACATGTAAATATCCACTTATAGACACATCCTTTGAATAAATATATAGTGTAGAAGAAAGAGCAAGTTCATAATGATCAATGATCAGAAGAATTGATCAAACTTACAAATATCAAACAATCTTTGAAAGTAGAGTAGAATTAACCTCTCTGTGGAGTGAATTTATAGGAAACAGTACAATACTAATCATCTAGACAATTGTAAGACCCCTTGAAATGGAAAACAACATCTCACATCAACCTCTGAGTAATGTTAGATGATCATGACTTGATCAACAGAGACTTGGAGTCATCAACTTATCCTAAGTTGATCATACTTTACAAGGTAATAAAGGTTTGTTTTGCAAATTTTTATGCATGTTGTTATGACTAACAATCATCATTAACATAAATTGGTGCTAGAAGGAGGGCCTTCATCAGTAGATTTGTCTAATTTGATGACAAAGGAGGAAAAGTAATACTCACACAGCTTTGTATTCCAAATCATGCGCAAAGATTTGTTGTTTTGAGTCTGTTTATGCTTGTTCGTTGCAAAGTTTTCAAAATTGAGCATAAATATTTCAAGCTTTGTAGTTGATCAATGTGGTATTTAAAAGATAAGCTCTCTTTTAAGTCTTTTTGTTAAAGCTTTGAGGCAATTTGCTTAAGAGACCTTATATCCTGTTGCTTGTGTCCAAAAGTCTCACATCACCTTATATTTGCATCATTAGTAAACAAGCCAAATTTCTTTAAAATTCAAGAAATATTGGCTCTCAGGCCAAATACCAGGTCCAGATCCAGTGGACTCTTTGAAGAATTGCCTATCTGAAGATTCAGACCTAGAACAATAGATATTCATCATTCTCCTGGTTCTAGTGCATTAGGAGCTTCACCAGAACACACTCTAATAACTGCTATCAGGTTACAGATACCTATAGGACCACCTGTCACACCTCCAGTCCAACCTCCACCAGTCACAATGTCATTCTTTATTGCAGAGTCACCTCTAACTTTCACTGCATATCATCCTTTACCTAAAAATCCTGATAAGATTTGTCCTAAATATCATCCACATTAGGATGCTGATGATCACATTAGAACATTTAAGGAATCCTGTTGTAGGGCTAGAATTGAACATCAGGATGTGATATGCAAGTTATTTCCATTTTCCTTAGGGGAAGAGGCATATAACTAGTATATCAGTCTTGGTAAGGTTCAGTCAGTTCATGGGATGCCTTGGAGAAATCCTTTAAGGATAGATTCAAAATACCTATAGATCCTTCAATGAATTATCATCTATTTTCCACAATCAAGAGATTTGAGGGAGAACCTATTGCCAATTTCAATGCAAGATTCTAAAAGATGCTCTCAAAGCTAGTTGCTCCCTATACTATAACAGATGAAGCTACTAGGAGTATATATTACTCAACCTTAGATCCCCTAACTTCTATGTTTATTAGGAGGACACATCCTGGTCTCACAACCTTGGCAGGAGCTTTTGAAGAAGCTGTCAAATTCAGTCAGCAGTTGATTCCTGCTCCAACACCTAATATTACATTTCCTACACTCCCTATTTATCCTACATATCCTGCTCAACAACAGACCAGTGGAGCCATGATACCTCCAGCTGTAATGCCAAGTCCTTTACAAATACCTCCACTCAGTATCATGCCACCTCCAAATGGAAATGGTCAAATGTTACAATATCCAGGACATACACAGGTACCTTAGGTTGTGGAACAGTCTAATAACAATAACAATGACTCTTCCTTCTTCAAACCCCAAATAGAGATTGTAGTAGCCAAAGTTTAGGAAGAAAAGGAAGAAATTAAAGAGATATCAGCACAACTAAGGAAACTCACCACTGAGATCACTCATTTGAGGAGTTAAAATTTCTATTCTCAACGAAATCAGAATAGAGGACATGCCAATGATAGATCTAATTATCCTAATAGGGGATACAAAAACAATTACAATAATAACAATGGTAACAATAATCCTCCTAGATAGCCTAGAGTATGGAACACTAGGCCAAACAATGGTTCTCTGCCATCACCCCTAGATAATCAGCATCCTAGTGAACCTAAGAAGACCACTAGAGTGAACCTGGTAGAGGCAACTCTTATAAACTGGTGCAGGATACATAATACCAATGCTCATGTAGAGCTGGATTGCCCTCAATTTAGGATAACCACTAGTATATTCCAAACTGAAGTATCTAATACTGTAGGTAATCCACATAGTATTGAAGGAAATGAAATTGCCCCCTGTGGATATGACTCTGCTCTTGTATTAGAAAGTTTCACCAATCATCCCTATCAACAGACAATGTCACCTCATGAGAATTACACCTTAGCATGTGAAGAGTCAACCATGGCTTTTGAAACCAATTATTTTTTTCCATTTGAAGATGAAAATGAGCCATCAGTTGAACATGAAGAAGTACATGCTTATCAACATCAGTATTAGAGTAGACATAATTACAACCTAAGGAATAACTCCAATTGACCTGCTGGTCCTTTGACTACATCCTTGCCTCCAAATAATTTCAACACTCCTCCTGATCCTAAGGCAAACAATAACCCTGGATTTCCTAAAGTTAATGCTCAGTACTTAGCACCATAAAATACAGTACCAAAATCTAGTAATCTACCTCCTGAATCTGATAAATTGGTCACATACTTACCATATGAAATGAAAAAGATCAAGATCAGTCTGTCATTGTCAGAGTTACTCAAAACCCCATCTATTAAAAAATCCTTCAAGAAATCCTTAGATGATCCTGCTCTAAGAGAGGATAACCACACCTCAAGTCAGACTGGGAATAAAGATCATGACATTAGGGATATTAATGTTAAACACAAAATTCCAGTCACAGTTCAAGATGCAGAGACTTCACACATGACTCTTTACAGAGATAAAACTGAGTCACCTCCTTTTCTCCTTACCATAAGGATGTTTAGTAAGAATTTGCATAATTGCTTAGTAGATTCAGGAGCATCTACTAATGTAATGCCCTTGTCCATATGTAATGCCTTAGGGTTACATCCTGCCAAGTCACTGAAGAAAGTAACACAGTTAGATAAAATAGAGGTGAGTGTAGTAGGAGAATTAACTCACATCCATATGCAGTTAGCATCGGATCCAAGAATCCAATATTACATTGATATTCAGGTAGTAGATATACCTAATACTTATGGGATACTGCTCAGTAGAGATTGGTCAAAAACACTCAATGGATACATGTCCACTAATTTTAGTCACATGTGGTTACCTTAGAAAGGAATACCTAACCAAATAAGGATAGATGCTAAACCTCGCATGAAACATATGATCACTGAATACAATAAAACTAATGACATCATGTATGTAGATGTTGAACTCGGAGTGTATTCCATTAGACCCCAGAACATCAAGATAGAGGAGATCCTCATGTATGATGTTCATGTTCATAATGATAATCTTTAGGATGATAGAATAATTTTAGAGTCTGATTGTAGCTCTGAAAATGAGATGGAAGTAGATCACTTCAAGAACTTTGAGATGCACTTGTCTAAAGAAGTCCAATGTTGCCAATTGTTAAAAGTGCATGTTCATGATGTTCTAATTGAAGGATGGTGTAGGTTACATGATGAGGCGCATTTTGAAAAGACCTGTGATGCTTGCTTAGACATGATGGAACTAGAACAAGCATGCAGTGAGGCATCATCATCATCATCCAGGGTAAGTTCTATAGATAGTGATAGTGATACTAATTTTTTTCTGTCATTTGCAGGAACAAAAGAAAGCACATATCATGATGAAAGTCCTATCTAGATGATAGAAGAGATATTGGTGTGTAGCAAGAATAATCCTAAGAGTAACAAGAAAATCACCCCAGGAACTGATTGCTTGGTTGAGTCAGATTATGAAATATTTGATGAAGATAGAGACAATAATTTGTCCAAGTTTGAGGAATTCTTATCAAAACAGATTCAGAAGATGATACATCAGCAAAGATCCCCACAGGATGTCCTAATTGAGGGATGGTGCAGGTTACATGAAGCACCACATTTAGAAACTACTTGTTCATTATGTTTGCATATTCTGAAAAGTCAGGTTCTGCCTGGTTCAAAAGATCCTCCTTCTGATGGTAAAGAAGAGGAAAGAATATCAACTTCACATCAACCAGATAAGGTGAAGTTTGAGAAGATTGAAACACCAAAATTAAAATGGATATCAAGCGGTGCAGCTACCAAAGCTAAAAAGAAAAGAGAAGGCCCAAATAAGCCTTTAACTGAAGATAAGCCATGGATCCTCAGGTTTGATGAATCTAAATCAAAACAAGGGGCTGGAGTAGGAATAGATCTTATTGATCCAGCTAGTAAATCCTACTTAGTAGCATATAGATTACAATTCCCATCCACAAATAATGTGATGGAGTATGAAGCCTTGATCCATGGGATATTGTTTGCACTCAGAAAGAAAGTAAAGATTCTGCATGTCTATGGAGACTCAGAATTGGTAGTAAGACAAGTAAGAGGTATATATTCTTGTAATTACAAGAAGTTGTCTAATTACAGACATAGGGTATGGGATTTGATAGAAGATTTTGATGCATTTAACATCACCCATGTGCCTAGAGAACAAAATCACAGGGCAGATGCCTTAGCCCAAGCTGCAAGTACTTTGGAACCATTATCCATATCTGGTTTGAAGGCATTTTCAGTTGAATTAGTGTTAGTACCCTCTATGCTAGACAATGTAGTTAACCTTCAAGTGTTTGATGATGACCAACACATTTTAGACTTCATATCCAATAGAGATGTGTTTGATGTACAGATCATAGATGAAAGAAATGTGGAAGATCATATCTGGGAAGAAGAAGAAATCATAGAGCTGCCTAGTAACAAAATTCTTGAAGGAATGATAGACTTGGAGAGGGTATTTAATTTAGATAACATGTTGAAATAGAAAGATTTGCCTAAAGCAGATGGAGGAGAGTATTCACAACTTAACATAGGACATGATGAAGATAAAAGGAATGTCTTGATTGGAAAAGTATGCACAAAAGAAGAAATGGAAGGGATAACCCAAGCACTTAAAGATTACATTCATGTTATTGCCTGGACATATGATGAGTTGAAAACTTATGATACATCAATCATCACTCATACTATACCTTTAAATCTGGATGTCAAGGCCTTTAGAGAGAAGAAGAGACCTATTAATGCTTTGCTGGAGCCCATCAGTTTTGAAGAAGTGAGGAAATTGCTTAATGCCAAGATCATATTTCCTATGAGACATTCTACATGGGTGGCTAACTTGGTCCCATTAAGGAAGAAGAATGGTGACATTAGATTGTGTGTAGACTCAAAAATTTAAATAGAGCTTCTGAAAAGGATAACTATCCTTTGCCTTCTCTAGATGAAGTCTTATAGATTGTAAATGGTGCAAAGATGATGTCATTTTTGGATGGTTTTTCAGGTTATAACCAAGTGATGGTAGACAAGATAGATAGATTGAAGATAACATTCACCACTAAGTGGGGAATATTCACCTATAGGCGCATGCCTTTTGGATTGATAAATGTTGGAGCCACCTTTCAACAAGCAATGGATATAGCCTTTAGAGGGATAATTGGTAAATGCATCGTCATATACATGGATGACTTGACAGTTTTCTCTAAAGAGAGAGGGAATAGTGTAGAAGACCTTAGGAAAGTACTAAAGAAATGTGAACATTATGGAATATCCCTAAACCCTAAGAAATGCATATTTGGGGTAACCATAGGGAAGTTATTAGGTCACCTGATAACAGAGAATGGGATCATCATCAACCCTGAGGGAGTAGAATAAATCATGAAGATACAACTCCTTGGGAATAAGAAAGAACTCAAATCTTATTTTGGTAAGATCAATTTCGTTAGAAAATTCATTACTGGTTTTGCAGAGATTGTTAGACCATTGAATGCAATGCTCAAGAAGGATGCCAAGATTGAGTGGAGACTTGAAGCTAGAGCAGATTTTGAAGATATCAAGAAAGCCATATCTAATGCTCCTATTCTAATTAGTCTAGATTATACCAAAGATTTTTATATATACTCATTTGCTTCAGAACATGCATCTGCAATAGTATTGACACAAATAAATGAGGCTAATGAAGAAAAGTCAATAGCCTTAATGAGTTGTCCTTTTAGGGATGCAGAACTTAGATACATGGATGTTGAAAGACAAGCACTTGCTCTGGTCCGGGCAGTTAAGAAGTTTAGACATTACATCTTAAGAAGTAAAGTGATCGCTGTAGTACCAGATGTAGTAGTAAAGATGCTTTGAATGCAAAGTGAACTAGGTGAAAAGAGAGCCAAATGGATAACTATCCTCCAAGAGTATGATATGGACATAACACCCATAAAATTAGTGAAAGGACAAGCCTTGAGTCAGATGATATTTGAAATTGATCCTAACATCATGAGCCAGCAATATGTCATAAATACAAAGGAAACTTGAGAATGGTATTCAGACATCAGGCATATCTTGATTACTAGAAGATGCCCTTCAAGGTTGCAGGCCTCACAGAGGAGAGCCTTGAAAATAAGATCACAAAAATACATGATAAAAGGAGGAGTTCTTTTCAAGAAGAACTATGAGGTAATATACCTTAGATGCCTAGAAAGGCAAGAAGCAGACAAAGTGCTAACAGAATTGCATGACAAGTTTGGAACCGCGCATGGATCATACTTAGCTACCACTCATGCTATCCTCAGAGCAGGGTATTACTGGCCCACTATTTTTAAAGATACTACTAAACACATCAAATGTTGTCATATGTGTTAGGTTGTCACAAATAGAGAAAGGTATGCTGCTCAGCCCTTGCAACCAGTGATGGAGATGCACCCATTTGCTCAATGGGGGATGGATTTCATAGGACCTATCAACCCACCATCTTTAGGTCACAGATATATGTTGATTGTTACTGATTATTGTACCAAGTGGACTAAAGATGTTAGTAGTAAGACATGCAATGCTGAGGATGTAATCAAGTTTTTGGAAAGCAACATAGTAACTAGGTATGGAGTCCCTTATGCTTTAGTATGTGACAATGGGTCTGCCTTTGCATCAATAAGATTATCAAGTTGGGCTTTTGACCATGGAATTATTTTAAAGTTTTCTTCAAATTACTATCCTCAAGGGAATGGATTAGCAGAATCCACAAAGAAGAATTTATTGAACATCATAAATAAATTGATAGAAAAGAACCCAACGGAGTGGAACACCCTATTAAAGTATGCATTGTGGGTAGATAGAACCAGGATGAAGGCTGCATTAGGAAATTCTCCTTTTCACCTAGCATATGGGGTGGATCCCATCCTCCCTATTAACCTAAAGATTCCCACATTACAGTTTGCACAAGAATATTTAGGCATAGATAACAAACAAGAAGTCAGGTTGCTTCAGTTAATGCACCTAGAAGAAAAAAGGAATAGAGCAATTGATCAATTTGCTAAACATCAGGCTTTTGTCAAGCATTGGTTTGACAAAAGAGCTAGAGTTAAGGCTTTTAGAATTTTAGATTTAGTCCTTATGTGGGACAAAGCACATGAAAGGAAAGGAGATCATGGTAAATTTGATAAACTTTGGATAGGTCCCTTTCAATTTTTAGAAATTTTAGGAGACAACACCTATAGGCTTAAGAATTTAACTGGTGAGGATTTCTCATTACTAGTTAATGGATAGTTCCTCAAGCATTATTTTCAAGCCTGAAACAATGTCATGTAAGTCAAATGTGTATCATAGTGTGCATATTGTATAGTTGTTTGTACAGTTTTGTTTTGTTTGTTTTCTTGTTGAGTTTTGTTTTCATTAGTCAAGATGATGCAACTCATCACCCTAAGAAAACAACCAAATTGTTAAGATTCAAGTGATGAGAACAAATTCCTATATAGGCTATGACTCATTTTGAGAAGTATTGGTGATTAGGTCTGTGATATCCTTTTCATCAGGGTGCCTTTTCTTAACCGAAGTGGATTTTCACAATGACTCACCTAACAACCTTGGGTTTGTGGAGCACATAAGTATAGGTGTTAAGTGAAAAATCTAAAGGGGCTCCCTTGCTACCAATGCAATCTCCAACCTAAATCAGAAAGTGACCATGCCTTGCATATTAAGCTTACATGATGACATCATATGAACAGAAAGGGTAAATATTGAAAATCCAAAAAAAAACAAAATTAGGCCACCTAAGTAACTCTACCGGGGCTATAGACACCTATTGGTAGTGGGGCTCTACTTAGGGGGATTGTATAGATAACCTTGCTGAGGCTATAGATGCCTACTAGCAACAAGGCTCTATCTAGGTTAGCTATGAGAGATGCTCCTAAACTATGTAGCTTAACATCAATTACTCATGTTTTCAACTTACTTTCAAGATGCAGATAATTAATCATCTACACACACCTGATCCTTTTCTAGCATTGTTGCCCTGCTGAAAACCTTATCATTCAGAAAGATTATAATACTTATATTTAGAAAGAGTTAAAATACTATGTTAGAATGTGATCACATCACTTGAATCATTGGAATTTGGTTATGTTCTTTGGTGGCAATTTGTTGTGTGGTTACACAACATGCCCCATTTTACCTTGACAAAACAGGGACCTAACTTTTTTTGTTGCTTTGGCTTGTTGTTTTCTACTTTGGGCAGTTTGGTAAAATTAGTCATGCATGAATTCCCTACAAGAGGGTGGATTTGTCACCATGATGAGGCTATATATCAAAGTTAGTAGTTCACATTATTAACCTCGTGGTTGGAAAGTATGTAGAATTCCAAGCAGGTTTGCCTTTTAGATCACCACAGAATTTTCTAAGGGAAGAGAGCTATGTTGAGTCAAAGTTTGGTCAAACCTAATATCCAGAGTTGTGGGGGGTCATATTTCAAACACCATTCATCTTAGATTAGATCACCCCAATATAGGATTATCACCTGATAATCACTCGGTCCATGAGGCACACACATCAACTTTAAGTAAGAGCCGATATCTACCCATCAAGTCCCTTCAGTTATCTTGCAGGGGGTCATATTTTTAATATCAGTCATCTTACGAATATCACCCTCTTCGCATATATCACCCAATGCAAATATGACAGTGACATCATCTGAGTCCCATGAATGAAGGAAGTCACATTGATGATGACATCATTATTCCACCAATTATGAATGTAGATTGAACACTTGTCAGCATCCATGAATTCCCTGCAGAAGATCAATGGATTTGATCAAGATAACGCAGTTTTAACCTAATTTGTCCTCTTGATCTACTTTAAAGGTAAATTTTGAAGGTTATTTTCATTTACCTTGCGAAAAAAAGAGAAATTATAGAGCTTGGAAGTCAAACCCTTATACAACTACCTATCAATAGATTGGATCCTTCAGCATAACAGAACGGGTGATCTTTAGTATTCATAGTCCTTTTCGTAATCAGTCATCTAATCCAAGAGGAAAACACTATCAGGTAAGTCACTAAAAACCCTCCTGTTGTCATCTTCTGAGTTTTCATGGTAGAGTATTTGTTCTTTCCTACAGTTTGGCTCTGTGAATATACATATCATGATGAACTAAAGAATAATAGATAATGCATGATGTTATAGAAATGCATGTGAATACTGAAGGGTAAATAGATCATGTTTATTGCAGGAAGCCATGACAGATCTTAGAAGGAATAGGTGTGACTCAGATTTTCTTAATCCCATGTTCGTCCAACCTGAGGGGGTGCAGTTTAAATATGGAGTCTATTGGGACCTAAACTTTCACACCAATTTTTGCAAGAAATTTTGGGTTCCCATATGAAAAAATCAATTGCAACACTCATAGATACACCTAAAAATATGTCCAAGAAGCCTATTTTAGAGAGCCATATTTTTAATCCTGCTCAGTTTCATGTAAAATCACTTTGCAACCTTGTTCATCTGTCATGTGTGAGTGTGCATGACTGATTTTAGCTTCCTGTGACATGCCTTGAGAAGAAGAAACCATAAGGAAATTTGGTAGATCATAAAAAGTTTTCTATTGATAAACCAAAATATACTAATCCACATGTAAAGGCAAATGCATTATTACAAGTTCACTTATCAAGGCATGTTATAGTTGGTAACCTATCACTAGGCCATCAAGAAGCGCTCCTTTCTATAAACTAGCTTCTTTAGGCTATGGTGGTTGTTATTTCCAACAACGGCTGAGTTGAGCAAAATGGATACCTAAGGTTACTCTGAAAAGAGATCTTGAAGGTAGGCAGGCTCCTGATTGGTCTACACCTCTTTATAACTAGCTAAAATAGAAATATTCCTGCTAGAAAGAGTGAGACAACTAAATCTTATAAGAGAGATCCAAAGTTCACCTAAACTCCTGTAGGATGTTAGAAGAACAAAGTTAGTCGTAACTATGGGTGAGCTCTAAAATTCTTTGTGGAAATCTTCACTTATAGCTTTAGCACTAGACTACTATCAAATAAATTCCAAAGCTATGAAATATTGGTTGCTTGTATACTTCACAACTCCCATTACCATTTCAGACAATTAATTGCCTAGTCTAGCCTAGTTCTCATGAGCTTTCAACTTTTTCTATTTCCACTTATTTCCAAACACCACAATAGGGACACAGGTTGCTAGGTGTACACATGCTTAGTATGCAATAAGCATTACTTCGTGGATATGCAATTTTATATCTCTTGTTACTCTTCAATGCCACTCCTTACCAGTAATCCCCACATGAACACAAACCATCCTTGAAGTGATAAAAATGATTTATGTCTCAGACAATTATTTCATACTTAACAATCTTGGAAGAGAACTTAGATGCAATGTGACAATCACCACACACACATAGATTCTTTATGATGTGGATAGGAGTTCCAAGGCTAATATTAATAATCCCAAAAGAAATAGCTGGCTTCTCATGATGGCTGTAAAGCACATGTTACGTTACCTCTACATCATGTAGAACAAAAATTTATATCTGGGGCATATCCTACTTCCTCCATCTGGCAACTCAAAGTCTCCAACAGTGCATAGAATTGTTCTGATTGTGGCATCTCACTTGCCAGCAATAGCATAGAAGTTTGACAGTAGTATAAAAAACCTTGAATTTTGAGGCTCCAAGTCAAAAAGATGTTCTACTACAAGTTCACCCAGTTCAATATTGCCATGGATTCTACATGGTCGAAGTAATACAAGAGTTCTGCACAGGCAGGTTGATGACTCTAGTAATGAGTAGGATTATTCTGTTCAGATAGATGGTGAAGTGGACTATCCAGTAGATCATATATACCAAACCCATTTAACTTGCAGTCTACACCTAAGAATATGAACACTGGTTTATTGACAGATCAATCTAAATCTATTCAACTTGAGCAGCAATTACAAATGAGAGAAAGATTATAAATATGCAAAAGGTGGAATCACTATTAGACATGAATGAAAAATGTGGAAGCATAGTCGTGACATATGAATTATTGCATAAAATGCCTCAAAGAGATATAATCTCATGGAGTGTAGTGAGTGTAGGATGTGCAGAAAAATTAGATTCATTGAAAAGGCATTAAGAAAATGCAATTATATCATCCTGGCACACTGGAATGAAGTATGGACCAAATGCCTAAAATCTTCTACAATTTTTTCCCTCAAAGAAATGTGGTCTCATGTTTTGCAATGATGGCAAGATATGTACAAAATGGAGCTCTTGATGACAACAAAAACTTAACTATATTTGAAGACTAATGACATTTCTATAGGAATCTGGAATATGTAGAGTGGTCAAACAACAATTGTGCTCGTAGACATGCTAGGAGAATGGACCCTGTAACAATAAAAGAACCATCTACAAACTATGTAACTGGTTTTCATACTCAAGGAAAATGAAGACTGAGGTGGGCACTGATAGATAAAGCAGACATGAATAATACATGGCGATACCATAAATGTCGCCTTGATGATAATATCTCTCTACCAAAACATATCATTATTCTCACCAATGATCTCTTAGATCTTACAATAAAAGAATACGATGGAGTTCATCAAATTGCTAGGAAACCTTTCATAAGACTACTGAAACATTTCCCCTCTCTGATAAAAAATTGTATGCCAAAACTCATAGAGAGCTTAGAAAATGTAGGAACACTTGAACATGCTATGATGAGTGCATGCGCCATACTACAATCTAGAATTGGGTGCGGCACATAATGAAGGATTGGAGTACTTCTTCATCATTTGTCTTAGCTTTTCTTGGGAGTTCTTATCATGAATCACTGAAAGCTCAAAAAGCCATTAGCGAGTTTTTTGTGGGGTTTTACTTTCAATATACTAGGATGACAGAATCAAGGAGCATGGAAACTCATCTGCACAATATGAACAAGGAGGCACTATCCATATTTTTAAAAAACTCCTATATAAAGGTGAGGTAGATGTAGAGGATTTCGAGGAAGATGGAGAGGAAAAGGTAAAAATGATAATCAGACTGTGCCAGCAATACCAGATCAATTTCTTGCTCTCTATACTCCTGAATTTCATTGTGGAAAATATTATGAGAGTTGATAATTTGGAGAGCATGCTCACAATGGCAGAAGTTTATCAGTTAAATGTTGTCAAGACTGCAATTATTGATAGCACAAGAGACTAGTGCTGATATCAAGGAATCGACAGATATATAGCAGGAGTCCATAGTCCTCACTAGAATCCTCGCTGCCTGTACCAAAACCAATAAACCCAAAAAGAATGAAAAATAAAGCAAAGAACCCTAAATGTCATCAGGGAAACATGCATAATCGGAAGAAATTTTTTAACTCACACCAAATTCTTGAATCACACTGATGGAGGCTTCATCGGCAAGAAATGGCACATTGATAGGAGATATTTTGAAGCTCCCAATACCACTATGTCACACCGATAAGAATATGTTGGAACCCCATGAGAAGAAACATAAACATTAAAATGGTGCAAGTAAATAACAAAGTAAGACCATAAAAATAAATGTTTTCATCACATCGGTTGAGAATATTTTCAAGAGGTGAAATATTTTTTGAGGGTTAGGAAGACATCAAATAGATATTTGCAAACCTAAAGAGTAATTTGCAGTAAAATATTTTCACCGAGGGAGTTGCGAGAGATACTTTTCACCGAGGAGGTAAAATGGGTAAAATTTTCACCCAAATAAATATAAAGGTGACAAGAGAAATGGGATAAATATTATTTCCCGTAGAGTACCTGAAGAAGATTAGTGTTGGAAATAATTAATTAAAAGAGGAATGAAATACAATGAAGGAAAAATTATTGACAAAACCTAATGAGGGGTATTATTTCAGATGCTTCCCAAATAAGTAAAACATTTTTACTCGGGGAATTAATTGAATATGAAATTGTCAGGGTATGCTACAGGTAAAATTGCATACAACAAACTACAAAAGTTAAATTGCCGGAATATAGTTTATTATTGGCAAAATTATTCATTAGACCAGAAAAGATAATTAATTTTTGTGAAGAACAAACAAAAGATTAGTTTCAATTGACAAAATTATTATCTTTCAAGGGACACGCATGATGGGCATGAAGGGTCATAACCCTAGAAGATGTAATATATATACTAGATGAAATCATCAAGAGAATCATCAGTAGATTAGAGAGCATCATGATCAGAAATAGGAGTTAGATAACTGGATGGATTGACCAGTTGATGAAATAAAACATTATGTTGTATATTGTAAAATCTTTTGAAATTGTATAATGGAGAAGAATGCATAAATTGGTGATTTAATATTGGTGTCTATTGTTTGTTGAGATGAACAATTATTTGGTTGTCTCCACATTGTTATTTCTCTATTATTTGAACCTGAGTTTCCAAGTTGATATTTTAGTTTCATTGAGACACACTTGTTGTTTTCGTGTAATTAAATTAATTGGTTTCTGTTAAAGAATTAAAATCCTTTTGATTGATTATAATAACTTGGAAGTAACATTTGGATCAGTAAGAATAGCCCTATAATTGACAAGATTGTCATACTGTCTCCAACTCGATATTGCCTTGTTATTCAAATTGAGGATCTACTCCATTTGTCAATACACACTTGCTATCATTGTGTGATTCTGTTGATTGGTTCCTTCTAGGAAGGATTAAAAATCCTTTCAATAAGTCACAGTAACCTGGTAGGATCGAGTGGATCAGTAAGTAGAGTATGTCAGTCACATTCTTGCACATTTATACAAGCTATAAACAAACACAAGTGCCAAACAATTAGAATTGTAACTAGTAAGTAAATCATATATCATATATACCTTGACTCTATTAGCCCAATAGAAATAGGCACTGGTCATACCAATTCCACTCTAGGATTCCATAAAATCTTATTCAAACAATTACATCTCAGATTTTAGTATTAGGAGTAGGAGTAATTTGCAAGCTTTCATCTATTCCACAGTTTATGCCATTGTGAGTAGATACCTAAATTCATACATTCCTTTTATCTGCTTCAGCTTTCAAGGTTCACCCGCCTAGGTTTAGCAAACCCTGAAGTGTAGGGAGTCATCAACCATCTAGGTTAACTCTGTTAGTTGGTTCAAAAACATTGCAAGTTTGATCATAGAGCTTGGCATCCTCTTAGGGATTGAAACCTGCATTTTTGAGACCCAACAGAGTCATTGGTGATACTCACCAAGGGGATACAGACCTGGTAGCATGGTCCATAAGGGTGGATCATGATAAGGACAATCCCATTCTGGATGGGGTATATGTTTCAGGAATGTGGCATGCAGCTGGTTTTTCATATCCCATGGATATCCCAAAGTTAGTAGTGGAATGTGCCAGGAATCATAACCCTGAAACCAGGCAGGTGGAAAAACATGGAGGAATATATACAAACTTCTCAATCAAGGGAATTACTGCCACTTTTAATCTACCAATTGGGAAGAAGGTAGTGAGCGTGGACATACATAAGATGGAAACAAAATACAATAATAATAAGAAGAATGCAAGGAAGAGGATCTACTAGTGGAGGTCAAAGAGCAGCACCTATGCTACCTCAGCCAAATTACCCATACATTTATATAAGTTTGATTTTGATGATGAGTACCAGTATATGATTGCCTTGCTGAGAAGGATGACAGGTAAACCTCATGCTGGAAATTTTGAGAACTAGATGTTTGGGATCATCTAGATGGTCTTATATATAGATAACATGCTATTATGGGCCAAGATCATCAGTGACACACTGGATGAAGGAATGAGGAACCTGGGAGGACAGACATGTTTGATTTATATGACCTCATATGTGGTATACTCATGTGCGTATAAGGGAACCTTTGATGCCTTGAAGATAGTGGTTAAGGCTGGTGGTGATACTGATGATGCCCACATATGGGATCACTATCCCCAGTTACAAAGGAAAGATTACCTTTTGGACTACAAACTGGTAAATGATGCATTCTCTATGCATCTAGTCAGAACCATCGAGGAAGATAGGACCAATAAGCTGAGCATGGAAGCTCAAGAAGTTGTTTATAGGCACGGGGCCTAGTTTATCCAGTTTGCCACCTTTTCATACATCAGGATAGAGGGATTTGAAGGACAACCTCTTATGTTGCCAAGATACCCTACTGATGGGGTTGTCTTGATGGAATTTGTCAGACAGGTATCTACAATAGTTGAAGCCTTCAAGACACAAAAGAAGATACCTCCAGTGTTATTCCCAATATCTATTGGCTGGTATATGTGCTCAGACTTAGAGAGCATAAAACATGTCATGGGAGGGCTAAAATTGATGTATCTACAACCATTTCCCTTAGCTAGATTGTATGATCCTTATGGCAGGATGCAGAAAATATTAGGAAAACTGATATATCAGAAGCATATAGAGGACTTTTGGACTGACTGTGATGATGAAACTGAGGTGAGGAGAAGGAAGTACTAGAGGCTCACCTTGAATCAAATAAAGACCTTTGATTACATCCCGGTGCCAGTGCAGCTGAGGAAGGATGATGGAAAGATTACATCCAATGAATATGAGGACAAGAAGGTGTATAATGACACCATATCAGCCCCAGATCTTACACAGCCAGAGGATATATCCTTGGATCAGCTGACAGGTGGGGTGATCCAGTTAACTCAGGCCTGGGTGGATGAATAAATAAATAGATTGAAAAAAAGGGGTGTTGTCCTTATAGTTGATGCCAAAAAGAAGAGGCAAGAAATATCTGGTGAGGAATATGATGATTTCCTCAATGAGAAAAGAAAATCGAATGGGGAGAGGTTGCCCACACAAAAACAAAGGAAAGGTCCCCCTAAGGGTAAGAAAAGTGAAGATGAGCTAAAGGGGGTGATAATAGAAAGGATTGCCACGTCAGCTACAGGTGCATCTACATCAAGTTAGGCATCCACATCATCTGCATAGCCTCCTATTGAAAATCTAAAGACTAAGAGGATTTTGAGGCCAGTTGTTGAAACTATGGAAGTGCAGGTAGAGGGCCAGGCCTTGCAGCAGGAAATGGAAGAAGGCATCCCTTTGGAAGAAGAGCAGGTAAATAAGGAACCTACAGGTGATGACCTGATGGTGGTCAATAAGAAGAGGAGGGTGATGTCACTGATGTCACCACCCAAAAAGCAAAGAACAACCATGAGGGGGGATATCAGAGCTAACCCTATTATATTGAGAGGAGCCGGTGGTGAAGCATTTAGGAAGGAACTGCAACATGATGTTCCGCTTCCCACCATAATAAAATTCAAAACTAAGAAGGTAGAGAAACAAACAAGAGAAGTGTTCAAGGCAAGTTAGGGTGGTCCTTTTTCCTTGGAGGATACTGTGGACTTGTTTGATGATGAGGTAGTTCAGAGTGTGGCCTCTCAACGAATGGAGACTCTTACTTCCAACACCCACATGACCCCTCATGGGACCCCATTAGCATAGATGGCGATGTTGGAAGAAATAAATCAAATAGAGGAGGAAGTAAAATAAGGTAGCCCAGAGAGGGCAGCCCAATATATAGGGCTTGATAATTTGGTTGAGCAGGTGACTAGCCCTACCGTTGTAGATTTAACATATAGGGGTGATGTAAGCCCTAAGGATAAAGAAGGTGCACCTGATGAAGCAAAGAAGATTGAAGTGGCCAAGCAGGTAGAAAAAGAAAGCACTGCTCCTGATATGGGTCAGCAACAACATGAGATACCCATAGAATCGAAAATAGTAGAAGTTTAATAGAAGAGTGGGGGTGATAAAGATATATCAAGTGCTGCTGCTGCTCAAACTCAGGGAGAGCTAAGAGATGCCTCAAGAGCAGAAGATAAATCAGACTAGGAGGACCCCAAGCCACAAGATATCGATGTATCAAGTGGAGAACAAGAAATGACTCTTTATCAAGGTGATGCACAAGGGCCGAATACACAGACATCCATAGATGTCAATATGCCTCAGGATGAGGAAAACAATAAAGTGGTTGAAAATTAGAAGGATGGAGTACAAGATCAAGTGCAGGATTAGAATGTGGAAATTCCACAAGATCCTCCTTTGCAGAAGGAATCCCCTCAGTAGGAAGAACTTCAACGAGATCCCCCTCATGAAGAAATACATGAGGAAGAAATCAAGAAGGTGCCTTCTCCACAAAAAATAGAAGATACTGGAGAGTAGGGTAGACATGATGTTGACAAAGATCATCAAGGATTTGGAGATGATGTGCCTGAATGGCTAGAAAGAGAAATAGGCATGGAACAAGGGTCTGAAATTCAAGAATTTGATGTTTCAACCTTGTTCGCTAAGACAATGATAAAGCCAAAAAGGAAGGCCAGATTAACATTGGCCATAAAGAGAGATCTTGCTACAGGCAGAAGGATTGCAGAGGTAGCACTTCCCACGGTTGAGAAAGAGAAAGGCAAAATTAGCCTTGAAGAGTTCCAAATCACAACTATTGATTTGGGTTTTGCAAATGAGGACCAGGAAGGTCAAGAAGGGAAGGACATTATTGATTCTTTAACCCAAAGGGTGAAGAAGGAGAAAGAGAAAAATAAAATGCATAAGGAGGACATTGCTTAGCTACATTCTTACATAAAAGGTTTAATTAACCCTGATAATACACCAATTGATCTGGCAGTCCCATTAACTATCATATCACAAGAAGAGGTCACCAAGTTGGACCTAATGAAACATGAGGCAATGATCATGGAGAAATGGATGCTGTCAGCTCTCACTGGGGTTGAGGATGTATTGAGAACCTCATTACAGAGGTGGAATTCTTTGAGTAGTCTGAAGAGGAAGGTAGATAAAATGCAAAATGATACAAGAAAACAATCATTCCAATTGGAAAAGGACCTGACTGCTCTAAGTGAAATGAAGAGAATTGATCCATAGGTATTGATAAGCAATCAAGTGTTGGATAATAATACTGCCCTTCTAATAGGCATATGGTATGAAGATGTCAGGTTTGAATGTGATATCTTGAAGGAGTGTAGCGGCAAGATCAGGGATATTAGTATAAAGATGCACAACATGATGGCTTATGAAGTAGAGATCCTTGAGGCCTTGGAAGGAAAAAGAGAGGGCAAAATTGAAAATCAGGATGCAGATTTTGCTATCAAAGCTCTGCATGATAATTTCAAGTCGGTAGCAGATGACCCCCTCACCCACCTGACAAAAGAAGTAATGAATAAGGTCATGAGGATAAAAGTCAAAGTAGAAACATATAATGAGACTTTAAACAATGGAAAAGGTAAGCTAGAAGCTCTCAAGGCTAACTTCCAGTCTCATAAACATGCCATAACAAAAGCTAGAAAGTGACAGTGATTCTGAAAGTGATGAAGATGAGGAGAACGGTGAAGAAGAAGAAAATGAAGAAGAGGAACCTGAAGAATGAATGAAGATGCATCACAAAGTGAACATATGCATAAGGTACTCATTAATAATAAGTCATACAGATGGTTACCAGCTAGCAACCTATGCCACGAGGAAGAGTTGACTAAGTCATAGGGTAATTGTCAACTGTTGATCTTAATTGACAAATCTTGACTGTTGGTCAATTGTAACTACCTCCTCACCTTATTCTATAAAAGGTGCAGGGGTGCAATCTTTTAAACATTTGAAACTCAATTGAAATTTGATTGCTGAGAAAATTCAGGACTCATTTCAAAGTTGTTGTAAATGTACATGTTATGCATACTTAATGAAAGAGAAGCCATTTTGATTACAAATCATCATAAATCTTGAGTAATCTGTGATTGAAATCTAGATATATGCATTGATTAGCTACGTCCCTTGGAGTGCTTTTCAGTCTGCATGTATTGTTTTCATTCCTAGTTCCTTTGAAGTTAGCATCAACCATATCTAGCTGTGGAACATCCTGGTGACCTATGGTTTGATTTCTTCTCTTCGTGAATGTATCTTGTATGTATGTGATTCAATGACTAAAGATTCACTAAAAGTAGAAGTATTCTTTTAAATTTCTTTGAATTTTATAACAGATCATCTCCATAATTGTAAATAACAAAGAATCAAAAGCAAATAAAACATGAAATATGCAGATATCTCGTAGATAATTGAAAATACAGAGCATATTTAGAGTAAAAGCATGTCAAATTGATAAATATCATGTAAATTTAGACAAATATCCATGAAATACATGTAAATATCCACTTATAGACACATCCTTTGAATAAATATACAGTGTAGAAGAAAGAGCAAGTTCATAATGATCAATGATAAGAAGAATTGATCAAACTTACAAATATCTTAGCAATCTTTGAAAGTAGAGTAGAATTAACCTCTTTGTGGAGTGAATTTATAGGAAACAGTGCAATACTGATTATCTAAACAAATGTAAGACCCCTTGAAATAGAAAAAGTATGTCACATCAACCTCTGAGTAATGTTAGACAATCATGACCTGATCAATTGAGACTTGGAGTCATCAACTTATCCTAAGCTGATCGTACTTTACAAGGTAATAAAGGTTTGTTGTGCAAATTTTTATGCATGTTGTTATGACTAACAATCATCATCAACATGCCGTTGATGTCAAGAGGAAGTATTACACAAAGGAGGAGCTTTACAAATAGGGGGGGCTCTATAGATAGGGGAGCATCATAGAAAAGAGTGAGAATCACATAATGAAGGAAAGAAGTATGTTACTTCCATTTTCCATTGATGTCAAAGAGGGAGAGATATAATAAGGGGGAGTAGTGTAAATGGAGAGAATTATATTCGTGTTGCCATCAATGACAAATGGACAGATTGTTGGAAATATTATCATTGATGTCAATGATATTGTTGTCGTTGATGTCAAAGGCATATGGGAGATTGTTGGTGACTATTGTCATTGATGTCAAAGGAAATTTCAAAGGAGTGAAAGGCAAGGATGATAGTATGACATTTGGAAATAAGAGTTGTAAGGCATAACAAGTATAATTCAACGACAACAAGTAACTTCCATATTTAGTCATAATATTGTTGAGTTATTGGAGATGATGCAAGGCAAAGGGTTTTGTGGTCTAAGGAACATGCTAACCATCATTATGATAGTGAGCAAAGATAAATGGAATTACATGTGTAATTAAGAAGTTGACTATGAAAGAGAAATGTGTTACATTTTGTTTACTAGCCAACCACCAAGACATAGTTATACACACACAAATCACCAAGTGAAGGATGCCAAGAATATATATAAAATACAAGGCAACAATTATCATTTGATAATAGACAATGGCTACATCTTACAAGAACAATGATGATATCCTAAAGGCAACTACTACATTTAAAGAGTAGCAAATTAGATTCACAAATGCAATGATTACCATCCACATTTATAGAGAAACAATTATCATAGATATGCAATGATTATAATTAAGACAAATATAGTTGAGCCTTTTAAAAGGGAGTTTAAATTAAATATTTAAACTTAGGATGACCTCCTTCCTTGAGAAAATTTGAAGGTTTACAAATAAATACTACAAAGGCTGATTTATCCTTTGGCACCAAGTTTTTTGAAGATTCAAAATTGGATTTTAACGAAAAGGCCGACCTATTGTTTGATGTATTAATAATTTCAAATCAATACATTTTCAATGTGGCCGACCATATATATGAAGTGCTCCTCACATAAGGACAAAATTGTCCCACTAAAAGACAAATTTGTTATATATATAAATGGAGTAATGGAAAGGTGTGATTAGAGTAGTAAGGAAGAGTTGCATTTTTTAATAAAGAGTTGCATTCCTTCATGAGGTTCACTGTTGTCCAAGAATATATATATAAGTACATTTGTGATGTATGGTGGAAAGTGTGAGTGTGAAGAATAAAAGCTTAGAAAGACACATTTAAATATGCATATGAAGAGTTATATGAAGATAATTAGAAGGGTGTTAATACAGATATAGAAGAGAAGATTATGTAGATATAGAGGAGAAGATTATGCAGATATAGAGGAGAAGATTATGTAGTTATAGAAGAGGAGTTTATGGAAGATTTATAAAGAATAATGTAAGAAGATTTAAAAAGAACTTGTAGACACCCCAAAATGACCATGTCTTTGAATCACTTGCATTTCATCAAATCTGTCTAATCACCCGCATTTCAACGTTAATTAAATAGTCTAATTATTTAATTAATTTCATCAAATTTATCAAAATTATTCCAAAACTCGTAAATTTGACATTAATTGAATAAATTCTATTCATTTAATTAATTTAATCAAAATCAACTTTATTCTTCCACAATTAAATAATTTTAATTATTTAATTAAACCAAATTATTCTTCCAAATTTAAATAAATCATTCAAATTTATTTAAATTGAATATCTCTTCTAAAAATAAAATATAATCAAATATTTTATTTATCTTTCATCATGCAAAATAAATTAAATCAATTTATTTGTTTAATTTATTTAAATCTTCAAATCTATTCTATTCTTCTATCATGCACAAATAATTAAATAAATTTATTTATTTATTTTCCTCAAAAATCTTCCAATTCCTCTAAAAATAAATCTTGTTCTGTTGGTTAAGGTCTGGACAACTGAGAGGGGGGGTGAATTAGTTGTCACACATTTTTAATCTTTTCTACCTTTAATCTTCTTTTTCCATTTATAATCAATTTAATGATATAAACATTTTAGCATCAATCAAACATATGAATAGAAAACATAAATAACTCATTTGACATTAAGATTTTGATGTGGAAACCCAGTTAAGGGAAAAATCATGGTGGGGATTAACCCACAAAAATTAATACCCTGTTAAAAGTATTTTTACAAATGGGAATGCACATGCATTCGGGCTCACTGCCCAGAGCTCACTACTCAAATGGAGGCTCACTGCCTATAGAAATATTACAAGAGAATAACAAAGATTTGAACTGATTAATAGCATATACCTATGCAAAAATATCAATTCTAGTTAAGTACAAAAACTGATCTTACACGTTTCATCTTTGCTCTGCTCTTCTTACTGTTCTGCCTTCATTCACACTTTGGATTTCTACTCTTCTCACATTCACCTCATTCGTGCACACACACCGAATCATCCAACTTCATTAGCTATATATATCCACAACATGATCTACAATCATTCTATTACTCAGCTTCAACAACACTTAGAACTTTTATGAATGCTTTGCTCTGTCGGCTAGATCTATGTATAACTTAAGGTGTGGACCAAAACTTGCTCTTGAAAAACATCACTCATGTCGGCCACTATCACTGATCATCACCATTTGTTCAACAAACAACTTTCATACATCCAGAATGTGAGGCCTACCTTTTTCATTCCCGTATATTTGACTATTTACTTTACTGTTGCTGATACATTTAGACTTGTGGGACTGTTGATCCCGAATTCCCCAACTATTAGACTTTATGATGTTATGGGAAAACTAATTGGGTGATATTAGATAGATGCTTTATATTATGATGTTATGGGAAAACTAATTCGGTGATGTTAGATAGATGCTTTATATTATGATGTTATGGGAAAACTAATTGGGTGATATTAGATAGATGCTTTATATTATGATGTTATGGGAAAACTAATTGAGTGATGTTAGATAGATGCTTTATATTATGATATTATGGAAAAACTAATTGGGTGATGCTAGATAGAAAATTGTTTTGTGATTCAATTCTGGGAATGGATGTTTGAAATGCAGAAATTAGAATCAAATTGTAATGTGACTTCCTTTATGCTTATGTGAACTTGTGATATTTTATGCAAGTGTATATTTTAATTTTCTTCGGCTATATATGTGTGTGTGTGTGTGTGTGTGTGTGTGTGTGTGTGTGTGTGTGTGTGTGTGTGTGTGGAATTAACTTTGTAATTGAGTGTGCAAGTATTTCTAACAAGCCACATGAATTGGGGATCATCCCACACACGCTGTTGTTATCCCTTGTGAACTGATCTAGTTCCACAAGGAATTAAGATCAACTTTGTGCATGATGAAAATTCTGTGATGTTAATTGTATATTGTTAGTCGGGCTAAGTCTACCCCTCTTTTATTTTGAATTCTTATTGGTGTTGTAAGAATTTTGTATTTTGAATTTCATTTTTTAAGTTTTAAATTTTGAGACCCCTTTTCATGTGCTTTAACTTGACCCTAGGTGCTCAAAATGAGCTAAACTTGACCCTGGGTTGTACCCCATGGGTCTAGGGACCTTTTTGTCTTGGGTAACCCTTGGTAAACCTCCATTTGGTCACCTTAACTTCACCTTGAAGTTAAGTGACGAAATTGGAGGCATGGGAGGGAGAGAATGAGTGGTCCCAACACTCAACCCCATCCCTCTCCACTTCCCAAGGTTGGAGATGTCTCCAAGACCCCCCAATTGTGGAGGACTTGACTCCAAGTCTCTCTCACAATTGGTGAGGGTGCCTTGGAGTTGTGTGGTCCCTCTTGGGAGGAAAGGAAGGGGACACATGTGTCACCCATTCCCTCTCAAGCTCCACTTTTCTCTCCCACATGATTGAGAGAGGACAAGTGGAAGGGGTGAGAGAGACTTGGGGATGGGTGAGTGACATGTGTCAACACCCATCCCATGGGTCTTTCTTGTAGTTGGGAGGAAGAGTGAGGAGGTGACAAGTGTCACCTCCCCATTCCTCAAAGCTCATGGGTTGAGCTTATTTTAATCCCACTTGGAGAAGGTTATGGGTTGTTGAATTTATGGATAATTTCATTGTTTGAATTTTAATTTGGGGAAAAGATAGAGAGAGTTTTATGGCTTATGTTGGAGGAGGATTTGGAGAAGCTCTTTATCAACCATCTTCCATAATTGGGCTTTTAAAGGTTGGCTTCAAGGCTAAGGCCTTCCCTTTGTATTTTTGTTTGCTTGTATGATGCATATGTGTGAGGTTTATTTTCTTGAGTTTTTATTGTTATTGTGGGGAAAATTTGTAGGGTGTTGTAAGAGCCTCTCCCACTTGGGAGAAGATGTTCAACAAGTGTGGGGTAGGGGAGGAGTGAACCTCCTTGGGGTCATTACCTTGTTTTTGTGATGTTGTAAGCCTTGAGGGCAATATATGAGATTTTGAACAATATGTGAAATGGCTTGAGAGCCAAAATGAAAACTTGTGGAAATTGTGTTTAAATGTGATGGCTAGAGGCCTTATGAAGTATTTGTCTTGGGATATTTGTAGGAGTGGCACTCTTGAGTTGAGTGTCTCCACTCCCCTACCCCTTTGAACTCATCTTGGTTGAGTACTTGTGTTGTGCTATCCATGGGTGTAAAATTGTGTTTGGTTGTTTGAATACCTTGATGTGATGTGGAATGAGTTCCCTAGTGTGTGGATGACCTCCCTAGCTCGGGGGTGACCCTCTTGTGGGTCTATGGTAGAGAGGAGAGCAAGATGTGTGGTTTTCTTTCCCCTTGTGATATGTAGGTTCATTGGAGCTAAGTTGCGAAGTTGGAGAAACATCTTGTTCTTGGAGTGATATTTTATTTTCCTTTACTCTTGAGAAAGAGATTGGCCTATTTAGGAGTTTCATCTTTTGTTGGTTTTCAAAGAGGAGGACTTTGTCCTCTCTCTTGTTGTAAAATTATATTTTCTTAAGTTGTGTGTAAGCCATTTTCAGTGTATTGAAAGTTATAATTTGTTGATTTAATTCTTATCCTTCATAAATGTTGAATGAAGAAAATTTGTTTTATAAGTTAATTCATTTGTATGTAAATTTTAAGCATTTCTCAAATAGAAGAGTTGTGGTTTAAATTTTGAGACAAACAAGAAATTGACATTTTGTTATTATGAAGAGAGAAAATTAGTAGATGTTAAGTATTGGAAGAATTTACTAAATTGTATTTATTTCCTTCCTTTAAAAATGTGCAAATATTAATCATGCAATGAATATATTTTAAATGAGTTCATTGTCTTGTAGTAGATTTGATTTAAACAAAAAAAAATAGATATATTTATCTTTGTGTATTATTTATAAAGCAAATTTGTATGTAGTTGAAAAGAAAAAAAAATATTATATTTATTATGAGTATTTGAATGTATACATTAAATGTATTTAAATATAAACTGAATTCTTTATTTCTGCCAAACAAAATTGATTGTAATAAATACCCACATATATATATATATATATATATATTGTATGTATTTAATATAGCAAACTATAAATTTAAATTAAAAAAAATTATGAATGTTGTGTATATACTTACATGTATCTATCTATATATATATATGTATATATATATATGTTATATTGAATGAAACTTAATATATGAAAATATTAATAAATAAATAAAAAATACAAAAGAGACTATTTTTATTTTGACAGTCACATTTTTTTACAGAGGGTAGTTTTAATGTTTATGGTGCAGGGGTTTGAACCCCCCCATCGTCGTGCTTTTGGTGTTGGGTGTGGGGAGGGGGGCGGAGCCCCTACCCACACCCCATCATATGGGATGTGGGTGGGGGCTCCGTCCCCCTCCCCACACCCTGATTACCTTTAAACCCCGTGGCCTGCTTTCTCTCTGTGTAGACTGCGCCCAACACAGCATCCGTCGACCCTCCCTCTGTTGCTCCCTGCGGCCACTGCAGACTCCACCCCCTGCTGAACTTCTCACCACCGGCCCCTCCAATAGAACCTGTGTCACCTCTGTGGTCACCCTCCTCTTAAATCCACCACTGCTAGTCTCCAATAGCCCTGCCTCTGGCTGCCCAACAACACAATGAAAAAATAAATAAAACCCTTAGGGTTTTCAGTTCTTAACAAAAAGAATAAAAATATAAATATTAAAAGGATATCCATTTCAATAACACAATAATATATATATATTTGTAAATGCCATCATATGCATTTCATATGTGGCCATTCCAACTTGCAAACAAAAACCAAGGAAACAAGGAATGAGAAAATGAGAAAAAAGAGAAAGAAAGATAAAAGTGAAAAATAAAGAGGAGAAAATGAGAAAAATAAGGTTAAGGTTTTCACTCATAAAGAAAATAATATTTTAATGTTGGAGGAATTTAGGGCAAAGAGGAATTAAATATTCTTTTAAAATTTAAATTCCCCTCTTGTTATTAGTTTTGTTCATTATTTCAAGTTGGGAAACTATATATGGAATTTTGAGATAATTAAATGTTAAAACTTTATTCCTTTTAATATATTATTTTTATTTGTTAGTGGAAGTTAAATAACAAATTAGATCACGATATAGGGAATTATTTGATTCCACTATATTTTATACAATTAAAATATTGGGAGGTGTTATTTTTAAATAATCGAGTTAAGAAAACTAACTCCGTGAGAACAATGTAAACCACAATGTTATTAATTAAAATTTAATATTCCCTTAATCATGTTGAGGCAATTTAATTAATGAAATTAAATTAGACATTGATTTAAACCTAAATCAGAAACCTAGTAAACTTTTTAAATGAAGTTAGTAAAACCTATTTCCGATATTTGATCTACTAAGAAATTAGAAATAATTAAAATGATGGAGAGATAACTCTGATTGATTGAAAACGTGAAGGAGAACAAATTGATCGAACTTTATTGAAAAACATATAAAATTGTAGAAAACGTGAAGGAGAACAAATTGATCTGACTTTGTTGAAAAATGTTCAATTAACTTAATCAACTAATTTACCTATTCAATTAGTGAGACGTAAGTAATTTAAACCAAATCAGTAAACCTTTTGATCAAATTAGTTTTAGTACAATAAACCCTATTCACACCCGTGAGGCGTTATGCTACCTAATTTTTTCTGGAATTTAGGGTTTAGCTAGGTTAGTGAAGTTTAACCTTGTTAGAGAATATAATATTGTTTTCGCTGAGTATGGTCATTTGATTTTGGTATTTTATCATCCTCTCATGCATTCAATTTTTTGGCTATTGATTTTGACTTACGTCAAAATCCCTTCATTCACATAGGTTGACTTAGGGTTTCGATCATTGATCCTAATCCTATTGGCGATGTTAACCACGTCATGATGACCCCCTAGTTGGCCTTCTTTGCGATTGGTATGCGCACGTGAACTTATTAACCCACATTCAATTGTTTTGTTTACGCCTTAAGCGTACGCCACCAAGCACACTTATGCGTGCAAGGGGTTTTCTTGGGAAGCATGGAATTTTTTTTGATATTTCATGTCATGACCACATGACAAATGTGGACATGACAAATGTGGACATGACACGTGCGATGTGTGTTGTGACCGCATGAGAAATGTTGGCATGACATTTAGTATCAGAGCCCAAGTTTAAACACTGCGCGTATTTAGGCACGTTACTTATTCTGTAACTTTAATTAATTAGTTCCTACCTTGTTTTGTAGGATGCCTCCCTGACGTGTTCGACGAGCGCGATCGCGTAACATTGCATTTGCTAAGGTGCACAGTGATTTCTCTATAGAGGGATAGGTACTCGTAGTCATAGTAGATCAGCCAGTACCACAGGCACCACTTGTACTTGATATAGGTCCTTAGATTTTACAGTCATTATAGGCCATGTTAGAGCGGCTACCACCAGTTATACCAGTGCCACGTGATGAGCCTCGCATTGATCCGTGAGAGGAGCCACGTGAGGAACCACGTGCTGAGTCACGTGCTGAACCATGTGTCGAGCCCCACATCGATCCGCGAGAGATGCCACGTATGGAGCCTTTTGTAGAGATACCTGATACTACAGTGGAGGAGGTGGGGTCAGCTTATAGAGAATGGAGTAGGAGTCCTCCACGACACCAAAGATGAGATGAGACTGTGAGGGTAGAGAAGATACATCATGGACCTTATGAGTATGGTATGGATGAGCCGATTATAGGACAGAGATAGAGGAGATCCCATCAGAGACCTACTTAGGCTTAATCCACCTACCTTCGCACTAGCTACAGAGGGAGCCGAGGCTGAGGCTTGGCTCATTAGTCTAGATAGGTGCTTCACGTTGCAACCTTATGGGAGAAACATGAAAGCATGAGTGGCAGTACACCTTCTGAGAGATGCAACAGCTACTTGGTGGTGCACTGAGGAGTGCAAGCACCGGTTGTCATTAGACACACTCACATGGGACACTTTCATAGAGCACTTTAATACGCGTTACTTGTCAGATCATTATACGTAGTGCCAGATAGATGAGTTCCATGACTTACAGTAGAGAGGACTCATGGTTGCATACTATGAGAGTTGATTTATTGATCTTTCATGTTATGTAGATTATCTCCATGATGAGAAACTCCTAGTGCACAAATTCATCAGAGGTCTGAATTAGGGGATAGCAGGACCAGTGCATATGGCAAACCCCTGGACTATGAGTGAGGCTACCGAGAAGGCTTATATTATAGAGGAGATTTAGGGATGAGGGTAGAATTCACGCCTGCAGTTTCAGGATAGTAATCACCAATAGTAGTGAAACTTTCGTAGACCACAACCAACACCACATAGAGGAGGATTTAATTCTCTATCTTTACATACTAGGCCTCCACAGCAGTAGTAGCAGCATCAGCAGAGGTCTAGACCCCAGCAAAGGGCTCAAGGAGGACAAAACTGTGGTTGGTAGTAGCAGGGCCCGCATAGGGATCAGAGACAGTAGGGATCATCTGCGTGACCTGCGAGGTCATAACAGTCGTATAGAGGTTCATAAGGGTCCACAGGATGTACTGGACAACAACAGTCAGGTAGGACTTAGTCAGGGTAGTTACAGGCTAGGGGCCCATGTTATGTATGTGGTGGGGTAGGGCATTTGGCCAGAGAGTGTTCACAGGGTTTCACAGTAGGGGGACAACCCCGTTCAAAAGGGTCAGAGTAGACGATAGCAGATGTGGGCAAGTCCCACCGCATGTTTGCAGTAGTTGATAACTACTAGACTGACTATCAGGCCTCCATTATTGAGACATTAGGTACGATGGGGGATGCCCCCATCTCTATTCTTCTTTACTTTGGAGCTACCAATTCTTTTCTATCTACATCGTTAGTGGAACGTTGTAGGCTGGTGGCTTCTAGGTAGGACATTAGGTGGGAGCTTGAGTTGGCCTCTCGAGGCCAGGATGTCAGTAGATACCTTGGTTTAGGATTGTGAGATCTCCTTGGGTTCCTTCACTACATCATGTGACCTTAGAGTTATGTCGTTAGGATCCTACAGTGTAGTTTTGGGGATGGATTGGCTTGCGGCTCATAAAGCCAAGCTAGATTGTCACCAAAGGACAATTAGCTGCTTAGATGATCATGGTTCACCAATTGAGATAGTGGGCATTCAAAAGCCCATGGTAGTTCATATTATATCCGCGTAGCAACTTAAGCACTGCATGCGGAAGGGGTGCTAGATGTTTGCTATCATGGTTAGTGACAGATCAAAGGATGAGCCTGAGGCTTCATTGGATGACCACCTTATCTTGAGAGATTTTGTCAACGTGTTTCCGCCAGAATTACCAGGTATGCCTCCATGCAGAGAGGTTGATTTCCACATCGATCTATTGCCAGATGTAGAGCCAATGTCTCGTGCACCCTACAGGATGACTACACATGAGCTCACGGAGCTCAAACTGCAGTTAGAGGAGTTACTTGAGAAGGGACACATCTAACCTAGCATTTCACCATGGGGCACACCAGTTATCTTTGTGAAGAAGAAGGATGGGTCTCTTCGATTATGCATGGACTATAGGTAGTTGAACAAGGTGACAGTGAAGAACCGTTATCCTCTGCCTAGGATTGATGACCTTTTTGACCAGATGCAAGGAGCCAGAGTGTTCTTGAAAATTGATCTAAAATCTAGGTATCACCAATTGTGCATCACAGAGTTAGATATTTATAAGACTACTTTTCAAACCAGATATGGCCATTACGAGTTCACAATGGTACCCTTTAGTTTGACGAATGCCCCTGCAGTGTTTATGAGTCTCATGAACGAGGTGTTCTGCACTTACTTGGATCAGTTCGTGATCATCTTTCTTGATGATATTTTGATCTATTCGTGGACCAAGGAGGAGCATGTGGATCATTTGTGTCAGGTTTGTAGTGCTTGGGAGAGCAGCAGCTTTACGACAACCTGGCGAAGTGTGCCTTCTTCAGGACAGAGGTGCAGTACTTGGGGCACATCCTATCAGGTGATGGCATCTCCATAGATCCATCCAAGATTAGAGCTATTTAGAATTGGCCAGCACCCACCAATGTGATAGAGGTCAGGAGTTTCATGGGAATAGCCGATTACTACCACAGATTCATAGAGGGATTTTCCAGGATAGCGCATCCCATCACTTCCCTGCAGTAGAAAGGGAAGAGTTTCACTTGGACTGAGTAGTGTGAGAGGGCCTTTGGGATCCTCAAGGAGTGTCTTATCAGCACTCCCATCTTAGCGGTTCCAGATCCTGCAGAGGATTTTGTTGTGTGCATAGATGCATCACTTGAGGGTTTGGGAGTTGTGCTTATGCAGGGTGGTAGAGCAATTGCATATGAGTCACATAAGCTCAAGACACATGAGTTAAACTACCCTACTCATGATTTAGAGCTTATAGCAGTTGTACATGCTCTTGTTCATTGGAGACACTTCCTTTTGGGTCAATGCTTTGAGCTCCATTTAGATCACCATAGCTTGCAGTACATTTTCACCCAACCAAATTTGAATGCCCGCCAGTGGCATTGGATGGAGTTTTTATGTGAGTATGACTTTGATGTCCACTACATCAAAGGGAGGGAGAATGTGGTCACCGATGCCTTGAGTTGAAGGCGCCACAAGATCTTGACCTTGACATTGAGTGTGGACTTGAGAGAGCATATCTTACATCATCTGCCTAAGGACAAGTGGTTTCTTGAGCTACAATAGGAGATCCAGAAATAGAGGGCCCTTAAGGGTAGATTCGTAGGATATTCCCTTGAGTTTGATGGTTTTCGTAGACATCGACAGCGCATCTATGTACCCCGTGCAGGTGATCTTCATATAGTGATTCTTTCAGAGGCTCATAGAGCACCTTATGCAGCACACCCAGGGGGTGAAGAAGATGCATACCAGCTTGCGACAGTTATACCATTGGGCAGGTATGAGATGAGACATTGCATAATATGTTGCTCGTTGCATTGAGTGCTAGAGGCTCAAGGCTGAGCATTAGCATCTAGAAGGACTGTTGTACCCTCACGAGATACCTAAGTGGAAATGGGACACTATTTCCATGGATTTTATTGTTGGTCTACCTATGTCATCATGTCGCCATGATGCCATCATGGTGACGGTTGACAAGTTGGCCAAGGTGGTGCATTTCTCACCTGTACACATGACATACAATGCACCATCTGTGGTGAGCGTATTCTTAGATCAGATTGTTAGATTACATGGGGTACCTCACCATATCATTTCTGACAGAGACTCAGTTTTCACTTCAGCTTTTTGGAGAGCCTTATAGCAGGCATTGGGCACATAGCTCAACTTCAGTTTAGCTTACCATCCTAAGACTGATGGATAGACAGAGAGAGTTAATTAGGTGTTGGAGGACATGCTTCATATGTATGTTATGGACCACTAGTCTAGATGGGAGGAGTATCTGTATCTGGTTGAGTTTGGCTACAATAATGGGCATCACAGCTCGTTGGGTATGCCTCCTTTTCAGGCTTTATACTACAGACCATACAAGACACCATTGAGTTGGGATCAGATAGAGGACAGGATTGCCATTGGTCCAGAGATAGTTTAGGATATGGAGTATCAGGTCACACTAATTAGGCAAAGACTTTAGGAGGCACATGATAGACAGAATAAGTATGCCGATGCTAAGAGAATTGATCGGAGCTTCTCAGTGGGTGAAAAAGTATTTTTGAGAGTGCGACCGCACAAGAGTCTAATCTGTTATGGAAAGGGCTCTAATCTCGCACCACGGTTTGTAGGACCTTTTAAGATCTTAGAGCGGATAGGACCTATAGCCTATAGTCTAGCCTTGCCACCTAGCCTGTCGCGTATCCACGATGTCTTTCGTGTTTCAATTTTACGATGTTACATCTCTGATTTATCTCACGTATTGGATTGGAGTGCTCTTTAGGTAGAGGCAGATGGTCAGCTAGTTTTGGAGCCAAGTCACATATTGACTCATCAGATGCTGGGCCTTCGAGGTTGAGAGCTGGACCAGGTTAGGGTCCAGTGGGACATGTACGACGAGGTCACGTTGACATGGGAGGATGCAGCAAGATTGAGGGCTCTTTATCCTCACCTCTTTGATGACTTTTAGGAGGAAGTACAGTCTTAGGGGGGGAGAATGTGAGGCCTGCCTTTTTCATTCCTGTACATTTGACTATTTACTTTATTATTGCTGATACATTTAGACTTGTGGGAATGTTGATCCTGAATTCCTAAACTATTAGGCTTTATGATGTTATGGGAAAACTAATTGGGTAATGTTAGATAGATGCTTTATATTATGATGTTATGAGAAAACTAATTGGGTGATGTTAGATAGATGCTTTATATTATGATGTTATGGGAAAACTAATTGGGTGATGTTAGATAGATGCTTTATATTATGATGTTATGGGAAAACTAATTGGGTGATGCTAGATAGAAAATTGTTTTGTGATTCAATTTTGGAAATTGATGTTTGAAATGTAGAAATTAGAATCTAATTGTAATGTGACTTCCTTTATGCTTATGTGAACTTGTGATATTTTATGCGAGTGTATGTTTTAATTTGCTTCAGATATTATATAAATATATGGAATCAACTTTGCAATTGAGTGCACAGGTATTTCTAACAAGCCACAGGAATTGGAGATCATCCCACACACAATGTTGTTATCCCTTGTGAAACTAATCTGGTTCCATGAGGAACTATGATCAACTCTATGCATGATGAAAATTCTATGATGTTAATTGCATATTGTTAGTCGAGCTAAGTCTACCCCTCTTTTATTTTGAATTATTATTGGTGTTATAAGAATTTTGTATTTTGAATTTCATTTTTTTAAGTTTTAAATTTTGAGACCCCTTTTCATGTGCTTTAACTTGACCCTAGGTGCTCAAAATGAGCTAAACTTGACCCTAGGTTGTACACCATGGGTCTAAGTGTAGGAGTCTAGGACAACACTAAGAGGGGGGTGAATTAGTGTTGTATTAATTTTTAAATCTTTTACAACTTTTTACAAACTTTATCTTAAGGACAAAAAGAGGAATACATTGCACAAGACTAATAATGAAGGATGTGAACAAAACTTAATAAACAAAGCACTAATATACACACATACAAATGAAGACAACATGACACATGACACATGCTTTTCATGAGTGGAAAACCCTTCTTGGTTAGAAAAAACACTCAAAACTACCTCACTAGCTTAAGCAAAAACCTCACTGGTTACAATGTTTAGAAGCACCAACTTCAAGGAGCACCAACCCCTAATACATACTCAAATTAAAACAAAGAACTCAGAGGGTTTCTCTGTTTCAATACAAATCACTTCTTCTTTCACATGTGTCTATCATATGACCATACTTCTTATCAACCCAAATCACATACAAAACTTATCATCTGTATCATCTGAATTTTCTCTTAAAGAGGATATTCAAAATAATCAACCTTGTATACTGATCCACTCAACAACACTTCCATCAATGCACCTTAATGCCATTAAATATGAGATGACCTTTCACATTCTATTACTCTGCAAAATCATTTTCTTCAATTTCTTCAATCTTTGGCATGATCCTTCATATTCCTTTCTTCTTTGCATCTTCTTCTTCACCATTTTAATTAACAAATATGCATATATTAGTCCTCAAAAATTAAATCATAATGAACCTACAAATTTATTAAACATGATATAATGAAAAAATATTTCATTTTCCTCTTCTTTCTGTATTTCAATTCATTCCAACAACAACTCTTCAATATTCTTCAATCTTTTTATCTTCTCCAATCTGCAAAAAATATTTTCATCTTCTAAAAAAATAAATCTTCAATTGATTTAATCAATCTGCCTTCATCTGCAAAAAGATAAAAAGATTCTCCAAAAAAAAACTCTTCAAAATTTTCCTTTAAAAAAATATAATCTTCTCACAAAAAATATCTTCCCTTAGAAAAAGAATAAAATCTCTCATAAAAATCCTCTCTTCACAAAAAATCATTCATCATTTTCTTCTCTATACAAAATTAACTTCTTCATTAAAAAAGCCATCTGCAAAAAAAATGAGTTAAAAACTCACAAAATAAATCCCAAAAAAACATTTTAATATCCTCCACCTTCTTAGCTTCCATGCCACAAAAAAATTAGAAACAAATCTTTCATTCCAAAAAATATCTCCTTAAAATCTTCAATTTATTTGTCATAAAAAAATGACAATAAAAAGGCCACCAAAATAGGAGATAAAATCAACAAGTTTCTAAAAACTATTTCCGCCTTTAATAAAAAATATTAAAAGATTTTATGCTCTTCAAATATTTAGATGCCCTTTATAAATAAATCTCTCCATTTAAATAAAGCATATTTAATGCTTTTTATAAAAATCACACTCTCCACTTCAAAAAATATACTCCTCTTTTTATTATCTCCAAGTGGCAAGTGAGAAAGAGGGAGGCCCACCTTATTTAAAAAAAAAACTTCATAAAATCTCCCTTGAAAATAGCTCATAAAAAATATTTTAAATAAAGCCATGAAATGGCTTATTCATGTTCCCCTCTTAAAGCATATTCAATGCTTTTTTTTTTTTTTGAAATGTTTTATATTCAAAGCTTTATAAAAAGCCATTGGAAACCTTTTCATGCTCCCCTTTTAATATAAGACCTTTTAATAAGTGAAATGCTAAATTCACAATGATAACCATTTATTCAGTCATTAATAAATATTAATGCATCTGTCAACATCTTATATCTGTTATTAACAAGACTCAATGTCCCACACTGATCAAGCATGACAAGATGAACTTTATCAGCAACCTTGTATCATAAAACATATGCATTGTATCATACTTATCCTGATGGATGATTCTGATCCTGCAGTCTTGTGAATATCAAGAATGTACACAAACTGATCAAACAAGTCCTGTGGATATGATTAATTCAATACATCATAATACCATGATCAAATATGAATCAAGAACATAAGAATCCATTCTGAAACAAACATGACGATATCCTGATCAAATGCGAGCATCTCTTATCAATCATATCAAACCACAAACAACTTCTATCAATACCAACACCTTTTTGACATCAATGACAATCTACTCTCATCACTAGGGACCTTTTTGACTTGGGTAACCCTTGGTAAACCTCCATTTGGTCACCTTAACTTCACCCTGAAGTTAAGTGATGAAATTGGAGGCATGGGAGGGAGAGGATGAGTGGTCCCAACACTCAACCCCATCCCTCTCCACTTCCCAAGGTTGGAGATGTCTCCAAGACCCCCCAATTGTGGAGGACTTGACTCCAAGTCTCTCTCACAATTGGTGAGGGTACCTTGGAGTTGTGTGGTCCCTCTTGGGAGGAAAGGAAGGGGATACATGTGTCACCCATTCCCTCTCAAGCTCCACTTTTCTCTCCCACATGATTGAGAGAGGACAAGTGGAAGGGGTGAGAGAGACTTGGGGATGGGTGAGTGACATGTGTCAATACCCATCCCATGGATCTTGCTTGTAGTGGGGAGGAAGAGTGAGGAGGTGACAAGTGTCACCTCCCCATTCCTCAAAGCTCATGGGTTGAGCTTAGTTTAATCCCACTTGGAGAAGGTTATGGGTTGTTGAATTTTTGGATAATTTCATTGTTTGAATTTTAATTTGGGGAAAAGATAGAGAGAGTTTTGTGGCTTATGTTGGAGGAGGATTTGGAGAAGCTCTTCATCAACCATCTACCATAATTGGGATTTTAAAGGTTGGCTTCAAGGCTAAGGCCTTCCCTTTGTATTTTTGTTTGCTTGTATGATGCATATGTGTGAGGTTTATTTTCTCGAGTTTTTATTGTTATTGGGGGGAAAATTTGTAGGGTGTTGTAAGAGCCTCTCCCACTTGGGAGAAGATGCTCAACAAGTGTGGGATAGGGGAGGAGTGAACCTCCTCGGGGTCATTACCTTGTTTTTGTGGTGTTGTAAGCCTTGAGGGCAATATATGAGATTTTGAGCAATATGTGAAATGGCTTGAGAGCCAAAATGGAAACTTGTGGAAATTGTGTTTAAATGTGATGGCCGGAGGCCTTATGAGGTATTTGTCTTGGGATATTTGTAGGAGTGGCACTCTTGAGTTGAGTGTGTCCACTCCCCTACCCCTTTGAACCCATCCTGGTTGAGTTCTTGTGTTGTGCTATCCATGGGTGTAAAATTGTGTTTGGTTGTTTGAATACCTTGATGTGATGTGGAATGAGTTCCCTAGTGTGTGGATGACCTCCCTAGCTCGGGGTGACCCTCTTGTGGGTCTATGGTAGGGAGGAGAGCAAGATGTGTGGTTTTCTTTCCCCTTGTTGTGATATGCAGGTTCATTGGAGCTAAGTTGTGAAGTTGGAGAAACATCTTGTTCTTGGAGTGATATTTTATTTTCCTTTACTCTTAAGAAAGAGCTTGGCCTATTTAGGAGTTTCATCTTTTGTTGGTTTTCAAAGAGGAGGACTTTGTCCTCTCTCTTGTTGTAAAATTATATTGTCTTAAGTTGTGTGTAAGCCATTTTCATTGTATTGAAAGTTATAATTTGTTGATTTAATTCTTATCCTTCATAAATGTTGAATGAAGAAAATTTATTTTATAAGTTAATTCATTTGTATGTAAATTTTAAGCATTTGTCAAATAGAAGAGTTGTGGTTTGAATTTTGAGACAAACAAGAAATTAGCATTTTGTTATTATGAAGAGAGAAAATTAGTAGATGTTAGGTATTGGAAGAATTTACTAAATTGTATTTATTTCCTTCCTTTAAAAATGTGCAAATATTAATCATGCAATGAATATATTTTAAATGAGTTCATTGTCTTGTAGTAGATTTGATTTAAACAAAAAAAAAGATATATTTATCTCTGTGTATTATTTGTAAAGCAAATTTGTATGTAGTTGAAAAGAAAAAAAAAGATTATATTTATTATGAGTATTTGAATGTATACATTAAATGTATTTAAATATAAACTGAATTGTTTATTTCTGCCAAACAAAATTGATTGTAATAAATACCCATATTATATATATAGTATGTATTTAATATAGCAAACTGTAAATTTAAATTTTAAAAAAATTATGAATGTTGTGTATATATATATATATATATGTAAATATATATATGTTATATTGAATGAAACTTAATATATGAAAATATTAATAAATAAATGAAAAATATAGAAGAGACTATTTTTATTTTGACAGTTGCATTTTTTTTATAGAGGGCAGTTTTAATGTTTATGTTGGGGGGGTTCAAACCCCCCCACCGTTGTGCTTTTGGTGTTGGGTGTGGGGAGGGGGGCAGAGCCCCCACCCACACCCCATCATATGGGATGTGGGCAGGGACTCTGTCCCCCTACCCACACCTCCATTACCTTTAAACCCCACAGCCCCCTTTCTCTCTGCGCAGACCGCGCCCAACACAGCATCCGTCGGCCCTCCCTCCATCTCTCCCCGCGGCCACTGCAGACTTCACCCCCTACTGGCCTTCTCACCACCGGCCCCTCCAACAGAACCTCTATCACCTTTGTGGCCACCATCCTCTTAAATCCGTCACTGCTAGTCTCCAACAGCCCTACCTCTGGCTGCCCAACAAAACAATGAAAACAAAAATAAAACCCTTAGGGTTTTTAGTTCTTAACAAAAAGAATAAAAATATAAATATTAAAAGGAAATCCATTTCAATAACACAATTATATATATATATATTATATATATATATATATATATATATATATATATATATATATATATATATATATATTTGTAATTGCCATCATATGCATTTCATATGTGGCCATTCCAACCTGCAAACAAAAACCAAGAAAACAAGGAATGAGAAAATGAGAAAAATAGGGTTAGGGTTTTCACTCATAAAGAAAATAATATTTTAATGTTAGAGGAATTTAGGGAAAAGAGGAATTAAATATTCTTTTAAAATTTAAATTCCCCTCTTGTTATTAGTTTTGTTCATTATTCAAGTTGGGAAACTATATAGGGAATTTTGAGATAATTAATTAAATGTTAAAACTTTATTCCTTTTAATATATTATTTTTATTTGTTAGTGGAAGTTAAATAATAGATTAGATCATCATATAGGGAATTATTTGATTCAACTATATTTTATACAATTAAAATATTGGGAGGTGTTATTTTTAAATAATCGGGTTAAGAAAACTAACTCCGTGAGAACAATGTAAACCACAATGTTATTAATTAAAATTTAATATTCCCTTAATCATGTTGAGGCAATTTAATTAATGAAATTAAATTAGATGTTGATTTAAACCCAGATCAGAAACCTAGCAAACTTTTTAAACGAAGTTAGTAAAACCTATTTCCAGGATCTGATCTACCAAGAAATTAGGAATAATGAAAATGATGCAGAGATAACTCTGATTGATCGAAAACATGAAGGAGAACAAATTGATCAAACTTTGTTGAAAAACATATAAAATTGTAGAAAACGTGAAGGAGAACAAATTGATCAGACTTTGTTGAAAAATGTTCAATTAACTTAATCAACTGATTTACCTATTCAATTAGTGAGACATAAGTAATTTAAACCAAATCAGTAAACCTTTCAATCAAATTAGCTTTAGTACAATAAACCCTATTCACGCCTATGAGGCGTTATGCTACCAGATTTTTTCAAAATTTAGGGTTTAGCTAGGTTATTGAAGTTTAACCTTATTAGAGAATATAATATTGTTTTCACTGAGTATGGTCATTTGATTTTGGTATTTTATCATCCTCTCATGCATTCAATTTTTTGGCTATTGATTTTGACTTGTCAAAATCCCTTCATTCACATAGGTTGACTTAGGGGTTTGATCATTGATCCTAACCCTATTGGCGACGTTAACTGTGTCGTGATGACCCCTAGTTGGCCTTCATTACGATTGGTATGCACATGTGAATACATTAACCCGCATTCAATTGTTTTGTTTACACCTTAAGCATATGCCACTGAGCACGCTTACGCATGCGAGGGGGTTTCTTGGGAAGAGTGGAATTTTTTTTGATATTTCATGTCATGACCACATGACAAATGTAGATGACATGTGTGATGCATGTCATGACCACATGAGAAATGTGGGCATGACACAAAATCAAGACCATCTGCAAGGTCGACTTGTTCTTCTGTCTGCTCTGACAAACTGGAACCCGATACTCAAAGGCAAATATCTTTTGAATCTTTCATCACAGGACGACAAAAATTGAGATTTGCCCACTTAACAAAAATGCATATGCTTCTACCTTTGACAGATCTACTGGATCACTAGTCTAAGTTGCACTTTGAGCTTCAGATAGGGCATTATACATTTGATAGAGTCAGGTTGTCATTGATGTCAAAAAGGTCTTGCAGGATTTTGGGTTGATCTTAGTAAACATCTAAAGGTCACTAATCAGGAGGTTATACTTCAAAAGATAAGGTCTTGTTTCATATGTGTGTTCAGATTTATCAAGAGTTGTATATATTCACATGATGTTGTTGCTCATGTTATGAATGTCAAATTTGTGGAGTCAGTTTGAAAATATATGATCATATGGATTGGAATGATTGATTTGGTAAAGAAAAGAATGTTGCTTTAAGGATATCAATTGTGTTTGTGCAAAGTCTTCTTGAATAGATCCTCAAGATTGAGTTACATCAGGATGTCAGTGATGTGTTGAGGATAGTCATGTGCTTTAGGTGTTAATCATATAGGAGTTTAAATGGTTTACATGCATGTTCATATTCAAGCAATGTTGACACAGGTTGATCATGTTCTTGCCTTACTAGTTGTTGAATCAAGACTTCATAATACCTAGCAGGTGTTCAACTTATCATGATAGAAAACTATATCATCTAGTTTCTTTCACCTCAAGTTTTCACAGGAGGGAGATAAGTTGGTTTTATCATGTTGCTTTCACACTCAAGTGTCCACAAGACAAGGTTGTGACAAGTGCAGAGGTATAAAGTGGGTTTCAAGCTTCTAATGTATTTCCCTTGTCAATATTGTTATCCTAATAAACATCTTTGCTCTTAAAGACCTAAACAAATATAAGTCATCTCTCCTCAAACTCTACTTTACTCAATATTCATATTGTCTTTATATTTTAATGGTGACCGGGAATAGCAGGTGTATTACTTAATTTTTACCTTTTGAAGGGGTTATTATACATCCCTTGACTGACCCTCTCCTTATCTCACTGAGTGAAGCGGTCTCCACACATATCTTGAGTGCTAATGCAAGTCTTGTTTTAAGTTAGAATCTTTAATATCATCGGTGGTCTTGTTTTAAATTGTTGAGCGCCAAAAAGCAAATAACATAGTCAATGGAGCCCGAATGGAAAAAGACTATCAAATGATTTCATAAAGGGAGAATTTGTTTTTTTATGGAAGGGGAATGCTTTATGTCCATGAGCCAATTTTTTTATAAAGTTGCTTTATGCTATAAAGGCCGATGGAAGATATAAAATGGAGATCTTCAAATATTTTATAGAATGCATTTAAAGTTTAGAAATTTTTAATTTCTATTTTATTTGTTTTTTTTTTTAAAAGGCATGAGATTCATTATAGAATGCATGAGTTTTTCAAGGAGCCTTTATAGGAGATGGCTGATTTTTGACAAGCAATATTTTTGGAAAAAGCCATTGAAGAATTTAGTGAATTTTTTATGTGAGAAGATTGATTTTTGATAAATCATTTTGCATAGAAGATGAACAATTTTTTTTGAGAAAATATAGAGGTTGTTTGCAAAGAAGAATTTAAGGAGATTTTTGTAAAGCAAATATTTATGGAGAAATTGGAGATTGATTTTGAGAGGATTGCTTTGACAGAGAATATAAAAATATCAGATGATTATATTGCAGATTAGTGAAGTTATTTATGCAGATTGAAAAGATTGAAGAGTCATCTTTGAAGGAATATAAAGAGTTTTTGTTTATACAGGATTCAATGGTTTCAATGAAGGAATTTGTCTTCTTGCACATGGAGATCAGATTTGAAAGAGATTTTATTTTCTCTTTCAAGAGCAAATTGAAAAATCTTATTTCAATTCAAGATTTTTATGACTTTAATTATTGTTTTAGATGATTTGTCTGTGCAGAGTAATTGAAAGGTTTCAAAATTTTTGAAGAAGATTTACATATTTTTGCAAGGGATAATTTGAGATGTCAAAGAATATGAAAGGGCTCTAAAATGGATAGAGAAATAATATTTTTTTAATTACAAGAGATTGATTTTTGAAATAAGAAAAATTGCAGAGAGAAGGTGAAAAGTTTTTGTTTGCAGGTTCTTCATTGAGAGAAGATGAAAATGTTCATACAGAAGAGGAAAGGTGAAAAGATATTCAACTTGTATAAAGTTGTTTTTCAGGTGCATTGATGGGGTGAATTACACAGAGGGAGATGAAACATACAGAGTTGTGAAGTGATGTTGAGTGTATCTGGATGTAAGATTAATTTTGAATAGAATGACCATTTGACAGACATATGTTTTGTATTGAATGGAAACAGAGTATCCCTCTGATTTGTTTATTACATCTGTTGGTGATTTGGTTTGCCAGTGAGACACAGTATGCCAGTGAGGCCTTGTATTAGCCAGTGAGGCTTTTTGGTCAGTGAGACCTATTTGTTTACCAGTGAGGTATATCAGTGTTGGAAGTGGGTGTTTCTGTTTGGTAGTGGAGTTGGTGCTCCTAGATACATATTGTAGCCAGTGAGGTAGTTTTGAGTGGTTTTTCTACCCAGAGAGGGTTTTCCACTCTAGTAATTCTTGTGTTAATGATATGCTTCTATGTGTGTTCTTGCTTCTATGTTAAGATTTATCTCTATGTGGTCTTGCTCATAATTTTCATTATCAAACTTATACATATATGTGTAATAGTTCATTGATGACTTTCTCTTTCTGAGTCTTGTAAATTAAAAGTTATAATAAGTTGCAAAAATCTACACAACACTGATTCACCCCCCCTCTCAGTGTTGTCCGGACTCCTACAACATTGTTTCTAACTCAGGAGCAATTAATCCCCGGAGATCACACATTCTCTTCATAATGTTACTCTTTTCTTTAACAAGCCTCTTTATCTCATCTGTCAGGCTGATTACTTGACATTCTTGACTTATAGGCGAAACTGTTAGAGGATCAAAATTTTGAGAGAGATTTGACAATTTCTATTCTTGCTCCTTTATCTTTTTCTCAATGTCCTCATTAACTTTGGGCCATGATAGACAAAATTTGTACATATCGCTTCCATCATTTAGAGCATTCTGAATACTTTTGATACTAATACCAAGTATTCTTCTATCATTTCCTATCAGATTCTTTATTTCACAAAGTTTCTTATCCAGGAATTCTTTCTAAACTTTTGCCTCCGCAGACTTCTCAAAGGACTCAAAATGAGTATTCATAGAATTTACAAGATTTTATTGGATGTTAGAAGGGGGAATCAGATGGACTCTTCTAGTAGGTAGGTATTAACCTTTCCAAAATCCCAAATGCAAGCTCCAGTAGTTTATTGTCCTCCATGTGGAATTTTAACATCTTTTCTTTGGCCTTTACTTGGGTGAATGATGCTATTTTCATCAGTTGAATTGGAAAGAGAGCATCTCTATTGGCTAGACCTTGGAGTAGTTCAGGTTCATCAAGCTCACTCATCTCTTTTTCAAGAAGAATTTTCACTGCATCTGCAGTGTTTCTTGCAATATTTTCTGAACCATCCTTTTGTTCATCAGATTTCTCAGTATCTACTTTATGTGTTTCAACATTTGCACCATCTTCTTCTACTTTATCTTTCTTTGTGTTCTCTATAGAAGGACTCTTTCCTATTTGTTCATCACTTACTACCTGATCCAGAGGGCTTTGTGAAGTAGTAATATTATCCTCTTTCCTTGACGTATCAGATGGATTGGGAGTATCTCCTGCACCAACTACTTTATCCAACATTTGTGTATCCTTCTGATTTACTTGTTCTACTTCTAGAACAGAGGCTTCACCCAACTCAGATTACTGCTCAATAATGTTCTCTTCTTCACCATCCAGAACTTCTTTTGTGACTATGGGAAAATTGTGCTTTCTCGATGCTTTCAAAAGAATCTCTTGAGTTTCTTCAATGATTTCACTTGTTTCTCCAAGCATGAGTTTGTTCATTCTCCTTTTACTTCTAAAGTCATCTTTGACTTCCTTGAATATCATTCTATTTGATTAGGAGAAATTTGAGGACACAAATTTATTAGCTCATGTTCCCCGATCTCCATGTCCTTACACTTGGCATTTTATTTTCTCAACTCCAAGATATTTTCCAAACTTTGTGGTAACTCAGAAGTTATCTCAATCAATGCCTTGTTGTAGATGTTGAGATATCTGATGGTTTCTTCCTCCAACACCCTTTTATCCACATCATTGTATTCATCATAGAATTCAATCATGGGTTTTAGATTACCATCCATAGTGACTAATTTTATCACATCTTCTAGGGAGAGTGTGGGCTTTTCAACATATTCCTCATAAGCTTTTGTCTTTTGCTTTTTGCTAGTCCTTTTGCTTCCGGAGGACTCTTCTTTGGTTACTTTTGTAGCTATTGTTCCTATGGCCTTTATTTCCTTTATTTCAATGTTAGAATCTATATCTTCTTCTTCATCTCTTATGCTTTAATAGGTCTGAGTTGCTTTTGTTTTCTTCCTTTTCTCCCATTTTCTAGAAGATTTTGCTTCCAGTTTTGAAGTCTTAGAAGGAACAGGGGTAGCAATAGAGCTCCTAGTAGCTCTTGAAGTAGAAGAGAGTTCCACTAGATTACCTATTTATTTCTCTTTCTCATCCTTCTCTGTTCTTTCTCTAAATTTTCTCACAGCTTCCTTAGTTAGGCCCAAATTTCCAGCTAATTGCTCAACTTCTTTTCTTACTCTCCTATTGGTTTCAGGTTCTCTGAGCTCAGTATGCAAGTTTAAACTCAGCTCCTCATAAGTTCCAAATATTTCAACCATTGTGTCTTTGGGTTTGCTTATAAGATGTTGAGCATACATATTCAAGATCCTTTCATCTACTTCATACCCCATGGGCATGATCCAAATAGTTCTGGGTTCCACTACTTCCATTAAACACTGATTAGTATCGACCATGAAGCAAATAACATTTTTGTACTTCTCGACAATTGATTTAGGGATTCTTTCCCTTAGGTGCATCATACTTTGAAAATTCTTGAAGTAACCCCATATTGTAGTCTTCTGAGCTTTTAAATCACCAATGCTATGAAGATGATCTTTAATCTGAATGGCAACTAGCTCATCCTTAGTCTAGTGCACAACTTTTACCCTAGGTACCTCATTCATAAAGTAGAAGAACAAACATAGAACCAATGTACCATACTTGAAAGTGTTTTTCTAATCTTTCTTGATTTTGTTTAAATTTTCAATCAATTGATTCTGTAGTAATTCACACAAGTCATAATCAGTGTTTTCTTTTAGTATCTTGTATGCAGTATATATGGCTATTCTAGACAGAATTTTCTCTGGTCGGGTGGTAGATCCTATACCCAATCACCATGGGGGTGAATTTAACATCTAGTTCTATAATATCATTAATGGTCATTGCCCTTCTGTCAAACTTAGCATTGGTAGCATTAGTCACTATCTAGTTTTTCACGACTTTCAGCATGGGCAATGCTCCAATTAAGTTTAAGCCAGTTACATTTTTGATAGCATCCTTAGTAATCTTGAATGGTTTTAACAACCAAATGAATTCATCATACATCCGACTCAAAATGTATCAGACCCATTCATCCTCATCAAATGTTGGAGATCTCATAATCTAAATAAAGTGTTTATCCTATAGTGCCTTATACTTGAGTTTAAGTTCATGATTTTCATCCCTGAGTTGTTTCTCAAACAAGTCTACATACCTTGAATCTCCAAACTCATCTATATTTGCATGAATATAAACCCTAATGTCTTCTACATGTAGCACACCATATAGAACACTTGAAAAAGCTCCTAACGGATCGACTTCAATTGATTTGTGAGGATGCTTCTTCAATTTAGGTCGAGGCCTTTCAGTAATGTCAACAACATGAGGAGTAGCCATTTCAACAGATTTTAAATTCAAATCTCTATAGAAAGGTACCTTTTTCTTTCGCGAGTTTAGGATTGATCAGTTCCTGATTGAATTCACTCTTTGCCTCAATCTCAGCTCAAATGCTCTTCTTGTTGTTTTCTTGGCATGCAAGGTGATTCAAATGAGTGACCAAGTGACATTTTGTCTTTTGCAAAACCTAATTTGGCATTTTAATAAATGTGTTGCCCTAATTATATCTGGCTACATCATTTTTTAATGTTCTTCATGAATCACTCCACAAGATTTCATATCAACATCTTTTATTCCAGAAATCCTTCCAAAGGTTCTGGATCAATTCAAAATATTTTCTTTTATTGTGTCAGACTCAGACACCCACTTACTGACTAGGGGAATTTGATGTTCTATGCAGCTCCCCCTGAGCCAGAGCTTCTGACTTAATTCTCGGAGGAATTGTCAGCACTGGATTCTGGTGCAGACCCATCACTATTGTTTATTATATCTTTCTTTATCCAAATCTTGTTCATTTCACTCCGTATCTCATTCACATCAATTTTCCTTTTGCCTCTGTCTTGATTTTGCTCATCCAATTTTCTGTTTACTAGACCTCTTCTTTCATTGTTCCTATTTCTGTAGAATCTTGCAATATGACCAAATTTATTGCAGATATGCACTGATTAACCATGTGTCCAAATCCATTGCAAGCAAAGCAGTAGCCATTGAAAGAATTGCCATTTGAGTTATTCATTATCATACCTCTACATTCATTGGATTTGTGTCCATACCTCTTGCATTTGAAGCATTGACTGGAGAAGGATGGACCATCTTAATTTGCTCCACTTTTATATTGAATAGCTCTATGACCAAATTTATTGCAATTGAAACAATTTCCATTAAATGATGGATATCTTTGAGCATTAGGCTATCATACCGAAGGTTTTCTAGCTCTAATCCTTTTATTTCTTGGTTGGAAATTTCTTTGTCTAGATCTGGAGCTTTCACCTTTCTCATATCCACGATTACACTTGTCATTATCCTTTTTCTGTTCTTTAATTAGTGCTTCAAGTTTAGCTGAGCTTATTTTGAACTTCTCCTTGTACTCATTTGCAATTTCTAGGTCATGTTTGAGAGTGATAATCTATCTCTCAAGTTCTCTCTCATTGTTTCTACTTTCTTGTAGATTAGATTCTAGGAGACCAGCTATTCCATCTAATTTGCAACATTCTTAAGTTCTCTCTTTTAGATTTTGCTTCATTTCTTCTTCAGTTTTCTTCCTATCTTCAATTTCCTTGGTTAATCTCATCACCCCAATTTCCATCTCATGTTTTAGGGCAATAACTTCTTTAGCCAACTTTTCACATTCTTTTGTCTTTTCTTTCAGGGCCTTGTCTTCCAGTTGAATAGGTTGCTACTTTCCTTTTGCATTGGATTTGCTCAACTTTTCTTTTAAGATCTCAATTAAGTCTTTAGCCTTTTTGAGATTATCTTGCAGTTCTTGGACTTCTGCCTTGGACTGCTAAAGATCATCTAGGGTGAGATTAAGTTGCCCTTAAAGATTATATTCATCCATTTTTACTGCCTTCCTAGATCTTCCTTAATCTATTAAACTTTTCCAAAGGAACCTTGCTGTGATACCAATTGTTGGTTAAGGTCTGGACAACTGAGAGGGGGGGAATGAATCAGTTGTCACACATTTTTAATCTTTTCTACCTTTAATCTTCTTTTGCCATTTATAATCAATTTAATGATATAAACATTTCAGCATCAATCAATAACATATGAATAGAAAACATAAATAACACATTTGACACCAAGATTTTGACGTGGAAACTCAGTTAAGGGAAAAACCACGGTGGGGGTTAACCCACAAAAATTAATACCCTGTTAAAAGTATTTTTACAAATGGGAATGTACATGCATTCAGGCTCATTGCCCAAAGCTCACTCCTCAAATGGAGGCTCACTGCCTATGGAAATATTACAAGAGAATAATAGAGATTTGAACTAATTAATAGCATCTACCTATGCAAAAATATTAGTTCTAGTTAAGTACAAAAACTGATCTTACACATTTCATCTTTACTCTGCTCTTCTTATTGTTCTACCTTCATTCACACTTTAGATTTCTTCTCTTCTCACATTCACCTCATTTGTACACACACACCAAATCATCCAATTTCATTGGCTATATATATACGCAACATGATCTACAATCATTCTATCAGTTAGCTTCAACAACACTTAGAACTTTTATGAATGCTTTGCTCTATCAGCTAGATCTATGCATAACTTAAGGTGTGGACCAAAAATTTCACTTGAAAAACATCACTCATGTTGGTCACTATCACTGATCATCACCATTTGTTCAACAAACAACTTTCATACATTCAGAATCAAGACCTTCTACAAGGTCAACCTATTCTTCTTATGTCTGCTCTGACAAACTGGAACTTGGTACTCAGAGGCAAATATCTTTTGAATCCTTCATCACGGGAGGACAAAAATTTGGATTTAGACTGTCTTGACAATGCATATGACTCCCCTAGATCCATAGCTAATCATGACATTCCACCGGAGAGATCCGGACCAAAATACTGGACCCTGTTACTGCTCTGTTCCTACCTGCCTAGACTTAGACAAATTCTGAATATGACTTCTGGTATGAACAAATTGTGTTATGCAGATGATTGGGATGATCTTAGTTGCCATCAATGACAACACCTATCAATGCAAAGCAGTGTCTCTTCCCAACATGTTCATCATGCACACAAAATTAAATAATTTATTATTTATCTCAAATTATGCAAAAAGCAAATTACAAGTTGAGTTAATTGACTTAATCAATCTTGCTTTTATCAACAACTCTTAAATTAGAAAAAAACATTCTAATTTATGAAATCAAATCCTATATTTATCAAAAAGAAATTAACTCAAACAAAAATATCTTTTTGTGTGACACATGTCAGGTGCACATTCATCATGAATTTTAGATTTATCTCAACCATCCATTCTATTGAATTTTCTAGACCGTTGATCGATCTTTATTGAAACCTATATAAACCCCCCCCATCTCATAACAAATCCTCTTTGATCATTTAGCCTTATGATCTCTTCAATCATATATTCTCAGGCATTCCTTTTCAACGAATTAAGCAAACATCACATCGTTGAGAACATCAATCTTTTGAGCACGAACACAACCTACATCCGCTTGTTACAAACATGGTTTCGCAATGTTATTGACCAATCTACATTCATACAAAGAGAACTATAGAATCTAGGTGAAGTCTTTCTTGTTTTAAATTGATTTATTGATTGATATTGGATTTTTACTTAGATCGATCTCTTTATGTTATGGGTAATTGAGTTGTTATTATCATTACTTTGTGATCTTATCATTCAACCTCTCAATTTTCCCTATACACATTGTGGTACACCTAGTGGGACCCACTAACCTTGCTTTTATCTAGAAAAAAAATGAATTTTTTGAAGCTAGGTATGGAAAAGCGCAAACACAACAGAGATATGAAGATCCTTATTCACTAGTTTAAAAGAATAGGCATTGAGCATTTAAATGGTGTAACCTTAGCTCAAAAGATTTCTAGGTTTTGTTGAAAGAATCAAAATCCTATCTAGGAAGTGCACAGATTTTGAGAAAACTAGATTCCAATTCGTGTCCCTATTTTTAGACCATGCTTGCTTTTTTTTGCTTTTTTAGAGCAGTTTTGCAAAATTGGGCATGTCTTTTGCATACAGAGATAGATTTTTATGAAACCAGTAGCGTTGGAAAGATGCTTCTCCCAACTTTTATGTGGTGAAAGAATTTTTAGGTAATTTTATCATATTTATTAGGTACACCAGTCAAAGTCAACCCTTCTTTGCAAACTTCAAATAGTCATAACTTGTGCAAAATTTATTCAATTTTCACGAATTGTTTTTGAAATTGTATAGAATTTTGCATCAAATCTGATCATAATATCCAATCTACTATACCTAATCATTATTATCAATTTTTTTCCAGACTACCAATTTTTCACCTAACAAGTTATTGTTCTCAAAATCAGCTACACTCATTTTTATAGACAACCCCTATGAAACTTGTCTGTTTTGTAGCCTACACTCTAAGTTTGCAAATCGAGACAAGTAATCTTGGCCTCATGCGAAGTCATCTGACATCCTAGAATAGTTTAGGACATTCCCTTGAGTTGATTCCTCAAAATTTGTGCAAATTGATTAGGTTGCAAATTGATCAAAATATCAATTTTGATCATTTTAGGATGTTAGTAGGTTTTTGAGTCTTCATGTGCATAAGCGGTTAAAAATACCGCTCTTGCATATCCTTGATATTCCAAAGTGCAATGTCGACCCATTTCACCACTTTTGCATGCATGGTTGTTTTTTTTTAATAACATGTGTGGGCGGCGAAAATCACCGCCCATACATGTTCCTTGTCAAAGATTGAAGTGTAACGATAGTCATAGGGATCACTCTTGCACAAGACATCCAACTAATGCATGGTCAGTCGTTTTCGCCACCTTAGCATGATCTCGTGAATCTTAAACTCGAGTGTCATTAATGGCACTTGTGTCGCCATTAATACATTATCTTAAACCCATTTTTAAAGTCATTTTTAGTTGTTTTGTTTAGTCATCATTTTCAAAACTCTCTCCAGACTAGCTTTCGAACCCTCAGAAGCTGGTTGAATTGTATAAACTTTGGAGTGAGCTTATTGAAGAGGGTTTTTGTTTTCACAGTTGTGCCTAGGGTTTTAGGTTGGCCTTTTTAGGTAACCCTTTGTTTTCCATTTTTTCTTTCATTTTCTTCCTAAGGTTTTTCCTGCTTGAAAATAAAATGTATGTTTGTATTGTTATTGTTTATTTTCATTTCATTGAAGATTTTTGTCAAAAATTCATAAATCTGGTTTCTCTGTGTGTGAACGGATCTTAGTGCTCTTTGTAAACTTAGGTTTAGATTTCATTTTCATCCTGTGCGTCATTGATAGTTTTCGCCAACGATGCCTTGTCTTCCATGAGTTTGATGTTGAATGCAATGTTGGTGAAATCCATTGATCATACTTCGTATTAACCTTGAATGTAAGAGTGGCGAGAATCGCCACCCTCACATCCTTTTTCTTTGATTGGTAAAGTGTATCGGTAGTTAAAACCACCGCCGATACATTTGCCTTGTCATTATTTTTGCCCCTACATGAAGATTAAAAAAAAACTTTTAAATATTACTTGTTCCAATAGTAAAATCTGCCGCAATTACATATGATTAAAGGTTTTTGATAATAAGGTGTATGAGAGGTCATTTTGACCAACATTGCATCTGAACACTTCAAGCTTTTCCTCCAACATGCCTGAGTGGGCATTTTCACCGCTTGAGCATGTGCACTAAAACTTTACGTTCTACCCTCATGTAAGGGTGGTCAAATTGACTGCCCCTACATCAAACTTGAATATTCTACCTCATACATGCAAAGGTGGCCCTTTTTGCTGACCTTGCATGATAAATGACTTGTCCCTCATGCAAGAGCGGCATGTACATTTTCCTAAATTTTTCCTAGCACTAGGAAAATTAGCCTTTCAAGGCCTGTTAACCCATTTTCACTTTTTACCTTGATTTTCACACACTCAAGCCCTTCAACGCATGCTTTCATGTTCATGATCATTGAATCGCAGTAATCCCAATATACCCATTTTCCCCTAACTGCGAGATCATGGCTTTTCGTAGTTTTCAACAAACATCCGTGTTAGATATCTTTTCTAGAATTCTCTCCAGAGCTGATGTCAGAGCCGTCTCCATCCAAAGCTAAGATCATGAAGTACAAATACCAAGGGGTCTTCCCTGTTACTTCAGTATAGTCTAATGTTGATGAAATCAGAGATACAGAGATAGGGCACGTAGATATGACAGAGTTTGTGGATAGAACTAAACAAGTAAATCCTTCTAGACATATACAGAAGATCATTGACAACAACATTCAGTTGGTTGCCTCTTTTTGAGTTTATGCCCATAACCTTGAGTTTGTTCTTCAGGTGGCTAGCCATTACAACATGGATACTAGAGTTGTGATAGATTCCCAAGGGAATGTGATTATGAGGTGGGATGTAGAATTTCTTGATAAAATCTTCATGTGTCCTATTGAAAATATTGGACAAATTGATTTTGCTCAAGGGCAAAGAGACTATGATACATATGTGGAAGCCGCAAGAAGATACATAAACAATAAATGGTTGAAGATTCCTCAGAGCAATCTGACCAGATAGCCCAAGGATCTCCCTAGGAGTGACTTTGTAGAGGAGGTCTATGACTTGATCACACTTTTGAGTCATAATAGAGGATTCCCTTCTTCCTCCAAATTTTAGGAATGGATGTATACATACATCAAGGTGATTCTTCGGGGCACACAGAAAATCTTCTAGGGATAACAGATTAGTAATGCTTTGCATGACCAGTTGGTGAGAGTCAACACAACATTCAAATTTTATATGACCTCATATCTTGTATATGTTGCTGCAAGCATGAGAAGTTTTCCTGATCTTACTCAGATTGGTGACAGGAGGTTGGTTCCCATATATGAATATTATCCTCAAATCACTCTAAAAGGATCAATCCATCATTTCCGTAGGGTTAATGATGCTTTCTTTTCAGTGTTTATGTACTTATGGGACAATGAGCTTGTTCAGAAGAGGGTTTCAGATGAAGCTTGGGAAGTTGTAAATTCTTTTGGCTATTTGTTCTTACAATTTCCTTCTTTCACATATCTCAGAGTAGGGTATTATCCTGGTTACCCTTATATACTCCCACAATATCCTAGTGACCGAATTGTTCTCATGGAATTATGTAGGCAGCTGATTGTGGTACATAATAAACAAATGGAGTTAAAAAAGTTAGGGATAAAGTTTCCTGTAGAAATTGGAAGGTACTCAGTTTAGTTAGCTACCAAGGCAAAAATAGTTGATTCTGAATTGCAGCTAGTCATCATGAAAACTTTCAAGAAAACGGACCGTTTTGACTTCAGGAGGGTACAAGAAAAAATCAAATTTCCATATGCCGATGGTGGAAGATATTTGGGCTGACCTCAGGACATAAAATGAGATTAGGAAGTTAGACTATTGCAGACTTCATTTGAGTTAGATAGAAGAGCTAGGCCTTGCGGATATTCCAGATGGAATGGAAGATGATGGGGATGTTCTAGATCCCAAATATAATACTGAGAATGTTGAAGTCTCACCTCTTCCAGAAGAAAAATGGTTAGTTAAAGAGGAGACTTCCATAAGGAAAAGATTTCAACTGATCCTGGCTAACACAAACATATGGTTGGAAAGCAAAGGGATCAGCTTGAAGGAATTTCTTACAGGGTCGAAGATTGAAACTCAGGAGCAGACGGGTAAGAAAGTGGAAAACGAGACCAAGAATAAGAGTGACACCCCTTCTTCCTCCAAAACACATAAGCCAAAAATTAAGTTTGTATCTAAGGGAGGGAAGAAGGAGGTTATAGGGACCTCTAATGTTACCGAATCTAGTATTAAAGACATTGATGTTGAATAGATGGAGGTTGAGAATGTTGAAATTAAACAACAAAATATTGAGAAAGCTAAGGATATCCAGCAAGCAGAAATATCTAAAAATCCTACTGAAGAAGATGAAATAGAACAAGATAAAGATGAGAATGTAGAACAGGAACAACTTGGTGATTCACGATTTTCCCCACAGAAGGATCTTCCACCAGAATCCCAAGTTTCTAAATCTCAGCTTCATGTTCTTGTTTCGAGTGTTTTCCTTCAATTTCAAATACTCCTATTTCTCCTATTTTGGTTGTTTCCTTAGATAATACTCCCCCTTCTTTAAGAATGAGTTTTGGAATAGTGTTTGACTCATCTGGGTCCATTCCTAGTTTGTCTTCTCCATCTTTTGATATCGGTGAAGAAACTATGCTAGAACATTTTCTAGATAGTTCTGAAAAGGTTGTTGACACTACTGTTGTTTTTACTCCTACCAGTCCTATTGTGACAATAAAAGGACTAAACATGGACCTAAAAAAGCAAGTGATTGATTCTTCTTCTCGTAATGTGGGTGCTTTTGTACTTCCTCCTTGGTTGTCTGCATATACCTCGAAAAGGAAAAAGTAAGCAATTTCACTAGATGATATTGATATAGAGAAGCTGTTGCCCTTGAAGTTGAAAACTCTCAAGAAAAATCCTAAGACTATTTCTAGGATTATCAATATAAAGGGGATTAGATATGCAGAAATTGCCAAGCCACCAGAGGATGCTACTATCGATAATTTTGATATGAATGATTATGTCATCTCAACGGTTGAGTTAGGTAAGCTAACTCATGAAGGCATTAAGGTAGATTTTCAATCTACTGCCAGAACCTTGCTCAAAAAATATGATGAAGTCAAGTAGGAGAAAGAACAATATAAAGCTAAAGCAGAACAACTTGCCGCTGTTCTTCAAAAAATAGTAAAGCCATCTGAAATTGTGGAACCCATGGCAGTAACTATAGAAGATCCTCTAATTTAGAAGGTGGAAAAAGCTCAGGCCAGAGGAAGAGTGGTAGGAGATATTGTGGAATGTTTGCTAGCTCAAGGGTGAATTCTAGTGAAGACCACCGTAGAAATAAAAGAAAAGATAGATAAAGCGAAAGTTGAGCTTGATAACATGGTTGAGTTACTTTCCCAAGAACTACAGGACCAGAAAGAGAGCTTGGAGGAGTGGATAGAGATGAAAAAGTTTAAGATAAAGAATCTGATTACCATTGGAGTCATCTCAAATCAGGAATCATGTCTTAAGACTAAGGAGTCTCTTGTTCATCGTATCCATGTAGTAAAAGGCTTACTTGATGACTTATGCCAAGCTCATGAAAATAGTGAAGACAATGATGTCACGCTTCTACATAGGTTGGAAGAACTCCCATGCATCCTCACAGGTGAAGATCATAAGTTCCTTTTAGCAGATGAAATGATAAGCTCCTTTGAAAAGATGGTTCAATGGAAATTCGAAGATGAAGTGCCCTCAGTACTCTCTATGGACAGCCTCTATGATTAGCATTCAACTTTTGAGAGCCTAAAGGACAACCTTGACAAGCATGAGAAGGCAATAAAGGAAGTGAAAGATGCAGTTCTCCAGGCCCGCACTATCTCAGAAAATCCAGCAAAGCCAGATGCATGTGAAATGGCAGCTATACAGGCCATGTATCAAGACTTTCTAAAGAAGAATGATGGAGGAAGCTGAATTTCCTTTTGATACCTTAGTTTATTTTATTCTTGTATATGTAATTTGAATTTTGTTATGGACATACTCATGTAATTTTCCAAAATGTCATTACATATGAGACAAAAGAAGTCATAAATCAAATAGGACTCTTTTGTTTGAATAAGTCAAAGTAGTTAGGATTTCCCTATTTTTGCTCTCGGTTTCTCCTATATATAAAGAGGACCCCCATTGTAATGATCATCTTTTAGTTATTATAGTGAAACTTTGCCAAATTGAAGAGCATTTTGAGACTTTGTGTTCAAATTGTAAATCATATTTTATCAAGTGAATAGAAAAGCAAGCAATCTTTCAATCTTTGCATTGGAATAACTTGTGGCGTATTGGAAATTGTTCTTATGTCCTTTTCCTTATACTATCTTATCTACTTGATCAAATTGTAGTGTGAGTGTGAATAATCTAGGAGATGTTCTAAAGCTGATTGTGGAGACTTTGTGCTACAACAATTTTCTTTAGCTTGTGATTTTATGTTTTTGATTAAAAGATAGTGGAAAGGCTTTGAACTACTATTATCTTTTGTGATTGTATATTTTGTCATAGTATTCGGTGAAGACTTTGAGCTGCACCTTATCCTACTTGGTTCTAAATTGTAAATCAGTAAAAGGAGCAAGGATAGAATTTGTGCTCTCGTGAGTTTCTTGGTCATTTTGATTTGTATTGTGAAAGTGCTCTTTTATATTGTAAACATCATTTATGAAAAAAGAGAAATGGATGACATGGTTTCACCCCAAAATTAGTTTTTAGTGCAAATAAGTTTGTAATAGTTAATAGGCAATCTCCCCTTGCTGAGAGGAGAGATTTATCTCATTACACTGTGGTTGATATAACCATTTTGCCTTCAGTTAGTTGAAGACAAAATATTCACCCAACAGTTTTTGGTGACTCTATTGGGGAAGGAACACACAACTTGAAGCCTCATGCTCTGAGTTGAAGCACTGCAGTTCTTTTCCATTGTTTCAAGATTTTTCAAAATTTTGTTGAGTACATTGCATTCTGGCAGACTCATGGTATACAAGAAGCAAGAGAGCTCAAGGTATTATTGATCCTGTATTTGAGTTGATGTAGCAAAATAACTTTGGTCTTTTTCCTCCACGACCTCAACTTCAGTGAACCAGGAGTTTTCCTCCTACTAATGCTAGGTCTCCAATACCAAGTGAAGCTTCTAGTTCTAGTACTAACAAAGTTTTGTATGTTTGTATTCCACAAAGGTTTGTTATCCCACCCTTTAATTAGTGCACCATGGCAGCTCAAGGCCCTTGGGGTAACACTTTTGGTCCTTTGAATTTAACTCCACCATTGCATGAATTACCTCATAGTTCGAGGAAGAATTTTCCTAAGTTCTATGGCGATGGGAAATTCTACCCAGATGAACACATTACAACTTTCTTCATAGCTTGTGGTGTAATAGGTGTGGAACATGAAGATGTAGTAGTAAGAATTTTTGTGGAAACATTGCAAGGTGCTACTGCAGATTGGTTTTACCATCTTCTAGCTCAAACTATAACGAGTTGGAACATTCTCAAGACCAAGTTCGAAGCCAGGTTCAAACCTACAGAAGATGCACATGTCTTGTTAGTACAACTAACATAGATAAAGAAAGAACCACATGAACCCATGCAAGACTTCATCGCTAAGTTCAATAAGTTGACAAATAGGATTCCTACAACCGCTCAACCAACAGCAGAGAATCTTAAGTGTTTCTTTATCAATACTCAGCTTCCTGAGATGAGCTTTCTGCTAAGGCAGGCCGGCCCCACAGATCTTCCTGCAACTCAAATTTTGGCTACGGAATTTGAAGATGATCTTATCCTTGTGGGTAAGATAAGAAGAGATTCCAATAGGAATAGAGGTCAATCCTGTACTGATAATCCTTCCATAAGCACCATAGATCCTATGGTGCAAAAGTTAGCAAATGAGTTGCTAGCTTTGAAAAGGAAAATATCACAAGGTATGTCTACCCCTCTTTCTTATAGGGATATACCAAGGAGAACATTTCCTAACAATTCATATCAAGGCAATGCTACCAGAAATCAAGGTCAGCAAAATCGTCTTCCACCCACACAGGGGAAGCTCACCATTGAAGTAGTGCCGGTCAACTCAGCAGTTGGCTATTATGAAGCAAAACATGACCATTCTTTCCAACTTGAGTTGGACTAGGAGAATGATGCTAATCTTTTTACAGAAGGAGAAGAAGAATTAGCTGGCGACTCTACCATTGGCTTTGTGAATTACCAAGATGAAGCTGAAAAAGAAGGAGAAGTATATGATGGAGCATATGCTATTTTTACTAGGTTTCAGAATCAGTCAAATCAGCAAGTTGATAAAGGAAAGACAAGAATGGATCCTTAGCTAGTGATCTCAATTGCCAAATGGGGAACTCCGTTGCCTTTTCAGTCAAAGGACCCAGTTGGCAATAAGCAAGTAAGTACATCTAACAATCCTGTATCTTCTACTTCTGTCCCTCAGACTAGTACTACCCCTAATAAAACTCAGAATGATGGATTTCCTTCTTCTGTATCTAGTTCATTTCAGCTATTTGACATAATAGATCATGCTGGGAAGACTAAAATCCAAATGTCTGAGGTTGAGTATTTACAAGCTAATCCCAAACAGTTTGATAGGTTAGCTAAATACGTCAAAAACAAGACTGTTCCTACAAAACAAGATTCTCCCAAAGTTGCCCATGATTCCTCAAAGAACAAATCCACCCAAATTAATCTTGTCACTACTCCCCTTGTTGCCCCAGGAAAAATAGAACCTTTCTATGTTTCTCTATTGGTAAATGGTCATAAGTTAAGTAATTGCATAATAGATTTTGGGGGCTCCGATAATGTCATGCCTGCCAAAGTGGCAGGCGCCCTTGGTCTCACCTTAACTAAGACTTTTGGGAGATGTTTCTCCATGGAAAATAAGCAAGTACCATTGTTGGGCCAAATCAAAGATGCCCAATTTGCATTTGCAACCTTTCTAGACAAGAGGATTAAGATGACCGTCCTAGTGGTTGATGTTCCAGCCTCTTATGGCATTCTACTTGGGTGTAATTTTTGTAAAGATGTGGGTAGAGAACTGAACATGGACCTGTCCGAAGCAAGGATACCTGTTAAAGGCATCATGTAAAAGGTTCTTTCTGAGAAAGAAGAAAAATATATTGTTACCCAAACGGAAAATCCCAAATTTTGTTTGAGTCCTCGAGAATGGGTAATTATTTCTTGTCTACTGAAGATACTTCTAGTTCATTAGATGAGAGCTCTGACATTTCAGATGCATAATCAGATGATATTTCTAGTAAATCAAATGAAAGTTCAGATGAGAGCATAGTAATGCCAGAATCTTCTCTTTCTGATGAAGAAGAATCTACTAGTAACAGAAACATCAAAGTAAGAAATTCAAATGATGTTTGGGTTTTAGAATTTGATGGTAGTTGTTCCTCTTCCGGTTCTAGAGTCAAAATTGTTTTGATATCTCCACAAGGTGATATCTTCCCTTTCTCATACAAGCTGCAATTTGACAATACCAATAATACAGTTGAATACGAGTCATTGTTGCTTGGATTAGAGGCTGCTCATGCTAAAGGTGTTAAAAATCTTCATGCTCAAGGAGATGCCAAATTAGTTGTTTACCAAGTGAGAAAATTATGTCAGACCAAAAATGAAAGGTTGAGGCATTATCGGAACCATGTTTGGGATTGCATTGAAGCTTTTGATGCTTTTGACATTTCTGTAATACTGAGAGAGTTTAATGATCATGTTGATTCATTAGCTATCTCTGCCACCCTCATGGTTCCCCATAAAGACTTCAAAGGTAACAAGTACACAATTGAGTTGGTTTTTGGACCAAGTGTACAGAATAATGCTGACCATTGGTAGGTGTTCAATGGTGATAATCAAATCATAGCTTTCTTGGAAAAGACAAATAGCTTTGATGAGCTCTATTTTGAAGGTAGTGAATCTCTCCCACGGGAATACGTTTCTGAAGTAGATTCACAAACTAGTGAAGAGTTTATTCAACTAAAAGGGAATAAGATTCCAAAAGGTTTGGTTTCCCTAGAAAACCTATTTGATAAGCATGATAGATACATTAAACAGCAGCAACAACTTGATTCAAGTTCGTCTATGGAATTTGAACAAGTAGATTTGAGTTCTGAGGTAGATCCCAAAATGGTCAACATTGGGAAGTGTTGCATTACCGACGAGAAATTCAAATTCACTACACTCCTTCGCTATTACATTGATGTCTTGGCATATTCTTATGATGATCTAAAGTCCTTTAGGCCTAAGGAGATTCAGCATGAAATTCCTCTCAAAGTTGGGTCATTGCCTCACAAGCATAAACAAAGGCAATATAATCCCAAAATATCAGGTACTATTCTTTCTGAGATTCAGAAAATGTTGAATGCAAGAATAATCTTTCCTATTCATCATTCTACCTAGATCATGAATCTTTTTCCTGTAAGAAAGAAGAACAGAGAAATCCATATTTGCGTTGATTTCAAGAATCTCAACCAATCTTCCCTAAAGGATAACTACCCCCTACCCATCATGGACCAAGTGTTGCAAACTGTAATTGGTTCAGAAATGCTGTCTATGTTAGATAGTTTTTCAGGATATAATCAAGTAGAGGTTAGAGAAGCAGATCAGTACAAGACTGCTTTCACAACACCTTGGGGCACGTTTGCATATCACATGATGCCATTTGGTTTAATCAATGCTGGTGCTACTTTCTAGAGAGCAATGGTCCTCACTTTCAGAGATGAGATGGGGAAATTCATTGTGGTATATCTTGATGATTTGACTATTTTCTCCAAACAACGTCAAGATCATGCGTATCATTTGCAACAGGTGCTGGAAAGATGTTGACAAAATGGTATTTCTCTTAACCCTAAGAAATCAAGTTTTGGGGTTACAGAAGGTAAACTTCTCGATCACATTGTGTCCTGAGAAGGCACTAAAATTGACTCAAAAAGAGTCAAGTCCATCCAAAGTCTTACTTTGCCTACTAGTAAGACTGCAATTCACTCTTTCTTCGGAAAGGTAAATTTTCTGCAGAGATTCATTCTAGAATTCGCAGAGAAAACCTGTCACATTGTCAACATGATGAAGGGTAAGACTACTTTCTGTTGGAGTGTAGAAGGTAAAGTAGCATTTGAGGACATCAAGAGGGCCATAGTTCATGCTTCGGTTCTAGTTTGTCCTGATTATACCAAGGATTTCATAGTACACAGTTATGCTTCTGAGCATACACTTTCAACCATTCTTGTTCAACAGAATGAAGGTGTGGAATCTCCTATTTCATTTATGAGTTGTCCTCTGAAGGCTCATGAATTGAAATATTCAAATATGGAGAAACATGCTTATGCCATGGTCAAGGTGGTAAAGCATTTCTAGTTTTATATTTTGAATTCACACACTGTTGTTTTGGTGCCCGACACAACAGTGAAGTTGATCCTGACTCAACAGGAGTTCGGTACCAAGAGAGGCAATTAGATTGCCAAGATCCAAGAGTTTTATCTTGATATCAAACCTACCAAGCTTGTGTGTGGTAGAGGTTTGTGTCAGTTGATTGTCGACAATGTACCAAAAGAGACAGGGGGTGAAGAAGAAGTTAAGGATATGCCGACTATTCTTTTTGTCACTACTACAGATGAGTGGTATTCAAATATTGCTCATTTTCTTACCTATGGTGAGTGTCCTTCTCATCTATCCTATAAAGAGAAAAGAACTATCAAATTGAAGGCTGCTAACTATGTCCTATGGGACAATGGTTTGTACAAAAGAAGCCTTGATGAAGTTTTTCTCCGTTGTGTGGATAAAACACAACAAAACAGACTTCTGGAGTCTTTTCACAATTTAACTTGTGGAGGACATTTTTCTACACCTATGACGGCTCATAAGATTTTGTAGGCTAGGTACTATTGGCCCACACTGTTTCAGGATGTCTACAATTGGGTACGTAGGTGTGAGTTATGTCAACAGTTTGTTGGAAGGCCTAAGTTGGCTGCACTACCTCTCAAGCCAGTTGTAATTGAAGAACCTTTTTAGCAATGGGGCATTGACTTCATTGGTGTTGTGAACCCACCGTCAAGTGTGGGACATAATTTTGTTCTCACTGCAACTGATTATTTTACCAAGTGGGTGGAAGCCATCCCAGTAAAGCATGCTACTTCTGAAGTGGTATGTAATTTTCTTAAAGAAAATATTATTTCTCAGTTTAGAGTCCCAAACAAAGTTGTAGTAGATAATGCTACTTGTTTCTCTTCCAACGAGATTACTGGCTTTTGCTATGCACATGGGATCATTCTTTCTCACTCTTCAGACTATTATCCGCAAGGAAATGGTCAAGCAGAATCTAGTAACAAAAATCTAGTTACTATTATCAGGAAATTGGTGGAAGATAATCAGAGAACTTGGCATAAAGTGTTGTTTGATGCTTTATGGGTAGACAAGCTTACCCCCAAAAGAGTGATAGGTATGTCACCATTTCAGCTTCTATACAGTTTGAATGCAGAAATACCTATTACTTTAGAATTGCCAACATTGAAGTTGGCAAAGGCAGTAGAAGATAGAACTTTTGAAAGTTCTATTGACAAAAGAATCATGTACCTCACTGAACTTGAAGAACAACGAGCTATGGTAGTAGACTATATTGTTGAACATCAAAGTTAGGTGAAGAAGCTCTTTGACAAGAAAGTGAAGGCTCATAATTTTCAAATTGGAGATCAAGTCTTGTTAGGGGACAAGAGGAGAGAACCAAAAGGAATGCATGGGAAGTTTGATTCCTTATGGAGAGGCCCGTTCATCATTCATCAACTTTGTGGTGAAAATAGATTCTTGTTGAAGTATCTTAATGGAACACCATTCTTGCTACCTCACAATGGACAACATCTGAAGCACTTTAATCCTTGAAGTATCAAATAAGTTCATTTGTACATTTGTATAGTTTCATGTTTTTGTCTAGTCTTCTATGTCTTTTTCTTTTTGGTAGCTTGACTCTATGGCCCAATGGCATGGAAGAAGGCACTTAGAGACTAGATTCTTCTCCCTTTGATCGTTTCAAAGTTTAATCGAAGGAAGTTCCCTAGTTAGAGCCAGCTGTTCTCAAAATTAGTTACGCTCATTTCTATAGACAACCCCTATGAAACTTGTCTGTTTCATAGCCTACACTCTAAGTTCGCAAATCAAGACAAGTACTCTTGGCCTCGTGCAAAGTCATCTAACATCCTAGAATAGATTGCGACATTCCCTTGAGTTGATTCCTTGAAATTCATGCAAATTGATTAGGTTGCAAATAGATCAAAATATCAATTTTGATCATTTTAGGGTGTTAGTAGGTTTTTGAGTCTTCATGTGTATAAGTGGTTAAAAATACCGCTCTTGCATATCCTTGATATTCCAAAGTGCAATGTTGGCCCATTTCGCCACTTTCACATGCATGGTTGTTTTTTTTGAATAACATGTGTGGGCGGTGAAAATCGCCGCCCATACATGTTCCTTGTCAAAGATTGAAGTGTAACAGTAGTCATAGGGATCACTCTTGCATAAGACATCCAGCTAATGCATGGTCGGCCATTTTTGCCACCTTAGCATGATCTCATGAATCTTAAACTTGAGTGTCATTAATGGCGCTCATGTCGTCATTAATACATTATCTTAAACCCTTTTTTAAAGTCATTTTTAGTTGTTTTGTTTAATCGTCATTTTCAAGACTCTCTCCAGACCAGCTTTCGAACCCTCAGACATTGATCCAATTGCATAAACTTTGCAGTGAGCGGATTAAAGTAGGTTTTTGTTTTCACGGTTATGCCTAGGGTTTTAGGTTGGCCTTTTTAGGTAAGCCTTTGTTTTCCATTTTTTCTTTCATTTTCTTCCTAAGGTTTTTCCTGCTTGAAAATAAAATGTATGTTTGTATTGTTATTGTTTATTTTCATTTCATTGAAGATTTTTGTCAAAAATTCATAAATTTGGTTTCTCTGTGTGTGAACGGATCTTAGTGCTCTTTGTAAACTTAGATTTAGATTTCATTTTCATCCTGTGCATTGTTGATAGTTTTTGCCAACGATGCCTTGTCTTCCATGAGTTTGATGTTGAATGCAATGTTGGTGAAATCCACTAATCATACTTCGCATTAACCTTGAATGTAAGAGCGGCGAGAATCACCGCCCTCACATCCTTTTTTCTTTGATTGCCAAAGTGTATCAGTGGTTAAAACCACCACCGATACATTTGCCTTGTCATTGTTTTTGCCCCTACATGAAGATTAAAAAAAAAAAATTAAATATTACTTGTTCCAGTGGTAAAATCTATCGTGATTACATACGATTAAAGGTTTTTGATAATAAGGTGTATGAGCGGTCATTTTGACTGACATTACATCTAAACACTTGAAGCTTTTCCTCCAACATGCCTGAGCGGGCATTTTCACCGCTTGCGCATGCGCACTAAAACTTTGCATTCTACCCTCATGTAAGGGAAGTCAAATTGACTGCCCCTACATCAAACTTGAATATTTTACCTCATACATGCAAAGGTGGCCCTTTTTGCTGACCTTGCATGATAAATGACTTGTCCCTCATGCATGAGCGGCCATTTTGACCACCCATGCATATTTTCCTGAATTTTTCCTAACACTGGGAAAATTCACCTTTCAAGGCCTGTTAACCCGCTTTCACTTTTTACCTTGATTTACGTGCACTCAAGCCCTTCAACACATGCTTTCCTATTCATGATAATTGAATCGCAGTAATCCCAATTTACCCATTTTTCCCCTAACTATGAGATCATGGCTTTTTGCAGTTTTCAACAAACATCCGTGGTAGCTATCTTTTCTAGAATTCTCTCCAGAGGTGATATCGGAGCCGTCTCCATCCAAAGCCAAGATCATGAAGTACAAATACCAAGGGGTCTTCCGTGTTACTTCAGTACAGTCTAATGTTGATGAAATTAGAGATACAGAGATAGGGCACATAGATATGACAAAGCTTGTGGACATAACTAAACAGACAAATCCTTCCAGACATATGCAGAAGATCATTGACAACAACATTCACTTGGTTGCCTCTTTTCCAGTTTCTGCCTATAACCCTGAGTTTGTTCTTCAAGTGGCTAGCCATTACAATAGGGATACCAGAGTTGTGATAGATTCCAAGGGAATGTTATTATGAGGTTGGATGTAGAGTTTCTTGATAAAATCTTCATGTGTCCTCCTATTGAAAATATTGGACAAATTGATTTTGCTCAAGGGGAAAGAGACTATGATATAGATGTGGAAGCCACAAGAAGATACATAAACAGTAAATGGTTGAAGATTCCTTAGAGCAATTTGACCAGATGGTCCATGGATCTCCCTAGGAGTGACTTTGTAGAGGAGGTCTATGATTTGATCACACTTTTGAGTCGTATTAGAGGACTCCCTTCTTCCTCCAAATTTCAGGAATGGATGTATACATACATTAAGGTGATTCTTCGGGGCACACAAAAAATCTTTTGGGAGAACAGATTAGTAATGCTTTGCATGAGCAATTGGTGAGAGTCAACACAACATTCAAATTTTATATGACCTCATATCTTGTATATGTTGCTGCAAGCATGAGAAGTTTTAATGGTCTTACTTAGATTGGTGATAGGAGGTTGGTTCCCATGTATGAATATTATCCTCAAATCACTCTAAAAGGATCAATCCATCATTTCCATAGGGTTAATGATGCTTTCATTTCAGTGTTTATGTGCTTATGGGACAATGAGCTTGTTCAAAAGAGGGTTTCAGATGAAGCTTGGGAAGTTGTAAATTCTTTTGGCTGCTTGTTCTTACAATTTCCTACTTTCAGATATCTCAGAGTAGGGTATTATCCTGGTTACCCTTATATACTTCCACAATATCCTAGTGACCGAATTGTTCTCATGGAATTATGTAGGCAGCTGATTGTGGTACATAATAAACAAATGGAGCTGAAAAAGTCAGGGATAAAGTTTCCTGTAGAAATTGGAAGGTACTCAGTTTAGTTAGCTACCAAGGCAAAAATAGTTGATTCTGAATTGTAGCTGGCCACCATGAAAACTTTCAAGAAAAGGGACCATTTTGACTTTAGGAGGGTACAAGATAAAATCAAAAGAAAGTCAACTTTCCATATGCAGATGGTGGAAGATATTTGGGCTAACCTCAAGACACAAAATGAGATCAGGAAGTTAGACTAAATTGCAGACTTCATTTGAGTCAAATAGAAGAGCTGGACCTTGTGGATATTCCAGATGGATGGAAGGTAATGGGGATGTTCTAGATCCCAATATAATACCGAGAATGTTGAAGTCTCACTTCTTCCAAAAGTAAAATGGTCAGTTAAAGGGTAGACTTCCATAAGGAAAAGATTTCAACCAATCCTGGCAAAAAAAACATATGGTTGGAAAGCAAAGGGATCAGCTTGAAGGAATTTCTTATAGGGTTAGAGACTGAGACTCAGGAGCAGATAGGTAAGAAAATGGAAAACAGGACCAAGAATAAGAGTGACACTCCTTTCTCCAAAACCCGTAAGCTAAAAATTAAGTTTGTATCTAAGGGAGGGAAGAAGAAGGAGGTTATAGGGAGCTCTAATGTTACCAAATCTGGTATTGAAGACACTGATGTTGAATATATGGAGGTTGAGAATGTTGAAATTGAACAACAAAATATTGAGAAAGCTAAGGATATCTAGTAAGAAGAAATATCTAAAAAGCCTACCAAAGAAGATGAAACGAAACAAGATAAAGATGAGAATGTAGAACAAGAACAACTTGGTGATTCACAACTTTACCCACAGAAAGATCTTCCACTAGAATCCCAAGTTTCTAAATCTCAGCTTCATGTTCATGTTTCTAGTGTTTTTCTTGCAATTTCAAATACTCCTATTTCTCCTATTTTGGTTGTTTCCTCAGATAATACTCCCCCTTCTTTAAGAATGAGTTTTGGAATAGTGTTTGACTCATCTGGGTCCATTCCTAATTTGTCTTCTCTATCTTTTAATATCAGTGAACAAACTATGTTAGAACATTTTCTAGATAGTTCTGAAAAGGTTGTTAACACTACTGTTGTTTTTACTCCTACTAGTCCTATTGTGACAATAACAAGACTAAACATGGACCCAATAAAGAAAGTGATTGATTCTTCTTCTCTTAATGTGGCCGCTTTTGTGCTTCCTCCTTGGTTGTCTGCATATACCCCGAAAAGGAAAAAGTAAGCAATTTCACCAGATGAAATTGATATAGAGAAGTTGTTGCCCTTGAAGTCAAAAACTCTCAAGAAAAACCTAAGACTGTTTCTAGGCTTATCAATGAAAAGGGTATCAAATATATAGAAATTACCAGGCCACCAGAGGATGCTACTATCGACAATTTTGATTTGAATGATTATGTCGTCTCAAGGGTTGAGTTAGGTAACCTAATTCATGAAGGCATTAAGATAGATTTTCAAACTACTGCTAGCACCTTGCTCAAAAAATATGATGAAGTCAAGAAGGAGAAAGAACATTATAAAGCTAAAGCAGAACAACTTGTCGTTGTTCTTCAAAAAATAGTAAAGTCATCTGAAATTGTGGAACCCATGGCAGTAACTGTAGAAGATCCTTTGATTCAGAAGGTGGAAAAAGCTCAGGCCAGAGGAAGAGTGGTAGGAGATATTGTGGAACTTTTTCTAGCTCAAGGGTGGATTCTAATGAAGACCAACGTAGAAAGAAAAGAAAAGATAGATAAAGCCAAAGCTGAGCTTGATAACATGGTTAACTTACTTTCCCAAGAACTACAAGATTAGGAATAGAGCTTGGAGGAGTGGATAGAGATGAAAAAGATTAAGATAAAGAATCGTATTACCATTGGGGTCATCTCAAATCGAGAATCATATCTTAAGACTAAGGAGTCTCTTGTTCATCATATCCATATAGTAAAAGGCTTACTTGATGACTTATGCCAAGCTCGTGAAAACAATGAAGACAGCGATGTCGTACTTCTACATAGGTTGGAAGAGCTCCCATGCATCCTCACAGGTGAAGATCATAAGTTCCTTTCAGTAGATGAAATGATAAGCTCCTTTGAAAAGATGGTTCAAAAAAAATTCAAAGATGAAGTGCCCTCAGTTCTCTCTATGGACAGCCTCTATGATCAACATTAAACTTTTGAGAACTTGAAGGACAACCTTGACAAGCATGAGAAGGCAATAAAGGCAATGAAAGATACGGCTCTCCTGGCCCTCACTATCTCAAAAAATATAGCAAAGCCAGATACATGTGAAATAGCAGCTATACAGGCCATGTATCAGGACTTTCTAAAGATGAATGATAGAGGAAGCTGAAGTTCCTTTTGATACCTTAGTTTATTTTATTCTTATATATGTAATTTGAATTTTATTATGGACATACTCGTGTAATTTTCCAAAATGTAATTACATATGAGACAAAAGAAGTCATAAATCAAATAGGACTATTTTGTTTGAATAAGTCAAAGTAGTTAGGATTTCCCTATTTTTTCTCTCAATTTCTCCTATAAATAAAGAGGACCCCCATTGTAATGATCATATTTTAGTTATTACAATGAAACTCTTCCAAATTGAAGAGCATTTTGAGACTTTGTGTTCAAATTGTAAATCATATGTTATCAAGTGAATAGAAAAGAAAGCGATTTTTCAATCTTTGCATTGGAATAACTTGTGGCATATTGGAAATTATTCTTATGTCCTTTTCCTTATACTATCTTATCTACTTGATCAAATTGTAGTGTGAGTGTGAATAATCTGGGAAATGTTCTAAAGATGATTGTGGAGACTTTGTGCTACAACAATTATCTTTAGCTTGTGATTTTATGTTTTTGAGTAAAAGATATTGGAAAGGCTTTGAACTACTATTATATTTTGTGATCGTATATTTTGTCGTAGTATTCAGTGAAGACTTTGAGCTACACCTTATCCTACTTGGTTCTAAATTGTAAATCTGTAAAAGGAGCAACGATAGACTTTGTGCTCTCATGAGTTTCTTGGTCATTTTGATTTGTATTGTGAAAGTGCTCTTTTATATTGTAAACATCATTTATGAAAAAAGAGAAATAGATGACATGGTTTCACCCCAAAATTAGTTTTTAGTGCAAATAAGTTTGTAATAGTTAATAGGGAACCTCCCCTTGCTAAGAGGAGAGATTTATCTCATTACATTGTGGTTGATATAACCATTTTGCCTTAAATTAGTTAAAGACAAAATATTCACCCAACACAAGTTAAGTGCTTTTGGTCAATTGATTTGTTTTTTTTGACTAGCTATTGAGTCTTTGGTGGAACTAATCAACTTTTTGCAGCCTCTTATTACTCAAACAGAGCAAATGGGTTTTCCTAACATGTTCATGCAAGACGAGCATTGAAGAATTGAAAACCTATCACACTAAGTCTTAGAAACATATTGCTTTCTTAAGGGACAATTGAACAATCATCTTTTGCAATCTAAGTCTTAGGAACAAATTGCTTTCTTAAGGGACAATTGAACAAATCATATTTTTGCAATCTAAGTCTTAGGAACACATTGATTTCTTAAGGGACAATGGACATGAATGAAAAAATACCTTGATTTTCTAAAGGATAATGGACATGAATGCCAAACACTTCAATTTCATATAGGACAATTGACAACTACAATCGTGTGTGTGCCTAATCTAGTTGCACCTTATTTTTCTTATAACGAGACAATTGAACCTTTGTTTGACATGCTTGATCTTACTTTCAGTTATTCCTTTAGAAGGGCCTGCTTTTGGATTACACTTCAAACAAAAGGGATGAACCTAAGAAGAGTTTTCCTTTGAACCACTATATAAGAGGGATAAGGCAAAAGTCAAGTCCTCACCAGCGTCAGCCTTACCTTGTGGTGCCAAATTGAAAAGAGGTGTACTAGCACTTTGTGGAAATGATTTTCACATTGTGTGAAGTGTTTGATACTCTTAGTAGGATTGGTCAAATCTTTTAGTAGCTTGTCACATTGCTCATAAGGCGTTGGTCCCTCAAAGCTACTAAGAACCAATCTAGATAGTGACTACCCATTTCACCTCCGAACGTTACGGTAATCATCAATGCAAGCAGAATTGATTCAAGCCCCCAAGATACTCACCATTGCCTCCCTTGAGAAGAGATAGTATTCCCTCAGCCATAAAGCTCTTGTGACCTACTTGAGCTTTCCAAGGGGAGGGTGAGATATCCCTACCTATCGTCTCTCGCAAAGATACAAATGTATGACACCTATATGGAATGACATTTGGTCGATGGAGAATTAAGTTGTGAGTGTAAGGAAAGCACAGGTGCGGAAAATAGCTTCCCTAATGTTAATTCCCAGGGGACAGTGTAGACCAGTCAATTTTGAAATTACAATAACACAGATGAATACACAAGAGAAACCAAAATAGACAATAGTTAGAACACAGACACACAGAATTACGTGGGAAAACCCTTACGGGTAAAAAACCCACCACCACAAGAAAACAATCTTTATTACAGTAAGATATACAGTTACAATAAAGAACTCAGCTTCTTGCTCTGGTGTTTGATTCTCGACATCATACACAGTTCATCTCCCTGTACATTTACAGAACGAACCTTTATTCAAGTCTCATCATCATAATACCAACGACACCTATAGACATATCATTCTATTTCCAATCTGCAAGAACAAGAGTCGTTACAGACTTCTGCTCTAACTGATAGAACAGATTCCTCATACGTCGCTGCCATCTAACCGTCGCAACGGTTCACATTTCAGTGAGGCGTTTAGTCCCACATGTACCAAGTCGCAAAGGACTTTGCAGTTTATAACCGCCAACAGGCGAAAGAGTATTGTCAGCAATTTTGTTGCCGACAATACCAAGCCTCCAAGTCCATCGGCATAACAACTCCCATCGGCCCTCAGACTTCACCTCCCACCGATGAGCATTGTCTCCCCGATCACCAAGGTTACCATCGGTATGACATTCTCCATCGGCAAAAGATCTAGCCCTCGCTCCGACAGAGGTTTGTCTCACCGATACCAATAAGACTTCCATCAGGATGTCCGCAGTACATCGGCCCAACACCTTTAGCCGACGGGTATTCTCTTGCCGATAGACATACGCCATCGGAGTGACTACTCCTGTCAGAGTAACTCTACAGAGTTTGGCCGATAGGCCCTTGTCTTGCCGACGACCGTAACCTTCGTCGGAGTGACTACTCCTGTCAGAGTAACTCCACAAAGTTTGGCCGATAGGCCTTGTCTTGCCGACGACTGTATCCTTCGTCGGAGTGACTACTCCTGTCGGAGTAACTCCACAAAGTTTGGCCGATAGGCCTTGTCTTGCCGACGGTTGAATGCTTCCATCGGGGTGACACTCAGCATCGGACAAACCTTCGATGCTTATTCCGACGGCCCTTGTCTCACCGATGCCAATGGTCTTCAACATGGTCCTGCCGATAGTGCTTCGTCACAGCGATACCAACATCGCATATCCTCAAACCAATGAACCAAGGAACAGTTGAACTAAAATTCATTGAACCTACCAAATGAACTCTAGAAAGGTTCAACAAAGGGGTTCAAACAAGGGGTTCAACTAAGAGGTTCAAGTAGTAATTTGAGACACAAGTTCTCTTCAATCTCCCACTTGTCGAAGACATTACTGCTACCTCTTAGTCCTCATTCGATTATTGAGAACTATGGGCCCGAAGACCCATTTCATCTGAGCACCATTTGAACTTGGCTGTGTTCACTGGTTTAGTTAAGGCATCAGCAACATTTTCCAAAGTGTCAACTTTTTCCAGCTTCACCTTCCTGTCTTCCACCATATCACGAACAAAGTGATATTGGACATCAATATGTTTTGTCCTAGCATGAAATGTAGGATTCTTTGCCAAACATATGGCACTTTGACTGTCACAATGAATTTGTATTTGCCCTGCATTAAAGCCAACATCAGAACACAACCTTTTCAACCAAACAGCTTCTTGGCATGCACGAGTGGCTGCCATGTACTCTGCCTCTGTTGTGGACAAAGCGACTACAGCCTGTCGCTTGCTCATCCAACTGATAGCACCACCATGTAACATGAACACGTATCCACTGGTGGATCTCCGACTGTCAATGTCCCCTGCCCAATCAGAATCAACATATCCCTGAATACTGATAGATCTCTTAGACCCTTCTGAGTTTCCATGATAACAAATAGCATAGTCAGAAGTTCCCTTCAAATACCTCATAACTCTTTTCACAGCATCCCAATGTGATCTGCCTGGATTCGCCATGAATCGGCTCAAAACTCCCACTGCTTGGGCAATGTCTGGTCTGGTACAGACCATTGCATACATTAAACTGCCAACAGCACTTGCATAAGGTACTCTCTTCATGTCATCAATTTCATTTGAAGATTCTGGACAATCTTCAACAGATAATTTCGTTCCCTGCAAAACTGGAACAACTAACTGTTTAGAATCAGACATATGAAACTTATCAAGAACATTGGTAATATACTTCCTCTGGCTGAGCCAAATTTTTCTCTTAGATCTGTCCCTTTTGATCTCCATTCCCAGAATGTACTTTGCTGCCCCCAGATTTTTCATTTCAAATTTCAAGGACAACTGAGATTTTAATTCTGAGATCATCCCCTTACCATTGCCAATGAACAACATGTCATCCACATATAGTGCAATTATAAGAATCTGGTCACCTTCAGTTTTATAATAGACACAATGATCAGATTTAGATCTCACATACCCCAAGGATAAAACATACGTATCAAACTTTTGATACCACATTCTGGGAGACTGTTTCAAACCATAAAGAGACTTTTTAAGTTTGCATACCAGATGTTCTTTACCTTTTTCCACAAAATGCTCTGGCTGAGACATATAAATTTCTTCTTCAAGGTCTCCATGAAGAAACGCTGTTGTCACATCCATCTGCTCAATTTCAAAATCATATGCTGCTGCAAGTGACAACAGAAATCTAATGGATGTCAACTTAGCTACAGGAGAAAAGATTTCTCCATAATCAATACCTTCCTTTTGGGAATACCCCTTAGCAACCAGTCTTGCCTTGTACTTCTCAATACTACCATCTGGACCATATTTCTTCTTAAATACCCACTTACAGCCTACAGGTTTTCTTCCTTCAGGCAAGGGCACCAGATCCCAGGTTCCATTCTTCTCCAATGATGTCATTTCACTATGCATGGCTTCCAACCAGGAATCTGAATCGGGTACACTAATAGCTTCTTTCACAGTCCTAGGTTCATCAGTATTAGTAAGTAAAGCATAGGCACAAGTTGAATCAGGTACTGAAAATCCATACCTATTTGGTTGTCTTTTTTCACGTGTAGATCTCCTCAAAGGTTGAGGTGCAGGTTCAGGTTCTTGCTCTGGATCAGAATCTTCGGAGCTACTTGAACTCTTATCTGAACCATCTACACTTGGTGCTTGTTGTTCCTCTTTTACAGGAGTCAGAGGAACATTCACAACACTCTTTTCTTTCTTTTCTTCTGTCTTTTCTGGTTGAGGATCAACAACCAATGGTTTCAGCTCTCTGAAAATTACATTCCTGCTGTAGATTACCTTTTCAGTTTCAGGATTCCAAAGCTTGTATCCTTTAATACCGACTCCATAGCCAACAAAGATACATTTAACTGCCTTGTTATCCAACTTAGATCTTTTAACTTCAGGAATATGAGCATATGCCTCACAGCCAAAGACTCAAATATGTCTTAGAGAGGGCTTCTTACCAGACCATGCTTCCATAGGTGTCTTATCAACCAATGCTGATGTAGGAGAACGATTCAGCAAGTAACAAGCTGTAGCAACTGCCTCAGCCCAGAACTTCTGTTCAAGACCAGCATAACTCAACATACTTCTTGCTTTCTCCATCAACGATCGATTTAACCTTTCAGCAACTCCATTCTGTTGTGGAGTATAAGGTGTAGTTTTATGCCTTTTAATTCCATGGTCTACACAATACTTATCAAAATCCGCATTGCAATATTCACCACCGTTATCTGTTCTCAAGTATTTTAGTTTTCTACCAGTCTGATTTTCCACAAGAGTTTTAAATTCTTTAAATCGACTGAACACTTCTGATTTGTTTTTCAAAAAATATACAAATGCCCTTCTTGAATAATCATCAATGAACGATACATAGTATCTTGATTTAGATAAAGAAGGAACATCAACTGGACCAAAAACATCAGAATGCACATAGTCCAGAACACCAGAAGATTTATGAGAACTAGAATAAAATGAAACACGGTTTTGCTTTCCATATATACAATGTTCGCAGAAATCGAACTCCAGATTACAATCAATCAGCCCATCTACTAGATTTTTGTTTTTCAAGGTTTTTAAACCTTTCTCACCTATGTGACCAAGTCTATGATGCCAGAGCATTGTTTTCTCTGCAGGAAGTTTAACTTCCATAGAATTTACGTCATGTGTTACAATAGTAGCCTTTTCAGATTTTGCAGAGACATTATTACAGCACACTGGTTTAGCATCTAACCTATACAGAGTTCCAATGCGTTCACCTTTTGCCAGAACAATAGAACCTCTAGTCATCTTACAGCCACCATTCACAAAAGTAACTTGCACTCCAACATCATTAAGTTTACTAACAGAAAGTAAATTTCGAGCTAGACCTGGTATATGAAGAACTTCATTCATTCCCTTTATTCTGCCATCCAGGAACTGGATTCTGACTCGACCTCGGCCAACTATTTCCAGTGTTGAATCACTAGCCAGGAACACCTTGCCACCAGCATAGGGTTCATACTTTGTGAACCACTCTCTATGAGATGTCATATGAAAGGATGCTCCTGAATCAATCAGCCAAACATCTTCAGAAGCAGGTGTTGCCAGAGCAGCAATGAAAGCATCAGCATCACTGTGTGAAGACTCAGAGTCAGAGAAGTTCTTCTTCTTCTTTTTCTCCTCTTTACAGTCTTTCTTGACATGACCTTTCTGTCCACAATTCCAGCACTTCACCTTGGACTTCTTGCCAGGAGATTTTGATTTCCCCTCTGATTTGGACTTAGACTTCTTGTCCTTCTTCTTGCCTCTTTCCTTTGATCTACCACGAACTGACAGAGCCTCTTTGGCCATTCCAGAAGATTTCCTCCGCATCTCTTCAGACAACAAGGAGGCAACAATAGTTTCCTGAGAAAACGTAGTTGTTGTACTTCCAATAGCCATCACCAGATGGTCCCACGAGTCAGGTAAGGAACATAACAGAAGCATACAGTGATCTTCCTCTTCTATTTTTACACCTATAGATGTCAACTGAGCAACAATCGTATTGAATGCACTCAGATGTTCTGCTACAGATGCACCTTCATCCATCTTCAGAGAATACAATTTCTTTCTGAGGAAAAGTTTATTTACCAAGGACTTGCCCTGATAAATATTATTCAACTTTTTCCACAAATCACTTGCAGATTTCTCCTCATGGATGTTCAATAGAACAGAGTCAGATAAACTCAGTCTTATCAGTCCTTTGGCTTTTCTGCATATCAGTTCCCAATCTTCTTGCTTCATGCCTGTAGGTTGAATTCCAGACACAGCAACCCAAAGATCTCTATAGACTAACATGTCTTCAACTTTAAGTTTCCACAACTCAAAGTTTGTGCCATTGAATTTCTCAATGTCTATTTTGTCTGATGTACTTGCCATCTCTATTTAATTTAAAAAATAACTTTCTACAGAACTCCCACACAACAGAATTAACACAAAAAACCCAAACTACCGACAAGGATAACACAACGGGCCAGGCTCTGATACCACTTGTAAGGAAAGCACAGGTGCGGAAAACAGCTTCCCTAATGTTAATTCCCAGGGGACAGTGTAGACCAGTCAATTTTGAAATTACAATAACACAGATGAATACACAAGAGAAACCAAAATAGACAATAGTTAGAACACAGACACACAGAATTACGTGGGAAAACCCTTACAGGTAAAAAACCCACCACCACAAGAAAACAATCTTTATTACAGTAAGATATACAGTTACAATAAAGAACTCAGCTTCTTGCTCTGGTGTTTGATTCTCGACATCATACACAGTTCATCTCCCTGTACATTTACAGAACGAACCTTTATTCAAGTCTCATCATCATAATACCAACGACACCTATAGACATATCATTCTATTTCCAATCTGCAAGAACAAGAGTCGTTACAGACTTCTGCTCTAACTGATAGAACAGATTCCTCATACGTCGCTGCCATCTAACCGTCGCAACGGTTCACATTTCAGTGAGGCGTTTAGTCCCACATGTACCAAGTCGCAAAGGACTTTGCAGTTTATAACCGCCAACAGGCGAAAGAGTATTGTCAGCAATTTTGTTGCCGACAATACCAAGCCTCCAAGTCCATCGGCATAACAACTCCCATCGGCCCTCAGACTTCACCTCCCACCGATGAGCATTGTCTCCCCGATCACCAAGGTTACCATCGGTATGACATTCTCCATCGGCAAAAGATCTAGCCCTCGCTCCGACAGAGGTTTGTCTCACCGATACCAATAAGACTTCCATCAGGATGTCCGCAGTACATCGGCCCAACACCTTTAGCCGACGGGTATTCTCTTGCCGATAGACATACGCCATCGGAGTGACTACTCCTGTCGGAGTAACTCTACAGAGTTTGGCCGATAGGCCCTTGTCTTGCCGACGACTGTAACCTTCGTCGGAGTGACTACTCCTGTCGGAGTAACTCCACAAAGTTTGGCCGATAGGCCTTGTCTTGCCGATGACTGTATCCTTCGTCGGAGTGACTACTCCTGTCGGAGTAACTCCACAAAGTTTGGCCGATAGGCCTTGTCTTGCCGACGGTTGAATGCTTCCATCGGGGTGACACTCAGCATCGGACAAACCTTCGATGCTTATTCCGACGGCCCTTGTCTCACCGATGCCAATGGTCTTCAACATGGTCCTGCCGATAGTGCTTCGTCACAGCGATACCAACATCGCATATCCTCAAACCAATGAACCAAGGAACAGTTGAACTAAAATTCATTGAACCTACCAAATGAACTCTAGAAAGGTTCAACAAAGGGGTTCAAACAAGGGGTTCAACTAAGAGGTTCAAGTAGTAATTTGAGACACAAGTTCTCTTCAGTGAGATGATCTACTACAATGAAACCATGTCTCTATGGATAAATAGTGCTTGAATTGTTTGCAATTGTCTTATACCTGTGGAAACATTGGGCTTTTTTTTGTGATCCTCGAACATACACTATCTGTTGTGTCAATCCTCTTTAGTACTTTGTTTGATGTGTTTTCTCTTGCCAAAGAAAATCCAATCAAAATCAAACCCAAATCAATCAAATTTGGCCTTATAAACATCACTGACACTACTCTAGTACTTTTGTTATAAAAGCCACTGGCCTTTGGTATAACAGTAGCTTGCTTTTGATATAACAGTTCAATGCCTCTAGTAGCATAGTCCAACACTTTTGGTATAACAGTAGGTCACCCTTGGTAACATAGTTTCGTGCCTTTGGTATAATAGTCCAGCGCCTTTGATCTAGAAAAACTATTCATCAAACTACTTGAGCAAAATCCTAGCAATATCTCAAAACATATTGTCTTAGTGTATCCATGGTAACCACTAGACTCCAGCAATCTATGAAGGCTAAGCAAGTTGCCCCAAGGAAGCGCAAATCACCTCCTCATACACCTCAACCAAGCCAATCCAACATGACTCCAAAGGGTACTCCAAAAACATCAATGGAAAGACCAACTAACTCTCAAAACAAGCCGCAACATGACCAACCAACCAATCCTCAAGAAGGTAATGTCCCTTTGGTAGATGTAACTCAATTCACTACTGGCATGCCTCGTGATTTTTCTACACCCATTTATACATGGTTCAAGTCCCATCTCAAGAAGAGTGACACTTTGAAGAAGGTTAATCCTCTCAAGAAGATAGAAAGACTTTGATGAAATCATACAAGATCCTAGAGCCATAGCCGCATTTGACAAAATCCTTAGTGAGAACCAAGATCATTTCTTTCACTTACTAGTAGAGTAAGAAGCCACATTACCCCAAGATTTTGACCTATCCAATCTTAAAGAACCAAACAAAACCCATGACGTTATAATTGTGGTCCAAACTATTTTAACTGTTACTACTCCCATACCCGAACAAAGCTCACAAGGGAGAATGACTAAACCTTTTGACGCACAATATGAGAATCCTCTTTATCACAATCCAACAGCAGAAAGACCCATATCACCTCTTATGACTCCTATGGAAATTTACAAACACTAACAAGATACTCTACATCGTCAAGCAGAACTAGCAAGACAGGCTTCTCGAGCAAAATCAAACACACATCAACCTTCTAAAATGCCCACACCAATCGCAAGTGGAACATTGGCTACCCCATCAAGAGAAGGTTTCCCACCAAAATACAATCTGGGAAACACTTATGTAGCCATGCAATAAGGGCATCAACATTGAAAAGGCCCTCATCGCTAAAGACATGGTAAAAATCTTCAAAGAAACTAAAGACAATGCTCCTCAACAACAAACAAACGATAAGCCCAAGTTTTGGAACAAAAATAAAAACTTTGTCAATGATGGTGTTGTAGATTCTAAACATATTCAAACACTGTAAACACCCCTTCATCTTTCATCAAAACCAAGTCAACCTCTGCCTCAACAAAACCAACAACAATAAAGACAACCAAACCAAAACCAACAACAACGACAACAAGAGCAACCTCAACAAGATTACCCTCTGCGGCATCAATTCACTCCCTTGGGAGAGCCTATAGAGTCTATTCTACAGAAACTTATAGACAATGGACTCATCACCTTACTAGATGCTCCCCCATATGGCAAACCTGTTTACAAAACTACACGGTACAAAGAAAATGAATATTGTGAGTACCATAGGACCAAAGGACACAGAACCATATCATGCATGAAACTCAAACACCTGATCCAAAACCTTATCGACAGAAAAAAAAATCACTTTTGATGATGAACCACCAAATCAAAACACCAATAAAGATCTCAACATGTATAAGGAGCCATTCCCTAACCATGGTCAAGTTCAAAATCCTAACAAAGGTAAATGTGTTAACAAAGATTCAACTTCCTATGACTCTATTGTGGGTCATTTTAAAGAGAGTCGGGTGTCTACCCTCGCAATCAAAGGCAAATCTATGGATTGTGTAGTTACAACTAGTCATGGTCGGTCCTACACTAAGTCTCCCAACCCAATATGATTACAATCTTATCAAACATCTAGGGAAAACACTTGCACAGATCTCTATCTTGGACCTTCTATGGTCATCACCCGCACATAAAGCTGTGCTTGAAAAAGCCTTACAAGAGTCGTTAGTTCCTAACAACATAGCAGTCACAGATTTCCAAGCTAGAATAGGTAACATTTCGTCACCTTACAATGTGGTCTTTTCTGAAAAGGACCTCCCATCCCACGATCCATGTCATAATGATGCCCTTCACATTGAAGTTTTCATCCATAAACGAAAGATCAAATGCATACTTATAGATTGTGGTGGTGGTCTCAATATCTATTCTCTCAAGTTACTTAAACAGTTGGGATACTCTAAGGATCATGTTAACATTGATCAATCCATTACAATCAAGGGGTACGATGATGCTAAGCGTCATTCAGAAGGTGTTATCCACTTACCTATACAAGTAGGCCCCGTCATGCTTGAAACTAGGTGCCAAGTCCTTGACATTGAGCTACCTTATAATATTATCTTAGGATGCCCATGGATCCATGCCATGAAAGTTGTTCCTTCCATGTACCATTAGTCTCTCAAGTTCCCATTCAATGGTACGAAGATCAATATCCTAAGAGATCATCCTAATCCCTTTGAATCTTGTTGTGTCTTGCAAGGTAGTTATAAGAATTCCAACCAAGTGCCAAATACTGACAAAGCCCATGAATCCCCATTGTATGTCGACTCTAAAAAACTAAAAAAAGCCTCTGAAGTTGACCCTAATCCTCATCCTATTCTTGAAGTCAAAGCTCACATATGTGATATAGGCTTTGGAGAATATGATATTTCAAAATCTTGTTGTGTAGGGCAGATGCCCTTATCCCCTAAATTTTACAACCAATCACCCATAGCCAAAGCAACTAAGAAAGCAGCTATTTCTCCCCCAGCATCCCTAACTCAATTCCAAGAGGGAAAATTATTGGTTGAGGAAACTATTGAAGACATCTCATCTTGGCTCTACAAGGAGAAAGAACCAGTCATCATACCAGTCAAACAATATGGAAATGGCCTAAGAATTGTGAAGAACATGGGCTACAAAGGCAAAGGGGGCCTTGGAAAAAATAATCAAGGTGAAATGGAACCCATTATTGTGAAGAAGAAACTAGACAAGAATGGGTTAGGATTTGTTAGGAAGGTACCACATGCCTTAGACATCGAGGTTATTCTCGATGAGGTAGCACAAACTTTTCTCATAAATTCAACGTCTAAAGAGGATATCATCGATGACTCTTACCTCTATATGACTGACCTATTCACTGAATCCTCCATATTTATGCTATCATTCATATCCTTAACATCCACCACCAACACCCAGATTGCAACACTTGTCTACCCTGAACTTATCAATTAGGACCAACAAGGGGCCCCCATTCTAGATGTATTTTAGAATGACAAAGCTATTGCTGAGTTCATGGGACTCCGGGATGGTATCCCTCTTGGTGATCACAAAGCTGGTTTTGTAATGGAACTAGAGAAAACTGCTTATTTTGGTGAGAATGCCAAATCCTCCAATCATAAAAATAAAAATAAAGAAAGATCTCTAGGTGAAAACCACACTGTTATTAGTGAACAGATTTGTCCTTCGAGAATAATTGCAGAAAATGACTCAAGATGCTTAGGAAGAAGAACAAATAGTACTAATAGTTGGAGAAGTTGTTATTGGATTAACAACTTTCCTCTAAATTTTAGAGGTACATCTCCATCTCAAGATATGTAATGACTAAAAATAAGGGGTGTGCTTTTAACTAGAAAGCAGAAAAGACACATTAACATCTACCCATCACCATGAAATAGATGTACATGACTCATTATGGAAAGAAATGAATGCAAATAAATAATACACAACCCACCTATCCAACATTCATAATTGAAGATACAGCTATATTCCTCCTTAACACATACCAACAAAAAAGAAGCAATATTAAAGACAGATTACAGATTGACATAAAAATAATTGCAATCACAAAAGATACTTGGAGACACAAAGTTCTGTAAGTAATTCTTCATTTCTTCAATATAACAAAATTCAAAGTTTCTGCAATGCCTCCATACATAAGCTGAGCTAAGAAAAATATAGCTGGAAAATAAATAGAATAAACTTGCTCTCCTTCCCCTATTCATAGACAACCAGAAAAAGATGCATTCCCTTCGAAATCCCTTCACTTTATATAATTTTTCAAAACTCCCCAAAAACTATAATTGTTTGAAACGGTCTTTTTCGAGCAACCGTTATCAAGAAAGTGACCTAAAAAATAGAAACGGTTACATTATACCAAGATTGTAATTATCATCACTAATTATGAAAGAACTTCATACATGCAAGACAAGTGGCATTAAACTGCCCCCAATTCTAGGCGTATTTCCATAAAACGTTGGCACAACTCAACACATTCTTCTTCTTCCTCCAGGATGAAATTTTCTTTGCAGTATTCAGCATAACTAGTTTTCTCCTTCCAAGAAACTGTGCACAACTGAGAGATGATATCAATCTATTCCTCCTTGGGCTAGTGTAAATTAGGTTGTAGAATAGGCATAGGCTCATCATCCCAAATTTCATTATTCGCAGGAAGTCCCATTCTAAAAGATGACTTGGTCAACAAGAAAGACTGAACTTAGAGAGCACTGTCACCTTTCTCTATAGTCAGGTTTATTTAATTACGCAAGAAACTAATGATGGTTTTTAAACTTGTTAATGTCATGCTATCTTAGCAAACTCTGTTACACTTGTCATTTAAGAGGTAATTAATGCATCATTGATTTTGTATCTTGAAAAATGAGTCTCAAGATTGAGCTCGCATTTCATAACTCTTGGAAAAGACATTCTCATTGCATACCACACGAGTAATCTGATGAGATGACAATACCTTGAAAAATGAGCACCGTGGAGATGCTAATTAGTTAGGGCTCAGAGCAGATTCTAAACTTTGAACCTTGAGAGGGAGTTCACAAAATTTGAAAACTCCCCAAAATAAGTGAGGTCAGGGCATCGGAGCTCTTACGATCCTTTGACCTATTAGAGTGATATAATTGAACTTCCCCGACATAAAGGAGAAGTCAGGAAGTTGGTCATTTCTCGCACTTAAGAACATAAGTCAGGGAAACAAAAGATTCAAGAACTTGAAGAACATCTGACGACAAAGGCTCATACAAATGCTTTCAAGACTTAAAAATTTTGGGACAGAAAATGACCGGACCGAGGCAAAGCGATGATTGCATCAATCCCTATGCATTAAAATTTGAAATTTTTTGGGGTAACAGCTGTGACACCTCCTGATCACAAAATAGTAAAAACAAAGGATGTATCCAAAGGTGAAAACCCAATTGTGGAACATGAGGATGGAGGATTTGACCTTCCCCTACCATCTAAGTATCAAGAGAAATTAGCTCTCCTAGTGGAAGATTCTACAAAGATAAATCTTGGCATAGAGCAAAATGCTAAGACAACATTCCTTGCAGCATCATTATCAGAGCACAAGAATCTTACCAACTTCTTCTTACAACAAACTATCAACTTTGTGTGGTCCTATGCTAATATGCCAGGGTTGGACCCTTCATTAGTAGTTCACTATCTCACTGTTGATTTGAAAGCTAAACCAGTCAAGCAAAAGCTAAGAAAGATGCATCCATAGATCACTCTCTTGGTGAAAGTTGAAATATAGAAACTATTAGATGTAAAGTTTATCAAGCCTATTGATCATCTAGAATGGGTCTCAAACATTGTACCAGTGGCTAAACCAAATGGGGGCATCTGCATGTGTTTTGACTTCAGAGATCTTAACAAAGCATGTCCCAAAGATGACTTTCCATTGACAAACATTGATCTTATAGTAGACCTGATTGCTAGTCATGAAATGCTTTCTCTAATGGATGAATTTTCTAGGTATAATCAGATAATGATAGTAGAAGAAGATCAACATAAAACAACTTTCACTTGTCCTTGGGGTACCTATTGTTGGTGCGTCATGCCATTTGATCTTAAAAACATAGGTGCAACTTATCAAAGAGCAATGACAGTGATATTCCATGACCTCTTTCATCACATCATGGAGGACTATGTGGATGACATACTAGCAAAATCTTCTTGGGCTGATCACATACAAGTTCTACGACAAATTTTTGATAGACTCAAAAAATATCAAGTACAACTCAATCCAAAGAAGTGTGTCTTTGGGGTAACCTCAGGAAAACTATTGGGATACATCGTATCTCACAGAGGCATTGAAGTAGATCCAGTGAAAGTCAAACCTATAGTGGAGATACCTCCACCAAAGAATTTGAAAGCACTAAGGAGCCTTCAAGGAAGGTTACAATCCATTAGGCGGTTTATCTCATAGCTAGTAGATAAATGTCAACCATTTCAACACTTGCTCTAAAAGGATGTCTCATTTTGATGGGATGATAAGTGTCAAGTAGCATTTGGTCAGCTCAAAGAATATCTAGCTACACCTCCTGTCTTGGTAACACCAGTCACCGATAGGCCTTTGATCTTATACATCTCAACTACAACTGTAGCCCCAGGGGCTCTTCTAGCATAGCATGATGAGTCAGGAAAAGAGCATGCAATCTATTATATCAGTCAAACCTTGGTGGGTTATGAACTTAATTATTTACCTATGGAAATAGCTTGTTTAGCCTTAGTGTTCACTTCCCAAAAGTTGTGACATTACATGATAAACCAACACACAAATCTAATAGCCAAAATTGATCCATTGAAGTATCTCCTAGCAAAAGCAGCTCTCGCAGGCAGACTAGCTAAATGGGTCATGATCCTTAGAGAGTTTGACATTGAGTATGTGGATCATAAAGTAATGAAGGGACAAGCCCTAGAAGATCAACTAGCAGAAGCACCCATGATAGATGTACATCTTATGGTATCTAACTTTCTAGATGAAAATATCTTCACTCTTTCTACCTCAGTAATGTGGAAATTATATTTTGATGGTTCCTACACACAACATAGATCAGGGGCCGGCATCCTTTTTATCACTCCACAAAATGACTATATCCCCAAGACATATCAACTCGCATTTCCTTGCACCAACAACATAGCCAAATATGAAGCACTCCTCATATGTCTCAATACAACAGTTCAATGGGACATCACAGAACTACATGTATATGGAGACTCATAACTAGTCATTTGACAAGTCACTGATGAGTACCAAACAAAAGATGAAAAGTTGGTCCCCTATAAGCAACTAGTGGATGCCTACAAACCACACTTTTCTTGCATCACTTTTGAGCAAATTCCAAGAGAGCATAACAAAGCTACAAATTCTATGGCTTCTATGGGGTCACTTATAGACATGCCTGCAAACACACAGAAATGTGAATTCTTGATCAAGCAATTGTTGATACCAGCTGTCGATGTTCCAACTACTGAAATCATCTGCAAACTTGTTGGTCCCAATTCCCCATGGTACAAAGATATCTATGAATACCTTAAACATGGAACCTTTCCCTTTGAGTTATCTGCAACCCAGCACAAAACCTTTATCCGTCAATCCTCCCATTACACCATTATGGGTGATACACTATATCACCGGAGTCTTAATGGTATCCTCTTACGATATCTTAACATGGAAGAAGCTGATGCTACCTTACGAGACATACACAAAGGTGTCTGTGGCGCACATTCTACTAGTCCTAACCTCACTAAGAAGATACTCTGAACAGGGTATTATTGGCCTACAATAGAGCAAGATGCTTTACAGTTTGCTAAGAAGTGTCTACAATGCCAGTAGCATGGAGATTTGATTTATGCACCAACTCATGAACTACAACCCGTGACAACTCCATGGCCTTTTTCACAATGGGGTCTTGACCTCGTAGGACAAATCCACCCATCCTCATCTAATGGCCACAAATTTATCATTACCGCCACTAAGTACTTCACAAAGTGGGTCGAAGCCATTCCCATGACTTATATCACTGGCAAGCAAATAGCCAAGTTTATCCTTAACTACCTCATTTGTCGGTATGGTATCCCCCAAGCCATTGTCACTGATAATGGGAGACCATTCAAGAATCAAGATGTCCATGCCTTGTGCACCCAATACAATATCCAGCATCGCTTTTCCACTCCCTACTATCTGTAGAGTAACGGCCAAGCTGAGGCTTCTAACAAAACCATTCTCAAAATCCTCAAGAAAATAGTCAATGAAGCTGGTCGTGATTGGCACCTGCAACTCAATACCGCCCTATGGGCCTATCACACTAGTATTAGAACACCAACTGGTGCAACACGCTATGCCTTGGTCTATGGCTCTGAAGCCATTCTACCTATAGAGGTCAAGATCCCATCCCTCTGAGTATCCATGCAGAATCTAATTGATGGAGAGGAGTACTGCACTTCCAGATTAGCTGAGCTAGAACTACTAGATAAGAGGTGCCTTGCCGCGCTTAATCATCTCCATGTATATCAAAAATGCCTCTGGCGTAACTATAACAAGAAGATCAAAGAAAGATGGTTTCAAGTGGGTGATCTTGTCTTAAAAGAAAATCAAAGAAATCAAGCAGATCGAGAAAAGAAGGGCAAGTTTGAGCCTAATTGGTTAGGACCCTTTATTATCACAACAACATATGGATCAGGAGCTTATACTTTAGCAACACCTGAAGGCATTTCTCTAGATGAGCCACTCAATAGTGTTCATCTCAAGAAGTTTTATGCCTGATCCTCAGAGTATCCATACAAAAAAAAAAAAAAAATCGTCCTCTGGTGAAAACCTGGCAAATAAGCACCTTGGATATAAGTACCATAGTGAAAACCTGGCAAATAGGCACTATGTGTAGAGTCAACATCCATCATCTATCAAGTTTTGTTCATTCCATGTCTCTTTCATAATAAACTTCATCCATCCATCCATAATAAAACCATTGACCTTATTTGCATTTTCATCTCCCTATCTAAAATAGCTTGGAAATTTGTCAATGTTCATCGTCAGCTATCCTATGTCAGTTATCAAGTTCTCCATCGTCAGCAATCCTATGTTAGTCATCCATACAAACACGTCTACCAGAATGGGGGCAACTCTTTCCTTAACCTAGGTCTAGGAATGGATCCTTGTTCGTGGTTCAAAAAAACACGAACACTTCAAACACTGCATCCTTCAAAGCAAAGCACAAACAAGAACAAAAACACGTCAAAACCCAAACAAAATCAAATACACAAATTCATCAAACCAAACCAATCAACCATACCAACTATCTTATACAGATTGTCACACGCTCGAAACCAGACCAAGCGTCTTATATGCGGTGGTTCATTTTTGAAACCAGACACCTTCATCCTTGTGTTGATCTAGGGATATATCACTCCCCACAATGACAACACTTTTACTACATCATCAAACCACCAGAACTACATATTATCTCATCTCAGGCTTAAGGTACCTTGATCCCATGGATATGGGTATGTAGGTAGTCTGGAATATGAAGGAAGTTTCCAATACTCAGGTACATAATATATCATCATTTCATCTACCCAAGCTCAAACACCTTGACCCACTCATCACTCTACCCAGAACTACATATTATCATTTTCATCTTTCCTCATAATGTGCCTTGATCCTATGGATACAGGGTATGTAGGCAGTCTAGAATACGAAGGAAGTATCTAGTACTCAGGCACATACGATTCATCATTCTTCACCCATCTCAACCCATCAACACTCCATCTTTCTAGTCTTCCATTTATCAAAATCCATTCACCTTGACTTGACTAACTCAAGCAGCACAACAACAAACAAACGCATCCTTTCAAAGCAAAAGTCCTTAAACAAACCTGAAGCAAAGACACTTACTTACAGAGCCATATGTTGTCCTACATATCGATTGCCAACATATGCTACATCAACAAACTTGTCTTATACAGGTTGTTCCATGATCGAAACTAGACCAGGCATCTTATATGTCATGTTTCATTTCATGAAACTAGACATTATCCTTTCAATAGATCAACACCCTTTAACGGACACATCATTCCTACAATAAGGTTGTTATCTACCCAACCAATCCAATCTATCCTGAGCAACCTCTTTGGCAAGAGAATATATTGGCTGTATGTTTACTTTGTAAGTCAGTCAATTTGCTTTTTGGTTTATCTTTTTGTTCTATTTCCATTACCTATTCAAGATTGCCTTGATTTATCTATATCTTGGTATGTTGTGATGCAGTACGGATTGGGGGCATAGTCATTACTTTTGTGTGTCATGTTTGAGGAATGATCTTTAGTATCTTTCTTAGTAGCATATTTATCTTGTGTGAGTGTTACAGCCTAGCATCTTACATATTAATATTCTTCTTGCATTTATATATTGAAGTTTATTTTATGTTCAAGACTATGGCTCATTCACATGTCCAACAAGGTTATATTATGTCTAATGGATCTAAGTTCAAACCGCTTGCTTGCAAAGTCAATGTCCTCACACTTGGATATCACAACACCTTGGTCATTTATACCTTGGTGGCAAACTATCCATGTGCTATATCAAAAATAAGGATTGCTCTTTATAAACATTTGTGAAACTGTTGCAACAAGCTCATCCATTTATCCATGGCCTCATATAGTTTTCAAGCAAGGATCGATCAATAGTCTTTCTCTCATATTCTCTTCTATCTCCTTCCATCTTTAACTCAATCTTCTAGTCGAGTGTCAACCCAGTTCTTCTGTCACTTCCTTGTCTTTCCTCTCGAGGGGGCATCCTATGCCAACTACACTTGGGCAGCTAGCTACACTGGGGCATCAAAATTGTATCATGTCTTCAACAATCATTTTCTTTGATGCAACACTATAAACTGCATTGCATCAAAGAGGGGCAAAATGTAAACACCCCAAAATGACCATGTCTTTGAATCACTTGCATTTCATCAAATCTATCTAATCACCTGCATTTCAACATTAATTAAATAATCTAATTATTTAATTAATTTCATCAAATTCATCAAAATTCTTCCAAAACTCCTAAATTTGACATTAATTAAATAAATTCTATTTATTTAATTAATTTAATCAAAATCAACTTTCTTCTTCCACAATTAAATAATTTTAATTATTTAATTAAATCAAATTATTCTTCCAAATTTAAATAAATCATTCAAATTTATTTAAATTGAATATCTCCTCTAAAAATAAAATATAATCAAATATTTTATTTATCTTTCATCATGCAAAATAAATTAAATCAATTTATTTGTTTAATTTATTTAAATCTTCAAATCTATTCTATTTTTCTATCATGCATAACAATTAAATAAATTTATTTATTTAATTTCCTCAAAAATCTTCCAATTCCTTTAAAAATAAATCTTGTTCATCATGCACACATAATTAAATAATTTATTATTTAATTTATCTCAAATCATGCAAAAAGCAAATTACAAGTTGAGTTAATTGACTTAATCAATCTTGTTTTTATCAATAAATCTTAAATTAGAAAAAAAATTCTAATTTATGAAATCAAATCCTATATTTATCAAAAGGCAATTAACTCAAACAAAAATATCTTTTTGTGTGACACATGTCAGGTGCACATTCATCATGAATTTTTGATTTATCTCAACCATCCATTCTATTGAATTTTTTGGACCGTTGATCAATCTTTATTGAAACCTATATAAACCCCCCTCATCTCATAACAAATCTTCTTCAATCATTCACCCTTATGATCTCTTCGATCATTTATTCTTAGGCATTCCTTTACAACGAATTGAGCATACATCGCATCATTGAGCACATCGATCTTTTGAGCATGAACACAACCTACATCCACTTGTTGCAAACATGGTTTTGCAACATTATTGAGCAATCCACATTCATACAAAGAGAACTATACAATCTAGGTGAAGTCTTTCTTGTTTTAAATTGATTTATTCATTGATATTAGATTTTTACTTAGATCGATCTCTTTATGTTATGAGTAAAAAAAGCAAAAAACTCAAACAAAAATATTTTTTTTGTGTGACACCTGTCAGGTGCACATTCATCATGAATTTTTGATTTATCTCAACCATCCATTCTATTGAATTTTATAGACCATTGATCGATCTTTATTGAAACCTATATAAACCCCCCTCATCTCATAACAAATCTTCTTCAATCATTCAGCCTTATGATCTCTTTGATAATTTATTCTCAGGCATTCCTTTACAATGAATTGAGCATACATCGCATCATTGAGCTCATCAATCTTTTGAGCATGAACACAACCTACATCTGCTTGTTGCAAACATGGTTTCGCAACGTTATTGAGAAATCCACATTCATACAAAGAGAACTATACAATCTAGGTGAAGTCTTTCTTGTTTTAAATTGAGTTATTCATTGATATTAGATTTTTACTTAGATCAATTTATTCATTGATATTAGATTTTTACTTAGATCAATTTATTCATTGATATTAGATTTTTACTTAGATCGATCTCTTTATGTTATGAGTAATTGGGTTGTTCTTATCATTAGTTTGTGATCTTATCATTCAACCTCTTGATTTTTCCTATACACAGAACTTACTAATTTGAGTGTGATTGTTCATCATCCATTAAAGAGGACATTCACACGAAGATAGTGATCCTATTGCATAGAAGTTTAGTGCCTTAACAAAAGATTGGTGTCTCTTGCTAAGTTGGTGCTTAGAAGTGGAGGTTGGTGCCTACAAATTGAGGGGATTGGTGTCTCCTATAGGTTGGTGACTAGGAATCTTGTAAAAGAGTTTTATATAAGAAATATTTTTCTATGGTTTTGTCCCATAAGGGTTTGGACATAAATCTTGTGTTCTCCTTGTGTTACATAATTGATAGATCTTGTGTGATTGATATTTCTATGGTTGTTATGTTTTGAAAAGTAAAAAGATTGTATTATATACTAATTCACCCCCCCTCTCAATATAATCATGTTCTCATCAAAGAATTCCTCCTCCCAAAAGAGAAGAAGCCCCCAACAAAGGAATAACCCCCTAGAATAGAGAGAGAAAACACCCCCAAAGTAGAGAGGGTGAAAGCAAAGGACTAAGTAGTCCCTCTCAAAGTAGACACTTGCCATACCCCCAACAAATCTTCCAGATGAAGGATCTTTCTCTCAATGAAGGGTTTGGTGAAGATGTCTGTGATCTGCTCTGATGTCTGAATATACTTGAGATCAATCATGTTTCCATGAATAAACTCCCAGATTTAGTGCATATGTATCTCTATGTGTTTTGTTAACTAGTGATGGACTAGATTGTTTGAGATCTATATTGCACTTTGATTATCATAGAAAATGACTATGGGATTTCTCAATTGAATGCCAAACTTAGTGAAAATATTCTGAAGACAGATGGGCTCAGTGGTGGCATTAACTGTTGATTGATACTCAACCTCTATAGATGAAAGAGCAATTGCAAACTACTTCTTTCTCGACCAACAAACTGCACCGAAACCAAGTGAGAATCAATAGCTTGAAGTAGACTCGTGATCCTAAGAATCACTTATCTAATCTAAATCTGTGTATCCCACCAAGTCAAAATCCATGCCCACTACATAGTGAATGCCATAATTTTGAGTGCCCTAAACATAGTGGAGAATCTACTTAGTTGCTTTCGAATGCAACTCATGTGATTCTTGCATAAACTAAGAGGCCATGCCCATGACATATGAAATGTCAAGCCTCATGTGAGTTAGATAGATGAGACTCCCAACAAGCTATTAGTATAAATTTCTATTAACCAAGGGTGAAGAACACTTAGCCTCAAGTTTGACCCCTGACAGAAATGGAGTCAGTGCAGGCTTACAGTCAACCATGTGAAATATGGATTGTGCCATGAAGATACCTAAAGATGAATGAGTTATCTCAATCCCTAAGAAGTAGTGCAAAAGACCCAAGTTTGACATTAGAAATTGATCATGTAGAGCAATTTTCACTACCTTGATGGTGGATGAGTGACTCCCTGTGATCAATAATATTGCAAGTATGTGCTAATCGGTGTTGTCATTGATGTCAACAAGCTTGTGTTATCATTGGTGTCAACTGTGTCTTTTGATTAGGTTGTTGTTTGATTAAGTTGCCTTGCTAAAGATGATGTGATTTCCTTGAAGACATGCTGAAGATGTTAGGAATATGTTTCTGATGGTTGGTTGCCAAGTGATTTTGAGAAAATTTGATTAATAAAGGAAACAATGCGTTGAAGAGACTGACTGACTTAACAGAATTATGATTGAGTTTTTCACTGCATTTCTTCCTAATTGAATATCTAATTGTGTGGTTTGGATATGTTGTTTAGAGGTGTTTAGAAATATTATGCTCCTAATTTTGTGCTCCAGTTTGTTATGTAGAGAAAGTTATGTTCACCAATGTGAGAACAATATTTCTGAGTTTTGTAGAAGTGTCTGGGAGAAACCATTTTGCTCCGCATTTCTCCACAGATTTGCTTCTAGCTTTGTGGTTCTAGATTTATGCTTATAAGGTCTATATCTTTCTTTAGTTCAAGTGGTTCATGGTTTGGTGCTCCACAAATTTATTTATTGAGTTACAGTTGATGATAGAGTACGATAGAGTTGGTTAAGTATTCCAGTTTGAACTTTCTTTAGGTGAAAGATGCTCCAAAAAAATTTCTTGGTTTTCAGGTGCTTGTGGATGTTTCTAGATCATGTTCAAGCTTGGCGTGTGGTTTGCATGTCATTGTTTGCTATTGAGGAAGCATACACTTAAAAGTACATAGTGTTTATACAAGTTTGGCCGACTTGGTTGTTTAAACTAATTGTGGTTGTGCTTTGTTGATTGTGAAAGCATGATGAAGCATGTAAGAGTGGATTTAGGTCTATGCTAAGGTGTGATGTGGTCCACATTCATTCCTTTCCTCTATGGGAATGTTTTGGTGCAGACCTAATTTGAATTTTATGGGTTAAGATGTGTTTTTGACCTTGGAGAATGTTTTCAAGATTGATGATGGTATAAATAAGTGTCAAGGATTTGTGAGTTAATAGACACGCGATGGATATGATGCGATGTGAATTTGATCAGTGCAGTGAGAGATTTCATGTGTTAGGCTACTGGATGCAATGAGAAGAAGGTGTCTACTATTTTTTAGTGTTACTGTGAAGGTGATGGTTGTGTTGTGGTGAATATTGAGCTTCATTGGAATTGAAATCCATGCATAGGTTAGATGCAATTATATCAGTTCATCCCTAGTAGTGAGCTTCTTCTTCTTGTATCTCTTTCTTTTGGACAGTGAGTCCTTTGGCAGTGAGCCTTTTGTAATTCGGTATTGCTACTACTTTATATTGTGAGCTAATCCTCACCATGGTTTTTCCCTTCTTGGGTTTTCCATGTAAAATTTGGTGTTGTCTTGTGTTTGGTACTTTTATGTTTTAGTTTCTGTTATTTTCTTTTCATGCTTAATCATCATAACAAGTTTAAAGGTTAATGTGGATCTGAATATTTGTGAGAGTTTGAAATTTTTGATAGAACTGATTCACCCCCCTCTCAGTTGTCTTGTGCATTCAACAATTTGTATTAGAGCAAGGTTCCTTTGAAGAAAGATTAACAGCTTGAGGTAGATCCAGGATGACGCACAAGAAGCAGATTCCCTTGTTTGATGGATTAGACTATGCTCTTTGGAAGGTAAGGATGGAAGTGTGATAGGTAAAAATAAGGTTAATAAGATCAAGCATGCAAATGAAAACCTAATCCTACCACCATCAAAGCATTGAATCTAAGTGAAACTAAAAGCATGCAATTCAAGAACAAGATCACCTAGATTGTATGATTTCTTGTTTGTGATATGGATTGCTTTTCAATCAATGAACAATTATGAAGATAAAAGCTGCCATGATGGATGGATGATAATGATAATATGCTAGATGGATGCTAAAGTGCTCAATATGCTCAAGATAAAAATATAGATACTATATGAAAATGATAGATAGATCACTTGAGATGATAATTTGGATGCTACGTGAAAATGATGGATAGATGAAATATGGAATAAGAGGGTGTTTATATAGACCTCAACCAAAATCGATCAATGGTAGAGATTTGGTGGCTACGTGAATGGTTGAGATGAATTGATAATCATAGGTGAATGTGTAGATGACAAGTGGAGGGAAGATAAGGCTTGTTAAGGGAAAATTAGATACAAATGAATAATCAATAATAATCAATATCAAGTTACCCAAAACTCAATGGAATACAAAAATGAAGAGATTCAATAAAACAAGTGAACAATACAATAACCTTTGCAAACCTCAAAGCTTCATAGCTTTTGTTGGTCACCTATCTCAATCGATCTTGCATGTATGAATAAGGCCGTCAGAGAGTGCACTTCCTTGCTATGCTTCAAGAATGTCAATTGGGAATGGTAGTGATAGTTTATTGCAATGAAGAGGAGCTTCACAACAATGGTAGTAATGTGTAGTAATGAGCGTGATCACATGCAATGAAGGAATTGGTGCCAAAGGTGCACTGTAATTCCTATAGAGTAAGTTTACTTAAAGCTTGGATGAATGAAATGGAAGAACAGGTTTCAATTTATAGACTTGAGAAAGAAGAGATCAACAGTATAGAAAGAATGAGAAGATCAACAGTTGAGAACGATTGAGGAATGTGCACGAATAAGAAAAATACAAGTGTCACCCAAAAGTTGTTTTATTTGAGTTAACTACTTTCTTTTCTAAAGATAAGACATGCTTTTCATAAATTAGAAAGCTTTTTTCTAATTTAAGAGATATTGATAAAAACAAGGTTGATTGAGTTAGTTAACTCAACTTGAGATTTGCTTTTGCATGATTTGAGAGAAATTAAATAATAAATTATTTAATTTTGTGTGCATGAAGAATACTTATTTTTAGAAGATTTGGAAGATATTTGAAGAATTAAAAGATAAGAAAGTAAATTAAATAAATAGATTTATTTAATTATTGTGCATGATTTGGAAGAATAAATAAAATATTTTATTTTATTTTATTTTTGGAGATTGAGAGGATTTAAATAAATTTGATTTGATTTATTCAAATTTGGAAGAATGATTTTGATTTAATTAAATAATTAAGAATTATTTAATTGTTTGGAAGAATTTAATTAAATAAAGGATTTTATTTAATTTTGACTTTAGAAGAGGTAATTAAATATTTTGATATTTAATTAACTTAGAGGAATATGAATCAAATAAATAAATTTGTTTATTTATTTATTGATAGAAGAATTAGAAGGAATAAATATTAAGAATATTTATTTAGACTGAATCGTGTCATTTTTAGTTGTATACATTTTGCCCCTCTTTGATGCAATGTGTTTTATCACGTTGTTTCAAAGAATAAGTTGTCTGATAATGATACATGCCCCAATTTGCCCCTAACATAGGTTATGACGATGGGATGCCCCCTCGGGAGATTGGATGAGAAGAAGTCAGAAGGACGTGAGACGGACAATCTCACGATGAAGAAGGTGAAAAATAGGTTAAGTTGAAGAAAATAGGTAGAAGAAAGAGCTAAATGATACGCAATGCAAGATAGAATGATACCACACACAAGCAAGTAAGAAAGTATGCACAAATGATACAAGAAGAAACAAGGCATTGCCTCTGTCAAGTGGTAAACAAACGATATACTGATAATTATATATGACAATGTTGTCATGGCGGGGAACAATATATCCCTAGACCAACACTGCAGGCGTGTTGTCATGGTGGGGAACGATAGATCCCTAGAGCAAACATGAACGATAGTGTCTGGTTTCAGGAAATGAAGCATGTCATGTAAGATGCATGTGTTGGTCTGATTTCGACAATGTTACATCCTATATAAGACAATTTGATTGATTATAATTGATTGAGTTGATTTACGACCGAACAAGGATCAAGACCACTGATTGTGATTGGATCATTTGACAAGATTGACTTGACTTGATTGGTATGGATTAAGGATGGAATTGCATTTTGATCACTGCTCAGATTGATTGGACAAGGATGAAAGATATGATGATAGAAAGAAAAATGACTCGACAGAAGAACTCACAAGCTTTTATTTGTATTGATACTCTACATTGTTGGATCTTTATTGCATGGGATATGGATGATTTTATGGATGTATAATGGATGTGAATGGTGTTTGCTTTTGACATCTTGATGGTGCAAGTATTTTGAAGTGGCTATTTCATCATTGGGCTTTTTTTTGGTACTTTTTCTGAATGTTGTAAGTTAATACAAGCATCTAGGTATAATTGAACCGAGATGACCTGAGTATTTCTTACATGGATTTTGATTTAGCAAGTTAATACAAGCATCAAGGTATAATTGAATCGATGACCTGAGTATTCCTTGAGTATCAATAGACAAGGATTGTCCCCATTCATGTTAGACCTTTGAAGTCCTCGATGATCTTTTACCGATCATGTTGTTAGACAAGGCTTCACATTACTAAAGATTAATCCACAAAAAACAAACAAAGAAAATAATCATGCCCCCATCATAGCATCTCTAGCTTTTGGCATCCTTGAGTAGCTTTGAAAGATATGATAACATAAATCAAGATGCTACAACCTAACCATGATCACAACCACAAAACATTTTTGCATTTAGATGTATTTGTTTCTTGCCATAATTTAGGTAAAATCATTTTTGAGTGCTTTAGGTATTCGCTTGTTTTTCTTTGGATAGGTTGAAGTACTGTATCAAAATTTTTGCTTTGAAAACAGGCTTTGTTTGCATTTTCTTGCTTGGTGAAAGGTTCCACAATCCTTATTGGTGAGACGAACCCTAACAGACCAACCTAGTGCCTCGGGGGCTCATTGCTAAATGGCCTTGCCTACGTGATGACATAGAGGCAACGTAGTTTGAGGTAAACCCTAACAGACCTAAGACCTAGGAGATAGAAAGTGGCGTGGACTTCGATAGATAGAAGCACTAGACATGTGACAGATGGGACAGTGGAGCCTCGGGGGTGCATTGAAAATGGCCTTGCTACGTGACAACGCAGAGGTGACGTAGTTCATGGAATTGGACCATGTGGACCTAAGATATGGATTGGATGAGACACGATAAGGAACAAATATGGATCAGATATGGAATAGATATGGATCAGACAAGACATGATATGGAATGGATATGGATCAGATAAGACATGATATGGAACAGACATGGATCAGACAAGACATGATATGGAACAAATATGGATCAGATAAGACATGATATGGAACAAATATGGATCAGATATGGAACAGATGATACTGATAACAAGGAAACACCATGGATAGGTAGTTTTATGGGTGACAGTAGATACAGATGGTCAGGTAGAGGGAACCAAGGATGTGATCTCCAAGGACTATGTAGCATAAGAATAACTCAGGATTTGACATGGCAAAGCTTACGACGAAGGAGGATGAGAGGATAATGAAGGATTTTCATGGTTTTGGAGGGATAAGGTATGTCAAGAGACATCTAAAATATTTGTCAACATTGTGCCCCCAATCTTTATCAAGACCAAAGAAATCAAGGAAAGGAAGATTAGGATGGATAGACTGGATAGAATAGGTATGTAATGGATAGAAGGATTGGATAGTAAATGGTATAGAAGGGAACTAATAGGAGAAGAGTGATATGCTGATGAGACAAGGTGCCCTCAAGTGTAGGTGACATAGAAGATCAACTTACACACGACGCCTGTTTTCTAGGTTTTCATCATGGTACTTATCCAAGGTGCCTGTTTGCTAGATTTTCATTGTTAGACGAAGGGAATTTTCTTTACTTTTTTCATTTTTTTCTTTTCTTTTTTTTTCAGGATAGGAGAAGGTGGAATACAGAAGAGAGGGACCTGAGTGCCTAGTTCCATGAAAGGTGATAATCCCACTAGAAATATGTTGTCGCATGGACCATGTCGAGTGCTCTCATAGATGTTGGTAGGAGATTGCATGACAGTGAGATGGAAAAGGTAGATAGCAGATTGCGGAAGGTGCAATAGTGGATGATGATGTAGAATACGGAGGGAAGGCTTATGCAAAAGCATGGACCATGGGAGTAGGATAAGGAAGACACGTAGGATAATAGTGGAAGGAAGGGGAGATGGAGGTATATGAAAATGTTTGTGGGATGGAAGGGAATCATGACCAATGGTTGCACATACCATGATAAATATTGAAGCTGGTGATGGGAAAGTAGTGTAGGAAGCAACGGAGACTTTTGCTTGTGGATGAATGACTTAGGCATGTAGGGATCCACATAGACGGAGTATTTTTCTAATTTTTGCTTGTCATGTGGGATGAAAGAATTTGAGACTTTTGGATGGAAAGGGAGAAAGTGGATGGGTGAGATTCTTGAGAGGTAGATGCCTCATGTAACTTGAGGGATTTTTATTTAGGCACCCAAGCCATCTTGCTTTTAGGTAGTACCTGTGAAGGTATGGTCTTGGGTGTATACAGCTTTGGTGCATCTTCGAAGGTAATCATTTGTTGGATGTAGACCCACATTTTTTTTAGTTTGGCATATAGATGTGTGGGTGTATGCAGCTCTTGAGAAGGATGTTTCTTTGATTCTTGGCTTTTGTATCCTAGGTCATGAGGACTCTTAGGATTTTTTATTTTAGAGGTAGAGGCATCCATATTTTTGCTGTTGATTTCTCTTGAGGTGGTGGAAGTAGAGTGGATGGAAGCTCTTTGTTTAGACAACATGTGCATTTGTTGGTCATGATTGGGATTGTTAGAGGATTTATTGGTGGATGGATAAGGTGTTGGAAGAAGTGGTGGTAAAATGCATGGAGGGATATTAGGAGTTGGAAGTAGCGGAGGTAGATTGGATGGTGGAAGGTGTATGGTCACATGCTTTTGACAATTGTATGATAATGCAGGTGGAATGGTGACATATGTTTTAGGGATATGGTAGGCTTTGCAACAGAATTTCATGGACTTTGGAGGAGTGGAGGAAGTACCAACATCTCGAGATTGTTCACCTTGGGGTGTGTATCTAATGCCATATGAAGGAGGAGGAACATTGACATGGACGAGCTCCAAAATACCTTGTTCGTGAAGGCCTAAGCCTTTACCTTGATAGTTCATATGTTGAAGTATGCAGTGGACAATGAGATTATGTGTAGGTGGAACACTAGACACAAGTTCCTTATTGGATGAAGAAGGTGGGATAGAGGATAATGGTGGTTGGTGTTCTAAGGAGGAACACTCATGAATGAAGGCAGTAAGACCAAGGATATACAATGGAGGATGTGTAGTATGGTCAATGGTGGTCGGCAGAGGAGTATTTTTGGTTTGATCTTCTATGCTTACTTGGGAGGCAAGTGTCTTATTAAAGGAAGAGGAAGTTGTTGGAACATGGATAGGACTAGATGGGGTTATAAGCTCAAGACCATGGAACACATAAAGTGGGCTAAGAGGATCATCATGGTCTACTTGATCATAGATAGGCTCTTCATCATATAGGGGATTTTGATCATAGATAGGATTTAGCATGATGGTGTTAATGTGTTCGTGTATAAGTTCTTCATCAACGATAATATCTTGATCATAGAAAAGATATAGGTTATGGAGGGGCTGAAATTGGATCTCTAGCTCATGTATAGGATCAAGTTGCTCATCGATAGCTTCTTCATCAAAGGTAGTATCTTGATCATGGAAAAGATATAGGTTATGAATAGTTTGAAATTGGACTTCTTGCTCATGTATAGGTAAAGGATCATCGAAAAGATAAAGGTTATGTATGGGTCGGATGGGGGTGCTTTGATCTTGATTTAGACAAGGGGTTGATGTTTCCACATGCTCTAAAGTGTGCTCTTGACATAACTCTTGATGTGCTTGAATTGGAGTTGAGGTAGAAGACTCTTGGATAGGCTCTTGGTCAACAACATGAAGGTGCAACGGACCTTGACTTTGGTGCAGGTAGGAGGTTCTTCAATATGCTCAAGGGGTTGCAGACTCCATGATGGGTTTGTAGGATTTGACATAGCATTGGAAGAATCTTTGATAAGGTCAAGGACTAGAATTTGGGGACATGGTTGACTCTCTGCTAGTAGCCCTTGGATCACATCATTGGTAGGTGTATAGATAGAGGAGTGAGGCAATGGATAGGTGGACTTGGAGTTCTCCCTAGTAGGATTAGTATGCTTTGGGCCATGTGTTATAGGAGATGGTGAGGGAAGACTAGTAGATAGAGTGGTATACGATTTCCAACCTGAGGTGGTGCTTGCCTTGTCATGAGAATCATTAAGATGAGAATGATGTATGACTTTAGGGTGAGGTGTAGTTAGTACTGACACATTCAGCTTGTAAGATTACCATTTTTTGTTGTATGACTTGGAGTTCTTGAGCAATTGCTTCTAATTGGTTTGCCATTTCAACAGAAACTGACACAAGACTGAAATGGGTACCTAGAAAACCTAAAAATTTTCTCTGAAAAGATGTGGAAGTACTCACTATTACGCATGCGCCAGAACAGAAGCACTGCAGAAACTGGTAAATGCATAGGAAGTTTAAACAGATGCGCCACATTGGTAAATATCAAATGCACTATAATAGACAGTAAAAGCACTGCAAGTCAAAACATATGCGTCACAGGTTGGCACAAATGCACAACAATAGAGGACGGATACGTTGCTCTGGTTTTTCTCAGTATTTGTGCAATTTTTTTGGAAATTTTTCTGATGTTTTTGGTACTTTGGTTGCAAGAAGGTCTTTTTGATCTAATTTTCTAAAATTATGGCACAAAGACACAACAAGCACAAAGAATATTTTTATGGTTTTTTATTTTTTTGTGGTTTTTTGACTCTTTTTGGACTAAAAAGAAAGAAAGTACAACCCTAGGTTTCAAAGGATAGTATAAAACTGAATTCTCCCTATTTCTAGGTGAGGCATCTTCGGGAGGTAATAATCGCCCTTCCCTGCACCAGATTATAGGGGTTTTTTGGTCTACTAAAACAAGGATGAGTAATAAAGGCAACCGTTTAAGTGGTTATACATCCGGCAACACTACTCTCTGTCATGGAGTCTCCTAGCCTACAAGGGTTGCGCCTTGGAAGGTTTTGGGGGAGATTGGCTATCGGTATAACACAACTGCACTCATTGTTTGAAGCTTTTGCTCCAAACACAATTTATTTATAGTGGCTTGGAAGGGCTTGGCATCTAGCCTGTTACCACTTAGGGTCATTCCTAGTTGGATGAATGGTATCCAAGAGCAGGCCCCTCTAAAGGAAAAACACATGCAAAAATGATATGTCTGGCATTTTGGTCACCTAAGATAGGGGAGAGCATAGGCCTGGTATCATTCCCAAAACACAAAATACAATGGTTCTTTTCCCCTAGTTAAAATGAGAAAAACTAGATGAGCTATCTACTTGGGTAAGCACATTATTTTGTTAACTTTGAAGTGATAACAAGATAGCAATGATGAGTTCAATTTTATCCCAGATAGCACGAATTGTTAACTTTGAAGTGATAGATTGAGATAGCAATGGTTCAATTTTACCCAGATAGCAATGATGAGTTCAATTTTTATCCATGTAGCACGAATTGTTAACTTTGAAGTGATGGTCGAGATAGCAATGGTTTAGTTTTACCCAGATAGCAATGATGAGTTCAGTTTATCCAAATAGCAATGAGTTGTTAACTTTGAAAAAATAGCAATAGCAATGATTCAATGATATGCAAGATAGCAATGATTCAATTACCGCTTTCCTAGTTAAAACTATGTGAGATTTGCATGAGCATCCATTTTACTTTCCCATTAGAAATCGAAGTGTGAGCTAACAAGTGCAACTATATGAATCTAAACTAGTACCTAGCCTACAAAATAGATCAAGAGAGTTCCTATAAAAAGACATCAGCATTAGAAAAAATTTCAAGGAAACCCTAAAAATCACTGCCCAAAACAGATGCGCCACTTCAGAGACTGAATGCACAGAAACAGAGAACAAAAGTGTTGTAGTTAATATGCGCTAAGACAGAGGTCAAAGCACAGGAAAATAATATATATACGTTGAAGTGGTAGATGTGTCATCTTAGATAGTAAATGCACTAGAACAGTATATGTATATGCTGCAGGAATGTATGTGTCGTGATAAGTAATAGATGCGTCAGAATAGTGACTATATGCGCTATGGAAACATATGTGTCATGACAGGTAATAGATGCATGTTTGAATGTATCAGATGCGCTGTTTCCTCCTATGTAGAGCTTTCTAAAACACAAAAACTTAGTTTTTGGGTTAAATTTGGGGCTAGGCCCCATGGTAGGCACCAAAAATGTTAAGAGAAAATTGGATTCAAATGAATAATCAATAATAATCAATATCAAGTTACCCAAAACTCAACGAAATACAAAAATGAAGAGATTCAATAGAACAAACAAACAAAACAATAACCTTTGCAAACCTCAAAGCTTCATAGCTTCCATTGGTCGCCTATCTCAATCGATCTTGCATTTATGAATAAGGCCCTTAGAGAGTGCACTTCCTTGCTATGCTTCAAGAATGTCAATTGGGAATAGCAGTGATAGTTTATTGCAATGAAGAGGAGCTTCACAACAATGGTAGTAATGCGTAGTAACGAGCGTGATCAAAAGCAATGAAGGAATTGGTGCCAAAGGCGTGCTGTAATTCCTGCAGAGTAAGTTTACTTAAATTTTGGATGAATGAAATGGAAGAACAGGGTTCAATTTATAAACTTGAGAAAGAAGAGATCAACAGTAGAGAAAGAATGAGAAGATCAATGGTTGAGAATAGTTGAGGAATGTGAGTGAATAAGAAAAAGACAAGTGTCACCCAAAAGCTATTTTATTTGAGTTAACTACTTTTCTTTTCTAAAGATAAGACATGCTTTTCATAAATTAGAAAGTTTTTTTCTAATTTAAGAGATATTGATAAAAACAAGGTTGATTGAGTAAGTTAACTCAACTTGAGATTTGCTTTTGCATGATTTGAGAGAAATTAAATAATAAATTATATAATTTTGTGTGTATGAAGAAGAAGACTTATTTTTAGAAGATTTGGAAGATATTTGAAGAATTAGAAGATAAGAAAGTAAATTAAATAAATAGATTTATTTAATTATTGTGCATGATTTGGAAGATTAAATAAAATATTTTATTTTATTTTTGGAGATTGAGAGGATTTAAATAAATTTGATTTGATTTATTCAAATTTGGAAGAATGATTTTGATTTAATTAAATAATTAAGAATTATTTAATTGTTTAAAATAATTTAATTAAATAAAGGATTTTATTTAATTTTGACTTTAGAAGAGGTAATTAAATATTTTGATATTTAATTAACTTAGAGGAATATTAATCAAATAAATAAATTTGTTTATTTATTTATTGATAGAAGAATTAGAAGGAATAAATATTAAGAATATTTATTTAGACTAAATCATGTCATTTTTAGGTGTATACAAGGCTCATGTGTGATCATGTACATAACAAGTATGACATGTGAAAGATATTAAATAAAAGATGTAGTACCACACATGTTTTAAATAAAAGATTCACACATGTCGGCTCATGAAAGATGAAGATAAGCGATAAGAGAAATTAATTAAATAAATAAAATTTATTTAATTAATTGGAAAGTGGGCTTATGAAGGGATTTTAATTAAATAAATAAGATTTATTTAATTAAAATAGATAGAAATAGAGATAATTAAATAATTAAAGATTATTTAATTATAGATTAGAGAAAATAGAAGAAAAATAGATAATGAATTAATTAAATAAATATGAATTTATTTAATTAATAGAAGAAATAGGTGATTAGATGAAATAGGAAAAATGCTCAAGTGTGTTAGACAAATGTAGATGATAGATAATGTGATATTTTGATACTAATGATAATTAGGTCAATTTTGGGTGTCTACATTTTGCCCCTCTTTGATACAATGCTCGTTAGAACATTGTGTCAAAGAAGATACGATAATTCACTCGATAAACAAGGTTATGCCCCAGTGTAACTAGCATGTGATGCTCCCTCAAGAGGTAAGCCAGGCTAACCAGGAAGGGCTGGGTTGGCTCACGATAAGATAAAAGCCTAGAAACAAGGTTGACATGAAGAAAATAGGGGTTGGGCGGGATAAATGGGGATGGTTTAGAAGAAAATAGGCTTTGGTATAGAAAAAGTAGGGTTTGGAAAGGGGTATAAATAGGTCCCTCAAGGGCAAATAGGCTCATTTGTGCTTGTTGCTTGTAGAAATCTAGAGCTCTAGAGTGTGATAGTGCTTAGAGTGTCAGAGAGCTATCAGGATGGTGATTCTGTGTAGTGATCATCGTGCTGAGCGAGTGAGAACACATGGGCAACCAACAGGAGCCAGCACACTGGTATGTACCAAAACTTGGGCTAAATGCATGCTTTTTTAAGGTTAAAAGCGTAATAAATGCACAAATGTTGCAAGTATGGGCCTAACCGGTGTTGTCATTGATGTCAACATACTCCTGTTGCATTGATGTTAAGGATTGGATGAGCTGTGTGCTGAGGATATTGAGAAAATTAGTCCTATCAGAAATAGTGAAGATAGTGAAGCTCTATGAAGTGAAGATCCCAGCTAGATAAAGATCAGAGAATGCACATCAAAGGGTTTGTAGATGTGTGTCTAAAGATGATCTAGTCAAGATTTGAGAGGTCCACATGAAGATTTGGAGAAGTTATGGCCATATGAGTAAAACTAGTTCTGGCAGTTGTTCAGAGGTGACAGAGTGACACAAATAGGTCCGGTGAGATCCAGAAATGCAATATCTTGTTCTATAGATTTGGTGGAATGTTTAGGAAGCCAATGTGAATTGACAACTTAATTGGTTCATGGTCTGGAGGTCTGCAAGCATTTATTCTAATGTGACAATGATGATAGATTGTGTTCTTGAGGTTCTAGATGAAGATGCGAATGATTTCAATAAGCAAAAGTGGTATGGATGTTCTTGGTGATTTAGGCAAGCTTGTGGGGGTCTCTAGATTGTGTCCAGTTTGTGTTGGTAGTCCGCATTGAAGATTGAGCTTGTAATTGAAGATTTACTCTCGAGTGATGGTGTTCTTCCTAATCAGCCGATCAGATGTTTTACACATCTTGCGGATGATCTTGAAGATGTTCTATGAAGCATGGCATGTTCCTCAAAGAAGATTGAAGTCCCAAATATGTGTGGCCAATAGTGTGGTGATACGCATGAAGTCTTTGTAACAAATCAAGTTATATTTTTGTAACTGCTCTATAATAAAATAAAGTATGCTGTGCCGACTTTGATGATTATCCCAAAGTTGATGTCTTGTATAAATAAGATTTGTGAAGTCATTTCAAAGTATCCTTGGTTGAGATGAAAAAGTGGAAAAGAGGAGAAGAGTGAAAAGCAGAACAGAAGTGTTGAGCTTAAATGGAACTATCTCAAGCATGGTGAAGATGCTAATCTCTAGTTCAAGTATGTAATATTTATATTATTCTGTAGACAGTGTGTCTCATATATGCAGTGGGCCTCTTGTGAGCAGTGTGCTTGGGCAGTGAGCCCTAATTGGCAAAGGCCATTTTGTTCTTCTTATTCTTTTAATAGAGAATACAATCTTGGGTTATTCACCCCATGGTTTTTCCCTTAACTAGGTTTTCCACGTTAAAATCTTGGTGTCATATGTGTTAATGTGTTTCTGCTCTTGAATAATTGCATTGTGCTTCCATGATTGAATCATTATTATGCTATAGAAATATAAGGACTTAAGTGTTTAAAGAAAAGAAAGTTTTTGTGACAACTGATTCACCCTCCCTCTTAGTTGTCTATCCTCAAACCAACAATTGGTATCAAAGCTAAGTTTCTCTAAATGAGCTTAACCACTTGAGGAGATCCAGGATGTCTTCCTACAAAAAGGATAGTCTGAGGTTTGATGGAACAAACTACACTCTCTAGAAAAGCTGCATGGAATGTCACTTGCATGTATGGGATTTCAATATTAGAACATGACTATAAAGAAGTATATTCCTCCAAAGAATGGTCTGACAACTACAGATGAAACCAGAGATGCTGAAGATAATCTTCGAGCTAAAGAAGCCTTACTAAGTGCCTTATCTGATTCAGAGTTGACAAATGTTATGGATTTAAAAACTGCATATGAAATTTGGTCAAAGCTGGCACTTCTGCATGAAGGAGACAAATATGTTAAATGTTCCAAGCTACAAAGTTTGAAAGGAAAATTCAAAAACCTAAAGATGAATGAAGATGAGAATATCACTACATTTATACCAAAAGTAAATGATCTTGTTTGTGGCATTAGATGTGCTGGTGGAACCTTGGATGAAGATGAGATTGTCACCAAAGTTCTCATATCCTTACCTCCTTCTTACAAACACAAGGTTGCTGCTATTGAGGACTTCAGATCTTTATCAAATATCACAAGGGATCAATTGGTTGAGAAATTAACTGCATTTGAATTGGATGAGTTTGGAGATGCACCTCCCAAGACTGAATCTGCATTCAAAGCTAGTGCCTCTATAAAAGGCAAACAAAGGTATGATCCAGGAGAAAATTCCTCAAAGAAATTATCATGGTATGAAAAAGAAAAAAATAATCTAGAAGAAGATGAGGCAGAAGCTACTCAACTTGAAGCCCTCATTGCAAAAAGACTGCCAAGAGGATCTAGTAAGTATGAAGGAAAATTGCCCTTCAAATGTTTCAACTGCAACAAGATTGGTCACTTTTCCTCAAGGTGTCCGGAAAGATTTTCAAGGACAAATCCAAATAGATCAAGATTCCAAAAGAAATGTTACTATGTTCATGAAGATGATGATGATGAAGGAGTAACAGATGATGAATTAGAGACAGGAAACAAATCTGAAAGTGACTGGGTGTTTATTACCATCAAGGAAGAAGATCCAATGCCCATTGAATCTATCAATCATAGACTGATAGAAAGAGCTCTAGCTGCTCAAGTTGAAGAAAAGGATGAATGGGTCATTGACAGTGGATGCTCCCACCACATGACTGGTGATAAAAATAAGTTCATAGATCTAGAAAGATATGAAGGAGGAGTTGTAAAATTTGGTGATAATTCTGCTAGCAGAATCAGAGGCAAAGGAACTATTTCTTTTGATAGAAAGAACAAAACCAGTGATGTACTATATGGTGAAGGTCTAAAGCATAATCTTCTTAGTTTTGGGTAGTTGGTGGACAAAGGCTATGATCTCTGACTCAAAAATAGAAAATGTAAGATCTTTGAAAGTTCTAGAACAGAAATTGCATCCTGTACTCAAACAAAAGGTAACATCTTCCACTTGGTTGGTACTGGTAAAATTTGTTTATTTGTTCAAATTGATCAGAGTTGGTTGTGGCATAGGAGAATGTGTCATGTAAATTTTGACAATATCATCAAGATAAGAAACACTCAGGCTGTAATAGATCTTCCAAGATTGGTGAAACCTACTAATAGTTTGTACAAAGAATGTCAGTTGGGTAAGCAGAGTAGAGTCACATTTAAAAGTAAGGAACAATCTTGTATTGGATTTTTAGACTTAGTACACATTGATCTATGTGGATTGACAAGAATCAGGAGCCTACAAGGTGATAGATATTTCATGTTATTAATTGATGACCACTCCCAGATGATGTGGGTGACTTTCCTAAAAGAGAAATCTAAAGCTCTTGAGAATTTCAAAATATTCAAGGCTATGGTAGAAAATGAAATTGGGTTAAACATAAAATGTCTTAGGTTTGATAGAGGTGGTGAATTCACATCCAGAGAGTTCATAGAATTCTATGAGAAACATGGGATAAAGAGACAATTATCTTCTCCAAGGACTCCACAGCAGAATCGAGTAGTGGAAAGAAAGAATTGGACCATCTAGGAAGCATCTAGAACCATGATGATAGAAGCAAATGTCCCTCAGATCTACTAGAGAGAAGTTGTAAGCATTGCTATCTATACTCTTAATCGAGTACAAATCAGAAGCAATACTGGTAAGACCCCTTATGAACTCTGGTTTGACATCACTCCTACTGTGAAGTATTTTAGAGTCTTTGGTAATAAATGTTACATTAAAAGAGATGAAGACCTTGGAAAATTTGATGCTAGAAGTGATGAAAGAATATTCTTGGGTTATTCTACTCAAACCAAGGCATACCAATGTTATAACAAGATATTAAGAAAGATTATAGAAATTACAAATATGAAGGTTGATGAAGGCATTGAAAATCCCTCAAGGTTTTATGAGTATGAAGAAGATGATCAGAATGATGTTCTAGTCTAAGAAAATCTAGCCCCTTCTATAGTTCAAATTTAGACTGATCCATAGAATCTTGAAATACAAGAAGAAGAGATAAGTTTGAATGAACCTGTCTAAGAAATAGAAGTGCAAGAAATTCCCAAAACTCCCAGGTATGTAAGACTGAATCATTCTGAAGACCAGATCATAGGTGATAAAATCAAATGTGTTCAAACAAGAAGAAAGATTGCTCAAGATTCAAAGAAGTATTGTCTGATTTCAAAGATTAAACCAAAAACAGTAAGTGAAGCATGCAATGATGAAAGTTGGGCCAAAGCAATGGAGGAAGAGTTGATGCAGATTGAGAAAAATCACACTTGGGATCTTGTTCCTAGACCTAGAAACAAAAATATGATTGGGACTAAGTGGGTCTTCTAGAATAAACTGAATGAAGATGGTGAAGTAGTCAGAAACAAAGCCAAATTGGTCTATAAGGGTTTTTCTCAAGTAGAAGGAGTTGACTTTGAAGAAACTTTTGCTCCGGTGGCAAGAATTGAAGTAGTCAGATTATTTCTTGCTATTGCTGCCTTTAAGGATTTCAAAGTATATCATATGGATGTCAAGGCTACCTTCTTGAATGGTGACTTGGAAGAAGAAGAATACATTGAGCAAATAGATGGATTTCAATTATCTGATCATGGTGATATGGTCTGCAAGTTGAAAGCATTGTATGGACTCAAACAAGCCCCAAGGGCCTGGTATGAAAGATTGGATAAACATCTTTTGAAGATTTGTTTCAACAAAGGTACTGTTGACAGTAACTTGTACTTCAAGATTGATCATGAAAATATCTTTATTGTTGAAGTGTTTGTTGATGACATCATTTTTGGAGGAAGAGATAGTATGTGCAAGACTTTTGCAAATCAAATGAAAAGTGAATTTGAGATGTCTATGTTTGGGGAAATGAATTTCTTCTTGGGTCTGCAAATCACTCAAACAAAGAAAGGAATCTTCATATCATAGACCAAATATGTGAAAGAATTGTTGAAGAAATTTGGGATGGAAGATTCAAAGCCAATGAATACTCCCATGGAAACCGAGTGTAAATTGAGCAAAGATGATGAATCTCCTAAGGCTTATCAGAAAAAGTATAGGTCAATGATTGGAGGACTACTATATCTTACTCAAACTAGACCTGACATTATAAATGTTGTTGGTCTTGTTGCCATATTCTAAGATGATCCTAGAGAATCTCATGTCATGGCAATCAAGAGAATTCTTAGATATCTAAAGGGAATAGTTGAGTATGGTTTATGGTATCCTAGGGATCATGATTTCTCTCTTCACGCATATATAGATGCTGATTAGGTGGGAGATGTGGATGATCAGAAGAGTACCACTGGTGGTGCATTCTTTTTGGGGAGAAGATTAGTTTCTTGGCTAAGCAAGAAATAAGAGGCAATATCTCTGTCCACTGCAGAAACAGAATATATTGCAGCAGCAAGTAGTTGCACTCAAGTATTGTGGATGAAGCAAATGCTAAGAGACATCAGAGTGGAGTATGAGGAACCTATCACAATCTTCTGTGATAACTCAAATACAATAAATATATCAAAAAATCCAGTGTTACATTCAAAGACAAAGCATATTTCCATTAAGTTTCACTTTTTGAGAGAGCAGGTGAACAAGAATGAAGTCAGATTGGAGTTTGTGCCCTCAAAGGATCAGATTGCAGACATTTTTACTAAACCTCTACCTAAGGACTCTTTTGAGTTTCTCAGGGAGAAATTAAGGGTTATTACCCCTCCAACTCTAAAATAAGGTGCACTGATGTGCATCAGTTCGGTGGATCTCACAGTCATATCTTGTGGTCTAGATTCATGATAGGAAGCTGCCACTCAAGGGGAGCAGTCTGTATGATTCTAAAGTATTGATGCAAGTATGTGCCCTTTGCCATTGATGTCAAAGGGGGAGAGAAGAAATTTGAAAAACAAAAGTGGTTGTTGATCAAAGGGAGAGGAGCAAAGAAAGAGAAGACATATGAATGATTGTTGTTGATAGGGGAGCTATGTTAGTTAGTGAGGAGAAGTTATTGTCTTGATGGTTAAAACAATTTTTCACATCATATGCTGCCATCAATGACAAAGGGGGAGATTGTTGCAAGTATGGGCCTAACTAGTGTTGTCATTGATGTCAACACACTCTTGTTGCATTGATGTCAAGGATTGGATGAGCTGTGTGCTGAGGATATTGAGAAAATTAGTCCTATCAAAAACAGTGAAGATAGTGAAGCTCTATGAAGTGAAGATCCCAGCTAGATGAAGATCAGAGAATGCGCATCAAAGGGTTTGTAGATATGTGTCTAAAGATGATCCAGTCAATATTTGAGAGGTCCACATGAAGTTTTGGAGAAGTTATGGCCATATGAGTAAAACTAGTTCTGGCAGCTGTTTAGAGGTGATAGAGTGACACAAATAGGTTCGGTGAGATCCAGAAATGCAATATCTTGTTCTGCAAATTTGATGGAATGTTTAGGAAGCCAATGTGAATTGACAACTCAATTGGTTCATGGTTTGGAGGTCCACAAGCATTTATTCTAATGTGACAGTGATGATAGACTGTGTTCTTGAGGTTCTGGATGGAGATACGAAAGATTTCAGGAAGCAGAAGTGGTGTGGATGTTCTTGGTGATTCAGGCAAGCTTGTGGGGGTCTCTAGATTGTGTCCAATTCGTGTTGGCGGTCTGCATTGAAGATTGAGCTCGCAATTGAAGATTTACTCTTAGGTGATGGTGTTCTTCCTAATCATGGCCGATCAGATATTTTACACATCTTGCAAATGATCTTGAAGATGTTCTACGAAGCATGGCATGTTCCTCAAAGAAGATTGAAGTCCCAGATATGTGTGGCTGACAGTGTGGTGATACGCATGAAGTCTTTGTAACAAATCAAGTTGTATTTTTGTAACTACTCTATAATAAAATAAAGTATGTTGTGCTGACTTTGATTATTATCCCAAAGTCGATGTCTTGTATAAATAAGATTTGTGAAGTCATTTCAAAGTATCCTTGGTTGAGATGAAAAAGTGGTAGAGAGGAGAAGAGCAAAAAGCAGAGCAGAAGTGTTGAGCTTAAATGAAACTGTCTCAAGCATGGTGAAGATGCTAATCTCTAGTTCAAGTATGTAATATTTATATTATTCTGTAGACAGTGTGTCTCCTATATGTAGTGGGTCTCCTGTGAGTAGTGCGCTCAGACAGTGAGCCCTAATTGGCAAGGGCCATTTTGTTCTTCTTATTCTTTTAATAGAGAATACAATCTTAGGTTAGTCACCCCATGGTTTTTTCCCTTAACCGGGTTTTCCATGTTAAAATCTTGGTGTCATATGTGTTAATGTGTTTATGCTCCTGAGTTATTGCATTGTTCTTCCATGATTGAATCATTATTATGCTGTAGAAAAATAAGAAGGACTTAAGTGTTTAAAGAAAAGAAAGTTTTTGTGACAACTGATTCACTGCCCCCCCTCTCAGTTGTCTGTCCTAAAACCAACACATGTCACTAGAAGTGATCAGTTTTAGGATAGGAAATGCAGGTTGCGTTTAGATGAAAAGTGGCCACTTATGGTAATATAGGTTGCTTATAGGCTCGAAGTAGTCACTTAGGGAAAAAGTAGGTCACTTCTAGTCGGCTAGGTCAGGTAGAGAAGTGAAATGTGCATAGGGTAAATGCAGGTCACTTATAAACAAAAAGTGATCACTTATAGTAATTCAGCTAGTGTTTGACTAAAAGTAGCTTGTGTATAGTAATTAAGTCACTTGTGAGTAGAAACTGTGCACTTATAGTGACATGGCTTGCTTATGATCAAAAGGTTAGCACATGTAGAAAATTGGGTCGCTTTTAGTAAAGATAGGTAGTTTTAGCAATCAAAGGTCAATTTTTAGCACAAGAGACTGATATGGTGAGTGAAATGATGCAGGATATACTACCACCATTATTGTCACAAGAGCCACATCCTAGGGATTTGTGATTGGTCAGATTGTTGGATGCAGAGGAGCAGTTATTCTTAGATATCATAGGTTTAGAGCATGTGTCAAGATTAGAGCCAGTGCAGGCACATCGAGGACTTATAACAGTGATGGTTGAGTGGTGGAGGAGCGAGCATAGTGCATTCTTGTTGTCGATGGGAGAGGCAATGATTACATTAGAGGATGTGTTCCAAATTCTGCACATCCTAATTGATGGAGATAGGGTAGATTATGATCCTGACTTGGGTCCAGCTACATTCAGGTGATTGTTCGGGACTCCAGACATTAGGGTTGAGGGCTTAGAGATTCTGATGGCTAGGATGGAGGAACTTTGCGATAGGTTACAATGAGTAGTGGTAGCAATTATCAGATGGCTGGTTGCAGATAGATAGGCTAAAGGATTTCTAGTTGGATGGGGGATAGTTATGGAGGGGAATTTCTCATATGGGACTAGATATGCATGGGTTGAGTGTGTACTGGGGCAGCTATATCATTATTTGCATGATTGCACATATATGTTTGGAGCTAGCATGTCTGCGGGAGTCACAATGTTGCACATATGGGCATATGAGCACACTCTAGTGATGAGGCCAGATGTATGGGTGGCTAGAGTAGCGGGAGAGCCGTATACGAGGATGTATAGGGGAGCTCTTACCTATCGACAACGTAGAGGCATAGTTTACTACAGGCAGACTCTAGATGAGGTTGATATGTTTATATGGAGGCCATGGCTGGGATGTGAGAGATGGGAGGAGGAGGATACAGAGCTTGTCTATGCTAGGAAGGCTATATACATTTTTGGTCATAGCATATATCATAGAGCGCTATTTGCTCGAGAGGGTGTTGAGGTAGTTCAGGATACCATAGGCAGTACCAGTAGGTGATGCCATTTTTGGGAGGACTCAGCAAGAGGTATTTGATTGGGGGCCAGAGATTGTGGTTGATATAGCTTTAGTAGAGAGAGAGGGATTACAACCAGTTGTATGGTAGTGGGGATAGGGTCCTGCAGATCTAGGGACTTTACCAGATTATGAAGCATACTAGGCCACAGCTAGGCCAACTTGATTGATGAGGCCTGGGGAGATAGGGGAGATTGGGATAGAGAGGCCAGTTAGGAGGAGGTGATGATGAGCTCCACTAGTACAGGCAGTAGTACCAATAGCTCCAAGGATTCAGGGACAGGGACAGGCTCAGCCATAGGTACTTGCACATCCACAGGCATAGGTGCTAGGAGGTGATGATGTTGGGATTTAGCAGCTTAGGCAAAGGATTATAGAGGAGAGGAGATGGAGATAGTGGGCTCAGTTTAGTTTACGGAGAGTGGAGATAGATAGACATCAGGTGGTCTTGGGATTGAGGTATGCTAGAGCATAGGCTCAGGCTTACTAGGCATAGCTGCAGGCTAGAGTGCAAGGAGGTGATGGACAGGATGATGGTACTCTTGCGAGGGTGCAGGAGAGATATATTCAACTAGGTAGATTGAGTAGGCTATGAGGCTAGAGAGAGATATAGTGTTGCAACAGATGCAGGCTATGAGAGCTGAAAGGGATGCCATGAGGATTGAGAGGGATTTAGAAGTATAGCAACTACATGTTATGACAGTTGAGAGGGATAGAGCAATAATTTCATTGGGGATAGATGGAGCCACCATGTATCTAGCTACTCAGTTGACACAGACACAGGGAGAGCTGAGGAGAGCACAGGGTGATGCCGAGTATTATAGAGGCTTGTATTATGGGGCAGTGCCTGCGGAGCAGAGGTAGCCTAGCTTTAGGAGCAGGTCAGGGGATTTGAGTTCATGGAGGACAGGAGGATCAAGGTTTATATCTTTAGTGATGGGGCCTCCTAGAGATGGTAGACCAGGTACATGACCTAGTGGTGATGGATAGGGTGAGGGAGCTACTAGTAGTTAGGGCTGCCTTGTTTATGTATCTTTTATATCATGATGAGGCCTATGAGCCGATTGTACATACAATTTTGATGGCTCATGGGTAGCCCATTTTGTATATGTAGACACTTGTATATTGACTCATTCAATGATATATATATGATGATTTTGGTTATCTATGTGATGCTGTGATGATGATGGATGCACTTATGTTATGATGTTACACATTTTTATATTTTCATGGTTTATATGGATGTTTATGAAAATGATAGGAATATGCAAATGGTAATAATGGAAATGGATTATGCTAATGGTATTCATAATGGTAATGCATATAATGGTAATGGATGATAATAAGGTTATAATAATGCAAATATATAGATGCTAAATGATAATGATATGTACCTATGTATGCCTAACACACTTGTTTTGCAGGATGAGGACAGGGGAAATGAAGAAAGCTAGTTGGACAGTGGAAAAGGTAGGTGCAAGTATGACAGAGACCACTAAATGCATTGGTATAGATTTTTGTAAGGCTGACAGAGAAAAACTTGAAGAGGTAAAGGGTACTAAGCATGGAACTATGCATGAAAGATAGAATAAGATGACAACAGCAAGCCAGCTTCAAAAGAAGACAAGAACATGGATTACAAAGATAGTGAAAAGCCAAAGCAAGGTGAACCTATTGAAGGTAAGCATGAAGGTTAGAGACAAGTAAAGCATAATGGAGGATAAATTGATAAATTCTTTCCAAGGGACTTGGAAAAGTTCTATGTTGGGGTGTATGGTGTAGGAGCACCATTTGTCAAAAATGGACAATTATTAAAATCTAGGCTTTAGTTTTGAGTTTTGCATAAAATAAGGTCTTAAAAGACCATTCATTATTGTAATAAAGCCTATTTGAGGCATTTTTGTAGTGGGGGTAATTATAGGACTAGGGTCTTTAAGTTTTTGCTTAAGTTTAGTATTTTCTATTTTGGTAGCCTTAGTGGAGAGGTTATTTTTTAGCCTTTCTTTTTTAGTTTCCTAGATGGAGGAGGAGTGGAGTGAAGTTATATATTGTAAAACATACTTTTTATATGACATATAGGTCATGGAAAAAGGATATGAAGCTTTTGGAATGAAGGAAATAAGATAAAATAATTTTTTTGTTGTTCTAGCTATGTTTTCACAGTTTATCTACATTTTTTGTTGTTCTTTGCACTTGTATGGCATGGTACAATCCATTTTTGAGGCTTTTGGTCCAAAGAAACCTACCCTATATGTTAGATATGTTGTGGAGGGGCTTAATGGGTATTCAAAAAGGTAATTTGTTCATGGGTTTGTCATAGATTCAGCAAGTTATGCCCCAAAAACTCTATTCCAAGGGCTACAAGCAAAGTTGACCTAGTTGTGAAGGGACAATAGGAACAACAGGTTACTAAGTTGTTTTATGAGTTTGGTGAGTATCCCCTAGTCATTTTTGTGTGTTCCAAGGTGGTTGGGAGGTTTGTTGGGTAGCTTATGCATTCAAACCATGAAATGGCATCTTTTCCTAGTCTTAAAGCAATGCATTCTAAGAGGATAGTCAAGACAATGTGTGAACAGTCAAGTGGTAAATGAAACCTTGCATTTGTGTGTTGCCTCTACCTCTGCATCAAGATGTATGTGATGAAAGATAGAAGAAAGGGAGATGAATTATTGGAGGATGATTAGAAGAAAGATGAAAGATGGAAAGGGGCTATCATCTATGCCTAAATCAGAGTGCTTCCTTTGCATCTCATATTGCCTACATACCTTGTATCCATGGGATCAAGGCTATGAACGATGGAGATGAGATGTAGTTCTTGTTTATTATGTTGATGGTTTTTTTTTTTACAAAGGATCAACTTTATTGCTTGGATTTTTTGTGATGTTTTGATTTTTTTTTGGATTTTTTTCTATATTTTTTTATGTTTTTGGTTTTTTTGTTGTGTTTTGGGTTTGTTTGGATGTTGGTTGTGTTTTGGTTTATTTGGATGATATGAGCTAGAGCTATGGATGTCCACTCCCAAATAAGTCTCAACAAGTGCCCCCAGTGTGGGATGGAGTTTATTAGGGAGATGCGGCAATGGATGTGTTTATGAGGATAGCATGCTAAGGTGTCAAATGATATCTTAACCCCAACAAAGTCCAAACTACGACAACTAGCATGGCAAAGGTAAGGATGAAAAGGATTTTATTATGGATGGATAAGGGATAATGGTTTGTGATGTTAAAATAGGAAAGATAGTGGATTATGATGAGGATGATGTTATGGAGAGCTGTGATCAAACAACTAGATAAATGATGGAGGCTAGTCTCTACACATAGCACTTGTTTGCTAGGTTTTCACTATGGTACTTATCCAAGGCACCTGTTTACTAGGTTTTCACCAGAGGATGAATTGTTTATCTTGTACTATTTTTTTATTTTTTATTTTATTTTTATTTTTTTGATGGGATGACAATTACACATGGTGCCTCTTTGCTAGGTTTTCACCATGGTAATGGATAGGACGGATTCAAGTGTCTAGCGCTATGAAAGGTGATAGTGTCCCATTACAGATAGATTTCATCACATGGACCATGTCAAATGTTAATATGCTCAAGATGTTGGTAAGGGATTGCATGAAAGGGCGATAGATTAGGTGGATAGTGGATGATGAAAGGTTTATGTAAGGATGGGGGATAGTGGATTATGATATGGAATTATGGTAGGGTAGGCTAGTGGCTTATGGTGTGGATTTATGTAGGACTTATGCAAAATCATGGACCATAGGAAAGTGATGGGGAAGATATGTAGGATAGTAGACGAAGGATGGGGAGATGGAGGTATGTGGGAATGTTGTAGAATGGAAGGGAATCATGACCAATGGTCGCACACACCATGATAAACATTGAAGCTTTTGATGGGAAGGTGGTGTAGGAAGCAATGGGAATGTTTGCTTAGTGGATGGATGATTGAGTGATTTAGGAACCCACATAGACTTAGTATTGATTTTGTTGTTTTTTGCTTGTAGGATTTTTAGATGGAATGAAATATTTCGATGGAAGGGGATGGTTGGGATCTTTGAAAGGTAGATAAGGATGCCTCATTAGACTTGCTTGCTTGTTTTATTTGGGACCCAAACCATTGTGGCCATGGGCTCTTCTTGTAGATTTATGGGCTCAGATGGCTTTTTAGATGTACTTGGCTGAGATTCTTTGCATTGGTACCCTAAGGCATGAGAATCTTTAGGATTCTTGGTAGGATTTCTAGCTTTAGAGGTAGAGGCATCCAAATTTTTATTTTTGAATCCCATGGGTTTGATGGAAGTGAGGTTGGTGGAATGAGTGGAAACTTTATGTTTAGACAACATGTGCATTTGTTGGCCATGATTGGGATTATAAGGGTACTTATGGATGATAGGGGGATAATTAGGCATTGGGAGTAATGGTGGTAAGGAAAATGGAGGGATATTTGGAGTTGGAAGTAGTGGAGGTAAATCAGATGGTAGAAGGTGTACAGTCACATGCTTTTGCGATTTATAAGATAATGGAGGTGGAAGAAGTGGAGATAATGTGGATGGTGGGAGTTTAGGAGTTGGGAGAAGTGGAGGTAAATCAGATGGTGGAAGGTGTATGGTCACATGCTTTTTGGGTTTAGGATGGGATTTTTGACGGGAAATGGTGGACTTAGGAGGGATGGAGGAATTACCAACATCTTTAGCTTGGCGAGACATGCGATTGACAATGGGACTAGGGGTTTCTTGAGAACTAGACTCAAGTTCATCATGAGATGAAGAAGACGGGGTGGTAGAAATCATGAAAATGGAGGTTCCCTAAAAAACGTTGGTGATATGAAGGGAGGAGTCATCGGTGGTATCCGAATTAGAAGTTTCCCCTACTGAAGAAGGTCTAGCTTCTATATCAGAAATGGATGCGAGTGAAGATTCTTACAGTGTGTATTCACCTGTTCCTTGTTCGGTGTACGTAATACAGAGATTTGGAGTGGCTTTTCTAGATGATGGCTTGAGTAAAGTGGATGGATCAACATAGGATGAAGATGGATAAGCTTCGATGTTGATAGGGATACGGTTAGGATTTTGATATTTGTGTTGAAAGGCATGACAAAACTCAAATGGATTGGGATCGGCATGGATAGTAACTTCAACACAGTTATATGGAAATCTGAGACATTGATGGTATGTGGAAGGAATGGCTTTAAGGGCATGGATCCATGGACGGCCAAGGATGATGTTATAGGGAAGATCAATATCAAGGACTTGATAACAGACGTCAGTAGTGACATGACCAACTTGGATAGGCAAATGGATGACTCCTGCAGTATCTCTCTTAGCATCATCATATGCTTTGATAGTAATGACCTTAGAAGTATCAATATCTTTCTTAGACTATCCCAACTATTTTATTAGTTTTAAAGAGCATATATTGAGACTAGATCTACCATCCACTAGTATTCGTTTGATATGGCGTTGGTTTACAAATACTTCTATGTGGAGGGCTTCATTATGTGATGGGTTAATGGATGGTCGAAGATCTTTACCAGAGAAGGTGAGATGGTAAGGGGCTGCAATGTTGGCTATCATAGATTGAAATTGTGTGGTATCAATATCATTAGGCACTTAGGACTCTTGCAATGTTTTTTTAAGGATAGCTTTATGGGTTGGGGATATGCGAAGCAACTCAAGGATGGAGATGTGTGCAGGGGTTTTGCCAAGGTAATTGTTGTGATGTTCACAACACGCCCCATTATGCTCCTTAGCAAAATGGGGACCCCTGCTGATGTTTTGCTTTTTGCTTCTGCTTGTGTTTGTCTGCTTTCTGACGGTTTGGTAAAAATGAAGGTCAGGTGCATCATCATCATGATATTGGATGAGGTTGGTCATCATCATGAGGTCAGTTTGTCAAAGTTCATATTTTGTTTCTGTGACCTCATATTTAGAAAGAGCTTGAAATTCCATGCAGGTTTGCCTTTTACTTCACTTGAAAATTCGTCCATATGTGGAAGTTATGCACAGTCAAAGTTTTGGTCAAACCTGATAATCGCAAGTGATCATCATATTTTTTTCATGTTGACAAGGTCATCATGATCTTGGTCTATCACCCGATAAAAATCATGCAGTCGCAATATCCGGACGTCAATCTTAGGTGGTAGTGCCCTTTACCCGTCAAAAGGCCTTATGCGCATCGTGAGCATCATGATTTTTTAGGAGGGTCATATTTTATAAACTTGGTTTTGCTATATGAAGACGTCATCATCATATTTGAAATGCCCCCCCGATAATATCTTGAGGTTCAAATATCATGATGACGTCAACTTTAAGTCACGGTAAGTTTCCCCCGTCGAGCGGTCTTTCGCATCGCGAGCATCATGATATTTTTGCATCGCCTAATCTTATAATATCATGCTGATAATATAAGATCACCCTGACTTAGAAAATCCGCCATCGGCATATTTGCATGCACATGTTCAAATCCTATCGGAAGGTCATCATCCTGATATTTGCTGAAGTTCGCTAAGATGATGATGACGACTTCGTATCCTCCTGATCTCCTTTTGCATAATCATGATCATCATCCTGATCTTTCACAAGAGGGTCATTCGCTGAAATTCGCTAAGTGATGGAGACATCATCATGATAATTCGATGAGGAGGATCATCATATTCATATCCTCCTGATCTCCTTTTGCATGATCATGATGATCACCCTATCTTTTAAGAAGAAGGTGATATTCCATTCCTCAACAGCATGATCATATTTCGAATATCACCCTAAGCGCTAACCTGATGATGACCTCAATTCATCCTTATGCTTCGAAGGCGAAATATCATGATGACGTCATCATGATAATTCGATGAGGACGATCATCGTATTTTTTTATCCTGTCCTGTTGTCAAGATCATCATGATCTTGTTTGTTCACCCGACATTTCATGAAGTCCTCCTGCCGATGAAGTAAGACCTTTTGAAAATATCCTGATGATCCTCATCATCCTGATTTCCCTTCGGCAGGATATTTTCCAAAACATGATCCGGTTAGCGAAATATCATGATGACGTCATGTTCTAAGTTTAACGAAAGCTCCGGATATCATGATGACGTCATCCCGATCTGATAAACGAAGAAGCAAATATCCTGATGATCATCATCATCACATTTTCCCTTCGGCAGGATATTTTCCAAAGCACGATCCGGTTCACGAATATGATGATGACGTCTTATTCTAAGTTCGACAGAAGCCCCAAATATCCTGATGATCATCATCATCCTGATCTTTCGAGAGGGTTACCTTGGCCGCAAAAGGGTCATATTACATTCATCATCCTGATCATGCTCCTTAGGTGACCCGATATTGCATTTATCCCCTGATCTTAACGAATATGACGATGACGTCATCTTTTGCATTTTTATGAAGCCCGAATATGACGATGACATCACCATCATTTTTCCTTTCCTCAGCAGCAGGATCATATTCCATATCCTCCTATTCTTCTTCAACATGATGATGATGATGATGTTGTTCTTTTCCCCGATATACAGAAGCGAAACATCCTGATGACGTCATCTGGACCTTCAGGAGGGAGAGCATCATATTTCCAGAATATCATGATGATGAACCAACATGTTTTTTTGACGCGCCGATAGCGATAGTCATGCCGATGGGCAGGAAATGAGGCGGTGGAATTTTAAAGTGTTTTTTTTGGCGCCTGTGGCATTTTCCCGGTCAGCGATAGTTGACCCAATGAATTTTGAGCAGTCTGAACGCATTTTGGACGCGTTTTGAGAGTATTCTGGATCCGATTTCCACAATCTTGCGCAGTCATCTGGGTTTAAACAGTTATTTTAATTTCATGCTGTTTATGTGATAAATGAAATACTTATTGCTCGTCTTGTCTTGCAGGCTTGCAGTTGAGGAAGCAGCTGGAAAGTCAACACAGTGACCTCATGGAGGAAGGAAATCTGATCTCAGGAGCAAGAAGATAAAGATGAAATGCGAAAAGTCAAGGCCATTCAAGTAAAGAACAAGGTTGCAGCTGAAGGTATTACTGCAACAGACAAACAGAAGTTATTACCCAGCTGCCGGAACTTCTCAGAAGGGGCAATATTTCGCCCAGATTTGACACTGCTCAGAGATATTTTTGAGAGCTGGTTCACCTGTATTTATTGCTGTAACCAGGGGTTTAGGGGTTCAGTTAGGTTTTTGCTGTAGTGAGGACAATCAGAATGTCTTTATATTGTGCCTCTCTACACTGTAATACTTTACAATAGGGATTTTAGGAAAACAACAGTGGCTACAGAGGATTTTTTTTTTCTTTTAGAAGCATACAGCAAGTTAGCATAGTTTAGAAGTAGAAGAAGGAGGTCGCCTGTTTGTCTGCAGTAAGGTGCGCGTGGAATGTCTGGCTGCCTTACTATATCTGTAAAGCTTGTAAGTTCTCTATAGTATGATCAATGAAACTAAGAGTCATTCCTACATTGTAAATCGTGTATGACTATTCGTTTCTAATACAATAGAATCTAGAGTTCTGCATCTATCTTCTGAGTGTTCTCCTGCTCTTCTTTGTGTTTTGAAATATTTTCTTTGAGAGCTTGCAATTTTAAATGTATGTTTGTGAAAATGCTCAGAACTTACATTTAAGGTTTTTACTGTGGATTTGATCAAATTACTGTGGTATTTACATAGTGCATAACAGAAACAATTAGATCCTTCGGTAGCTTAAATGAGGTATAGATTAGATCTTTCTAACTTTTCCCAACCCATCTGAAATATTTAGCTGAAAACGTAGAAATCGAAAGGAAATTGTCTCAAATTTGAAGAAGCATGCATAACAGAGCTATAAGTAGACAGTTTTCATAAATAGATAAAGAAGAAAGCTGCAAAAATTCAAGAAAACCATCTAAAACTTGCAGCCCGGTAACACTTGTATGCAAATGAACAGAATACTTGTTGAAATCTATGACCTTTTTGCATATTCTTAGTCCAGTAAGCCACCAAACAAACCTAAACTACGTAAGGCCCCTTGAACATTACAGCTTCACATTGACCAACTGAACTTGACCAACCGAACCATTGTAGACTTGGGATTAGTTGAATCTCAAATGATTCCTTCTTATCTTTCAAGTATAGTTTCAGTTCATTATATGTGAATTTTAACTTATTGTTATGATTGCATCAAAACAATCATCAACAGTTTTCTGGTGCTAGAAGGAGGGCCTTCCTGAGTTAGGTTTCATTTCAAACTGGCTAACGACAGTAATAGAGTGACTTGGTCTAGGTCCAGTTCAGGAGTTATATTTGTGCAACTACCTGATGCAAGGCGAAGTAAAAGCCCTTTAATTTGGAATCCAAAGATATTGCAAGCGGGAAGTTCATCTGGAACACCTCCTGGGTCACCTTTTAACATCCGTAGTATTGTAAGTCCTGACAGATCACTATTCAGATCTTTAAATCTTGGTTCAGGCACTCCTGAAGGTCTCAATCCTCCTCTAAATCCTAATCCACCAATCAATCCAGGTATTTCTGCAAGTTCAAGTCAAGCTCAAACACCTGCAATGGCTTATTTCGATGTCAATTCTCCCATACTCTTCAATGATTATCATGACATGCCAAAAAATTCGGAAAAGATATGTCCCAAATACCAGTTGCATCAAGACCCAGAAGATCATATTAGAATATTTAAGGAAGCATGTTTTAGGGCTATGTTAGAGCATGAGGATGTTGTGTGTAGATTGTTTCCTTACACCTTTAATGAGCAGGCCTCTAGCTGGTACGTAAACTTACCCAATGGTTACATTTCTTCCTGGGCACTTATGGAAGAAGCATTTCTGTCAAGATTTAGAGGACCCATTGACCCTTGCGCTTTGTATCATAAATTGGCTGCTATAAAACGAGGTGAGGGAGAGCTAATTGATAATTTCAATGACAGATTTCAAAAGGCCTATTCTAGGCTAGTACCCCCTTATACCATAGATGATGCTCCCTTGTTGGCTATGTACTATGCTGCCTTGGATCCTTTAACTGCCATGTTTGTCAAAAGAAAACCTGACATAGATTCAATATCCAAAGCATATAAAGAGGCAGCCTCAGTGAACCAAGAAATGAGACATACAACTTATAGTCCTTTTGTCAATGGAGGAAATTTTGGGGTGCAGAATCAGGCACACCCATGGAATGGAGTCCCTGTGCAGCATGCTCCACTAGTAAATCCGGTTCCTTCTTACAGACCTGTGTATAATCCTACCCCAATCCAAGCTATAACTCCTTACACGGCTAGTACTTCCAATAACAGTCAAAATAATGGTCAGCCTTTCTTCCAACTTCCTAGGGATGTAACTGTGGCAAAAGCACAAGAGGATAGGGAAGAAATCAAAGAGATTACTGCACATTTGAAAAGATTAACAACCGAAGTGACACAGCTAAGAAATGAGAACCTTTATGGAAGAAGCAACCAAAACTACAATCCACATCAAAATCACAACCAAGGCCAAAATCAGAATTATAGTCTCAATCAAAATCAGCGGTACAATCAGAACCAAAACTACAATCAGCATCAAGGCCCCAGTCAGGGGCAACCAATGCAAAATAGGGGGCCAGTGATAGATAATAGGACCTGGGGCAATAATAACAAAAATCAGAATCAACCTAGGCCACCCAAGACATGGAACACTGGGCCCAACAACGGTACTCTGGCTTCTCCTTTTGAGAATATAGATAATCATGGTCCAAAACAAACAACTAGCATACAAATGGCCAGTACAGCACCCAAAAATTGGTGCAGATTTCACAATACCAATGCCCATGCTGAGCACGACTGTCCACAGTTCCACTTGGCAGCTAGTATTTTCAACGTAGATGTACAGCCTCCTACCTAATTTCTCATTCCTAAGGGTAATGAGGTAGTACCCTCAGAATATGACACAGCATTAGTCTTAGAAACATTTACCTTTGCAACTGCAGAAGAGAAAGAGGATGAATTGCTAGAGGATGAACCATACTGTTGCGAAAGTCTTTATCCTGAATCAGCCTTTGTGTTAAATGCTTTTCAGTTTCCTTTTGAATCTGAAAATGAGATATTAAATGAAACAGAAGAGGTGCAGGCCTTTCAACAAACAAATAAAAGCCACACCTACAATTTGAGGAACAACCCTAGGTCGGGAGGACCTTTCACCACTTCCACTCCCCCGAATAACATCAATACACCCCCAGATCAGAATGCTAGCAACAATCCTGCCATACTTAAAGCTGGTCAGCACACAAATAATGGAACAACAGTGCAAAAGGATCAAACAGGTAAGACAGAAGCAATAGAGACAACAAGATTAATGAATTACTTATCAGAGGAAATAAAGAAAATTAAGGTCAGTATACCTCTAAATGAATTATTGAAGACCCCAAGGATCAGAAATGCTTTTTTAAAATCCCTGGATACATCCATAACAAACAAGGTGTCTGCTGATATAACTGTTCCTAATAGTGATTCACCACCTAAGGAGAAAGGTAAGAAAGTTGAGCAGCCTTCCAATACAAATGTGGTAATACATGCAGATAAGAGGGATACTCAACCTTTCTTGTTAACTGTTAGGTTGTGTGGGAAGAATATACACAATTGCATGGTAGATTCTGGTGCTTCAGCCAACGTAATGCCCTTAGGAATATGTAAAACTCTCGGGCTGACTCCCACCAAATCTGCCAAGGTGGTCACGCAATTAGATAAGACCGAGGTTAGCGTGATAGGAGAACTCATGAACATACAAGTGCAATTGGCTTCAGACCCTAGGGTAAGCCAAATCATTGACATTCAAGTAGTGGATATACCCGTAAATTATGGAATGTTGCTAAGTAGGGATTGGTCCAAGACATTAAACGGATATATGGCTACTGACTTTTCACACGTGGTTACCTTGGAGAGGCATCCCAAACCAGATTAGAATAGAGGCAGAACCCAGAATGAAACATATGATAACAGAGTATAATCAAACTAATGAAATATTATATGCTGCTGTTGAACCAGGTGTCTATAGAATTACCAACAATGGGATGCAGATTGAAGAGATTATGATGTTAAACATTAGAAAGAAGTGTGTCAACAATAGAACAGCACTATTCATTGAGTCTGACGGAAATTCTTCAGATGAAGAAAACAATGCAATAGACAAATTTGGTCATGCCATTAGACGAGAGGTGGAAGAGTGCGTTACACACAATCTCCCAGTCCAATGTAAGTTATATAAAAATAGGTGTAGAGTCCATGATAGGCAACATTCTGAGGAAAATTGTGAAATATGCAAAGACATCATTGAATATGAATACAAAAAGTGCATAGGGAGGGTAGAGTCACAAGAGAAAAATGAGAATCCTGATCCGACACAGAGATATGTTCAGGATAATATAGATGCTTTGATTCCAGATTTAGGAAAAGAAATAGAGGACGAGGGTAGTTATCTTTCTGAGTTGCAAACTAAAAACACACATATGCAAGATAACCAAATGGAAAAACCCATGAATAAACAAGATAACACCCCACAGGCAATAAAAGGGACAAAGTATGCCAAGGTAAAAGATCAGAAAAATAAAGATGGCATGTGGACGTTAAAATGTGATGGGTCCAAATCAAAACAGGGCGCAGGTGCGGGTATTGAACTCATAAATCCTCAAGGTAAATCACATTTGGCAGCATATAGATTACAATTTTCCTGCACTAACAATATTGCTGAATATGAGGCCATAATTTTAGGACTTGTCATGGCCATCAAGAAAGGGGTAAAAACTATCAGAGTATTTTCAGACTCTGAATTAGTAGTCAGACAAGTGAGGAAACTATATGCCTGCAATTATAAGAAAATGATTAGTTACAGACATAGAGTATGGAGTTTAATGGATTCATTTGATGCTTTTAACATAGAGCATATTCCTAGAGAGCTGAACCACAGGCCAGATGCGTTAGCAGTTGCTGCTAGTACATTAGAACCATTGACACTGTCAGGATTAAGACGATTTGCTGTTGAACTAGTTAATGTGCCCAGTATACCAGACAACGTTACACACTTTCAGGTATTTGGAGAGGATCAGCAAATTATTAATTTTCTGACTTGTAATGAGGCATTTGAGGCCCAAATTATTGATGAACAAGAAAGGCCTGAAGTAACATGGGACGAAGAAGATATGATCAACTTAAAGAGCAACTTCTTGCCAAAAGGAGTAATTGAATTAGAACACATCTTTGACTTCGACGGAATAATAAGATAGAAGGACTTACCCAAAACAGAAGGGGGTAAGTGTGATTTACATAACTTAGGGACTGAGCTAAATCCGCAAAATGTACTAATTGGGAAAGCTTGCTCTGAGAAAATTAGAAAAGAGGTTCTGGATGTTCTGAAAGAATATAAACATGTCATAGCATGGACTTACGAAGACTTGAAAACATTTGATGAGTCCATCATAACTCACGTAATACCTTTAAGAAAAGAAGTCAAACCATTTAGGCAGAAACAGAGGCCTGTAAATGCCATTCTAGAGCCTTTAATCTTTGAGGAAGTTAAAAAATTACTGTCCGCTGGAATAATTTTCCCAGTCAGACATTCTGTCTGGGTAGCTAACTTAGTACCAGTGAGGAAGAAAAATGGAGACATCAGGTTGTGCGTAGATTTTAGAAATTTGAACAAGGCTTCTGAAAAGGATAATTATCCTTTGCCCCCAATAGACGAAGTACTGCATGCAGTAAATGGTGCAAAGATAATGTCTTTTTTAGATGGTTTTTCAGGTTATAACTAGGTCTTAATTGATAGAGAAGATAGACTAAAAACCACCTTCACTTGCAAATGGAGAAATTATGCGTATAGAAGAATGCCTTTTGGTCTAATTAATGCAGGTGCCACTTTTCAGAGGGCCATGGACGTTGCATTCCGTGGATTATCAGGTAAATGCATTGTTGTGTATATGGATGATTTGACTGTGTATTCCAAGGATGCATCCACCCACGCGGAAGACCTCAGAAAAGTACTCCAGCGATGTGAAAGGTATGGGATTTCCCTTAATCCTAAGAAATGTATATTTGGCGTAACTGAAGGTAAATTATTAGGCCATGTCATTTCTGAAAATGGAATTTCAATTGATCCGGATAGAATAGAATCCATAAAAAATTTGCAAATACCAAACAGTAGGAAAGAATTGAAATCATTTTTTGGTAAAATTAACTTTGTTCGGAAGTTTATAACAGGTTTTGCAGAGATTGTGCAGCCGTTGAATGCCATGTTAAAGAAAGATGCACAGATGGAATGGACGCCAGTGGCCAAAGCTGCATTTGAAGATATCAAGGAGGCAATTTCTAATGCCCCTGTATTGGCAAGTCCAGACTACACAAGCCCGTTTTACATCTACTCCTTTGCATCTTCTCATTCTGTCGCGGCTGCCTTGACACAGAAAGGTGAAAATAATGAAGAGAGGCCCATAGCATTTATGAGTCTGCCTCTGAAGGATGCACAGCTGAGATATCTAGATATCGAAAGACAGGCATTCGCATTAGTAAAGGCTGTGAAAAAATTTAGACACTATATTCTGCATAGCCAGATTAAAGCCATAGTACCAGACGCAGCAGTAAAAATGTTGCTGATGCAAAATGAGCCTGGAGAAAAAAGAGCCAAATGGATCACCACACTGCAAAAATTCAACATGGAGATCATTCCCGCAAAGCTGGTTAGAGGGCAGGCGTTGGTGCAGACAATAGCAAACATGGATCCAAATCTGATAAAACAGCAATATGTATTGAATTCCCAAGACGCATCAGGCTGGTACGATGATTTAAGCACCTTCCTGATAGCTGGAAAGTACCCAAGCAAGATGAAGGCTTCTCAGAGGAGAGCTTTGAAGATTAAGGCACAGCATTATATGGTGCAAGGAGGTCTTCTATTCAGGAAGAACCATGATGGAATTTATCTGAGATGCATAAACAGAACTGAAGCTGATAGAGTGTTGATAGAACTACATGACAAGTACGGAACCGGCCATGGTTCCCATTTAGCTACAACACACAAAATACTGAGGGCGGGCTATTACTGGCCCACTATGTTCAAAGATACTAAGAGTCACATCAGAAGCTGCCACACCTGTCAGGCTGCAGCAGACAAAGGGAGAAATCTGGCCAATCCACTGCAACCTCTGATCGAGTCCAGACCATTTGCACAATGGGGCTTGGATTTTATCAGAGTCATCAATCCCCCATCTTCTGCAGGACACAAATTTATATTGACGGTAACAGACTATTGTACAAGGTGGACTGAGGCCACCTGCTACAAGTTTTCCACAACTGAGGTAGTTATCAAGTTCCTTGAAGAAAACATTATCACCAGGTTTGGAACACCCTATTCATTGGTATGTGATAACGGCCCTGCTTTCTCTTCTTTAAAATTTTCTAAATGGGCATTTGAATATGGGATTATTCTAAGGTTTTCTTCGAATTATTACCCTCAAGGTAATGGACTGGCTGAATCAACAAACAAAATTTTATTAGACATAATCAAGAGGTTAATTGCCAAAAGTCCTAGAGAGTGGAATACTCTGTTAAGATATGCATTATGGGTAGACAGGACCAAGTTCAAAACAGCTTTAGGTAGCACACCTTATCACTTAGTTTATGGGACTGATCCCATACTTCCGGTTAATCTGAGAATACCAACCTGGAAGTTTGCCAATGAATATCTAGGCTTTGATAACCATAGGGAAGCCAGAATAGTGCAAATGTTACAACTAGAGGAGAAAAGAGGTCAAGCCCTCGAGAAGTTTGCCAAACACCAAGTGGTTGTTAAGAGGTAGTTTGACAAAAGGGCAAGAGTCAAGACATTTAGGATATCAGACTTAGTGTTGTGCTGGGACAAAGCACATGAAAAGAAAGGAAGCCATGGAAAATTCGATAAATTATGGCTGGGTCCATTACAAGTCTCAGAAATAATAGGAGATAACACCTTTAGACTTAAGACCTTGACTGGAGAAGATGTGCCATTACCAGTTAATGGCCAGCATTTGAAACACTACTTCCAGGCTTGAGGTAAAAGGGGGGCAGTCCCTTTTTCTTAATGTAAAGTGCTGTGGACAATGTACAGTTCTTCTTTTGCTGTTTTCTTTTGGGTTGGCTATTTGTATAGCTTGTCCTCTGTTTGTTTTTGCTTTTTGTTTCTTTCTGTTTGTACAGTTTTTTCTTTTGTTGTTGTGTTGTTTGTACAGCCTGTTTGTTTGGTTTGTTTGTTGTCTCCTCAGCAGGGATCTTTATTTTACTGTAGAGTATTAAAGAGCAAAACTAGCAACCATTCAAAACAGTATATAATTTAGGATATTCAGGTTAACCATTTGCAATTTACACATAACCTGTCACTGTCATGAATGTAAAGAGTTGTTCATCTTCTGAAGTTTTGTATTCAATAAATGTGATTGAGAATTCGAAGCAGGTTTCCCACGATGACACACCTAAAATCCTTGGGTTTGTTGAACCTACCAGTGTAGATATTAGGTGAAAAATCAGAGGTCACCCTTGCTACCATTACAATTCTCAGCTTAATTTCAGCAAGTGTCCACTCCTTGCATCATGAAGTTACAAATTGCTATATCTTATGAAATCTTTCAAAATTAGAAAACAAAAAATAAATAAATAAATAAATAAAGTGGATTATACTGAAAATCCAGATTAAGCCATCTAAGTAACTCTACCGGGGCTATGGACGCTCGCTGGCAGTGGGGCTCTACTTAGGAGAATTGTAACGATAACCTTGCCGGGGCTATAGACGCTTGCTGGCAGCAAGGCTCTATCCGGTCGGCTATGAGGGAATATCCTCACCTACGTAGGCTAATGTCAGTCACTGGTTTGTTCAACCGATCTTCAACATGAGGATAATTAATCACATGCACACAACTAAACTGAAAATGGAAATTCATGCATCTTTATTGAATACTTTGAGTCTCAAGCTGAATAGTAATTTGCAGGAAAGATAGTTGGAAGTTATGAGTTCATTTCATCTAGTTTCCTTGAACACTCTGAATTTAATTGTTTTGTTTTGGTTGCTAGTTGTTGTGATGTTCACAACACGCCCCATTATGCTCCTTAGCAAAATGGGGACCCCTGCTGATGTTTTACTTTTTGCTTCTGCTTGTGTTTGTCTGCTTTCTGGCGGTTTGGTAAAAATGAAGGTCAGGTGCATCATCATCATGATATTGGATGAGGTTGGTCATCATCATGAGGTCAGTTTGTCAAAGTTCATATTTTGTTTCTGTGACCTCATATTTAGAAAGAGCTTGAAATTCCATGCAGGTTTGCCTTTTACTTCACTTGAAAATTCGTCCATATGTGGAAGTTATGCACAGTCAAAGTTTTGGTCAAACCTGATAATCGCAAGTGATCATCATATTTTTTTCATGTTGACAAGGTCATCATGATCTTGGTCTATCACTCGATAAAAATCATGCAGTCGCAATATCCGGACGTCAATCTTAGGTGATAGTGCCCTTTACCCGTCAAAAGGCCTTATGCGCATCGTGAGCATCATGATTTTTTAGGAGGGTCATATTTTATAAACTTGGTTTTGCTGTATGAAGACATCATCATCATATTTGAAACGCCCCCCCGATAATATCCTGAGGTTCAAATATCATGATGACGTCAACTTTAAGTCACGGTAAGTTTCCCCCGTCGAGCGGTCTTTCGCATCGCGAGCATCATGATATTTTTGCATCGCCTAATCTTATAATATCATGCTGATAATATAAGATCACCCTGACTTAGAAAATCTGCCATCGGCATATTTGCATGCACATGTTCAAATCCTATCGGAAGGTCATCATCCTGATATTTGCTGAAGTTCGCTAAGATGATGATGACGACTTCGTATCCTCCTGATCTCCTTTTGCATAATCATGATCATCATCCTGATCTTTCACAAGAGGGTCATTCGCTGAAATTCGCTAAGTGATGGAGACATCATCATGATAATTCGATGAGGAGGATCATCATATTCATATCCTCCTGATCTCCTTTTGCATGATCATGATGATCACCCTATCTTTTAAGAAGAAGGTGATATTCCATTCCTCAACAGCATGATCATATTTCGAATATCACCCTCAGCGCTAACCTGATGATGACCTCAATTCATCCTTATGCTTCGAAGGCAAAATATCATGATGACGTCATCATGATAATTTGATGAGGACAATCATCGTATTTTTTTATCCTGTCCTGTTGTCAAGATCATCATGATCTTGTTTGTTCACCTGACATTTCGTGAAGTCCTCCTGCCGATGAAGTAAGACCTTTTGAAAATATCCTGATGATCCTCATCATCCTGATTTCCCTTCGGCAGGATATTTTCCAAAACATGATCCGGTTAGCGAAATATCATGATGACGTCATGTTCTAAGTTTAACGAAAGCTCCGGATATCATGATGACGTCATCCCGATCTGATAAACGAAGAAGCAAATATCCTGATGATCATCATCATCACATTTTCCCTTCGGCAGGATATTTTCCAAAGCACGATCCGGTTCACGAATATGATGATGACGTCTTATTCTAAGTTCGACAGAAGCCCCAAATATCCTGATGATCATCATCATCCTGATCTTTCGAGAGGGTTACCTTGGCCGCAAAAGGGTCATATTACATTCATCATCCTGATCATGCTCCTTAGGTGACCCGATATTGCATTTATCCCCTGATCTTAATGAATATGACGATGACGTCATGTTTTGCATTTTTATGAAGCCCGAATATGACGATGACGTCACCATCATTTTTCCTTTCCTCAGCAGCAGGATCATATTTCATATCCTCCTATTCTTCTTCAACATGATGATGATGATGATGTTGTTCTTTTCCTCGATATACAGAAGCGAAATATCGTGATGACGTCATCTGGACCTTCAGGAGGGAGAGCATCATATTTCCAGAATATCATGATGATGAAGTGAATATCGACCAACATGTTTTTTTGACGCGCCGATAGCGATAGTCATGCCGATGGGCGGGAAATGAGGCGGTGGAATTTTAAAGTGTTTTTCTTGGCGCCTGTGGCATTTTCCCATTCAGCGATAGTTGACCCAATGAATTTTGAGCAGTCTGAACGCATTTTAGACGCGTTTTGAGAGTATTCTGGATCTGATTTCCACAATCTTGCGCAGTCATCTGGGTTTAAACAGTTATTTTAATTTCATGCTGTTTATGTGATAAATGAAATACTTATTGCTCGTCTTGTCTTGCAGGCTTGCAGTTGAGGAAGCAGCTGGAAAGTCAACACAGTGACCTCATGGAGGAAGGAAATCTGATCTCAGGAGCAAGAAGATAAAGATGAAATGCGAAAAGTCAAGGCCATTCAAGTAAAGAACAAGGTTGCAGCTGAAGGTATTACTGCAACAGACAAACAGAAGTTATTACCCAGCTGCCGGAACTTCTCAGAAGGGGCAATATTTCGCCTAGATTTGACACTGCTCAGAGATATTTTTGAGAGTTGGTTCACCTGTATTTATTGCTGTAACCAGGGGTTTGAACCAAGGGTTCAGTTAGGTTTTTGCTGTAGTGAGGACAATCAGAATGTCTTTATATTGTGCCTCTCTACACTGTAATACTTTACAACAGGGATTTTAGGAAAACAATAGTGGCTACACAGGATTTTTTTTTTTCTTTTAGAAGCATACAGCAAGTTAGCATAGTTTAGAAGTAGAAGAAGGAGGTCGCCTGTTTGTCTGCAGTAAGGTGCGCATGGAATGTCTGGCTGCCTTACTGTATCTGTAAAGCTTGTAAGTTCTCTATAGTATGATCAATGAAACTTGTAGACACCCTAAAATGACCAGGTTGCCGCATCACTTGCATTCCATAATCTGTCTAATCACCTGCATTGCAAACGTTAATTAAATAATCTAGTTATTTAATTAATTTCATCAAATTCTTCTAAATCACAAAATTGCGACATTAATTAAATAAATTCTCTTTATTTAATTAATTAAATTAAATTCCTCTATATTCTTCCACAATTAAATAATTTTAATTATTTAATTAGATCATTATCCTCTTTTCAAAAATTCACACCTACATTAATTAAATATATCCAATTATTTAATTAATTCAACAAATTCCCTCTTATCTAAAATTAAATAAGTCTTAATTATTTAATTAAATCAAAATCATTCTCCCAAAATCATGCACAACAATTAAATAAATTTATTTATTTAATTTGCTTTTAAATCTTCTAAATTAAATAATTCCAATTATTTAATTACTTCTTCCAAAATATCTTCTCTAAATTTAAATAAATCAATTATTTATTTAAATTGCTTTTTCTTCTAATTTGAGTTATCTCTAAAATAACTCAAGCTTTCTTGCTCATCAATTAAATATTTATATATTTAATAAAGCAAAATATCTTATTTTCTCATGTAAATCTCTTCTTCTTGTTTTAAATCACTTAACTGATTGCTTTATTCTTTTAATTGATTTATTTCTTCAGTTAACTCATTCTTCTATTCTTGATAACTCCTCTCATGCAAAAGAAAGCAAGACACATGTCTGCTTTTCATTCGTTGCACATTCCTCAACTTATCTCCTCCATTGATTCTTCTGAATTATCTGGACCGTTGATCGATCTTTGATGAAATCTATATAAACCCCCCTCATCTCCTTCATTAGCTCTCTCTCTCTTCGATCGTATTCTCAGGCATACTTAACAGCGCTTCGAGCATACACAACGCGTCGATTGAGCACTATAACGATCTTTTGACATTGATCTCTTGAGCACATACTTGCTTGTTGCAGCCATGGCTTTGCAACTACATTGAGCAATCCACATATAAAAAAAAAAAAATTCAAAAAAAAAGAAAAAGCAAAAAAAATCCAAAAATAAAAAAGCAAAAACAAAAACCAAAAAAAAAACAAATAAAACAAATAAAAAATGAAGTGTTTTTAGTTTTTATTTCTTTTAAAAAGTAAAACAAAGTAAAGAGAATCTTTTTTCTTTTTTCTTTTTATTTTTTGAAAAAAAAATAAAGCACCTTCAGCCCAGCAGCAGGTCACATCAGTGACTAGGAGCCAGTCACAGGGGGCTAAGACAGACCCCTCTTCAATGAGCTTTTTAAATGAATAGGCGATTTTCAAACCTCATTATCTTGGTCATACGGACACGTATTTCAGTGCTTTTTTTTTTGAAATAGGCTAGAATTTCATGATCTACATCGTGGTAAAATTGGTTTTTTCTCAAGATTCTCTAATTTTTCAAAAAATTGATTTTCTCACTGCTGTCTTTGTCTCGTCACAGTTTTTTGACTTTTCAAGCTTCATAACTTTCACAAACGGACTCGGATTCAGCTTCTTATTACTCATACAGAGCAAATAGGTGTTTTTAACATGTTCATGCAGGATGAGCATTGAAGACCTCTTGATCTATCTCACTAAGTCTTAGAAACACATTGCATGCTTAAAAGGATAATTGAACAAATCTTTTCTTGCAATCTAAGTCTTAGGAACATACTGCTTTTCTTAAGGGACAATGGACATGTATGAACAAACACCTCAATTTTCTAAAGGACAATGGACATGAATGCCAAACACTTCATTTCATAAGGGACAATTTACAACTACAATCGTGTGTGTGCATAGCTTAGTTGCACCTTATTTTTCTTATAACGGGACAATTGAACCTTTGTTTGACGTGCTTGCTTTTACTTTTTTTGTACTTCCTTTAGAAGGGCCTGCTTTTGGATTGCGCTTCATCCAAAAGGGACGACCCTAAGCGGAGTTTTCCTTTGAACCGCTATATAAGAGGGATAAGGCGAAAGCCAAGTCCTAACCGACATCAGTCTTACCTTGTGGTGCCAAACTGAAAAGAGGTGTACTAGCTCTTTGTGGAAACGATTTTCACATTGAGCGAAGTGTTTGAAACTCTTAGTAGGATTGGTTAAAGCTTTTAGTAGCTTGTCGCATTGCTCGTAAGGCGTTGGTCCCTCAAAGTCACTAAGAACCAATTTAGATAGAGACTACCCGACCTACCTCCGAACATTGCGGTAATCATCAGTGCAAGGGAAATCGATTTAAACCCTTAAGATACTCACCATTGGCTCCCTTGAGAAGAGATAGTATTCCCTTGGACATAAAACTCTTGTGACCTACTTGAGCTTTCCAAGGGGAGGGTGAGATATCCCTACCTATCGTCTCTCGCAAAGATACTAAATATCTGACACCTTTATGGAATGATATTTTTATCGACGGAGTATTAAGCTGTGAGCTGATCTACTGCAATGAAACCTTGTCTCTAGGGATAAAAAGTGCTTGTTATTGATTGCAACTGTATTTGACCTGTGGAAACATTGGGCTTGTTTGGAGCCTTGAACATACACTATCTGTTGTGTCAGTCCTTGTGCCTTTTTTGACCACTTGTTTGCTGTGTTTTCTCTTGCCAAACCAATCCAATCAGAAACAGAAAAATCTTGCCTTTGAAAAACATCCGACACTACTTCAGCGCCCCTGGTATTACAGCAGCTCACCTTTGGTAGTACAGTAGATCGCCTTTGGTGCAGCAGTAACCCGCCTCGGGCAAAACTCTACTTCAGCGCCCTTGGTATAACAGTAGCTCGCTTTTGGTCACTGTAGCTCGCCTTTGGCATAGCAGTAACTTGCTATTGGCAGCTCAGTCCGTCGCCTCTAGCCCACAGTAGCACGCTTTTGGTAGCACAGTCCTGCGCCTCTGGTCAAACAGTATAGCGCCTTTGGTCCAGTACTTTGTGCATCAGAGTTTGTCCGTTTCTTCAAAGCATCTTACAGATTCCCAGCATTACATTGTGTCCTCAGTATTTCCCATGGTCACCACTAGGCTACAGCAAACCATGAAGTCTAGGCAAGTTGTCCCTAAGAAACACAAGTCACCCCCTCGCACACCACAATCAGGTCGTCTCAACGTTACTCCCAAAGTGACTCCTAGTACACCCGCGGCAAGACCAATTGGCTCTCCAAACATGCCGCACATAGATGAACCAAGCAACCCTCATGAGGATAGAACCCCTTTGCTAAATACACCGCAGTATACCACAGGCTTGCCTCCGGATTTTGTCCCACAAGGTTATATCGTAGATCAAACCCCATCTCAAGAAGAGCGACACTTTGAAATAGGTCAATCCTCTCAAGAAGATGGGCAAGATCTTGATGAATTTATACAAGATCCTAGAGCTATAGCTGCCTTTGATAAAATCCTTAGTGAGAACCAGGATCATTTCTTTCGCTTGCTTGCAAAGCAAGGTGCCAACTTACCTCAAGATTTTGATGTGTCCACTCTCAAGGAGAGCAACAACACCCAAGAAACCATACAAGCAGTGCAAACCATGTCCACGGCAGCTACGCCCCTACCTACTCAAGGCTCGTAGTATAGGAATCCCCTTTTTCAAAATCCAACAGAGGAGAGGTCCATATCACCGCTTTTGACTCCTATGGAGATCTATCAAAAACAACAAGAAACTCTCCAACGTCAATCAGAGTTAGCTAAGCAAGCCACCTTAGCTCGGTCGAATGTGCAACCACCTCCTAAAGTGTCCACCCCAAGCGCAAGTGGAATCTTGGTTACCCCATCACGCGTAGGTTTCCCACCCAATTACAATCCGGGGAACACGTATGTAGCCATGCAACAAGGGTCTCAACATATGCCACCTCCTATATCATCACACCTGCATGTCTCCCAACCAATTGGAGTCATGCAGCCCCAACCACAACATTCTTCTACTCTCATCCTCAAGCAACCCCCACCGTCGCAAATCACTTCTACCTATGTTCCTCCACCACAACATTCTTCTACTCTCATCTTCAATCAACCCCAACCGTCGCAGATCACTTCTACCTATGTTCCTCCTCCACAACGTTCATCCACGCTCAACTTCTTTCATACATTACCTAGCCACTCGCAACATTCCCAACATCAGGTTTCCCAAAGCTATGTGCCACCATCACAACCTAATCAAACGCACTTTAGCTTTCCTCCCCCCAATACGTTTCTTCAACCATCGCAAAGCCAACATTCTTACCTAGCGCCACCTCCACCTCTGCCTAATCAAGGCCTCCAATTCCAATCCAATCTGAACCAATCATACAATCCATACAATCCCAATCAATCTTACGACCCTTACAATACCAGTACGCATGGCTCATACTATAATCTTCCATATGGGCAACACCAACTGCTTTTTGGACAACAGGAGACGTTACCAACCCCTCCCACGACTATGGAACTAAAGATTGCGGAGGTGCAACAACAACTATCTGATCTTACGTTCGGCCACACCAAAAAGACCTTCTCCTTGGAGGAAGTGTGCCCTTATCTTTTTGATCGGTCGTTACCAATGATCCCTTTTCCTCAAAATTTCACTATTCCAAAGTTCGATAAGTACAAAGGAAAAGGTGACCCAAAAGACCATCTTAGGGAATTCTATCTTGCTTGCTTCGAGGTCTCTCACAACGACACATATCTTATGCGTCTTTTTCCTCGCAGTCTTGGAGGACAAGCAATAGAATGGTTCTCACACTTACCTACGGGTATCAAGTCTTTCAACGAGCTAGCAGAAAAGTTTGCCACCCATTTTTCTTACAACGCAGAGCATGAGATTTCCATGACTGATCTATGCAACAATAAACAGAAAAATGGCGAGACTTTCATTTCTTTCCTTCAGCGATGGAGACAAATGGCTAGTAAATTCCCCTTCAAGATTCCAGAGAAACAGCTTGTTAGCATATTTGTACAGAACCTCAACCAAGAGTTAGGTTTCCATTTGCAAATCCTTAGTGCTACAACCTTCGATGAAATCACATACAAGGGTATCAACATTGAGAAGGCCCTCATTGCTAAGGGTGTGGTCAAAATCTTTAAAGAGACGAAAGATAGCTCTTCTCATCAACAATCGAACGATAAACCCAAATATTGGAACAAGAACAAAAACGTGGTCAATGATGGAGTGGTCGATACTAAGCATGTCCAAACGTTGCAAACACCGCTGTAACTCTCCAAACCAAGTCAAGCTCCACCTCAACAACAGCAGCAACAAAGGCAGCCTTATCAAAATCAACAACGACAACAAGAGCGGCCCCAACAAGATTACCCTCCGCGACGTCAATTTACTCCTTTGGGAGTGCCCATCAAATCAGTCTTACAGCAAGCTTTGCTGAAAGGGCTCATAACCTTACCTGATGCTCCCCCATATGGAGAACCTGTCTACAAAACTGCACGTTACAGAGACAATGAGTATTGTGAGTTCCATAGGAGCAAAGGTCATAGAACTGCGTCTTGCATGAAGCTTAAGCACCTCATCCAAAACCTCATCGACGGTAATCAAATCACTTTTGAGAATGAATCACCAGCGCAACACACGAACAAGGATCTCGATATATACAAGGAACCATTCCCTCATCATGGTCCACCTCCTCCTCAGGATAGAGGTAAAGGTATCCATCACGCTTCCACGTCCTTCGATTCCATTGTAGGTCGTTTTGAAGAGAGTCGAGTGTCTACCCTCACCATTAAAGGCAAATCTACGGATTGTGCTGTTACTACTTGTCGAGGTCATGTCACCATTCGTGCACCTACACCTAGGCTTCCGGTTCAGTCTGATTATAATCTTGTCGAACATCTAGGGAGAACACCAGCACAGATCTCTATTTTGGACCTTCTACGGTCATCACCTGCACATAGAGTAGTGCTAGAAAAAGCCCTCCAAGAGTCCTCCGTTCCTAACAACATAGCAGTCGCAGATTTCCAAGCTATAGTGGGTAATATTGCTTCACCTTACAATGTGGTCTTCTCTGAGAAAGACCTTCCCTCCCATGATCCTTGTCACAACGATGCCCTCCATATTGAAGTGCTCATACATAAGCGCAAAATCAAACGCATCCTCATAGATGGTGGTGCTGGTCTCAACATCTGTTCTTTAAAGTTACTAAAGCAATTGGGATACTCTGAGGATCACGTCAACACTGCGCATAGTATTACAATCAAGGGGTATGATGATACAGAACGCCGTTCAGAAGGTGTTATTCACTTGCCTATACAATTGGGCCCTGTCATGCTTGAAACCAGGTGTCAAGTCCTTGATATTGAGCTGCCTTACAACATTATTCTAGGCCGCCCATGGATCCATGCAATGAAAGCTGTTCCCTCCACGTACCATCAGTCCCTCAAGTTCCCATACAATGGTATGGAGATCACCATCCCAGGAGATCCTAATCCTTTTGAATTTTGCCGTGTCTTGCAAGGAAGCTATAAGAATTGCAACCAAGTGCCTAAAAATGACAAAGCCCTTGAGTCCCCTCTCTATGTTGACCCTGAAACTCTCACACAAGCCTCTACAAGTGAGCCTACACCCCTCCCCAAAATCATAACTCGCTTTCGGGATATAGGCTTTGGCACTTATGATATCTCTAAATCTTGTTGTGTAGGGCGGATGCCTTTATCTCCAAAATCTTACGGCAAACCACCCATTGCTAAAGTTACCAAAAAAGCAAATATTCCTCCCCCACCATTCCTAACCCAATTCCAACATGGACGGTTATTGGAAGAGGAAACTATTGAGGACATCTCTTCTTGGCTCTACAAGGAGAAAGAACCAGTCACGATACCAGTCAAGCAGTATGGCAATGGCTTAAGGATAGTGAAAAATATGGGCTATAAAGGCAAAGGTGGCCTTGGGAAACATAATCAAGGCACTATAGAGCCCATTGTGGTTACAAAGAAGCTAGACAAGAAAGGATTAGGATTTGGTAAGAAGGTACCACGCGCCTTGGACATCGAGTATATCCTCGACGAGGTAGCTGACAAGTTTCCCGCCGATTTGACATCTACAGAGGATATCATCGATGACTCTTCCCTCCACATAACCAATCTATTCGCAGAATCCTCCATTTTTACACTATCCTCTGTATCCTTAACTTCCACCACCAGCACCCAGAATGTCACGCTTGTCTACCCTGAACTTATCGATTGGGACCAACAAGGGGCCCCCGTTATAGATGTCTTTCAGAATGACGAAGCTTTAGCTGAATTCATGGGACTTCGAGAAGGTATCCCTCTTGGTGATCACAAGGCAGGTTTTGTAATGGAACTAGAGCCCACGGCTTATTTTGGTGAGAATGCCAAATCCTCTAGTCGCAAAAGTGCAAATAAAGAAAGATCTCTAGGTGAAAACCACACTGTGGCACCTCCTGATCATAAAATAGTAAAAATAAAGGACGTATCCAAAGGTGAAAACCCAACTGTGGCACCTGAGGATGGAGGATTTGACCTTCCCTTACCTTCTAAGTATCAAGAGAAATCTGCTCTCCTAGTGGAAGATTCTACAGAGATCAACCTAGGTACAGAACAAAATCCAAAGACAACATTCCTAGCGGCATCATTATCTGATACAGAGCACAGAAATCTTAACAACTTCTTCTTGCAACGAACCATCAACTTTGCATGGACCTATGCAGATATGCCAGGGCTAGACCCTAAGCTGGTAGTTCATTATCTCACAGTTGATCCCAAGGTGAAACCAGTGAAACAGAAGTTGAGAAAAATGCACCCCCAGATAGCTCTCTTGGTGAAAGTGGAAGTACAAAAGCTATTAAACGCAAAGTTCATACGACCTATCGACTATTCAGATTGGGTCTCAAACATTGTACCTGTGTCTAAGCCTAATGGGCGCATCCGCATGTGTAATGATTTCAGAGATCTCAATAAGGCATGTCCTAAAGACGACTTTCCACTACCAAACATTGATATTATAGTGGACTTGACAGCAGGTCACGAGATGCTTTCTCTCATGGACGGATTCTCGGGTTATAATCAGATAGGGATAGCTGAAGAAGACCAACATAAAACAACCTTTACTTGTCCTTGGGGCAATTACTATTGGTGTGTTATGCCGTTTGGTCTGAAGAATGCAGGAGCAACCTATCAGCGAGCTATGACAGTGATCTTCCACGACCTCTTTCATCACATTATGGAAGACTATGTTGATGATATATTGGCTAAATCTTCTAGAGCGGATCACATACAGGTCCTAGGACAGATCTTTGACAGGCTGGAAAAATACCAAGTAAGACTCAATCCAAAGAAGTGTGTATTCGGTGTCACATCAGGGAAACTATTGGGATACATCGTATCTCGTAGAGGCATCGAAGTAGATCCAGCAAAAGTAAAGGCTATAGTGGAGATGCCTCCACCAAAGAACCTAAAAGCATTAAGGAGCCTCCAAGGAAGGTTACAGTCCATTCGACGTTTCATCTCATAGCTAGCAGATAAATGTCAACCCTTTCAACACTTGCTCCGAAAGGATGTTTCATTTCGATGGGACAGCAAGTGTCAAGCAGCGTTTGATCAACTTAAAGAGTATCTAGCTACACCTCCTGTATTGGTTCCACCAGTGGCGGACAAACCCTTGATATTGTACATCTCCACTACAAATTCGGCCCTAGGGGCCCTGCTAGCACAGAATGATGACACAGGAAAGGAGCATGCAATATATTACATTAGTAGAACCTTGGTGGGATATGAGCTCAATTATTCACTAATGGAAAGGGCTTGTTTAGCAGTAGTGTTTGCCTCCCAAAAGTTGCGGCATTACATGCTGAACCAACACACAAATCTGATAGCCAAGATTGATCCCTTGAAGTATCTACTAGGAAAAGCAGCTCTCACAGGCAGACTAGCTAAATGGGTTATGATCCTTAGTGAGTTCGATATTGAGTACACAGATCGCAAAGCAATCAAAGGACAAGCCCTCGCGGATCAACTAGCAGAAGCACCTATGAAAGATACACATCCCATGGTAGCAAACTTTCCTAATGAGAATCTCTTCACTCTTTCCAACTCCATAATGTGGAAGTTGTACTTTGACGGTTCTTACACACAGCATGGATCAGGAGCCGGCATCTTATTTGTTACACCTCAGAATGACTACATTCCAAAGTCATATCGGCTAGCATTCCCTTGCACCAACAACATAGCCGAGTATGAAGCACTCCTCATAGGTCTCAATACAACAATTCAATGGGACATCACAGAATTACAAGTATATGGAGACTCACAGCTAGTCATCCGCCAAGTCACGGATGAATACCAAACAAAGGATGAAAAGTTGGTCCCCTACAAGCAACTAGTGGATGCCTACAAACCACACTTTTCTAGCATCACATTTGAGCAAATTCCAAGAGAACATAACAAAGCTGCAGATTCTATGGCTTCTGTAGGGTCATTGATTGATATGCCTACAAATACACACAAGTGTGAATTCTTGATCGAGCAATTGTTGATACCAGCCGTCGATGTTCCTGTTACTGAAATCATCTGCGAACTTGTTGGTCCCAATTCCCCATGGTACGAAGATATCTATGAATACCTCAAGAACAAAACCTTTCCCCCTGACCTATCATCCACCCAACGCAAAACCTTTATCCGTCGATCCTCTCGTTACATCATTCTGGGTGATACACTATATCGCCGGAGTCTCGATGGTATCCTCTTACGATGTCTTAACGCGGAAGAAGCCGAAGCTACCTTACGAGACATACACGAAGGTGTCTGTGGCGCACATTCTACCGGTCCTAATCTTGCTAAGAAGATACTCAGAACAGGTTATTACTGGCCTACAATAGAGCAAGATGTTGCACAATTTGCTAAGAAGTGTACAATGTCAGCAACATGGAGATTTGATTCACGCACCCGCTCATGAGTTACAACCTGTGACAACTCCATGGCCTTTTTCTCAATGGGGTCTCGACCTCGTAGGACAAATCCACCCTTCCTCCTCCAATGGCCACAAGTTTATCATTACCGCTACTGAGTATTTCACGAAGTGGGTGGAAGCCATTCCTATGACCTATATCACCGGTAAACAAATAGCCAAGTTCATCCTAAACTACCTCATATGCCGGTATGGTATTCCCCAAGCTATTGTCACTGATAATGGGAGACCATTCAAGAACCAAGATGTCCGTGCCTTATGCATACAATACAATATCCAACATCGCTTTTCAACTCCCTACTATCCGCAGAGTAACGGCCAAGCTGAGGCTTCCAATAAAACCATTCTCAAAATCCTCAAGAAAACAGTCAATGAAGCTGGTCGTGATTGGCACTTGCAACTTAATCCCGCCCTATGGGCCTACCGCACTAGTATCAGAACACCCACTGGTGCCACACCATATGCCTTGGTCTTTGGCTCTGAAGCCATCCTACCTATAGAGGTCGAGATCCCATCACTCAGAGTATCCATGCAGGACCTGATCGGCGGAGATGAGTATCGCACTTCCAGATTAGCTGAGCTTGAACTACTAGATGAGAGGCGTCTTGCCGCACTTAATCATCTCCATGTCTATCAAAACTACCTGCGGCGTAATTACAACAAAAAGATCAAAGAAAGACGGTTTCAAGTTGGTGATCTTGTACTTAAGGAGAATCAGAGAAATCAAGCAGATCGAGAGAAGAAGGGTAAGTTTGAGCCTAACTGGTTAGGTCCCTTCATTGTCACAGCAGCATATGGATCGGGAGCTTATACTTTAGCTACACCTGACGGTATTCCTCTAGATGAGCCACTTAACAGTGTCCATCTCAAGAAGTTCTATGCCTGATCCTCCGAGTATTCCCACAAAAAATCAAAAACTCAAAAAAAAATCAAAAAAAAAAATCAAAAATCACAAAAATACAAAAATACAAAAAAATCCATCCTCTGGTGAAAACCTGGCAAACAGGCACCTTGGATAAGTACCATAGTGAAAACCTGGCAAATAGGCGCTATGCGTAGAGTCGGCATCCATCGTCTATCGAGTCCTGTCCACTCCTTGTCCAATTCGTCACATGCTTCATCCATCCATCCATAATAAAACCATTGACTTTGTTTGCATTTCCATCTCCCTACCTAGTATAGCTTGGAAATTTGTCAGTGTCCCTCATCGTCATCCCACGTCTTGATCTGTGTCTACAGTTAACACTGTCTTGTCCTAGGTCAAGTCTTTCGGTGTCTTCTTCGGCGGTCACCCCTACAGTTTCCTCTACCAGAATGGGGGCAACTCTTTCCTTAGCTTCAGTCTAGGATTGGTTCCTTGTTCGTGGTTCGCAGCGCATACTTCAATCTTGTCTCATTTCCACAGGTAACACCCTTTAACGGACACTTCGCTCCTACGATAAGGCTGTTATCTTCTCAACACTCTTCCCACATCATCACACTAACCAGAACTACATACTTTCATCTTCGCAATCTTAAAGTACCTTGATCCCATGGATATGGGTATGTAGGCAGTCTGGAATACGAAGGACGTTTCCAGTACTCAGGTACATAAGATCACCTCTTCTCCGCTCTTCTTCTACATCATCACAATAACCAGAACTACATATCCTCTCTTCTCAATCTTAAGGTACCTTGATCCCATGGATATGGGTATGTAGGCAGTCTGGAATATGAAGGAAGTATCCAGTACTCAGGTACATAAGATCCCCTCCTTTCACCTTGACCCATTCATCACTCTATCCAGAACTACATATTTATCACATTCACCTTCCATCGTAAGTGTGCCTTGATCCCGTGGATATAGGGTATGTAGGCAGTCTGGAATACAAAGGATGTATCCAGTACTCAGGCACACACGATCCATCATTCTCCACCCGTCCCAATCCATTAGCATTCCATGCTTCTAGTCTTCCGTTTGTCAAAATCCATTCACCTCGACTTGACTAACTCAAGCAGCAAGCTAGCGCATCCTTTCAAAGCAGTAGTCCTTAACAAACTTGAAGCAAAGAGGCCTACTTCCAGAGTCATCTACTGTCCTGCATACCGATTGCCAACATCAGCTAAGTATCGCTTAACTAAGCCCTAGATCAACAAGCTTGTCTTCTACGAAGTGTTCCATTGTCGAGACCAACACACGCGTCTCCTGCAACATGTGGCATTTCCTGCAAGTGAGACATTATCTTTTTAGGTAGATAGCCCCCTTTAACGGACACAGATTTCCTACGATAAGGCTGTTATCTTTCCTATCCAATCTATCCTGAGCAACCTCTTTGGCAAGAGAATATGTTGGCTGTATGTTTACTTTGTAAGTCAGTCAATTTGTGTTATAGTTTATCTTTTGTTCCTTTTCCAATACCTATTCAAGACTACCTTGATTTATCTATAATCTTGGTATGTTGCGATGCAGTACGGATTGGGGGCATAGTCATTGCTTTCTGTGTGCTGTGTTTGAGGAATGATCTTTAGTATCTTTCTTCGCATTCTATTTATCTTGTGTGTGTTAGGACCTAGCATCTTACATATTAATAATTCTTCTTGCATTTACATGTATTGAAGTTTATTTTATGTTCAAGACTATGGCTTATTCGCATGTTCCAACAAGGTTATATTATGTCTAATGGATCTAAGTTCAAACCGTTTGCTTGCAGAGTCAACGTCCACGCACTCGGATATTACTGCACCTTGGTCTTTTATACCTTGGTGGCGAACTATCTATGTGCTATATCAAAAATAAGGATTGCTCTTTATAAACAAATGTGAAACCATTGCAACAAGCTCATCCATCTACCCATCCATTCATCCATGGCCTTATATAGTTTTCCAGCAAGGATCGATCAACAGTCTTTCTCTTATGTTCTCTCCTATCTCCTTTCTTCTATCTATCATCAACCCAACCTCGCCTATCTCCAACCAATCTTCTAGTCGAGCGTCAACACAGTTCTTCTGTCACTTCCCTGTCTTTCCTCTCGAGGGGGCACCCTACACTAACTATGCTGGGGCAATTACCTACACTGGGGCATAAAAATAAAAAAAAACACATTGTATCACATCTTCAACAATCAATTTTCTTTGACGCAATGCTGCATGCTGCATTGCATCAAAGAGGGGCAAAATGTAGACACCCTAAAATGACCAGGTTGCCGCATCACTTGCATTCCATAATCTGTCTAATCACCTGCATTGCAAACGTTAATTAAATAATCTAGTTATTTAATTAATTTCATCAAATTCTTCTAAATCACAAAATTGCGACATTAATTAAATAAATTCTCTTTATTTAATTAATTAAATTAAATTCCTCTATATTCTTCCACAATTAAATAATTTTAATTATTTAATTAGATCATTATCCTCTTTTCAAAAATTCACACCTACATTAATTAAATATATCCAATTATTTAATTAATTCAACAAATTCCCTCTTATCTAAAATTAAATAAGTCTTAATTATTTAATTAAATCAAAATCATTCTCCCAAAATCATGCACAACAATTAAATAAATTTATTTATTTAATTTGCTTTTAAATCTTCTAAATTAAATAATTCCAATTATTTAATTACTTCTTCCAAAATATCTTCTCTAAATTTAAATAAATCAATTATTTATTTAAATTGTTTTTTCTTCTAATTTGAGTTATCTCTAAAATAACTCAAGCTTTCTTGCTCATCAATTAAATATTTATATATTTAATAAAGCAAAATATCTTCTTTTCTCATGCAAATCTCTTCTTCTTGTTTTAAATCACTTAACTGATTGCTTTATTCTTTTAATTGATTTATTTCTTCAGTTAACTCATTCTTCTATTCTTGATAATTCCTCTCATGCAAAAGAAAGCAAGACACATGTCTGCTTTTCATTCGTTGCACATTCCTCAACTTATCTCCTCCATTGATTCTTCTGAATTATCTGGACCGTTGATCGATCTTTGATGAAATCTATATAAACCCCCCTCATCTCCTTCATTAGCTCTCTCTCTCTCTTCGATCGTATTCTCAGGCATACTTAACAGCGCTTCGAGCATACACAACGCGTCGATTGAGCTCTATAACGATCTTTTGACATTGATCTCTTGAGCACATACTTGCTTGTTGCAGCCATGGCTTTGCAACTACATTGAGCAATCCACATATCTCCAAAAGGGAACAATACAGGTTTTGGTAAGAGCTTTCATTTGTCTTTGATTGGTGATTTATGGCTTTTACTTAGATTCGTTTCCTTTATGTTATTGGGTTCTTTGGTTTTATTTAGTTTAGATTTAATCCATTTTTCCATATACACAAAACTAAGAGTCATTCCTACATTGTAAATCGTGTATGACTATTCGTTTCTAATACAATAGAATCTGGAGTTCTGCATCTATCTTCTGAGTGTTCTCCTACTCTTCTTTGTGTTTTGAAATATTTTCTTTGAGAGTTTGCAATTTTAAATGTATGTTTGTGAAAATGCTCAGAACTTACATTTAAGGTTTTTACTGTGGATTTGATCAAATTACTGTGGTATTTACATAGTGCATAACAGAAACAATTAGATCCTTCGGTAGCTTAAATGAGGTATAGATTAGATCTTTCTAACTTTTCCCAACCCATCTGAAATATTTAGCTGAAAACGTAGAAATCTAAAGGAAATTGTCTCAAATTTGAAGAAGCATGCATAACAGAGCTATAAGTAGACAGTTTTCATAAATAGATAAAGAAGAAAGCTGCAAAAATTCAAGAAAACCATCTAAAACTTGCAGCCCGGTAACACTTGTATGCAAATGAACAGAATACTTGTTGAAATCTATGACCTTTTTGCATATTCTTAGTCCAGTAAGCCACCAAACAAACCTAAACTACGTAAGGCCCCTTGAACATTACAGCTTCACATTGACCAACTGAACTTGACCAACCGAACCATTGTAGACTTGGGATTAGTTAAATCTCAAATGATTCCTTCTTATCTTTCAAGTATAGTTTCAGTTCATTATATGTGAATTTTAACTTATTGTTATGATTGCATCAAAACAATCATCAACAGTTTTCTGGCGCTAGAAGGAGGGCCTTCCTGAGTTAGGTTTCATTTCAAACTGGCTAACGACAGTAATAGAGTGACTAGGTCTAGGTCCAGTTCAGGAGTTATATTTGTGCAACTACCTGATGCAAGGCGAAGTAAAAGCCCTTTAATTTGGAATCCAAAGATATTGCAAGTGGGAAGTTCATTTGGAACACCTCCTGGGTCACCTTTTAACATCCGTAGTATTGTAAGTCCTGACAAATCACTGTTCAGATCTTTAAATCTTGGTTCAGGCACTCCTGAAGGTCTCAATCCTCCTCTAAATCCTAATCCACCAATCAATCCAGGTATTTCTGCAAGTTCAAGTCAAGCTCAAACACCTGCAATGGCTTATTTCGATGTCAATTCTCCCATACTCTTCAATGATTATCATGACATGCCAAAAAATTTGGAAAAGATATGTCCCAAATACCAGTTGCATCAAGACCCAGAAGATCATATTAGAATATTTAAGGAAGCATGTTTTAGGGCTATGTTAGAGCACGAGGATGTTGTGTGTAGATTGTTTCCTTACACCTTTAATGAGCAGGCCTCTAGCTGGTACGTAAACTTACCCAATGGTTACATTTCTTCCTGGGCACTTATGGAAGAAGCATTTCTGTCAAGATTTAGAGGACCCATTGACCCTTGCGCTTTGTATCATAAATTGGCTGCTATAAAACGAGGTGAGGGAGAGCTAATTGATAATTTCAATGACAGATTTCAAAAGGCCTATTCTAGGCTAGTACCCCCTTATACCATAGATGATGCTCCCTTGTTGGCTATGTACTATGCTGCCTTGGATCCTTTAACTGCCATGTTTGTCAAAAGAAAACCTGACATAGATTCAATATCCAAAGCCTATAAAGAGGCAGCCTCAGTGAACCAAGAAATGAGACATACAACTTATAGTCCTTTTGTCAATGGAGGAAATTTTGGGGTGCAGAATCAGGCACACCAATGGAATGGAGTCCCTGTGCAGCATGCTCCACTAGTAAATCTGGTTCCTTCTTACACACCTGTGTATAATCCTACCCCAATCCAAGCTATAACTCCTTACACGGCTAGTACTTCCAATAACAGTCAAAATAATGGTCAGCCTTTCTTCCAACTTCCTAGGGATGTAACTGTGGCAAAAGCACAAGAGGATAGGGAAGAAATCAAGGAGATTACTGCACATTTGAAAAGATTAACAACTGAAGTGACATAGCTAAGAAATGAGAACCTCTATGGAAGAAGCAACCAAAACTACAATCCACATCAAAATCACAACCAAGGCCAAAATTAGAATTATAGTCTCAATCAAAATCAGCGGTACAATCAGAACCAAAACTACAATCAACATCAAGGCCCCAGTCAGGGGCAACCAATGCAAAATAGGGGGCCAGTGATAGATAATAGGACCTGGGGCAATAATAACAAAAATCAGAATCAACCTAGGCCACCCAAGACATGGAACACTGGGCCCAACAACGGTACTCTGGCTTCTCCTTTTGAGAATATAGATAATCATGGTCCAAAACAAACAACTAGCATACAAATGGCCAGTACAGCACCCAAAAATTGGTGCAGATTTCACAATACCAATGCCCATGCTGAGCACGACTGTCCACAATTCCACTTGGCAGCTAGTATTTTCAACGTAGATGTACAGCCTCCTACCTAATTTCTCATTCCTAAGGGTAATGAGGTAGTACCCTCAGAATATGACACAGCATTAGTCTTAGAAACGTTTACCTTTGCAACTGCAGAAGAGAAAGAGGATGAATTGCTAGAGGATGAACCATACTGTTGCGAAAGTCTTTATCCTGAATCAACCTTTGTGTTAAATGCTTTTCAGTTTCCTTTTGAATCTGAAAATGAGATATTAAATGAAACAGAAGAGGTGCAGGCCTTTCAACAAACAAATAAAAGCCACACCTACAATTTGAGGAACAACCCTAGGCCGGGAGGACCTTTCACCACTTCCACTCCCCCGAATAACATCAATACACCCCCAGATCAGAATGCTAGCAACAATCCTGCCATACTTAAAGCTAGTCAGCACACAAATAATGGAACAACAGTGCAAAAGGATCAAACAGGTAAGACAGAAGCAATAGAGACAACAAGATTAATGAATTACTTATCAGAGGAAATAAAGAAAATTAAGGTCAGTATACCTCTAAATGAATTATTGAAGACCCCAGGGATCAGAAATGCTTTTTTAAAATCCCTGGATACATCCATAACAAACAAGGTGTCTGCTGATATAACTGTTCCTAATAGTGATTCACCACCTAAGGAGAAAGGTAAGAAAGTTGAGCAGCCTTCCAATACAAATGTGGTAATACATGCGGATAAGAGGGATACTCAACCTTTCTTGTTAACTGTTAGGTTGTGTGGGAAGAATATACACAATTGCATGGTAGATTCTGGTGCTTCAGCCAACGTAATGCCCTTAGGAATATGTAAAACTCTCGGGCTGACTCCCACCAAATCTGCCAAGGTGGTCACGCAATTAGATAAGACTGAGGTTAGCGTGATAGGAGAACTCATGAACATACAAGTGCAATTGGCTTCAGACCCTAGGGTAAGCCAAATCATTGACATTCAAGTAGTGGATATACCCGTAAATTATGGAATGTTGCTAAGTAGGGATTGGTCCAAGACATTAAACGGATATATGGCTACTGACTTTTCACACATGTGGTTACCTTGGAGAGGCATCCCAAACCAGATTAGAATAGAGGCAGAACCCAGAATGAAACATATGATAACAGAGTATAATCGAACTAATGAAATATTATATGTTGCTGTTGAACCAAGTGTCTATAGAATTACCAACAATGGGATGCAGATTGAAGAGATTATGATGTTAAACATTAGAAAGAAGTGTGTCAACAATAGAACAGCACTATTCATTGAGTCTGACGGAAATTCTTCAGATGAAGAAAACAATGCAATAGACAAATTTGGTCGTGCAATTAGACGAGAGGTGGAAGAGTGCGTTACACACAATCTCCCAGTCCAATGTAAGTTATATAAAAATAGGTGTAGAGTCCATGATAGGCAACATTCTGAGGAAAATTGTGAAATATGCAAAGACATCATTGAATATGAATACAAAAAGTGCATAAGGAGGGTAGAGTCACAAGAGAAAAATGAGAATCCTGATCCGACACAGAGATATGTTCAGGATAATATAGATGCTTTGATTCCAGATTTAGGAAAAGAAATAGAGGACGAGGGTAGTTATCTTTCTGAGTTGCAAACTAAAAACACACATATGCAAGATAACCAAACGGAAAAACCCATGAATAAACAAGATAACACCCCACAAGCAATAAAAGGGACAAAGTATGCCAAGGTAAAAGATCAGAAAAATAAAGATGGCATGTGGACGTTAAAATGTGATGGGTCCAAATCAAAACAGGGCGCAGGTGCGGGTATTGAACTCATAAATCCTCAAGGTAAATCACATTTGGCAGCATATAGATTACAATTTTCCTGCACTAACAATATTTTCATGGCCATCAAGAAAGGGGTAAAAACTATCAGAGTATTTTCAGACTCTGAATTAGTAGTCAGACAAGTGAGGAAACTATATGCCTGCAATTATAAGAAAATGATTAGTTACAGACATAGAGTATGGAGTTTAATGGATTCATTTGATGCTTTTAACATAGAGCATATTCCTAGAGAGCTGAACCACAGGCCAGATGCGTTAGCAGTTGCTGCTAGTACATTAGAACCATTGACACTGTCAGGATTAAGACGATTTGCTGTTGAGCTAGTTAACGTGCCCAGTATACCAGACAACGTTACACACTTTTAGGTATTTGGAGAGGATCAGCAAATTATTAATTTTCTGACTTGTAATGAGGCATTTGAGGCCCAAATTATTGATGAACAAGAAAGGCCTGAAGTAACATGGGACGAAGAAGATATGATCAACTTAAAGAGCAACTTCTTGCCAAAAGGAGTAATTGAATTAGAACACATCTTTGACTTCGACGGAATAATAAGATAGAAGGACTTACCCAAAACAGAAGGGGGTAAGTGTGATTTACATAACTTAGGGACTGAGCTAAATCCGCAAAATGTACTAATTGGGAAAGCTTGCTCTGAGAAAATTAGAAAAGAGGTTCTGGATGTTCTGAAAGAATATAAACATGTCATAGCATGGACTTATGAAGACTTGAAAACATTTGATGAGTCCATCATAACTCACGTAATACCTTTAAGAAAAGAAGTCAAACCATTTAGGCAGAAACAGAGGCCTGTAAATGCCATTCTAGAGCCTTTAATCTTTGAGGAAGTTAAAAAATTACTGTCCGCTGGAATAATTTTCCCAGTCAGACATTCTGTCTGGGTAGCTAACTTAGTACCAGTGAGGAAGAAAAATGGAGACATCAGGTTGTGCGTAGATTTTAGAAATTTGAACAAGGCTTCTGAAAAGGATAATTATCCTTTGCCCCCAATAGACGAAGTACTGCAAGCAGTAAATGGCGCAAAGATAATGTCTTTTTTAGATGGTTTTTCAGGTTATAACCAGGTCTTAATTGACAGAGAAGATAGACTAAAAACCACCTTCACTTGCAAATGGGGAAATTATGCGTATAGAAGAATGCCTTTTGGTCTAATTAATGCAGGTGCCACTTTTCAGAGGGCCATGGACGTTGCATTCCGTGGATTATCAGGTAAATGTATTGTTGTGTATATGGATGATTTGACTGTGTATTCCAAGGATGCATCCACCCACGCGGAAGACCTCAGAAAAGTACTCCAGCGATGTGAAAGGTATGGGATTTCCCTTAATCCTAAGAAATGTATATTTGGCGTAACTGAAGGTAAATTATTAGGCCATGTCATTTCTGAAAATGGAATTTCAATTGATCCGGATAGAATAGAATCCATAAAAAATTTGCAAATACCAAACAGTAGGAAAGAATTGAAATCATTTTTTGGTAAAATTAACTTTGTTCGGAAGTTTATAACAGGTTTTGCAGAGATTGTGCAGCCGTTGAATGCCATGTTAAAGAAAGATGCACAGATGGAATGGACGCCAGTGGCCAAAGCCGCATTTGAAGATATCAAGGAGGCAATTTCTAATGCCCCTGTATTGGCAAGTCCAGACTACACAAGCCCGTTTTACATCTACTCCTTTGCATCTTCTCATTCTGTCGCGGCTGCCTTGACACAGAAAGGTGAAAATAATGAAGAGAGGCCCATAGCATTTATGAGTACGCCTCTGAAGGATGCACAGCTGAGATATCTAGATATCGAAAGACAGGCATTCGCATTAGTAAAGGCTGTGAAAAAATTTAGACACTATATTCTGCGCAGCCAGATTAAAGCCATAGTACCAGACGCAGCAGTAAAAATGTTGCTGATGCAAAACAAGCCTGGAGAAAAAAGAGCCAAATGGATCACCACACTGCAAGAATTCGACATGGAGATCATTCCCGCAAAGCTGGTTAGAGGGCAGGCGTTGGTGCAGACAATAGCAAACATGGATCCAAATCTGATAAAACAGCAATATGTATTGAATTCCCAAGACGCATCAGGCTGGTACGATGATTTAAGCACCTTCCTGATAGCTGGAAAGTACCCAAGCAAGATGAAGGCTTCTCAGAGGAGAGCTTTGAAGATTAAGGCACAGCATTATATGGTGCAAGGAGGTCTTCTATTCAGGAAGAACCATGATGGAATTTATCTGAGATGCATAAACAGAACTGAAGCTGATAGAGTGTTGACAGAACTACATGACAAGTACGGAACCGGCCATGGTTCCCATTTAGCTACAACACACAAAATACTGAGGGCGGGCTATTACTGGCCCACTATGTTCAAAGATACTAAGAGTCACATCAGAAGCTGCCACACCTGTCAGGCTGCAGCAGACAAAGGGAGAAATCTGGCCAATCCACTGCAACCTGTGATCGAGTCCAGACCGTTTGCACAATGGGGCTTGGATTTTATCAGAGTCATCAATCCCCCATCTTCTGCAGGACACAAATTTATATTGACGGTAACAGACTATTGTACAAGGTGGACTGAGGCCACCTGCTGCAAGTTTTCCACAACTGAGGTAGTTATCAAGTTCCTTGAAGAAAACATTATCACCAGGTTTGGAACACCCTATTCATTGGTATGTGATAATGGCCCTGCTTTCTCTTCTTTAAAATTTTCTAAATGGGCATTTGAATATGGGATTATTCTAAGGTTTTCTTCGAATTATTACCCTCAAGGTAATGGACTGGCTGAATCAACAAACAAAATTTTATTAGACATAATCAAGAGGTTAATTGCCAAAAGTCCTAGAGAGTGGAATACTCTGTTAAGATATGCATTATGGGTAGACAGGACCAAGTTCAAAACAGCTTTAGGTAGCACACCTTATCACTTAGTTTATGGGACTGATCCCATACTTCTGGTTAATCTGAGAATACCAACCTGGAAGTTTGCCAATGAATATCTAGGCTTTGATAACCATAGGGAAGCCAGAATAGTGCAAATGTTACAACTAGAGGAGAAAAGAGGTCAAGCCCTCGAGAAGTTTGCCAAACACCAAGCGGTTGTTAAGAGGTGGTTTGACAAAAGGGCAAGAGTCAAGACATTTAGGATATCAGACTTAGTGTTGTGCTGGGACAAAGCACATGAAAAGAAAGGAAGCCATGGAAAATTCGATAAATTATGGCTGGGTCCATTACAAGTCTCAGAAATAATAGGAGATAACACCTTTAGACTTAAGACCTTGACTGGAGAAGATGTGCCATTACCAGTTAATGGCCAGCATTTGAAACACTACTTCCAGGCTTGAGGTAAAAGGGGGGCAGTCCCTTTTTCTTAATGTAAAGTGCTGTGGACAATGTACAGTTCTTCTTTTGCTGTTTTCTTTTGGGTTGGCTATTTGTATAGCTTGTCCTCTGTTTGTTTTTGCTTTTTGTTTCTTTCTGTTTGTACAGTTTTTTCTTTTGTTGTTGTGTTGTTTGTACAGCCTGTTTGTTTGGTTTGTTTGTTGTCTCCTCAGCAGGGATCTTTATTTTACTGTAGAGTATTAAAGAGCAAAACTAGCAACCATTCAAAACAGTATATAATTTAGGATATTCAGGTTAACCATTTGCAATTTACACATAACCTGTCACTGTCATGAATGTAGAGAGTTGTTCATCTTCTGAAGTTTTGTATTCAATAAATGTGATTGAGAATTCGAAGCAGGTTTCCCACGATGACACACCTAAAATCCTTGGGTTTGTTGAACCTACCAGTGTAGATATTAGGTGAAAAATCAGAGGTCACCCTTGCTACCATTACAATTCTCAGCTTAATTTCAGCAAGTGTCCACTCCTTGCATCATGAAGTTACAAATTGCTATATCTTATGAAATCTTTCAAAATTAGAAAACAAAAAAAAATAAATAAATAAATAAAGCGGATTATACTGAAAATCTAGATTAAGCCATCTAAGTAACTCTACCGGGGCTATGGACGCTCGCTGGCAGTGGGGCTCTACTTAGGAGAATTGTAACGATAACCTTGCCGGGGCTATAGACGCTTGCTGGCAGCAAGGCTCTATCCGGTCGGCTATGAGGGAATATCCTCACCTACGTAGGCTAATGTCAGTCACTGGTTTGTTCAACCGATCTTCAACATGAGGATAATTAATCACATGCACACAACTAAACTGAAAATGGAAATTCATGCATCTTTATTGAATACTTTGAGTCTCAAGCTGAATAGTAATTTGCAGGAAAGATAGTTGGAAGTTATGAGTTCATTTCATCTAGTTTCCTTGAACACTCTGAATTTAATTGTTTTGTTTTGGTTGCTAGTTGTTGTGATGTTCACAACACGCCCCATTATGCTCCTTAGCAAAATGGGGACCCCTGCTGATGTTTTGCTTTTTGCTTCTGCTTGTGTTTGTCTGCTTTCTGGCGGTTTGGTAAAAATGAAGGTCAGGTGCATCATCATCATGATATTGGATGAGGTTGGTCATCATCATGAGGTCAGTTTGTCAAAGTTCATATTTTGTTTCTGTGACCTCATATTTAGAAAGAGCTTGAAATTCCATGCAGGTTTGCCTTTTACTTCACTTGAAAATTCGTCCATATGTGGAAGTTATGCACAGTCAAAGTTTTGGTCAAACCTGATAATCGCAAGTGATCATCATATTTTTTTCATGTTGACAAGGTCATCATGATCTTGGTCTATCACCCGATAAAAATCATGCAGTCGCAATATCCGGACGTCAATCTTAGGTGGTAGTGCCCTTTACCCGTCAAAAGGCCTTATGCGCATCGTGAGCATCATGATTTTTTAGGAGGGTCATATTTTATAAACTTGGTTTTGCTGTATGAAGACGTCATCATCATATTTGAAATGCCCCCCCGATAATATCCTGAGGTTCAAATATCATGATGACGTCAACTTTAAGTCACGGTAAGTTTCCCCCGTCGAGCGGTCTTTCGCATCGCGAGCATCATGATATTTTTGCATCGCCTAATCTTATAATATCATGCTGATAATATAAGATCACCCTGACTTAGAAAATCCGCCATCGGCATATTTGCATGCACATGTTCAAATCCTATCGGAAGGTCATCATCCTGATATTTGCTGAAGTTCGCTAAGATGATGATGACGACTTCGTATCCTCCTGATCTCCTTTTGCATAATCATGATCATCATCCTGATCTTTCACAAGAGGGTCATTCGCTGAAATTCGCTAAGTGATGGAGACATCATCATGATAATTCGATGAGGAGGATCATCATATTCATATCCTCCTGATCTCCTTTTGCATGATCATGATGATCACCCTATCTTTTAAGAAGAAGGTGATATTCCATTCCTCAACAGCATGATCATATTTCGAATATCACCCTAAGCGCTAACCTGATGATGACCTCAATTCATCCTTATGCTTCGAAGGCGAAATATCATGATGACGTCATCATGATAATTCGATGAGGACGATCATCGTAATTTTTTATCCTGTCCTGTTGTCAAGATCATCATGATCTTGTTTGTTCACCCGACATTTCGTGAAGTCCTCCTGCCGATGAAGTAAGACCTTTTGAAAATATCCTGATGATCCTCATCATCCTGATTTCCCTTCGGCAGGATATTTTCCAAAACATGATCCGGTTAGCGAAATATCATGATGACGTCATGTTCTAAGTTTAACGAAAGCTCCGGATATCATGATGACGTCATCCCGATCTGATAAACGAAGAAGCAAATATCCTGATGATCATCATCATCACATTTTCCCTTCGGCAGGATATTTTCCAAAGCACGATCCGGTTCACGAATATGATGATGACGTCTTATTCTAAGTTCGACAGAAGCCCCAAATATCCTGATGATCATCATCATCCTGATCTTTCGAGAGGGTTACCTTGGCCGCAAAAGGGTCATATTACATTCATCATCCTGATCATGCTCCTTAGGTGACCCGATATTGCATTTATCCCCTGATCTTAACGAATATGACGATGACGTCATCTTTTGCATTTTTATGAAGCCCGAATATGACGATGACGTCACCATCATTTTTCCTTTCGTCAGCAGCAGGATCATATTCCATATCCTCCTATTCTTCTTCAACATGATGATGATGATGATGTTGTTCTTTTCCCCAATATACAGAAGCAAAACATCCTGATGACGTCATCTGGACCTTCAGGAGGGAGAGCATCATATTTCCAGAATATCATGATGATGAAGTGAATATCGACCAACATGTTTTTTTGACGCGCCGATAGCGATAGTCATGCCGATGGGCGGGAAATGAGTCGGTGGAATTTTAAAGTGTTTTTTTTTGGCGCCTGTGGCATTTTCCCGGTCAGCGATAGTTGACCCGATGAATTTTGAGCAGTCTGAACGCATTTTGGACGCGTTTTGAGAGTATTCTGGATCCGATTTCCACAATCTTGCGCAGTCACCTGGGTTTAAACGGTTATTTTAATTTCATGCTGTTTATGTAATAAATGAAATACTTATTGCTTGTCTTGTCTTGCAGGCTTGCAGTTGAGGAAGCAGCTGGAAAGTCAACACAGTGACCTCATGGAGGAAGGAAATCTGATCTCAGGAGCAAGAAGATAAAGATGAAATGCGAAAAGTCAAGGCCATTCAAGTAAAGAACAAGGTTGCAGCTGAAGGTATTACTGCAACAGACAAACAGAAGTTATTACCCAGCTGCCGGAACTTCTCAGAAGGGGCAATATTTCGCCTAGATTTGACACTGCTCAGAGATATTTTTGAGAGCTGGTTCACCTGTATTTATTGCTGTAACCAGGGGTTTGAACCAGGGGTTCAGTTAGGTTTTTGCTGTAGTGAGGACAATCAGAATGTCTTTATATTGTGCCTCTCTACACTGTAATACTTTACAACAGGGATTTTAGGAAAACAACAGTGGCTACACAGGATTTTTTTTTTCTTTTAGAAGCATACAGCAAGTTAGCATAGTTTAGAAGTAGAAGAAGGAGGTCGCCTGTTTGTCTGCAGTAAGGTGCGCGTGGAATGTCTGGCTGCCTTACTGTATCTGTAAAGCTTGTAAGTTCTCTGTAGTATGATCAATGAAACTAAGAGTCATTCCTACATTGTAAATCGTGTATGACTATTCGTTTCTAATACAATAGAATCTGGAGTTCTGCATCTATCTTCTGAGTGTTCTCCTGCTCTTCTTTGTGTTTTGAAATATTTTCTTTGAGAGCTTGCAATTTTAAATGTATGTTTGTGAAAATGCTCAGAACTTACATTTAAGGTTTTTACTGTGGATTTGATCAAATTACTGTGGTATTTACATAGTGCATAACAGAAACAATTAGATCCTTCGGTAGCTTAAATGAGGTATAGATTAGATCTTTCTAACTTTTCCCAACCCATCTGAAATATTTAGCTGAAAACGTAGAAATCTAAAGGAAATTGTCTCAAATTTGAAGAAGCATGCATAACAGAGCTATAAGTAGACAGTTTTCATAAATAGATAAAGAAGAAAGCTGCAAAAATTCAAGAAAACCATCTAAAACTTGCAGCCCGGTAACACTTGTATGCAAATGAACAGAATACTTGTTGAAATCTATGACCTTTTTGCATATTCTTAGTCCAGTAAGCCACCAAACAAACCTAAACTACGTAAGGCCCCTTGAACATTACAGCTTCACATTGACCAACTGAACTTGACCAACCGAACCATTGTAGACTTGGGATTAGTTGAATCTCAAATGATTCCTTCTTATCTTTCAAGTATAGTTTCAGTTCATTATATGTGAATTTTAACTTATTGTTATGATTGCATCAAAACAATCATCAACAGTAATCAAGGATATTATAATTAGAAGACTGTCAAGGAGGGTTGACAAGTGCTCCTTGAATGGTAACATGGCCTCTTCTAGTTGTTACAACACAATCGGGTGCTTTGCCTTAGATAGTGATGGTAGAAATGCGAGCTTGGTCAATGTGGCCAATTGTGGATGACTTATAGTTGTAATGGATATCATTGCCAGTATGAGGGTTACTTGTCTTGTCATGAGATGGAAGTGGATTCTTGAAGGCATCTAGATCATAGTTCGAAGTTGGTTGATGTGTTCGTTGTGATGTTGGTGGTGTGATTTTAATTAGACCTTGAATGATGCAATCTTGAATGACATGTTTTAAGTGCATGCAACTATTTGTTTTATGTCCTTTAACTCTATGGTATTCACAATATTCATTATCTTTGTACCAAGGAGCTTTGAAGATAGGTTTTGCTTTGGGTGGAGCTTCAGGTAATGTGATATCTCTCACTTGGACAAGTTTTTGAAAGATTACCTCCATGGGTTCCGCTAAAGGAGTAAATTATCATCTAGGTGTCGGATTTGTTCTTGGTTGATTTCATTGAAAAGGTTGATTAGCTATAGATGCGGCTTGAATGTTAATGGGAACTTTCACTGTTTGTATGTTCTTTGCATCCACAATGCCATCATTAACAACATTTTTGTTCTTGTTCCAAAAGTGGGATTTGTCATTGGAAGATTGAGGATTGTCCTTGTCTCTAAAAATCTTGATAGTGCCCTTAGCTATTAAAGCTCGTTCAATGGTGATTCCTTTGGAGATAAGTTCATCAAAGGTGCTAGTACTTTACAATTGAAATTGAAATGAGAGCTCTGGATGAAGATTTTGGACAAAGATGTCAAGTTGTTGTTTCTCAGGAATTTGCCATGATAGTTTGCTAGTCATGTTACGCCATTGTTGGGTAAATGAGGAGAAAGTCTCACCATTGCGTTGTTTGTTATTGACAAGATCATTCATATTCACCTCATGTTCAATGTTGAAAATGAAATGGGATTGAAATTTGTTTGCTAATTCTACAAAAGTCTTGATTCTTGGAGGTAAGTGAGAGAACCATTCAAGAGCTTGTCTCGCTAAGCTTCAGGGGAATAGTCTCAAGAGATATGTATCATCTTGAGCAACATCTAGACATGAAACATAGAATGCTCTACGATGGTCATTTGGATTACCTTTCCCTTTGTACTTGTCAAATTGTGGGATTTCAAAACGTGGTGGAAAAGGTGTCATGTGAAGTGAATTGTCAAATGGATAAGAGCATATATCTGCCAAGGAAAATGTTTTCTTGTTTTGTCCTACCACCTTGTTAATCATTTGTTCAACATCTGCTTGAGATAGTTGCTGTTGTTACAAAGAGGGTTGATGGTTTGGAGGTGGAATATAATATGGTGTATATTGTTTCTGCTATGGAATGTATAAGGGTATGACTGTTTGTTGAGGTCGTGTGCTCACATTATATGCTGAAGGATTGGTATGCAACACATATGTGTTTGAGGATTGCTGTCCTTGAGACACAAGTGGTTGTTGGGTGTAGTGTGATGGATTGACTCCAAGATTTTGCATCACATGGGAGCTAGAGGATGGATTAATGTTGGTCAATGGTTGTGGATTGGGAGTTGGATTTGCAATATGGTAAGCAATGGAAGGATTGGTGGATGAAGAAGGATGGACATTTAGGTGTATGTTTTGGACAACATGAGTACTTTGGGATGGATTGGTATATGGCATATGTTGGGTGACAATGGGTAATCCTTCAAGGGTTACATAAGACGGATTGATATTTTGTGAAGGATTATATGGAGGTGGAGTGAGTGATGTAAGTTTATCAACATAAGAGGCAAAAGTGTTAGGATTGGCTTATGATACAATAGGTGGGTCAGTCATGTCAAAGAGACTAACGTTGGGGTTATATAGTGTGTTGGATGGATTTGTGGAAATCATGGAGACCATAGTAGAAGTGATAGGAACATTAGTTTAGGGTGTGGTTTCCACATGTGATGCAATAGGAGTAGAGACTTGTAATGGTTGCAAGACTTGTATGGCTTGTGGAGTTTGGATAGCTTTTGAAACTTGCGAAGTTTGTGGTATTGGGATAGCTTGTGAAACTTGTGGAGTTTGTGCTTGTGAAACATGGACAACTTGTGCTACTTGAGGCATTTGTGATACTTGAGGCACAAATATGGTCATGGTAGGAGCGGGGGTGTGTTGTGAAACATGGAAAGGTGGAAAGCTCAAATTTTGTCAAAGGTAAGGAAGTATCTCAATTGGAGTTATTAAAGGTTCTAGAGTGTACTTTGAATGTGGTGGGTTTGATGGTGTAGCAATAGGCAATGAAGGAGATGGGTTGAAAGGTGGATTTTCTAGCATGGATATGGTATGCGATGGTATGGCTATAGTGGATGGTCCCTTTGCGACAATAATAGGAGTGTTTGGATCGTGTTCTCGAATAGCAAATATGTCAAAGTCACTTGGTAATTTGGCTCCCATATAGGCTAATTGCAAGAAATAGCGATTAGGATAAGATAAAACAAGCTTCTCAACTTGGTCCCATAGGTGTGTGTCTCAAAATTTTGATAAGTCATCTTGGGATTGCTCTTCATAGGTCTTTGTAAATGTTTGAGGTTGCACTTGTGAAGATGATGGTCCAGCGGTGTATCCTTCAGGTACAAACATGTAAGAAGGCATACCGGTTGTAAATTGAGTTGCATCTCTAAGGGGAGTTGATTGGGATTGTTACATTTTGGCTTCCATCTCAGCTTGCAATTTTGCTTCCATTTCAGCTCTATATTGGCTCCTAGTTTGAGGCATGATGGTTGATATTTTGGATTGGACTAGTTTCTTAAGGTTGAGACCCAAAAGATGATGTTTGGATGATCATTTGTTGATGGTTTATTTTGCTAGTTTGTTGGTTGTTGCTGTTGGGTTGCTTTGTGGGTTGTTGGGTGTTGTTGTTGGGTTGCTTTGTTGGTTGTTTGGTTGGATAAACTCCCTAGAGAATAGCTCACAAACTCAAGGGAAAAGCTAGTTGCTGATGCTATTTGCTAGTGTTGTTAGGGCTAAGTAAAGTCAAAGGGATGATGTTTGCTACTGCTAGGTTGATTGTTTTAATGTTTGGTTGCTGTTAGGGGTCTCAAAGGATGGAAAGCTCAAAAATTCTAATGGTTTAGATATGCTCAAAATAGGAAGCGATGTTTAGGTGACTACAAATGATCAGAGGAATGTCTGAAAGATAGTGACATAGCTAAGAATTCTAAAAATGCAACTGATTGGGCTAGGTTGATATGGATTATTGATGTTTGACCAAAAGTGATAGGTAATAGCTCAGAAGAGACTCAAAAAAGGACAAAAGTGATTACTAATAGCTCAAAAGTGATCTAGTTTTTGTTTCAGATGATAGATTGCAATATGAAATAGAGGCGAGTAGTTTTACTAGAGGTGATTAGTTACAATTCAAAAGCAAGCTATTGCTGTGTAAAAGCGATGCAATGTTTGCTAGAAGTGAGCAGCTGTTGTTTAAAAGTGATTTGGTTTTTGCAAAAAGTGAGCAACTATTGTTTAAAGGCAATCTAGATTTCTAAAAGTGAGCAGTTATTGTTCAGAGGCAATTTGTGTCTGACAGAGGATGTTTTGATGATGTTTTTGACAAGAAAATAGTGATTTCAGTCACTCACACTCACAAGAATCACAAGCTTATACAACCTAGGCTAGGAAAGGATTGTATTTGTTGAGTCCCCTTGCCGTGCCTATTCAAAGCGGATAGCTTTAGGATCTTGGTAGCATCGGCTCGCCTCCATGGTACTCACTTCTCACACATACCAAGTTTCAAGTTTCCCAAAACTCATCCCCCCACCAAACCTTAGGATTTTCCTTGCTATCTCTACTAAGACCCACGAGAATCAGGGTGGCTTCAAAAGGTCCCACCATTTACGTCAACAAATAGAGGGATTTTGGCTACTACACAAGGTTGCTAGTAAGGGCATCTGTTTGGGTGGCTACACATGCAGTGATTCACTCCGTTAATGGAGGCTTCCCAACCCAAAGACGTTACACTCTAGGGGGTTTTGGGGGAAACATTCGTCAATGTAACACAATGACACCTGTTGTTTGTTATATAGTGGCTTGGAAGAGCTTGACTTTAGCCCATTACCGCTTGGTTCGTACCCCTTGTCACACTGGGAAGGCAGGACCTCTAAAGATAATAACAAGTTCTCATGCACCCAAGATCCATTTGATAGGTAAGGGGAGAGGATACTTTTTCTATTAAATTTGGGTTACACACATGCACAACAAGCAATCAAGAAAGATAAAACAAGCACGAAGAAAACAATGATTCTTTTTAAGCACCAAGCACAAATATTCCTAAATTAGTGATAAAAATGAAATGTCTTGGACTTATTGAAGTTGGAATAGATATGTTAGTAGTTTCACAACCTCCTTCTCTTGGACAATCGATAAGATGCTGCACAAATAGATTATTAGTAACCAAGGAAACCCAACTATGAATGATAGAACTGAAAGCGAAACACAGTTACCATAGGTGACTGACTGTTGCTCAGAAGAAATCTAAATACTACCATAAGTGAACTATTATTTCTCAGAAGCGATGTAAAAAAACCAAAAGGTGAATTGTTACTGATCAAAAGTGAGCTGAATCTACCAGATGCATAAAAAATCCCTGTTTCTGCAAAACTAGGGTTAGGGTTATGAAAAAAAATGGCTATTAAAGATTGTAAACCCTAAAATGACAAATCTAGTAGATGAAATATGATTAGATAAACACCCTGCAACCACAGATTGATCAATTGGAAGACCTAGAATGACAAATTGATGAGATCTTGCAAAATCAAAGATGTTAGACCAATAAAAATGAAGACCCTAATTAGAATTGATTGACAAATGATGAAATGATGATTAGGATCTTGAAAAATAGAGATAAAATCCTTGATTGATCAATGAAAATTTAGCAAAACCCCCTGCAAAAAGCTAGATGTTAACAAAAAAACCCCAAATTGCAGAAAGTGACCCAGACAGTCAAAAGCGATCAGTTTGTAATTAAAAGCGATGTGAAATTGACTGGAAGAACCATTGTTGGTTCAAAAGTGATCTGGAATATGCTAAAAGTGATGGCTTTAGCTTAAAAGCGATGTGGAAATTCTAAAGGCATCTAGTTTTTGCTTAAAAGTGACTGTGATTTGTTGTAAGTGCTCCAAAAATCTGAACTTCACAAAAACAACTTCAAATAGCAAAGTTAATCAAGGACATGAGTCCCACCAGCTATGCCAAAATGTGATAGGTAAAAATCAAGTTAATAAGATCAAACATTCAAATGAAAACCTAATCCTACCACCATCAAAGAATCAAATCTAAGTGAAACCAAAAGCATGCAATTCAAGAACAAGATTACCTAGATTGTATGATTTCTTATTTGTGATGTGGATTGCTTCTCAATCAATGAACAATTATGAAGATAAAAGCTGCCATGATGGATGGATGATAATGATAATATGCTAGATAGATTCTAAAGTGCTCAATATGCTCAAGATAATAATGTAGATGCTATATGAAAATGATAGATAGATCGCTTGAGATGATAATTTGGACACTATGTGAAAATGATGGATAGATGAGATATGGAATGAGAGGGTGTTTATATAGACCTCAACCAAAATCAATCAATGGTAGAGATTTGGTGGCTACGTGAATGGTTGAGATGAATTGATAATCATAGGTGAATGTGTAGATGACAAGTGGAGGGAAGATAAGGCTCATGTGTGATCGTGTACATAAAAAGTACTACATGTGAAAGATATTAAATAAAAGATGTAGTACCACACATGTTTTAAATAAAAGATTCACACATGTCAGCTCATGATGAAAGATGAAGATAAGCGATAAAATAAATTAATTAATTAAATAAAATTTAATTAATTAATTGGAAAGTGGGCTTACGAAGGGATTTTAATTAAATAAATAAGATTTATTTATTTAAAATAGATAGAAATATAGATAATTAAATAATTAAAGATTATTTAATTATAGATTAGAGAAAATAGAAGAAAAATAGATAATGAATTAATTAAATAAATATGAATTTATTTAATTAATAGAAGAAATAGGTGATTAGATGAAATAGGGAAAATGCTCAAGTGTGTTAGACAAATGCAGATGATAGATAATGCAATATTTTGATACTAATGATAATTAGGTCAATTTTGGGTGTCTACAGGAAGCCTTTCTAATTGCTCTTGGTTATGAGATTTGGAAATCCATTAGGTCTAATTACACTGTACCTAAAAATGGTATAAGTACTGAAGATGAGATCAAAGCTGTTAAAATAGATGGTAAAGAAAAACATGCTCTCTTAAGTGGACTTACTAATTCTGAGTTGGTGAAAGTTGTGAATTTGAAAACTACTAATGAGATTTGGAAAAAGTTGGAAAGTGTTTACGAAGGAGATGATAAGGTCAAACAAGATAAAATGTTGAATTTGAAGCTCACATTTTAGACCATGTGAATGTCTGAAGATGAAAACATTACAAGCTACTTATAGAAGGTGGATGAAGTTGTCAATGGAATCAAAGGACTTGGCAGAAATATAGATGATAAAGAAGTGATATTGAAGGTACTCAGAACTCATCCTAAATCTTACAATCATAAGGTTTCTACTATTGGAGAATTACAAAATTTGAATTAGTTTACCAAAGATCAGTTGCTTGACACCCTAACTACTTTTGAAATAAGAGAGTTTGGCACAACTAGTGGAACTGCAAAGGATGAGACTGCTTTTAAGGCTAGAAAATCAGAGAAGACTGTGGAATCAGATACAAAAGACCTTGATGAAGTGGAAGATAACTTTGTGAGAAGGATGAAAAAGGCTATTGGAAAGTTAATGTAGGAGGCATTCCCTCTTGCTGTTTCAAATGAATTCCACAAAACAATACACATATTGTAAATACAAATTTTTATTATTTTATTCAACTCAATAACTCATGACATTACACTTTCAACAAATATACAAATATACAACAAAAATATTATTTACATCCACATTCATGGCCTTCAATGGCCTCTGTCACAAATCTGCACACATAGCCTTCATGGCTTCTTCTACAAACAATCACTCCTTCTCACCGCTATGCCCTTCCCATGGGCTGAGATTTCCCTCTCTGAAAATCTACCTAAGAAATCCGTTTCAAATCAACCATCACATTTATTTTTATTCACTTCTTTCATCTGCAATGTTTTTCCTTTCACCTTCTATTTGGCACCTACTCCTCCCATAAATTTTTGCATTTTCTTTTGATAAATGTCGCAGCCTCAAAAGAGGCTTTTCCTCTTCCACAGGCATCCCATATTTCTGCTGTAGAATTTCATTAAAATTCATTTTAAACAAGGTGCCTCTTCTCCTTGCATGAGGCATTTCATTTTCTTATTCAAGATCTGTATTATTTCTAGCCTTAAATCTTTATTTTAGATGTCTCTTATACAAGTTTCTAATTGAGAAAGATAGTAGTTAAATATGATTTTCATTGCTTCCCACTTCCTCTATTTAGTCGCTGGAAATTATATAACCTTTCACCATATTTCTATTATTTTTTTAAAAATACCTCTTCATACTTTTGGTGTGTAATAAACATTAAAGGAGGAATAAAACCTAAAAATTTATCACCTAAATGCCCTTAATACTTTTCCATAACGAAATAGTTAAATTTGGGCAACTTTGCATGTGGAATCAGGTGCCGGAAAGATGAAAAAAATGAAAGTTCTTTGTTTTGCTTAAATTTTTTCCCAAAGATGTGTTATGATCTCCTCATGTCCTCTGCAGAAGGATTTTGCTCCAACCTTCCATAATTATGAAATTTTAAACTTTTTGTAAACTACACTTTTGGCTTTAAAGACACAAATTTTCGGCATTAATTTCTCCCAACCGGTGAAAGATATGACTTCAATTCTTTTTGCACATTTGATGTAATGTCCCTTATAGGAACAATACTAATTTTTCCCTAAATTATCAATTTCTAGGAAAAGAAAGATTTAGAGAGTACCTTGGCTTGATTTAATTCCTGCAAACAGGTTATATAATACTTACAATAATATTTCTCACACTCAAGTTAACATGATTAACAACTCATAATGGAATTATAAACCAACTAAACTAACTATCTAGGAGAATCAACCATAAGAGAGTTGAGGAATGTGACCTCGATGGGGTGTCCCAAATCCTCTACCCCCTTGGCTTCATGTGGCGCATGCCATCCATATGATGTGGTCTACCTAATGAGGTATCCATTATCTTGTTCCCCCTCATCTTGTCATTTCCTTTCCCTTTCTCTACGATTGGTTCCTTTGAATTTGCATGTCTATGATAGGAGAATGAAATCACAAAAGGGTGCCCCATAAGCCATCTCTTCTAAGCCCAAGGGTAGTACCCTTTGTACTCTTGTACCCTTTGTACCCCCTAGCCCCAATGGGATTATTTAATCCCCCCTAAAGGGGTGGTGTACCTAGAAGAGTGCCCCATCGCCGTTATCCTTCTTGCACCACATTTCTTCTATCATAGTCACCATAACACTCATGCAATAATCCACATTAATCAAACTCATAGTTGCAAACAATCATATCAGTAATTCATAATGAATTATGAAGGTGACCAATAAATGATAATGTGCATGAACTATTGATGATGATATGCATAAACTACTAACACTTTACCACAATTATATGAACTCACAATCCTCTTTTAGATCCGCTCAAATATACTCCTTACTATTATATCAAGAGGATGATTCTTGCCTTTGTATTCTTTAGAATTCTTAAGGGTTTTCTTCCTTGTAGTCTAGTATACTATTGTACCTTATATTCTAGATCTGCCTCCAAGTATTCTTTTCCAACTCTGAAATATATACTTTTATATCTGTATATAATTCAGAAGTCTTTTATTCTTCCATGCATTATTGCCTGTAGATATTATTTGTTTATTTCTTCCCTCTCTATATTCCATTCTCAATTCCTCCTCATATTCTTCTCATGTCTCTGCTCTTACATCAGAAATATATTTCTTTTAAATCCTTCCTACTTTTTTTTCAAATGCTTTTCACAACCTCATTATATAACATCTTGATAGATCAAATTAAATGTGAGGAGACACATCTAATAATGTTGTTGTAATATCACTTTCCATAATGCTCAAGATTTAACTTAAATAAGTCATTACTTAAGATTTAATAGAGATAAACAAAATTGATATTAAAGAAATAAAATTTTCCATCAATTAAGCATGTTAATCAAATCAAGATATAACAAAACTTACATTCCAGTAACCATTACAATCTTTAGTGAGTAACCATCACTAATCAAATACAATATATGCTCTAGGTATCTTAATCAAGTTTTTTTACATCACAATAGACCATAAAATGCAAACACTATATTTGGAACCAATGACATCTGTCTTCATAAGCCTTGGCTTGTCTCATGCTTGGGAAGGAGAGCATCATCCTGGTGCTTTTCCTCCAACCATGAACCTATGGTCACTTGCTTATCTACCTAACTGGAAGAGGCCCTACCCTTCATGGAAAGGTTAGACATTAGAAACCAATTAGATAGCCATCTGAGTATCTGGTGTTGTGTCCTTCCTAATGTCTCACGGTCACACACTATAGATCCACTCTAACGTGTATGACACTACTGGAGACACTAGGCCATCTGGAACACTGTGGATTGACAATGCATGCAGAGATGGATGCATTACTTTGGCCAAAGTTTTTTTATACATACACATTGCACAATGAACGTCATCATATGTCCACCAACCTAACTTGACTTATGAGTTGTCATGTCCTACAATATGTTCTTAACAACCCAATTCTTTAGGTCTTGTGTGAGTGGGATCAATTTGAATCATTATCCATACTTGGACATTCGACTCCCTCCATAGGTTGGTTACAATTGGAGTATGATATTTTCATAACAAGATTCTAGTGACTCCCCATCACCAAGTTCAATTTCCTTTCATATCAAGATCGACCATTTGACACTTGGGTCTCATATGGTTTGCAATTTTGGAAACAAGTCATTTCATATGATGAAATTGTATACATGTACTCAAGGCATACCCTGCCTTAATAGAGTAGAAGTAAAATATTCATAACTCATAAAATTTAACAAAAATTCTTAAATGCAGACTCATAATGATTATATTAGTATTCTTATATAAATTTATTTCAATGGTTTCCTAATGAGACCATGTTCACAGTTGTTCTTCCACCTCTATACTTGAGGATATAAGTATATAATCTGGATAGTTTAAGGTAACTCAGAAAGTGTATCACAATCGGCTTCTCATAAAAGATTGATTGGTATTAGTTGTGGTGTTGTAAACACACTGTTTTCTTTGAATGCCTCCCCAACTAACATCATAGTCAGGTGACTATATCATGAATTGATAATGCCTTTGTGGCTAAGACCACAGTTACATGACTGTATCAATAACTTATGATAACAATCGATATGGAGTTATTTCCTACTCCATTCAAGAGTTTTATACTCTAACCACGTCAATAATGATATGAGTTATCATTTCTTACAAACAAACCCAGTTGATACAGCTTTAGGCTATGGTTATTCTTTACAAAGTATAAGATGTAAAAAGCATCACAGTTAGGTCGTGATACCCCAGCACATACACAGAAAGGATTCCATTTCAAGGACTCGGCCATGTGGCCTTGAACAAGAAACCCCATCTTCTCAAATGACTCGGCCTTGTAGCCTTGAGCAAGAAAACATAATCTTTACAAAAGACAATCATAGTTTAGCTTCAAGCCTTGAGCCTACCCATCGATAACAATATAACATTTTGTTGCTTCAGCCATACGGCCAAGAGTGTAGTCTCTAAATGAGTTTTCAATGATAAACAATCGGCCTTATGGCCTACTGAAGTATTAAAAGGGTATTATAAGTTCAAAAATTGGCTCAATATTCAATGTTTAACTAGTAATTCTAGCTTAGCCATTAAGGCTACGAGCTTATTAATGTCATAAGAATAAATTTGGTATGCTCGGCCTTAAGGCCTAGAGCCACTGAAAATATAACACTTAGAAACCAGAAATGCTCTGTTGTAACAGCCTTGAGCCACAACAAGATAAATATTTTTATAAGTATTGGCACAACCTTACTGGCTTCGTGCCTCTGAGTTAAGACATTAACTTCATCTTTATAAAGATAGCTCAGGATCACAATTCTTTATTTATATGTTTAAATCGATAATAAAGAATAGGATTACATCTTTGTAATACCTGGTTAATTATATCAATGGAGTCGTCGTACTAGTTAGAGACTCCTTCAACTGCACACAGTGTCTAAAACCACTCCACACCATCTACTGATTTCTCCACCCAAAAATCAAAAACCAAACAAAACAAAAATTGCCTTTTTTTTTTAAAGCATTGACTTCCAGCTTCCTAACTCCCCTCGACCCTTCGCATGCCATAATGAAAGGTAACTACCTTTCCTACTCGATCAGTTTCCTCATAAGGTGGCTAAAATTTTGGCATCATGATCAAAGATGGATGAGCTTAAAGCTCTCCATCACTTCACTTAACCAACCAACAACAGTTTTAAAAGCATTCGATTAAGATCAAATATTATGACAAAAGAGATAATAATAATAATACTATTATTATGGAAATTTAACCTATATTAGGGTTTTTAATCCTTACCAATAGGATTTAAAATAGAAAAATAGGAAGCACAAAAGAACACATCTAGATCGTTGAATGTTGGTCAAGAGATTCCCCTCCAAATTTGACTATCATCCTTAGTCGAGAGACTAAGGAACATTATCCTTGAGAACAAAAGATTACAAGATTCTTCCATGTCTCTCTACATGATTGTCCCTCGACATGAGATGATGCTTCAAGAACATCGACTGGTCTTCGTGACTAGTCTAAATAGTATCAAAGACATAACAACTTTCAGAGGACATGAGAACTAAGAAAAGAGGCATGACACGTGTCAACTTATGAATGGTGAAGAAGGACATAAAAGTCGATACTCAGATGGCTATTCGACCCTTTGTTTTCACAATGTTTAACCATTCCTCCAGGATGATACTCTGCTTCCTTCTTCAAAGGATGTTCATTTTCATGTTCACACTTAGGACCACAAGATCATGATCAGTGTATCATCATCATGTTTCATAACTTAATTTAATCAATTTATAAAACAAATCATCATCAATAACTATTTCATAATCAAGAGTTACATCGGATATTTCCACAATATCAAATCAATTAACTATGTCTAATGCTCCTGATTATCATACTAAGTTAATGATTAAGTCTAGTTATAAGTTGGGAATGTAACAGCTATCCTTTTATTTGAGATCGCCACCTTTAGTTATACCTTCAAACTAGTATTTTAAATGTCATTGTTGCCTTCTCTAATATAATCGTATCTCTTCCTTTTAAAGCATTCACACCTCCTATTCATTACCAAACTTATGAATGAGTCAATTGTCTTATTAAATATGATTTCTACCCTCTGTATCTTTATGCATCGTTGCAAACATAGTATGATGTTGTTTTTCCATGTTTAATCGTTGCCAAAGTAGTATATTTTCTTAAATTCATATATCTATTGCCTTGAAATATATAATTGCTGCCTATATCTAAGACTATATTGATTTCTGCTAAACATATACCAATGATTCTTTTTATCTATTTTCTGCCATATAAACCTTATATTAGTCATAATTGCTAACTTTGAATAGGCATCGAATCACCCTTATTAATTGCTGCCTATAAGCAGTGTTTAGCACTTTATGATATTTCCTTATTAATATAATATAATGCCTTTATTAAAATATATAATAATATACTATTAATTATTTAAATAAATATATTCTATATTATATTTTAATTATATTAGAATTTATATAATAATATTATTTAATATTATTTATTAAATATTATACATTTGTAATTATCTCTATTCAAATTGACTAAAAACCATATTTCATGAAAGCGACTTCACTGTCTTTTATCATGATGTTTAAATCTTTAATTTAAACATTGCCTTAATATTGGAACATCACATTCAACATGTTACCTCCAAGAATGCCCTTGCAAAAGGATTCTACTCTAGCTCTTATGGATTTTTGGGAATAAATTTTATAAAAATGCCTGCAGAGTGTAGAAACTATGAATTGGTGAAAGTTTGATTCTTGTAATTTTGTACTGAATTTGAAGTTCTGTGATGTTGAGAGATGTCAATGACCACCAAACTAAATCAAAACTAAAAACCAAACCTAAAAATGTTTTTGGGTGATGCTGATTACTAGTTTGCCCAGATGCTCTTGCATCAGACACGCCGAGTAGGAAAATTTTGTGAGTAGGACTCACAAAATGGAGTTGAGTAGTGGGACTAGTCTTTTAGATTGAATGCAACCTACAACAAACTCCATCACTGAATTAGATAGAAAGAATTTCTTCCTCCACCTCTTCCATCATTTAGCTGGGACATTTTCCATCCTCCTCCACCAAGTGTACACCTTCTTCTTCCTCTTCCAATTACTCACTTCTCTTCTTTCCTCTTTTGTGGGATCAATCCCACCATAGACCGACCACCTCCACCAAGTTTCACCTGCAACATCCTCTACAATCTCTACACACAAATGTACACCATCCGCACCCCAATTTGTAACTACATAATCCCTTTTTCTATCTACTAACTCCTTATTCACCTTAGCAACAAGAAAATCCTTAACTTTTACATCCCAAATTGCAAAAAAATTAAAACTTACCTCTTCATTCTTTGCTATTTCAACATCGTCCTTCACTGCAATGTTCATCTTCTCACCTTCAATCTTTTCCAACCATTCTTCTTCTATTTCTAAAATTAGGGACAATAGATCTTCTTTGCCTTCACCATCTACTGCAAAATCTTCACACTCTATCGTTGCAACGTTATTCTCCACAACTGCATCCTCTTTCTTTTCATCTTTGGCAACCTTTGCTACAATCTCTTCATTGCTCACTTCTTCTTCTCCATCTCCAGCCATTGTTGTACTTATATCTTCTTTCTCCTTATCCTCTGCTGCAACTTTCCTCTTCTCAGCTACTACACTTTCCTTTTTATCACCCTCTTTTTCCATTGTTGATGCAATCTTCAATCTCTCTAATCTTATGTCCACTCTTCTCAAATTTTCATGAATTGCCTCTTCATATTCTTCCTTGTCCTCCTTTCTTGCACACACAAATTTATCTACAAAAAAATAATTATGGGACTTTATCTTACCCATACTCTTTCCTGTCTTTCTCTTTTCCATCTCTCTATTCTTCTCCAAGGCATCTAACCTCCTAGAAATCTTTGCACATTGTTCTTGAATTCTTGCCCAACTTTCTTCTTCCAACCTTCTTTCTCTCTTCTCAATAAATAGAATTCTTAAGGCCTTACCCAAGGCCAAAATCATACTCTGCTTCTTTGGCATTTCTACAAACACTTTGCACAGATTCTCCAACCTGCAACACACAATCAACTCTCTTCACGACTTCAATGTCTTCTCTCACCTCTCAATTTCTTAGGACTCCTTGCATACCTACAAAAATCCTTTCAAGCTCTTTAGACAACACAACCACTTCATTCTCCACCTGCAGGTCCTGGCATAGGCTGCCTCACGTTCAATGCTCTACCTATTGTTAGGAATTACATGTAGAAGATATCAATTAAATGCAAATAAAGATTAAATAGAGGAATGAAAAATACATAGAAATAATAACAATGAGAGACAATTTTTAATGTGGTTCACCCAAACTTGGGCTACATCCACCAACATAGAGTCCAATATTATTATCTAGCAATCGAACCGATTACAACCAACAATCCTTGTAACTCAATACTGCTGCAAATGCTACAATACAATATCTCAATGGAAACCCTAACCCTTAGCCACTTTTATCAAGCCTTATGTCAGTTACAAAATAGGGTTTTTTATGTCGGCCACTAGAAAACATAACCCCTGACACCTTTATAAAATAGCCCCTGGACCTCGCAAGAGGCACTGTCCCTTACCCTGTCTTGGGGGTGCTGCCCCCAAACCCCCGTTAAATAATTTGGGGGGAAACCACTTCGATAAAAGTGGGGAAAGTTTAACCTCTAAGTCTGATTAGGCTCCATATAACAACACCTATACACTCAGAACCCCAGCTCTGATACCATTTAATGTAGGAGGTACTCCCTCTTGCTACTCCAAATGAATTCCACAAAACAATACACAGATTGCAAACACAAATTTATATTATTTTATTCAACTCAATAACTCATGACATTACACTTTTAAAAAATATACAAATCTACAACAAAAATATTATTTACATCCACATTCATGGCCTTGAATGGTCTCTCTCACAAATTTGTACACATAGCCTTTATGGCTTCTTCTGCAAATAGTCACTGTTCACTGCTACACCCTTCCCATGGGCCAAGATTTCCCTCTCTAAAAATCTACCTAAGAAATCTGTTTCAAATAAACCATCACGATCTGCAATGTTTTGCCTTTCACCTTCTATTTGGCACCTATCCCTCCCATAAGTTTCTACATTTTCTTTTGATAAATGTTGCAGCCTCAAAAGAGGATTTTCCTCTTCCATAGGCGTCCCATATTTCTGCTTTAGAATTTCATTAAAATTCATTTTAAACAAGGCGCCTCTTCTCCTTGAATGAGGCATTTCATTTTCTTATTTAAGATCTGTATTATTTCCAGCCTTAAATATTTTATTTTAGATGTCTCTTATACAATTTTCTAATTGGGAAAGATAGCATTTAAATATGATTTTCATTTCTTCGGACTTCCTCCATTTAGTTGCTAGAAATTATATAACCTTTCACCATATTTCTATTCTTTTTTAAAAAAATGTCTCTTCATACTTTTGGCATGTAGCAAACATTAAAGGAGGAATAAAAACCTAAAAATTTATCATCTAAACCCCCTTAATACTTTTCCATGATGAAATAGTTAAATTTTGGCAACTTTGCATGTGGAATCAGGTGCCGGAAAGACGAAAAAATGAAAGTTCTCTGTTTTGCTTAAATTTTTTCCCAAAGATGTGTTATGACCTCCTCAGGTCCTTCACAGAAGGATTCTTCTCCAGCCTTCAATAATTATGAAATTTTAAGCTTTCCATAAACTAACGACACACTTTTGGCTTTAAAGACACAAATTTTTGGCATTAATTTCTCCCAACCGGTTAAAGATATTCAACTTTAATTCTTTTTCCACATTCGACATGTTACCTACAAGAATTCCCCTACAAAAGGATTCTACTCTAGCTATTATGGATTTTTCAGAATAAATTTTACAAAAATGCCCATGGAGTGTTGAAACTGTAAACTGGCAAAAGTTTGATTCTTGTAATTTTGTGCCGAATTTGAAGTTCTGTGATGTCAAGAGATGTCAATGACCACCAAACTAAATCAAAACTAAAAACCAAACCTAAAAATGTTTTTGGGTGATGTCGATTACCAGTCCACCTGGATGCTCCTGCATCAGACACGCCGGGTAGGAAAATCTTGTGAGTAGGACTCACAAAATGAAGTTGACTAGTGGGACTACTCTTTTAGGTTGAATGCAACCCCCAATGAACTCCATCACTGAATTAGAAAGAAAAAAATTCTTCCTCCACCTCTTCTAGCACTTAGCCAGGACATTTGTTGTCCTCCTCCACCAAGTATACACCTTCTTCTTCCTCTTCCAATTACTCACTTCTCTTTTCTCCTCTTTCGTGGGATCAATCCCACCATAGTCTGACCACCTCCACCAAGTTTCACTTGTAGCATCCTCTACAATCTCTACACACAAATGTGTACCATCTACACACCAATTTGCAACCACAATTCCTTTTTTCTATCCACTAACTCCTTATTCACCTCAGCAACAAGCAAATACCTAACTTTCACATCACAAATTGTAGAAAAAATAAAACTTACCTCTTCATTCTTTGCTATTCCAACATCATTCTTCGCTGCAATATTAATCTTCTCACCTTCAATCATTTCCAGTCATTCTTCTTCTATTGCTAAAATCAAGACAATAGATCTTCTTTGCCTTCACCATCTACTGTAAAATTTTCATGTTGCAAGTATGGGTTTAACCAGTGTTGTCATTGATGTCAACATACTCATGTTGCATTAATGAGAAGGATTAGATGAGCTGTGTGTTGAGGATATTGAGAAAATTAGTCTCAATCAGGAACAGTGAAGAACAGTGATGACAAGAAGGTAAAAGTCCTCAATAGGTTGAGGATCAAAGGATGCAGTTTAAAGGGTTTGTAGATATAAGTCTTGAGATTCTCCAGTCACGTTTTCAAAGGTCCGCATGAAGATGTAAAGAAGTTATGTTCGCTCAAGTAGAACCGGTTCTGGTAGGTGTTCAGAGGTGATAGAGTGTCACAGATAGGTCTGGTGAGATCCAGAAATTCATTATCCCATTCTACAGATTTGAGGGAGTGTTGAGGACGTCCCTGTGAAGTATCAACTAGATTGGTTCGTGGTTTGAAGGTCCAGAATAGCCTATTCCTTTGTGACAGTGATGACAGATTGTGTTCTTAAAGCTCCGGATGAAGGAGAGAAGAATTCCAGTAGGCTGATGAAGTGCGGATGTTCTTGGTGATTCAGGGAATGTTATGATGATAGTTGGATCATGTCCAGTTCATGTTGGTGGTCCGCATTGAAGTTAGAGTTTGCATTTGAAGAATAACCACCAGATATTGGTGTTCTTCTTGAGACTGGCCGACTGGATGTATTACATGTCTTGCGGATGCTCTTGTAGGTGTTTGCTGACTTAGATGATTGTTCCTAAGTCGATGCCTTGTATAAATAAGGGATTGTGAAGTCTTTTTGAAGTGTGTCTTGTGGAGATGAGTGAGTGGTAGTGAAGAGGAGAGCAAAAGGTAGAGCAGAAGTATTGAGCTTAATGGAACTGATTCGAGCATGGTGAAGATGCTAGTCTCCAGTTCATGTATGTGATACTTATTTCTTTGTAGACAATGTGTCTCTTGTAGGTAGTGAGCCTCTTGTGAGTAGTGTGCTCAGGTAGTGAGCCCTAATTGGCATGTGCCATTTTATTCTTTCTATTCTTCTAATAGAGAATACATTCTTGGGTTAATCACCCCGTGGTTTTTCCCTTAACCGGGTTTTCCACGTCAAAATCTTGGGGTCTCATGTGTTGATGAGTTTCTACTTTTGATTTGAATGCATTATGTCTCATATTTAATATACTACTAATCACTAAGAAGATTTAAGTGTGTAAATTAGAGAAAGTTTTGCACAACTGATTCACCCCCCCTCTTAGTTGTGTGCCCTAAGTCTAACAATTGGTATCAGAGCCAAGTTTCTCTAAAAAGAGCTTAACTGCTTGAGGAGATCCAAGATGTTGTCTTACAAGGAGGATAGTCCAAAGTTTGATGGAACCAACTTTGCTCTTTGGAAAGGTCACATGAAATGTCACTTGCAGTGTATAGGAATGGCATACTGGTCCATGGTTACAAAAGCATATGTACCTCCACAGGGTGGTCTGACAACCCTAAATGAAATCACAGATGTTGAAAACAATCTACGGACCAAAGAGGCTCTTCTAAGCACATTATCTAACTCAGAGCTCTCAAATGTTATTAACCTACCAACTACTTTTGAGATTTGGAATAAATTGGAACTTTTGCATGAAGGAGACTAGTATGTTAAATGTGCAAGGTTACAGAGTCTAAAAGGGAAATTTGAAAAACTGAAGATGAGAGATGATGAAAATATTACTACTTTTATGCCAAGAGTAAATGAGCTGGTTTGTGGAATTAGAAATGCTGGTGGAATCTTGGATGAAAATGAGATTGTTGGCAAACTTCTCAAATCCCTTCCTACCTCTTACAAAATCAAGGTTGATGCCATTGATGAATTCAAAGCCCATACAACTGTCACAAGAGACCAATTGGCTGGCAAACTGGCTGCATTTGAAATGACCGAGTTTGGAGATGATCCCCCCAAGACTAAATCTGCATTCAAAGCCAGTGCCTCTGTGAAAGGTAAACAAAGATTTGATCTGGGAGAGAACTCATCAAGGAAACTGTCATGGTATGAAAAAGCAAGAAAAGACCTGGAAGAAGAAGTAGAAACTGCTCAACTTGAAGCCCTCATTGCAAAGAGACTGCTAAGAGGATCCGGTAAGTATGAAGGAAAATTTCCTTTTAAGTGTTTTAACTGCAATAAGATTGGTCATTTTGCCTCAAGATGTTCGGAAAGATTTTCAAAGCCAAATCCTAACAGATCAAGGTTCCAAAAGAATTGTTACTATGTTCATGAAGAAGATGATAATGAAGGAGTAACAGATGATGAATCAGAGACAGGAAACAAATTCGGAAGTGAATGGGTGTTTATTGCCATCAGGGAAGAAGAACCAATATCCTCTGTATCTATCAATCATAAAGTTGTAGAAAGAGCTCTGGCTGCCCAAGTTGAAGAAAAGGATGATTGGGTCATTGATAGTGGTTGCTCTCACCACATGATAGGTGACAAAAATAAGTTCATAGATTTGGAAAGGTATGGAGGAGTGGTGAAGTTTGGTGATAATTCTGCTGGTAGAATCAGAGGAAGAGGAACTATTTCTTTTGATGGAAGAAACAAAACTGGTAATATATTGTATGTTGAAGGTTTGAAGCACAATCTTCTTAGTGTTGGACAGTTGGTGGACAAAGGCTATGATCTCTAATTCAAGGATGGAAAATGCAAAATCTTTGAAAGTTCCAGAATAGAGATTGCATCCGGTACTCAAACTAAAGGTAATATCTTCCACTTGGTTGGTACTAGTAAAAGCTGCTTATTTGTTCAAGTTGATCAGAGTTGGTTATGGCATAGAAGGATGTGCCATGTGAATTCTGATAATCTCATCAAGATAAGCAATACTTAGGCTGTAAGAGATCTTCCAAAATTGGTGAAACCTACTAATAGCTTGTGCAAGGAATGTCAGTTGGGTAAGCTGAGCAGAGTCACATTCAAAAGCAAGGAACTATCTTCTACTGGATTATTGGATTTAGTTCACACTGATCTTTGTGGTCCGGCAAGAACTAGGACTATTCAAGGTGATAGATACTTCATGCTACTAATAGATGACTATTCCCAGATGATGTGGGTAACTTTTCTAAAGGAGAAATTAGAAGCTCTTGAGAAATTCAAAATATTCAAGGCTATGGTAGAGAATGAAACAGGAATAAAGTTGAAATGTCTAAGGTCTGATAGAGGTGGAGAATTCACATCCGGTGAGTTCATAGAGTTCTGTGAGAAACATGGAATTAAGAGACAGTTGTCTGCTCCGAGGACTCCACAGCAGAATGGAGTAGTGGAGAGAAAGAACCGGACCATCCAGGAAGCATCTAGGACCATGATGATGGAAGCAAATGTTCCTCAGATATATTGGAGAGAAGTTGTCAGCACTATAGTCTATACTCTTAATTAAGTTCAAATCAGAAGCAATACCGGTAAGACCACTTATGAACTCTAGTTTGGCATTACTCCTACTGTAAGATATTTCAGAGTCTTTGGTAGTAAATGTTACATCAAAAGAGATGAAGATTTAGGCAAGTTTGATGCTAGAAGTGATGAAGGAATATTATTAGGTTACTCTACTCAAAGCAAAGCATACCGGTGTTATAACAAGAGACTAAGGAAGATGATAGAAAGTACAAATGTGAAGGTTGATGAGGGAATAGAGAAACCCTCAAGGTTTTATGAATATGATGAAGATGATCAGAATGGTGTTCTGGTTCAAGGAGTTCAATCCTCTTCTGAAAGTCAGATTTAGACTGATCCGGTAAATCAGGAAGAAGAGATAGGTCTGAATGAGCCTGATCAAGAAGCAGAAGTGCAAGAAACTCCCAAAGTTCCAAGGTATGTAAGACTGAACCACTCTGAAGATCAGATCATAGGTGACAAAAGCAAAGGTGTGCAAACTAGAAGGAAAATTGCTCAAAATTTAGATGAATATTGTCTGATTTCAAAGATTGAACCTAAGACAATAAATGAAGCCTGCAATGATGAAAACTGGACCAAAGCAATGGAGGAAGAGTTGATGCAAATTGAGAAAAATCACACTTGGGATCTTGTTCCCAGACCTAGAAACAAGAATGTGATTGGAACCAAATGGGTCTTCCGGAACAAACTAAATGAAGTTGGTGAAGTAATCAAAAATAAAGTTAGATTGGTCTGCAAGGGCTACTCTCAAATAGAAGGAATTGATTTTGAAGAAACTTTTGCTCTAGTGGCAAGAATTGAAGTAGTCAGATTATTTCTTGCAGTTGCTGCCTTCAAGGATTTCAAGGTGTATTAGATGGATGTCAAGTCTGCCTTCTTGAATGGTGACTTAGAAGAAGAAGTGTACATTGAACAACCAGATGGATTTCAATTATCTGAGCATGGTGATATGGTCTGCAAATTAAAGAAGGCACTGTATGGACTAACGCAAGCCCCAAGAGCCTGGTATGAAAGACTGGACAAACATCTTTTGAAGATTGGTTTCAACAAAGGTACTACTGATAGTAACTTATATTTCAAAATTGATCATGAAAACATCTTGATTGTTGAAGTATTTGTTGATGATACCATCTTTGGAGGAAGAGACAGTATGTGTAAAACCTTTGCAAATCAAATGAAAAATGAGTTTGAGATGTCAATGCTTGGAGAAATGAATTTCTTCTTGGGTCTGCAAATTACTCAAACAAAGAAAGGAATCTTTATTTCTCAGACCAAATATGTGAAACAATTGTTGAGGAAATTTGGAATGGAAGATTCAAAGCTAATGAATACTCCCATGGCAATCGAATGTAAGTTGAGCAAAGATGATGACTCCCCTAAGGCAAATCAAACAAAGTACAGATCAATGATTGGAGGATTATTGTATCTCACTCAAACTAGACTAGATATAATGCAGGCTGTTGGTCTTGTTGCGAGATTCCAGGCTGATCCCAGGGAATCTCATGTCATGGCAATCAAAAGGATTTTTAGGTACCTAAAACGAACAGTTGAGTATGGCTTGTAGTATCCTAGAGATCATGATTTCTCTCTTCATGCATATACAGATGTAGATTGGGAAGGAGATGTGGATGACAGGAAGAGTACCAGTGGTGGAGCATTCTTTTTGGGAAAAAGATTGGTTTCTTGGCTAAGCAAGAAATAAGAGGCAATATATGTCTACAACTGAAGCAGAATACATTGCAGTAGCAGGTAGTTGCACTCAAGTTTTGTGGATGAAGCAGATGCTAAGAGATATTAAAGTAGAATATGAGGAGCCTATCACAATTTTCTATGATAATTCAAGTGCAATTAATATTTCTAAGAATCTGGTGTTGCACTCTAAGACTAAGCATATATCTATCAAGTTTCACTTTCTAAGAGAGCAAGTGAACAAGGATGAAGTCAGACTGGAGTATGTGCCCTCCAAGGATCAGGTTGCAGATATCTTTACTAAACCTCTTCCCAAGGACTCTTTTGAGTATCTCAGGGAGAAGTTAGGGGTTATTGCCCCTCTGGTGATGAATTAGGATGCACTAGTGTGCATCAGTCCGGTGGATATCACAGTCATATCTTGTGATCCAGATTGATGATGGGGAGCTGCTACTCAGGGGGAGCAGCAGGTATGATTTTGAAGTATTGGAGTTGCAAGTATGAGCCCTTTGCCATTGATGTTAAAGGGGGAGAGAAGACATGTGAAAAACAAGTGGTTGATGATTAAAGGGGAAGCAGTAAAGGAAGAGAAGACATGTGAATAGTTGTTGCTGATAGGGGGAGCTGTGACAGTAAGGAGAAGTTCTTGTCTTGATAGTTTTTCACATCATATGTTGCCATCAATGACAAAGGGGGAGATTGTTGCAAGTATGGGTTTAACTGGTGTTGTCATTGATGTCAACATACTCATGTTGCATTAATGAGAAGGATTAGATGAGTTGTGTGTTGAGGATATTGAGAAAATTAGTCTCAATCAGGAACAGTGAAGAACAGTGATGACAAGAAGGTAAAAGTCCTCAATAGGTTGAGGATCAAAGGATACGGTTTAAAGGGTTTGTAGATATAAGTCTTGAGATTCTCTAGTCAAGTTTTCATAGGTTCACATGAAGATCTGAAGAAGTTATGGTTGCTCAAGTAGAACCGGTTCCAGTAGGTGTTCAGAGGTGACAAAGTGTCACAGATAGGTCCGGTGAGATCCATAAATTCATTATCCCATTCTACGGATTTGAGGGAGTGTCTAGGACATCCCTATGAAGTATCAAATAGATTGGTTTGTGGTTTGAAGGTCTGGAAGAACCTATTCCTTTGTGACAGTGATGACAGACTGTGTTCTTGAAGCTCCAGATGGTGGAGAGAAGAATTCCAGTAGGTTGATGAAGTGCGGATGTTCTTGGTGATTTAGGGAAGGTTATGATAATCGTTGGATCATGTCGAGTTCATGTTGGTGGTCCACATTGAAGTTAGAGTTTGCATTTGAAGAATAACCACCGGATATTGGTGTTCTTCTTGAGATTGGTTGACTGGATGTATTACACGTCTTGCGGATGTTCTTGTAGGTGTTTGCTGACTTACATGATTGTTCCTAAGTTGATACCTTGTATAAATAAGGGATTGTGAAGTCTTTTTGAAGTGTATCTTGTGGAGATGAGTGAGTGGTAGTGAAGAGGAGAGAGAAAGGCAGAGAAGAAGTATTGAGCTTAATGGAACTGATTCAAGCATGGTGAAGATGCTATTCTCCAGTTCATGTATGTGATACTTATTTCTTTATAGATAGTGTGTCTCTTGTAGTCAGTGAGCCCTAATTGGCATGTGCCATTTTGTTCTTTCTATTCTTCTAACAGAGAATACATTCTTGGGTTAATCACCCTGTGGTTTTTCCCTTAACCGGGTTTTCCACGTCAAAATCTTGGTGTCTCATGTGTTGATGAGTTTCTACTTTTGATTTGAATGCATTATGTCTCATGTTTAATATACTGCTAATCACTAAGAGGATTTAAGTGTGTAAATTAGAGAAAGTTTTGTACAACTGATTCACACCCCCCTCTCAGTTGTGTGCCCTAAGTCTATCACTTCACACTCTATAGCTACAACATTATTCTCCACAACTGCATCCTTTTTCTTTTCACCTTTGGCAACCTCTGTTGCAAACTCTTCACTGGTCACTTCTTCTTCTCCATCTCTAGCCATTATTGTACTTGCATCTTCTTTCTTCTTATCCTCTACTGCAACTTTCCTCTTCTCAGCTATTGCACTTTCCTTTTTATCACCCTCTTTTTCCATTGCTTCTACTATCTCCAATCTCTCTAATCTCACCTCCACTCTTCTCAAATTTTCATGAATTGCCTCTTCATCTTCTTCTTTGTCCTCCTTTCTTGTACACACAAATTTATTTACAAATAAATAATTATCAAAAGAATTATGGAATTTATCTTACCCATACTCTTTCCTCTCTTTCTCTTTTCCATCTTTCTATTCTTCTCCAAGGCATCCAGCCTCCTAGAAATCTCTACAAATTGTTCTTGAATTCTTTCCCAACTTTCTTCTTCCAACCTTCTTTCTCTCTTCTCAATAAATGAAATTCTTAAGGCCTTACCCAAGGCCAAAATCATACTCTACTTCTTTGGCATTTCTATAGACACTTTGCACACATTCTCCAACCTGCAACACACAATCAACTCTCTTCGCAACTTCAATATCTTCTCTTAGCTCTCAATTGCTCAGGACTCCTCGCATACCTACAACAATCCTCTTGAGCTCTTCAGACAACACAACCACTTCACTCTCCACCCACATGTCTTGGCATATGCTGCCTCACATTCAACGCTTTGCCTATACACTCATAACCTCCAACTTTGATATCATTTAATGTAGAAGGTACTCCCTCTTGCTACTCCAAGTAAATTTCACAAAACAATGCATAGATTGAAAACATAAATTTCTATTTTTTTATTCACCTCAATAACTCATGACATTACACTTTCAACAAATATACAAACCTACAACAAAAATATTATTTACATCCACATTCATGGCCTTCAATGGCATGTCTCACAAATCTGCACACATAGCCTTCATGGCTTCTTCTGCAAATAGTCACTCCTCACTGCTACACCCTTCCCATGGACTGAGATTTCCCTCTCTAAAAATCTACTTGAGAAATCTGTTTCAAATCAGCCATCACATTTATTTTTATTCACTTCTTTCATCTGCAATGTTTTGCCTTTCACCTTCTATTTGGCACCTACCCCTCCCATAAATTTCTGCATTTTCTTTTGATAAATGTTGTAGCCTCAAAAGAGGCTTTTCCTCTTCCATAGGTGTCCCATATTTTTGTTGTAGAATTTCATTAAAATTAATTTTAAACAAGGCGCCTCTTTTCCTTGCATGAGGCATTTCATTTTCTTATTCAAGACCTTTATTATTTTTAGCCTTAAATCTTTTATTTTAGATGTCTCTTATACAAGTTTCTAATTGGGAAAGATAGCATTTAAATATGATTTTCATTGCTTCCCACTTCCTCCATTTAGTTGTTGGAAATTATATAACCTTTCACCATATTTCTATTCTTTTTTAAAAACTGTGTCTTCATACTTTTAGATGTAACAAACATTAAAAGAGGAATAAAAACCTAAAAATTTATCACCTAAACCCCCTTAATACTTTTCCATAATGAAATATTTAAATTTTGGCAACTTTGCATGTGGAATCAGGGGCCAGAAAGATGAAAAAATGAAAGTTCTCTATTTTTCTTAAAAAATTTCCCAAAGATGTGTTATGACCCCCTTATGTCATCCATTAAAGGATTCTGCTCCAGCCTTCCATGATTATGAAATTTTAAACTTTCTAGAAACCGACGACACACTTTTGGCTTTAAAGACACAAATTTCTGGCATTAATTTCTCCCAACTGGTGAAAGATATGACTTCAATTCTTTTTGCACATTTGACATGTTACCTCTAAGAGTGCCCTTGCAAAAGGATTCTACTCTAACTCTTATGGATTTTTGGGAATAAATTTTACAAAAGTGCATGTGAAGTGTTGAAACTACAAATCAACAAAAGTTTGATTCTTGCAATTTTGTGCCAATGATGAAGTTCTGTGATGTCGAGAGATGTAATCCAGCTTATCATATCTATGTTTAGGGTTAGGGTTATTATATTTAATAAGCCTATAGATAATAACCCTAACCCTAACCCTAACCCTAACATTAGGGTTAGGGTTATTATATTTAATAACCCTAGAGATAGCTTAATATATTTTTAATCGAATAATCAATCCTTTACTAAATAATAGAAATATTAATAAGAGTTGTTTTCTCATTTATTAATCTTTTCTGACTAAAATTGTGTTCACTTTAAAAATATTATCCCTAAGTTAATATTAAAACTTAAACCTTAATATGTTTTTAATGGAATAATCAACCCTAGTGAATTTTTAATATTAAGTTAATATTAAAATCTACATTTGGCATGTCTAAAGACCCTTTTAAATTTAATTATCATCATTTAAATAAATCTAAATATATTATTTAGAACTCTAATTATAAATTTGAATATGGCCTTTAAACAATTAAGTAATAGACATTTTTAAATTTAATTATAAATATCTCAACTAATTATAATTTCAAAAAGGTTAAAAGGAAACATTTGAAAGAATTAAAGCTAAACCATTAAAATCCAAACTAACCATTATAAGGGTTAATTTTAAAAGAAATAAGAACTATATATTTTAATAGCTAATTAATTTTATTTCCACTAAAATTAAATTATACTTCACCATTACAATCCAAGTTAAAATAAAAATAAAAATTGTTCATGCTCTATTTAACTTTGTCGGTTTATGTAAGAACAATAGCTAGATTTTAGTAGTAGAAAAAAGTAAGTTTCAGATTTATTTGGAATGAAATAGATTTTTCATTTTAATAGTTAATTAGTTTTACTTCCACTAAAATCAAACTATGCTTCACCATTAGAATCCAAGTTAAAATAAAAATAAAAATTGTGCATGTTCTCTTTAACTTTGTCACTTTATGTAAGAACAATAGTTAGATTTTAGCAATGCAAAAAGAGAAGTTTCACATTTATTTGGAATGAAATATATATTTTTCTTTTATTATTTGAAACTCTACCAGATAGATTTTACTCAAGATGGAAAATAAATACATGTGCTTTCAAGCTGGGCGTTTAACCTATCCTGTAAAGCTAAATTAAAAAATGTCCCTAAAAATTTATATTAGCTTGAAAACACTACACATATAACAAATATAAATCTTATGCAAGATTAAAGAAATAAGTGCATGCACCATGAGGCCATCAATTTAACCTATTCTGTAAAGCTAAGATTTAAAATCTTAGTAAAAAATCATATAAACCTCAGAAACGCTATCCATAACCCAAAGGTTTGAATTATTTAACAAAATTAAATTTCATTCAAGATGAAATTTAAACGCATTTTCCTTGAGACAGTCAATTTATCTTAATTAGGCAAAACATTAATTAGGAAAAACATTAAACATTCTTTCTACAAAATCATTCTATATAAAATATAATATATTTCTTTATTTTTAAGATTTATTAGATATTTCCTAAATTCTTATGAAATAAAATTCTAAAAATGAAAGATAGTGTTTTATGGAAAATGGATTTAGTTTCTATTATAACAAATCTCTATCTTTTTAATTTCTAATTTGGAAGTTACAAAAGAATAAAATCAAATCTCATTTCATACATGCAGCCAAAACGTAGTTGAAAAATTGTGAGTGAATTGCTAATGAGCTATGAGAGACTATCCAACTTATGCTTCAGGCTTCTTCGCATATGCTCATCGACATCCTCAAACCCTTCAATACAAGTGGATAGATAAGTGAGCATGGCACTGAGCCACACCTTCACATCCTCTATTCGTCGATTCCAATTTAGGCTAGAAAAGATGGAGAGAGAGGCGTTGAGCTCATCCACTATGTTTTGCAACACCTAAACACAAACTTGTAGGGCTCCGTCGATGCTTCCCTTCAATTTCCAGCTCAAATTGCTCATCCCTTTGGCATCCTCAAGGTTTACCTCCACCACCATTCTTGCTAGTTCTAGCATGTTTTGTTGATAACTAAGAGGGGGGGGGTGAATCAGTTATCCTAATTATTTCCTTTCTGAGTTTTCTTATTAATTAATGCAGCATTGAATCAAACACAAAAACATTACCATGAAATAAGAAACACATGACACAGTATTTTTGACGTGGAAACCCTGTTAAGGGAGAAAACCACGGGGTGATTAACCCAAAATTATTCTCTGTTAGAAGAATAGGAAATTACAAAATGGCACTTGCCAATTAGGGCTCACTGCCCGAGCACACTGCTCACAAGAGGCCCCCTGCCTACAAGAAGACACACTGTCTACAAAGTGATAAGAATCACAGTCTTGAACTGATTGGAAGCATCTGCATATGCTGGAGTTCAGTTCCGGTTAGGCTCAGTACACTGATCTGCTGCACTTCATCTTTTCTCTGTTCTTTATTCTGCTATCCTTTCACATACCGGATCTGTCTTGGTACTTCTGCTCTGTTCTGCTCTTCTTCACATATATTCATTTCATCGTCACTCACTTCACAACTAAATCCATCCTCTATATATATCCGCACAAGTAATTTCATCACCTTTCTAGTCGGCATCCAGAACAGTCTAGTTTCTTACAAACTCTGTTCTGTCGGCTGAATCCTTGCTCACCAAGCAATGCGGATCAAGCATATACTTGTAGATATCATTAATCATGTCGGCCAAACATGATTCATGCCTTCACAACCTTTATCATCAACAATAACACATCCGGAAAGTAGTCTGATACTCTGTCAGTCAGTTCATCCTCTGTTTTCACTGTCTCTCAGGAATCCGGTACTCAATTATTCATATCTTTTTCCTTGTCCATCACCGGAGGCTAAATCCTTGGAATATACCACTCAAGGTAGTCCTCTTGACTTCCCCAAATCCGCACTGCACCAAGACACTTCCTCTGAGAGATCCGGACCAATCTGTCGGACCTTACCACATGCTCTGTTCTTGTTCACCGGACCACAACAATCTTTATTCTGACTTCCGGTAGAGACACACCATGACTTGCGGATATGTGGGATGACCTTTGTTGCCATCAATGACAACAACCATGAATCCATATAGTGTCTCTTGCCAACAATCTCCCCCTTTGGCATTGATGGCAACACTTAGTGAAAAATGACTAAGTGTTTACACTATGCTCCCCCTTTGCTGATGCTCTGTCTTTATATACAATTTCTGGAACTCCCCCTTAATTGGATTCCTCATTTTTCACTGCTCCTCACTCCCCCTTTGACATCAATGGTAAAGGGTAGGGTCCGCACATCAAAATTTTCAAAAATTTTCTATACATAGCCGCATATTTACATACTCACATATACTGAAGAATGTCTGCAAAGGATGTCTGCAATTGGATCATTTCTATAGCCCAACTTTGCTTCATTCTATCCAAAATTGAAATGTGACCACTCAACAAAAATGCAAAAGCTTCTGCCCGCTTGAGATCTGTCGGATCATTTGTTTGGGCGGTGGTCTGAGCATCACTGATGGCCTCATGCATAGTTTCCAACTTAGGGATTATAATCCTTCTAAGTTCTCCCATCCGGTTAGTGATGTTCTTCCTTTCCTTCTCAAGATTCTTTATTTCATTCAAGACTGCAATAGTCTGACATTCTTGATTTATTATGGAGGAAGAGAGAGGATCAAAACTTTGAGATAAGCTTTGTAGCTTGTCCTGTTCCTCTTTTATTTTCTTATCAATTGCTACTGTTGCCTTTGACCAGGATATACAAAATTTGTAAATGTCACCGCCATCCTTAAGAGCATTCTCTAAGCTCTTTATTCCAATACTCACAATCTTCCTATCTTTAGAGATTAATTCTAATACTTCTGAAAATCTTTTATCCAAAAATTCCTTCCGGACCTTTTCTTCAGCAGATTTTTCTAGAGATTCAAAATGTGTACTAACACTGCTGACTAAGGTTTTGAGATTACCGGAAGAGGAGGCTGTGGGATCCTTTTGAAAGGATGGCATGATCTTTTCTAGCACTCCAGATGCTACCTCCATAAGCTCACAGTCTTCCATGTGAGATTTCAGCAGCTTCTCTTTGACTTTCTCATTTGCAAATGAGGCTATTTTCATTGTTTGCACCGGTGACAAAGAGTCAAAATCTAATGGTCCTTTCAGCAGGTCCGGTTCATCAATTTCTATAGTGGCTTTGTTCAAAAATTGTTGAATAGTTTGTGCAGTGTCTCTTGCCGGAGACAGATGTTTCTTTTCTTCTGCAGTCTTGGAACTGTCAACCTCTTTATCTTTCACCCCTGCTTCCTTCTCCTGTAATTTCTCTTCTTCTTTGGATCCGGAGACTGTAGGGGAAACTGGAGGAGAGATGTTTGTCTGTTCAGGGCCCACTTCTTCCGGAACAGATGATTCCAAATCCGCAGCTGTTTCTGCACCTAAGTCCTCTACAATAGAAAGATTGAACCTTTTGAAGGCCTTCCGGAGGATCTCTTCTGTCTCTTGGGCCACTTTGTCAGTCTCACCAAGCATGAGTTGATTCATCCTGGCTTTACTTCTGAACTCATCTTTGCAGTCTTTGAAGATTATGTTCATTGTCTTGGGATCAATTTGAGGATATAGCTGAATAGCTATCTGCTCCCGGATCTCAAGATCTTTTGCATGAGCATTATTCTTTCTTATTTCTAATTCCTTTTCTAGGCTTTTAGGAATAAGAGATATGATCTCAATGAAAGCCTTATTGTGTATGTTCAGATATTTGACTGTGGCTTCCTGCAGAATCTTTTGGTCAGCCTCACTGTAGTCATCATAAAATTCAGTCATTGGTTGAAGGTTTCCATCCACCGTGACCGACTTGATTACACTCTCTAGAGACAGAGTGGGCTTTTCAACAGATACCTCTGCCATTTCATCCTTGTCTTGGCCTGTGGAGGGTTTACCGGATCCTTTCTTCTTCTGCTTCTTTATTTCTTTTACTCCCTCATCTGACTCTGTTTCCTCTTCATCCTTTTGGCTTTCATAAGCCCTTGTGGCTTTTGTCTTGGATCTTTTACCGGATGCCTGGACTTCCGGTTTTGAACTTTTGGTTGTGGGAGGTGCAGATCTTTTTGATGATCTAGTCCGGGTGGGAGTTTCAACCAGAACACTTTCTTTACTTTTCTCTTCTTCCTCAGCCTTCCTCCTCTTTTCCCGGCTGGCATCAAGTGCCTCTTTTGAGATTCCTAGGCCTTGAGCAATATGCTCAACTTCTTTTCTTACCTTCCTCTTTATCTCCAGTTCCCTGAGTTCTACATGTATCTTTACACTCAGTTCCTCAAAGGTTCCAAACCTTTCTGCCTTAGGATCTTTGGGCTGGCTTAGCATGTGTTGAACATGCAGCTCTACTATCTGTTCATCCACTTCATACCCCATGGGCATGATCCAAACAGTCCTTGGCTCCACTGCCTCCATTAGACACTGATCTGTTTCAACCATGAAGCATACTGTGTCTTTGTACTTTTCTACAAGGGATTGGGGTATTCTTTCTCTTGCATGCATCATGCTTTGGAAGTTCTTGAAGTATCCCCATAGAGCTGTATTTCTTGCTTTAGCATCCCCAAGTCCATGCAAATAGTCTCTGATTTGGATGGCAACCGGTCTGTCATTCTGCCATATCCATCCACTGGATCCAGGAGGCTCATTCATGTAGTAGAAGAAGAGACAAAGGATCAGATTGCCATACTTGAAGGAGTTTTTCTTGTCCTTCTTGATCTTCTGCAGATTTTCAAAGAGTTGGTTCACAAGAAGCTCACACAAGTCATAGTCTGCATTCTCCTTTAACATTTAATAAGCTGTGTAGATTGCAGTTCCCGGTACTAAATTTTCCCTACTGGAATGATAGATTTTGTAACCAATTATCATAGCTGCAAATTTGACATCCAGTTCAGTGATGTCATCAACTGTCATAGCTCTCTTGTCAAACTTGGATCCGGTTGCATCACTAACTGTCTGATTTTTGACAGACTTGAGAACAGGTAAACCACCGGATGAGTGCAGACCGGTTACAGCCCTAATTGCATCTTTGGTGATCTTGAAGGGCTGGTTCAACCATAGGAAGTTGTCATGTACTCTACTTAGTACATACCGGACCCATTCATCTTCTTCAAAATAGGGGAAATGAATGCACTGTGCAAAGTGTTTGTCCCGGATGGCTTTGTACTGAGGTTTGATCTCAAAGGAGTCATCTATCAATTGTTTATGATAGATATCCATCAGCTTTGATTCTCCAAAGTCTTCAAGATTCGCATGGATGTAAACCCTAATATCTTCCGTATGCAATACACCATGAGGAACACTAGAGAAGGCTCCTAGTGGATCTACCTCCAATGATTTGTAAGGATGTTTCTTGAATGTGGGGCGAGGTCTATCAGAGATCTTAACTATATTTGGAGTAGCCATTCTTCAAAGATTTGCAGTGAGATAATGAAAAACGGAGAATACCTTATGCGCCTTCGGTTTGCATGGAGTGGTGGGATTGATTTCTTTAAGCAATGACTTTGGCAGGAGATCTTTGGTGTGCTTGATGAATTTTGTTGCAGAGCTCCACTTTTCGCTTCTTCTTGAGTGTAGAATGAGCAAATGATTTTTGAGAAATCCCTTATATTGCTCCGCAAACCCTAATATCTATTTGCAATAAATGCTTCACCTATATTATTCTGGTTTGCCTTGTCCGGATAGCTTGGAGTATCCCGGATCAGTCCTGATCTGTGAACATCATCCGGATCTTTCAATCATGAATAAATCAAGGTGACACATTACAAGAACATCCCAAACACTCTGTCCAATCCGCAGAATAAGATAGTGCACTTCCGGATCTCTCCGGACCTTTTTGTAATCCTCTGTCATACCGAAGCATCTCCCGGAACAGGTCTTACTTGATCGATCACAGCTTCTTCATAACTCCATGCGAACCTCTGAAATCTTATTTGGATCGTCTCAAGACTTATATCTTTAAACTTTTTACTCCGCATCTTGTGCCACATCAGGCACCACTTGATTGGCTGGGGGAACAGGATTTTCTTTGAGTCTCCCCCTAAGCCAGAGCTAACTTTTTAATTTCTGGAAGAAATATCAGCACCAGAGTCTGGTGCAGATCCAACCTCTACATTCTCTGAACTTTTCTTCACCCAAATCTTGCTCATTTGATTCCTAACTTCATCCGCATTCATCTTTTGTTTACCCTTGTCTTGATTCTGATTATACATCGGACCTCTTTTGTCCTGATTCTTGCTTCTGCAGACTTTAGCATTATGACCGGACCTATTACAGATTTGGCAAATAACATTTCTTTGCATAATTGACTGATATCCTCTTGATCTGCATTGATTAGCCATATGACCCACTCTATTGCATGTAAAGCATCTACCTTTGAATGATTTGTTTACTTGCATATTTCTGCATTCATGGGATTTGTGTCCATACCTTTTGTAGTTGAAGCACTGTCCGGAGAAGGATGAATTAATCTGATTCATTCTCTTTCTGCACTGATTAGCTTTGTGACCAAAGTGGTTGCAGCTGTGGCAGTATCCATTGAAAGATGAATATCTTTGAGCATTGGGCTGTCTTACCGGAGGTCTTCTAGGCCTGTTTCTTGGATTTTCTGATGCAAAATTCTTTTGACCGGATCCGGAGCTTTCTCCCTTCTCATATCCCAAACCATACTTGTCATCTGTCCCTTTTTGACTTCCAAGAAGAACTTCAAGTTGAGCAGAACTTATCTTGAATTTCTCTTTATATTCATTTGCTGTTTGAAGGTCTCTTTTGAGAGAGGCAATTTGATCCTCAAGTTTTTCTTCATTATCTTTGGCATCTTCAAGATCAAATTCAAGATGTCTGATAATCCTGTCCATCTGGTGGCATTCTTCTGATTTTTCTTTAAGAGATTGTTTTAGATTGTCTTCAGCCTTTCTTTTTTCTTCAATTTCTTGAGTAAACTTTATAGTTCCTGATTCCATTTCATGTCTTAACATAATGACTTCTTTTGATAACTTTTCACATAACTTGGTTTGCTCAGTCAATTCTTCATTTGTATTGCTTTCTTCACTTTGTCTTGCCAACTGTTGGAGCAGCTCCTTTCTCTTTTTCATAGAGAGACTTAATTTGTCTTTTAATTCTCTCATGAATTCATCAGCCTGTTTGAGTCTTTCCTTTAATTCATTGACTTCAGAATTTGACTGTTCAAGATCCTCAAGGGTAGTCTTGAGTTGCTCCCTTAAACCATATGCATCCATTTGAACTCCCAGATCTTCCTCAAGCTGTTAGGCTCTATTAGGAGGAACTTAGCTCTGATACCAATTGTTGATAACTGAGAGGGGGGGTGAATCAGTTATCCTAATTATTTCCTTTTTGAGTTTTCTTATTAATTAATGCAGCATTGAATCAAACACAAAAACATTACCATGAAATAAGAAACACATGACACAGTATTTTTGACGTGGAAACCCTGTTAAGGGAGAAAACCACGGGGTGATTAACCCAAAATTATTCTCTGTTAGAAGAATAGGAAATTACAAAATGGCACTTGCCAATTAGGGCTCACTGCCCGAGCACACTGCTCACAAGAGGCCCACTGCCTACAAGAAGACACACTATCTACAAAGTGATAAGAATCACAGTCTTGAACTGATTGGAAGCATCTGCATATGCTGGAGTTCAGTTCCGGTTAGGCTCACTACACTAATCTGCTGCACTTCATCTTTTCTCTGTTCTTTATTCTGCTATCCTTTCACATACCGGATCTGTCTTGGTACTTCTGCTCTGTTCTGCTCTTCTTCACATATATTCATTTCATCGTCACTCACTTCACAACTAAATCCATCCTCTATATATATCCGCACAAGTAATTTCATCACCTTTCTAGTCGGCATCCGGAACAGTCTAGTTTCTTACAAACTCTGTTCTGTCGGCTGAATCCTTGCTCACCAAGCAATGCGGATCAAGCTTATACTTGTAGATATCATTAATCATGTCGGCCAAACATGATTCATGCCTTCACAACCTTTATCATCAACAGTAACACATCTGGAAAGTAGTCTGATACTCTGTCAGTCAGTTCATCCTCTGTTTTCACTGTCTCTCAGGAATCCGGTACTCAATTATTCATATCTTTTTCCTTGTCCATCACCGGAGGCTAAATCATTGGAATATACCACTCAAGGTAGTCCTCTTGACTTCCCCAAATCCACACTGCACCAAGACACTTCCTCTGAGAGATCCGGACCAATCTGTCAGACCTTACCACATGCTCTGTTCTTGTTCACCGGACCACAACAATCTTTATTCTGACTTCCGGTAGAGACACACCATGACTTGCGGATATGTGGGATGACCTTTGTTGCCATCAATGACAACAACCATGAATCCATATAGTGTCTCTTGCCAACATGTTTACCCCTGTCGCTGCCGAATACAATGACATGGATGAATTGCATGCCTCAAAATATAGGGTTTTGTTGCACACTGATTCGATGAGATTTGAAGATCAAGTCCTGCCAAGCCCTATTTCTTCATCCTGTAGGATGTTTCTGTTGCAAATATGTGTCTAAGCAGTGTTGTCATTGATGTCAACATATTCTTGTTGTCATTAGTGTCAACTGTGCCTTATTTTGTTGCATGTTCAGGAGACTGGAATGTTGAGCATATTGAGAAAATTAATGAAGACTCAAGGTTTGTAGACCTTATGGTTGTATAGAGGATCATCAGAGGATACTCCAATCAAGAATTGAGAAGTCCGCATGAAGATTTGAAGAAGTTATGGTCATCTGATTAGACCAGATCTTGCAATATTCAGAAGAAATAGAGTGATAGTAAGTTGGTCCGGATTGCTTCACAGTGAAATATTATGATCTATGGATCTGAAGGCATATTTGGGAAGTCAGTGTGTATCATCAACTCTAGTGGTTTAGGGTTTGGAGGTCCGCAAGCCATCCTTCTAGTTTGAGAGTCATGACAGATAGTGTTCTTGAAGTTTTGGAGGAAGATACAAATGATTCTGGTAATTTGGTTTAGAGTGGATATTATTAGTGAGTTCAATGTGCTTGTGGAAGTCTTTGGATCATGTGGCTACTATGTTGGAGGTTTGCATTGGAGTTTGAGCTTGTTATTGAAGATTTCCTCTTTGAAGTTGTTGTTCTTCCCAGCCTTGGCTAACCGGATGTTCCTAGCATGTTGTGGATGATCTAAAGATCATTTTATGAAGCATGGCATGTTAGTAGAGGAAGATTCAAGTCTCAGCTATGATTGGCCAACAGTGTAAAGATCCACGTTAAGTTTGGCCGACCTTGTTGATCATTCCAATATTGATGAAGTGTATAAATACTTGTTGAAGAGTTGTTAAACATCATCCTTGAGCAAAACAGATTAAATATGAATAAAGGATCAGAAGCAAAGCAAAGAAGAAAAGGAGTGAGAGAAGTATAGAGTGTGAAGTTAGTAAAGAAGAATTTGGAGCAAAGCAAAAGTTTTTGAGCATTCATTGAAACTAAACCAGGCATAAAGTAGATGCTATTTCTTAGTAAATTCTTTCTGTTCTAAATAAATTCTATAGGCAGTGAGCCTCTCTTTTGAGAAGTGAGCTCTAGGGAGTGTGCCCAAAGGCATGTGCCTTCTATTTTTCTAAAGTACTTTTAATAGGGTACAAATCTTTGTGGGTTAACCCCTACTGTGGTTTTTCCCTTAACTGGGTTTCTACGTCAAAATCTTGGTGTCAAGTGTGTTGATTATGTTTCTGCTCTTATGTTGTTGATCTATGCTTTAATGTTACATCATTAATCTGGTAGTAAGATAATAAAGAAGGTTAAAAGAAGAAAAAGTTTATATTGTGTGACAACTGATTCACCCTCACTCTCAGTTGTCCGGTCTAATTCCAACAATTGGTATCAGAGCTAGATCCTCTTATAAAAGCCTGACCGCTTGAGGAGATCTAGGATGTCGACCTACAAGAAGGATAGTCCAAGATTTGATGGAACAAATTATTCTATTTGGAAGAATCATATGGAGTGCCATTTGCAATACATGGGCGATGCCTATTGGGTGATAACCAGTGTTGAGTATAAACCTCTGGAGAAAGGTCCTTCAACTCCAGATCAAGTCAAAGATGCTGAAAATAACCTTCAAGCTAATGAAGCATTGTTGAGTGCCTTGACTGATTCAGAAATGACAAATGTCTTTGGTCTAAAAACTGCTTATGAAATCTAGAAAAAGTTGGAGTATTTGTATGAAGGCGATAAATATGTCAAATGTGCCAAGCTACAAAGTTTGAGAGGAAAATTTAAAACTCTGAGGATGAGGGAAGATGAAAACATCACAATCTACATGCAAAAGATAAATGAACTTGTGTGTGGTATCAGGTGTGCTGGTGGAACTTTGGAAGAATCAAAGATTGTATCAAAAGTGCTTAGATGTTTACCTGATTCATACAAACATAAGGTTGCTGCTATAGAGGAGATCAGGACTATCTCAGAAGTTACAAGAAATCATCTGGTTGAAATTTTTTTATCTTTTGAACTAAGTGAGTTTGGTGATTCTCTTCCCAAATCTGAATCTACATTTAAGGCCAGTGTATATGGAAAACAAAGATATGATCTGGGTGAAAGCTCTTCTACAAGATCAAACAGATTCGTGAAGACAAGGAAGGATCTTGAAGATGTTGAAATTGAAAATGCAGATCTTGAAGCTCTTCTTTCCAAAAGATTGCCAAGAGGATCCAGTAACTATGAAGGAAAATTTCCACTCAAATGTTTTGCTTGTAATAAGATTGGTCATTTTACCTCAAGATGTTCGGAGAGGTTTTCAAAACTAAACCCTAACATATACATAAACAAAACAAATGTTACTATGTCCAAGAAACTAGAGGAGTCACAGATGATGAATTTGATCATGGAGGTTCCTTTGAAAATGATTGGGTGTTCATTGTCATCAAAGAAGAAGATCTGGTGTCTACTGAATCTGCTAGCTATGCAAATATGGAAAGTGCCTTGGCTACTCAGGTTATTGAAAAAGATGAATGGGTGATTGATAGTGGATGTTCTCATCATATGACTGGAGACAAGAGTAAGTTTGTGAATTTTGAAAATTATGAAGGTGGGCTTGTGAAATTTGGAGATAACTCAACTGGTAGAATCCATGGCAGAGGATCCATCTCTTTTGATGGTAAGAATAGCACCAATGATGTTTTGTATGTGGAAGGACTGAAACATAATCTTCTTAGTGTTGGACAGTCGGTTGATAAAGGTTATGATCTTCGATTCAAGGATGGAAAGTGCAGAATCTTGGAGAGTTCTAGAACTAAAATTGCATCCGATACTCAAACTAGAGGTAACATTTTTCATTTAAGTAGCTTTGGCAAAAGTTGTTTGATTTCTCAGATAGATCAAAGTTGGTTATGGCATAGGAGGATTTATCATGTGAATTTGATAACATTATCAAAATAAGTTCCACTCAGGCTATAAGAGATCTTCCAAAACTTGTGAAACCTAATAGCATGTGTAGAGAATGTCAATCGGGGAAATAGAGAAAAATTTCATTCAAAAGTAAGAAACAAGTTTCAAATGGATGATTGGAACTGGTACATATTGATCTCTGTGGTCCTGCTAGAATTAGGAGTGTACAAGGAGATAGATATTTCATGTTGCTAATTGATGACTACTCCAAGATGATTTGGGTAACCTTCCTAAAAGAAAAATCAGAAGCTCTTGACAAATTTAAGGTGTTCAAAGTGATGGTGGAAAATGAAATTGGTGAGAAATTGAAATGTCTGAGATCTGACAGAGGTGGAGAATTTACTTCCCATGAGTTTGATGCTTTCTATGAAAAGCATGGCATAAAAAGATAGTTATCTGCTCCTAAGACTCCCTAACAAAATGGAGTTGTGGAAAGAAAGAACTAGACCATTCAAAAAGCTTCTAGGACCATGATGATGGAAACAAATGTTCCTCAAGTTTATTGGAGAGAAGTTGTAAGTACTATTGTCTACACTCTTAACCGGGTGTAGATCAAAGGCAATTCTGGTAAGACCCCTTATGAACTATGGTTTGGTCATCCTCCTACTGTGAGATATTTCAGAGTTTTTGGTAGTAAATGCTATACCAAAAGAGATGAGGATTTAGGCAAGTTTGATACAAGAAGTGATGAGGGAATATTTTTGGGATACTCTACTCAAAGTAAGGCTTACTAGTGCTTTAACAAGAGGTTGAAAAGATTGTTGAAAGTGCTAATGTTAGAGTTGATGAAAGCAAGGAAGGACATTCCAGGTTTTGTGAATATGATTCAAATGATCAAAATGAAAGTCAAAGTCAAGGAAGGTTAGTTCAAACTCTGACATAGATTCATATTGATCTAGAAATTCAAGAAACTCAAGGAATTAGTATAGATGTTGAGGAACAAGCTCAAGAAACAGAAACCCAAGCAATTTCCAAAACCCCTAGGTATGTAAGAATGAATCATCCTGAAGATCAAATCATAGGGGATAGAAATAAAGGTGTTTGAACTAGGAGAAGAGTTGCTGAAGATCAAGAAGAGATTTGTTTGATTTCAAGGATTGAACCTAAATCAGTTAGTGAAGCCTGCACTGATGAAAATTGGGTAAAAGAAATGGAAGAAGAATTAATGCAAATTGAAAAAAACCACACTTGGGATCGTGTTCCTAGACCTGAGGACAAAAATGTAATTGGAACCAAATGGGTCTTCCAGAATAAACTAAATGAAGATGGTGAAGTTGTAAGAAACAAAGCAAGGTTGGTATGCAAAAGCTATTCTCAAGTAGAAGGAATTGATTTTGAAGAAACTTTTGCTCTGGTGTCAAGAATAGAGGCACTCAGATTGTTTCTTGCATTTGTTGCTTTCAAAGATTTTAAAGTGTATCAGATGGATGTCAAATCATCATTCTTGAATGGAGATTTGGAGGAAGAAGTCTACATTGAGAAACTGGAAGGATTTTAGTTGTCTAATCAAGGAGACATGGTTTGTAGACTGAGAAAAGCCTTGTATGGACTCAAGCAAGCTCCCAGAGCCTGGTATGCAAGATTGGATAAAGATTCTGATGATAATAATCTTTACTTCAAGATTAATCACAAGGACATCCTGATTGTTGAGGTCTTTGTTGATGATATCATTTTTGATGGAAATGAATGTATGTGCAAAGCATTTGCTGACCAGATGAAAAGTGAATTTGAGATGTCAATGTTTGGAGAGATGAAATTCTTCCTAGGTCTACAAATTGTTTAGTCAGATAAAGGTATCTTTATATATTAGTCCAAGTATGTGAAAGAATTGCTGAAGAAGTTTGGAATGGAAGATTCAAAGCTAGTAGGTACACCTATGGTAATTGGATGCAAGTTAAGTAAAGATGATGAATCACCCAAGGCAAGTCAGAAAAGGAATAGATCCATGATTGGATGATTGCGCTATCTGACCCAGACTAGACTTGACATCATGAACGCCATTGGACTTGTTGCTAGATTTCAAACTGATCCAAAAGAATCCCACATTGTGGCAGTCAAAAGAATTTTTAGATATCTCAAGGGGACAATTGATTATGGATTGTGGTATCCAAAAGACAATGATTTTACTCTTCATGCATATACAGATGCTGATTGGGCAGGAGATGTGGATGACAGAAAAAGTACTAGTGGTGGTGCTTTTTTCTTGGGAAGAAGATTGGTCTCTTGGATGAGCAAAAAGAAAGAGGCAATATCTTTGTCTACTTTAGAAGCATAATATATAGCAGCAGCAAATAATTGTACCCAGGTTCTGTGGATGAAGGAAATGTTGAAGGACATCAGAGTTGTGTTTGAGGAGCCAGTCACAATCTTTTGTGATAATTCTAGTGCAATAAGCATCTCAAAGAATCCAATGTTGCATTCAAAGAAAAAGAATATATCTATCAAGTTTCATTTCTTGAGAGAGAAGGTAAATAAGAATGAAGTCAAGTTGTAGTTTGTGTCATCCAAAGATCAGATTGTAGATATCTTCACTACGCCTCTTCCCAAGGATACCTTTGAATATCTTAGAGAGAAGTTAGGGGTTATTACCTATTGATGATTGTTTTTACACATTCATAACAAAAGTTAAAATACACAAAAAATGAACCTAACTGTCGTGAAAGATATGAAGAAATCAATTAAGATTTGCTTAATCCCAAGTTTCTGTATGGTCAGGTCTTGACCTGTTGAGACAATTCAGTAGGTTGATGTGAAGCTATAATATGCAAGGGGCCTTACGTGATTTAGGGTTTCTTGATGATTTATTGGACTCAAACTATGCAAAACATTACAAATATCATCATTCTATTCATTCTTTTTTGCATGAACTTGTTACTATATTACAAAGCTCTGTATGATTTATATTATTGCAAGCTTTTCCTTTTCAAATATTATGAAAACTGCCTACTATCAACTCTGTTGTTCATGTTTTTTTTCAAATATGAGACAATTTCCTTTATATTTCTGCATTTTAAGCTAAGTATTTTAGATGGGTTGGGAAAAGTTAGAGAAATCTAAACTAAACTTCATTCTTACTACATGATCTAAATGTTCTATTATGCACTTTGCAAGTAATGCAGCAAATTGATCAAATCCACATATTAAACCTTAAATGTAAGCCCTGAGTATTTTCACAGACATACAGTCAAGATTGCAAGCTTTAAGAAATATTGTTTCAAATACAAAGAAGAGCCAGAAGACACTCAGAAAATAGATGCAGAATCCTAGATTCATTTGTATTCAGAACACATAGTCATATATGATTTACAATGTATGAATTACTCTTAGCTTCATTAATCAAATCACAGAAAACTTACAAAGCTTTACAGATACAATAAGGAAGCAGGATGTTCCACACGTTCCTTATTGTAGACACAGGCAACCTCCCTCTACTTCTAAATGAAAAGGTCTCTCTATTTTAAATGCTAAGATAAATTACAAGTTCCAACTCTATTCTAAAAAATTCCTATGAATCCCTGTGTAAAGTATTACAGTGTAAAGATGGCAATATATAGCTATGACCATCCCCAATACAACTCCAAAAGCCTAGTTAATCAATGGTCTACACCTCAAGTACAGCATCAAATGGTGGAAAATAAATCCCGCCACAAAATATCTCTGATCAACATACTCATCCTAGGCGTAAGATGCCCCTTTGGAAACCCTAACAGCTCAAAATATCTTTTGTTTCTCATATAATAGTGTTTCCCCATCTGCATTTTGTCCTCGCATTGAAGGCCTTGACTCCTTTTGTCCCCTCACAATCTGATGTGATCCGATCCGCCACCTGGTTAGAATGTTAGATTGGCCATTAAAGGTCTGCCTTTAATATCTACCTGCACGTCACCACTACGTCAACAACTCTGCATTTTCTAGCTATTTTGAAATAGCCCCAGCAATCTGTAATAAACAAGCAAGAATAAGCACCATTGTTTAATAAATCAACAAGAAAATTTAGACATTTGTATTAAATCAGACCCTAAATGCTCAAAAATAGATATCGGGCAATGAAACCATGAAAATCATGCATCCAAATGCATATACAATGTCAAAATTGGTCGAGTCAACCATCATTGACCAAAAATATGCATTCAGCTCTAAAACAGCTTCAAAAAACCTATCGCTCTGCTTTCCCACCCTTTCGCTAGTTTAAATCCTTGTATATCATGAATGTATGTCATAACATACAAGCACCAAAATATACAAAGAGTTTTATGTTTTTAACTTTCCATTCGGGTCCGAGTTACACCTTTAACTTGCACTTTTCTTCTTACATCCATCACTTGTATGTATCTCCTATATGTGGAGATATGCATTGCAATTTATACAAGCTGATACATACAAATTGCTTTGTATGTCCCTGTTGGACTTCAACTCTTCATAAACCACAGTCCATTCTCTCCTCGGCTCCGCAATGTATAAAGCACCATGCATCTTTTGATATACAATCGGACGCAATGCATTGTATTAACTAGATTTAAATTTCTTCTGAGTTCCAGCTTGTATATTGGCAATGTATAGAATGCAATGTATCTCTTAATATACATTTAGGTTTTGATACATTGCATACATCAGACTTTAATTCCATTTGAAATCTAGCACTTGTATGTATTAAGCAATGTACATTTTGAAACATACATACAAGGCACGAAGCTATACAAGCATTAAACTTACCTCCATAATATTTGGGTTCCGCAATGTATATAAAGTGTTGTATATCTGCAATGTATTTTTCGAAACATACATACAAGCCATGGAATTATACAATGATTACCTCCCACTTAATAACTTATGAGGTCCGACCAATGTATAAAACATAATGCATATCGGCTTTGTATGTAAGATACATACAAAGCGCGAACATACAATGAATTAACTCTCTTTAACTTTCTCTCGTGTCCGTAGCTTGCATATTGTCTTTGTATATCTTCAATATACAAAGCACAAAATATGCAACGACTTAACCATCTTCAATAACCTTTCGGGTCCGCCCGATGTATATAGCCTTTGTATCTTTTGCCTTGTATGTCTCAAAACTTGCAATCATTCAAACATTCAAAGACCTTTCCAAATTTAATTCTTTTTTGCTTCCATTGTTTGTATGTTTATCGCAATGTATATCTCGTTATACATTTAGTAATGATGCATCGGTTTAACCCGATTTTAATCTTTTTTGAATCCCGGCACTTGTATGTTTCCGAAATGTATGTTTCGAAACATACATATGCAAAGCACCAAATATACAATGATTATATCCCATTTAATAACCTTTCGATTCCGTAGTATGCATAAAGCATTGTATCTCACTGAAACATACAAGCTCGCGAAACATACAAGGACTTAACCTTGTTTCATAACTTTTTCGGGTCCATGGCTTGCATGTGGACAATGTATATCGGCAACGTATGTATTAATAGACAAGCCTGCAGCATACAACAATTTAATCCGGTTTAATGATCTTTGGGTTCCGCGCAATGTATAAAGCCTTTGTATATTTGTCATGTATGTTTCGCCTTGCCAAACATAAAAACATAAGGTACATGCAATGGACCTAACTGTTTATCCATTTCAACTTTTAACTGTTTCGTGTCCACCTTGTATGTATACATAGAACTTTATCAAAATGCATATAAGTAAAAGGATATACAAAGAACTTTGCACAATGAGACCCGATATACAAAAGACATTGTATGCAACATGCAAATGACCTGACATACAAATAGCCTTGTATATGAGACCCGATATACAAACAACTTTGTATATGAGCGACATGCAAACCCGATGACCCATGCGACTATGTATAAAAATGATTTTGCATATACAAACAACTTTGTATATGGAAAGCAATATACAAAGGACTTTGTATACAAGAGAACTTGTATACAAAGGGCCTTGTATATGCAACCTGATATACAAAAGACATTGTATATGCAACAGCAAACCCTTCCCTTGTACATTTTACCAAAATACTCATAACTTACAAAATACTTAGAATTTTAACATGGTTCAAAAAGCAACCCTAGCTCATTTTTCACAAGGAATTCACCCATATTCTGCCTGGTACTGAAATGCATTTTTTTCTCTAATTTTAACAAAGTTTGCAATTTTCACCCTCATTTTCCCTTTACCACCAAACAGACCCACACAAACAAAACAAAAGCAAAGCCACAGCAGGGGTCCTCATTTTGCTAAGGAGTAAAATGGGGTGTGTTGTGAACATCACAACATTACCCCTCCAAATTAGAACTAAGATGCCCTAAGGTGCATCAGTCTAGTGGAATTCTCAATCATATCTTGAGATCTGGATTGATGTTGAGAAAATACTACTCTAAGGAGTAGTCAGTATGCAGAAGTTAGGGGGAGAAGTTTTTGTCATGATGGTTGAATCAGTTTTTCACAACATATGTTGCCATCAATGACAAAGGGGGAGATTGTTGCAAATATGTGTCTAAGCAGTGTTGTCATTGATGTCAACATTTTCTTGTTGTCATTAGTGTCAATTGTGCCTTATTTTGTTGCCTGTTTAGGAGACTGGAATGTTGAGGATATTGAGAAAATTAATGAAGACTCAAGGTTTGTGGACCTTATGGCTATATAGAGGATCATCAAAGGCTGCTCCAATCAAGAATTGAGAAGTCCGTATGAAGATTTGAAGAAGTTATGGTCATCTGATTAGAACTGGATCTTACAGTATTCAAAAGAGAGAGAGTGACAGTAAGTTGGTCCGAATTGCTTCATAGTGAAATATTACAATCTATGGATCTGAAGGCATGTTTAGGAAGTCAGTGTGTATGATCAACTCCAGTGGTTCATGGTTTGGAGGTCTACAAGCCATCCTTCTAGTTTGACAGTCATGACAAACAGTGTTCTTGAAGTTCTGAAGGAAGATGCAAATGATTCTGGTAATTTGGTTTAGAGTGGATGTTATTAGTGAGTTTAATGTGCTTGTGGAAGTCTTTGGATCATGTGGCTACTATGTTAGAGGTCTGCGTTGGAGTTTGAGCTTGTTATTGAAGATTTCCTCTTTGAAGTTGTTGTTCTTCCCAGCCTTGTCCAACCAGATGTTCCTAGCATGTTACAGATGATCTAAAGATCATTTTATGAAGCATGGCATGTTAATAGAGGAAGATTCAAGTCTCAGCTATGATTGTCTGACAATGTAAAGATATGCTTTAAGTTTGGCCAACCTTGTTGATCATTCCAAGATTGATGAAGTGTATAAATACTTGTTGAAGAGTTGTTAAACATCATCCTTGAGCAAAACATATTAAATCTGAATAAAGGATCAGAAGTAGAGCACAGAAGAAAAGGAGTGAGAGCAGTATAGAGTGTGAAGTTAGTAAAGAAGAATTTGGGGCAAAGTAGAAGTTTTTGAGCATTCATTGAAACTGAACCAGGCATGAAGTAGATGTCATTTCTCAGTAAATTCTTTCTATTCTAAATAAATTCTATAGGCAGTGAGACTCTCTTTTGAGTAGTGAGCTCTGGGCAGTGCACCCGAAGGCATGTGCCTTCTATTTTTCTAAAGTACTTTTAACATGGTACAAATCTTTGTGGGTTAACCCCCACCATGGTTTTTCCCTTAACCGGGTTTCCATGTCAAAATCTTGGTGTCAAGTGTGTTGATTATGTTTCTTCTCTTATGTTGTTGATCTATGCTTTAATGTTTACATCATTAATTTGGTAGTAAGATAATAAAGAAGGTTAAAAGAAGAAAAGTTTATATTGTGTGACAACTAATTCACCCCCCCTCTGAGTTGTCTGGTCTAATTCCAACAATTTATCGACCTGAAGAATCCAATTCCCACAAATACTACAACCACATCCAGGACTATCGAGCACATGATGAGAAAAATGACCACTACTTTCTTCCTCCATTGTCACGCTGTCTCATGGTCACCGCTCATTGGTCGCCCTCCCGAACAGTGATGCCATGAAAATTCTGTGGTGGCACTGTAGCACAAGATTTGAAGCTCATTCATCAAATTGAGACCATGCTTAATGTAAGGGGCCTCCTCACCCTCTCCACCTATGCCCCCAATGCTATGCTTGCTTGCCCTAGCCTCCATCGTGGCTTGAAAATATGTTTTTATACCCTAAAAATACACTTTAGAGATGAAACGGCCACCAAGAATAGAATTATTCATAAATGAAACAACCACTAAGAATAGAATAATTCATAAATGAATCTAGCTCAAACGAGGGCCGACACGAATGAGCAGCCTCCAAAATTCTATTTTTTAGATTTTAGACTAGTGCACGAAGATTCTTAATTAATTTATTCCTATTTTCTTTTTCTTTTAAAATTTTTTGGTTTATATTTACAACCAAAAAATGAGTGCTCTCATCTCCACCAAACTAAACTACAACTCAATAAATGAACTTACAGAGCACCAAACCATGAACCACTTGAACTAAAGAAAGATATAGACCTTATAAGCATAAATCTAGATTCGTAAAGCTAGAAATAAATTTTTAGAGAAATGCAGAGCAAAAAAGTTTCTCCCAGACACTTCTGCACAACTCAGAAACATTGTCCACACACTATTGAACATAACTTTCTCTAAACAATGAACTAGAGCACAAACTCTAATGCATAATATCTTTGAACACCTCTAAACAACATATCCAAACTGCACAATCAAATATTCAATTAGGAAGAAATGTGGAGAAAAATTTGATCATAATTCTGTTAAGCTAGTTAGTCTCTTCAACACACTGTTTCCTTTATTAATCAAATTTTCTCAAAAGCACTTGGAAACAAACCATCAGAAACATATTCCTAACATCTTCAACACATCTTCAAGGCAATCACATCATCTTTAGCAAAGAAACTTAATCAAACAACAACAACCTCATCAGAAGACACATTTGACACCAATGACAACACAAGCTTATTGACATCAATGACAACACCGATTAGGACATACTTGCAACAATCTCCCCCTTTATCATTGATGGAAACACATGATGTGAAAAACCATCAAGACACAAATCTGCACCAAAATTTTCTTTCTTACTCTCCCCCTTTCTTGTACACATCTTACTCTCTCTGATCACTAATTCTTTTTTTTTCACATTGCTCTCTCTCCCCCTGTGTTTTTCACATGAACTCTCTCCTCCTTTGACATCAATGGAAAAGGGTGACACAACTTTCCCTCTTTATGATACTGTACATACTTGCACTACTCACCACTACTCTACAACATCATTTTCTTTCACTTTTTTGAATACTCCCCCTTAGGAGTGAACACCAAACTATATCAACTCTTACTCCCCTGACTACTACCTACACCTCTTGAGAGGTAGCCTCCAACATTAGTCCAGAAAATAATGAATCTTGAAATCCATTGGACTGATGCATCTCCTTATGAATCTAGTTCAAAGAAGGAGGGGCAATAACCCCTAACTTCTCCAAGAGATACTCAAATGTATCCCTAGGAAGAGCCTTAGTGAATATGTCAGCAACCTAATCCTTTTTAGGCACATACTCAAGCTTTACTTCATTCTCTGCAACCTTCTCTCTTAGAAAGTGATACCTAATTGAAATATGCTTTGTCCTTGAATGCATCACCAGATTCTTTGAAATGCTAATAGCACTTGTATTATCATAGAAAATAGGGACTGGCTCATCATACACAACTTTGATATCCTTCAAGGTTTGTCTCATCCATAACACCTATATGCAACATGATGCTACAACAACATACTCTTCTTCTATAGTAGATAAAAATACTAAATCTTATTTCTTACTTAGCCAAGACACCAATCTGCATCCAAGAAAGAATGCACCACCACTTATACTTTTCCTACCATCTATACAACCAGCCCAATCTGCATTTGTATATGCACTTAGAGTAAAGTTGGTATCTTTTGGATACCACAAGCCATGATCTTGAGTGCCCTTTAAATATTTGAATATCCTCTTAACTGCCATAACATGTGACTCTCTAGGACCTTCTTGATATCTAGCCACAAGATAGACTACATGCATAATATCTGTTCTAGTAGCAGTCAGATATAGTAATCCTCTAATCATTGATCTATACTTGATCTGATCAACCTTAGGAGATTCATCATTCTTGCTAAACTTACAACCAATAACCATAGGAGTACAAACTAGTTTAGAATCTTCCATTCCAAACTTCTTTAACAACTCTTTCACATACTTTGACTGAGAAATGAAAATACCCTTATCTGTCTAATTGATTTGTAAGCCAAGGAAGAAATTCATTTCCCCACATATTGACATTTCAAACTCTTTCTACATCTCATTTGGAAAACTCTTACACATACCTTCATTTCCACCAAAAATTATATCATCTACATACACTTCCACAATCAAAATTTGATGTACAAATTGCTATCTGTAGACCCTTTATTGTATCCTTTCTATAATAAATACCTATCTAACCTTGCATACCAAGCTCTAGGGGCTTGCTTCAATCCATATAGTGCCTTCTTCAACGTACAAACCATATCTAGCTTATCTGACAATTGAAATCCTTCTGGTTGATCTATGTACACTTCCTCTTCCAACTCATCATTCAAGCAGACTTCACATCCATTTGATATACTTTGAAATCCTTATGTGTTGTAAAGGCCAAAAACATCCTAATGGCCTCCATTCTTGCCACTGGAGCATAAGTTTCTTCATAGTCTATTCCTTCTACTTGTGAGTAGCCTTTACACACAAGTCTTTCCTTGTTCCTTACCACTTCTCCATTCTCATTAAATTTGTTTCAGATCACTTAGTTCCAATTACATTTTTGTTCTCTGGTCTTGGGACAAGTTCTCAAGTCTGATTCTTCTCAATCTGCATTAGTTCTTCTTCCATAGCCTTGATCCAATACTCATCCTTGCATACCTCAACCACTGTTTTAGGTTCAACTTTAGAAAGTAGACATAGATTTACCTATTCTTCAGTAGCTCTATTTCCTGTAAATACACCTTTTCTCTTATCACCAATAATCTAGTCTTCATAGTGATGCCTCTGCACATTGGGAATTTTAGGAGTTCTTTCCAGAGCTTCTTGTTCTTCAACCTGTACTTCTTTTTCTCTACAAGACGACTCATCTGATTCATATTCATTAACCTCTAAAATCTTCTGTGTATCTTCAATAACCTTAACACTAGCACTTTCAATAATTTTTCTTAGCCTTTTGTTGTAGTATAGGTAAGCTTTGCTTCTAGTAGAATACCCAAGGAAAATACCTTCTTCACATCTTGTATCAAAGTTTCCTAGTTCCTCATCTCATCTGATATAAAATTTGCTTCCAAAAACTTTAAAACATTTAATAGTAGGAGTCCTTCCATACCATAGCTCATAGGGAGTCTTTGTGTCTTTTGCTCTTAATTGTACTCTATTCTATATGTAGACAACAGTCTGAGTTGCTTCTCTCTAGTAGACTTCTGGTAGGTCTACTTCTTTTATCATGGTCCTTGCAGCTTCTTGAATAGTCATGTTCTTCCTTTTAACCACTCATTTCTACTGAGGAGTCCTAGGGGAAGATAAATGCACCTCTTTATCCCATGATTCTCACAAAACATGTTAAACTCATTAGAAGTAAATTCTCCACCTCTGTCAAACCTCAAACATTTGATCTTCATATCCATTTCATTTTCAACCATTGCTTTAAAGGATTTAAAATTATCTAGGGATTCTAATTTTTCCTTATGAAAAATGACCCATGTCATTCTAGAGCAATCATTAATGAATAACATTAAATACCTATCATCTTGAAAACTCCTTACTCTAGTAGGACCACAAAGATCTATATATACCAAATCCAATAGTTTGGTAGATGAATGGTCCTTGACTTTGAAGCTTCTTCTTGTTTGCTTTCCAATCTGACATTCCTTATAGACATCATTTATGGGCTTTGTAATCTTTGGTAGATCTCTCACAGCTTGAACTGAACTTATCCTTACTAGGCTGTCAAAATTGATATGACACAATCTCCTATTCCATACCTAATTTGAATTTTATGGGTTAAGATGTGTTGCTGACCTTGGAGAATGTTTTCAAGATTGATGATGGTATAAATAAGTGTCAAGGATTCATGAGTGTATGAACGTGTTGTGCCTCGTATACGCCCCATTTTAAAAAATAGGGACCCCCTCTTTCAAATTTGGTCTAGAGTGTCAAGTAGATCTTTTCACCTCCTAAGTAATCAAGTGGTCAAGGTGCATTTTCACCATGTTTGAACGGTGATGTTGAAAATCATTTCAAAAATCTGCTAGGTCAATTCCTTTGCATTACCATAGCCAAGTTTGATATTCCCTTTGCGCTGAAATGCTTCCTAACTGACTATTGCGCTAAAATGTCCATCTAACTGTTATGCTAAATTGTCTCCCTATCGACCTCGGTGCCAAAAACCTTCATTACTGACCTTTGTGCCACTTTTCTTCCCGACCGACTTCTCACATTGCTTTGAACTTTTGCGCTAGATCTGAGCACCTCTGACTTGCGTGATATTCCTTATCCACCGACTTAGTCATATAATATCGATTTACCCATTGGTCTGAGGGACTCCAAATCCCTGCTAGAGTGTATAGGACTGAGATTTTCTCCTAGCACTGAAAGTAATAACTGCTGACTTAGCCAGTCGCACTCCAAATACTCGCCAAGTTGGAAGCAATCAAAATTTGCGCAAACCCTAACTCGCCAGAGCACTTGACTGATGATTCATACACTTTGTAATTAATGGTGATTTAACCAGAGTATAAAGGGGATTCTCCCTCTTCTGAAGCTCATTTTACTTTAACATATATCTTTTGAGAGCTCGTGAAGACCTACCACTTGATTTGCTACTCAAACCCGCAAATTCGAACCGACGATCATTTTTCCTACTTATGCATTTCAAGTTCAACCCAACTCAGTCCAACCAAGTAGGAGCTAGATCTTACACTTAGGGTTTCATGTTTATTTAGGGTTTTCTATTCTTAAGTGCATAAGGAATAAATCTAAGTACATTCTAGGGTTTTTGTGATAAATTGTGTTTGCTGATTAGAAACCCTAGGGGGAAAAAAATTAGCCTTTTAGACACCATCAGTAAAACAGAGAAAACTTGTTGAAATTTTTAGCAAGCTTGAAGCCCTTTAGAAAAAATAAATGGAAAACTTTCAATGTTAAAATCTTGTCCAACCGACCTTCAAAAATCCAAATTATCTAGTCGGTCAGTAGACACCTATGAGATCCAAAATTTGCTTAGCACCAAAAACTCGACCCTCTGACCTCCATGATGATTCCTGCTAAAACCAATTTGGTTGGGAGGATCTAAAAGCCCCGTAAGGACCTGAAAGTCATTTTTCTCTAAAAGCACTCAGCACTGACTTTGTGCTAAAAGACCTGCTCTCTAACTCAGTCAGATGACTGATAAAACCTAGCTAGTCAGTAACTGTTAAAATTCTTGTTGGAAACAAGAAAAATGGCTCTGCACCAAAATTAATCCTGTTTGACCTTGTCCTAAAACATGCCTTCACTGACTTAGTTAGTTGACCTCAAATCTCACACAGGTCCAACAAAGCCAAATCCTGGGCAAACATGGTAAAAGGATCTTAGGTCTTGCGCTAAATTCTAGCCAACTAACTAAACAACCAAACTCAAAGTCGTTGACCTTTGAAAGTCATGCAAGTCAGTCAATTCAAAAACCCACACAAAAGTGGAAAGACATTTCAAAACTAATAGAACATTGGGTCAGATGAGCTAGATTTCCCCACTGAGGTTAGTGAACCTTAAATATAGCGCTTTTCTGCATACAGGTCGGTTGACCCTAAAATTAGTGCAAATGGTAAAAAATGACTGTTTTTGAAGAACTTTAGAAGGGGAAAATGTCAAAAATGATGTAATTAATGTTACAAATGTAGATAATGATGTTTTTTATGCTTCCAATGAGATTCCTTGCAACTTTGAATATTTTCTTTGCATGCATTAATGATGAATTGGTATGAAGTAAGTGTAATGGTAATAAACTGTTAGATTAATGATTCTTTAAAAGGCATATCATTAGCAGAAAGTTTAGTAGTCCACTTGGTAATCTTAGATCTCAAACTTAGGAGTTTGTAGAGAGTTCTTAAGGTATCAAACTTATAAGGTCCAGTCCTGTAGATTAGATGACTGCCCGAGCTCAAAACATGAAGTACGAGTTCAAGGGAATCCCTCTAGAGACAAAGATTCACTCTGGATGGAGTGACGTAGAAGACACCGATCTAGGTCACATAGACTGGGATGACTTCAAATTGAGAATCTTTGGCCAAAATCCAACTCCTAGGGCCAAAACACTTAAAGACAGTGGAATTGCACAAGTTGTTGCCTTCCCTACCTTAGTACAGTGTGCAGAACTGATAGTAACATGTGCATATAGGTATGTTGTTATGACAAGGACAATTCAAACTACCAATGGGGATATCCTGGCTGATTTATGTCCACCCTCTCTGGCTGTGACTTTTGATATTCCATGGCACATAGTTATGACCATGCCAGACAAACAAGGATTAGAGGAGACTTACAACAAAGATGTGAATGGATGCAAAAAACACATGAATGATCATTGGGAAAAAGTAAGAGGTCTTCCATGAGAAAGTTTCCCCAAGTGCTATACAGAAGTGATTTCCATGATGAGATAGGGGATTTGATAACCTTTTTAAGTAGAATATATGGGCTACCAATAGCCTCCACTTTTGAAGAATGGATGTTTACCATCATAATTGAGATACTAAAAGGGACTAAGTTCCACTGGTCCCAAATTCTTAGTGATAACATTCATGAGGCCTTCAACAACTTCAGAGAGAAGAGATACTTTAGATGGACATCCTACATTGTCTACGCACTAGCAAGGAGAAATCACTATGTTGGATTATCCAAAGTAGGAGAAGTTGGAAATGATGAGCAGACTCAAGTGAAAGTATATGAGTGTTACCCTTAACTGACCTCATCTCAATCTCTGATGCATTTCAAAAGGGTGAATGATGCTTTTACAATGTATATAGCCTTGAGGATTTCCACTGAAGCAATGAATGAAGTAGCCAAATATGGTAGGTGGTACATCCAATTTGAAAAGTTTACATATCTAAGAGTACAAGGTTTCATTGGTATTTCTTATAGACTTCCTAGATATCCTGATGACAGAACAGTGCTCCTAGAATTGACTAGGCAATTAATACCTTGTGCTGAGAAAATCAAGCACTTACACAGAACCAATGTTCAGTTTCCCATCATGTTTGGTAAGGGGAATTATGCATGCCCTTCATTGGCATTGGTTGAACACTTTGATAAGGAACTTCAACTTCTTAACCTTCACTACTACAATGCAAGGGATCACTTTGATCCAAATAAATTGATGGAAAGATTGTGAGTAAGAAATTGTTTCACAAAATTCACATTGAGGACTTTTGGGCCAATTGCATGGATGACTATGAAGTAATGAAAAAGGCTCATTCAAGGCTATCTCTAGCCTTCATCAGGAAGTTCCACATTATTGCAGTACCTGACTAGTTAGAGGATGATGAAAATGTCATGGTTAGAGGAACCTGGGAAGCCCAATATCATCAACCAATCCCACTGCCAAATTGGGGTAACGAAAAGGAAAGTTCTTTAGATATCATAATGAAAGAACCAATCAGATTGAGCAAGGCTTGGGTAAGAGGCTAGGTAGCTGCTTTGGAGAGACAAGGAGTACAACTTACATACACTACTCTAGAATTAGACAAGGACTCCGGAGGTGAAGAGGATGAACCAATAAACAACACAGATGAGGCAGAGCCAGTTGAGAAGCAAAAATTAGATAGTGAGGTACATACATCTTTGGCAGATAAGGCAAAGAAAGTTAAGAATTTGTCTATGAAGCCTCCTCCTAAGAAAGATCAGCCTCCTCCTGCAAGGACAAGATCCTCTAAGAAAAGAGATATGCCAAGTGGTCCTGGGGAGGGTTCCAAAACCAAGAAAACTAAGGTAAAGCTGGTAACTGAGGAAAATGTTGCAAATCAAGAAGATACTAATCTACCAGCCTCCCCATCTGCCATTGCTCCAAGTGTAAACATGGTTGCCTCCACCTCTATAGCTTCTACTGCTACTTCTCCCTCCATTACTTTTACTACTATTGTACCTACTTCACCTATGACATCAGCTGCTATTATCCAAGAAACATCCTCTTCTACTGCCTCTCCTGCTTCCTCCATTTCAACTATTTCTTGCTCATTAGAAATATCTTCCAATGCCCCTAGCAGTCCAATTGCTTCCACTACTGCCACTTCATGTTCTACCACCACAACACTACCTCCCATTTCCACCATTCTTTCACCTTCTCTTCCTTTACCTTCACTACCTCTTCCCTCACCCCTTGTCATTTCTTCCACTCTGTTAGCAATATTAGCCAATTTGATGCAGACAAATTTACCTATACCACCTATATCCTCTGCAATTCGTATTTCACAAATACCTACAGATTCAACCACCTTAGCCATACCTCTATTGCCCAGAATCGATAAAGTGTGTGCAAAATTAGGTTTGCAAGAGCCTAGAACTGAACTATTGCCTGAAGTAGAGAAAGATGCACTAGTGGAGGTAAGTAATGAAGTTCCAAATGAACCTCTGACTAAGGTAGTCAATGTTGAAATCATTGATATATCTGAAGCCCTCCAGAGAAGGGTCAAATGGAGGAAGCTGTAGACACCCAAAATTGGCTCATTATCATTTGCATTCAAACATTGCATTACACATCATCTGCATTTGTCTAACACACTTGAGAAATATCTCTAACACATCTATTTCTTCTATTAATTAAATAAATTTATATTTATTTAATTAATTCATTAGCTATTTCTTCTATTTCCTCTGTGTTATGCCTTGATTCCTAAGAAGCTTGAAACATTGAAGGAGACTAAAGAATCACAACCGGAGGAGATAAGAGAATTGTTGATAGAGCATGAAGACATCATATCAGATAATGTACCTAATTGATTACCACCTATAAGAAGTATCATTCATCACATGGATCTTATACCTAGAGCAAGTTTGTCTAATAAAGTAGCACACCGGATGACATTGGTAGAGAATGAAGAACTGGATAGATAGATACAAGAGTTGTTAAGGAAAGGTTTGATCAGAGAAAGTTTGAGTCCTTGTGCAGTACCTATTGTGTTGGCACCTAAGAAGGATGGAGAATGGAGAATGTGTACTGATTCCAGAGAAATAAACAAGATCACAGTTAAGTATAGATTTCCTTTACCTAGGATGCATGATATCATGGATTGTTTGAGTGGAGCAAAATATTTTCCAAAGATAGACTTGAAGATTGGATACCATCATATCAGAATCAGAGAAGGTGATGAATGGAAGACTGCTTTTAAGACAAATGAAGGATTGTATGAGTGGTTAGTGATGCCCTTTGGATTGACAAATGCACTGAGTACTTTCATGAGATTGATGAATGAAGTCTTGAAGAAATTCTTGTGTAAGTTTGTGATTGTATACTTGGATGATATTCTGATTTTTAGTAAAACAAAAGAGGAACATTTGTGGCATATTAGACAAGTTTTGCAAAGGTTTTTGAGAAGAGAAATTGTTGATAAACATCAAGAAGTGTAGTTTCATGAAGGAAGAGTTGGTATATTTGGGATTTGTAATTTCTGAGGAAGGATTGAAGATGGATCCTGAGAAAGTGAGAGCAATTGTTGAATGGCCTACACCGGAGAGCATTGGATAAGCTAGATCATTTCATGGATTGGCTAGTTTCTACTAGAAGTTCATCAGAAATTTTAGTTTAGTTGTAACCCTATGATAGAGACAATGAGAGGTGACAGAAAAGATTTTAAGTGGACATTAGGAGCAGATAAAAGTTTTGAGTTGTTGAAGCAAAAAGTGACAGAGCAACCTATTTTGGCATTACCGGATTTAAATAAGGTGTTTCAAGTTGATTGTGATGCAAGTGGGAATGCAATTGGAGAAGTGTTAAGTCAAGAAGGTAGACCTATAGCATATTTCAGTGAGAAGTTGAATGATGCAAGGAGAAGATATTCAGTTTATGATCAGGAGTTCTATGCCATAATTCAAGCCTTGAAGAAGTGGAGACATTACTTGTTGCCTAAGGAGTTTGTGTTGTATACATATCATCAAGCTTTGCAATATTTAAACAGTCAAGGTAAGTTGAATTAGAGACATATGAGATTGGTAGAGTTCATGCAAAATTATACTTTTGTGTTGAAGCATAGGAGTGGTAAATCAAACAAAGTTGTTGATACATTGAGTAGACGAAGAAACTTGTTGACAAAGATGAGAGTTGAAGTGTTGGATTTTGATGAATTGAAGAACATGTATGAGGGAGACACTGATTTTGTAGAACCTTGGAAAGCATGTAAGGAACCTATTGTGATAGATAGGAATAAGTGGCTGGACTATTTCATTAAAGAAGATATGTTGTTCAAAGGAAGTCAGTTGTGCATACCTAGAAGTTCAATGAGAGACAATTTGATCAAGGAGAAGCATAGTGGTGGATTAGCAGGATATTTTGGCATTGATAAGATAGTGGCTTTGGTGAGTGAAAACTACTTTTGGCCTTAGATACATAAGGATGTTTGAAAATTTGTGCAGAGTTGTAGAGTTTGTCAAGTTGCAAAAGGGGGTAGTTAGAACATTGGATTGTATAAACCTTTGACAGTACCAGAGAGACCTTGGGAAGACATAAGCATGGATTTTGTAATGGGATTGCCCAAGACACAGAGAGGACATGATTCAATATTTGTAGTGGTGGATAGATTTTCAAAGATGGCTCATTTCATACCTTGTAAGAAGACAACTGATGCAGTGCATGTAGCTAACCTATTTTTCAAGGAGATTGTGAGATTGCATGGATTACCTAAGAGTATAGTTTCAAACAGAGACACAAAGTTTGTTGGATACTTTTGGAGGACACTTTGGAAGAAGATGAAGATAGATTTGAATTTCAGTTCTACTTTTCATCCACAGATAGATGGACAAATAGAGGTAGTGAATAGGAGTTTGGGAAACTTGTTGAGATGTTTGGTTGGAGAGAAGGCAGGAAGTTGGGATTTGATTCTTTCACAAGCAGAGTTTGCATACAATAATTTAGTAAATAGGAGTACCAGAAGAACACCTTTTGCGATTTTTACTGGAGTGAATCCTAGAGGAGTGGCAAAATTAAGAGATATCAATATGGAAGAAAAGAGGAGTGCATAACTAGAAGAATTTGCAGCTCACATGAAGATAGTGCATAATCAGGTGAAGAAGCATTTGGAGGATATGAACAGTAAGTATAAGGAAAAGGTAGATGAGAAGAGAAGACATAAGAATTTGAATTTGGAGAGGAAGTAATGGTGTACTTGAGAAAAGCAAGATTTCTAGTTGGAGCATATAACAAGTTGAAGATGAAGAAGTTTGGACCTTGTAAGTTACTCAGGAAATTTGATTCAGGGAACACATATGAAGTGGAATTACTGAAGACATTGGGTATATCACCTATTTTTAACATTGTAGACTTATATCAATATCATGAAGCAGAGTTCAGTGATAGCATGGAAGAAGACTTGAAGAAATAGTTACCACAACAAGCACTAGAGTAGATTGAAGACATTTTGGACAGCAGAGTTGGATGCAGCACTAGATGAAGACAATACAAAGAGTACCTTGTGAAGTGGAAAGGCAGACTAGAAGAAGATTTATCATGGATTTCTCAGGCTGAGGTGGACCATCTTGGTTTTCCCCTAGCCCCAGAAAAGTGAGGGACTCACTTTTTCAATAACCCCAGATGATTGATGCAAGAGCATCCTTGGTTCAAGAGCAATCTTGCATCAACCAAAAAAACATTTGCATTTTAGTTTGTTTGCAGTTTAATTTGTTTCTTTTCTAGTTCAGTTCAACCAAAAGTAGATTCTGTATTTTGGTCCAGTAGCATTTTCAGATCTTGTGGAGCTGGATTTAACATCTACATTTATTCATATACATCATATCCAGAATTCAAAGATCCAAACTTCAATACCGGAAAGGTATCGCTATCAGAAGTTTGACTATTTCTAAGAGTAGAGCATCCAGTTAATCACTGACAATCAGCTAAATGAGAAACTTGCATAAGCATTTCCTGATCATTGGATCCTAATGACACATCATTCAATGATCTTTGGTTCATGGCCGACCTTCCTAGGAGATCTATACATCATTCCATTCATTTTCCGTAAGTGTTCTATGCATTTAGGTCCGACCTATCTGTGTATACACGTTACATCTCTTCTTTGGAATTTGTGATCTTCCTTGGCTGACGCAAAGAAATCTATTGATCTGGACTCGATATATATTGATGTAATAGATCCTTAGGAAAGTAATTAACATAATTCTCATGATTTAGAAGATTGATAGTTTAGATTTTGTGTGAAGGACCTTCAAAGCTTTATCTTGCGCATGTATGTAATCAGGCCTGTGAGCCCTAATTGTAAGCCCGCCTATTGCTGGCTGATCTCTATTTAAATTCTATGATATACTGAATGACTAAATCTGCATTTGTTCTATTTCTTTGAGTTGTTTCCATTGTGTTTACTCTTGCTGCATGGTTCAAACAATTCATTCTGTGAACCCTTTTGCTGTGACTGCACCAGAAGAGCTATGGTCTTCTTTGGAAAGGAGATTTCTTTTGAAGTTGTTCCTTTTGAAACCCTTGTTGTTATTTTCATTTTCTCCAAAAAGACATTTAGGTGCATAATGACCAATCTTTCCACATTTAAAACATTTGAAAGGTAGCTTACCTTTATACTTGCATGAACCCTTCTTTACCTTTCTCACAAAGTTTTCTTCTTCTTCCTCAGACTCATTGTGTGGACCAAATGTTCTTTGTTTGTAGCTTTGAAAGTAGCTTCCCTTTTGGATGTATCTTAGACTTCATTTCTCATCTCATATGTAGTGAGGGACCCAAATAGATCATCCATGGTAAATGTGTTCAGATCTCTGTCTTCTTCAATAGAATAAACTTTTGAATCAAATCTATGAGGGAGAGATCTCATAACCTTTTCCACAACTGCTAAGTCTTTCACTTCTTCCCCTAGCCCTCTAATTCCATTGACAACTTCATCCCTTCAAAGTAAGTAGTTAGCAATGCTTTCCTCTTCCTTCATTTTTAGATTCTCAAACATTCCTTTGTAAGTTTGTAGTTTAGCTTGCTTTACTTTGTCATCTACTTCATAGAGTTTTTGGAGGTTACCCCATATTTCCTTGGTTGTATTGTACTGCATTACCTTGACAAACTTTGAGTTGGTTAGACCACTTAAGATAGCATTCTTGGCTTTAGCATTGTCTTCAAAGGCCTTCTTCTTAGACAATTCTATGAGAGGTTATGTAGGAACAGTATAAGCATCAATCACAGATCTCCAAACATCATACCATAGATAGGTAAGATAGGTTTCCATCCTTACACTCCATAAGGCATAGTTAGTTCCATCAAATAGAGGTGATATGTTAGAAGTGGATCCTTCCCGAGCCATGTGTTCTAATCCAAGATCTGCCTTTAGCTATTAGTTTGTACCAAGGAACCTAGCTCTAATACCAATTGTTGAACACAGAAATACTAAGATGGGGGTGAATCGATATATATAAATTCAAATTCTTTCCCTTTGGATGTTTTCAATCAATGTAAACATTTAACCACATGAAGTAAAAGACACACACATAACACTAGATTTACATGGAAACCCAAGATGGGAAATGTAGTTAGGGTAAAATTGCAAATAGGGTAAAAGAATAAACAACAATGATCAAACACTAACAATTGCACAATGAAGCACAAGACAACATGAAAATCAAAATAACAAATGTAAATGTAAACCGATCTCCATGCCATGCTTGATTTATCTCCATTGTTCTTCTCCACCTCACATGGGCATGCAAGATTTTGAAGGCTGATTGTTGGAGGAATGTTGGGTGTTTACTTATATAGCATAATGATAAGATAAAGATGATAGATGAATGATTGATATATGGAAGATGATGATAATGGATGATAGATGAAAAGGCTCTAATGTGATTTTAGCAGCATAAGGATACTCCAACTTAATGCCTGAAAATGGCTTAGGAGAGGGTTGATTTATAGGAAAGGCTTGGTTCATATGGATGCTTGAGACTAAAAGGCCAAATGATTGATGTGGACGGCTAGGATTGATTAGTTATTCCCCCTCTTCAAGGGAGTTGTAGTCATTTGACAAGTGGATGAAGGATAGGGCTCATATGTGACTGTGTACACAAAAAGAACTACATGTGTGATTGTGTATATAAAAAGTACTACATGTGAAAGATATTAAATAAAAAATGTAGTACCACATGATTCAATTAAGAGGTGGACAAGTGTCGAAATGTGGTGAGAGGTGAGGACTTAATTCAAATATTTTATTTGAATTAGTTGGGATATGTGAGGCAAATTAATTAAATAAATAAAATTTATTTAATTAATTAGATAAGTGGGATAAGGATGGGATTTTAATTAAATAAATAAAATTTATTTAATTAATTGGCTAATGGATTAGTGGGATTAAGAGTGGGATTAGGACAAAATGCTACATGATGTCTAAACAATGTTTTTGACTAGGTGTTGCAGGACATGGACAAATTTGGGTGTCTACATTTTTCCCCTCTTTGAGATGATGTTCAAGATGATGAGATTTATGTCGAGTAGCATCATTTCAAAGAAGCTAAGGTATGAATAGAGGAAAATGATAGGATGAGGATGTGAAAATGGGATGATAGGATTGTTAGTTTTAGGATAGCCAACTGAGAGGGGGGGTTGAATTAGTTGTCTCAAAACTTTCTTTTCTTTAAACACTTAAATCCTTCCTATATTTTAATAGAATAATAATAATTCAATCAAGGAAGCATAATGCAATAATTCAAGAGCAAAAACACATTAACACATATGACACCAAGATTTTAATGTGGAACCCCTGGTTAAGGGAAAAACCACGGGGTGACTAACCCAAGATTGTATTCTCTGTTAAAAGAATATGATGAACAAAATGGCACTTGCCAATTAGGGCTCACTGCCCGAGCACACTTCTCAAAAGAGGCCCACTACCTACGGAGACACACTGTCTATAGAATAATAAATATTACATACTTGAACTGGAGATTAGCATCTTCACCATGCTTGAGTCAGATCCATTTAAGTTCAATACTTCTGCTCTGTCTTTCACTCTTCACCTCTCTACCACCCTCTCATCTCTACATGACCTTTGAAATGACTTCACAACTCTTATTTATACAAGACATCAACTTCGGGATAATCATCAAAGTCGGCACAATACATACTTTAGTTTATTACAGAGCAAATACACAAATACAACTTGACTTATTACAAAAGACTTCATGAGAATCACCACACTATCAGCCACACATATCTAGGACTTCAATGTTCTTAGAGGAACATGCCATGCTTCGCAGAACATCTTCAAGATCATCCACAAGATGTGTAAAACATTCGGTCAGCCAACATGAACTGGACATAATCTAGAGACCCCCACAGGCTTTCCTGAGTCACCAAGAACATCCACACCACTTCTACTCACTGAAATCATTCTCTTCTTCATCCAAAACCTGAAGAACATAGTCTATCATACTGTCACATTGGAATAAGTGCTTGTGGACCTCCAAACCACAAACCAATTGAGTTGTCAATTCACATTGGCTTCCTCAACACTCCACCAAATCCACAGAATAAGATATTGCATTTCTGGATCTCACTGGACCTATTTATGTCACTCTGTCACCTCTGAACACCTGCCAGAACCGATTTTACTCATATGACCATAACTTCTCCAAATCTTCATGCGGACGTCTCAAATCTTGACTGGATCATCTTTAGACACATATACATAAACCCTTTGATGCACATCCTCTGATCTTCATCTTAGCTGGGATCTTCACTTCATAGAGCTTCATTGTCTTCACTATTCTTCTTTGTTTCTGATAGGACTAATTTTCTCAATATCCTTAGCATACAACTCATCCAATCCTTGACATCAACGCAACAAGAGTATGTTGACATCAATGAAAACACTGGTTAGGCCCATACTTGCAATAATCTCCCCCTTTGTCATTGATGGAAACATATGATGTGAAAAATTGTTTTAACCATCAAGATAAGAACTTCTACTCACTAACTAACATAACTCCCCCTATCAACAACAACCACTCACATGTATTCTCTTCATTTACTACTCCCCCTTTGATTAACAACCACTTTTTTTTTCACATGTCTTCTTTCCCCCTTTGACATCAATGGCAAAGGGCACATACTTGCATCAATCTTCTGAATCATACATACTGCTCCCCCTGAGTAGCAGCTTCCTATCATCAATCCAGACCACAAGATATGACTGTGAGATCCACTAGACTGATGCACATCAGTGCACCTTAATTCAGAATCGGAGGGGTAATAACCCCTAAATTCTCCCTAAGATACTCAAAAGAGTCCTTAGGTAGAGGTTTAGTAAAAATGTCTGCAATCTAATCCTTGGAGGGCACAAACTCCAATCTGACTTCATTCTTGTTCATCTACTCGCTCAAAAAGTGAAACTTGATGGATATATGTTTTGTCTTTGAATGCAACACTAGATTTTTTGCTATATTTATTGCACTTGAGTTATCAGAGAAGATTGTGATGGGTTCCTAATACTCCACTCTGATGTCTCTTATCTTTTGCTTCATCCACAATACTTGAGTGCAACTACCTGTTGCTGCAATATATTTTGCTTCTGCAGTGGATAGAGATATTGCCTCTTGTTTCTTGCTTAGCCAAGAAACCAATCTTTTCCCCAAAAAGAATACACCACCACTGGTACTATTCTGGTCATCCACATCTCCTGCCCAATCCACATTTGTATATGCATCAAGAGAGAAATCATGATCTCTAGGATACCATAAACCATACTCAACTATTCCTTTTAGATATTTGAGAATCCTCTTGATTGGCATGACATGAGATTCTCTAGGATCAGCTTGGAATCTGGCAACAAGACCAACAACATTCATAATGTCAGGTCTAGTTTGAGTAAGATACAGTAGTCCTCCAACCATTCACTTGTACTTTTTCTAATCAGCCTTAGGAGAGTCATCATCTTTTCTTAGTTTACATCCGGTTGCCATGGGACTATTCATTGGTTTTGAGTCTTCCATCTCAAATTTCTTCAACAAATTTTTCACATATTTGGTCTATGAAATGAAGATTCTTTTCTTTGTTTGAGTGATTTGTAGACCCAAGAAAAAATTCATTTCCCCAAACATGGACATCTCAAATTCACTTTTCATTTGATTTGCAAAAGTTTTGCACATACTATCTCTTCCTCCAAAAATGATATCATCAAAAAGTACTTCAACAATAAAAATATTTTCATCATCAATCTTGAAGTACAAGTTACTATCAACAGTACCTTTGTTGAAACCAATCTTCAAAAGATGTTTATCCAATCTTTCATACCAGGCTCTTGGGGCTTGTTTGAGTCCATATAGTGCTTTCTTCAACTTGAAGACCATATCATCATGATCAGACAATTGAAATCCATCCGGTTGCTCAATGTATACTTCTTCTTCCAAGTCATCATTTAGGAAGGCAGACTTGACATCCATCTGATATACTTTGAAATCCTTGAAGGCAGCAAAGGCAAGAAATAATCTAACTGCTTCAATTCTTGCCACCAAAGAAAAAGTTTCTTCAAAATCAACTCCTTCTACTTGAGAATAACCCTTGCAGACCAATCTGGCTTTGTTTATGACTACTTCACCATCTTCATTCAATTTATTCCAGAAGACCCATTTGGTTCCAATCACATTTTTGTATCTAGGTCTGGGAACAAGATCCCAAGTCTGATTTTTCTCAATTTGCATCAACTCTTCCTTCATTGCTTTAGTCCAGCTTTCATCATTGCATGCTTCACTTATTGTCTTTGGTTCAATCTTTGAAACCAGACAATACTTTTCTAAGTCTTGAGAAATCTTTCTTCTTGTTTGAACACCTTTTCTTTTATCACCTATGATCTGGTCTTCAGAATGATTCAGTCTTACATATCTGGGAGTTTTGAGAATTTATTGCACTTCTATTTCTTGGATAGGTTCATTCAAACTTATCTCTTCTTCCTGTATTTTAGGATTATTCAAATCAGTCTAGATCTAAATTTCAGAAGGGGCATGAACCAAAACATCATTCTGATCATCTTCTTCATATTCATAAAACCTTGAGGGTTTTTCAATGCCTTCATCAACCTTCACATTTGTACTTTCTATAATCTTTCTCAATCTCTTGTTATAACACCGGTATGCTTTCCTTTGAGTAGAATAACCCATAAATATTCCTTCATCACTTCTAGCATCAAATTTTCCAAGGTCTTCATCTCTTTTAATGTAACATTTACTACCAAAGACTCTGAAATACTTTACAATGGGAGTGATGCCAAACCAGAGTTCTTAAGGGGTCTTACCAGTATTGCTTCTGATTTGTACTCGATTAAGATATAGATAGCAGTGCTTACAACTTCTCTCTAGTAGATCTGAGGAATATTTGCTTCCATCATCATGGTCCTAGATGCTTCTTGGATGGTCTGGTTCTTTCTCTCCACTACTCCATTCTGTTGTGGAGTCCTTGGACCAGATAACTATCTTTTTATTCCATGTTTCTCACATAATTTTATGAACTCTCTGGATGTGAATTCTCCACCTCTATCAGACCTGTTTAACATAGTTTCATTCTCTACCATTGCCTTGAATATTTTGAATTTCTCAAGGGCCTTAGATTTCTCTTTCAGGAAAGTCACCAACATCATCCAGGAATGGTCATCAATTAATAACATGAAATATCTATCACCTTGCAAAATCTTGATTCTTGTCGGTCCACATAGATCAGTATGTACTAAGTCCAACAATCCCGTAGAAGATTGTTCCTTACTTTTGAATGCGACTCTGCTCTACTTACCCAACTGACATTCTTTGCACAAACTATTAGTAGGTTTCACTAATCTAGGAAAATCTCTTACATCCTGAGTGTTGCTTATCTTGATGATATTATCAAAATTCACATGACACATTCTCCTATGTCACAACCAACTCTGATCAATTTAAACAAATAAACAACTTTTGCTAGTACCAACCAAGTGAAAGATGTTAACTTTTGTTTGAGTACCAGATGCAATCTCTATTCCAGAACTTTCAAAGATCTTACATTTTCTATTTTTGAATCAGAGATCATAGCCTTTGTCCACCAATTGTCCAACACTGAGATGATTGTGCTTCAGACCTTCAACATACAGTACATCACTAGTTTTTTTCTTTCCATCAAAAGAAATAGTTCCTCTACCTTTGATTCTACCAGCAGAATTATCACCAAATTTTACAACTCCTCCTTCATATCTTTCTAGATCTATGAACTTATTTTTGTCACCAGTCATAGGGTGGGAGCATCCTTTTCTTCAACTTGGGCAGCCAAAGCTCTTTCTATCATTTTATGATTATAAATTTAGAGGGCATTGGATCTTCTTCCTTGATAGAAATAAACACCCAGCCACTTTCAGATTTGTTTCCTATCTCTAATTCATCATCTGTTACTCCTTCATCATCATCATCTTCATGAACATAGTAACATTTCTTTTGGAATCTTGATCTATTTGGATTTACCCTTGAAAATCTTTCTCGACACCTTGAGGCAAAATGACCAATCTTGTTGCAGTTGAAACATTTGAAGGGCAATTTTCCTTCATAGTTACAAGATTCTATTGGCAGTCTTTTTGTAATAAGGGCTTCAAGTTGAGCATTGTCTACTTCATCTTCTTCCAGATCTTTTCTTTCTTTTTCATACCATGATAGTTTCTTTGAGGATTTCTCTCCTAGATCATACCTTTGTTTGCCTTTTATAAAAGCACTAGCTTTGAATGCAGATTTAGTCTTGGGGGGTGCATCTCGAAACTCGGCCAATTCAAATGCAACCAATTTTCCAACCAATTGATCTCTTGTGATATTTGATAAAGATCTAAATTCTTCAATAGTACCAACCTTGTGTTTGTAAGCAGGAGGTAGGGATTTGAGAACCTTGGCAACAATCTCATCTTCATCCAAGATTCCACTAGCACACCTAATGCCACAAACAAGCTCATTTACTTTTGGCATAAATGTAGTGATATTCTCATCTTCATTCATCTTCAGGTTTTTGAATTTTCCTTTCAGACTCTGTAGCTTGGCATGTTTAACATATTTGTCTCCTTCATGCAGAAGTTCTAGTTTTTCCCAAATCTCATATGTTGTTTTTAAATCTATAACATTTGTCAGCTCTGAATTAGATAAGGCACTTAGTAAAGCTTCTTTAGCCTGAAGATTGTCTTTAGCATCTTTGATTTCATCTACAGTTGTCAGACCATTCTTTGGAGGAACATACTTCTTTGAAGTTATGGTCTAATATTGCATTCCCATTCATTGTAAAGTGACATTCCATGTGGCTTTTCCAAAGAGTGTAATTAGTTCCATCAAACCTCAGACTATCCTTCTTGTAGGAAGACATCCTGGATCTCCTCAAGCAGTTAAGCTCTTTTAGAGGAACTTAGCTCTGATACCAATTGTTAGTTTTAGGACAGACAACTGAGAGGGGGGGTGAATCAGTTGTCTCAAAACTTTCTTTTCTTTAAACACTTAAATCCTTCTTATATTTCAACAGAATAATAATAATTCAATCAAGGAAGCATAATGCAATAATTCAAGAACAGAAACACATTAACACATATGACACCAAGATTTTAATGTGGAAAACCCGGTTAAGGGAAAAACCATAGGGTAACTAACCCAAGATTGTATTCTCTATTAAAAGAATATGAGGAACAAAATGGCACTTGCCAATTAGGGCTCACGAGCACACTGCTCATAAGAGGCCCACTCCTATGGAGACATACTGTCTACAGAATAATAAATATTACATACTTGAACTAGAGATTACCATCTTCACCATGCTTGAGTCAGTTCCATTTAAGCTCAATACTTCTGCTCTATCTTTTGCTCTTCACCTCTCTACCACCCTCTCATCTCTACATGACCTTTGAAATGACTTCACAACTCTTATTTATACAAGACATCAACTTTGGGATAATCATCAAAGTTGGCACAATACATACTTTATTTTATTACAAAGAAAATACACAAATACAACTTGACTTATTACAAAAGACTCCATGTGAATCACCACACTGTTCGCCACACATATCTAGGACTTCAATCTTCTTAGAGGAACACGCCATGCTTCGCAGAACATCTTCAAGATCAACCACAAGATGTGTAAAACATCTAGTTGGCCAAGAATAGGAAGAACATCATCATCCATACGTAAATCTTCAATTACGAGCTCAATCTTCAATGCAGACCGTCAACATGAACTAGACACAATCTAGAGACCCCCACAAGCTCTCCTGAGTCACTAAGAACATCCACACCACTTCTGCTCACTAAAATCATTCTCTTCTTCATCTAGAACCTCAAGAACATAGTTTGTCATCACTGTCACATTGGAATAAGTGCTTACAGACCTCCAGACCACAAACTAATTGAGTTGTCAATTCACATTGGCTTCCTAAACAGTCCACCAAATCCATAGAATAAGATATTGCATTTCTGAATCTCACCGGACCTATTTGTGTCACTCTGTCACCTCTGAACACCTGTCAGAACTAGTTTTGCTCATATGGCCATAACTTCTCCAAATCTTCATGCGGACTTCTCAAATCTTGACTGGATCATCTTTAGACACATATACACAAACCCTTTGATGCACATCCTCTGATCTTCATCTTAGCTAGGATCTTCACTTCATAGAGCTTCATTGTCTTCACTATTCTTCTCTACTTCTGATAGGACTAATTTTCTCAATATCCTTAGCACACAACTCATCCAATTCTTGACATCAATGACAACACCGATTAGGCCCATACTTGCAACAAGGATAATGATGGAAAATAGGATGATGATGTGAAGATAGGATGATGATGCCCCCTCGAGAGGATAGGCGGGTTTGACAAACACTAGTAGGCTCTCGAAATGAAAAGGATTGGTTAAGGAAGATAGATAAGGAAATGGATAGAAGAAATGAAAGATGTGTTATGTTGCAATGAAGGTGAGCAACCATGATGTTTGATATAGCACTAGACATTATACACCAAGGTATAAGGACCAGGGTGACGATGTGTCTTGTGCACCCAGCGTAATACAACCTTGTCTAATGTATGAGGAAGTAAACTTAGAGCATTGAAGTCCTAATGCACAAAAGGTATGGTATGACCTTAGATGCAAACGATAATGCAAAATGCTATTCCAACATACACAAGATATGAATATTAGCTGGAAATGATACCGATGTGATACAAATGCAAGATAAAATGATAGCACACACAAGCAAGCAAGCAAGAATGCACAAATGATACAAAAACAAACAAGGTATTGCCCTTGTCAAGATGTAAACTAATGATTAATTGCTGATTGATGATGATAATAGTGTTGTCATTGCGGGGAATGCTATATCCCTAGATCAACACAAGGATGTGGGAATGATATATTCCATTGATGATGATGATTATTGATTGTTGATTTGGTTTACGACAAGATTAGGATCAAGACCATTGATTGCGATTAGATAATTTGACACAATTGATTATCTTGATTGGTACAGATTGATGATTGACTTGCATTTGGATTATTGCTGGGAATTGATTTGAGTTGAAATGATTTGATTGGTTTAGATTGAATGGATTGAAGAATTGATGAGATGATGTGATTTATTAGAAGAATTGATTTGAAGGATTGATTTGAGGATGATTGATCGTTGATGAATTTGATTTGATTTGATGATTTGATTGGATTTGTTTTGATGGATTTGATGTGATGGATTGTTTGATGAATTTGATTTGATTTGATGATAGTTGATTTGTTTGGATTTGGTTTTTGATGAAGTGATGGATTTGATTTAAGGGTTGGTTTTATTACTTGGATTTTTTATGGATATTTGATTTTTTTGGATTTTTGGAATGTTTAACTTTTTTGTATTTTTTGAATTTTTTTTTTTTTTTAGATTTTTGGGATATTTGATTTTTTTGTATTTTTTTGAAATGTTTTGGAAAATGCCAATGGACTTACAATTTGGATAGCCTTTGTGCTTGATACCAATTACAAGGGAAAACCAAGTCTAGGTGCAAGGATGGATGATGGATGGATAAAAGGATGGGCAATAGTAAATGGCATGGAAGGCTCATGATAAATGGATGGATAAGAGGATAGGCCATGGAGTGGAAAGCTTGTGATAAATGGATAAATACAAAGATAGACTATAGTGGATGGAGGTATACCTCATAATGGAGCTAGGATGTGATCTCCAAAGACTATGTCGCATAGGAACAAAATGACCCATTCTAGGTAGTAGACTTAAGATTTTTCATGAGAAAGCTTATAACAATAGGATGACATGATGGGTTTTACATGACAAGGCTTATGATAAATGGATAATGATATGATTATTTGGAAAGGATGAGGTATATCAAGAGATATCCAAAATAAGTTTCAACATTTTGCCCCTATGTCTTCATCAAGATCACAAGGAGGGAAGGGAGGATGAATGGATTCAATAGGATATGCATATGTATGTAATGGATAAGGATGATAGGATGGTGTGGTAATGGTATGATGGGATAGATAGTGTGGATGAGACAAGGTACCCCAAAGTGTAAGTGACATAGAAGATCAACCTACACATGACGCCTGTTTGCCAGGTTTTCATCATGGTACTTATCCAAGGCGCCTGTTTACTAGGTTTTCACCATTGGACGAAGGGATCTCTCATTACTTTTTTTTTTATGGGATAGCATGACCATTACACATGGCGCCTATTTATCAGGTTTTCACCATGCTAATGGATAGGAGGGACTCAAGTGTCTAGTGCTATGAAAGGTGATAGTGTCCCATTAGATGAATGTCATCGCATGGACCATGTCATTATGCTCATAGATGTTAATAAGGGATTGCATGGATGGGAGATGGATGAGGTAGATAGTGGATTGTGATGTGGATTATGATGTGGATTATGATGTGGATTATGTCAGACTTAGGATGAAAGGATGGATAAAAGGCTTATGCAAAAGCATGGACCATAGGAAGGTGATGGGGAAGATATGTTGGATAATGGATGAATGTTGGGCAGATGAAGGTATGTGGAAGTGTTGTGGAATGGAAGGGAATCATGACCAACAGTTGCACACACCATGATAAACATTGAAGCTTTTGATGGGAAGGTGGTTTAGGAAGCAATGGTGATGTTTTCTTAGGAGATGGGTGGTTGAGTGATTTAGGTACCCACATAGCCTTAGGATTTTTGTGATTTTTGTTTTTCTTGTGGGATGAAGGAAATTTTTGAATGGAATGGAAATTTTGGATGGAAGGGGATGGTTGGGATTTTTGAGAGGAGGATACCTCATTTGACTTGCATGATTTTTTCTTAGGGACCCAAACCATTTTAGTTTTGACCTTTTATTTTGAAGGTAGGGGCTTGGGTTACTTTTTAGATGGATTTGGCTTCAATTCTTTGCATTTGTAGCCTAAGGTATAAGGATCTTTAGGATTTTTGGTAGGACTTTTGGCTTTATAGGTAGCAGCATCCAAATGTTTATTTTGGAATCCCATGGACATGATGGAAGAGGGGCTGGTGGAATGAGTGATAGCTTTATGTTTAGACAATATATGCATTTGTTGGTCATGATTAGGATTGTAAGGGTGATTATGGATAAATGGATTAAAAGTGGGTTTATGGATAAATGGATAAGGGGATTGGAGGATAGGGATATTAGGAGTTGGGAGTAATGGTGGTAAAGTGGATGGAGGGATATTAGGAGTTGGAAGAAGTGAAGGTAAAGTGGATGGTGGAAGATGTATGGTCACATGCTTTTGACATTTGTAAGTTGATGGAGGTGGAATGGCTACATATGTTTTGGGTATATGATGTGGTTTGTGATGGAAAGTGGACTTAGGAGGGATGGAGGAATTACCAACATCTTTAGATTGTTTACCTTGAGGTGTATATCAAAGGCCATATGAGCATGGAGGAATCTCAACATGGTTTGGCTCCAAAATACCTTGTTCATAAAGGCCTAGGCCTTTACCTTGGTAGTTCATGTTTTGGAGGATACGATGGAGTATAGGACTTGGTGTGCTTTGAACATTAGACTTGAGTTCATTATTGGATGGAGAAGGTAAGGTGGATGACAAAGGTTGTCATTGCCCTAAGGAAGAACATTCATGGATGAAGGTGGATAGGATAAATGGACATGATGGTTGACTCGAAGTGGAATCGATAGTGGATGTGGAAGGAGGATCATTAGGATCTTGATTAGCATTGTGTTCATGTAGATCCAATTTATTTGTTTGATCTTTTATGCTTACTTGGGGGACAAGTGTCTCATCATGACAAGTGGATGTTTGCTCATTATGGATAGGGCTAGATGACGGATGACTAGGAGCAATGTGGATATCTTGCTCATGGATAGATATAGGATTATGGAGAGGATCAAGGTGCTCATGGATAGCTTCTTCATAGATATCATCTTGATCATGGAAAAGGAACATATTATGGATAGGTTGCATAAAAGTGATTTGATCTTGAGTTGGACTAGGGATTAATGTTTCCACATGCTTAGGATTAAACTCTTGACATACCTCTTGGGTTGCTTGAATGGAAGTGGAAGTGGTAGACTCTTGGATAGGCTTGACATGTTCTTGAGGGTTATTGACCTGAAGGTATAATAGCTCTTGACTTGGGTTCATGATAGGCTTGATTGTTTGTGGGTCACATGATGGTGTTAGGATAGGACTAGGCATGGTGTAGGACTCTTTTATAGGCTCATGAATGGGTGTTTGACATGGGAATAAGTTGTTCCTTGCTAATAGCCAATGGATCACATCCTTTGCAAGGGTATGTGTAAATAGACAATATAATGGATGGATGATAAGGGTGGATAGGGTTGGAGGCTTATGATCATGATTAGGTTGAGGGCTAATTGGATTGTATGGATTAGGATTAGGATTAGATGGGGGGATAATGAGATTGGATATATTAAGATTTTGATTAGATGGGGGTGACACATGGGATTTGGATGATGTGACATGATTTATGATTGTATGTCGATACACCTTGTAAACAATTGGAAAAAATATTGGGTATTTATTTGTATTATGGCCTTTGGTCCTATGGTATGCACAATAATCATGTTCATCATATGGACTTTCTTCACATGGTTTGACTTCGGGAAGTTCAATGAGTTTTGCTTCAAGTATCCTTTGTAAAACTATCTCAGCTGCATCCTTTGGTGAAGGATTAGAATGACATGGTGATGAAGGTAATGGAGGGCTTGGTGGTTTGGAAGGTAGAGAGATTAATGGACTAGGAATGGGATCACATGGTGGTGTTGGGATATGACTTGTTGGCTCATGTGTTGGCATGTGATTGGATGGTGGAGGCCACTCTAGATTGGTATCTCCCTTGTCAAAGGTAATTAAGTCTTGCATAGGATAACTTGGGCTTTGATTTATGTACAAGGGACCACTTGGACTTGGACGTGCTTCTTGTTGCAAAGGTGGACTTAGGCTCACTTGTGCTTGTTGTCGAGGCCATTGATAGTCTTGGTGGATGGGTGAAATGATGGGATATGTAGATAAAAGGTCTTGGGGTTGGTATGAAGTTGAGGGCATTTGATCTTGTTGCCAAGGCAGATTTGGGCTTACATGTTCTTGTGATGTGGGTGGATATGTTGATGTGACATTGACATGATAGGTGGATGGATTAGGTTGGTATGAAGTTGAGGCGGATGACACATAGGATTGAAGTGGAATTTATTGAGGTTGGGATAGTGTTTGGATTTGTTGTTGTGGTATGATTTGTTGTTGATGTGATGGTTGGATTTGTTGAATTGGTTAATATTGTTGTGGTGGGAATTATTGATGGGGATAAGGGTTGACATTTGAAGAAGTTTGATAGGTTGGTGAAGGATTGATGTGACATATGGGTGGATGAGGTTGATATGAAGTGGAAGGTGATGACATGTAAGGTTGATGTGATGATTGGATTTGATAAGTGGCTAAGAGGTGTTGTACGTGTGCTAAGAGTTGTCACATTTGAAGTGATTGGCTTGCTTGAGATTAAAGTTGTTGAATCATGTCATTGGCCTCTTAAATGAATTGTTGGTCTAGAGGTGGCTGGCTTGCTCGAGATTTGTGAAGTCAAAAAATGAGTTTTAGTGCTAGGTCTTCTAATTTTGGCATGGTGTCACACAAGTGTTTAAGTCTTAAGTCCTTTTTGGCAAGTGCTTGATTATGATTCAATGATGATGTGGATTATTTGGATGATGATTGGATGATTAGGATGAAGGTGACTAGGATGAAATTTTAGATTGATTTGTTTATGTGTTTAGTGTTTATAACTTGATTTGGCAATGTTCAAACAAATTATTATGCATATACACACATGAATCACTCACACAAGACACATTAGCAAATTTTGACTTTGAAAATAGAATGTGATGATTAAGCAAGCACTTGAAAATACATCAACAAGCCTAATGTCTAGTCAAGTGGGTATGGCCAAGTAGGTCTTAAGCTAGATTGCACAAGGTTGACTAATGAATTGAAAGTAAAATCTTGCCACACAGTCGGGAGAAAGGGGTAACCCACCCTTCACCTTCACTTCCCAAAGGTATAAAGTTCTTTGGGGCTTAGCCAAGAGGGACAAGATTCATAACTCCCAATGAGGGTGTCTTTTGATTTAGCCTCAGTTGAGGTCATCCCTTGGAGTGGTGTGTCTCCAAGTAGGCCTCCTAGATAGGGTTTAAAAAAGCAAACCAAGTGAGTTGTCACTTGATTCACACTCACACGTGTTAATTAACCCTTAGAAATGAGATGTGTGGAAGACAATTCAAGCACTTATTTTTTTAAACCCAAATCCAAATGTGTAGGAAGACACTAGTTTGTTTTAGCCCAATTTCAATGATGTGTGATTGCAAACAAGATTGGTTTTAATAGCCTAAAGTCCAAATGTGTGATCAAACAAGTTATTCTTTTTAAGCCCCAAATTGAAGTGTGTTGACAAGTAATGATTAGAGATGAAAGATTAGAATGAGTGCACTTGGTTATTTTCACTTTCCACTTGTTGTTGTGACTGATCCAAATGTTTCTCCAGCTCCTTTGATTCACCTACAAGTCACTAACTCCAAAAAGAAACAAGTAAACTTGCATAGAAGAAAGCTATGTGAAAAAGATAAAATCTGAAAAATTCTAATTAAGATGACCTAATACAATAGAATGGATTGTATAAACAAAAAATTTAGAAAATTTCATGCAATTTAAAAAAAAAATTGTTGAAAAAGGATTAAAAATGCAAAAGTTATGCTTGTTTGAAGTTTTCAATGAAAGAGTGCTAAGATTGAAAAATAAACCCTACAAAAAATTAGCAAATAATGTCATCTAGCAGTAAAATAGATATGGCTATGAGATCCGTTATGATTTTCTAATCAATAAAAAAAAAAATTGCTCAAATTGGACTCCATATGCAAAAGATATGTCATAAACTAAAGTTTGAAAAAAAAATATTTTTTTGACAAAAAATCCATTTGTACCATAGATCTAAAAAATAATGATATAGAAAAATAGATTTAAATATTTCTAACCACATGCAAAAAATAGAATGTGATTTGGTTAGCTAGATTGGAATATATTAATTGTTTTCTAAAAGTCGCGCGTCAAAAATGTCTGAAAAATCATAATTACAGGGTCAACTTCAAATCATCATAACTCCTTGAATATTGAGCCAAATCTTTAATGTAACCACTTTTTAGAAAGCTCTCGAAGTCCTCTTTCCAAGGAATCCAAAATCTCCTTTTTCCAAGACCTATGTAAAACAAAAAAGCCTCTGCAATAGATCTAGTCCTAAATAAAGAAAATTAACAATATAAAATATCTTCAACCTACAAATCAAAGTGCATAAATCTGCAAAGTGAGGGTTAGCCCCACCAGGCGTGCCAAATGTAGTTAGGGTAAAATTGCAAATAGGATAAATGAATAAACACATATGATGAAACCCTAACAATTGCACAATAAAGCACAAGACAACATGAAAATCAAAATAATAATATAAATGCAAACTGATCTCCATGCTATGCTCGATGTATCTCCATTGCTCTTCTCCACCTCGCATGAGCATGCAAGATTTTGAAGGATGATTATTGGAGGAATGTTGGATGCTCACTTCTACAGCATAATGATAAGATAAAGATGATAGATGAATGATTGATAGATGGAAGATAATGATAATGGATGATAGATGCAAAGGCTCTAATGTGATTTCAGCAGCATAAGGATACTCCAACTCAATGCCTGAAAATGGCTTAGGAGGGGGTTGACTTATAGGAAAGACTTGGTTCAAATGGATGGTTGAGATTAAAAGGCTAAATGATTGGTGTGGACGGCTAAGATTGATTAGTTATTCCCACTCTTCAAGGGAGTTGTAGTCATTTGATAAGTGGATTAAGGATAGGGTTCATATGTGATCATGTACACAAAAAGTACTACATGTGTGATTGTGTATATAAAAAGTACTACATGTGAAAGATATTAAATAAAAAATATAGTACCACACATGATTCAATTAAGAGGTGGACAAGTGTCGAAATGTGGTGAGAGGTGAGGACTTAATTCAAATATTTTATTTGAATTAGTTGGGATATGTGAGGGAAATTAATTAAATAAATAAAATTTATTTAATTAATTAGATAAGTGGGATAAGGATGGGATTTTAATTAAATAAATAAAATTTATTTAATTAATTGGCTAATGGATTAGTGGGATTAAGAATGGGATTAGGACAAAATGCTACATGATGTCTAAATAATATTTTTGACTAGGTGTTGTAGGACATGGACAAATTTGGGTGTCTATGGGAAAAACCATGGTGAGCCAGCTGCTTGGATCTACTGTCCAAATCCAGCCTCACAAATAAACTTAGATTTACAATATATTTTATGGGCACCAATGCAAAGGAAGCACCAAATCTTTGATACAAAGTTTTATGGACTCTAACCTAAAAGAAGCACCAACTCCCTAATAGAAATTTTTATGGGCTCCAATCCAAAGGAAGCACCAACTCCCTAAAGTGCTACAACACTTACAAGATGAGGCACCAACCTCTGTACCAAAACACTTGACTAATTTTAATGGTTCAATCATCTCTGCAACATCATCTCCTTTAACTCTTTGATATTGACTTATTCAAATAATCTCAACACCTCCACTCTATCATCTCTGCTATCTTCCAAACTCAAAACACTTTTGCAATACACTACAGACTCTATTATGAATCATGCATCATAGCCTCCAAAGTTACTTCTTAATTTTTGGATCATTCACCTTTTCACATATGCTCACACACTTTGAAACAATCTTCTATCCTTCATATATATCCTCTGTAATCCTTCTAAACAATAACTTTATCGGCCTTCATGTAACATGTATCTTAAAATGTGTAATGGCCTTGCTTGTCAGCACCCAAATCATTTGCGGTAATGTAGGAGTGAAATCCCACTATGCGGTTCATACCAAGGGATCTACTAGACCCATTTTACCTTCTCCCAAAATTTCTTGCTAGCACACACTTCCATACACACGGTGCAATCACTCAAATATATCGTGTTAGCACTGCAAACACTTATCCCTTCATAGATTGGCTCCAGACCCTATGCGGTATCAAAGAAGAGAGATATCATCATGTAATGCAGTTCATGCCATGAACACTATATGGCCTACAAAGCCTTCTCATACACTTCTCTTTCTATTTCATGATTTAGCTTGTTGGTGCAAGCAATCAAACTTTGATTTTGGTATCCCTTACACAGTCTAGTCACCCTGTCTTGATATAGAACATTGAAAAAAATACTTCCAGTACTTTATATCCTTTGAAATTTGAACATGTCATTCTTGTATCTTTGCTTGACATAATCTCCAAACCACCAAGTCATATAGGCAAATGCAGTGAAATGTGGTGTCTTTTAATTCTGTCTCTGATGACCTTTCACAGGAACATGACTTGTTCTCACTCTGCTAACTCTGAAAAACTCTATGGTAACTTTAATGCTCTGAAAGTTGGATCATGCATACCTCATAGCCATATTTATCTAATCTCCAAGACATGAGACCATATCTTCATATGTGGTAGAATGAGATACAATCTCCTATGCTTCTACAATATAATTCCCTGTTCCTTTGATAGTTTGATAACTTAGATGATTTCCTTCATATCTAATGCAATTCTTTTCACCAAAAGATAATAGCACTGCAACAAGCATCAATGTATGATATTAATCAAAACACTTTGACTAGTTTCACCTATTCATGAACTTCAGAAGATAAGGTACAACTGTGTACAGATGGTATTTTTCCAACAACATGCTCATGTCTTTCATCATCACAATTCTTTTGATCATCACTCCTTTGACATCCACCTTTGATATCAGTGACAACATGTGCAACATCAAAGCAATCCCACTCCAATCCATGAATGCTGAAGTAATGTCGCTTTCTCCTTGATAAGATCATTTATTGATTTGGTCTTCCTTCTACTTTGGTCTTTGATAATGGTTCATTGTTAAAGAACAAAGAAGTGAAAAGGTTCCTTGAGAAATTTTGCATTCAACATTGCTTCTCTACACCATATTATCCACAATCAAATGGCCAAGAAGAAGCTTCCTGTATATCAAAAAATTTGGATTTTGCAAACAGAAATGATTAAACAATAAAATGCATAACCTAAACCCAAATCATTCAATACCTCAAAGATGCAAGATGAGCTTGATTGATTGATCAATTTGTTGTGTTGATTGCTTCATTCTGCAGTATAACGTTGATAAGAAGATAAATAATGGATGATTGATGGTTGATAGATGCAAGCTAGATGGATTGAAGATAATGGATGATGGCTTGAAATGAAAATTCGGTCAAGTGAGGTTGCATGAAGAAGAATCCCTGAAAATCTCCTCTCAATCTCCTCCCATCTATTCTCTAATATCCCCTCTAATCTCCTCTAATCTCCTCCCCAAATGGCTCAAGAGAGGCTTACTTTATAGGAAAGGCTTGGTTCAAATGGATGGCTAGGATCAATTAGGGCTTTAGATGAAATGGATAGATAGGATTAAGTTAGGTTTCCTTGCACATTAAGAAATTGTAATCATTTGACAAGTGTCAGGAGAAGGATAAGGCTTATGTGTGCTTGTGTACAGAAATACTAAAATTAGGTCCCATTAGTTGTGCATGTGAAAGATTTTAAATAAAAGTTGTACTACCACACATGATTGAATTGAGAGGTGGACAAGTGTCAAAATGTGGTGAGAGGTGAGGACTTAATTCAAAATTAGTTGGGATATGAGTTGGAAATTAATTAAATAAATAAGATTTATTTAATTAATTGGAAAGATGATTAGGATAGGACTGGGATATGAATGGGAAATTAATTAAATAAATAAAATTAATTTAATTAATTGGATAGTGGGATTAGGATATGATTGGGATATGATGTGGAAATTAATTAAATAAATAAAATTTATTTGATTAATTGGCTAAGTGGGATAAGGATGGGATTAAGATGGGAAATTAATTAAATAAATAAAATTTATTTAATTAATTGGCTAATGGATAAATGTGATTGAGAGTGGGATTTAGGACAAAATGATAATGTTTTTGACAAGGTGTTACAGGACATACACAAATTTGGAACAATTTTGGGTGTCTATATTTTGCCCCTCTTTGAGATGATGTTTGAGATGATAAGATTTACGTCGAGTAACATCATTTCAAAGAAGCTAAGGTATGGATAATCAATAGGGATGATGATGGAATGGGGATGGAAAGATAGGATGATGATGATGTAGGATAGAATGAGGAAGGAAAGACTAAGATGATGATGGAATGATAGGATGATGATGGAAATTCGACAGGGTGAAGTTGCATGAAGAAGAATACCCAAATCTCCTACTAATCTCTTCTCAACTCTTCTCTAATCTCCTCTATAATAATCTGAATCTCCCCTAATCTCCTCTAATCTCTTCTCAATCTCCTCCCAAATGGCTCAAGAAAGGCTTGCTTTATAGGATTGGCTTGGTTCAAATGGATGGCTAGGATCAATTAAGGCTATAGATGACATGGATGGATAGGATTAAGTTAGGTTTCCTTGCACATTAAGAAATTATAGTCATTTGACAAGTGTCAAGAGAAGGATAAGGCTTATGTGTGCTTGTGTACACAAATACTAAAATTAGGTCCCATTAGTTGTGCATGTGAAGGATTTTAAATAAAAATTGTACTACAACACATGATTGAATGGAGAGATGGACAAGTGTCAAAATGTGATGAAAGGTGAGGACTTAATTCAAATAAAATATTTGAATTAGTTGGGATATGAGTTGGATATTAATTAAATAAATAAAATTTATTTAATTAATTGGGAAGACGATTAGGATAGGATTGGGATATGATGTGGAAATTAATTAAATAAATAAAATTTATTTAATTAATTGGATAGTGGGATTATGAATGTGAAATTAATTAAATAAATAAAATTTATTTAATTAATTGGCTAAGTGGGATAAGGATGGGATTTTAATTAAATAAATAAAATTTATTTAATTAATTGGCTAATGGATAAATGGGATTAAGAGTGCGATTATGACAAAATGCTACATGATGTCTAAGTGATGTTTTTAACTAGGTGTTGGAAGACATGGACAATTTTGCGAGAAATTTGGGTGTCTACATTTGCATTCAACATTGCTTCTCTACACCATATTATCCACAATCAAATGGCCAAGAAGAAGCTTCCAATAAAATAATCGAGAAAATCCTTCGAAAAACTATTAACAAACATGGCAAAGATTGGCACACTCAACATTCTTATGCATTGTGGGCTTACTGGATGAGTGTTTGTATGGCTATGAGTACTACCCATACAATATTGTGTATGGTGCCATGATCATGCCTTTAGAGTTAGAAATCCCTGATGAAAATTCTTACAAAGAACAAAGACTTCAATAGCTTGAGATGCTCAATGAACAACATACATGCTCTCAAACATCTCCAAGCCTATCAAAAGAACATCCAACGCAACTATAATGAGTGTGTCATTCATCGCTCGTTCACGGTTGGTGATTTGGTGCTCTATGAATATCAACGTAATGTAAATGCTTCTCCAACTAAAAAGGGAAGTTCAATCCGAATTGGTTGGGACCTTACATCATCACTAAAGTCTATGGATCAGGTGCATATAGAGTGTCCACAATGAATGGTATGCCTCTCAAGGAACCTATCAATGCTATACACTTACATAGATATTGTGCTTAGTCTTCTTTCATAGCTTTAAAATTTCATTACATAATTTCATTTCTGAACGTTATGCTAGCATTTATTTAAAGAAAACTATGCCAGATAGTTAATATGTTTATCTATTTAGTATATGTAGCTTCATTCCTAAAAAATGAGTAGTTGTCGTGAATTCTTAAAGTAGTTTTCTTAGTACTAAGAATTACTTGTTAGCATACATTTAGTTAATTTGCACATCATGTAAATTAGATCATTGCCGCATTTGATTAAACAATATCATCATGTTGTTTAGTTAGATCACAATTGTATTTAATTCAACATGTGTGTACACCAGGCAATCATTGTTGTAGTTAATTAAGGAATTTTAACAAGTTGTTTAATTAGATCACATGATTCATCTAGAAAACATCTCTTCAATACATGTATCAATTAAATCATTATCATATTTATTAAACAATCTCATTTGGTTGTAAATTACAATTATATTTAATTGTCACATACATGTCAACTTACGACATCTAATTAGATCTTTGTTGTATTTAATTAAACAATTTATCACATTGTTCCAATTAGATCACAAATGAAATCTAATTAAATAATCACATAACACAATATTACCAATCAAAAAAATCAAAATACTCATATATATATGTAAGATTTTTGATACATGATGTACAAAATCACCACTACAACAAAATGTGGTGTGTCATAATGATACAAAAAAAAATACTAAAAGTCTCATCAATCTGCAGGCCCGTGGCTGCCAAACCCCTCAGGACCTGGTGTTGGCTATGTAATGGATGGCTATTGATGGGAGGCTATAGACCACGAGTGACTCCTAGATCTACTCCATGTCTACAAGCCCCTAATCTTGCCCTTGAGCTCTGTTGCCTCCACCCTGGCATTTGAATACAATTGTAGTTGATCTCTCTCAACTCACAGTTGGTCCACCTCTTCCTACAAAGATACCACACGAGGATCATCCATTGTGGGTGTTGATCCTACCCTGGTCATCTAAAGATCCCAAGAGCCTGATCTAGTTGTGTTTGAAGGGAAACTCATGTCACATCAGCACTCACTACTCTCTGGACTACCTGGTCTCTCTCGGTGGTGACCTAGCCTAGCTCCACCAACCCCTCCTTGTAGGCTACATTCAGCTATGCAATAGGCTCAAATATGTACACACGCCACCCTGTAGTCTGTTGTGTCCTGTAGATGGCTCAGACTAGCCATTGGATCTTTACGGTGGGAACCATTCATGCTATGACCTGACCCATAAAGTCGAGCCATGCACATGTGCAAATGTAAAATAGAAGCAAAATTTGTATCAAAACTCTCATCATGTAAGTCAAGTAAATAAAAATCAAGTGCAACATCTAGTATCCTACTCAATCTCAAATAAACACATGAATGTAAACTTCTCACCTAGATCACTATCCTACCAATCAAGATTAACTAGAGGGGTGACTTTGACTGAGTCTGTGGTCACTAACATTGCAGGGGACACTATAGTGGTAGTCCAACTCATCTCCCCATGGTCATACTAACTCTCAACTCCACTCGTAGAAGGTAGAGACTGTGATGCATGAGGTCAGGCCTTAGGTCTCTCCTCGACAGTGTCACTGTCTTCTTCTCCCTGGATTCATCTAGTGCTAGCTGATCCTCCTCCTCCTTATCATCATCATCATCTCCCTCCTCCTCTGACTCATCCTCCCAATCCATCTAAGGCCTAGGTTCATCGGTGGGGAAGTCTTCCAAAAACATAGGGGCAAGATGAGTCGTGCTCCACCAGGTTGTGTATGCATGGCTCACACCCACAACATCAGTGGTGGACATGGGAGTTGCATCCTTCTCATCATCTGGGTCACTAAAAGAGACATCTACAATGGTAGGTCAGGCCTCACCCCTTGCAAGCCAAGCACACATAGGTCAGACAAGCAGTAGGAACTCTCTGCATATGACTAAACTGCCTTGTCACTTGATCATGACTGACTAGGATCTAGTCCCTCTACATCTTTGCTATCTACCGAGTCTGGCCCATCCATGTTCTACAATCCCTATACGGTCTCCTCAGGATGTCCGCAGACTGCAGTCTATCTAATCTAACCTAGCAATACAAGAGATCACCAAACCACCACAACCTCCTTAGTATGTAGGAATGCACCCATGGGCATGTCTAGATAGGATCTATTGGAAATACCACTAGTCGAGTGCATGTGGTACAATGCCCACACTTAGAGAAGTGTGTAGCCCATCAAGCTATGCCCCAAATCATGGTGAAAATGAGCAAGCACACTCTGTCCCAAGGCATAGATGGTTCTCTAGTCCTCCATCACTCTAATCATATGAATGAGGGCCTCGTGAAGGTGTGAACCTCACCCATGTTGTGTTACCATGAGAGTGATGGTAGTAATCATGATGTGGCACACAAATGGTGTGATCGCAACACTTTGCTCCAACCAAGATATTTAAATGTTCCCAGTGGTACTTGAGGGCACGGTATGACTAAGACAATACATTTGGCTCATCTGGACATAGTCTGTTAGTCGATGCTTTTTGATTCTCATGGCCTCACCTTGCACAAGTAGCTAAAGGATACGATACACATCCTCTAATGTGACTGTCATCTCTCTCATTAGAAGACAGAAGGTGGAGGTGTCTATGTCCTAGTGCTCCATGAGTGCCATCAACATCAGATAATGATATCTCACAGTGGGCATCATGTATACCTACCATAGTCTCATGTCTCTAAGGTGCCCTACCTCTACGACAGTAAGCATCCCCATGCAGCTATGCAGCTATTGTAAATCTTGAACAAGATGTAAAAACTAGGAACTTTATGAGAGAGATTCTAAGCTACATAAAATGGAAAATGCAAAACAAAAGAAAACCAATGATTCCTAGAGATATGCAAATGTCTATGTGACAAAATTGCATTAAGAGCTCAAATATTCATACAAAAGATGGCAGAGTAACTAGACAATCATTCAAGATATAAAATACAAGCTAGGTAGTGCATTTATATTGACTAGGGAGAGGAGAGAGGTGGAAAAATTGACCAATGGGGAGAGGCCACCATACAGGCTAAAGATATCAAGAGCATATTCCCAAGATAGCAAATGCCACCTCCCTTGTAGGATGTTGACACCTCAAATCACCCACTCACTATTAAACTCACTTTATTTTACCTAAGAAAGCTTAATAAAAGTGTAGGAAAAACCTAGGAAATAGGGAAAATAACTAACCCACTAGGAAAATAAAAACCTACACTAATAACCCTCCTTAAGCATAGCTTAGGTGGGTAAAAAGATGGGTCCCAGAAAATCAATTCTAATGAGGTACCAATGTATAATGAATTCCCCCCAATGAGAAGAAGCCCTCTAGAAAAAAGTAGAGAGAACACCCCTAGAATAGAGAGAAAAGAGAAGAACTAAAATACCCCTCCTGAAGTGGACACCAACAAAGCTCGCAAATGAAGGAACTTGCTCTTAGTGAAGTGTTTGGTGAAGATGTCTACAATTTTCTCTAATGTCAGATAGTACTTGAGACCAATGATCTGCTCATGAATCAACTTCCAAATGTAGTGCATATGGATCTCAATGTGTTTGGTCCTCTGATGATGGACCAGATTGTGATAGATTTGTATTGCACTGTAGCAATCACAAAAGATGATTGTAGGCTTCCGGAAGAGAATACCAAACTTAGTGAGAATGTTCTAAATCCAAATGGCCTCAGTAGTGACATTAACTACTCCTCGATACTTAGACTCTATAGATGAAAGAGAAATTGTAGACAACTTCTTCCTCGACCAAGAAACTGGACCAGAACCAAGTGAGATGCAATACCCTGAAGTAGACTTGTGATCCTGAGAATCCCCTACCCAATCTAAATCTATGTGTCCCACTAAGTCAATATCCATGCCCACTACAGAGTGAGTTCCATAATTGTGAGTGCCCTATACATAGTGAAGAATCTGCTTAGCTACTTTTTAATGTAGCTCATGTGGTTCCTGCATGAACCTGGAGACCAAGCCCACAACATATGACAAATCATGCCTCATGCGAGTCAAGTATATGAGACTCCCAACTAATTGGTGATACAAAGTAGCATCCACCAATGGTGTTGAACAATTAACCTCAAGTTTGACCCCTGACAGAAATGGAGTTGGTGCAATCTTACAATCATCCATGGAAAATATGGAGAGCATATCAAGTGCATACTTGGGCTATGCCATGAAGATATCAGATGAAGAGTAAGTGATCTCTATCCCTAAGAAGTAGTGCAGAAGGCCAAAGTCTAACATTAGGAAATGATCATGAAGGATAGTTTTCATTGCGTTGATGGTGGATGAGGAACTCCCTGTAATCAACAAGTCATCAACATAGAGAACAAGGAACATGAGAGTATCATTCTACTGTAGAATGTACACATTCAGATCGGAATGGCATTGAGTGAACCCAACTGATAGAAGCAAAGAGTCCATCTTGGCATACCAAGCCTGAGAGGCAATGTTTGAGGCCATAGAGAGACTTCTAAAGATGAAAAACAAGTGAAGGATCCTATATGAACCCATGTGGCTGCTCCATGTATATCTCTGAAGGGCACCATGAAAAAAAGCACTCTTTACATCTATCTGATGAACTTCCCAATGATGGGCTGCACCAATAACAAGGACAAGTCAGATGGAGTTCATTTTGGCAACTAAGGCAAAAGTCTCAGAGTAGTCAATCCCAAGAACCTGGGAGAATCCTTTTTCAGCTAGGCAAGCCTTATGCTTATCAACCAACCCATTTGTGGCAAATCTTGTCTAATAGATCCACTTGCATCAAACAAGTTTCCTTCCTTTAGGAAAGAGGACTAAATCCCAAGTATGGTTCCTCTTCAAGGAACTAAACTCTTCCTACATAGTAGCATCCCACTTGAGAACACCAAAAGCTTCCCAAAAGGACCGTGGATTAGAAACTAAGGCAATATAGAAATGTGGAGCCTGCTCAAACTATGACCTTGTTCTTCTAGTATTTGAAGGATCACCAACCCAATCACCTAATAACTCCAATGTCTGAAGAGCCCAAAGAGGCCCAATAGGAGAATCTAGAGGAGAATAATCACCCTCTGAATGATGACTAGGAGTGGAGAAAGATGAATCCTCATCATCATCGTCTCCTTCTGAAATGGAGGAAGAAGACTCCTCATCATGAGTAGGAGCATTAAGATCCTTGGAAGAACTATCATCATGCCGCAATGTCTCCAAAGTGATTGTAGTTAGAGAAGTGGTAGGAGAAGAACTAGAAACATCCTCCTCGAGACAAACACTCCTCTTTGGTAGAACCATGTAAAATTTTCCAGATTCTTGCAATTCTTGCTTTGTCTGGAACTATCATGTTGAAATTTTTTTGGCCTAGGGTTTTTACTTGTTGAAAACATTTTGAACATTAATTTTAAAGCCTTAAACCCTAGTGTCATTTTAGTATAAGCAAGGGATTTGGTTCTATTATAATTTTCCATTGACCACTTGTCGCCTATTTCTAGGTTCTTTAAGTTGTCGTGTTATGTCTTGAGACACATTATTTACTGGCCCCTTGCATACAGTTTACCACCTCTAGATCGTATCCAAAGTTTTATTGTTGTCCCTAAGGTTTTAGCAAGTAACCCCTTTAATGACCCTTGTGACCCTTTCTCCTAGTAAACTAAGGTTGTTTTTAAATGATCATGCAAAGGATCGGGCCCCATTTTCTTTTAAAGACAGGTGGCACATTTTGACTGGTTTCCATCATTCCATGGAGAATAAAATAATGGAAAAAATAACACCAGCGGAATGGCAGAAAGTTGCCACCTAGCGGGTTCTATTCATTGATATATCATTGTTGTCAGTCCCTGATAGACACATGGCGATCTCCTGTTATTTCTGTCATTCCACAGAACCTCACCAAAGGGTCCCACCAAACATCAGTGGAAGGATGGAATAGTGACATGTGGCATCTGTACTACGTAATGAGGTCTAGGTGGGGAAAGGCATGCCAAGTGGAGTGCACTTGCATCTTTCCGCCATTCTGCAAAGTCATAAATTGGTGTGCCTTGCTAAATTGTGGAATAGCTAAAAGCTGCCATGTAGCAAGGATGACATAATTTTGACATGTCATTTCTGATGATTTATTTAGGAATAATGAGTTAGAACCTCCTGATTGGCCTGATGGACATTGCATGACATAGAAAGTGGGGTCAGATCTTTGAGACCGATCATATCTATCCAATCTCTACTAGTGTTGCATGATCCAACGATGGGTATTCAAATTTTAAAGAACCAAATGATTCTGTAAATCTAGTTCATGTGAGATGGAAGAATGGCAGATGTGACTAGTTTCAGCCCTAAAATTAATGATGATCCTTACAAAATTCACGCTTTAGTTCTTTTGTACTTTCCATTTCAGATATTTGAAGTGTTGAAGCATAAAAAATGGTGACTTCTACAACATCCCTGACATCGTTTCAAAGTTGGCTATGCGAAATAATCCAATAAGTGGCATACATCTTGTCTCTTGTATTCTATTGTTCTCATTAGGATTTTTATTTCCTTTCTCCTTCTATAAAACTATTCTGAAGCATGAATTAAGAATACTTGGGGTTTTTAAAATCAAATTCCAATATGAAATTGCAAAGAAACAAGAACCCTAGAACAAGAGAAAGAAGAAAACCCTCGCCCTTGCATTATTGTCTAAGAAATGGCTCCCCCTAAGGCCTAGGTTCCTTCCACTTCCCAAAATTGAGCCCTACATGAGGATCTTATAGCCCAACTTCCTAGTTCCTTTGCACAAAAATTAAAATTGAGTGGCCCAAAGTGCAAAGATGGGTTGGTCGACAAATATTTTGGTTGTAAGGATGTAGAAATCCCTGTTTCTGGCTAGTTATTATTTTACCACTAGTGGAGCAAAAGAAACTTCCACTCACCATTGTCAAATGCATGGATGCGAGACCTAGGGAAATTAGTAGTCACCAATGTATTTGATTACATTGAACTACTCTTAGTTATGGCTTCTCATTATGATGAAGCAACCAAAGTAATTAGGGCTACAAATGGAGGTGTTTTGGTGATAATTAACAAAGAGACCATTGCTACAGTCTTTGGGTTAAATTTAGTTGCTTTTATGGAAATTGACAAAGACAGATTCAAGATGCTATACACAAAAGACAGGAGCAGTTACAAAACAATATATCTACCTAGGTACAGGGAGAAGGTGCCTAATCATAGGTCAATCAAAATTTTGCAAAGTGATCAAGAGCCCTTTAGATTAGACACTTTTGAGAGCTACTTTTCTAAGAAATACTATGCATTGTGTCAAGTTTTAGAGGAAGACAAGAATGAAAGAATCCCTATTGCCTACACCTACATGGTTGATGACATTCAGCATCCAACTCAAAATGTTCAATTTTATTTTGCTTCTTATCTAGTAAATCACATACATGAAGGGCTAGTAAATATCAACAGAAAGAAGGAAGCAGTCAAGTTTCAATGGTATTCATTATTATGTCATATGTTCCTGCATCAGGGAAGAGAAAAGATAAAATGGAGCCCTAAATTGATGATCAACCATGTTGACAACATGGGAAATTTACTTCCAGTCCAATGATGGACTCACATATGGGACAAGCATGATCTCCATTCTAGTTATAGGGTCTTCAGAGATCATTTTGTGGTCAAAATATTGGGCCATTTTTAAACAAATATACCTAGAATCCTAAACCCATTATTGGAGTTCCTAAGACCTGGGATAAGAAAGCCTACTTTAGAAATTAACCATAATTGGGGAGATTTCGTTCTCCACAATGAGTGCATAGTTTTGAGAGTGTACGGTTTCCCTATTGGCCCCCATATTTTGCCCAAGTATGTACCACTGAGGGTTGCTTTTTTGGAGGTATTTGGGCCATTTTCAAACAAATATACCTAGAATCCCAAACCCATTATTGGAGTTCCTAAGACCTGGGATAAGAAAGCCTGCTTTAGAAATTAATTATAATTGGGGAGATTTCTTTCTCCACAACGAGTGCATAGTTTTGAGAGTGTACGGTTTCCCTATTGGCCCCCATATTTTGCCCAAGTATGTAGCACTGAGAGTTGCTTTTTTGGAGGTATTTTGGCAATTAACTGAGTCAGAAAGGGTTCACCTTGAAGGCCAGAGGAAGGGATCTTTCTTCCCCTATTTGACAGCTTTTTCTGACTTCAGAATGAATAAGGAAGGATTTGTTAAATTGAATGACAAATTAAATATTTTCAAGATGCAACAAGAGCGTGTCAGATTCTTTGATCCTGAAGGATTTATAAACAACATCAGAAAGGGTATCAGTAGGTACACCATTTCTAATCAGGTGTATTTCCCTGAAGATGTCACCAAAAATTCTAATACTAAAGAGGAAGTTAAGATGAAAAGGACAAGATGGGCTATGTACATGAAGTATGATGAAGGAAGGAGATAGAAGAAGCCTTCTCACAGGGGATTTTACCCAGACATTGTTGATCCTATCAATAGGATAAAGAAGATTTTATCAAATGTTGATGAATTAATTGCTATAAAAGAAAATAAGTCTGCTGAGCTCAAAGGGGAAGAAAGGCCATCACATCAGCCCCCTGCTAGTAATTAGTTGAAGTATACTTTTAAAAGAAAGGTCAAAAAGGTGGAAGTTAGAGAACAAGCTCCACATGCCCCTCCATAGACTCAACTTGCTTTATCTCTTTCACCAGTGCCACAAGTATCTTCTCCCTCTATGCCAGTAATAGAATTGGATTCACCTTATAGGGAGTCCTCTCCAAAGAGGAGGAAAGTTCAACAAGGCCCTCTAGTTGATTATATAGATGATGATGAAGAGGAAATGGAAATCATTGAGGATGAGATATAACATAAAATGCCTTCTCCTAGCAGAGATGAACCTAAGAAGTTTCCTTTAAATAGAATCACTGACATTGTCATTCAAGGAAGGGACATTTCAGATGATATGAGGGTCATGGCTTGTCAAAATTTCATAAATGATGATGAATTTGTCAACTCCAAGGAATTTTTTGATTTCCTCTGGAGATGTAGGAGAAGTGAATATGAAAAGAGATTGGAAGAAGAAATGTCTAACTCTCCTCAAGAAACTCAAGAGCAAGTATCCATCAAGATACTTACAAAGATGAAAGAAGAAGTTAAGGATATTGTATATGCCTAAAAATGACATGATTCAATCTAAATAAATATTCTTAATATTTATTCCCTTCTAATTCCTCTATCAGAAAATAAATAAACAAATTTATTTATTTGATTCATATTCCTCTAAATTAATTAAATATCAAAATATTTAATTATCTCTTCTAAACTCAAAATTAAATAAAATCCTTTATTTAATTAAATTCTTCCAAAACAATCAAATAATTCTTAATTATTTAATTAAGTCAAATCATTCTTCCAAATTTAAATAAATTAAATAAAATTTATTTAAATCCTCTCAATCTCTAAAAATAAAATATAAAAGAAAATATTTTATTTATTCTTCTAAATCATGCACAACAATTAAATAAATTTATTTATTTAATTTGCTTTCTTATCTTCAAATTCTTCAAATATCTTCCAAATCTTCAAAAATAAGTCTTCTTCTTCATGCACACACAATTAAATAATTTATTATTTAATTTCTCTCAAATCATGCAAAAGCAAATCTCAAGTTGAGTTATCTACTCAATCAACCTTGTTTTTATCAATATCTCTTAAATTAGAAAAAAACTTTCTAATTTATGAAAAGCATGTCTTATCTTTAGAAAAGAAAGTAGTTAACTCAAATAAAACAACTTTTGGGTGACACTTGTCTTCTTCTTATTCATTGCACATTCCTCAACTATTTTATATCATCGATCTTCTCATTCTTTCTATGCCGTTGATCTTCTCTCTCTCAAGTCTATAAATTGAACCCTATTCTTCCATTTCATTCATCCAAGCTTTAAGTATTGTTACTTTGTAGGAATTATAGCATGCCTTTGGCACCAATTCCTTCATTGCTTGTGATCAAACTTATTACTATGCATTACTACCATTGTTGTGAAGCTCCTCTTCATCACAATAAACTATCACTACCATTCCCAATTGACATTCTTGAAGCATAGAAAGGAAGTGCACCTTCTAAGGGCATCATTCATACATGCAAGAATGATTGCAATAGGTGATCAATGGAAGCTTTGAATTGAGGAAGGTATGCTTTGTGGTTCATTGTTTATTTGAATCTTCTTTGTTCACCATTTCATTGAGTTTTGGGTAACTTGATATTGATTATTATTGTTTATTCATTGTTGATCCAATTTTCCCTTAACATTTTAGGTGCCCACCCTGCACCAATCATAAAAGATGTTGTGTACCAAGTCCTAGATAGGGAGCTCACCTATAATATTCTCCTAGGTAGACCATGGATTCACGCCATGAAGGTTGTTCCCTCTACGTATCACCAATGCATAAAATTCCCGCACAATGGCAAGCAAGTCACCATCCAAGGCAACCCTGACCCCTTTCAACATTGCAACTCTATCCTTTCAAAACTCAATTGTATCATACCAAACAACAGAGCATCTACATTCCCTACCCCACATCACGATTCTACCTCTGAAGCTTCCTCATCAAGGCCCAAAGAGCAGAAAATTACCATCAAAGAAAAAGGAGTTGGGGAATACTCCATAGAGCACAGCCTCAATCTAGCCAAGATGCCTTTATCTCCTAGATCCTTTGGTCAACCCAAGCATTTTTCAAAGCCATCTACTCCTCCTATACCTCCCACAGTTCCCTTTGTAAAATGGGGGACCTTATCTGATGAAACAGAGGAAAGAGATATCCTATAATGGCTTTATACCGAAGAAGAAGAGAGCACACAACAATAACCACCTAGGCTCCCAACAAAACTCTATGGGTGAGGTGAAGATAGCCTACATAGAATGGGTTACGAAGGACAAGGCTCCATTGGCCTAAGAAAAGAAGGAATTATAGAACCCATTCAACCTTCTTCATCCTCGTTGGCTAGAAATACAAATGGCCTAGGATATAAAGGTAAGGGCAAAGCTAAAGAAAATGCTTGTCTTGTAGAAATGCTCCATACACTTCAAGTGGACAGTGACACAGATTCCAATGAATATGAGTGGGATGATCTGACAGAGCATTCCTATGACGACAAAGAGGTCCATACCATTTGAACTTATAGCCCCTACCATGAGGGACAAATGCTACTGAATAAGCCACTAGAGTGTGATTTGCCTATCCCTAAGAATATGACTTTCAAGGAAGGTTCAAGTTCTATCGCAATAAACAATTTGGAGGAAAGTACCATCCCAAACACTCCCCATACCAATACTCCTAGTATATCCATTCAAACTATCAAGGAATTAGATCTATCCTCTGACTCCCTTCCCCTTGTCCATCGAGGAACCCCTCAACTAGATATGTTCCAAAACGACGATGCCTATATGACTATATGGAACTTAGGGACCACCTACCCAAAGGAGATCATAAAGTTGGTTTTTCTATTGAACTTAATACCATGGCTTATTTCAGAGAGGGTGCCAAGCCTTCCAATCGCAAAAATATCAAAATAAAAACTAGATCTGACAGTGAAAACTGCTCCATGACAGTGTCAGATCCCAAAATAGTAAAAAGAAAGGACACTTCTGAAGGTGAAAACCCAACTATGGCAACTGACGATGGAAGGCTTGACACTCTCCCTAATCACATACACTAGGAGAAGCCACAGATTGTTGTGGAACCAACAGAACCAGTTAACATTGGAACAAAGGAACAACCTAAGGTCAATCACTTTGCTAAGTCTCTAACTCCACTAGAGAAGACTAAGTTTGTACCATTCTTTAAGAGAAAGCAAGTCAACTTCACTTGGTCATACACAGATATGCCAGGGTTAGATCTAGATTTGATTCTACATCATCTTCCATTAGATCCAAGAGTGAAACTAGTGAAACAGAAGCTTAGAAAGATGCATCTACACATAGCACTGCTTGTAAAGAAGAGCTCAAGAAATTACTGGATGTAGGGTTCATCAGAGCTATAGACTATCCAGAATAGGTCTCCAACATAGTACCAGTGTCCAAACTTGATGGCTGAGTTAGACTATGCAATGATTTTAGATATCTAAACAAAGCTTGCCGCAAGGATGATTTTTTGTTGCCAAATATAGATATCATAGTCGACTTAACAACAGGGCATACCATGTTATCTCTCATGGATGGATTATTAGGATATAATCAGATCAGGATAGTACCAGAGGACCAACATTAGATAGCTTTTACTTGTCCATGGGGTACTTTTTGCTAGAATGTCATGCCATTTGGGCTAAAGAACACAGGAGCCACATATCAGCGTGCTATGACTACTATATTTCATGACATGATGCATGTAACCATGGAAGATTATGTAGATGATATCCTCGTAAAGTCACTCACAAGAGAATCACACTTGGATGTGTTAGAGAAAGTCTTTTAGAGACTAGAACAATTCAAGGTCAGGTTTAACCCAAAGAAATGTGTGTTTGGAGTCACCTCAGGCAAGCTCCTAGGATTTATTGTATCAGCAAATGGAATAGAGGTGGACCCCACCAAAGTCAAGGCTATTATGGACATGCCACCACCCAAGACTCTTACTCAACTGAGATCCCTACAAGGCAAGCTACAAGCAATCTGTAGATTCATATCACAACTAGCAGACAAATGTCAACCATTCAGTCATCTCCTATACAAGAACATTCCATTCATATGGGATGAGCAATGTGAAGAAGTACTGAAAGTGTATCTTATGAATCCACCTATTCTCATGCCTCCTATCTAAGGGAAGCCATTGATACTTTACATAACTGCTACACCTACAACTCTTGGAGCTCTTCTAGCACAACAAGATTATGAAAATAAAGAAAGAGCCGTCTACTACATCAGTCGAACATTAGTGGGCTATGAATTGCAATACTCTCAGATAGAAAGATCATGTCTTGCGGTAGTTTTTGCTTCCCAAAAACTCTGACATTATATGCTTACACATCTAGTCAAACTTATTGCAAAAATAGATCCATTGAAGTACCTACTAAGCAAAGTAGCTCTCACAGGTCGCCTAGCCAAATGGGTGATGCTCTTAAGTGAATACGACATTGAGTATGTAGACAGAAAAGCTATCAAAGGGCAAGTCATTGCTGATCAGTTAGCGGATGCACCACTACAGGACACCACACCAATGTAATTTGAGTTTCCAGATGAATCCTTATTCAACATCTCAACACATTCCTAGAAGCTTTACTTTGATGGTTCCTACACAAACCATGGATCGAGGGCAACAATCTTGTTTGTAACTCCTTATGGAGACACCATACCGAAGTCTTACCGTCTATTATTTCCATGCACTAACAACATAGAAGAATATGAAGCCTTAGCCATTGGTCTTACGATGGTAACAGAATGGAAAATCAAAGAGCTACATGTCTATGGTGATTCTCAACTAGTAATCAATCAGGTCAATGACGATTACCAAACCAAAGATGAGAAGCTTGTCCCATACAAGTGGATGGTCGAGGACTTTAAGGAATACTTTTTGATCATCTCTTTTGAGAAAATACCTCAGATTGAAAATAAAACAGTAGATGTCATGGCAACCATTGCCTCTCTTCTTGAAATACTAGAGAATGAGTCACAGTACGAATTCTTAGTGGAAACAATTCGAATACCAACCTATGATCTTCCAGAAACTCATTCCATATGCCTTTTAGTTGGATCTGATTCACCTTGGTATGGTAAGATTTACACTTACCTCAAGGAACACACCCACCTAACTTATCTTCAAACCAATGACAAACCTTTATACGCCAAACCTCTTTCTATACCATTATTGCCGACACCTTATAACGATGTGGTCTAGATGGTACTTTACTCCATTGTTTAGAATGAGAAGAATCCCAAACCGCCTTACAAGATGTGCATGAAGGGATCTATAGAACACACTCTAGCGGTCCTTCCTTGGCTAAGAAACTCATGCATTTGGGTTATTACTGGCCGAACATGGAAAAAGATTCATACCAATTTGTGAAGAAGTGCAAACAGTGCCAAATTCATGGGAACCTGATACATGCACCAGCTCAAGAGTTGAGACCTTTAACGACACCTTGGCCCTTCTGCAATGGGGACTTGACCTTGTGGGAAAGATCCATCCACCCTCATCCAATGGCCACAAATTCATAATAACTGCCACTGAGTACTTTACCAAGTGGATTGAAGTCGTTCCCCTCACCACCGTCACAGGTAAGCAAATCTCCTCATTCATCCTAAATTACCTCATCTGTAGATACAGAATTCCCTCATCCATTATCACAGATAATAGAAGACCCTTCAAAAACTAGGATGTCCAAGAACTCTATGACCGATTCAAAATCCAACACCATTTCTCCTCACCCTCTTATCCCCAAGGCAACAGTCAAGCTGAAGCATCCAACAAGACCATCTTGAAACTCCTCAAGAAGACAGTCAATGATGCTGGCCGTGATTGACACATCCAACTCAATCCTACTCTGTGGGCCTATAGAACTAGTATATGCACTCCCATAGGTGCTACCCCTTACACCCTTGTCTATAGCTCAGAAGTTATCCTACCCATTGAGGTCGAGTTACCATCTCTCAAGGTGTCGTTAAAAGGTCTCATATCAGATGAAGAATACAGAGTTTCCAGATTGCAAGAACTAGAGTTGCTAGAAGAAAGGAGATAGAAAGCCTTTGACCATCTCAAAGCATATCAACAAATGATGTCAAGAAGCTATAACCACAGAGTTCACCCAAGAGTCTTTAAATTTGGAGATCTAGTACTTAAGGAGAACCCCCGCAATCAACAAGATAGAGGAAAGAAAGGCAAGTTTGAACCCAACTGGCTTGGGCCTTATGTAATTGTAGCTTCTTATGGATTAGGGGCATATCAGTTAGAAACATTATAGGGTGAGCTATTCGATGACCCAATCAACAACATGCATCTTCGCTTCGCCGGGTCTATACCTAGGAGAACCCCAATGTAAGGGGGGCATAAAATGCAAAAAAATGAAAAAATCAAAAAAATACAAAAAAATAAAAAAAATTAGAAAAGTACCAAAAAAAAATTGTCCTTTGGTGAAAACCTAGAAAACGGGTGCCTTGGATGGGTATCATGGTGAAAACCTGGCAAACAGGCGTCATGCATACTTTCTAGCTTTCGTGCAAATAAAAGCAAGTGGTGAAAACCTAGTAAACAGGTGTTACTTGTGATGAACTGCTTCCTCCATCTTTGGGAAACCAATCACCTTGTGTCCATTCTTCCTTCACTCATGTCCCAATTGACCCATATCTATTCCATAATAAAATCCTGACAGCAACCTATCATGGCTTGATAATCTATCTCTTTGTTTCCTTGTCAACCAAGATTTTATCCCATATCGTATCCATAGTATGAGCCTGGCATAGTGTCTCTCGTCAGTATCCATGGTCTAAGTCTGTGAACTACGTTACCTCTATGCCGTCATGTAGGCAAGGCCATTTTCAATGTGCCCCTAAGGCTTTCCTTCATCCTTCCTGTATCTTGTCGTCTATCCTCTAGTCCATCCATGGTCCAAGTCCATGAACTACGTTGCCTATGCGTCGTCAAATAGGCAAGGCCATTATTCTAATGTGCCCCTAAGGCTCCATTGTCCCATCCATCCTGTGTCTAGTCCTTCTATCTATCTAAGTCAGCACCACTTTCTTTCACCTAGGTCTTAGGTCCGTTAAGGTTTACCTTGAACTACATTGCCTCTGTGTCATCACGTAGGCAAGGCCATTTAGCAATGAGCCCCTGAGGCACTAGATCAGCCCCTTTATCTCACCAATAAGGATTGTGGAATCTTCTCACCAGGCAAGCAAGTGCAAATAAAACCCTCTCTTTTCAAGCAGAAATCCTGACACAAGACATTAACCTATCCAAGGCAAAGCAGACAAACACCTAAGTCCTAAATTATTTTACCCAAATTATGGCAACAAACTAACACATCTAAATGCAAAAATGTTTTGTGGATTGGAAACATGGTTAAAGTACAAAGTCTTGATTTTTTCTATCATACCTTTCTATGCTACTCGAGGATGCCAAAAACTAGAGATGCTATGATGGGGGCATGATTATTTTCTTTGTTTGTTGTTTGTGGATTACACTTTAGTAATGTGAAGCCTTGTCTAAAGACATGATCGGCAAAAGATCATCGAGGACATCAAAAGTCTAACATGAATGGGGGCAATCTTTGTTTGTTGATACATAAGAAATACTCAGGTCATCTTGGTTCAATTATACCTTGATGCTTGTATTAACTTGCTAAAGCAAAATGCATGTAAGCAATGCCCCGGTCATCTCGATTCAATTATACCTAGATGCTTCTATTAACTTACAACATTCAGAAAAAGTACCAAAAAAAAATTGCCCAATGATGAAATAAACACTTCAATATACTTGCACCATCAAGATATCAAAATCAAATCCATCCATACATCCATATCACATGCAATAAAAGATCCAAACAATGTAGAGTAATAATACAAAGTGAAGCTTGTGAGTCTTTCTATCAAGTCATTCTTTCAAATCAAATCTCCTATCTACCATTCTGTCATTTCTGTGTCAATAGAGTACATTTGGACATCACAAAAACATAGCATATAGTTGCATATCATATCACATGAGATAGTCATTTACATGATTAAATCAGTTGCATACATAATTGAGTGCATCAGGTCATCCGTATACAATCATCACATAGTGTCAACAGAAAAAATCAAAAACATAGATAAGTGCATCACATAAATTGCATAATCATATAGATACCATTTGCATTCACACACATTAGTGACATATCAAGCATCATATCAAAATCTGCATTAGATAAACATCTCATAGCATCAAGTAAAGCATCTAAGTCGGCATTAGGTCATCTAGCATCATATCAAAATATGCATTAGATAAACATCTCATAGCATCAAGTAAAGCATCAAAATCTGCATTAGATAAACATGTGCATCACATCATACAATAGAAATACATCATAATGCATACATATAGAGAGAATCAAATAGCTACAATCATCATACAAATATCATTAAATATGTCCAAATGTACAATATCAAAAGATCTGTCTCTGAATCGGTGTCATATACAATAAATACATCCCAACAAATGGTGATACATGTCTCAAAATATAAAAATGGTACAATCTAGCTATCTGAGCCACCAAAAAGGTACATGGGATCCAAAGTCTGCAAGTCTCTGCTATCCCTGTTGTTGTGGACCACTGCTCCCAGCAGTGTCTCCTCCTCCTCCTCCGCTAGCCCCAGACTGCTGTGGGCCCATCACAGAGGCTCCTGACCTCGATCCTCCTGCCCTCTGAGAAGCCATAGACTGGCTCCTATAGCTTGGGGCCCTCTGACTAACCAGCACCACACCATGGTCTAATCCTTGATAATATTGTGTTTGAGCCTGTGCTCTGGCAAGCTCACCCTGCACCTATGCTAACTACCCCCACACCTACGCCAACTTTGTATGTGCCTGTGCTAGCTGCCCCTGTGCCTGTACCTAATGCACCTGCCCAACCAAAAAACTACTCATTGCATATGTCCCCAGGGTTGCTACCGCTGTATCCTCCTCTACTCAGATAACTCGTATCCGCGCATCTAGCATATCTATCTCTGGTGAGCCCCGCAATGTACTCTGCATTTGTCTCTTGTCAGGCCTCGGCCCTCTTGAGCTGTGCTTGTAGCTGCCTAACCTATACTCTCAGTGTAGCTATGGCCCTCTCCTAGACATCTATTTGTGTTGGACCCTGGGCTATCTGTGCCTATCAATGCCCCTGTGGCTGGGGCATCTGCTGTTGTACCACCTGCTGAGGTGGAGGCATCTGTGCTTGCAGTGCCTGCTGTGGTGCCTGTTGTGCGACCTGTGGTGGCATTACCTGCTGAGTGTGGAAAGGTCCCTCCCCAGCTCTCCTCCTCTGTCTAGGTCAGCCTCCATCATCTCCACCACCTCCTCCTCCATCATCTCCCTCATCTCTGCCACCCTTCTATCCTCCTCTCCCCCTCCCCCTCCTCCTCCTCTGGCCAACCTGGCCCTCGTCACCTGAGTCTACCTCATCTATGTGAGGCACCAACTCCCCAGGCCCTGAGTATCTTAGAAATGGGTGGGTGGTGAACCAATCCTCGTAATCCTGAGTCATCCCCGCATCTGCTATCGCTTTCCTCATATCCCAGGCAACATATGGTGTCTGCTAAAACTCTGCCAAAGCCTCCTCATAGGATGCCATCGGTCCCCATCTGAGCCTCTTAACATGCATCCTCACAAATCAAGCCTACCCCTGCCCTGTCTCCTCCCAAACTATCTTTATACTCAACCAATAATCTATCTCTCTAGTATAAACTGTGTCCACCCTATTAACCACCTTGTCTGATAGCAGTATGGTAGCTCATCTACCTCATCCTCCCATGGCTCGCATTCTAGATATGGCTGCCACACGACCACATCTACTCCATCCAAAGCATGCCTCCAGTGCTCGAGCTTCCCCAACCTATGCTGGGAAATCACTCTTGCGTAGCCATAGCTATATGGATCTCCTCTCTGTCTGTCAAACACACATATCAGTCTTGTGATCACTATGTGCTCCCATAGCCAAAACTGTAGCAATGATACACTTGTAGAAAGGCTCGCACCCCTGTGGTATACCACCTAATGCATGTCATGGTATAGGTGCGCAAGTACATAGACACCCCAAGCATACCGAGTGCCCTATGTCACCATCCTCTCCATGATCCTACCCAATCAAATGGGGAACCCATGCGATCTCCTATCAGGGCATACAATGCCTCCAATCAGTCATGCTACAATCCCTAGGAAGTAGCTATAGTAATCATGAATATCCTGCCAAGGGATGACCTGCTCGACCAGCTCGGGGTCATCAAACACTCTCCTGCACTCAGCAAGTCATGCATCCCTCTGTGGATCATACTCCATGAGCTCACTCTGAATAGGCAAATGAAGAATACTATACACATCCTCCAAGGTGACAGTCATCTCACTAGTAGGGAAATGGAATGTCCCACCTCACTATGGAACCTCTCCACTGTAGCAATCAACAAGCCACGGTTCACCTAAACCTCAGGCATGAAGCAAATGTAATCAAGTCCCACAGCACCGAGTGCCTCTCTATCTATCTCAGTAAGCATGTACCTCTGCAACATAGGCATAGGGAACTGCTTCGTAGACTGAAGTGTCTCTCGTATATCCTCCTGCAAGCATGCAAAACAAGGCGTCAACCTAAAGCTACAAATACCATACTCAACATATCTATAGAACCATATCAACTAACTTAACATTTCAAAATTGATTAAAACAACACACTACATCTCTTGACTAGATTCCTGCAATCTCAGAGATAGCTTATCGATTGACATGTCAAACAGGATGCCAATCGAATCAATTTTTTTTAAGTAATCTACTTATCTATATCATATGCGCCATAACAGGTGGTAAATGTGTCGTTTCTTGACACATGCGCCACTTCTAGCAAAAGCGCTGCAACAATCCATGTATGCCCTATCCTATGTTATAAATGTGTTGCTCTGATGCATGTGCCACTACATACCGTAAAAATGCTACAGAATTATGCATGCGCCACAACTTCCTATAAATACGCGGCTTTCACATATGCACTATTTTATATCATGCATGCATTGCAGAACTATGCATGTGTAGTTTCGCTTAACATATGTGCGACACTACATTTTAGGGCATCTATCTATCCTAGTTTTCTCCTAGCATTTATTGCTATCAAACTTGACCCTAGGGGAAATTTTTTGAGGTACATATTGGGTGTCCTACCTCTACTGGCCAGTCGAATTGACAGACGTGCTCGAATCGATGCTCCTTGCATGGAATGTCCATCCTCGTGCTAACTGCTCTATGCTCTATGCTCTCCAAAGCTCTCCAAAGCAAATCAAACTAAGACAAGTGTGTAAATGACTTATCGTGTGGACCCAGCTCCTATATATAGCATGCAAACCCTAATCTAGCTATGTGGTGACTACAACTACTTCCCACACCTGTGTCTTCCGGTTTTCTTCCTATTTCCCTGAAACGCATCTTGTTTTCTTCCAACCTAACCTAGTTTTTTCCTTCGTCTTTGTGAGATTGTCTATCTCACGCCTTTTGCCTTCTTCCTGTCCAATCTCCTGAGGGGGTATTCTATCGTCATAACCTGTACCAAGGGCAAACTGGAGCATGGATCATTATCAGACAATCTATTCTTTGAAGCAACGTCATAAACTGCATTGCATCAAAGAGGGGTTAAATGTATACACCTAAATTCTAATTCCTCTATCAATAAATAAATAAACAAATTTATTTATTTGATTCATATTCCTCTAAATTAATTAAATATCAAAATATTTAATTATCTCTTCTAAACTCAAAATTAAATAAAATCCTTTATTTAATTAAATTCTTCCAAAACAATCAAATAATTCTTAATTATTTAATTAAGTCAAATCATTCTTCCAAATTTAAATAAATCAAATCAAATTTATTTAAATCCTCTCAATCTCCAAAAATAAAATATAAAAGCAAATATTTTATTTATTCTTCCAAATCATGCATAACAATTAAATAAATTTATTTATTTAATTTGCTTTCTTATCTTCAAATTCTTCAAATATCTTCCAAATCTTCTAAAAATAAGTCTTCTTCTTCATGCACACAATTAAATAATTTATTATTTAATTTCTCTCAAATCATGCAAAAGCAAATCTCAAGTTGAGTTATCTACTCAATCAACCTTGTTTTTATCGATATCTCTTAAATTAGAAAAAAGCTTTCTAATTTATGAAAAGCATGTCTTATCTTTAGAAAAAAAAGTAGTTAACTCAAATAAAATAGCTTTTGGGTGACTTTTGTCTTCTTCTTATTCATTGCACGTTCCTCAATTGTTTTATACCATTGATCTTCTCATTCTTTCTATACCATTGATCTTCTCTCTCTCAAGTCTATAAATCGAACCCTATTCTTCCATTTCATTCATCCAAGCTTTAAGTATTGTTACTCTATAGGAATTACAGCGCGCCTTTGGCACCAATTCCTTCATTGCTTGTGATCACTTATTACTACTCATTACTACCATTTTTGTGAAGCTCCTCTTCATCACAATAAGCAATCACTGTCATTTCCAGTTGACATTCTTGAAGCATAGCAAGGAAGTGCACCTTCTGAGGGCATCATTCATAAATACAAGAATGATTGCGATAGGCGATCAATGGAAGCTTTGAATTGAGGAAGGTTTGCTTTGTTGTTCATTCTTTATTTGAATCTTCTTTGTTCACCATTTCATTGAGTTTTGGGTAACTTGATATTGATTATTATTGTTTATTCATTGTTGATCCAATTTTCCCTTAATAGATATTACTCCAGAACAAGGTAGGAAAATGATCAGAGATAGTGGAATTCTACTACTCCCTGAATGGGATATAAGTTCTTCTATTGTTCTGGATACCATCAGAAGACAAGACCAAAAGCTCCTTTCCACAGAAGAAGAAGCTGAGGTAGCATTGTCAGGAGCAGCATTCAATCCAAAGTGGGAAACCTTGGGTATTTGGGCTTTGGCCTCCAACACGGATAAACCATTAGTGGTTGAACCTCATAGAGATTTAAAAGGGGGCCTAATAATTAAAAGAGTATCTAATACCCCTACTCTAGAGGCATCTAACTTGGTAGTGGAAGTGGCAAATTTCAGCAAGGCAGATACTAATGCTCTTTAGAAAAGGCATGATAAATTACAAGATGACCACGTGCATTTACTGCATGAGTACAATAGGTTGAAGGAAAGGGAAGTCAAGCGACAACAATAGGAACAACAAGCATCAACATCGGCCTCACTTCAAACAACCTTGGTAATAAGAGATTCAGGCCTTCTAAGTTCTAATCCTTCTTCTTCCTCATCAAAGTCTATTCTTGAAAAGGAGAATGAAGAATTGAGACAACAGATCAAAGATTTTGAGGAAATGTTTGTAAGTTCTATGAACATTCAACAAGAGGATAATCATTTTATTGTTTCAAATGTTCTAGGATTACTGATAGACAAGATTTCAAATAAGGCAGTTAATATTCACAAGTGTTAATCTGACCTATCTCAAGTCATTAAGAAAATAACTAAGGATAAAGAACAAACAATGCCTTTGTTTGGTAAATGGATCCCAAGGATTTCTCCTTTACTAGGTATGGATCAAGTCATGAACCTAGTGCTCCTAAATAAATCAAACAAATCTACATGACAGTAAAAGAAGTTGGGGAGTCACAAGCATTTATCAATCGCCTTGAAGAGAAAGCATTGAAATTTATTCAAAATTTTGACAATGATGAAATTGGAGTGATCCCAACAATTAAGATGAATAATGGTGATATCAAGCCTTGCCAATCTTAGATCCTTCAATTCAATGCTATCATCCCAACCATTTCTTTCTTCATTTGTTTAGATGATAAGATTGATATTCCCCTGTTCAGAAGAAGTATCAGTAATCTATAGGATTCTTGTCAACTTGTAGAAGATTTCACTAGGGAAGTTGAATCAACCTTAGCTAAATATAACAACAAATATGTGTCTTGTGTGAATGATCTCATCACATTTCAATGGCCAACAGAGGAGCAATACAAGGCCTAGGATGAGAAATACAATGACTTGCTTGATTTGTGAGGTTTTGAGTATTGTGGAGTTCATTTTTCAAGTTAAGAATATGCTTCTATGAATCTTTTCTTGTTTGGAATTAGCATAAAGGCATTCTTATTTCCAAAAAGGTGAGCATATTTATCTCGTAGTGGTTTCCTTTTTGTCCTCTTGTGAAGTATCAGATATTTTAGGAAGGGGTCAGAATGAAGAGAGTGAAGATGGGTCGGCAGAGTTTGTTATCACATTTCTCAATGTACATTTTCCAAGGCGAATTGTTTTGTGGCCTCACATGTAACAATTTCTGCTCCTATGAAAATATCTTATCCATGATTAGTTATCTTTGTTTCTAATTGTTGGAATTTTGTCAAATGAGAATATGACATCTGTCTTTAGGTCTGAAGCTTGTTTTCTCCCTTGTTTCTATAAAAGGGAATTTAGGACCTATTGACAAGGATCTTGGAGAAAATTTTGTAGTATAGTACATAATCATAATTAGGATTTCTCTACTTCTAGGTGTTTTTTAGAATAGGCTTATTTGTACTTGCAATTATTGGTATAATTGTACCAACTCGTCATTTTTAATATATTGTCAGGGTTCAAACTATATTGTCTCCTACAGTTGTGTCCTTTACTATATTTCTGAAAACAAGTTGATTAAATATCAATTTTATTCATCTTTATAGTCTTTCCTATGCAAGAATATCTTTTCTTAATGGCTTTTACTCAAAGAGTAAATTTAATGCTTTAAGGAAAATATTGAATATAGTAAATGTATGCAGGGATTTGTAAGTAGAATTAGTTCTGGACTAATTTCAAGGTGTAATGGTGTAATGCATCATTGCAGTATTCTTATATTAGTTGAGAATGCATTGTTATACTTTAGTTTCATTTATATTTGTTTTGACTCTGTTACCCTAGATTTAGGCACTGATCTCTTAGGATTATTGTTCTCGTTTAATCTCCCTGATCATTTATCAAATCTTGTTTACAAAAATGAATACAGTTTCATTTATGTATTCATGTTTAACATTAGTTTGTCTACATGTTTTTCTACAAAGAATTATGTTAAAGCTTGAGAATCTAGCCCATTACTTCACTATATCAGTAATTCTTTAAGCATTTAAGAAAGAACATATCTATTTAAAGTAGTATTTTGAGAAAGTGTTGAGAGACCCCTAGTCAAAACACTGTTAGGAACACTCTCCTTGGTCTTGTAGAGCCTAAAGTGTAGATGAAAAGGATTGAAAACCCCTTTTCCTTTTCATTGGCCAATCCCTCAAGGAAAATCCACTATTAGAACTGGCTATTTTATAGATTTGTTCTTCTTGAGATCAAGTTAGGAATTTAAAACAACCAACAGATTAGCGACTCCACTGGGGACTTTGTCTATAAAGTTCTAACACCAGTGCAGTAGTTTATCATGGGTTTTTAGAGTTTGCATAAAAAATTATTTTCATTATTATCCCCTGAAAAGGGTGGCGACTTGTCATGCTCACATTTCCCATGCGGTCATGACATGCATCACACGTGTCATGTCCACATTTGACATGTGGTCATGACACGAAATATCAAAAACAATTCCACGCTTCCCTAGAAACCCCCTCGCACACATAAGCATGCTTGGTGGCATATGCTAAGGTGTAAACAAAATAGATGAAAGGGGGGTAATATGTACATGTGTGCATACCAATCGTAAGAAGGCCATCAAGGGGGTCATCGTGACATGGTTAACATCACCAATAGGGTTAAACTTCACTAACCTAGCTAAACCCTAAATTATGGGAAAATCTAGCAACATAATGCCTCACAGGCATGAGTAGGGTTTATTGTACTAAAACTAAATTTGATCAAGAGGTTTACTGATTAGGATTAATAAATTTCTTACATCACACTAGTTGCATTGGTAAAACAGTTGATTAAGATAATTGAATATTTTTCAACAAAGTCTAATCATTTGTTCTCCTTCACATTTTCTACAATTTTATATGTTTTTAACAAGGTTTGATCAATTTGTTCTCCTTCACGTTCTTGATCAATCAGAGTTATCTCTGCATCATTTACATTATTCCTAATTTCTTGGTAGATCAGATCTCAGAAAATAGATTTATTAACTTCGTTTGAAAAGGTTTACTAGATTTCTGATTGGGTTTAGAACAATGTTTAATTTAATTTCGTTAATTAAATTGCCACAACATGTTAAAAAGGATATTAATTTTGATTAATAACATGTGGATTTAAACATCCTCATAGGGTTAAGTTTCATAACCAAATTGTTTAAAATAACTACCTCTTAATATTTTAATTTTATAATATTATTTCCACTTGCCCTAATTTCTTCCAAAAATTACAATAATATTTTCTTTGAGTGAAAATCCTATTGTTATCATTTTCTCCTCTTTGTTTTAACTTTTATCTTTCTTTCTATTTTTCTCTTATTTTCTCATTCTGTCTTTGTTTCTTTGTTGCAGGTTGAGTTTAAATGGCCACATATGAAATGCATATGATGGCTTCAAATATATATATATATATATATATATATATATATATATATATATATAATTGAATATTTGTTGTAACTAGAGTTTCTTTTATAAAAGAAACATATGTATTTATATTTCTTTGTGGTATCATTTGGGAAGATATTGAAACCCTAAATATATTTTTGTTTGGCTTTGTGTTAATGGCAGGTTTTGTGGAGGCGGCGGTGGCATTGAGGAGGCCGTAGGTGGAGGTTTTGTGAGGGGGCATAGAGGAGGAGGTCTGTAGTGGTGGGCAGAGCTGTTGGTGGGAGAGAGGGTGGAGCCATGGTAGAGACTGTGGATGGCAGCGAAGGTTGCGAATGGCGGAGGGCAATGTTCGCAAAGGGCATGGGTGGAGAATACAGGCAGGAGAGGGCAAGGGACCACACGGGAGACAAAACGTAGAGGCCGCGGGAGTAACCAATGGAGGGTTTGAAGTGAGAGTGAAGTGAGAGAGAGAGACACATCCTCCTCTTTGAAAATCCACAAAGATGAAGCTCCTAAATAGGCCAAACTCTTTCTTAAGAGCTTAAAGAGTAAAGGAAAATAAAGTATTAACTCCAAGCACAAGGAATTTCTCCAACTTCACATTCAGCTCCATTGAACCTACATATCACAACAAAGGGGAATAAAACCACACATCTTGCTCTCCTCCCTACCATAGACCCGCAAGAGGGTCACCCCTGAGCTAGGGAGGTCATCCACACACCTAGGGTCTCATTCCACTTCACAACAAGGCACACAAACATCCAAAACACAATATTACACCCATAGATAATCACAACACATGAACTCAACCAAGGTGAGTTCAAAGGGGTAGGGGAGTGGACACACTCAACTCAAGAGTGCCACTCCTACAAAATATCCCAATACAATTTCCTCTTATGGCCTCCAACCATTACATTTAACAAAATTTCCAAAGTTTCCATATTTTGGCTCTCAAGCCATGTCTCAAATTGCTCAAAATCACATATAGTGCCCTCAAGGCTTACAACACCACAAGACAAGGTAATGACCCCAAGGAGGATCACTCCTCCCCTATCCCACACTTGCTGATCATTTTTTCCCAAGTGGGAGAGGCTCTTACACACCCTACAAAATTTCCCCACAATAACACAATATAACTCAAGAAAATGCATCTCACACATATGTATCATGCAAGCAAATTAAAATACAAAGGGAAGGCCTTAGCCTTAAAAACCAACCTTTAAAAGCCCAATTATGGAAGAAAGTTGATGAAAAGCTTCTCCAAACCCTCCTCCAACATAAGCCACCAAACTCCCTCTATCTTTTTCCCCAAATTAAAATTCAAGCAATTAAAATTTTCAAAAATTCAACAACCCCTCACCTTCTCCCAAGTGGGATTAAAATAAGCTCAACCCATGAGCTTAGAGGAATGGGGAGGTGACACTTGTCACCTCCTCACTCTTCCTCTCCATTATAAGCATGTCCCAAGGGATGGATGTTGATGCATGTCACTCACCCATCCCCAAGTCTCCCTCACCACTTACCACTTGTCCTCTCTCCAACTTGTGGGAGAGAAAAGAGGAGCTTAAGAGGGAATGGGTGACACATGTGTCCCCTTCCTTTCCTCTCAAGAGGGACCACACAAATCCAAGGGTACTCTCACCAATTGTGAGAGAGACTTGGAGTGAAGTCCTCCACAATTGGTGGGTCTTAGAGTCATCTCCAACCTTGGGAAGTGAAAAGGGATGGGGTTGAGTGTTGGTACCACTCATCCTCTCCCTCCCATGCCTCCAAATTTCGTCACTTAACTTTAGTGTGAAGTTAAGGTGACCATATGGAGGTTTACCAAGGGTTACCAAAGTCAAAAAGGACCCTAGACCCATGGGGTACAACCCAGGGACAAGTTTAGCCTAGTTAGAGCACCCAGGGTCAAGTTAAAACACATGAAAAGGGTCTCCAAATTTAAAATTAAAAAAAAAAATTCAAAGACAAAATTCTTACAACACAAATTATAATTCAATTTAAAAGAGGGGTAGACTTAACCCGATTAACAACATGCAAATCAACATTACAGAATTTTCATCAAGCACAGGGTTGATCTTAGTTCCTTGAGGAACTAGATCAGTTTCACAAGGGACAACAACATCGAGTGTGGGATGATCTCCAATTTCTGTGGTTTGTTAGAAATACTTGCACACTCAATTGCAACATTAATTCCACATATAAATATAATAGCCGAAGCAAATTAAAACATACACTTGCATAAAATATCACAAGTTCACATATGCATAAGGGAAGTCAAATTACAATTAGGTTCTAATTTCTGCATTTCAAACATCCATTCCCAAGATTGAATCTCAAAACAATTTTCTATCCAATATCACCCAATTAGTTTTCCCTTAATATAAAGCATCTATCTAACATCACCCAATTAGTTTTGTCATAATATAAAGCATCTATCTAACATCACCCAATTAGTTTTCCCATAATATCATAAAGTATAATAGTTCAGGAATTCGGCATCAACAGTCCCACAAGTATAAAATGTATCAGCAACAGTAAGGTAAATAGTCAAATGAATGGGAATGAAAAAGGTAGGCCTCACATCCTCCCCCCCTAAGACTGTACTTCCTTCTAGAAGTCGTCAAAGAGGTGAGGATAAAGAGTCCTCAATCTCACTGCATCCTCCCATGTTGTAGTGACCTCGTTGTATATGTCCCACTGGACTTTAACCTGGTCCAGCTCTTGACCTCGAAGGCCCAACATCTGATAAGACAATATGCAAATTGGCTCCAAATCCAACTGATCACATGCCTCTACCTAAAGAGCACTCCAATCCAATACGTGAGATAAGTCAGAGATGTAACATCATAAAACTGAAACATGAAAGACATCGTGGATACGCGACAGGCTAGATGGCAAGGCTAGATGATAGGCTACAGGTCCTATCCACTCCAAGATCTCAAAAGGTCCTACATACCGAGGTGCAAGCTTAGAGCCCTTTTTGTAACAGATTGGACTCTTGTGTAGTCACACTCTCAAAAATACACTGTCACCCTCTGAGAAGCTCCGATCAGTTCTCTTAGCATTGGCATACTTCTTCTATCTATCCTGTGCCTCCTAAAGTCTTTGTCTATTTAGTGTGACCTACTTCTCCATATCTTGAACTAACTCTGGACCAATGGTAACCCTGTCCTCTATCCGATCCCAACTCAATGGTGTCCTGCATGGTCTGTCGTATTAAACCTAAAAATGAGGCATACCCAACAAGCTGTGATGCCCATTATTGTAGGCAAACTCAACCAGATACAGATACTCCTCCCATCTAGACTGATGGTCCATAACATACATATGAAGCATGTCCTCCAATACCTAATTAACTCTGTCTGTCTGTCTGTCGGACTTAGGATGGTAAGCTGAACTGAAGTTGAGCTGTGTGCCCAATGCCTGTTGTAAGGCTCTCCAAAAAGCTGAAGTGAAAACTGAGTCTCTGTCAGAAATGATATGGTGAGGTACTCCATGAAGTCTAACAATCTGATCTAAGAATACCCTCACCATAGATGGTGCATTGTACATCGTGCATATAGGTGAGAAATACACCACCTTGGTCAACTTGTCAACCGTCACCATGATGGCATCATGGTGACGTGATGACATAGGTAGACCAACAATAAAATCCATGGAAATGGTGTCCCATTTCTACTCAAGTATTTTGTGAGGGTACAATAGTCCTATTGGATGCTGATGCTCAGCCTTGACCCTCTGGTACTCAAGGAAACAAGCAACATATTCTACAATGTCTCATCTCATTCCTACCCAATGACATAACTGTCACAAATTAGCATGCATCTTCTTCACTCCTGGGTGTGCTGTATAAGGTGCTCTATGAGCCTCTGAAAGAATTACTGCATGAAGTTCACCCGCATGGGGTACATAGATGCGCTGTCGATGTCTAAGCAAAACATCAAGCTCAAGGGAATATCCTACGAATCTACCCTTAAGGGCCCTCTATTTCTAGATCTCTTGCTGTACCTCAAGAAACCACTTGTCCTTAGGTAGATACTATAAGATACACTCTCTTAGGTCCACACTCAAAGTCAAGGTTAGGATCTCATGGCGCCTTCGACTTAAGGCGTCAGCAACCACGCTCTCCTTCCCTTTGATGTAGTGGACATCAAAGTCATACTCACATAAGAACTCCATCCAACGCCGTTGGCAGGCATTCAAATTAGTGTTGGGAATTAAGGTGTCTCAACCTTGGTAATTCTCTACATTTGTAATGTTTGTATTTATTATTCAATTGCCTATGTTGTAAATAATTGGAAATTCCACTTTGTCATATTGTGGGATGTGGCACGGTGATGTGTCAATCCTACATGGATTATGACAACTTGTTATTTTGTCCTCACATAAGGAGATAGGAGTCCCACTTAGTCGTAGGAATATTCTGCCATGTGTCATCATCTTCTATGTTGTGTAAGGAATGTTTGACCAAAATGGTTATGACGGATTCCTATGACGAATCTATGACATGTAAGAGTCAAGAATAGAAGGTTGTAAGATAGGTAATGACATGTGTCATGAAGCATCTCTGAATGAGACATATTTGGGTGTCCCAAGGTGGAATATGATGTGTTGTAAGAGAATATGCTATTTATAGCATGTGTATGACAGATTCTCTTACAACTGTAAGTTGTAACTGCTATGACAGATTCTATGACGGTCGTAAGTGTCATAAGAGCATCTGTCATAGCCCATTTTGGAAATTGATGACCTCTTTGAGATGGGAGCTATGGACAAGTGTCAGACACATTCTACAATGTTGACCAACTGTCCCTAGGTGTGGGTTTTGGTCCAAGATGCCATATTGGACGCCCATTCCAAGAAAGGTCCAAAAATTGCCTTGTATGTTCTATTTAAACAGGTGCTTGGAGATGGAGTTTGTATCACAGGGTTATAGGTACTGTTATGCTTCCAGATTGACTCTAGACATGAGTGTCAAAGACCATTGAAGCTTGCATTGCAAGTGTATTGTAAACATTCTTTCAGATTTGTTAATACATTGTGCAGGTTTCTGAGTGTGGGGTTTTTCACCTGATAAGGGTTTTCCCCACCGTAAATCTTTGTCTCTCTTCTTCTATCTTCTTTCTGGCTCTTGTGTTTTGCTGCTATATCTCATGTTAATGGTTTAACATCGCTGTAATAGTTAGGATAAAGTTGAATTTGCATAGCTCTTTCCTCAATAGATTAGTGTAGGAAGCATTTCTGCACACCTAGCTTCCTTTTAGTTGGTATCAGAGCTTGATCACCTTTGGTCCTAGTTGTTGGGTAGGGGTTTTTTGAGCTAATCTTAGGTTGAGTGGGAGTTTGTGCAGAGCATTCTGTATCTTATTGCAGCAAGGAGATGGCAAGCACATTAGGAAGGTTTGAAGTAGAGAAGTTCAACGGCAGTAATTTTGATCTATGGAAGCTCAAGATGGAAGACATGTTAGTTGACCGAGACCTTTGGGAAAGTGTGAATGGAACTAAAACAGCTACAATGACTCAAGATGAGTGGGATCTCAAGGATCGAAAGGCTAAGGGTCTCATAAGACTTAGTCTTGCCAATTCTGTGTTGTTAAATGTCCATGAGGAGGCTACTGCAAAAATCCTTTGGAAGAAGTTGGGGGATGTGTATCAAGCCAAATCCCTAGTCAATAAACTTTTTCTGAGAAAGAAGTTGTATTCTCTTCGAATGGAGGATGGAGGATCCATGGCTGAGCATATGAATGCCTTTAACATGCTAGTTGCACAATTGACATCTATTGGTGTAAAGATGGAGGAGGAGGATCGGTGTATGACCCTGCTTTGTTCTCTGCCAGACTCATGGGATCATCTTGTCATGGCAATCGGAAGCACCACATCTACATTCAAAACGGAAGAGGTGGTTTCTTTTCTATCATCTGAAGAGATGTAGAGAAAGTCTTCTGAGGCAGCCAAAGAAGCCCTTGTAGTTCATGGAAGACCTAAGGAGAAAGGGAAGAAGAAGGACAGGAAAGTTGATAAGGGTAGATCCAAATCCTGTGGGAGATCCAAATCTCCTGGAAAGTCCAAGGCTCTTTATTGGAACTCTAGAAAGACTGGGAAGGAATGCAAAGAGGAGAAGAAGAAAAAGAAGAAAGCTCCTGATTCAGATTCTAACAAATCACAAGATGACGGTGATGCCTTCATCGCAGCCCTAGCAACCCATGCATCTAATGATGTGTGGCTAATCAACTCTAGTGCATCATTCCACATGACCTGGCATCGAGACTGGTTCACTAAGTATGAGGAGTTTGATGGTGGAAAGGTGTATCTGGGTGACGACTCTCATTTGAAGATCACTGGTTGTGGAAGAGTCTCTATCCGATTCCCTGATGGTCGAGTGAAGGGGATCTCTGGGGTTATGCACATCCCAGGCTTATCACGGAACCTGCTTTCTGTAAGTAGTTTGAATGATGCAGGCGTGCAGGTTATCTTTTCGAAAGAAGGATGCAAGATGACTAGAGGATCTATGGTGCTTGCTAAGGGTACTCAGAGAGGTACTCTGTTTCAGTTGGAGGCATGTATTGCAAAATGCAATAATTCTTCTGACTCAAGGAAGAGGGCAGTAGTCACTTCATCCCCACCATCTGAACGAGCAGTGAAGAAATCTGTTGTTTCTAGTCTTGATGGTTGTAATCATGCATTGGAAGTTAAACTTCCTATAGAAAAGACAATGTTATGGCATAAGAGATTTGGTCACATTGGTGAGAAGGGTCTGCGTACCCTAAAAAATAAGAACCTCATTGAGGGGTTAGATGATTGTAATCTTGAGTTTGACTTTTGCGAACATTGCATTTATGGAAAACAAAACCATGTTCAGTTTTACTCAAGTTCTCATAAGTCTTCTAGTGTGTTGGACCTCATTCATTCTGATGTGTTTGTTCCTGTTAATGTTCCTTCGTTATCAAAATCTGTATACTTTGTATCTTTTATAGATGATTATAGTAGGACATGGATTTATTTTCTTAGAAGCAAATTTGAAGTCTATAGCAAGTTTAAGGAGTTTAAAGCCTTTGCTGAAAATCAGACTAGTAAAAAGATTAAATGTTTGAGAACTGACAACAGTGGTGAGTTCTGTTCTATAGAATTTGATAAGTATTGCAAGGAACTTGGGATTGAAAGACATAAGACAACTTCATACACACAACAGCAAAATGGAGTTGCAAAGAGGATGAACAAGACACTGATGGAGAAGGCTAGGAGTATGCTTAGTGGAGCTAGTCTAGAACAAAAGTTTCAGGCTGAAGCTATTGCCACTGCTTGCTATCTGGTAAACAGATCTCCTACATCAGCTCTTGTTAGAAAGACACCCATGGAGGTGTGGTCTGGTAGAAAGCCTTTAGTAAGGCATCTTCATGTTTTTGGTTGTGAGGCATATGCACATGTGCCTAGGGAGAAGAGGTCAAAGTTGGAGAATGCTGTTAAGTGTATCTTCATCGACTATGGTGTTGGTGTGAAAGGATACAAGCTTTGGGACCCTGTGGCTGAAAAAGTGTTGTATAGTAGAAGTGTCATCTTCAGAGAGCTTACACCTTCTTCCACTATTCTGCAGCCAAAAGAAATAGAAAAGAAAGAGGATGTTGTTCAATTTCCTTTAACCCCTGAGAAGACTGAACAGAAAGACAATGTTGGACCTGATGATGAGGAGAGCTCTAGCATCTCTGAAAGCTCAGAAGAAGAAGCTAAACCTCAACCTCAGCTCTTGAGGAGGTCTACACGGATAAGGAAGCAACCTGAAAGGTTTGGTTTTACATTTCTTGACTCTAGTTGTGCTTATGCTTTGCTCACTAACAGTGATGAACCTAGAACTGTATCAGAGGCTTTGGATATGAAGGATGCAGGGTCCTGGAAGGAGGCCATGGAGGAAGAAATGGCTTCTTTGGAAAAGAATCAAACTTGGGACTTGGTGCCTTTGCCTCCTGGACGGAAACCTGTTGGATGCAAATGGGTGTTCAAGAAGAAGATTGGTGCAGATGGTAGTATTGAGAAGTATAAGGCCAGATTGGTTGCAAAGGGGTATTCACAAGTGGAGGGTATAGATTATGGTGAGATCTTCTCTCTCATTACAAAGTTGACATCCATTTGATTCCTGTTGTCTCTCGCAACAGCTTATGACTTGGAGGTAGAACAGATGGATGTGAAGACAGCTTTCCTTCACGGTGACTTGGAGGAGGAAATCTACATGTCACAGCCAGAGCATTACATGGTAAAAGGTAAAGAAAATTTGGTTTGTAAACATAAGAAGTCTTTGTATGGTTTGAAGCAATCCCCTAGGAGATGGTACTTGAATTTTGATGCCTTTGTGTTGTCAATTGGATTTGTGAGATTGAAATCGGATCACTGTATTTATTATAAGTTTGATGGTGATCGTATTCTCATTGTTGCACTGTATGTTGATGATATGTTGCTCATTGGGAAGGGTAAGAATATGATTTCTGATTTTAAATCTTAGTTGTCAGCTCAGTTTGAAATGAAAGATTTAGGGGTAGCTAGGTACATTCTAGGAATGGAAATTAGAAGAGACAGAACCAATAGAAAACTTTGGTTAAGTCAGAGTAAGTATGTTAAGACCATGTTGGACAGATTCACCATGGGAGATTGTTGACCATTGTGTGTTCCAGTTTCCTTGGGGACAAAGTTGTCTGTTAAGGATTGGCCAAAATCTCCTGGTGAGGTGGAGGACATGAGCAGAGTACCTTATGCTAGTGCTATTGGCAGTTTGATTTATGCTATGGTCTGCACAAGACTAAACATTGCCCAAGCAGTGGGAGTCCTTAGTCAATTTATGGCTAATCCTGGACGGGTTCATTGGGATGCAGTTAAGCGAGTATTTAGATATTTGAGGGGTACTTCTGAGTATTCCATTTTCTATAATGGTAAATTTTCAGGACCTCCGTATTCTGTTGATATTCATGGATTTGTAGATTCAGATTGGGCAGGTGACATTGACAGCAGGAGATCCACCAGTGCTTATGTGTTTACATTGTTTGGTGGTGCTATTAGTTGGATGAGTAAGCGACAACCTATTGTTGCTTTGTCCATGACAGAAGCTGAGTATATGGCAGCAACTTGTTAGGTCTAAAAAATGCAGGTTGCTAATCCTAAGAGGATGCCAGGCTTTATACTTAGATTCGCAACATTTTTTGAACTAACTTGATGAAATCAACCTTCAAGGTTTGATGATTTCCTACACTTTAGGTCCTGCTACACCTAGGTGGGTGAACCTTTGAGAATTAAAGTAGACTAAATGTAAATGTATTGACTAATTAAATCTATCTACAATGGCATGTGGTGTAGGATAGATGAAAGCTTGCTAATGAAATGAGTGGTTGTTATAAATTGTATAAGAAATATCAAGGTGAATTTTAAATGATGAATAGAAATAAGACCAGTGCCTTGTTGGGTAAATAGAGTCAAATGAAGGACTAAGACTAGTGGCTTATAATGGGCAGTAATTCTAATTGTTTGGCACAATTTTAGTTTATAACTTGTATAAATGTGTAGGGAGATGACTGACAAACTCTTCTTATTGATCCAACCAATATAATTAGATATCTTATAATTCACTAGAAGGTATTTTAATCCTTTCTTGAAGGAACCAATTGAGTGGAATATGTAAGAATAACAGATAATATTAACTTGGAGACAGAATGACAATCCTAATTATATGGTTCTTCTTAGTAATACAAACTAACACTTCCAGGTTACTGTGACTGATTAGGAGGATTTTAATTCCTATTATGGAAACCAATTAATCAAACCACACAACTGCAACAAATGTGTATTGACAAATTAAATATATACTTGATATATTAATCTGAATAACAAGGAAATATAGAACTAGAGACAACCAAACAATTGAGTAACTTTAACAAACAATTGATGCCAGAATAAAACCACAAGATCAGAGAACTCCAATTTACTTCTTCAATAATAAACTTGCAACATGGTCTTTTTAGAACATTGTAAACTGTATATATTATATTCTACTGCTGATGATCTTTCAACATCAAATGTTTGAACTTATATAGATATTCTTGTGAAGAGGCATAACTCTTCAAGAAGTCTTTTGGGTAATTAACAAGATTAACAATCATAACATAACAACGATTAAGCTCTATTCAACCACAAGTAAATTTTATCCACATGGTCAAGGTACTCCTGGCCACGATGGGAATCAGTAAATTCAATGGCATTCCTTGTAATCACATCCATCATGACCATCTTCTCCAAATGTTTGCAAGCTTCCCCAGATGCAGAATCTTTGTCCTTAAGAGCTCCCAAAGCTTCATGTAATATAGCTTGACAGTCACTGCTCCACTCTTCTTTACTCTTTAGTTCTTTATCACTTTTGAATAATGCGGGCACTCCTACTTTTGAAGCTTTAGCACATTCCTTGGCATCAGTTTTAAGTTGATCATAGTACTTTTGATGTTTCTTTCTCAACTCTTTTGCATTGGTGGCACCTGCAATGTCGGAAGTATCTTTACCTTGTATTTCATTCAATTTCTCCTCCAATCTTTTTTCGAGTCTTTCATGTTCTTGAATTGCTTTATAATTTTGAGAGTAATTATCCCAAAATTGGTTTAACCAATGCACCATGTTGGCATGCCTGCTCTGTAGCACTATGACAAGTGTATCCATCTAAATTTGTGTTGCTTGATCTATGGATAATGTTTGAGTACTTTGTGAACTTTCACCTTGGGTTAACCTCTTTGTTGATCCTCCGAAGGTACTCTTAACAGCATCTTTTAAATAATCATTTTCTTTTGTCAACCTTTCACAGCTCAGTTTATACGCATCTCTTTCCTTAATCAACATTTGAGCCTGTGCTTTATTTAGCTTTGCAACATTGATGCCAATGTCTACAGTGATCAAAGGGTCAGTCTGCCCTGCTTTTAAAGTCATGACATGGCCAAAAGTTTTCTCAATGTCTATAATAGCTGTCTTTTTATGAGGAGGATATAGGGCCCATATCATTAATGAATTTTTGTCATTATTATATTTGGTGCCCATGTATACTTCATTGACACCATCTGGAGTGAGCTTATATTTATCAGTTGTATTATTCAAAAAACTGTCAAAGACTAAAGCAAAATTCAAATCAAGGCCAGGAAAGATCATTACTCCTGCATCTTTGAGCAATTATCTACCCCTGCTAGGGGTAATATCCTGCAGCTCATTATCCACTATTGTTTTTAGCATATCACAGAGACATCATCCACTAACTCTTTGATTTCCTTCCCTTTGTATTTATACAAAAATGATTTAAACTCTTTTGAATGAATGAATTTGTCATCAGAAATAAAAGAATCATAAGCCATTTGACGTGGGTCTTCATTAGCAGACCCCTCCTCATCATGTATTATGATAGGAGGCTGATATTGTTGCATCTTTCTCTTGGACATTTTTATTGTTTTGTCCCATGGTTCCTCTCGCCCTGTCGGCTCTTCATCTCCAGAGGATACTACCTCAATCTCCGCTAGCTATTTTCTTTTCTCATCTAGATCCCTGTTATATTTTTCCACCACCAACTCCACCTCAGTGTCTTCTAGGTTTCTGATGACATCATCATGTGGATAAGGGATGTGTGTGTATCCACTGAGGTTTTGCTTCCTCTGAGCAGAGTTAATAAAGCCTTCAGGATCAAATCCTTTTCTCACCTCAGCACACCTCATATTGTAGTGCATCAATTTATCCAGGATGAGATTATAACCTTCTTTGGAAACCACAGTGAAATCTCCAAAACACAAAGTGTTGGGCATAAAAGATTGTTTGTCATGGGAGCTCAGATGCATTACATTTGAACAGTGCATTTGCCTAACTATTTCTAGGTAAGCAATTTTGTCAAGGACAGTTTTAGGTAAGATGAATGGAGTGTCCTCAAAACCATACACTCTAACCATGGTGGCATCTTCAAAATAATACCAATCTCCCCAATTATGAATGATAGTAGGAGGACCACCAAAATCTTTAGGTCTAAGGAACCTCTTTATCTTAGTTGAGATTGAATATTCACAAGGGTGACTGAAATATCTATACAACACTTTTACACAATATTCTTCAAATTGCACATAGCTAGAATGGGCATAACTACTGTCCCATATCCTGGTCCATATTTGTATTGGTAACTTATGTCCCTTCTGGTCTGCAGGAACAACTTTAAATTCACTTGGCCACAACCCCACTTCCTAGCCATAATAGAGCACCATGTGCATAAGAAGTGAGTAATGCTCAAAAGAACTTGTCGGGGTATTGTTATTTATTGCAGTCAAACCAGAGTCCATTCTATTAACAATATAAGTAGCGTAATCGAATTGCCTTGCATTGTGGTATTGGATGTCAGTAGATATGACCATCAAAGGGATTGTCATAAATTCAGGGACCTCTGATCCTAGGACCTGGCCCACAGAATAATAGGTATGTTGTATGTAGGGTTCAAATATTGATACATGAAAAGGAGGACCATCATCCTCATTGAGAGGCACCAATTCTCCCTCTGCTCTGGGCCTATGAATAGGAAACCTCCATCCATTGTAGGTTGTATCCATTCTCCAGTATTCCTTTTCTAAATCCTCATAAATAATGGGGACAATGCATAAATCATCCAAGTCGAATACTTCACAGATGGCATTTTTTGACAAGTGTATAACAGGCTCTCCTTGTGGGTTGCATATAGCCTTCAGACTTGGGTTATATTGTTTAGCAAGAAGTTGGAGGAGTTCAACATTCAGGAACACATCAGGCACAACTAATTTACCTAAATTCAAATGCCATGGGTTTGATACAGGAGAATTCCTAAATCTTCTGTTGTGGTGGAATTTGAAAAGTTCATACCCTCTGATTGGGGTCCAAATGTTCCCTAGGTGTTTGCATTTGTCCTCTAATTTTTCTACTTTTGCCCTAAGTTGAGTAGATCTTCTAGCTTTGGGAGTTGACCCTGGCAATTGATCAATCAAATCTTGATTGAGCTTTCTGTCCTTTATTTTCTCTTCAGGGGTTTTATCAATTTTCTGTTTCTTAGGTTTACTTGTATCCCCTTGTGATTTTCTGCTCTTTCCTTTTCTTGGAGTCTCCATTTTCAATCCTTGACAGAAAATTAAAATACGGGCTATAACACAAAGGTTTGTATGTATGTACCTGTCGTCGGTGGCTGTGATTGAATTCTCTTGTTTGCGCTTCAAGTTTCCCCTGTAGTTTCTTCTCAAACAACTCTGTTGATTTTAATTATAACGATCTTGGAAGATTTCATCGCCATTTGCATTTAATTGTTCGAGCAATTCAATATCCTTCATCGATGTGAAATATCACATCGTCATAACTCCTTTCATCGGCATGATTTTCATAATGTCCAGGTGATTTTAATATCTCCTTATGGTGCGAACAATCAATCGCTGTAACCCTTCAATTGTCTCTTTGACGCTATATTAAGTCATATCGGCAAGAGATGTCTATACCTTGTCCGACATGAAAGTGGGCACAATTGCCATCGGCGTGACCTCTTTCATCGCTGTGTGATTGATATTTCTTTCTGACATGTTAAGTGTTACCGATATGACTATCAGTGAGAGTCTCATCAATGTATGTGACAATCCTTGTTATCGAGGTGATCTATGCCATCGGGATAATCTTTTTTAAGTCACCCAATCATGGTTATCTCCCCGATGGCCATTTTATATTCTTTATCAGAGAGAACTTCACAAAGTGTCACCGACACTTTTATTGCTGTGACTTGTGGGTCAGTAAGACATATAAATCTCGTTCTGACCTGTTTAGCTTTGCCGATGGTTCTTATCTATCACATGCATCGGTGTGAGCTATGCCAAAATACCTTTATTTGTTGAGACATCAGGGTATCGGGGACTCATAAATTTTTCATTCTGATGTTCATCTCTTGCTGATGACCACTATTCCTTTTAATTCCATGGGATGCTCGGTGAGAGTTTCATCGAAATGCTCTATCAGTATGATGTATACCGTCGAGATGATCTTCAAAGTGTTACCCAATAGCCTTTAGTCATATCGATCGGTGTGACTGATAGATTTTCTTCCCGATAAAAGGTCATTGATATTATTTCCTCCATCGGTGACTTTTGCAATCTTCACTCTGATCCTTGTTTTCACGCCGATAGTCATTTCAACGAGTTTCTTATGGATCGGTATAAGTAACATAAAGTCTTGTCGATAGTATGAATTTTAAACCCTTTACACCATTTTGTCATGGACTTTTTATGGGATGTATCAATTTTCATTATGATTTTGGGCGGGATGTTTTATGATTTGGTCAGATATGGAGAAGTGAAAATACAAGAAAATTTTAAATTTTTACTGTCCCAACAGTGGCTCTGTCTGGGATGTATACTCTTTGTGAGTATAACAAGGATTCAGATCTCTTGGGGGAGTAGACCACATGTTTTATTTTTTCAGCATGATAATTGTATGAAAATGGGAAATGAGAGTGATAACAATGGGGAACGGGAATGATCCTATACTATTGTACATGGAAAAGCTTCTTTTTATATATATAGAGAGATTGATAGGATTGTCCATGTACTGGCAGATCCTAATCTCTTTTGGTTTTCCTAAACTACTGTGCATGGAATAAGATATTTTGAGAATTGTTTGAGGGTTGTCCATGCACTGGCAATGCTCAATCCTCCTTGTGCATGATTATGAAAAGAACGGCTTCAAATATTGCCCATGCATAGGCAATTCTTGCTCTTCTCTAGACATATTCTGCAAATAGTAAGAGTCATCACCTCCTTTGCTAATGATAAAAAAAGGACCTAACCATAGAGCTTCAAATTTTCCATGCTTTCCTTTGTCCTAACACCTTGCATTCCACATTAGTACTAGATCATTTATTTCAAACTTTCTATATTTGGCCTTTTTGTCAAAGAGGTATTTTACTTGTGATTGTAACTTAATATTCTGCCTTTGAGCTATTCTTCTTGTTTCATCAAGTTCTGCAAGATGTTCCAACCTCTCCTCCATTGGTTCAGGAATGTTTAAATCTTCCTGGAGAATGAATTTGTATATTGGTATGAGATTTTCTAACAGTATTCTTGCTTGTGTTCCATACACCAGCTCAAAAGGAGATCTCCCAATTGCCCTTTTTATAGTAATCCTATCAGCCCATACTGCCATTCTTAATTTTGAATCCCATGCTTTCTTGTTTATATCCAACATTCTCTTTATGATTTTCAGGAGGCTTTTGTTACTTGATTCTGCTTGTCCATTTGCTTATGGATGATAGGGGGTAGCATAGGAAATAGTGATGCCATGTGTATTACAGAAGTTTTTGAATTCATCAGATCTGAAACACATTCCATTATCTATAATTAACCTTATTGGAGTGCCGAACCTGAACATAATATTTTCCATCAGAAAGTTAATCACCACCCTACTTGTTGCCTGTTTGGTTGGAATTGCCTCCACCCATTTTGTGAAATAATCAGTTGCCACTAAAATCCATTTGTGTCCACCACTTGATTTCTTCGCAATTTCTCCTATGAAGTCAATACCCCACCGATAGAATGGAGCCTCGACTTGCATGGGTTTTAAGGGTAATGCTCCCTAATATTTCAGCTTGCCTAAAATTTTTTGACATGCTTCACATTTTCTAGTATAATGATATGAATCATTAAAAACTTTAGGCCAATAGTATCTAGCCCTTAAGATCTTGTGGGCTATAGTCTTTGCTGAAAAATGACCTCTGCACATGCCTTCATGTAGCTCTTTCATGATATGTTTTGATTGATGCTCATCTAAGCATAACAGTAAAATTCCATCTCTATTTTTCCAGTAAAGATCCCCATCAATAAATACATATTTTGAGGCTTGCAATTTAAGTGTCCTCCTTTTGTTATCATCATACCCCTCAGGACACTTCATATGTTTTAGATAATATATAATGTCATAATACCATGGAGTATGCTCAATACTAGAACTTGCATTATCAACATCATTAGCACCACATATTTGGGATGCTTCGAGATTACTTTCAGCCATTAACCTAGCAAGGCCTTGCCCTCTTGCCAGTTTAGTGATCTAGATTTCAATATTGAACTCCTGAAATCTATTGATCCATCTGCATCTTCTACCAGTGACTTCAGTTTGGACCAATACATCCTTTACTGCAGCATTAGGTACATATGCTATGATTTCAGCTCCCACCAAGTATGGCCTAAAAGTTTTAACTGCTTTTACTAATGCATATGCCTATTTTTCAACAATGTCATATTTTAACTCTACATTCTGAAGGAAGTTGCTAAAAAATGAGATAGGTTGTTCATATCCATCATTGTTTTTCTGCAATAGTACTACTGCAACTATATGATAAGAAGCAAATGAAAACAATTGGAATGGTTTACTGAAATCAGGGGATATCAAGATAGGAGCTTCTTTGATTGCTTTCTTAATAGTAGCAAATGCTTCTATTGTTTCTGTTGTCCATTTTACTTTTGAGTTTTTCTTTAGCATCCTTGATATAGGGCAAACAATTTCTGCAAAATTTGATATAAACCTCCTAACAAAATTAATTTGGCCAAAAAATGACTGTATGGATTTCACATTCTTAGGAATAGGGACTTAGTCAATTGCTTTTACCCTCTCTGGATCTATTTTCACTCCATCCTTTGAAACTGTGTCCAAGCAATTTGCCCTCTGTCACTGCAAAATGGCACTTCTTAGGATTCAATGAGATCCCATATTCTAGGGCTTTGATAAATATTTTCTCCAAATGTGTGTAATGATCCTTATCCCTTTTAGAATATGTTGTCAAGTCATCTTGATATACTATCATGATTTTATTAATTAACTCAGCAAAAGCCACATCCATTGCTCTTTGAAATGTTGCTCCAGCATTAGTGAGTCCGAATGACATTCTCAAATATACATATGTTCCCCATGGAGTGGTGAATGCAGTCTTAAATTGCTCCGATTCTTTAACTTTTACCTAATTGTAACCTGAGAAGCCATCCATCATTGACAAAAATTCACATCCAGTAACCTTTTGTAGTATTGCTTCCATATTGGGGAGAGGATAATTATCCTTGAGAGAAGATTTGTTTAAGTTTTTGAAATCCACACATAGTCTAATATCACCATTCTTTTTCCTGACAGGTACCAAATTTGAAACCCAAGATGAATGTCTGATGGGTTTAATGATAGCCCATCCCTTAATTTTGTAAGTTCCTCTAGCATCTTAGGAGCTAATGTAGGATTGATAAGCCTCTATTTTTGCCTGTATGGTTTAGCATCTAGTTTTAGTGGTATTTCATGCTGAAACAGATCCACTCTATATGCTTTTAAATCATCATATGACCAGGCAAATACATGCCTATACTTCCTAAGTAAGTTGATGATTTTGCTCCTGATTTGTGGGTTAAGATTTCTTCCAATTTACACATTCTTTGGGGCTACTTGTGTCCCCAAATTGATTTCTTCAAGGTCATTAGGTACCATTGGTGTGTCTTTCATTTTAAATCTGTAATGTCCATCGAATGCCTTTTCCAATGCTATAAGTCCCTTAGGTATTTTATTTGTTTTCAATTGGACTATCTCTTGACCAAAAAGGGTTTCCTTCCCATCATGTTCTTCTACAAATGCATTGAAATCAATCTCTTGGTTTTCATAATAATCAGCACAATGTAAGAAGTTGATTATATCAGCATCATTATCAAACACTTGCCAGTTATGTATATTATCTGGGATGGTGGGTCTGGTTTTGAACTCAACCTCTGTAATTCCTCCTAATGTGACATCATCTCTTTTCAATGAGATATTTGCTAGAAAATCTGCCATAATGTTTTTAGACCTATCAATCCAGTTGATTGAAAAGGCATCAAATAATTCAATATTATCCCAGACTACATTTCTATACTATCTCAACCTCTTGTTTTTTGATAGGTATTTTTCTCTCACTTGGGAGGTGACCAATTCAGAATCACCATATATAGCTAACTTTTTTATTTTATGCTTAGTGGCTTTGTTCAAACCAATGAGCATAGCTTCATACTCCAGCCCCATTTCCTATTTTGCTGCATGCACCATCGAAATACATCTTCCATACATCATTTTCTTCTTTCATAGATTCAGTATGTATTGGATCAGTATTATGCACCTCTGGCATACTTTCTCCCACCTTAAAAGCTCCCAAATCTGTGTCACAAAAGAAATTTATTTGATGTTGATCCAAACGTTCTATAATATTTTCATACCTTGGCTCTCTGCACAGCTTAATTTCTTTACCTCCCACTGGTATTGTGGCATATGATAAGTCCAATTGGACATTCCCGCCTGCCATTGTAGCCCGTTGTCTTGATAGAAGCATTCCATAATATGGTGGAACGTCAACCATAGTAATATCAATGTTATAAGTTGCTTCAGGGTGTGAGGCAAGTTTTATCTCCACATCCCTCATAATACCAATGACTGGGATAGATCTATTATCCCTTGCATAACACTTGCCAAATGTAGTGTCAACCCACATTCTCAATTCTTTCATAACTGCTATTGGCATGATGTTCATGGCAGCACCTGAATCAATCATGCAATTCCTCACTATCCTATTTTTGATCAATAATGTAGTATAGAAAGGGCTACCTGTGAGGGATTCTTTGTCAGTGTATCACCAAGGTATACTTCAGGCATTTGGGATGTTTCTTGATGAACATTGTTTGTTCTACTTTCATGTCCTTTATGTTTTTGACTTGGTGTATCAGAAATCAGCTTAACGACTGTATTCCTGTATTTATCTATCTTCATCATTTCTAAAAGTGGAACTGATATTTTGACTTGAGATACTGCATGAGCAATGTCAAAAGAGTGGGCCATAGTCTGATCACTCTTTTCTATCTTTATATTTTCCTTTTCTTGATTTTGTAATTTTTCTTTCATCTTATCCTTACCATCCTTTTCTGGTTCTTTAAATGATGACTTTGTATTATTCTTCTTGTTATTCTGATCTTTTATGAATACACTCCCAGGTGTTCCCTGTTCAATGTTTACTGTCCTATTCCTCAAGTTATAAGCATTTTTATCTTGAGCTATTGCAGCTACTATAAGAGCTTCTCTTTCATCATCAGTAGGCTTTCTCCATTGATCATATGGATGATTGTTATAGTAAGTAGGTTCCTCATAACCATCCTCCTGATCTGAGAACACTTCTTGTTCTCCCAAGTTGATATGATGCCTCTGGTTTCCTACATCATACTCATATCCCTCTTCCTCTATAGAAGAGTAATCTTCAGTCACCACAAATGGTGTATCCTGCATCATATTTATAGTATGGTTGTCTCTATTATAATTGTATAACATCTCCTCTTGTTGTACTGATTTAGCCACCTCATTGTACTAAGGTAAATGTGGTAGATTGCACACCAAACACCAAGGTTTATTTTATACCATATGTGCCATGTTTCTTTTTAGGGGGTCAGGGGTATCCTTTCCATAATGTTTCTTTCTGTTGTTGTTGATGGGTCTCCCATCCTTCCAATTTGTATTATAGGGCATATCGTGCAACCTAGGCCTTTCATGCCTATGCTGACCTTTTGGTTTAGCCTGTTGAATATTTGGGTTCTGAGGATTTCTATGGTTATCTCTCTTGCTAACCATACCTGCAGCTTTCCTATTGTTTTCAATCATTAGGGCCACTTTCTATCCTTCAGCCAGGGTTGCAGGACACCAATTTCTAAGCTCATACCCTGTCTTGGGGTCAAATGCTTTCATATAAATGCTCAGTGCTGCTGGATCAGATAACTTGGATCCATGTGGTACCTTGTTGTGTAATTTGGAAAATTTTAGATTAAAATCATATACTGATTCATTTTGGTACTTCTGTATACTTATCAGTTCATGTAATGCAAACTCAGAGGCATACTGGTTGCCATACTGCTCCTTAAATTGATTATGGAAATCAGTTATTGAACTGATTGAGGCATCAGGTAAACTATTGAACCGGTCTCTTGCATCTTCAGTTAGGGACATCATGAATAACCTCATTCTAATATCTTCCCAGTCCATACCAATATCTTGCACGAAAGCATTGAAGCTTCTGATATGATCTTCAGCTAATATTGCATTGTTGCTAGTAAACTTGGGAACTATATTTCTCCAATTACTATCCATAGGACATGGATACAACTGATACCCAGTTAAACCAAATTGGCTACATATATTTGCTAGGTTTTGAGGTGGAAAATTCATGGGTGGTGGATTAGGATAGTAATTATATCCACCTAGTGGCTGATGATAGGCATATTGCTGTTGTGGGTTTATGTGGGGATTTATGTAGGGATTTTGAGGTCTATAATATTTTTGGCCAGGGGGTGGATAAGGATTTGCCATATGTTGAGATGTATTATGTATGGGAGGTGGTCTAGGGTGTTGGGGAATAATATTTTGATGACTTCCAGATGCATGTGAATTTTGAACTCCATTTGTATTTTGCTGTGGATTCCTTGAAGTGTTTCCTCTATGCGGAGGTACATATTTTGGGGGGGCTGTTTTAGCTTTACTTTTCATCTGTTGAATCTCTTGCTACAACAACCTTTTATCCTCCTGTATCTTGAACAATTCGAGTTCTTTCCAGGGCCTGAGCACCTCCTACTACTCTTCACTCATATTTCCTAATTCTTTGGATTGTCATTTATTTCTTGATTTGAGAATCCATGTCTTACCCCTTCTCCCTGATGTAATGACATTTTGAAATCATATTCAGCTTGGTTTTGATCAATATCCCTCATGACTTGTGCTTCATTCTCAAGCTATTCTTGAGGATCTAGTTTGTATCTTGCCAAAATATCATCAGTTGCTCCATTGAAATTTTTGTTTGAATCATGCAAAGCTGTGAACTTGTGAATCGAAATAGTTTTCTCTGCATTATCCTCTTGAGCATGCTGGTTATTATCTTGGTGAGAATAATTTGAAGTTCCATTTCTTTTGGAAATGTTTCTAAGTGGTGGAGATGACTGCAATTTATTGCCTTCCATCTTGGATCTCCTACCATCCATTTGGTATTAATTTTTTGTTATAATAGTAACTAGAGTCGCCACCTATTTGGTAAATAGGAAAAAGTTTGTGATTTATCTTTAGGGGTTCTTATTGCCAACAGAGTTACCAGATTAAAGTTTCTAAAATGACTCTATGAAAGGAATGATTTATTTCTAAGGTCTTATATTTTTGTCCCCAGTAGAGTCACCAATTTGTTAGGTCTCAAAAATGTAGGTTGCTAATCCTAAGAGGATGCCAGGCTCTATGCTTAGATTCGCAACATTTTTTGAACTAACTTGACGAAATCAACCTTCAAGGTTTGATGATTTCCTACACTTTAGGTCCTGCTACACCTAGGTGGGTGAACCTTTGAGAATTAAAGTAGACTAAATGTAAATGTATTGACTAATTAAATCTATCTACAATGGCATGTGGTGTAGGATAGATGAAAGCTTGCTAATGAAATGAGTGGTTGTTATAAATTGTATAAGAAATATCAAGGTGAATTTTAAATGATGAATAGAAATAAGAACAATGCCTTGTTGGGTAAATAGAGTCAAATGAAGGACTAAGACTAGTGGCTTATAATGGGCAGTAATTCTAATTGTTTGGCACAATTTTAGTTTATAACTTGTATAAATGTGTAGGGAGATGACGGACAAACTCTTCTTATTGATCCAACCAATATAATTAGATATCTTATAATTCACCATAATGTATTTTAATCCTTTCTTGAAGGAACCAATTGAGTGGAATATGTAAGAATAACAGATAATATTAACTTGGAGACAGAATGACAATCCTAATTATATGGTTCTTCTTAGTAATCCAAACTAACACTTCCAGGTTACTATGACTGATCAGGAGGATTTTAATTCCTATTATGGAAACCAATTAATCAAACCACACAAATGCAACAAATGTGTATTGACAAATTAAATATATACTTGATATATTAATCTGAATAACAAGAAAATATAGAACTGGAGACAACCACACAATTAACTTTAACAAACAATTGATGCTAGAATAAAACCACAAGATTAGAGAACTCCAATTTACTTCTTCAATAATAAACTTGCAACATGGTCTTTTTAGAACATTGTAAACTGTATATATTATATTCTACTACTGATGATCTTTCAACATCAAATGTTTGAACTTATATAGATATTCTTGTGAAGAGGCATAACTCTTCAAGAAGTCTTTTGGGAAATTAACAAGATTAACAATCATAACATAACCATGATTAAACTCTATTCAACCACAAGTAAATTTTATCCACATGGTCAAGGTACTCCTAGCCACGATGGGAATCAGTAAATTCAATGGCATTCCTTGTAATCATATCCATCATGACCATCTTCTCCAAATGTTTGCAGGCTTCCCTGAATGCAGAATCTTTGTCCTTAAGAGCTCCCAAAGCTTCATGTAATATAGCTTGACAGTCACTACTCCACTCTTCTTTTCTCTTTAGTCCTTTATCACTTTTGAATAATGCAGGCACTCCTACTTTTGAAGCTTCAGCACATTCCTTGGCATCAATTTTAAGTTGATCATAGTACTTCTAATGTTGCTTGCTCAACTCTTTTGAATTGGAGGCACCTGCAATGTCGGAAGTATCTTTACCTTGTATTTCATTCAATTTCTCCTGCAATCTTTTTTCGAGCTTTTCATGTTCTTGAATTGCTTTATAATTTTGAGAGTAATTATCCCAAAATTGGTTTAACCAATGCACCATGTTGGCATGCCTGCTCTGTAGCACTATGACAAGTGTATCCATCTAAATTTGTGCTGCTTGATCTATGGATAATGTTTGAGTACTTTGTGAACTTTCACCCTGGGTTAACCTCTTTGTTGATCCTCCGAAGGTACTCTTAACAGCATCTTTTAAATAATAATTTTTTTTGTCAACCTTTCACAGCTCAGTTTATACGCATCTCTTTCCTTAATCAACATTTGAGCCTGTGCTTTATTTAGCTTTGTAACATTGATGCCAATGTCTGCAGTGATCAAAGGGTTAGTCTCCCCTGCTTTTAAAGTCATGACATGGCCAAACGTTTTCTCAGTGTCTATAATAGCTATCTTTTTATGAGGAGGATATAGGGCCCATACCATTAATGAATTTTCGTCATTATTATATTTGGTGCCCATGTATACTTTAGTGACACCCTCTAGAGTGAGCTTATATTTATCATCTATATTATTCAAAAAACTGTCAAAGACTAAAGTAGAATTCAAGTCAAGGCCAGGAAAGATCATTACTCTTGCATCTTTAAGCAATTGTCTACCCCTGCTAGGGGTCATATCCTACAGCTCAGTATCCACTGTTGTTTTTAGCATATCAAGTAATTGTCTCTCATTGTTAGCAGAGACATCATCCACTGACTCTTTGATTTCCTTCCCTTTGCATTTATACAAAAATGATATAACTCTTTTGAATGAATGAATTTGTCATCAGAAATAAAAGAATCATAAGCCATTTGACGTGGGTCTTCATCAACAGACCCCTCCTCATCATTTATTATGACAAGAGGTTGATATTGTTGTATCTTTCTCTTGGACATTTTTATTGTTTTGTCCTGTGGTTCCTCTCGCCCTGTCGGTTCTTCATCACCAGAGGCATATTTGAATGAGGCATATTTGGGCACCCCAAGGTGGAATATGATGTGTTGTAAGAGAATATGCTATTTATAGCATGTGTATGACAGATTCTCTTACAGCTGTAAGTTGTAACCGCTATGACAGATTCTATGACGGTCGTAAGTGTCGTAAGAGCATCTGTCATAGCCCATTTTGGAAATAGGCGACCTCTTTGGGATGGGAGCTATGGAAAAGTGTCAAACACATTCTACAATGTTGACCAAGTGTCCCTAGGCGTGGGTTTTGGTCCAAGATGCTATATTGGATGCCCATTCCAAGAAAGGTCCAAAAATTGCCTTGTATGTTCTATTTAAACAAGTTCTTGGAGATGGAGTTTGTATCACAGGTTTACAGGTACTGTTATGCTACCGGATTGACTCCAGACATGAGTGTCAAAGGCCATTGAAGCTTGCATTGCAAGTGTATTGTAAACATTCTTTCAAATTTGTTAATACATTGTGCAGGTTTCTGAGTGTGGGGGTTTTCACCCGATAAGGGTTTTCCCCACCATAAATCTTTGTCTCTCTTCTTCTGTCTTTTTTCTGGCTCTTGTGTTTTTCTGCTATATATCATGTTAATGGTTTAACATCGCTGTAATAGTTAGGATAAAGTTGAATTTGCATAGCTCTCTCCTCAATAGATTAGGGTAGGAAGCGTTTCCGCACACCTAGCTTCCTTTCAATTAGGCTATGTGAAAATGTAATACAAGCTATGGTGATCCAAATGTAGCTCAAAGCGTTGACCCAAAAGGAAGTGTCTCCAACAAAGAAGAGTATGTACAACTTCTGTGAGCTCTAAATCATGAGTAGGGTAGTTCAGCTCATATGTCTTGAGCTTACGCGACTCATATGCAATCACCCTACCACCCTGCATGAGTACGGCTCCCAAACCCTCAAGTGATGCATCTATGCAAACAACAAAATCCTCTGAAGGATCTGGAACCACTAAAATGGGAGCATTGATAAGATGCTCTTTGAGGACCCCAAAGCCCCTCTCACACTACTCGGTCCAAGTGAAACTCTTCCCTTTTCACTGAAGGGAAGTGATGGGATGCGCTATCTTGGAAAAGCCCTCAACGAATCTATGGTAATAATTGGCTAATCCCATAAAGCTCCTGACCTCAGTCACACTAGTGGTTGTTGGCCAATCTTGAATTGCTCTAATATTTGATGGATCTACAGAGATGCCATCGCCTGATAAGATGTGCCCCAAGTACTGTACCTCTGTCTTGAAGAAGGCACACTTCGCTAGGTTTCCATAAAGTTGCTGCTCTCGTAAGCACTAAAACACCTGATGCAAATGATCCACATGCTCCTCCTCAGTCCGTGAATAGATCAAAATATCATTGAGAAAAATGATCACAAACTGATCCAAGTAAGTGCAGAACACCCCATTCATGAGACATGAACACTGCAGGGGCGTTTGTCAAACCGAAGGGTACCACTGTGAACTCATAATGGCCATATTTGGTTCGAAAAGTAGTCTTATGAATATCTGCCTCTATGATGTGCAATTGGTTATACCCAGATTTTGAATCAATTTTTGAGAACACTCTAGCTCCCTGCTCTGGTCAAAGAGGTCATCATCCTAGGTAGAGGATAACGGTTCTTCACCGTCACCTTATTCAATTGCCTGTAATCAATACATAATCGAAGAGACCCATCCTTCTTCACGAAGATAACTGGTGTGCCCCATGGTGAAATGCTAGGTCAGATGTGCCCCTTCTCAAGTAACTCCTCTTACTGTAGTTTGAGCTCTGTAAGCTCATGTGTAGTCATCCTGTAGGGTGCACAAGACACTAGCTCAGCACCTGGCACTAGATCGATGTGGAAATCAACGTCTCTACATGGAGGCATACCTGGTAATTCTGGTGGGAACATGTCAGCAAAATCTCTCATGATAGGGTGATCATCTAAAGAAGCCTCAAGCTCATCCTCTAATCTATCACTGATTGTGATAGAAAACATGTGACATCCTTTCCACATGCAGCACTTAAGATGTTGAGCAAAAATCATATGGACTGTTGTGGGCTTCTAAATTCCCACTATCTCAACAGGTGCACCATGATCGTCTAAGCAGCTAATCGCCCTTCGATGACAATCTAGCTTGGCTCTATGAGCCGCAAGCCAATCCATACCCAAAACTACACCGTAGGATCCTAGTGGCATAACTCTAAAGTCACATGATGTAGTGAAGGAACCCAAGGAGATCTCATAATCTCTAACTAAGGTATCTACTGACATCCTGGCCCTAGAGGCCAACTCAACCTCCCACCTAATGTCCTGCCTAGAAGCCACCAACCTACAATGTTCCACTAATGATGAAGACAGAAAATAATCGGTAGCTCTAGAGTCAAAGAGAATAGAGATGGGGGCATCCCCAATCATACCTGTTGTCTTAATAATGGATGCCTAATAGTCAGCCTGGTGGTTGTCAACTGCTGCAAACATGCAGTGGGACTTGCCCACATCACCTACAATCTACTCAAATCCTCCTGAACGGGGTTGTCCCGCTGCTGTGAAATCCTATGGACACTCTCTGGCCAAATGCCCTACCCCACCATAAACATAACACAGGCCCCTAGCCTGTATCTTCCCCGACTGAGTCCTACCTGACTATTGTTGTCCAGTCTATCTTGTGGACCCCTGTGAACCTCTATAAGACTGCTGAGAACTTGCAAGCCTTGTAGATGATCCCTGCTATCTCTGATCTCTACGCGGGCCCTACTACTGCCAACTATGGTTCTGTCCTCCCTGAGCCCTCTGCTAATGTTGCTGTTGCTACTGTTGTGGAGGCCTAGGAGGTAATGATGAAGAATTGAATCCTCCTCTCTATGGTGTGGATTGTGGTCTACGAAAGTTCTGCTGCTGCTACTGATTACGGTCCTGAAACTGCAGGCATGAATTTTGTCCTCGTCCCTGAATTTCCTCTACAATATAAGCCTTTTCGATAGCCTCACTTATAGTCTAGGGATTTGCCACATGCACTGGTCCTGCTATCCCATGATTCAGTCCTCTGATGAATTTGTGCACTAGGAGTTTCTCATCATGGAGATACTCTGCATAATGAGAAAGCTCAATAAATTAGCTCTCATACTAAGCAATCATGAGTCCTCTCTACTGTAAGTCATGGAACTCATCTAGTTGGTGCTGTCTATAATGATCTGACAAGTAACACGCATTAAAGTGCTCTATGAATATGTCCCATGTGAGTGTATCTAAGGATAACCGGTGCTTGTACTCCTCAGTGCGCCACCAGGTAGCTGTTACATCTCTCAAAAGGTGTACTACCACTCGTGCTTTCCTATTGCTCCCATAAGGTTGCAATGTGAAGCACCTATCTAAACTGATGAGCCAAGCCTTAGCCTCGGCTCCCTCTATAGCTCCTGCGAAGGTAGATGGATTAAGCCTAAGTAGGTCTCTGATGGGATCTTTTATCTCTCTAAGTCCTATAACCGGCTCATCCAAACCATACTCATAAGGTCCATGATGTACTTGCTCTACCCTCACAATCTCATCTCGTCTCTGGTGCCGTGGAGGACTCCTACTCTGTGCTCTGTAAGCTAACCCTACCTCCACTATAGTATCAGGTATATCTACAAAAGGTTCCATACGTGGCACCTCTTGCAGATCGATGCAGGGCTCTACACGTGGCTCAGCACGTGACTTAGCATGTGGCTCCTCTCGTGGATCAACGCAAGGCTCATCACGTGGCGCTGGTATAATTGGTGGTAGCCTCTCTAACATGGCTTGTAATGTCTATAAAATCTAAGGACCTATGTCAAGTACTGGTGGCACCTGTGGTACTGGCTGATCTGCTATGGCTGCGGGTACCAGTCCCTCTGTAGAGGAATCATTATGTACCTCAACGGACGCAATGTTGCGTGATCGTGCTCGTCGAACACGTCGAGGAGATATCCTACAAAATAAGGTTGACACTAATTAATCAAAGTTGCAGAATAAATAACGTGCCCAAATATGCCTAGTGTTTAAACTTGGGCTCTGATACCAAATGTCATGCCCAGATTTCCAATACGGTCACGACACGCATCACACATGTCATGTCCACATTTGACATGTGGTCTTGACATGAAATATATAAAAAAAATTGCACGCTTCCCTAGAAATCCCCTCACACGCGTAAGCGTGCTCGGTGGCATACGCTAAGGCATAAACAAAATAGATGAAAGAGGGGTAATACATACACATGCGCATACCAATCGCAAGAAGGCCATCAAGGGGGTCATCGTGACGCGGTTAACGTCACCAATAGGGTTAAACTTCACTAACCTAGCTAAACCCTAAATTTTGGGAAAATCTAGCAACATAATGCCTCACGGGCATGAGTAGGGTTTATTGTTCTAAAACTAAATTTGATCAAGAGGTTTATTGATTAGGATTAACAAATTTCTTACATCACACTAGTTGCATTGGTAAAATAGTTGATTAAGATAATTGAACATTTTTCAACAAAGTCCAATCATTTGTTCTCCTTCATGTTTTCTACAATTTTATATGTTTTTAACAAGGTTTGATCAATTTGTTCTCCTTCACATTCTTGATAATTTTATATGTTTTTCAAATAAGTTCGAACAATTTGTTCTCCTTCACATTCTTGATCAATCAAAGTTATCTCTGCATCATTTACATTATTCCTAATTTCTTGGTAGATTAGAGCTCAGAAAATGGATTTACTAACTTCATTTGAAAAGGTTTACTAGGTTTCCGATCGGGTTTATAACAATGTTTAATTTAATGTTGTTAATTAAATTGCCACAACATGTTAAAAAGAATATTAATTTTGATTAATAACGTGTGGATTTAAATGTCCTTGTAGTGTTAAGTTTCATAACCAGATTGTTTAAAATAACTACCTCTTAATATTTTAATTTTATAATATTATTTCCACCTGCCCTAATTTCTTCCAAAAATTACAATAATATTTTCTTTATGAGTAAAAATCCTATTGTTATCATTTTCTCCTCTTTGTTTTTACTTTTATCTTTCTTTCTCTTTTTCTCTCATTTTCTCATTTTCTCATTCTATCTTTGTTTCTTTGTTGCAGGTTGAGTTTAAATGGCCACATATGAAATGCATATGATGGCTTCAAATATATATATATTTGTTGTAACTAGAGTTTCTTTTATAAAAGAAACATATGTATTTATATTTCTTTGTGTTATCATTTGGGAAGATATTGAAACCCTAAATATATTTTTGTTTGGCTATGTGTTAATGGCTGGTTTTGTGGAGGCGGCGGTGGCATTGAGGAGGCCGTAGGTGGAGGTGTTGTGAGGGGGGCGCAGAGGAGGAGGTCTATAGTGATGGGCGGAGTTGTTGGCGGGAAGAGAGGGCAGAGCCACGATAGAGATTGTGAATGGCAGAGAAGGCTGTGAATGGCGGAGGGTAGTGTTTGCAGAGGACGCGAGGCAGAGAATACAGGCAGCGGAGGGCAAGGGACCGCATGGGAGATAAAACACAGAGGCCATGGGAGTAACCAATAGAGGGTTTGAAGTGAGAGGGGAGTGTGGGGAGGGGGGCAAAGCCCCCCCTCCCCATACCCAACACACAAAAAAAAACAACGGCGGGGGGGTTCAAAACCCCCCACCCCTTAACATTTTTTTTTATATTGTATTCTCTGTGAAACAAAAGGCGACTACAAAAGAAAATATAGTCTCCTTAATATTTTCTTAGTATTTTATTTTTATTTTATTTTAATTATATTAAGATTCATTTATTGTTATATATATATATATATATATATATAAATACATATGTATGTACATATATATGTACATATATATATATAAGTATCAAATTCATAGTTTATTTAAAAATGCAATAAAATAATATATTTACATATATATGTGTATATATATATATATATATGTTAACTATAATTTTATTTGACAGCCTATCAAGATCAATTTATTTGTAAATACACAAAAAAAAACATTCATTTGAATTATTCAAAATAGATATAAATTATATGTATATATATATATATATATATATATATATATATATATATATATATATATATATATATATATATATATATATATATATATATATATATATATAATTGTTATTTTGTAACTATATTCTTTTTCCTCTACACTTAAAATTTTATTTTTAAACAATTAAACCAAGATATATATATATGCATTTTTTTATCAATTTCTCATTTAGGCAAGAATACATATTTTTCTCACAAATTGAATTCATAGCTTTTTTTTTTATAATTACACTTGTAAAGAAAGAACAAATGAAATTAATTAGATACTCCTAACAATTAACAACCACTAATTTTCTCTCTTTCACAACAACAATATACAATTTTCATATTAGTCATAATATCAACTAAGCCTCAACTTTGCTAAATGAAATATTTGAAATTTTCATACAAGAAATAGCTTTTAGATACAAATTTTCGTCCTTCATTTTTATTTGAATGATAAAAATAAATCAACAAATTGTAACTTTCAAAAATGACTTTCACACAACTTAAGAAAACACAATTTTACAACAAGAGAGAGAGAGAGAGAGCCAAGTCCTCCTCTTTGAAAATCAACAAAGATGAAGCTCCTAAATAGGCCAAACTCTTTCTTAAGAGCTTAAAGAGTAAAGGAAAATAAAATATTAACTCCAAGCACAAGGAGTTTCTCCAACTTCACATTTAGCTCCATTGAACCTGCATATCACAACAAGGGGGAAGAAAACCACACATCTTGCTCTTCTCCTGTTGTGTGGTTACACAACATGCCCCATTTTGACTTGACAAAATAGGGACCCAACTTTTTTCCTAGCTTGGCTTCTATTTTTCTACTTTCGGTGGTCTGGTAAAAGTAAGTCATGCAGGTGACTCTGCATAGGAAGCTGGGTAAGTCATCATGATGAGGTCAGTTAGTCAAAGTTAATATTTCATGTCAATAACCTCATGGTTAGAAAGAGTACAAAATTTCATGTAGGTTTGCCTTTTGGATCACCCTAATATTCATTAGGGAACGAGAGTTATGGCAAGTCAAAGTTCTGGTCAAACCTGATATTCCGAGGGGGGGTCATATTTCTTAATTCTACATAATAGTGGTATTTACCCATCAAACAACTTCATATATTTTGTGGGGGTCATATTTCAAATATCACCCGATGTTCTGAATATCACCCTATCTTTCAAATATCACCCTAGAGCCAATATGCCGATGACATCATCCAATCTTGATAAACAAAGAAAATCACCCGATGGTGACATCATCATCCTTTTTTACCTCGCAGAGGTATATTTCCAACGATCACCCTTTTTCCATAACATGACGGTGATGTCATCCTGATCTTTCGAAAGGGGGGTCGCTTTAGTATTGAGGGGTCATATCTCAAACATCACCTGATCTTTAAAACATGACCTGATATTTAAATATCACCCGATATTCTCAACATCGCCTGATCTCTTTGACATCAGTTTTCTTGCTCAAAGGCAGAGGGTCATATTACACATAGGGGGTGATATTCTGAATATCACCCGATCTTCCAAAGATCACCCCTCAGCTTGCCCCATGACATTAAATGCACATAAATGCAGTAGGTGGATTCCAGTCGATCGCAAACATGATGCAACTAGCAACATCCGTAGATCCATGGTAGAAGATCAATGGTTTTAATAAATCTAACCTGGATTTACCCTAATTTAGCCTAAGAATGAGATTAAAAGTGAATTTATAGGGTCATTTTGCATTTAACTTGTGAAGAAATGAGATTTTACAGAGCGCAGAACATTCAAACCGTCGTACGACCTACCTATGGATGCATACAACTTACAACAAAATGAAGCATGTGATTATCACTGGTATCTGAGCCTCTTTTTGGTAATCATATGCTTAATCCAGGAGAAAAACGTAATTAGGTAAGTAATTAGAAACCCTCCTGTTATCATTTTTTGCATATCCAGGTAGTAGGTCCTTTATGGTTTAGCTCTGTAATTAGGCATATCATGATGAAATGAAGATTAATAAGTATAATATGCATGATGCCATGAACGTATACTGTTGTATATGCATGCATATGGATATTGTTGTAAGACCAGTCGTGTTCATTGCAGGAATCTATGGCGGACATCAGGAAGAACAAGTCCGATGTAGAATTTCTTAAGCCCATGTTTGCCCAACCTGAGGGAGTACAATTCAAATATGGTGTCCTTGGAGATACCCACCAAGGAAACACAAATTTGGAGGCATGGTCAACTAAGATGGGCGAAGACAGAGAAAGTACCCTACTGGATATCGTCTTTGTATCAGGGATGTGGTATGCAGCTAGATTTCCTTATTCCATGGAAACTCCAGAATTAATAGTTGAGTGTGCTAGAAATTATAACCTTAAGACAAGGAGAGTAGAAAAACACGAAAGGGTATATGCAGATCTGTCAATAAAAGGAATTACATCTGCTTTCAATCTTCCAGTTGGGAAAAAGTAGTTAGTATGGATCTGAAGAAACTGGAGGTTGAATATACAAATAACAAGAAGACTGCAAGAAAGAGGATGTACCAATGGAGAGCAAAGAATAGCCCTTACACTACCTCTACCAAATTACCAGTGCACATGTACAAGTTTGATTTTGATGATGAGTATCAATATATGATTGCCCTGCTCAACAAGATGACAGGCTAGCCTAATGCTAGAAGCTTCAAAGATTAGATGTACGTGATTATCATGATGTGCATCTACATAGATAACAAGCCATTATGGGCTAACATCATTAGTAATGCCCTAGATGAACACCTGATGAACCTAGGAGGCCTAGACTGTTCATTTTACATGACTACATATATTATGTATTCATGTGCCTATAAGGGTACATTTGATGCACTCACTACAGTTGGAAATATTGGTGGCAATTTGAATGATGCCCATATATGGGACCATTATCCTCAATTGTAGAAAGTACACTACCTCCCTGATTATAAATTGGTGAATGATGCATTCTCCATGCATCTGGTCAGAACAATGGAGGAAGATAGAACCAAAAGACTGAGCATGGAAGCTCAGGAAATAATATACAGACATGGTGCTTGGTTTATCTAGTTTTCCACATTCTCCTACATCAGAGTAGAAGGTTTTGAGGGACAACCCTTAATGCTTCCTAGGTACCCTACTGATGGGGTAGTCCTGATGGAATTTCTAAGACAAGTATCAACAATACTAGATGCATATAAAACAAACAATAAGATTCCTCCAGTTCTTTTTCCAGTAACTATAGGGTGGTACATATGCCCTGATTCACAAAACATAAAGAAGGCCATATCGGGTCTAAACATGATGAACCTACAGCCATTCCCATTGGCCAGATCATATGACCCCTATGGGAGAATGCAAAAGATCATGGGGAAGCCCATCCATAAGAAACGCTTGGAGGATTTCTGGACCGACTGTGAGGATGAGGCTGAGATCAGGATAAGAAAATATCAGAGACTCACACTCAATCAAATCAGAACATTTGATTCCATTCTCATGCCTGCACAATTAAAGAAAGATGATGGCAAGTTATTGTTAGATGAATATGAAGAGAAGAAGGTGTATAATGACACCATTTTAGCCCTTGACCTAACTCAACTTGAAGATATTTCATTGGATAGGTTTACAAGTGGGGTGCTGCAGCTGACCCAAGCATGGGTAGATAAACAAATAAATATACTGAAGAAGAAAGGGATGGCCATCACAGTAGATAACAAGAGAAAAAGGCAAGAAATTCCTAATGAGGAATATGATGACTTTCTTGGAGAGAAGAGAAAATCTAATGGAGAAAAGCTGTCACCCCAAAAAAAAGGAAAAGGAACTCCCAGAGGGAAGAAGAAAACTGATGATACACCTAAGGGGGTAATTGTTGAGAGAATTGATATACCAGCTGAGGATGCATCTATATTAGGATAGGCATCAGCCTCGTTAGCCCCACCTCTAGAGGATAAACAAAAGACCAAAAGGATCTTGAGGCTGGCTGTGGATACTGTAGAAATACAAGATCAAGGCCAAACTTCACAACAGTATGGAGAGAAAGATATTCTTATTGAAGAGGAGCCTACAGAAGATGACCCCATGGTGGTCACTAGAAAGAGGAAGGCAGTATCCTTAGTAACATCAACCCCTAAGAAACAAAGAACACATATGAGGGGTGAAATAAGACATGACCGTTTAATACTAAGGAGAGCTGGTTGTGAAGTATTTAGAAAATAATTGCAACATGAGGTGCCACGTCCTACCATAATTCAATTTAAGACTGAGAAGGCCGAAGAGCAAGCAAAAGAAGCCACTGTAGCAACTCAAGATGGTCCTTTCTCATTGGAAGAGACTATGGACCTATCAAATGATGAGGTGGTAGAAAATGTAGCTTCTCAGTAGATGGAGACCCTCGCTTCAAATAATCGCATGACTCCACAAGGAACTCCATCCTCACAGAGGGTGATATTAGAAGAGTTGAAGCAAATGGAGCAAGAAAAAGAAGATAGTCTAGAGAAGGTAGCCCAACAGATAGGGTTGATAAATTAGTTGATCAGGTGACTAGCCCTGTAGTGATTGACCTAACACACAGGGAGGATGTAAATCCTGAACATCAAGCAGGTGCACCTGAGGAAACCGAAAATGTTGAAGAAGTCAAGTTGACAGAAGTGGAGAATCCTTCTCCAGATATGGGCCAACAATAACAAGATATAGTTGATGAGCCCAAAATAGTTGAAGTCCAAGAAAAGGGCGGGAATGACAAGGCCACATCAAGTGAAGATGCCCCCTGAACTCAATAAACCTCAGGTAATAAGGATACATCAGGTCATAATGACCTAAAGACTTAGGAGGTGGATACAATAGGTGTGGATCATAACGTGATCCAAGGTCAGGTAGATGCACCAAAGTCAGATACAATGGTATCCACACCTCAGGATGAGGAAATTACCAAGGTGGATGAAACAAAAGAAGATGAAGTGCAGGATCAACTACAGGATCATCATGTAGATGAACCACGAGATTCTCCACAGCAAGAAGAGACTCCTCAGGAGGAGGGAGTAGAACAAGATCACCCTCATGAAGATCACCATGAGGAATAAATGAGGAAGTCACCCTCTCTATCGAGAATAGAGATAGATACAGGAGATCAGGATGGACATGATGATGATGACGGACGACATGGATCCAGAGATCAAGTACCTCAATGGCTTGAGAAAGAGATAAGTATAGAATCAGGTTTTGAGATTCAAGAGTTTGATGTCTCGACATTATTTTCAGAAACCATCATGAAGCCAAAGAGGAAGGCTAGATTAACCTCAACCATCAGAAGAGATCCTGTTACGGGCAGAAGGACCGCCCAAGTAGCCCTTCCTATAGTTGAAAAAGAGAAAGGCAAGATCACCCTGGAAGAATTCCAGATTAGCACAGTTGATTTAGGATTTGCCAATGAGGACCAAGACGGTTAGGAAGGGAAGGATATAATAGATTCTTTAACCCAAAGGGTGAAGAGAGAAAAGGAGAAGAATAAGCAGCATAAGGAGCACATTGCCCAGCTGCATTCATACATAAAAGGGTTAATTAACCCTGATCATGCATCATCAAATTAGGTAGTCCCATTGACTACAATTTCACAAGAGGAGGTTAATAAATTGGACCTCATGAAGCATGAGTCAGTAATAATGAGAAAATGGATGTCATTAGCACTATCAGGAGCTGAAGAAGTAGTGGGCGCCTCTTTACAGAGGTGGAATTCTTTGAGTATCTCCAGGAAGAAAGTTAATAAATTACAGATTGAGGCCAGAAGGAGATCATTCCAATTGGAGAAAGCCTTGAGTGCTTTGAGCAAAATAAAGAAGATTAATCCTCAGATCCTAATAACTCATCAGGTGTTGAATAATAACACTACCATGCTGATAGATATTTGGTATAAAGACATCAGGTTTGAATGTGATGTATTGAAGAAATGCAGCAATAAATTAAGAGATATTAGTGTGAAGCTGCATGACATGATGTCTTATGAGGCAGAAGTCCTAGAAGCCCTAAAGGGAAAGGTAGAGGGTAAAATTGAAAACCAAGATGTAGACTTTACCATAAAATCTCTGCATAATAATTTCCAGCCGATGGCTAATGATCCTCTCACCCACCTAACGGAAGAATCAATGAACAAGGTCATGAGAATCAAAGTTAGAGTGGAGAACTATAATGAAACATTAAGCAATAGGAGGGAAAGTTAGAAGTCCTCAGAGAGAAATATCAGGCCCACAAGCATGCCATTGCCAAAGCTAAAACTTAGGATGGCGGAGAAGTTGATAAGATAGTGGAAGCATATGAAAATACAAGGATAGCATTAAAGGTCCATATACAGGAGGATATTCATTATGGTGATGAAGGCATGAAAAGTGATGATCATGATGATCATGATGAAGAGGAAGAGCCTGAGGAGTAGATGAAGATGCGCTATAAAGGAAACACTTGCATCAGGTACTTAGAGGAAAATAAGTCACCTAGATGGTTGCCAGCTGGCAACCTATGCCACGAGATGATGTTGACTAAGTCAAAAGGAATATGCACCGTAGATCTTGATTGATAAATCTTGATCATAGATCATGTGTAACTGCTCCCTCACCTTGTTCTATAAAAGGTGCAGGGATGCCTGTTTTAGATTATTCGAAGCTTAATTAAAATTTGTTTGCTGAAATATCAGGGCCTATTTCAAAGTTATTGTAAGCATACATATTTTTGCATACTTAATGAAAGAGAAGACCAATTTGATTACAAATCATCATAAATTCTGAGTAATCTATGTCTGAATTCTTGATATATGCTTTGATTTGCTACGTCCCTTAGAGTGCTGATCAGTCTGCATATATTGTTTTCATTCCTCATCCTTTGAAGTTTGCATCATCTGTTTCTAGCTGTGGAACATCCTGGTGAAAATATGGTTTGATTTCTTCTTTCTCATGACTGTATCAAGTGTGTATGTGACTCAATAGCTGAAGATTCATCATAATTTGAAGTATTCTTTTACAGTTCTTTTAATTTCAGAACAATTCACCAACACAATTGCAAATAATAGATAATCAGAAGCAATATACATAAAATATGCAGACATCTCGTAGATACTTGAAGATTTATGGCATATTTGAAGTTAAAAGCATGTACAATTGACAAATATCATGTAAAGATTTGAGTATAGACACACTATTTGTGAAAATATCCTGTGTAGATAACCTTCTGTGTAGCATCTTTACAGAAATAGAATCTTGCTAATGAGCAAACGTAAGGCCCCTGAATGGAAAATAGCAACACACATCAACCACTGAGTAACGTCAGTTGCTTAAGAACTAATCCACGGAGACTTGGGATCATGAATTCTTTGAATTCATCATATTTTTCAAGATGAGTAAAGGTTGATGTGTAACTTTTATTCTATGTTTGTTTATGACTAACATCATGATCAACATAAATTGGCACTAGAAGGAGGGCCTAAGCTAGAAGGTCATCATCAATAAGTCAGATTTTGATGATGCAGACATCAAGGTAACACTGAAACACCTCCTGATTTCGATCAATACGCAAAGATTTGTTGTTTTAAGCTTGTACATGCTAATCATTTGTGAAGTTTTCAAGATTAACCATAAATATTGCAAGATTTATAGTAAATCATCGTGAATTTGCAAAGATCAGTCCTATTTCAGGTAAATATGTTAAAGCTTTGAGGTAATGCACTTTAGAAACCTGATATCCAGTTGCAAGTGTCACCAGACCTCAGTATCACCTCATATTTGCATTGTTTGTGCAAATATTTCATAAATATCTAGTCAGTTTCACCTTCTGACTATAAATACTACCTTTGCTGGTAAATTCCAACTGATCTTTATTGTCAACCAGCTGATTTTCCTTAAAATTAAGAAATCCTAGCTCACACACCAAATACTAGGTCTAGGTCCAGTGGAATATTTGAAGAATTACCTGTCAGAGGATTTAGACCTAAGACTATAGATATCCACCATACTCCCAGTTCCAGTGCTTTAGGAGCATCACCAGAACGTCCTCCTGTAACTCCTATTGGTTTACAATCACCTACAGGGTCACCTGTTACACCTCAGGCTCAACCTCCTCTAGTTGCAATGTCGTTCTTTGCAGCAGAATCACCTTTAGCTTTTAATGCATATCATCCGTTGCCAAAGAATCCTGACAAACTTTGTCTAAAATACCATCCATATCAAGATACAGATGATCATATCAGAACTTTCAAAGAAGCCTGTTGTAGAGCCAGAATAGAGCATCAAGACGTTGTATGCAAATTATTGCCTTTTTCCTTAGGGGAAGAAGCCTATAATTGGTATATTAGCCTTGGTCAGGGTTCAGTCAGATCATGGGCTATCCTAGAGAAATCTTTCACTGATAGGTTTAAGGTACCAATAGATCCTTCAATGAACTATCACCTATTTGCCACAATTAAAAGGTTTGAAGGAGAACCTATTGCCAATTTCAATGCTAGGTTCCAGAAAATGCTATCTAGGTTAGTCAGCCCATATGTTGTAGCAGATGCAGCTGCTAGGAGCATTTATTATTCAACCCTGGATCCTTTAACTTCCATGTTCATCAAGAGAGCACATCCTGAAATCACAACTTTAACAGGAGCTTTTTAAGAAGCTATCAAAGTCAATCAGCAGCTAGATCTTGCTTCTACACCAAACATAGCATTTCCCACACTTCCTGGTTATCCAGGATACCCTGCCCAACCATAGCCTAATGGAGCCATGATGCCTCCAGCTGTCATGCCTGCACCTTTACAAATACCTCCATTGAATATTATGCCACCTCCAAATGGAAATGGCCAAATGATGAAGTATCTAGGACAAATACAAGCACCTCAGGTTGTAGACCAGAATAATCAGAACAATGGATCTTCCTTCTTCAAGCCTTTGACAGAAAATGTAGTAGCTAAGGTTCAGGAAGAAAAAGAAGAGATTAAGGAAATATCAGCTCAGCTAAGGAAACTTACAACTGAGATCACTCACTTGAGGAGTCAAAACTTCTACTCTCAGCCTAATTAGAACAGAGGCTATAACAATGACAAACCAAACTATCCTGATAGGGGGTACAACAATAATAATTATAACAATAATGGCAATAACAATCCTCCCGGACAGCCTAGAGTGTGGAACACTAGGCCAAACAACGGTTCCTTGCCATCACCCCTAGATAATTTGCCTCCTGGTGAACCCAAACAGACTACCAAAGTCAACCTTGCAGAAGCAGCCCTCACTAACTGGTGCAGAATTCATAACACCAATGCACATGTAGAGTTAGATTGTCCTCAATTCAGAATTGCTGCTAGGATTTTCCAGACTGAAGTGTCCAATACTTCAGGAAATCAACCTCAGGTAGAGGGAAATAAACTTGTTCCTTGCGGATATGATTCTGCATTAGTGCTTGAGAGTTACACTCATCAACCTTATCAGCAGACAGTGCCTGCTCACCAAGATTACACCCTGACATGTGAGGAATCAACCATGGCTTTTGAGTCAAATTATGTTTTCCCCTTTGAGGATGAAAATGAGCCTTCAAATGAACATGAGGAGGTACATGCCTACCAGCAACAATATCAGGGTAAGCATAACTACAACCTGAGAAGTAATGCCAACAAACCTACTAGTCCATTGACCTCTTCCTTGCTTCCGAATAATTTCAATACACCTCCATATCCCAAGGCAAGTAATAACCTTGGTTTTCCCAAGGTGAATGCTTAGTATTTAACACCCCAGAATAATGTGCCAAAAACTATAAATCTACCTCATGAATCTAACAAGTTGGTCACTTATCTTGCTAATGAGATGAAGAAGATTAAAAATAGCTTATCCTTGTCAGAGTTGCTCAAAACTCCTGCCATCAAGAAGGCATTTATGAAATCACTAGATGATCCTACTCCTAAAGAGGATAGTCATTCTCCAAGTCAGTCTAGTAGCAAAGATCATGTTGCTAGAGATCCTAATGTTAAACATAAGGTGCCAGCTACCATTCAAGCTGCAAAGACTTCCCACATGACCTTATATAGGGATAAAAGTGAGTCACCTCCGTTCCTCCTGACCATAAGGACATTCAGCAAAAACCTGCACAACTGTTTGGTAGACTCAGGAGCATCTACCAATGTGATGCCCTTGTCTATATGTAATGCTTTAGGGCTACATCCTATTAAATCCTTAAAGAAGGTGACACAACTAGATAAAACAGAAGTAAGTGTGGTAGGGGAGCTAACGTACATTCACATGCAGCTCGCATCTGACCCCAGAATCCAATATTATATCGATATTCAGGTAGTTGATATACCTGATACCTATGGGATGCTACTCAGTAGAGACTGGTCTAAAACCCTTAATGGATACATGTCCACAAATTTCAGCCATATGTGGTTACCCTAGAAGGGGATACCAAACCAAATTAAAATTGATGCTGAGCCTAGAATGAACCACATGATCACTGAATATAACAAAACTAATGAGATCATGTATGTGGATGTGGAACCTCGAGTTTACTCCATCAGGCCACAGGCTGTCAGGATAGAAGAAATCCTGATGTATGATGTTCATCATCATGATGATGACCTTTAGGATGACAAAATAGTTGTAGAATCTGATAGTAATCCTAAGAATGAAAATGAGGTAGACCATTACAAGAATTTTGAAAGGCGCTTGTCTAAACAAGTGAAGCGATGTGAATTATTAAAAATACCTATTAATGATATTCTAATGGATGGTTGGTGCAGGTTGCATAATGAGCCACATTCTGAGAAAACTTGTGAAGCATGCATAGACATGCTAGAACTAGAACAAGTGTGCAGTGATGAATTAGCATCATCATCATCATTATCATCAGAGGTAAGTTCATTAGATAATGATAATGATAGTGACGCTGATTGCTGTTTATTTCCTGTAGGAATAGAAGAAGGTACATAGAAAGATGAATGTCATGTTCAGATGACAGAGGAGATGCTGATGTGTGACCAGAATAATGTTACAAGAAAAAAGAAAATCACTAAAGGGAGTGATTGTTTAGTTGAATCAGATTATGAATTATCAGATGAAGATAGAGGAAGCAATTTGTCTAAATTTGAAGAGTTTCTAAAAGAAGAGATCCAGAAGATGGCACAGAAGCAGAGGTCTCCATAGGATGCATTGATTGAAGGCTGGTGCAGGCTACATGAAGCACCTCACTCAAAGACTGCTTGCTCTTTGTGTTTGCATCTCCTAAAAAGACAAACATCACCTAGTCCAGAGGATTTAACTTTTGGTAGTAAAAGGAAAGAAGAGATGTCAGCTTCACAAAAGAAAGGAAAGATGAAGTCTGAGAAAGCTGAGATACCAAAACTAAAGTGGATATCAAGTGGTGCAGCTGCCAGAGCTGCAAAGAAAAAAGAAGGCTCAGGTAAGCCTTTGGCTAAAGATAAGCCATGGATCCTTAGATTTGATGGATCCAAGTCCAAACAAGGAGATGGAGTAGGGATAGATCTCATTGATCCATCAGAAAAATCCTACTTGGCAGCATACAGACTACAGTTCTCATGCACCAATAATGTAACAGAGTATGAAACTCTAATTCATGGGATACTGTTTGCCCTTAAGAAGAAATTAAAAATTCTGCATGTCTATGGAGACTCAGAATTAGTAGTGAGATAGGTAAGAGGAATCTACTCCTGCAATTATAAAAAACTGTCTAATTATAGACACAGGGTGTGGGACCTAATAGAATCTTTTGATGCATTCAATATCACCCACATACCCAAAGAACAGAACCATAGGGTAGATGCTTTAGCCCAGGCTGCCAGTACATTGGAGCCACTATCTATTTCTGGTCTAAAAAAGATTTTCAATAGAACTGGTATCAGTACCTTCTATGCCTGACAATGTAACCAACCTCCAGGTATTCGACGATGATCATCATATCCTAGATTTCATCTCCAACAGAGATATATTTGATGCTCAGATCATAGATGAGAACAATATAGAAGATCATGTATGGGAAGAAGAAGAAATCTTAGAGTTGCCCAGCAATAAAATTCCTAAGGGAATGATTGAATTAGAGAGAGCATTTGATCTGGACAACATGCTTAAATAGAAAGATCTTCCAAAAGCTGATGGAGGACAATATTCACAAGTTAACATTGGCCGGAATGATGAAAAGAAGAATGTCTTGATAGGAAAAGTTTGCACAGAAGAATAATTAAAAGGAATCACTCAGGCTCTCAAGGATTACATCCATGTCATTGCCTAGACTTATGATGAGCTAAAAACATATGACACATCAGTCATCACACACACCATACCCCTCAAGCCAGATGCCAAACCTTTCACATAGAAGCAAAAACCTGTCAATGCTTTGCTGGAACCTATTATTTTTTAGGAGGTTAAGAAACTATTAAATGCCAGGATCATATTTCCTATGAGGCACTCCACCTAGGTAGCAAACCTAGTCCTAGTGAGGAAGAAAAATGGAGACATCAGACTATGTGTGGACTTTAGGAACTTGAACAGAGCATCTGAGAAGGATAATTATCCTTTACCTTCCCTAGATGAGGTCCTACAAATTGTGAACGGTGCCAAAATGATGTCATTCCTAGATGGTTTCTCAGGCTATAACTAGGTAATGGTGGATAAAATTGACAGATTGAAAACTACCTTCACCACAAAGTGGGGGATATTCGCTTACAGGCACATGCCGTTTGGGTTAATCAATGCTGGAACAACATTCCAGTGAGCAATGGACATAGCCTTCAGATGCTTAATAGGAAAATGCTTAGTCATATACATGGATGACTTAACAATATTCTCTAAAGATAGAGGAAACCATGTAGAAGGTCTCAGAAATGTGCTTAAAAAATGTGAGCAATATGGGATATCCCTGAACCCCAAGAAATGCATATTTGGGCTAACAATAGGAAAATTACTAGGCCACCTGATAACTGAAAATGGGATTATCATTGATCCTGACAGGGTAGAGTCCATCATGAAAATACAACTTCCAGGAAGAAAAAAGGAGCTTAAATCTTACTTTGGTAAGATTAATTTTGTTAGGAAGTTTATCACTAGCTTTGCAGAAATTGTTAGACCTTTAAAATGCTCAAGAAGGATGCAAAAATTGATTGGACACCAGAGGCTAGAGCAGCTTTTGAAGACATTAAAAAGGCTATATCTGATGCTCTAGTCCTGATCAGTCCAGACTACACTAGGGACTTCTACATTTATTCATTTGCTTCAGAGCATGCCTCTGCAGCAGTGCTGACACAGAGAAATGAAGAGAAGGAAGAGAAGCCCATAGCCTTCATGAGCTGCCCTTTCAAAGATGCTGAACTGAGATACATGGATGTTGAAAGGTAGGCACTTGCTTTGGCTAGAGTAGTAAAGAAGTTTAGGCACTATATTCTGAGAAGTAAAGTTATTGCTATGGTACCTAACGTAGCAGTGAAGATGCTCTTAATGCAGAGCGAGCCAGGTGAAAAAAGGGCTAAGTGGATCACTGTACTACAAGAATATGACATGGATATTACACCCATGAAGCTAGTGAGAGGAAAGGCTTTAAGCCATATGATATCTGAGATTGACCCCAATATCATAAGTCAGCAATATGTAATTAATGCAAAGGACAATGGAGAGTGGTACTCAGACATCAGGCACATCCTGATTACTGGAAGATGTCCTCCAAAACTGCAAGCCTCACAAAGGAGAGCCCTAAAAATAAGGTCACAGAAGTATATGATGAAAGGGGGCATCCCTTTCAAGAAAAATTATGAAGGGATATATCTAAGATGCCTAGAGAGGCCAGAAGCAGATAGAGTGTTATCAGAACTACATGACAAGTTTGGAACAACACATGGGTCACCCTTGGCTACAACTCAAGCTATCCTCAGGGCAGGATACTACTGGCCCACCATTTTCAAGGATACTGCTGAACATATTAAATGCTGTCATGTATGTCAAGTTGCTGCTAACAGAGAGAGATATGTTGCTCAACCTTTGCAGCCAGTGATGGAGATGCGCCCATTTGCACAATGGGGCATGGACTTCATAGGACCAATTAATCCTCCATCATCATCAGGTTGTAGGTATGTCTTAACAATTATTGATTACTGTACTAGGTGGACTGAAGCTGTCAGCACCAAAACCTGCAATGCTAAAGATGTCATTAGATTTCTGGAAAGTAATATTGTCACCAGGTATGGGTTCCCTATGCTCTGGTAAGTGATCACGACTCTACTTTTGCTTCAACAAAAATGTCAAGCTGGGCTTTTGATTATGGGATCATATTGAAGTTCTCATCTAACTATTATCCCCAAGGGAACAGATTAGTAGAATCCACCAACAAAAAATTGCTGAATATCATAAAAAAGTTAATAGAAAAGAATGCTAGGGAGTGGAACACCCTTCTGAAATATGCCTTATGGGTAGATAGAACCAGGAATAAGGCTGCATTAGGAAACTCACCTTTTCACTTAGTATATGGGGTGGATCCCATCCTCCCTGTTAACCTAAAAATTCCTACATTACAGTTTTCCCAAGAGTACCTAGGTATAGACAATAAGCAAGAGGTCAGGTTGCTTTAGTTGATGCACCTGGAAGAGAAAAGAAGTCAGGCAATTGATCAGTTTGCCAAACATTAGGTTGCTATCAAACGCTAGTTTGACAAAAGAGCCAGGGTTAAAGCCTTCAGGATCTCAGATTTAGTCCTGATATGGGACAAAGCACATGAGAGGAAAGGAGACCATGGTAAGTTTGACAAACTATGGATTGGTCCCTTCCAAATTTTTGAGATATTAGGAGACAACACTTACAAGCTTAAAAACTTGACAGGTGAGGATGTCCCATTACCAGTTAATCGACAGTTCCTTAAACATTATTTCCAAGCCTGAGTTAGCTTCATGACAGTCATGTGTATCATAGTGTGTATATTTGTATAGTTGTTTGTATAGTTTTGTTTTGTGTTTTGTTTTGTTTGCTTGTTGAGTTTCTGTTTTGGTTAGTCAAGATGATGCAGCTCATCACCATTGAAAATAATTAAATTGTTAGGATTCAAGTGATGAGAGAAAATTTATGTATAGGTTATGACTCATTCTGAGAAGTACTTATGATCAGGTCTGTGATATCTTTTCATCAGGGTGCCTTTTCTTAACCAAAGTGATTCTTTCACAATGACTCACCTAACAGCCTTGGGTTTGTTGAACACACAAGTATAGGTGTTAAGTGAAAAATCTAAAGGGAATCCCTTGCTACCAATACAATCTCCAACCTAAATCAACAAGTGACCATACCTTGCACACTGAGCTTACATGATGACATCAGATATATAAAGTATGTAAAACATTGAAAAATCCAAAATATAATAAAATTAGGCCATCTAAGTAACTCTACCGCAGCTATAGATGCCTGCTGGTAGTGGGGCTCTACTTAGGGAGATTGTATAGATAACCTTGCCGGGGCTATGGACGCCTGCTGGTAGCAAGGCTCTATCCAGTTAGCTATGAGGGATGCTCCCAAACTATGTAGCTTAACACCAGTTACTCATGTTTTCAACTTGCTTTCAAGATGAGGATAATTAATCATTTGCACATACCTGATCCTTTGTTAGCATTGTTGCCATGATGAAAATTTGTTATACAGAAAGATTATAATGTTTATACTTAGAAAGAGTTAGAATACTGTATATGAATGTGATCACCTCACTTGAATCATTAGAATTTTGTCATTTTCTTTGGTGGCAAGTTGTTGTGTGATTACACAACATGCCCCATTTTGACTTGACAAAACAGGGACCCAACTTTTTGCTTGGCTTGGCTTCTGTTTTTCTACTTTCGACGGTCTGGTAAAAGTAAGTCATACAGGTGACTCTACATAGGAAGTTGGGTAAGTCACCATGATGAGGTCAATTAGTCAAAGTTAATATTTCATGTCAATAACCTCATGGTTGGAAAGAGTATAAAATTTCATGCAGGTTTGCCTTTTGGATCACCCTGATATTCATTAGGGAACAAGAGTTATGACAAGTTAAAGTTCTGGTCAAACCTGATATTCTGAGGGGGGGTCATATTTCTTAATATCAGTCATCTTATGAAAGATCACCCCAATCCAATTTTATCACCCGATAATCACTTGGTCCGAGTTCCAGATGTCAATTTTATGTAATAGTGGTATTTACTTGTCAAACAACTTCATATATTTTGCAGGGGTCATATTTCAAATATCACCTGATATTTTGAATATCACCCAATGTTCTGAATATCACCCTATCTTTCAAATATCACCCTGTCGCAAAATATCACCCTAGAGCCAATATACCGATGATGTCATCCAATCCTGATGAACAAAGAAAATCACCTGACAGTGACATCATCATCCTTTTTACCTTGCTGAGGTATATTTCCAATGATCACCCTTTTTCCATAACATGACGATGATGTCATCCTAATCTTTCGAAAGGGGGGTCACTTTAGTATTGAGGGGTCATATCTCAAACATCACCTAATCTTTAAAACATGACCTGATATTTGAATATCACCCGATATTCTCAACATCGCCCAATCTCTTCGACATCAATTTTCCTACTCAAAGGTGGAGGGTCATATTACACATAGGGGGTGATATTCTGAATATCACTCGATATTCTGAATATCACCTGATCTTCTGAAGATCACCCCCTCATCTTGCCCCATGACATTAAATGCACATAAATGCAGTAGGTGGATTCCAGCTGATCGCAAACACGATGCAAACACCTGGCAACATCCATAGATCAATGGCAGAAGATCAATGGTTTTAATCAATCTAACCTGGATTTGCCCTAATTTACCCTAAGAATGAGATTAAAAGTGAATTTACAGGGTCATTTTGCATTTAACTTGCAAAGAGACGAGATTTTACAGAGCGCAGAACATTCAAACCCTCGTATGACCTATGTGCATACGCATACAGCTTACAGCAAAAGGAAGCATGTGATTATCACCTGTATCTGAGCCTCTTTTCGGTAATCATCTACTTAATCTAGGAGAAAAACATAAATTAAGTAATTAGAAACCCTCCTGTTATCATTTTCTGCATATCCAGGTAGTAGGTCCTTTTATTGTTTAGCTCTGTAATTAGGCATATCATGATGAAATGAAGATTAATAAGTATAATATGCATGATGCCATGAACGTATACTATTGTATATGCATGCATATGGATGTTGTTGTAAGACCAGTCGTGTTCATTGCAGGAATCTATGGCAGACATCAGGAAGAACAAGCCCGATGCAGAATTTCTTAAGCCCATGTTTGCCCAACCTGAGGGAGTATAGTTCAAATATGGTGTCATTGGAGATACCCACCAAGGAAACACAGATTTGGTGGCATGGTCAGCTAAGATGGGCAAAGATAGAGAAAGCACCCTACTGGATGCCATCTTTGTATCAGGAATGTGGTATGCAGCTGGATTTCCTTATTCCAGGGAAACTCTAGAATTAATAGTTGAGTGTGCTAGAAATTATAACCCTAAGATGAGGAGAGTAGAAAATCATGGAAGGGTATATGCAAATCTATCAATAAAAGGAATTGCATCTACTTTTAGTCTTCCAGTTGGGAAGAAAGTAGTTAGTATGGATCTGAAGAAATTGGAGGTTGAATATACAAATAACAAGAAGACTGCAACAAAGAGGATGTACCAATGGAGAGCAAAGAACAACCCTTACACTACCTCTGCCAAATTACTAGTGCACATGTAGAAGTTTGATTTTGATGATGAGTATCAATATATGATTGCCCTGCTCAACAAGATGACAGGCTAGCCTAATGCTGGAAGCTTTAAAGATTGGATGTACGGGATTATCATGATGTGCATCTACACAGACAACAAGCCATTATGGGCTAAGATATTCAGTGATGCCCTAGATGAACACCTGATGAACCTAGGAGGCCTGGACTATTCTTTTTACATGACTTCATATATTGTGTATTCATGTGCCTATAACAGTACATTTGATGCACTCACTACAGTTGGAAAGATTGCTGGCAGTTTGAATGATGCCCATATATGGGACCATTATCCTCAATTGCAAAAAGCACACTACCTCCTTGATTATAAATTAGTGAATGATGCATTCTCCATGCATCTGGTCAGAACAATGGAGGAAGATAGAACCAAAAGTCTGAGCATGGAAGCTCAGGAAATAATATATAGACATGGTGCCTGGTTTATCCAGTTTGCCACATTCTCCTACATCAGAGTAGAAGGTTTTGAGGGACAACCCTTAATGCTTCCCAGGTACCCTACTGATGGGGTAGTCCTGATGGAATTTCTAAGACAAGTATCAACAATACTGGATGCATATAAAACAAACAATAAGATTCCTCCAGTTCTGTTTCCAGTAACTATAGGGTGGTACATATGCCCTAATTCAGAAAACATAAAGAAGGCCATAGCGGGTCTAAACAAGATGAACCTACAGCCATTCCCATTGGCTAGATCATATGACCCCTATGGGAGAATGCAAAAGATCATGGGGAAGCCCATCCATAAGAAACACTTGGAGGATTTCTGGACCGTCTATGAGGATGAGCCTAAGGTCAGAACAAGAAAATATCAGAGACTCACACTCAATTAGATCAAAACATTTGATTGCATTCCAGTGCCTACACAATTAAAGAAAGATGATGGCAAGTTATTGTCAAATGAATATGAATAGAAGAAGGTGTATAATGATACCATTTCAGCCCCTGACCTGACGCAACTTGAAGATATTTCATTGGATAGGTTTATAGGTGGGGTGCTGCAGCTGACCCAAGCATGGGTAGATAAACAAATAAATATACTGAAGAAGAAAGGGATGGCCATCACAGTAGATAACAAGAGAAAAAGGTAGGAAATTCCTGATGAGGAATATGATGACTTTCTTGGAGAGAAGAGAAACTCTAATGGAGAAAGGCTGCCACCCCAAAAACAAGGAAAAGGAACTCCCAAAGGGAAGAAGAAAATTGATGATACACCTAAGGGGGTAATTGTTGAGAGAATTGAAATACCAGCTGAGGATGCATCTATATCAGGACATGCATTAACCTCGTCAGCCCCACCTCTAGAGGATAAACAAAAGACCAAAAGGATCATGAGGCCAGTTGTGGATACTGCAGAAATACAAGATCAAGGCCAAACTTCACAATAGTATGGAGAGAAAGATATTCTTATTGAAGAGAAGCCTGCAGAAGAGGACCCCATGGTGGTCACCAGAAAGAGGAAGGGAGTATCCTTAGTAACATCAACCCCTAAGAAACAAAGAACACATATGAGGGGTGAAATAAGACATGACCCTATAATGCTAAGGGGAGCTAGTAGTGAAGTATTTAGAAAAGAATTACAACATGAGGTGCAACTTCCTACCATAATTCAGTTTAAGATTGAGAAGGCTGAAGAGCACACAAAAGAAGCCAATGTAGCAACTCAAGATGGTCCTTTCTCATTGGAAGAGACTGTGGACCTATTAGATGATGAGGTGGTAGAAATTGTAGATTCTCAGTAGATGGAGACCCTCGCTTCAAATACTCTCACGACTCCACAAGGAACTCCATCCTCACAGAGGGTGATATTAGAAGAGTTGAAGCAAACAAAGCAAGAAAAAGAAGATAGTCCAAAGAAGGTAGCTCAATAGATAGGGCTTGATAAATTAGTTGATCAGGTGACTAGCCCTACAATGATTGACCTAACACACAGGGAGGATGCAAATCCTGAACATCAAGCAGGTGCATCTGAGAAAATAGAAAATGTTGAAGAAGTCAAGTTGACAGAAGTGGAGAATCCTTCTCCAGATATGGGCCAACAAAAACAAGATATAGCTGATGAGCCCAAAATAGTTGAAGTCCTAGAAAAGGGTAGGAATGACAAGGCCACATCAAAGGAAAATGCCCCCCAGACTCAAGAAACCTCAGGCGATAAGGATACATCTGGTCATGATGACCTAAAGACTCAGGAGGTGGATACAACAGGTGCAGATCATAAGGTGATCCAAGATTAGGTAGATGCACCTAAGTCAGATACAATGGTCTCCACACCTCGGGATGAGGAAATTACCATGGTGGATGAAACAAAAGAAGATGAAGTGCAGGATCAACTACAAGATCATCATGTAGATGCACCACGAGATTCTCCACCGCAAGAAGAGACTCCTTAGGAGGAGGAAGTAGAACAAGATCACCCTCATGAAGATCACCATGAGGAAGAAATGAGGAAGTCACCCTCTCTATCGAGAATAGAGATAGATACCAGAGATCAGGATGGACATGATGATGATGACGGATGACATGGATCCAGAGATCAAGTACCTCAATGGCTCAAGAAAGAGATAAGTACAGAATCAAGTTTTGAGATTCAAGAGTTTGATGTCTCGACATTATTTTCAGAAACCATCATGAAGCCAAAGAGGAAGGCTAGATTAACCTTAGCCATCAGAAGAGATCCTGTTATGGGCAGAAGAACTGCCCAGGTAGCCCTTCCTACAATTGAAAAAGAGAAGGCAAGATCACCCTAGAAGAATTCTAGATTAGCATAGTTGATTTAGGATTTGCCAATGAGGACCAAGAAGGTCAGGAAGGGAAGGATATATAGATTCTTTAACCCAAAGGGTGAAGAGAGAAAAGGAGAAGAATAAGCAGCATAAGGAGCACATTACCCAGCTACATTCATACATAAAAGGGTTAATTAACCCTGATCATACATCATCAGATCAGGCAATCCCATTGACTACAATTTCACAAGAGGACGTTAATAAATTGGACCTCATGAAGCATGAGTCAGTAATAATGAGAAAATGGATGTCATCAGCACTATCAGGAGCTGAAGAAGTAGTGGGCATCTCTTTGCAGAGGTGGAATTCTTTGAGTATCTCCAGGAAGAAAGTCAATAAATTATAGATTGAGGCCGGAAGGAGATCATTCCAATTAGAGAAAGCCTTGAGTGCTTTGAGTGAAATAAAGAAGATTAATCCTTAGATCCTATTAACTCATCAGGTACTGAATAATAACACTACCATGCTGATAGATATTTGGTATAAAGACATCAAGTTTGAATGTGATGTACTGAAGAAATGCAACAATAAATTAAGAGATATTAGTGTGAAACTGCATGACATGATGTCTTATGAGGCAAAAGTCCTAGAAGCCCTAGAAGGAAAGGTAGAGGGTAAAATTGAAAACCAAGATGCAGACTTTGCCATAAAAGCTCTGCATAATAATTTCTAGCCGATGGCTAATGATCCTCTCACCCACCTAATGGAAGAAGCAATGAACAAGGTCATTAGAATCAAAGTCAAAGTGGAGAACTATAATGAAACATTAAGTAGCAGGAAGGGCAAGTTAGAAGTCCTCAGAGAGAAATATCAGGCCCACAAGCACATCATTGCCAAAGCTAAAACTCAGGATGGTGGAGAAGTTGATAAGATAGTGGAAGCATATGAAAATATAAGGACAGCATTAAAGGTCCATATACAGGAGGATATTCATCATGGTGATGAAGGCATGGAAAGTGATGATCATGATGATCATGATGAAGAGGAAGAGCCTGAGGAGTAGATGAAGATGCGCTACATTGGAAACACCTGCATCAGGTACTTAGAGGAAAATAAGTCACCTAGATGGTTGCCAGCTGGCAACCTGTGCCATGAGATGATGTTGACTAAGTCAAAAGGAATATGCACTGTAGATCTTAATTGATAAATCTTGATCGTAGATCATGTGTAACCGCTCCCTCACCTTGTTCTATAAAAGGTGCAGGGATGCCTTGTTTCAGATTATTCGAAGCTTAATTAAAATTTGTTTGCTGAAATATCAGGGCCTATTTCAAAGTTATTGTAAGCATACATATTTTTGCACACTTAATGAAAGGGAAGACCAATTTGATTACAAATCATCGTAAATTATGAGTAATCTGTGCCTGAATTCTTGATATATGCTTTGATTTGTTGCATCCCTTGGAGTGCTCATCAGTTTGCATATATTGTTTTCATTCCTCATCTTTTGAAGTTTGCATCATCTGTATCTAGCTGTGGAACATCCTGGTGAAAATATGGTTTGATTTCTTCTTTCTCATGAGTATATCAAGTGTGTATGTGACTCAATAGCTAAAGATTCATCATAATTTGAAGTATTCTTTTACAGTTCTTTTAATTTCAGAACAATTCACCACCACAATTGCAAATAATAGATAATCAGAAGCAATATACATAAAATATGCAGACATCTCGTAGATACTTGAAGATTTATAGCATATTTGAAGTTAAAAGCATGTACAATTGACAAATATCATGCAAAAATTTGAGTCTAGACACACTATTTGTGAAAATATCCTATGTAGATAACCTTCTGTGTAGCATCTTTACAGAAACAGAATCTTGCTAATGAGGAAACATAAGGCCCTTGAATGGAAAACAGCAATGCACATCAACCACTGAGTAACATCAGTTGATTAAGAACTAATCCACGAAGACTTGGGATCATGAATTCTTTGAATTCATTGTATCTTTCAAGATGAGTAAAGGTTGATGTGTAACTTTTATTCTATGTTTGTTTATGACTAACATTATGATCAACACCTCCCTAACATAGACCCACAAGAGGGTCACCCCCGAGCTAGGGAGGTCATCCACACACCTAGGGTCTCATTCTACTTCACAACAAGGCACACAAACATCCAAAACACAATATTACACCCATAGATAATCACAACACATGAACTCAACCAAGGTGAGTTCAAAGGGGTAGGGGAGTGGACACACTCAACTCAAGAGTGCCACTCCTACAAAATATCCCAATACAATTTCCTCTTATGGCCTCAAGCCATTACATTTAACAAAATTTCCAAAGTTTCCATATTTTATCTCTCAAGCCATGTCTCAAATTGCTCAAAATCACATATATTGCCCTCAAGGCTTACAACACCACAAGTCAAGGTAATGACCCCGAGGAGTATCACTCCTCCCCTACCCCACACTTGTTGAGCATTTTCTCCCAAGTGGGAGAGGCTCTTACAATACCCTACAAAATTTCCCCACAATAACAAATATATAACTCAAGAAAATGCATCTCACACATATGTATCATGCAAGCAAATTAAAATACAAAGGGAAGGCCTTAGCCTTGAAAACCAACCTTTAAAAGCCCAATTATGGAAGAAAGTTAATGTAGAGCTTCTCCAAACCTTCCTCCAACATAAGATACCAAACTCCCTCTATCTTTCTCCCCAAGTTAAAATTCAAGCAATTAAAATTTTCAAAAATTCAACAACCCCTCACCTTCTCCCAAGTGGGATTAAAATAAGCTCAACCCATGAGCTTAGAGGAATGGGGAGGTGACACTTGTCACCTCCTCACTCTTCCTCCCCACTACAAGCATATCCCAAGGGATGGGTGTTGACACATGTCACTCACCCATCCCCAAGTCTCCCTCACCCCTTAGCACTTGTCCTCTCTCCAACTTGTGGGAGAGAAAAGAGGAGCTTAAGAGGGAATGGATGACACATGTATCCCCTTGCTTTCCTCTCAAGAGGGATCACAGAACTCCAAGGGTACCCTCACCAATTGTGAGAGAGACTTGGAGTCAAGTCCTCCACAATTGGTAGGTCTTGGAGTCATCTCCAACCTTGGGAAGTTAAAAGGGATGGGGTTGAGTGTTGGTACCACTCATCCTCTCCCTCCCATGCCTCCAAATTTCGTCACTTAACTTCAGTGTGAAGTTAAGGTGACCATATGGAGGTTTACCAAGGGTTGCCCAAGTCAAAAAGGTCCGTAGACCCATGGGGTACAACCCAGAGTCAAGTTTAGCCTAGTTAGAGCACCCAAGGTCAAGTTAAAACACATTAAAATGGTCTCCAAATTTAAAATTAAAAAAAAAATGAAATTCAAAGCCAAAATTCTTACAACACAAATTATAATTCAATTTAAAAGAGGGGTAGACTTAACCCAATTATCAACATGCAAATCAACATTACATAATTTTCATCATGCACAAGGTTGATCTTAGTTCCTTGCAGAACTAGATCAGTTTTAGAAGGGATAACAACATCGAGTGTGGGATGATCTCCAATTTCTGTGGTTTGTTATAAATACCTATGCACTCAATTGCAATGTTAATTCCACATATAGATATAATAGCCAAAGAAAATTAAAACATACACTCACATAAAATATCACAAGTTCACCTACGCATAAGGGAAGTCACATTACAATTAGGTTCTAATTTCTGCATTTCAAACATCCATTCCCAAGATTGAATCTCAAAACAATTTTCTATCCAACATCACCCAATTAGTTTTCCCTTAATATAAAGCATCTATCTAACATTACCCAATTAGTTTTCCCATAATATAAAGCATCTATCTAACATCACCCAATTTATTTTCTCTTGATATAAAGCATCTTTCTAACATCACCCAATTAGTTTTCCCCTAATATAAAGCATCTATCTAGCATCACCCATTTAGTTTTCCCATAATATCATAAAGTATAATAGTTTGGGAATTTGGGATCAATAGTCCCACAAGTCTAAAATGTATCAGCAACAGTAAGGTAAATAGTCAAATGAACAGGAATGAAAAAGGTAGGCCTCACATGACTCTAATAAATTTTTCCTTACCCGTAGTGATAAGGAAAATTACTTTTAACAAAGGCTTGTGTCTATATGTTATTTTTACAATGATCACATAGTGTTATCTAGTCGAGAAGGATATATCCATTATTTAACTAACAATCTTTCTTGGCTGTATCATTTCTCTAACATGACTAGTAATTTTGTTCAAATTTTTAACCCTTTGCAAGCTAAAGATGTATGGAAGGAGATCACAGTAATAGGGGCATCCAAATAAGCCCCTAACTCAAGAGCCTATGCTCAAAGGTGAAGAACCAAGGAATCAAGTGAGAGTACACTCTCCCTCCCATTTGTGATCTCATGACATTTGTTGTGCCTCTTTTAGGTGATAACATTGATAATCTACAAACAAGGGAAGAAAGAAGAGAGCACAATATTGTATATGCAAGTAGAAATGTTCCTGAGGGTCAAGTTGATTCTAAGGGTGATGAAATTTTTATGAGGAACCACCTCTTGTATCACAAAATGAAAGGGTCACCCCTCTAAAAGAATCCCAGGAAATCCCTAAGCAACATGCTCATGAGTCCGTGATTGTGACCCCATAAGTAAGATTGCACTCTCCCAAAATAGGAAAGGTTAAATCGATTAGTGCAACTGAATGCCCCAATTCCAACATAGCCTCTGGCACAAATCATATAGATGAAGAATTAGATAAAGAAGTTATGGAACTAAGCCTTAGGGTAGCCAGGATGGAAACATTAAAAAGGAAAGAGGAGTTACTTCTAATATTACAAACCATGAATAAACCAAGTGTTGTTGACAATAGTGGTGTCCTTGGTGCATCCGTGACAAATAGGCCACAAATAAGTGGCCAGATACCTAATGTCTAGCAAGATCCTCTGATCCAACTCCAAATGAATAACCCTATGTCCTCCATCCCTACAAACCACTTTCAGTCTCCTCCTCAAAGTCCATGTGCTAGAGTGACTGGACAAAATTCTCATCCAAGACAAGGGGGGATACATAACCAAAATCCTCCTATAGTTCCTAATGTAAATCCCTAGCCAAATATCCAAAACCTATACATACCACAGCAGCCATATTTGCAAAACCCTCCTAATTATCCAATAAATCTAGGTAAACAAGGAGGGCAGCCCTTAATAAATCCTTTTGTTAAAAGACCAATGCAATTGGCAAGGTATAGGCAGATTAATTTTATCGGTATTCTGGGATATCCAAACCCTATTGAGAACACAGTAAGACATGATGTCCCAAGATTTGCTGAAAATAATGCAATATCTAGTGAGGATCACTTAAGGGCCTTCTTGAATGTGATGGATGATTTTGAGGTTGAATGTGAGGATGTAACAATAAAATTATTCATACAGTCCTTGACGGAAGATGTAAGGGAATGGTATAAAAGCCTACCAAAGGCCAGTAGTGACTCTTAGATAGAATTTAAAAGGGTCTTCAAGGAACAATATGGCAATAACATTGACCTACAATTTGTTGTGAATGAATTTACAAGCATTTAAAATGGATTCAATGAAAGTGTCCATGATTTCAATGCAAGGTTCTTGAAGGTGAGTAATAAGATCCCTCCTTACTTAAGACCAAATGAGTCCATGTGCCTAGTAACCTCAAACTCTTAGGGATGCTTTCAAGGCAGCCTTACACATTGAAAACAATAGAAAGGCATTTGGAAAGACTTCTAAGAGAGGTGATGTAAAAATCACCCCACAAGACAAAGGACAAAGTAGTAAGGCTCCTGTTGCTACTCAATATGATAAATTATGGAAGGAAGTCAAGGAAATAAAGATCTCTATGGCAAGAAGTGATAAGAGGATCCCTAGTGACAGGCCTCCTTTTGTCAAACAAGAAAAGATGACAAGGTTAGCAAATCAACCCTACAATACAAATTAGCGAGATGGAAAGCCAATCCCCCCTAATGTTGGGATAAGGTACCATTAACCTTGTAAATCCCAATATTGTATTTATTCCAATTATTATTTGTAATTTGTAATTACCCATAAGGGATGTACAAGTTTCACCAACAGTGGTAAAAATTATTTACTGTCCACGGTAATTACGAAGTTATTGCACGGTAAGTCCCAAAGTTACCGGCGGTAGTTACGGGATGTCATTTACTATGGTAAATGGTAATTGGTCAAAGTGGGGTGCACATGTAGAGGAATAATCTATTTTTAGTGTTATGACACACGTCATAGATGCTATAAGAGGGTGTAAGAGATTCTATGATAACTGTAAGTTGTCATAAGAATCTATGACACTAATAATAGCATATGATGCGTCATAAGATGTTGTAAGTGGCTATTTTTGGCCCCAAGTCGTTCAAGCTTGCATGGGAACTTTTTTCCAAGTGTAGGATGCATGTATGATAGCATTTATGATCCCGTAAGAGCCTATTCTTGGCCATGGACGCCCAAGGTTGTGTTGTTGACTCTTAACAAGTGTTATGGGCTTGTAAGAAGTCATTTAATGTCTTGAGGTTGTATAAATTCTATAAAAACCATAGCATAGTAGATGAGGTGCATATAACAGTTTACAAGTACCTAGGTTCTGCCGGAGTGAAGGTTGGAGGACAGAGGAAGTGAATGTATTTGTAATCTCCTTTTGTGAAGATAATACAACTTGGCCTCTTTTCTTGGTGGAGTTTTTTACCTGAAAGAGTTTTCTCCACGTTAAACACTTGTGTTATGTGCTTCATTCTGCTTCTGGTATATTTCTGTATTGTGGGTTTATGTTTTGTTACAATCTCCATTGTTAATGCACATTTAAAAGATTGCTAAAACTTATTCGAATTAAATTTCCATTGAAGTAGTGTTGCTTTCATTTCTAACATTTGGTATCAAAGCCTGGCTAGCTTTGACTCTTGGGTGGTAGTGTGGAAGTTGTAGCTGCAGTGAGAGATTTGGTTGCATTTGTTTTATAGATCTTGTGTTGTTATTATGGCTGCATCCACCATTGCATCAACCTCTCGAATAGACATTAAGAACTTTAATGGAATGGGGTATGAGTTGTGGAAGTTGAAAATGGAAGATTTGGTGGAAGAAAGGAACCAATGGTTGGTTGTCCAAAAAGAGAAGAAACCTGATGATGTCTCTCAAGATGAGTGGGATAGACTGGATAAGAAGGCATGGGGAACCATCCGGTTGTGTCTTGATAAAAGCGGCTAAGGGTTAGGGTTTTGGTTGATATTTTATTGTAGCATTTGCAATAGTATTGAGTTGCAGGGATTGTTGGTTGTAATCGGTTTGAATTACTGGATAATAATATTAGACTCTCTGTTGGTGGATGTACCCCGAGTTTGGGTGAACCATGTTAAAAACTTGTCTCTCACTGTTATTATTTCTGTGTATTTCCATTCCTCTGTTTAATCTTTATTTGAATTTAATTGATATCTTCTGCTGGCTAACCCTAACATTGTGGCACCGTAGATTGGACCACACAAGCAATAATGTATTAAAAACTATTAAGAATAAAAATTTGTTGGATGGTTTCTCCTATTTTGATGAGCACTTTGATTTCTGTGAGCATTATGTGTTTGGTAAACAAAACAGAAAATAATTTCCTTTAGGAAGCAATAGAGCAAAAGAGAAATTAGAGATTATTCATACGGATGTGTTTGGACCTGTGGATAATGAATCTATCAGAAAATCTTGTTATTTTGTAACCTTCATTGATGATGTATCCAGATTTACATGGATTTATTTTATGAAGCATAAATTTGAAGTTTTCACTAAGTTTAAGGAATTCAAAGTCTTAGTAGAGAACTAATCAGGTTAAAGATAAAAATATTAAGTTCTGACAATGGAGGGGAATATTGCTCTAAGGAATTTGATGAGTTTTGAAAGCATGCAGGTATAATCAGACAAAAGACAACTTCGTATACACCACAACAGAATGGTGTTGCAGAAAGGATGAACCAAACAATTATGGAAAGGGCCAGAAGTATGCTTAGTGGTGCACAATTGGATAAATGCTTTTGGGCAGAGGCTATCTATATTGCTTGCTACTTGATAAACATATCTCCTTGTTGTTGATAACTAAGAGGGGGGGTGAATCAGTTATCTTAATTATTTCAACTTTCTGAATTTCCTTATCAATTAGTGCAGTATTAAATTAAATAAGCAAACATAACCATGAAATGGAAATAACATCAATACACATGACACAATGATTTTGACGTGAAAAACCCTATTAAGGGAAAAACCACAGGGTGATTAACCCAAGATTGTATTCTCTATTAGAAGAATGAGATAGTACAAAATGGCACTTGCCAGTTAGGGCTCACTGCCCGAGCACACTACTCACAAGAGGCTCACTACCTACAATAGTTTATACAAGGAAACTAGATACTTGAACTGATGAGAAGAATCCACATATGCTAAGGTTCAGTTTTGGTTAAGCCCAATATACTGATCTGTTGCACTTCATTCTTACTCTCTTAGGTGCTGTTGTCCTGTTACATTCTGGACCTGTCTTACTGCCTTCACACTGCTCTTCTACTTTTCTTCGCACCACACAATACACCACAATACTTTTTCATCTAAATCCATCTGGTATATATATATATATATATATATATATATATATATATATATATATCCGCAGAAAGGATTTCATCCTCTTTCTAGTCAGCATCTAAAATAGTCAATGTTTTCCCAAACTCTAGTCTGTCGGCATAATCCTTGCTTACCAAGTGATGCGAATCAAGGAGATACTTATAGAAGTTATCTAACATGTTGGAAAACATGGATGATACCTTAAGAACCTTGATCACCATCAATATCTTATCCAGAATAATTCTGATGCTCTATCGGTCAGTTCTTCCTCTGTCTACTCTACCAAACCAAACCCCAATACTTAGATGCTCATATCTCTTCAGTCTTTCATCACCGAAGGCTCAATCCCTGGAATCTATTAGTCAAGGTATTCCTCTTGACTTCCCCAAGTCTGCACTTTACAAAGATACTTCCTCTAAGAGATCTGGACCTGACTGTTAGACCTTGCTGCTTTCTCTGTTCTTGCTTACCGGACCAAAGTATTCTTCAATCTGACTTCCGGTAAAGATACACCATGTCCTGCAAATGTGTGGAGTGGTCTTTGTTGCCATCAATGACAACACCAATGAAGCGACATAGTGTCTCTTGCCAACAATCTCCCCCTTTGGCATTGATGGCAATACTTAGTGAAAAATGACTAAGTGTCACACTACACTCCCCCTTGGCTGATGCTCTGTTCTAATGTACATTTTTTTGGAGCTCTCCCTTAGCTAGATTCCACATTTTTCACTGCTCCTCACTCCCCCTTTGACATCAATGGCAAAGAGTAGAATCCGCACACCAACAATCCTAAAAAAAATCAACTATACTTAGCCGCATAAGTATAAATACATGATACACTTACATATATTGAAGTATATCAGAAAAAGATGTCTTCAACTGGGCAAATTCTGTTGCCCAACTCTACTTCATCCTGTCCAAAATTGAGATGTGACCACTCAACAGGAATGCAAAAGCTTCTGCCCTCTTAAGATCTGTTGGATCACCGGTTCAGACTGTGGTCTGGGCATCAGTTAGTGCCTCATGCATGGCCTCTAATTTAGGGATAATCATCCCTCTAAGTTCACCCATTTTGCTTAATATGTTCTTCCTCTCCTTCTCAAGCTTCTTAATCTCATTCATGATTACAGTAGTTTAACATTCCTAGTTTATTATGGATACAGTGAGAGGATCAAAATTCTAAGAGAGGCTTGACAGTTTATCCTCTTGTTCTTTCACTTTCTTCTCAATATCCTTTGTTACTTTAGTCTAGGATATACAAAATTTATATACTTCTCCTCCATCCTTAAGAGAATTTTCTAAGCTCTTTATCCCAATATCCATATTTCTCCTATCATTGGTTATAAAGCCTTGTAACTTGGAGAATCTCTTATCCCAAAACTCTTTCCAGACCTTCACCTCAGTTGATTTCTCTAAAGATTCAAAATGAGTGCTGACAGAACTAACAAGAGACTTGAGATACTGGATGAAGAAGCTGAGGAATCCTTTTGAAAGGATGGCATGATCTTTTCAAGCACACCAGATGCAATTTCTAGCAGCTCACAGTTTTCCATGTGAGACTTTAGAAGTTTCTCTTTAGCCTTTGCTTGGGCAAAGGATGCTATCTTCATTGTTTGAACCGGGGAGAGAGAATCAAAGTCAAATGGTCCTTGAAGTAACTCCAGTTAATCAATCTCCATCATTTCTTTAGTCAAGAAATCTTTGACAGTTTCTGCAGTGTCTCTTGTCGGAGACAAAGTTTTCTTTCCTTCTACACTGTCACTTGTGTTCTTCTCAGCTTGACCTTCTTCTCTTCCCTTCACTTCTTCTTTCTCCTGTATTCTTTCTTCTCCTTTAGATCCGGAGACTGTTGGAGAATCCAGATTTACTTCTCCTTGGACTTCCTCTTCCAGAATAGAGGAATCTAAGTCCTTATCTTTTTCTTTACTAGTCTCCTTTGCCTCTTCTGCTACAATCTCAGTAGATTCTTCTTTTTTATCCATTCCCGAGGGATCATCACTTAAATCCTCTCCAACAGGAATATTGAATCTTTTATAGGCTTTCCAGAGGATTTCTTCTGTTTCTTTTGCCACTTTATCAGTTTCTCCAAGCATGAGTTGATTCATTCTAGCCTTACTCTGGAACTCATCCTTGCAATCTTTGAAGATCATATTCATCTGCTTCTGAGTGATTGAAGGAAAGAGCTGAATGGCTATCTATTCCCAGATCTCAAGATCCTTTGCCTTAGCATTATTCTTTCTTATTTCTAATTCTTTCTCTATGCTTTTGGGAATGAGAGATATGATTTCAATAAAATCCTTATTATAGATATTCAAATATCTGACTGTAGCTTCTTGCAAGATCTTTTGGTCAGCTTCATTATAATCATCATAGAATTTAGTGATTGGTTTTAGGTTACCATCCACAGTGACTAATTTGACTACATCATCAATGGACAGAGTGGGCCTTTCAACAAATTCTTCTACCATCTCTTCCATGTCTTGACCTGTCAAAGATTCATCGGATCCTTTCTTCTTCTTCTTCTTCATTTTCTTTACCTCCTCATCTGACTCAGTTTCTTCATCATCCCTCTGACTGATGTAAGACCTTGTGGCCTTTTTCTTAGTTCTTTTCTCTGCGTTACCGGATGATTTTGCTTCTGGTTTAGATGCCTTTGAGCTTTTAGCAATTACAGGTGCAGAGCTCTTAGAAGATCTGGTCCGAGAGGGGGCTTTTACCGGAGCACTTTCTTTTTCTGCTTCTTCCTTTTCTTTTTTTGCTCTTTCCATCTTTTCTCTGTGGGCATCAAGTACCTCTTTTGAGATTCCATGCCTCTTGGCAACTTCTTCAACTTCCCTTCTCACTTTCCTCTTGATTTCAGGCTGTCTAAGTTCCACATGAACTTTTACACTCAGCTCTTGGAAGGTTCCAAACCTTTCTGCCTTAGGGTCTTTAGGCTGGCTCAACAGATGTTGGATATGCAGCTCTACAATTTTCTCATCTACTTCATACCCCATTGGCATGATCCAGACTGTCCTTGGATCCACTGCCTCCATTAGGCATTGATCAATGTCAACCATGAAACACACTGTATCTTTGTACTTCTCAACCAATGATTGGGGAATTCTTTCTCTAGTTGGCATCATATTTTGAAAGTTCTTGAAGTAACCCCATAGAGCTGTATTTGTTGCCTTAGCATCCCCAAGCCCATGCAAGTAATCTCTGATTTGAATTGCAACAGGTCTGTCATTCTACCATACCCAACCACTGGATCCAGGCAGCTCATTCATAAAGTAGAAAAACAAACATAATATCAGTCCACCATACTTAAAAGAGTTATTTTTGTCCTTCTTGATCTTTTGTAAGTTTTCCATTAGTTGTCTTAGAAGGAGTTCACAGAGATCATAATCTGCATTCTTTCTCAACATTTCATAAGTAGTATACACAACAGTTCCAGATACTGAATTCTCCCTACTGGAGTGATATATCTTATAGCCAATTATCATAGATTCAAATTTGATATCCAAATCAGTGATATCTTCTATGGTCATTGCTCTCTTATCAAATTTTGATCCAGTGGCCTCAGCCACAGTTTGGTTTTTGACAGATTTGAGAACAGGTAACCCTCTGGAAGAGTGTAAACCACTTACTGCCCTAATTGCATCCTTGGTGATCTTGAATGGTTTATTCAACCATAAGAAGTTATCATGCACTCTGCTCAACACATACCGGACCCACTCATCTTCTTCAAGACAGGGGAAATGGATGTACTGACTGAAATGTTTATCCCAAATGGCCTTATACTGAGGTTTTAGTTCAAAAGATTCATCTATCAATTCCTTGTGGTAGATGTCCATCAGCTTGGATTCACCAAAATATTCAATGTTTGTGTGAATGTAAACCCTAACGTCTTCTACATGTAAAACCCCATGAGAAATGCTGGAAAAAGACCCTAAGGGATCCATTTCTAGAGATTTGTAAGGATGTTTCTTAAATTTGGGTCGAGGCCTATCAGAAATCTTTACAACATTTGGAGTAGCCATCTTCAAAAGATTTACAGAGAGATTTTCAACAACAGAAAATACCTTTTACGCTTCTAGGGTTCGCTGAATGAGCCAGATTAATTTGCTGGATGAATTGACCTCAACGGTTGATCTTTTGAGAATTTGAGATAATTTGTTGCAAAGCTCCTTTTCTCTTCTTCTTGAATGCAAATGTGCAAATGACAGACGAATGAGCCTTTTTATTTCTGGGAAAACCCTAATTTCATATTGCAATAAATGCGCAACTCAAGTTATTCTGGTTGCCTGGTTCTTCTTATTTTGAGAAAGATCTTTTTCCAGATCACTGAGATATAACAAACTATCTTACTTTCCCCAAACACTTGATCTATCCACAGAACAAGATGCCTTGAATTTGAATCATACCGGATTTAACTGTGATAATCCTATTTTATCGGATGACTGTTAAACCGAATCAATCTTAGACGATTAGACTCTTCAAATCTTCCTGTAGATCTTGCATATCTTTACCAAGCTTTCTTTAGATGTTTCTCTGAGAATCCTTTAATCCGCAACTTCCCATGTGCCAATTTTAGGCACCCATTGACTAGCTGGGGGATTTATTTTTCTTAGTGACTCCCCCTGAGCCAGAGCTCATCTATTCAATTTCTGGAAGGATTATCAGCACCAGATTCTGGTGTGGATCCATCCCCAACATTCTCTGTGCTTCTCCTCACCTAGCTCTTATTCATCTCCCTTTGAATTTCATCTATGTTTACTTTTCTCTTTCCTTTGTCTTGGCTATGATTATACTGTTCTAGACCCCTTTTGTCTTGATTCTTACTTCTACATAATTGGCAATATGACTGGATCTATTGCAACTGTAGCAGACAACATTTATTTGCATATTTGACTGATATCCTCTTGATCTACACTGATTAGCCATATGTCCCATTCTATTGCATGCAAAGCATCTACCATTGAATGAATTGTTTATTTGTATGTTTCTACACTCATGGGATTTGTGACCATACCTTTTGCAATTGAAGCATTGTCCGGAGAAGGATGTATTAGTCTGATTCATTCTTTTTCTGCATTGATTTGGTTTGTGACCAAAGTTGTTGCAGTTGTGGTAGTATCCATTGAAAGATGGATATCTTTGAGCATTTGGTTGTCTTATCGGAGGTTTTCTAGGCCTATTTCTTGGATGTTCTGATCTTGAGTTCTTTTGACTAGATCCGAAGCTTTCACCTTTTTCATACCCCAATCCTTTCTTGTCATCCACCCTCTTTTGGCTTTGAAGAAGAACTTCAAGTTGAGCAAAGCTTATCTTAAATTTTTCTTTGAATTCAGTTGTTGTTTGAAGATCCCTTTTAAGAGTGTCAATCTGATTCTCAAGTTGTTCTTCATTATCTCTAGCTTCTTCAAGATCAAATTCTAGATGCCTGATTATTCTATCCATTTTGTGGTAATCTTCTGACTTCTCCTTGAGAGATTGTTTTAGATCATCTTCAGTTTTTATTTTCTCTTCAATTTCTTGGGTTAATTTCATAACTCCTGATTCCATTTCATGTCTTACCATAATGACCTCTTTTGATAACTTTTCACATAACTTGGTTTTCTCCTTCAGATCTTCATTTGTACCATTGTCTTCACTTTGACTTGCCAATTGCTGAAGTAGATCTTTTCTCTTTTTCATAGAGATACTCAGTTTCCCTTTTAGTTCATTTATGAAATCATCAGCCTATTTGAGTCTTTCCTTCAATTCATTGACTTTAGAGTTTGATTGCTCAAGATCATCTAGGGCAGACTGAAGTTGTTCCCTCATACCATACACATCCATTTGAGTTCCCAGATCTTCCTCAAGCTGTTAGGCTCTTTTTGGAGGAAATTGGCTCTGATACCAATTGTTGATAACTAAGAGGGGGGGTGAATCAATTATCTTAATTATTTCATCTTTCTAAATTTCCTTATCAATTAGTGCAGCATTAAATTAAATAAGAAAACATAACCATGAAATGGAAATAACATCAATACACATGGCACAATGATTTTGACGTGGAAAACCCTGTTAGGGGAAAAACCACGGGGTGATTAACCCAAGATTGTATTCTCTGTTAGAAGATTGAGATAGTACAAAATGGCACTTACCAATTAGGGCTCACTGCCTGAGCACACTGCTCATAAGAGGCTCACTACCTACAATAGTTTATACAAGGAAACTAGATAATTCAACTGATGAGAAGCATCCACATATGCTGAGGTTCAGTTCCGGTTAAGCCCAATATACTGATCTACTGCACTTCATTCTTACTCTCTTAGGTGTTGTTGTCCTATTACATTCCGGACCTGTCTTACTACCTTCACATTGCTCTTCTACTTTTCTTCACACCACACAATACACCACAATACTTTTTCATCTAAATCCATCTAGTATATATATATATATCCACAGAAAGGATTTCATCCTCTTTCTAGTCGGCATCCGGAATAGTCAATGTTTTCCCAAACTCTAGTCTGTCGGTAGAATCCTTGCTTATCAAGTGATGCAAATCAAGGAGATACTTATAGAAGTCATCTAACATGTTGGCCAAACATGAATGATACCTTAAGAACCTTGATCACCATCAATATCTCACCTGAAATAATTCTGATGCTCTGTCGGTCAGTTCTTCCTCTGTCTACTCTGCCAAACCGGACCCCAATACTTAGATGATCATATCTCTTCAGTCTTTCATCACCGGAGGTTCAATCCCTGGAATCTATTAGTCAAGGTATTCCTCTTGACTTCCCCAAGTCTGCACTTTACAAAGATACTTCCTCTAAGAGATCCGAACCTGACTGTCAGACCTTGCTACTTGCTCTGTTCTTGCTTACCGGACCAAAGTATTATTCAATCTGACTTTCGATAAAGATACACCATGTCCTGCGGATGTGTGGAGTGGTCTTTGTTGCCATCAATGACAACACCAATGAAGCCACACATTGTCTCTTGCCAACACTTGTAAGGCTCTTGATTCGACACCTTATGAAGTGTGGACAGGTAAGAAACTTTTTGTTTCACATTCAAGGGATTTTGGTTGTGAGGCTTTTGTTCATGTGCCTAAGGAAAAATTATCTAAGTTGGATCCAATAGTTGAAAAGTGTACATTCATTGGATATGGTGATAATGTTAAAGGTTATAAGCTTTGGAATCCACTAACCCGCAAGATTATCTTTTCTAGAGATGTTATTTTCAAGGAACTTAGAGCTATTTCTGAACCTGAGCAACCAAAAGAAAAAGATGAAAAGGTCAAGAAGGTGCACTTTGATTTAGAGCAGTAAGATGCACCTCAGGAAGAATAGGATGATGGATTGGGGAGTGAAGAAGAAGAAGAAGATTCAAATAGTTTTGATGAAGATGAATCTATTGTGACAGAAGAAGTTGGTGCAAATGATCATGCAGAAGAACAAGTGGAGTCTCTTACTCCACCCTTGAGGAGATCCACAAGACAATGGAATCCAGTTGACAGGTATAGCCCACCAGATTTCTGTTGTGTCTATGCTTTATTGAGTATTAACGATGAAACTAGATCCTATAGGTAATCTATTTCTGCAGATGTAGGAGGAGATGATGACTTTAGACTCTAATAACACCTGGGATCTTGTTCGTTTGCCCAAAGGAAGAAAAGCCATAGGTTGTAAGTGGGTCTTCAAGAAGAAGTTTGGAGCAAACGGGTCATTGGAGAAGTACAAGGCTAGATTGGTAGCCAAGGGCTACTCCTAGAGAGAGGGAGTTGATTTTGGTGAGATATTCTCTCATGTTGCTAAATTGACTTCTATTAGATTTCTCTTATCCATTGTTGCAGCTTATGATTGGGAGATTGAGCAAATAGATGTTATGACTACGTTCTTGCATGGAGATCTTGAAGAAGAAATTTATATGCAACAACCTACAAGTTTTGAGGTAAAAGGAAAAGAACATTGGGTTTGCAGGTTAAAGATGTCTCTTTATGGTCTGAAACAGTCACCCCGAATGTGGTATCAAATGTTTGATTCATTTGTTTTGAAATTAGGTGTTGTTAGAAGCGAGGAGGATCATTGTGCTTACATTCATTGTGTTGATGATTCTGTACTGGTTATTGCTTTGTATGTTGATGACATGTTTTTCAGCAATACTATGGGTATGGTCAGTGAGCTTAAAGCCCAACTTTCAGGTGCATTTGAGATGAAGGATCTTAGTGCTGCAAGGTATATTTTGGGAATGGAGATTAGGAGGGACAGAGTTAATAGAAAGCTTTGGTTGTCACAAAGTAAATATGTGAATACTATTTTGTAGAGGTTTAGTTTGCAGGACTGTAATCTAGTTAGAGTTCTTTTACCCATTGGTACTAAGCTTTCATTAGATATGTGTCCAAAGATTGAGGATGATCTTGAGGATATGTCTAATGTGCCATATGCTAGTGTTGTAGGGAATTTGATGTATGCAATGGTTTGTACTAGACTAGATATTGCCCAAGCAGTGGGAGTTTTGAGTAGATTTATGTCTAACCCTGATAGACAGCATTGGAACTATGAGAAGATGGTGTTTAAATATCTTGCAGGTACTCCTAATCATTGTTTCATTTATTCTGGTACTAATAGTGCCAATAAATCTTTGGACATATAGGGTTTTGTTGATGTAGATTGGGCAGGTGACTTAGACAGTCAAAGGTCCACTAGTGGTTATGTGTTTACTCTGTTTGGAGGTGCAGTGAGTTGGATGAGTAAGAGGCAACCCACAGTTGCTTTGTCCACCATAGAAGAAGAGTATATGGCTGCAACTCATGTCTCTAAGGAGGCAGTTTGGTTGAGGAGATTGTGTACAGGTATTGGTTTTGATTGTAGGAATATTCAGATTGGTTGTGATAGCCAGAGTGCTATTTGTTTGGCTAAGAATCCCATGTATCATGCTTGAACTAAGCATGTTGATGTTTAGTATCACTTTGTTTGAGAGTTGGTTGCAAATGGAGAGATTGAGTTGAAGAAGATAGACACTCAAGAGAATGTTGTAGATTCATTGACCAAGCCTGTGAGCACAGAGAAGTTCGTATGGTGCAGAGAAGCCATGGGCCTTGTTTCTAGTGCCTGATTATTTCTCATTTGATTTCCTATGGGTTGATTTACAATGTATAATGTCAAGTGGGAGGATGTTGGGATAAGGTGCCATTAACCTTGTAAATCCCATTATTGTATTTATTCCAATTATTATTTGTAATTTATAATTACCCATAAGGGATGTACAAGTTTCATCGGCAGTGGTAAAAATTATTTACTGTCCACAGTAATTACGGAGTTGCTGAATGGTAAGTCCTAGAGTTACCAGAAATAGTTACGGGCTTTCATTTACTATGGTAAATGGTAATTGGCCAAAGTGGGGTGTACATGTGGAGGAATAATCTATTTTTAGTGTTATGACGCACGTCATAGATGATGTAAGAGGGTGTAAGAGATTCTATGACAACTGTAAGTTATCATAAGAATCTATGACACTAATAATAGCATATGATGTGTCATAAGATGTTGTAAGTGGTTATTTTTGGCCCCAAGTCGTTCAAGCTTGCATGGGAACTTTTTTCCAAGTGTAGGATGCATGTATGACAACATTTATGACCCTATAAGAGCCTATTCTTGGCCATGGATGCCCAATGTTGTGTTGTTGACTCTTGACAAGTGTTATGGGCTTGTAAGAAGTCATTTAATGTCTTGAGGTTGTGTAAATTCTATAAAGACCATAGCATAGTAGATGAGGTGCATATAATAGTTTACAGGTACCCAGGTTTTGTCGGAGTGAAGGTTGGAGGACAAAGGAAGTGAATGTATTTGTAATCTCCTTTTGTGAAGATAATACAACTTGGCCTCTTTTTTTGGTGGAGTTTTTTACCCGAAAGGGTTTTCTCCACATTAAACACTTGTGTTATGTGCTTCATTTTGCTTCTGGTATATTTTTGTATTGTGGGTTTATGTTTTGTTACAATATCCATTGTTAATGCACATTTAAAAGATTGCTGAAATTTATTTGAATCAGATTTCCATTAAAGTAGTGTTGCTTTCATTTCTAACACCTAATGATAGGGGAGGTTTGTCTAAACAAACCCTTGACCCTCTAAGGAAAGGGGTACAAAACCTATGGTGTTTGTTGTGCCAGGTCCCCCACTCTTCTGCTTCATGTGTTTTCAGGTTTGATGCAGAAAGAAAGGTAACCTCCGATCGTCTGTGAATTTCAAATATTACGCAAATATTTACTGTAAAAGGCTCGAATATACACATTCTACGTAAAGATTTCCAGATCTTACATAAATATTGCAAGCTTTACAGCAGATCGTTCTGAATTCACTAATATTGGCCAAATATACGTAAATTTGTTCAAGCTTTGAAGAATTTAAGCCTTAGACACTTGAGATCTCGTGCTACGAGTCATTATACCTAAAATATCCTGTCATATTTGCAGTATCTTCGCAGATATTTCGTAAATATCAAGTTTGATCAGCCATCTGACTGCAAATATCACCTCATTTGGTGAAATCCAGCCAATATTTGCAAAGCTTCAGCCAATTTGCTTCAGAATTGTGAAATCCTGGCTCACAGGATAAATTCCAGGTCTAGATCTAGTGGAATCTTTGAAGAATTACCTGTTAGAGGTTTCAGACCTAGAACTGTAGACATTCATCATACTCCAGGGTCTAGTGCGTCAAGAGATTCACCAGATCATCCTCCTGTAACTCCTGTTGGTTTTCTAATACCTTCTGGGATATCCGTGACACCTCCTGTTCAACCTCAAGGTATCCCTTTAGTCCAACCCCAACCAGCTGCACCATCAGCTCAACCTCCTCAGGTTGCAATGTCTTTCTTTACAGCAGAGTCACCTTTGACCTTTACTGCATATCATGAGTTACCAAAGAATCCAGACAAACTTTGTCCAAAATATCATCCTTATCAGGATGCTGATGATCATATCAGGACATTTAAGGAAGCTTGCTGCAGAGCCAGAATAGAACATCAAGATGTGGTGTGCAGGTTATTTCCTTTTTCCTTAGGGGAAGAGGCTTATAATTGGTTCATTAGTCTTGGTCAAGCCTCTGTTGGTTCGTGGGTTGTCTTAGAGAAAGCCTTTCTTGACAGGTTCAAGGTCCCTATTGATCCATCTATGAATTACCATATGTTTGCTACAATCAAAAGATTTGAGAATGAGCCTATCGCCAATTTCAATGCTAGGTTTCAGAAAATGTTGTCCAAGTTAGTTGCCCCATATGTAGTATCTGATGCCTCTGCTCGGAGTATCTATTATTCAGCCCTGGATCCATTAACTTCCATGTTCATCAGGAGAACACATCCTGAAATCACTACATTGACAGGAGCTTTTCAAGAAGCTATCAAAGTGAATCAGCAGTTGATACCGGCTCCTACTCCAAATATAGTATTCCCTACCTTGCCTGGCATGCATTCACAATATCCCGCATCATACCCTGCAACATATTCTCCACAATATCCTGCACAATATCCTAATGGAACAGTAGTACCCCCAGCTATCCTGCCTGCACCTTTGCAAGTACCTCCACTGAGCATCATGCCCCCTCCTAATCGAAATGGCCAATTGCCACAATATCCTGCACATGCTCAGACACCTCAAGGTACTGATTTGTCTAACAATAACCATGGATCCTCTTTCTTCAAGCCTCAGACTGAAAATGTAGTAGCTAAAGCTCAGGAAGAAAAGGAGGAAATCAAGGAGATTTCTGCTCAATTGAGAAAACTCACCACAGAGGTGACACATTTGCGAAATCAAGGGTTTTATTCCCAGTCAAGTCAGAATAGAATTTATTCCAATGATAGATCGAATTATCCTAACAGAGGATATAACCCAATAATTTCAACAATAATGGTGGAAGCAACAATAATCCTCAGAGACAACCCAAAGTGTGGAACTCTAGGCCAAATAATGGCTCATTACCATCACCCCTAGACAATCAACCTCCTGGTGAAGCCAAACAGACTACTAGAGTCAATCTTGCTAAAGCAGCCCTTACTAATTGGTGCAGGATCCACAATACCAATGCACATGCAGAATTAGACTGTCCACAATTTAGAATTGTTGCTAGCATCTTTCAGACTGAAGTGTCTAATACTTCTGGAAATCCACCTCATGCAGAAGGTAATGAGATTGTTCCTTGTGGATATGACTCGGCTTTTGTGCTGGAAACCTACATTAACCAACCTCATCAGAGTCACAACCAAATATGTGAAGAATCTGCCTTAACCTTTGAAACAAATTATGTTTTCCCCTTTGAGGATGAAAATGAACCTGCAAGAGAACATGAGGAAGTACATGAATATCAGCAGCAATATCCTGGTAAGCATAATTATAACTTGAGGAGTAATGCTAACAGACCTGTTGGTCCATTGACATCATCTCTACCTCCAAATAATTTCAATACACCTCCTAATCCTAAAGCTAGCAATAACCCTGGATTGCCCAAGGTAAACGCTCAGTACTTGTCCCCTCAGAACACAGGATCAAAGGTTGTAAATACACCTCATGACTCTGACAAATTAGTCAGCTATATGGCTGATGAAATGAAGAAAATTAAGATCAACCTGTCCCTATCTGAGTTACTAAAAACTCCTTCCATCAAAAGGGCATTCATGAAGTCATTAGATGATCCTGCTCCTAAAGAGGATAGTCATCTTTCAAGTCAGTCCAGTGGCAAGGATCATGCTAATAGGGATAATATTATCAAGCCTAAAGTGTCAGCTACAGTCCAAGCTGCTGAAACCTCCCACATGACCTTGTATAGAGATAAAACTGAATCACCCCCGTTCCTCCTCACCATAAGAATGTTCAGCAAGAACCTGCACAACTGTCTGGTTGATTCAGGGGCTTCTACGAATGTTATGCCCCTATCAATATGTAATGCTTTAGGACTACATCCTGCTAAATCCCTAAAGAAGGTCACATAGTTGGACAAAACAGAAGTAAGTAAAGTAGGAGAGCTAACTCATATCCACATGCAACTAGCATCTGATCCCAGAATTCAGTATTACATTGATATTCAGGTAGTTGACATACCTGATACTTACGGGATGTTGCTTAGCCGAGACTAGTCCAAGACGCTCAATGGATACATGTCCACAGATTTCAGTCACATGTGGTTACCATGGAAGGGTATACCTAATCAAATCAGGATTGATGCTGAGCCAAGAATGAAACATATGATCACTGAGTACAACTGAACAAATGAGATCCTGTACGTAGACGTAGAGCCTGGAGTTTACCGCATCAGGCCACAAACTGTCAAAATAGAAGAGATCCTGATGCTTGAGCTGCATCATCATCATGATGATGATCATCAGGAGGACATGCCAGTCGCAGAACCTGATAATAATCCTGATAATGAGAATGAAATAGATCTCTTCAGAGACTTTGAAATGCATTTGTCTAATCAAGTAAAATGTTGTCAATTGTTAAATATACCTGCTAATGATATTTTGATTGATGGATGGTGCAGATTACATGATGAAGCACATTCAGAAAGGACTTGTGAAACATGCTTAGATATGATGATGCTAGAGCAGACATGTAGTGAGGCGTCATCATCATGTTCTGAGGTAAATGCTACATATAATGATGATGATGATGACACTAATTCTTATCTGTCTTCTGCAGGAACTGAAGAACTGACAGATCATGACGAAGATCATATCTTGAAAATAGAAGAAGTTCTGGTGTCTGACCAGATAAATGATATGAGGAAAGAAAAGATCACTCCTGGTAGTGATTGTTTTATGGAACCAGATTATGAGTTGTCTGATGAAGACAAAGGTAGTGACCTGACTAGGTTCGAAGAATTTCTAGTGAAGGAAATAAAGAAGATGACACGACAGCATAAATCTCCCCACAAGGTTTTAATCAAAGGTTGGCATAGGTTGCACGAGGCACCTCACTCAGAAACAACTTGTTCACTGTGTTTACACATGTTGAAGAAGCATGCAGCTATAAGCCCAGAAGATCATCCTCCTGTTGAAGCGAAAGAGAAAATTGAAAAGCCATCAGGCTCACAAGAAAAGGGAAAGAAGAAACTTGAGGGTAATGACGTCCCTAAGTTAAAATGGATATCAGGCAGAGCAGCAACTAGAGCTGTAGGGAGAAAAGAAGGTTCAGCTAAATGTCCTGCTGCAGATAAACCTTGGATCCTGAGGTTTGATGGATCTAAATCCAAGCAAGGTGCTAGGGTAGGAATTGACCTGATTGATCCGACCGGGAAATCATACTTAGTAGCCTATAGATTACAGTTCCCCGGCACTAATAATGTAGCAGAGTATGAAGCTCTGATTCATGGGATACTGTTTGCTCATAAGAAGAAGATAAAGGTTCTGCATGTCTTCGAAGATTCGAAACTAGTGGTGAGGCAAGTAAGAGGAATCTACTCATGTAACTACAGAAAGCTATCCAATTACAGACATCGGGTATGGGACCTGATTGAAGATTTTGACGCCTTTAATATCACTCATGTACCAAGAGAACAAAACCATAGGGCAGATGCACTTGCCCAAGCTGCCAGTACATTGGAGCCACTGTCTATATCTGGTCTGAAAAGATTTTCAGTAGAACTGGTGTCAGTACCTTCAGTACCTGATAATGTGACTAACCTCCAGGTGTTTGATGATGATCAGCACATTCTGGACTTCATTTTAAATAGAGACATATTTGAAGCTTAGATTATAGATGATAATAATATGGAAGATCATGTCTGGGAAGAAGATGAGATATTAGAGCTGCCTAGCAACAAGATCCCCAAAGGTATGATTGAATTAGAGGGAGCTTTTGATTTGGATAATATGCTTAAACAGAAGGATCTACCCAAGGTAGATGGAGGTCAGTATTCACAAGTGAATATTGGACAAGCTGATGACAAGAAAAACGTCTTGTTGGTTAAGGTTTGCACACTAGAAGAGTTAGAAGGAATAACTCAGGCCCTCAAGGATTACATACATGTAATTGCATGGACATATGATGAGTTGAAGACATATGACACCTCTGTCATAACTCATACTATATCTCTCAAGCCAGATGCTAAACCTTTCAGACAGAAGCAAAGGCCAGTAAATGCCTTGCTCGAACCAATAATTCTTGAAGAAGTCAAGAAGTTGTTAAACGCCAGGATAATATTTCCTGTGAGGCACTCCACTTGGGTGGCTAATCTTGTGCCAGTCAGAAAGAAGAATGGAGACATCAGGTTATGTGTAGATTTTAGGAACCTAAACAGAGCATCAGAGAAGGATAACTATCCTTTACCCTCATTGGATGAAGTTCTGCAGATTGTAAATGGAGCTAAAATGATGTCCTTGGACGGTTTTTCAGGATACAACCAAGTAATGGTTGACAAAATTGACAGATTGAAAATTGCCTTCACCACAAAGTGGGGGATATTTGCATATAGACGTATGCCATTCGGACTCATAAATGCTGGAGCTACATTCCAGCGAGCCATGGATATAGCCTTCAGGGGCTTAATAGGAAAATGTATAGTCATATACATGGATGACTTGACAGTATTCTCCAAGGAAAGGGGGAACCATGTTGCTGATCTCAGAAGTGTACTGAAGAAGTGTGAAGAATACGGTATATCTTTGAATCCCAAGAAATGCATATTTGGGGTAACTACAGGAAAATTACTAGGCCACCTGATCACAGAAGATGGAATTATCATTGATCCTGACAGGGTGGAATCTATCATGAAGTTACAACTTCCAGGAAGCAAAAAAGAACTCAAGTCTTACTTTGGTAAGATAAATTTTGTGAGGAAGTTCATTACCGGCTTTGCTGAGATTGTCAGACCACTAAATGCCATGTTGAAAAAAGATGCACAGATTGAGTGGACACCAGAACCAAAGCTGCATTTGAAGATATAAAGAAAGCCATTTCAGATGCTCCTGTCCTCATCAGTCTAGACTACACAAAAGATTTCTACATCTATTCATTCGCTTTAGAACATACCTCTGCAGCAGTGTTAACTCAAAGAAATGAGGAGAAAGAAGAGAAACCAATCGCTTTCATGAGCTGTCCTTTCAGAGATGCTGAGTTAAGATATGTAGATGTTGAGAGACAGGCACTTGCATTAGTCAGAGCAGTAAAGAAATTCAGACATTACATACTAAGAAGCAAAGTGATTGCTGTGGTACCAGATGCAGCGGTGAAGATTCTGCTGATGCAAAGTGAGCCTGGTGAAAAAAGAGCCAAATGGATTACTATATTACAAGAGTATGATATGGAAATTACACTAATGAAGCTGGTAAGAGGACAAGCTCTAAGCCAGATGATATCAAAAATTGATCCAAACATCACTAGTCATCAATATGTGATCAATGAGAAGGATAATAAAGAATGGTATTCAGATATCAGGCACATCCTAATTACTGGGAGATGTCCTTCACGAATGCAGGCTTCACAAAGAAGAGCCTTAAAAATAAGATCCCAAAAGTATATGATGAAGGGAGGAACCCTATTCAAGAAGAATTATGAAGGAATATACCTGAGATGCTTGGAGAAGCCAGAAGCAAGTAGAGTCCTGACAGAGTTACATGACAAGTTTGGAACGGCACATGGATCAGCATTGGCCACAACACATGCAATCCTCAGAGCAGGATATTACTGGCCTACAATTTTCAAAGACACAGCTGATCATGTTAAATGTTGTCATGTTTGCCAGGTTGCGGCCAACAAAGAGAAATATGCTGCACAACCATTGCAGCCAGTAATGGAAGAACGCCCATTTGCACAGTGGGGCATGGACTTCATAGGACCAATCAATCCTCCATCTTCCTCAGGTCATAGGTACGTTTTAACAATTACTGATTATTGTACTAGATGGACTGAGGCTATTAGCAGCAAAACTTGTACTGTAGATGATGTCATTAAGTTGCTGGAGAGCAACATTGTCACCAGGTATGGAATTCCTTATGCATTGGTAAGTGATAATGGTTCCGCCTTCACTTCAACTAAATTGTCAAGTTGGGCTTTTGACCATGGGATTATACTTAAGTTTTCATCCAACTATTATCCCCAGGGGAATGGATTAGCAGAATCCACCAACAAGAATTTACTGAGTATCATAAGAAAGTTAATAGAGAGAAATCCTAGAGAATGGAACTCATTTCTAAAATATGCCTTATGGGTTGACAGAACTAGAATAAAAACTGCATTAGGAAACTCGCCCTTCCAGCTAGTATATGGGGTGGATCCTATCCTCCCTGTAAACTTAAAAATTCCTACTCTACAGTTTGCCCAAGAATACCTAGGCATAGACGATAAACAAGAAGTCAGGTTGCTTCAGTTGATGCATCTGGAAGAAAAAAGGAGTCAAGCTATTGACCAATTTGCAAAACATCAGTCTGTTGTCAAACACTGGTTTGACAAGAGAGCCAGAGTTAAAGCTTTCAGGATATCTGATTTGGTCCTGATGTGGGATAAAGCCCATGAAAAGAAAGGTGACCATGGTAAGTTTGATAGATTGTGGATAGGTCCCTTTCAAATTTCTGAGATACTAGGAGACAGCACTTATAGGCTTAAGAACCTGACAGGTGAAGATGTCCCATTGCCAGTCAATGGACAATTTCTCAAACATTATTTCTAGGCCTGAATGACTTCATAGCAGTCATGTGTATCATATTGTATATTTGTATAGTCGTTTGTACAGTTTGTATGTTTTGTTTTGTTGGTTGGGACCTTGTTCTGGTAAGTCAGGATGATGCACTTCATCACCCCAGAAAATAACTAAATTGTTAAAGTTCAAGTGATGAGATCACATTTAGACATAGGTTATGATTCATTCTAAGAAGTGTTCAGGATTAGGTTTGTGATATTTTTTCATCAGGGTGCCTTTTCTTGGTCAAAATGAATCAATCACAATGAAGCATCTAATAGCCTTGGGTTTGTTGAAAACACTAGTATAGGTGTTAAGTGAAAAATCTAAAGGGACTCCCTTGCTACCAGTACAATCTCCAACCTAAAGCTGCAAGTGACCATACCTTGTACAAATGAGCTGACGTGATGATATCAAATACGAATTTTAGAGAGAAAATCAGAAAAGAAATAAAATTAGGCCATCTAAGTAACTCTATCGGGGCTATAGACGCCTGCTGGCAGTAGGGCTCTACTTAGGGAGATTGTATAGATAACCTTGCCGGGGCTATAGACGCCTGCTGGCAGCAAGGCTCTATCCAGGTTGGCTATGAGGGATGATCTCCAACTATGTAGTTTAACACCAGTTACTTATGTTTTCAACTTGCTTTCAAGATGAGGATAATTAATCATATGCACACACCTAATCTTTGGTTAGCATCGTTACCATGATGAAATTTTATCATTTAGAGTATCATGATACTTATACTTAGATGGAATTAAAATACTATAGATGAATGTGATCACATCACTTGAATCATTGGAATTTGTTTGTTTTCTTTGGTGGCAAGTTGTTGTGTGGTTACACAACACGCCCCATTTTGACTTGGCAAAACAGGGACCCAACTTTTTGGCTTGGCTTGTTTGCTCTCTGGCGGTTTGGTAAAAGTAAGTCGGGTGCATCATCATGTAGAGCCAGGATGAGGTAAGTCACCATTTTGAGGTCGGTCTGTCAAGTTTCATATTTCATTTCTGTGACCTCATAGTTTGAAAGAGTACTAAAATTCACGCAAGTTTGTCTTTTACATCATCCTAATATTCCTCAGGATGTGAGAGTTATGAACGGTCAAAGTTTTGGTCAAACCTGATAGTCGCAGGAAAGGAAGATCATTTTTTATAACTTGTCATCTTATGAAGATCATCATCATATTTTGAAATATCCCCCGACAATATCCTGCAGCTCAAATATCCGGACGTCAACTTTAAGTGGTAGTAAGTCTTCCCCGTCAAGTGGTCTTTTGTATCGCAAGCGTCATGTTTTGAATGTAACCCGATGTTTCTTAATATCCTCCTGATGCAAAATGTAACCCTTAGCAAATACCCTGATGACGTCATCCAAACCAGATAAACGAAGAAGCAAATATCCTGATGACATCATCATCACATTCACATTTCGATTGGATATTTTTCCAAACATGATCATGTTCGTCTAATATGACGATGACGTCAATGATGTATTTCTGATACAAAGAACGAATATCAGGATGACATCATCCCGATATTCCGAAAAAGAGACATGTAAGTTTGTCTCGTCATCATCATATTTTGAAACATCACCCGATTCATCGAAATATCCTCCTGATGTACTAAACATAAACAAAGGTGCTTTTGTCACCCTAATCTTGTCGCCATAACAATTTCAATACGGTGGTAAAACACAGGAGGATGATATTGAAACTCAACCCGATATTTGCGAATATCATCCTGCCCTCATGATATCCTGTCATATGGATATCCCCCCGCTCCCGTTGCCGCCATTATCATTTAATGCGC